>OZ026523.1:67530700-68858200 GCA_964019695.1 Loripinus fragilis
CCCTCCTTTGATATCTGAAAGAACTGTTCAAGCAATTCTGAATTTTATTTTGCCTGACGTCTCTCATCAAGTCCCGCTCAAGAGGACATATGGTTTGGAAGATGTAGTTTGAATGATTTCAAGATGGCTGTTTATTGCTGGGCCCTCTTGGACATCTTTATGTAATGATTTCAGCTTTTCTGTGTAACAAATCTGCCTGCTGCCTCTCATCAAGTTTCTGCTCAAGATATATGGGTTGGAAGATGATGATGTTTGAAGAATTTTTAAGATGGCTGTTTAGTGCTAGGCAATCTTTGATATGCAAACAGGATTATTTTAGCTATTTCTGAGTCTCCATGTTGCCAGAGGCCTTCCATCATATTTCTGCTCAAGATTATTTATGGATAAGAAGATGTTGTTTGAAGAATTCCAAGATGGCTGTTATGTGCATGGCCATCTTTGATTTGTGAATGGGGTGATTTTAGCTATTTCTGAGTCTCCATATTGCTGAAAAGCCTTCCATCAAATTTCTGATCAATAGAATATATGGTTCAGAAGAAGAAATTGGTTTAAGAATTCCATGATCGCTGTTTAATGCATGGCCTTCTTTGATGAGTGAATTGGGTGATTTTAGCTATTTCTGAGTCTCCACTTTGCTGGAAGCATTCAATCAAGTTTCTGCTCAAGAGAATATATTGTTTGGAAGAATATATTGTTTGGAAGAAGATATTGGATGTAGATTTTTTAAATGGCTGTTTAGTGCATGGTCATCTTTGATGTGTGAATAGATGATTTTAGCTATTTCTGAGTCTCCTTGCTGCTGAAAGCCTTCCATCGAGTTTCTACTCATGAACATTTATGGTTTGGAAGATGTTAAAGAATTCCAAGATGGCTATTTAGTACATCGCCATCTTTGATGTGTGAATAGGATGATTTTTGCTTTTTCTGAGTCTCCATGTTGCAGGAAGCCCAACATCCAGTTTCTGCTTAAAAGAATATATAGTATGAAAGTTGATGTTGGTTGAATAATTCAAAGATTGACGTTAAGAGAATGGCCATCGTGGATGTGTGAATGGGATGATTTTGGCTATTCTGAGTTTCCATGTTGCCGGAAGGCTTCCATCAAGTTTCTGCTCAAGAGAACATATGGTTTGGAAGGAGATGGTAGTTGAAGAATTCCAAGATGGCTGTTAAGTGCAAGGCCATCTTTAACGAGTGAATGGGGTAATTTTAGCTATTTCTGAGTCTCCTTTTTGCTGGAAGCCTTCCATCAAGTTTCTGCTCAAGAGTAGATGGTTTGGAAAAATATGCTGGTTGAAGAATTCCAACAAAGCTGTTTAATGCATGGCAATCTTTAATGTGTAAATTGGATAATTTTCGCTATTTCTGAGTCTTCGTGGTGCCAGAAGCCTTCCATTTAGTTTCTGCTCAAGAAAATATATGGTTTGGAAGAAGATGTTGGATGAAGAATTTTAAGAATTTGTTTAGTGCATGGCTATCTTTGAAATGAGAATGGGATGATTTTAGTAATTCTGAGTCTCCATGTTCCGTTCCTGGAAGCCTTCCATCCAGTTTCTGCTCAAGATAATATATGGTTTGGAAGAAGATGTTGGTTGAAGCATTCCAAGATGGCTGTTAAGTGCATGGTCATCTTTGATATGTGCATGCGGTGATATTAGCTGTTTCTGAGTCTGCATATTGCCGGAAGACGTATATCAAGCTTCTGATCAGGAGAATATAAGGTTTGGAAGAAGTTGGTTGAAGAATTATAAGATGGATGGTAAGAGAATGGCCATCTTTCATGGATAAATGTGATGATTTAGGCTATTCTTAGTCTCCATGTTGCCGGAAGCCTTCCATCAAGTTTCTGCTCAAGAGAACATATGGTTTGGAAGAAGCTTTTGGTTGAAGAATTCCAAGATAGCTGTTAAGTGCATGGCCATCTTTGATGCGCGGATGGGATGATTTAAACTATTCTGAGTCTCCATGTTGCAGGAAGCCTTCCATTGAGTTTCTGATCAATAGAAAATATGATTTGGAAGAAGATGTTGGTTGAAGAATTCAAGATGGTTGTTTAGTGTATGGTCATCCTTGATGTGTGAATGCCCTGATTTAGCTAAATCTGAGTCTCCATATTGCTGGAAGTTTTCCACCCAGTTTCTGCTCAAGAGAATTTATGGGTTGGAAGAAGATGTTTGTTGAATAATTCCAAGATATCTGTTTAGTGCATGGCTATCTTTGATGTGTGAATGGGGTGATTTTAACTATTATGAGTCACCATGTTGCAGTAAGCCTTCAAATAAGTTTCTGATCAAGAGAATGTATGGTTTGGAAGAAGATGTTGGTTGAAGAATTCAAGATGGCTGTTTAGTGTATGGTCGACTTTGATTTGTGAATGCCCTGATTTTAGCTATATCTGAGTCTCCATTTTGCCAGAAGTTTTCCATCCAGTTTCTGCTCTAGAGAATATATGGTTTGGAAGAAGATGTTTGTTGAAGAATTCCAAGATATGTTTAGTGCATGGCTATCTTTGATGTGTGAATGGGATGAGTTTAACTATTCTGAGTCTCCATGTTGCAGGAAGCCTTCCATTAAGTTTCTGATCAAGAGAAAAATGGTTTGGAAGAAGATGTTGGTTGAAGAATTCAAGATGGTTGTTTAGTGTATGGTCATCCTTGATGTGTGAATGCCCTGATTTTGCTAAATCTGAGTCTCCATATTGCTGGAAGTTTTCCACCCAGTTTCTGCCCAAGAGAATTTATGGGTTGGAAGAAGATGTTTGTTGAATAATTCCAAGATATCTGTTAAGTGCATGGCTATCTTTGATGTGTGAATGGGTTGATTTTAACTATTATGAGTCACCATGTTGCAGTAAGCCTTCCATTAAGTTTCTGATCAAGAGAATGTATGGTTTGGAAGAAGATGTTGGTTGAAGAATTCAAGATGGCTGTTTAGTGTATGGTCGACTTTGATTTGTGAATGCCCTGATTTTAGCTATATCTGAGTCTCCATTTTGCCAGACGTTTTCCATACAGTTTCTGCTCTAGAGAATATATGGTTTGGAAGAAGATGTTTGTTGAAGAATTCCAAGATATGTTTAGTGCATGGCTATCTTTGATGTGTGAATGGGATGAGTTTAACTATTCTGAGTCTCCATGTTGCAGGAAGCCTTCCATTAAGTTTCTGATCAAGAGAAAAATGGTTTGGAAGAAGATGTTGGTTGAAGAATTCAAGATGGTTGTTTAGTGTATGGTCATCCTTGATGTGTGAATGCCCTGATTTTGCTAAATCTGAGTCTCCATATTGCTGGAAGTTTTCCACCCAGTTTCTGCTCAAGAGAATTTATGGGTTGGAAGAAGATGTTTGTTGAATAATTCCAAGATATCTGTAAAGTGCATGGCTATCTTTGATGTGTAAATGGGGTGATTTTAACTATTATGAGTCACCATGTTGCAGTAAGCCTTCCATTAAGTTTCTGATCAAGAGAATGTATGGTTTGGAAGAAGATGTTGGTTGAAGAATTCAAGATGGCTGTTTAGTGTATGGTCGACTTTGATTTGTGAATGCCCTGATTTTAGCTATATCTGAGTCTCCATTTTGCCAGAAGTTTTCCATCCAGTTTCTGCTCTAGAGAATATATGGTTTGGAAGAAGATGTTTGTTGAATAATTCCAAGATAAGTTTAGTGCATGGCTATCTTTGATGTGTTAATGGGATGAGTTTAACTATTCTGAGTCTCCATGTTGCAGGAAGCCTTCCATTAAGTTTCTGATCAAGAGAAAAATGGTTTGGAAGAAGATGTTGGTTGAAGAATTCAAGATGGCTGTTAAGTGTATGGTCATCGTTGATGTGTGAATGCCCTAATTTTAGCTATATCTGAGTCTCCATATTGCAGGAAGTTTTCCATCCAGTTTCTGCCCAAGAGAATATATGGTTCGGAAGAAGATGTTTGTTGAAGCATTCCAAGATTGCTGTTTAGAACATGGCCATCTTTGATGTGTGAATGGGATGATTTTAGCTATTCTGAGCCTCCATCTTGCCAGAAGCCTTCCATCAAGTTTTTCTGATCAAGAGAATATATGATTTGGAAGAAGAAGTTGGTTGAAGAATTCGAAGATGGCTGTTTAGTTCATGGCCATTATTGATATGTCAATGGAATGATTTTAGCCATTTCTGAGATGCCATGTTGCAGGAAGCCTTCTATCTATTTTCTGCTCAGAGGATATATGGTTTGAAGAAGATGGTTGTTGAAAATTTCCAAGATGGCTGTTTATCGCATGGCCATCTTTGTTGAGTTAATGGGGTGATTTAGCTATATATGAGTCTCCATTTGGCCGGAAGCCTTCCATCAAGTTTCTGTCAAGAGAATATATGGTTTAAGAAGATGATGCTGAAGAATCCCAAGATGGCCGTTTAGTGCAGGCTATTTTTGATGTGTGAACGGGGATATTTTAGCTATTCTGACTCTCCATGTTACCAGAAGCATTCCATCAAGTTTTTGTGCAAGAGGATATATGGTTTTGAAGAAGATTTTGGTTGAAGAATCCCAAGATGGCGGTTTTTATTGCATGGCCATCTTTGATGAGTGAATGGGATAATATTTGCTGTTTCAGAGTCTCCATAATACCCGAAGCCTTCCATTAAGTTTCTGCTCAAGAGGATACATGGTCGGGAAGATGTTGGTTGAAGAATTCCAAGATGGCTGATTAGTGCATGGCCATCTTTGATGTGTGAATGGGGTGCTTTTAGTTGTTCTGAGTCTCTCTATTGCAGGAAGCCTTTCATCAAGTTTTTTTCTCAAAACAAAAATATGGTTTGGAAGAGATGTTTAAAGAACAACAAGATAGCTGTTAAGTCTTTGGCCATCTTTGATTTTTGAATGGAATGATTTTAACTATTCTGAGTCTCCATGTTGCAGGAAGCCTTCCATTGAGTTTCTGATCAAGAGAATATATGGTTTGGAGGAAGATGTTGGTTGAAGAATTCAAGATGGTTGTTTAGTGTATGGTCATTCTTGATGTGTGAATGCCCTGATTTTAGCCAAATCTGAGTCTCCATATTGCTGGAAGTTTTCCATCTAGTTTCTGCTCAAGAGAATATATGGTTTAGAAGAAGATGTTTGTTGAAGAATTCCAAGATGGCTGTTTAGTGCAAGGCAATCTTTGATGTATGAATGAGGTGATTTTAGCTATTCTGAGTCTCCCTTTTGCCGGAAGCCTTCCATCAAGTTTCTGCTCAAGAGGATATATTTGTTGGAAGAAGATGTTGGTTTGAGAATTAAAATATGGCGGTTCTACTGCACGGCCATCTTTGATGAGTGAATTTTTGCTGTTTCTGGGTCCCCATGTTGCCAGAATCTTCTATCAAGTTTCTACGCAAGATGATATATGGTTTCGAAGATGGTGGTTGAAGAAGTCCAAGATGACTGTTTAGTGCATGACCATCTTTGATGTGTAAATGGGGTGATTTTAGCTATTCTTAGTCTCTCTGTTGGCAGAAGCCTTCCATCAAGTTTTTATATGGTTTGGAAAGAGATGTTTAAAGAACAACAAGATAGTTTTTAAATTATTGGCCATCTTTGATTTCTGAATGGAATGATTTTATTTATTCTGAGTCCCCATGTTGCATGATGCCCCCCCCCCCCCCCCTCATCAAGTTTTCTGGTCAAGAGAATTTACCGGTTGAAAGAAGTTGTTTGAAAAAATCCAAGACGGTTGTTAAGTGCATATCCATCTTTGGTATCTGGGTGGAAAGCAGTTCTGAGTCTCTTTTAGGTCTGACCCATCCAATCAAGTTTCTGCTCATGAGGACATATGGTTTAGAGGAGAATGTTGTTTGGGGAATTTCAAGATGGCTTTAAAATGGATGTCGATCTTATTCATCTAAAAGGAATGATTCAAGCAATTCTGGGTCTCCATTTTGCCTTAAAGACTCCAATCAATTTTCGGCTCAAGAGAACGTATCGGTTGGAAGATGTTGTTTGAATAATTCCAAGATGGCTGTTTAAGCGCATGGCCATCGTTGATATCTAAACTGAAGTATTATAGCTATTCTGAGTCTCAAGAGGGAATAAAGTTTTAAAGATGTTTGAAGAATTCCACGAAGGTTGTGAAGTGCATAGCCATCTTTGGTATCAGAGTGTCATTAATTAAGCATTTTGCTTATTTGGCTGATGCCTACCATCAAGATTTTTCTCAAGAGGAAATATGGTTTGGAAGATATTGCTTGAAGAATTTCAAGATAGCTGTTTAGTGCATGGTCATTTATGATATGTGAATGGGATGATCTTAGCTTTTCTGAGTCTCCATGTTGCCTAGAAGGCTGTTAAGTGCATGACTATCTTTATTATATCTGAATGGAATGAAAGAAGCATTTCTGAGTCTCTTTTTGTCCTGACACATCCAATCAAGTTTCTGCTCATGAGGACATTTGGTTCGGAGGAAGATTTGTTTGAAGAATACCAAGATTGCCTCTTAGTTCTTGGCCATCATTGATATCAGAATAAAATGTTTTTATTCATTCTGAGCCTCCATGTTGCCTGGTTTCAGCTCACGAGGAGGTAAGGTTTTAAAGAAGGAATTATTTTGAGAATTCCAAGATGGCTGTAGTGCAAGGCCATCTTTGATATCTAAATGGAATGATTTGAGCAATTCATGGTCTCTGTTTTGCCTTGATGCCACCCATCAAGTTTCTGCTCAAGGGGATATATGATTTGGAAGAAGATATTGTTTGAAGTTCTGAAGACAGCTCCAATGGTGGCAAAACAAAATGGTTCTGCCGGCTGTGAGTCTACAATCCCCAGTCTAATGCCATACAAACTTAGCCACTGCTCTCTTCAAATATGCAGATAGTTTCTTGAGTTTTGAACAGTTCAGAACAGTAACCTAACCACATTCAGTCTTTCAAACATATACATGGCCGAACCTTTCTATACTTATTGGTATTATACCACACGACAGCACACTAAAACATTATTTTGTGGAGAAATAATATTTCAGTATCTGTAATATAGACAAACTCAATACGTATGAAAATGAACTGTCATGTATTCAGTCACTAACTGATTTGCTTCAGGCTTAAGTTCTGTAACTGTTGTCTCTGGGTTTTAAGGTTTTTCTACCTGACTTGTAACCTCAAACTATGCTGTATTTATGGTACAAGCAACCGTGCAACTGAAGCATTACACAGCCCACATATTTCATTGACCAAGCGAACAGAGGCAAATAACAAGTGGGTACGATCAGGAATTGCCACAATCTCAGACAAATGACGGCACTGTAAGGAACAAACAATCAACAATATATGTTGTTTAAGGACTAACAAGATAAATAACTATCATATGCCCTTCTTTGATATCTGCAAAGAACTATTCAAGCCATTCTGAATTTATTATGCCGGACGTCTCTCATAAAGTTTCTACTCAAGAGGACATATGGTTTTAAAGATGTAGTTTGAAGAATTTCAAGATTGCCGTTTAATGCTGGGCCATAGAATTCCAAAATAACTGTTTAATGCTAGGCAATCTTTTATATGCAAATGGGATGATCTTAGCTATTTTCGAGTCTTCGTGTTGCTGGAAGCCTTAAATTAAGTTTTTGCTCAAGAGAGTTTATGGTTTGGAAAAAGATATTGTTTGAAGAATTCCAAGATGGCTGTTTAGTGCATCGCCATCTTTGATGTGTGTATTGGGTGATATTAGGCATTTCTGGGTCGCCATGTTGCCTGAAGCCTTCCATCAAGTTTCTGCTCAAGAGAATATATTGTTTGAAAGATGTTGGTTGAAGAAAGCCAAGATGGCTGTTAAGTGCAGGGCCATCTTTGATGAGTGAATTGGATGATTTTAGCTATTCTTAGTCTCCATTTAGCCAGAAGCCTTACACAAAGTTTGTGCCCAAGAGAATATATGATTTGGAAAATGTTGGTTGAAGAATTCCAAGATTGCTGTTTAGTGAATGGTCATCTTTGATGTGTGAATGGGGTGATTTTAACTTTTATGAGTCTCTATGTTGCAGGAAGCCTTCCATTAAGTTTCTGATCAAGAGAATATATGGTTTGGAAGCAAAATGTTGGTTGAAGAATTCAAGATGGCTGTTTAGTGTATGGTCATCTTTGATGTGTGAATGCCCTGATTTAAGCTATATCTGAGTCTCCATGTTGCAGGAAGCCTTCTATTAAGTTTCTGATCAAGAGAATATATCGTTTGGAAGAAGATGTTGGTTGAAGAATTCAAGATGGCTGTTTAGTGTATGGTCCTCTTTGATGTGTGAATGCCCTGATTTAAGCTATATCAGAGTCTTCATTTTGCAGGAAGCCTTCCATCAAGTTTCTGCTCAAGAGGATATATGTTTGGAGGAAGATGTTGGTTGAAAAATTCCAAGATGGCTGTTTAGTTCATGGCCATCTTTGATGCGTGAAGGGGATGACTTAAGCTATTCTGAGCCTCTATGTTGCCAGAAGCCTTCCATCATGTTTCTACTCAAGAAGGTATATGTTTGGAGGAAGATTTTGGTTGAAAAATTCCAAGATGGCTGTTAAGTGCAAGGCCATTTTTCATGTGTGAATTGGGTGATTTTAGCTATTTATAAGTCACCATGTTGCCAGAAGCCTTCCATCAAGTTTCTGCTCCATACATTATATATGGTTTGGAAGATGATGTTGAAGAACTCCAAGATGGCCCTTTAGTCCATGGACATCTTTGATAAGTGAATGGGGTGATTTTCCTGTTTCTGAGTCTCTATGCTGCCAGAAGCATTCCATCAAGTTTCTGATCAAGAGGATATATGGTTAGGAAGGAGATGTTGGTTGAAGAATTCCAAGATGGCGGTTTTACTGCATGGCTATCTTTGATGAGTGAATGGGATGATTTTTGCTGTTTCTGAGTCTCCATATTGCCAGAGACCTTGCATCCAGTTTCTGCTCAAGAGAATATATGGTTTGGAAGATGTTGGTTGAAGAATTCCAAGATGGCTGTTTAGTGCATGGACATCTTTGATGTGGGAATGGGGTGATTTTAGCTGTTCTGAGTCTCCATGTTGCCGGAAGCCTTCTTACCAGTTTCTGCTCAAGAGAATATATGGTTTGGTGGATGTTGGTTGAATAAATCCAATATTGCTGTTTAGTGCATGCTTTCTTTAATAATTCAATGATTCCAGTTTCTGCTCAAGAGAATATATGGTTTGGAAGATGTTGGTTGAAGAATTCCAAGATGGCTGTTTAGTGCATGGACATCTTTGATGTGGGAATGGAGTGCTTTTAGCTATTTCTGAGTCTCTATGTTGCCAGAAGCCTTCCATCAAGCTCAAGAGGATATATGGTTTGGAAGATTTTATTTGAAGAATTCCTAGATGGCGATTTTTAGTGCATGGCCATCTTTTATGAGTAAATGGGATGACTTTTGCGGTTCCTGGGTCTCCGTGTTGTCGTAAGCCTTCCATCAAGTTTCTGCTCAAGAGGATATATGGTTTGGAAGATGTTGGTTGATAAATTCAAAGATGGCTGCTTAGTGCATGGCCACCTTTGATGTGTGATCGAATAATTTTACTTTTTCTGAATCTACATGTTGTGGGAAGCTTTCAATCAAGTTTCTCCTCAAGATAACATATGGTTTGTAAGAAAATGTTGAAGAATCCAAAGATGACTGTTTAGTGCATGGCCATATTTGATGTGTGAATGGGATGACTTTATCTATTTCTGATTCTTAAAATTGCCGGAGGCCTTCCATTCAGTTTCTGCTCAAGAGAATATATGGTTTGGAAGTAGATGCTGGTTGAAAATTTCAAGATGGCTGTTTAGTGCATGGCCATCTTTGATATGTGAATGGGGTGATCTTAGCTATTCTGAGTCTCCATATATGGTTTGGAAGAAGATGTTAGTTGAAGAATTCCATGATGGCGGTTTTTAGTGCATAGCCATCTTTGATGAGTCAATGGGGTGATTTTTGCTGTTTCTGAGTCTCCATTAACCATTAGCCTTCCATTAACTTTCTGCTCAAGAGGATATATGGTTTGGAAGAAGATACTGGTTGAAGAGTTCAAGATGTCTGTTTAGTGCATGGCCATCTTTGATGTGTGAACAGGGTGATTTTAGCTATTCTGAGTCTCTGTTGCAGGAAGCCTTCCATCAAGTTTTCCTCTAAAGAATATATGGTTTGGAAGAGATGTTTAAAGAACAACAAGATAGCTGTTAAATTCTTGACCATCTTTGATGTTTGAATGAAATGATTTTATTAACTTCGTGTCTCCATGTTGTATGATGCCCCCCATCAAGTTTTCTGCTAAAGAGAATCTGTGGGTTGGAAAAAGTTGTTTAATAAAATCTTTGATATATGAATGGAATTATATAAGCAATTCTTGGTCTCCATTTTGCCCTGAAGACTCCTATCAATTTTCTGCTAAAGAGAAAACATGGGTTAGAAGATGTTGTTTGAAGAATTCCAAGATAGCTGTTTAGTCTATGGCCATCTTTGATATCTAAATGCAAGGATTGTAGCTATTCTGGGTTTCAAGAGGGCATAACGTTTTGAAGATGTTGTTTGAAGAATCCCACCAAGGCTGCTAAGTGCATGGCCATCGTTGGTATCAGAGTCTAATGATTTAAGCATTTGGCTCTATATTTGGCAGATACCTACCGTGAAGAATTTGCTCAAGAGGACATATATTTGGATTATGTTGTTTGAAGAATTTCAAGATGGCGGTTAAGTGCATGGCCATTTTTGATATGTGAAAAGGAGGATTTTAGCTTTCCTGAGTCTCCATGTTGCCTGACGCTTCCCATCAAGGTTCTGCTTGAGGTTGCAAGATGTTGGTTGTATAAAATGTATGGGAAAAGGAGATCAGACAAATCATTACCATGATGAAACCTGGGGTACACAGAGCGACCACAACTCCAATAACCTAAGTCCATTCCTAGTGCATGAGGATTAATCAAAATTGAAGGACATTGATCTGCGGGATTTAGTTGATACCCAACGACAATTGATGATGCAGGCTCCCTGAATTCTTCTTCTATTCTTAGGGGTTCTGGATCTGAAAAGACAGAAGATTTATGTACAGTGAAAATTTTATTAAGCAGCGACTCAAACGTTGAAAAACCACAAGAAGATTTAGGTACAGTGAAACAGGTTTAAAACCGCCACTAAACAATAGACAAAACAAAGGTCTTAAAGTCATGTGGTACCTAATGCATGTCAAAAGTCTCTTAAAACTCTTTATGGTCTTCTTTAGAGTGGCCGCTTAAGACAGGTTTTACTGAACAGAGATTTTCCATATCCAAAGTTTGAGCTTGTAACAGAGACTAGGAAAATTGATATATCAGGATTTATTTTTTTAGGATGCAGCCTGAATAATATTGCCAAAAATCATCAAAGATCAGACTTTGTACTTCCCATTGTTTGTTAGAGTGCTGTGTTTGTTTTCGTTTTGCTATGCGTTACTTTGTGTCCATTCTAGTTTTGCAATCATCTTGAAGAGGAAAAGAAAGCTGGTTGCTTTTCTATTTTTGTCTTACAGATGTATTGTTACTATAAATGCTCTGTGGCTCTTCCTCACGGTGCAGTGGAATAGTCTGCTGTGAGTGATTGTGGTATTTTCTGATCATACTCACTTTTCTATTCTTTCCACAATACTACGTGCAAATTTTGAAGTCAGTCAAAATGATTTTAGGCTGTGATAATCATTGTGCTTTAGAAAAAATAGGCATGGTTGAATTGTAGTCCACAATGGATAACCCTGGACCATTGGCAAACAGATTGCTCCTTGATATCAATTTTACAGACTGATTTCAAAATAAACATGACCAAACTCTGCTCTGTACTGGCGTCCCAAGTGCACATCCTCAATATGTGAACAATCATTATGTAAAGTTTGAATACAAAAGAATGAAACTTATTTGAATTACAGACTACACACAAATTGCACAATGTAAGCAGTCCAAAGGTGGTTTATATTTAATCATTTCCAAGCTCAACACTCCCAAAAATGTTATCAAATGTGCACAATATAAAGGGTGCAAATGTTCAATGTGTTAACAATCATATTATACAAAGTCAAAAGATGAGGGAATGAAAACTGCTGGAGTTACGGATTGCCCTCTAAGCCTTTCTGATGGATAAAATGTCTAAGCCCAACAGCATTAAAATAAGAAAATATTTATCGAATGTGCTCAAAATATAGGGTGCATATGTCCAATGTATGATAAATTATTATAAAAAATTTTGAACATTGAGAAATGAAAACTGTTGGAGTTACAGAATACATAAAGCAGACACCCTCTAAGCATTTTACGTAAAAAATGTCTAAGCTCAAGAATAGAAAATCATGAAATGTGTACAAAATAGATGGTGCACATCTTCAATGTGTGATCCTTCATTATAAAACGTTTGAATATAAGGGAATGAAAACTGTTGGAGTCACAGATTACACAAACCAGACACCCCCTATGCATTTTGGATGGAAAATGTCTAAGTTCAACACCCATCAAAAATGATAAAATATCTATCAAATGTGCACAAAATGGTAGGTGCACGTCTTTAATGAAAACTGTTTGAGTTACAGATTACATAAACGAGACACCCTCTAAGCATTTCTTGGAAAAATGTCTAAATTCAAGACCTGCAAAAGTGAACAAGAGGACCCTCTGGCCATAGGTCCCTCACCTAAGAATGTTCATGAAGGTACAGGAAAGCAAAGCTTTCCCCTAAATCCAGTTATAAATTTTAATAGATCAGCAGTTTCATTAAAACTTTACATGGAAAATCTTTCCAAACATTATGATGACAAAATTAACATGCAAGGATTAACCTCAAATTTTCTTTATATGAGTCGTAAAACATACTACCTCCAGTGTGGGGCAACTTTTGGCCCCCATGGGCATAATTTGAACAAACATTTGGAAGAGATCACTAAATGATGCTACATACATAATATCTATGCCTAATGGTTTCAGACATAATTTTTCAATGCTTTCTCTATATAAGCCTACATGTATGTAAAACATATGACCCCCAGAAAGTGGCTACTTTTTGCCCACGGAGCATACTTTGATTAAACTCATCTGGAAATTAACCCTTTGTATAGGGGAAGCACCTAAACAGGCACTATCACAAACCATGTAAACCCAGATGAAATACCTCATTATGTTGCATTTCATCAGGGTCAACACTGTTTGTAAAGGTAAAAAAATATGCTGTGGGAACTCAAAAAGCTTTGGGCACCCAAAACATATCAAATTTAATGGGTAAGAAAATATTTGTATATCTTGTCCAAGGCGGTGCTTCTTTTGTGGATCATTTATGTTATTTGTGTATTGTTTTGTTATGCTTTTATGCATGTCTGTTTGTTGATGCCTTGTGGTCACCTGCTGGGAAAGAGCTAAACTCTTGGCTCTCGTTTGAGATGTCTAATTGTGACGTTGTCACTTTCCCATTGGTATCCTGGGTCAGGTGTGGTGCTTAATTATATCGATTCCTGATCTTGACCCTCTTTCTTACTTTGAGCTATGAGGCAAGCTTAAAAAGAAAGAAAGGCTTTCTTTGATTGTGGACAAACTATCTCTCTGAAGAACATCTTTCCTATGACATAGGTAAAACTAGCCAAATTTAATAACAGATAATGGTCAAACTGACTGTTGTTAAATCTCTGTCTTCAAACAGACATATGTATTTGAGATTGCCAAGTTTATATAACCTTTTAACAGTGCTCAGTATTTACTCAAATATACCTGTTTGTGGTCTGTGAAGATTATCTCCCCTTGATGGCAATCTTCTTCTACACGATTGGCAGTCCCTGTTGATTCAAGATAACAATGTTCTTTTCTGTCTGTGGTCCCTGTCAATTCCATATAATCTTCTATTCTGTCTGTGGTCCCTGCCAATTCCATATAATCTTCTATTCTGTCTGTGGTCCCTGTCAATTCCAGATAACAATCTTCTATTCTGTCTGTGCTCCCTGTCGCTTCCATATAATCTTCTATTCTGTCTGTGGTCCATGTCAATTCCAGATAACTATCTTCTATTATGTCTGTGCTCCCTGTCGCTTCCAGATAACAATCTTCTATTCTGTCTGTGCTCCCTGTCGATTCCAAATAACAATCTTCTATTCTGTCTGTGGCCCCTGTTGATTCCAGATAACAATCTTCTATTCTGTTTGTGCTCCCTGTCAATTCCAGATACCAATCTTCTATTCTGTCTGTGGTCCCTGTAGCTTCCGGATAACAATCTTCTTCTATTATGTCTGTGGTTGGAGGGCCTGTCCAATCCAGGTAAAAATCTTCTTCTAGGTGGCCATTGGTCCATTCTGAATAAAAGACAGAAAAGATATAAGAATTAAACAAGACAAGTTTAAATTAGATGACCTGAAGTGCTCACCTGATCTTATTAATGTTAAAATCGGTCAAGGTCGACTGTTTTGTTTAACCATAATTGGGGGTTGAGGCCATTTTGGTTAAGTGACCTAAAATAATCTAATAAATGCTCCATCAAACAGCCCAGTGGTTTTTGAGAAAATATGTTTAGATAGGTAAGTGGCAGTCCAAATGAGTGGCCTTGGAACAAAAGTCAAAGGTCAGCTGTTGACATTTGGTACTTATAAAAAAAATTGTCTCATTAGGTTTAACATTTCTCACAAGTATTATGATTTTGGCTTAAACAGTTATAGAAAAAGAACATTTCAAGAGTTTCCCGTATAAATGCATTATGAATCAAATTTGACCTTGCCATTAATCAGGTTAAGGTCAACCTAGATTTATCATTTGAGCAAACCCAGTAGGGCCCACATCCCAATACTACATACCAATTACCAAGGCCATTGGCCTTTTGGTTCCAGAGAAAAGATATATTAAGGACTTTACTATATATAGGCGTGGGTGCCATCTTGGTCATGTGACCAGAACAATTTGTATGAATTTTGGCTAACCTATCATAAGAAGTCTTCAAAAATGAGTTCAATTGGCCTAGTGGTTTCTGAGAAAACTATGCTTTAATATGTTGATGGGACTCCAAATATGAGAGACCATGGCTGCAAAAATCAAAGGTCAACCTTGACCTTTGAAACTTATTTATAGCCATTGTCTCATAAGGTTTAACATATCAAGTAAGAATCATGACTTTGGCTTCAACATTATTCAAAAAATCAACTTTTCAAAAAAATAACCCATTTAAATGCATGAGGAAGCAAATTTGACCTTGACGTTAAGTAGGTCAAAGTCAACCTAGGATATTCATTTGAACAAATTTGGTAGGTCCTACATCCCCAATGCTACATACCAAGTCCCAAGGTAACCGACCTACTGGTTCTGGAGCAGAAGATTTTTAAAGGGGTTTTACCATATATGGGCATGGCGGCCATCTTGGTCATGTGACCAAGACCATTTGAAAAAAACTTTCGTTCCCGCGTCCTAAGGAGTCTCCATGTGAAATTTGAGATTAATTGGCCCACTTGTTTCAGAGGAGAAAATGTTTGAAATGTTGACAGACAGACGAACGGACAACGGAGTGACTGGTATACTTTTAGCTCACCAATGAGCCTTCGGCTCGTGTGAGTTAAAAAGGCTAGCTCTCAGAAAGACTGACATTCTAATTTTAATTCAATTTGGAGAAAAATGAGAGCCAGTACAAGATAAAATGGTACTTATTAAATATGCATATTATCCCTTTACCCCATATGCTATATTTAAAACATTGCATCATTTTCCATAAATAATTCAAATTTTCAAATATTTTCCAAAGAATATTTTTACATTTTAATAGGTTGGACATAATATTTTTAAAAAATCTTACATTTCAAAGGCATTCAAAGGTGCTTGTGTGGAGTAAAGGGTTTTACTGTACAAAAGAAAATGTTACACCTGATAAGTGAAAACACTTATACGCTATTAATATGTATACTACTACTTGTACGTTTGGTCAATTTGTTGTAGAACTGGAGATTTAAGTTTGCAGTTTTAAACTTTGGCGATGTACATGATGCTTTAAATGCTGGAGGGGCCATTTACTGAAATCACAGATTGCTATTCTAGTAACATATATGGGAAATAAAGCGTTAAACTAAAGGCCCGGTCACACTACGACGTATAGCACCAACGTCTGCCGACGTATGCAAAGTTCAGCAAGTACGTTGGTATACACTGAGTACGTTAGAAATAAATGTGAAACACGTAACGAATACGCTATAGTACGGAGGTATACGTCGACATACCGCCAAGAGGTCCAACATTTTGTGCATCCATAATAAATTACAGCGTATGCGAACGTACTGCTTCTATACGTTAGGCATCCGCTAGATGTACGCAGCAGGTAAGTTATGCATACGTTAAGGTACGTTAGCACCAACGTATGCGGACGTATGAGAAATTAAGCAAGTACGTTGGTGTACGCTGAATACGTTAAAGACAAGTTTTCAACACATTACGAACACGCTACTGTACATTGGTATACGTTTTCTTCGGCGAATAGATCCCAAAATTTTTGTACTTGCATAAAAAATCTTCAGCGTATGCCAACGTATTGCTTATACGTTAGGCATAAATAAGATGCACGCAACGGGTAAGTTATGCATACGTTAAGGTACGTTAGCACCAACGTATGAGGACGTATGAAAATTCACCAAGTATGTTGGTGTACGCCGATTGAGTAAGAGATACGTTTTCAAAACGTTATGAACACGCTACAGTACGTTGGTATACGTTGTCATGTGACAACGTGGTCTTTAAATTTTGTACTGTTTTATACGTTTGACATAGGTTAGATGTACGCTACATGTAAGTTATGCATACGTTAAAGTACGTTATATGTACAATCCAGCATACGTTAGCGGTTCGTTGTGCATAACTTTCTCATTAATCAAGAACGCTAGTGATACGCTGGGCGTACGCTTTTATACGCTGATACAAGTATAAGTTATGTAACGTCGGGAATAAGCTCATAAGTTAGACATACGTTCTATGTTCGTTTTGCGTACGCTTTGCATAAGTTCAGAGAGAGGCTTCCTCTAACTTTTTAATAAGATTTCAGCGTATGCCAGCGTTCTAGATTTATATTTCATATGTCGGCATACGTTGGCTAAAGCGTTATAGTGTGACAGGGCCTTATGGTAAACAAACGTCCTATCACGATGGAGTATATATATATGTATACAATTGATGTACAATAAAAACGACCATCTTGAAAAGTGGCCTATGTTTGTAAGTTAATTGATGTCTTATTTGGCTTGTACACCCCCCCCCCCATAGACCCGATACGCCCTTTACATATTCTGTATATGTATATAGGAACTTATTATTATTGTTCGAAGGGCATCTTGGGTTTAGGGGAAAAGCATTTAAAAACAAACTGAAAGACACCAGTTTCATCTTTTCAATGACAAATGTCATAAGGTTTAGTATATTGCATACGCATGCGCAGAATGAATACCATAACGTTTTGGAAATGAAGAGCATTTCTATCCTAAACATTTTAGCACTTTTACCCTTTAAAAACTAGCAATGCATTTACTCAAAGTCTGGTCTAAACACCACTCTGTATAAAGACGTAAATGAGGGGTGGGAGTAGAAAGTGCAGGTTTTCATTTTTTTTATAAATGATGAATCGTTTTCAAATGTATTTTGTAGCTTACTCCCTATATTTAACTGCTGAACCACACCAATTTAAAAACATTAGGACAATTTGAAAAGTTGGTGTTTATATTCATGTCAACAAGGGAAAATATAAGCCTTATCACAACCAGATCAATTTTGAACTTGAATTTAGAGCAAGAATTTGTATAAATAACAAATTTGTCTTGATTTTCTTAGTGTCTAAATAACAAAGATTATCATGATGAAAAAAGTTTACTTCTGCGCATTCGCAGTGCTAACTTTGTACTGATTATGCTTGAAAATGTCTTATTATGATAATTCCAGCATTGGTTACACTCAGAGTGGCCATGACTCTAATGAGGTTTGGCCAATCTGAGTGTAAGGGAGCGACCACTTAATTTTATGGAGGGGGCGGGAAGATTACTTTGGTCCTGGAAAAATTTTCTTTGCGCGCCGGAGCCTGTCTTTTGGTTTTTCCATGGTACGGTACTGGCTTTGTTTAGCCAGGATTATGCATATAATAACAAACAAAAAAGTTTATAATATCACAGGAGCTTAAAGTTCGGTCCTTAAATCACCCCTATAGCCTCAAAACCCAAATCTCACGGTGTCATTACTACGTAATGACATAGTGAGCTTTTGGTTTTGAGGCTTTAGGGGTGATTTAAGGATCGAACTTCAAGCTCCTGTGATAATATAAGCATTGATAGTGGTCTTGAAATGGACTAGTTATAAATGTCTTGTTTTGTAAAACGGGATACAAGAATCAATAAAAATCTTGTTTGGAAAAAAAATCTGCAAAACAACATTAAAGTCAGCTACAATGAATCTATATTGGATCTAAAATCTCATTGGTCATCTGTTTGCTGTTAAGACTATCCAAATTTATACCACCCTTACCAACTTTAGGATTGAATATCTCGTGTTGTGCAAGGTCTACACTGATGTAGGTGGTATAAAATAGTTATACCATGTTTGTCAACCTGTACGTAAGATAATCCACTCGCTAAAGCTCGTGGATTATCTCCACGTACAGGCGGACAACCCATGGTATAACTATTACATATTCATGGATTGAGCATGACAAGGTCACACAGTGCTAAAAGAGTGTATTCACTGATCTAGCACTTTGCAGTCGGATGTCTCTCAAATCATATAAATACTAATTTGGCTTTGTCAATAAAACACACAGTCCAGAATTGTGATCATGAGACTGTAAACTTTCTTTTTTGTTCATGAAGAATATATAATCTGGCTAAATTAAGTGACTCAACTGTCAACATACATATATTTTAAAGCTATTGCTAAAAGCTCAGCCGCTCAGTGGTAGAAGAGTGTTTGTCTTGAGATCATGAGGTTGCTGGTTAGAGCATTACCAGTGTCACTGCATTGTGTCCTGGAGCAAGACACATTAATCCTTGCTTTGTACCCAGGTTCAACCCATGAAGACTCATTCAAACGAAGCTGAAAAATTATTGACTAGGATGTAAAGAATCAGATTAAACTAGCTAATGTCGCATAATCTAGCTAAATCAAGGGAAGTAACTCAAGTGTTAATAATTCAATTCTGACAATTATATTATAGGTAAACAAACTCCAATGAATTTATCCAATGAGTACAGAGATATGGTAATGAATGGACGGACAAACAAACTGTACTGATCTCCAGCTTCATGCCGAGAAAAAACACATTGAGCTTCATGCCGAAAAAAAACACCTTGTTTTATTTGTCCGAGTTGATGCTTTAAGTCCCAGTCAACAGTTTTCTTGTTAAGTAGGGTCATTATACCCAAATATTGATCAAGACAAACAGTGCAGACCCTGATGAAACGCCGCACTTTGCAGTCTCATCTAGGATTCGTCGTTTGGAAATGTTCACCCCCCACCCCCAACCATGGCATGGATCCGTGCATGCGTATATTGGCTTTCGAAATTGTATTGACCGTGTGTACTTTGAGTTTTTGACTAGCAATGCCCCTGTGGATAAATCATTTACAGAAAAATAATAATATAACGGCCTACCTCCTATGGTCGGCTTGAATGTTGAAAAGCTGGCACATGAAAATGGTGACGCCATATTGATTAGGAGATAGATCTACGTGTGCATTTGTACTGTTTATGTGCTTCGATAGAAATCTTAGCAGAGGAAGTGTCCGCAGGCAACATCGGTTTACATACCTGTCGTCACGTGATAATATATCAGAACTAGAAGCGCACGTGACTGAACGTCCCCAAGCCAAAACATCCCGACCGGACAATAGAAAACTTAAATAATGGGACACTTTGTCCGCCATTTGGAGACAAAGTCCGACAAAATCAGCGTTCGTGATGTGGACCCAAACTGGAATCACGGATCCAAAGGATCTGGGCAGCTCCCCCAGCCCCGGGAAATATCACACCTCTATATGTTTCCTTATGAACACTGGTCCGGACCCCAGGAAAGCTAACCAGCCGGTATTCAGTGCCTGGCCATCCCAGACTCTTCTTCTTCTTCTTCTTCTTCTTCTTCCAAATACAAGCACGCTAGAGAAACTCTTCCAGAGACAGAGAAGGACAGGAAAAGTCAGAGATATATAAAGAGTACTTGGGGAGTGTTTTTTATATCAAGTTTACCAGGCAAGGCTTTGAGAACGCTTGTTGACATCGCGAGGCTTGCCGAGCGATTCAACATGCATTCTCAAAGCCGAGCCTGGTAAACTTGATATCAAATGACACGAACCTGGTATTCTATTTATCAGTTTACCCATTAAACTAGCGATTATGACGTATTTTTTTATTTTTGTGTTGATTCAGCGTCATTAGCGACGTCATTCAAAAAGTGCAACGCCATCATGACCTGATAAAGGATAGGAAACGTTTATTAGGTTTTGTTGAAATAATTCATTTAACATTAGGGGTGACTGATATAAGACACTACAAGAAGGGGAGACCGGGGCTAGTTCGGCCTCGGGGCATGTTCGGCATGTGGCTATATTTAGCATGTAAACTAAGATATGGGGCTGGGAAACATATTTGGAGATTACTTGTGACGAGTTTGTCTACATGAGTTGGCTGCACTGTTAAAGGGTACATTGATATTGTACCAGAAAATTCGTCTTCTTGCATGATTAGTAAATTTTCCATAGTAATTTCAGTTTTTATTTATCTAAAGATGTGTTAAGATTCTAATTTAAATTCTATATTTTTATTACGAAAGGAGTATGTGCTTCGATATGAAACATTGTTAATTTCTTCTCCTGCATCTTAAAAGGAGTTGTCAGGTGATATTTGGAAACAGTCTGTCAGGGGCAAGTTCGGCCACTTAAGGCGGGGCAAGTTCGGCCCCTAGCCAAACTTGCCCCACACTTACATAAAATATTTGCCATTGTATTTTAGGTCACCTAGTTCGTAAAGGGTGTTCATATCATAGATCCTAAATACCTCCGTGTTCGTATTTAACACAACGACGGGACTGCACAATGATTACGCTAATTTCATCGAAAGTTTCAGATCGCCATTTTACATTGACGTCAAAAGTCAAAAACCTGTCTAAGATACGTAATGCAAACTTTTCCTTTTCTGTTTTTTTTTATTATATTTTTTTATCTTATTTTGTTTTACAGTACAACAAAAAAAACCGAGATGTATTCAAAGATTAGAAAGAAATAAGTTTAAAAAAACTGTAAACCCATTCAAACCTAACGCCTTTCACTGGGTCATTGGTACACAGTAAAGACCCAGATCAGACGCCACAGAGTGTGGAGTCTGATCAAGGTCTCCACTGATTGTTTACAGATTACAAAATTTGATGAAAGTTACTATGTTAGCCCTTTGATTCAAAACATGTTCGTCCATTTGATAAAGGTGGGACATTTTATTTGGCATCAATGGGTTAGACAGGCCCGAAAGCAATTCAAAGAATAAATCGGCCAAAAAAGCAAGACGAAAACTCGGACAATTTAATACGACATTTTCAGGCTCATTTTTGGTTAATTAGTATTCCGAAGAACCAACTCAGATAGTTCATATGTTAGGTTAATATCGTTACATTTTCTTGGCCTCTTGCAATTCCAACTACAGAAGTTTGACTGTAGAATAATAAGCCAGGACAGTTCCTTTGCCGAACTTGCCCCAAGGGGTTGCCGAACTTGCCCCATAGCGGGGCAAGTTCGGCCATCATGACCTGCTCTCCTTGAATGAAGATTACCCTTTATTGTACAGAGATACATGGTGGGGGTTGCCGGGATTGGTACCACCCTATTGTGCCTTACTTAAATATATAGATTTCGCAGAACAAGATGGTATGGTCTTTAGAAAATTGTACGTTTTCTAAAATGGGGCCGGACTAGCCCCGGTCTCCCCTAAACCAAAGCGCTGAACGGCAATCCTACTGGCAGTTTGTCGACATCATCATAGGGGTTGGAGACCCAGACCAAGATCAACAGCCCAAGCAGAAGAGATTCTGGTCATACATTAAGTCTATCCGTAAAGATACAGAAGGAGTTGCACCCCTTCAGGAGAATGGAAGACTCCATGCTGACCCAAAAGATAAAGCCAACCGAGCAGGCACACATTGGTTCAACGTTGATTCAACTAAACGTCATGGTGTTGAATTAACGTTGAATCTATGTTGAGTCAACAATGTGTGCCTGCTGGGAATATAGGCCTACTAAATCGACAGTATGAGTCAACATGGACCCAAGAAGACACTCATGACATCCCCTCACCAGACGGAGAACCATACCCGCCAATGAAAGACGTTCATGTGGGCCGCAACGCGAGAAAACCTGTCTTCGGGGTTTCCGTCGAAGTGAGATTCAAATCAGCCTGCTCGGCTACAAAAACCAGCTAGTTACTTGAACTTTCGCTCGTAGCAAGTCTAGATATGATAGTTTCCAATTTGCGAATAACAAAGGCGCTGATCAGACTGCGCGAATGCGCAGGCTGGTCTGCGCCTTTGTTGTTCGCAAACCCCCGAAGCCAGGTTTCTCGCGTCGAGGCTCATGTTTCAACTGAAAGAGTGACAAAGCTACTGCAAATGCTACCGGACCTGACTTACTGCCTCCAAGAGTTCTCAAAGAGCTTGCCAGTGAAATATCAACAAACCAGACAGCTTTGATACCACACAGAAGCTTTGATACCGGCTATGAACCTGTACACAGGCGCTCTAACTTTTCTACCTTGTCTGATGCTTAGGGACCTTCTCTTAAATTCCATAAAAAATCGAGAAAATAACAGCCAATGAAAAAAATTTGACCGAAGTGATTCAACGTTTAATAAAAGCTTGACCACTACGGCATCAGGGGGAGTACCTACAACTCAATCATTTATCAATGACCTACCCGATTGCGTTCAGTCAAGTACACGGCTTATCGAAGATGATTGTATTTTGTACAGGCAGATCAAGTCCCAACAAGACTGTGACATACTGCAGGCTTATCTAAATAAACTGGCAGCCTGGGAGAAGAAATGAGGGATGGCCTTCCATCCAGACAAATGTAGTGCCATCAGAATATCCAGGTCCAGGAACCCCCATCTCCATGGACTATTCACTGAAAGGACATATCTTGGACAAGGAGGATTATACCAAATACTTAGGAGTGGAGCTCCAGTCAAGTCTCTCTTGGAACCGTCACATCGATCAAACAGTCAAGAAGCACCCAGGTGAACCGCATGTCTAGATCTCGGAGGGTATTGGCTACCGGAGGTAAACAAAGGATTTTTGGGTTGGACATGGTCTGTATTGAGACGATTTTATTTCATTTAGATTCGCTTTGAGGGATAAGAACAACATATAGGTCGATAGTATATAGAATTATGATAACTCTGAAATCATTACATGTTTTGGAACTTACTCTGTTCGAGTTTAAATCGCATTTAAATTCGGAAATGCAGTAATTTGGACGAATATTTCGAATTCATCAGTTAATATTCATATCTATTATTTTATTTTTACACGATTCACAGCCACCGCTGGAATGTATAACCTCTCTTTGGAATAAATCAGTCAAATACAATTCAAAAATTAATGTAAAACACTTATCTATTTGCAATTTTATGACGGTGCTATCATGTTTATAGGTAGCTTTCCGTTCGGAGGTATGTTGGGTAGCTGTCGGAGGGAAGGCATGTGCATGTTAACATTGATTTCGGAGAAGGGCAAATGATTATGCTCATTACAAAAGCTCTCGCATACGGAAACAAAAGTGTTACACTCAAACACTTTCAAAAACAAGTGGTTCGATTTGGGGGGGGGGGGTATATCAAAGGAGAAAGAAGCTTAAATAAACCAATTTGTTAGAGTTTTTGTTCAACATTGAATGTGTGTTTTTGTGCATTAGTTTGCTTTGTTTGTTTTGGCCTACCATATCTATTTAGCCCTTTGCATCACATTGAAGAAACGATCAGGCAGTAACGTAACATGCCAAAGCATTATACTATGAAATGGACACATACTTTTTTGTGAAGGTGACGGATCAAGTAGCAATGCAATTAGTATACCAGATGTTTAGATGAGCAACTGTAGGGTCTAATCAAGTCTTCACTAGATTTTTGCATTAACCAACATAAGTTGATCCTCTTCAAAAACGGCCTTTGGGTTAAAACAAATGTAAATGACCAGGAAATGCCACAATCATAGACAGACACATGTCTCCAAGAGATAGGGACACTGGAACACAGACAGATAATGAATACGCTCAAAAGTCAGAATACAATGCGTAAAGCATTCAGCTCCCTTTATCTCAGTGAGAGTATTGCCAAACTAGAAATGACACAATAAAGCGTTTAGCATGAAGTGCTTAACACAAACCCCCAGCAAATACAACAAAAATAGCGAGTATGATCAGGAAATAACACAATCACAAACTTCAGACAAACCCATGGCACCGTGAGGAAGAACCACACAACAATCATGAGACACTAGGAAGACAAATTAAGCCAAGCAACCAGCTCTCTCTTCCCCATCTACTCACTCTCTGCGCTCTATCTCTCTCTCTCCCTCTCTCTGTGTCTCTCTACTCGCTCTCCTCTTTACTCTCTCTCTCTCTCTCTCTCTCTCTCTCTTTCTCTCTCTCCTCTTTGTAACTCTCTGCTCTCAATTCTCTTTGTCTCTCTCTGCTCTCAATTCTCTTTGTCTCTCTCTACTCTCTATTCTCTTTCTCTCTCTCTACATTTGTCTTTCTCGTTCTGTCTCTCTCTCCTCTTTGTAACTCTCTGCTCTCAATTCTCTTTGTCTCTCTCTACTCTCTATTCTCTTTCTCTCTCTACTCTCTCTCTATCTCTCTCTCTCTCTCTCTCTACGTCTCTCTCTACTCTGTCTGTCTCTCTCTACTCTGTCTGTCTCTCTTCTCTATTTCCCTATCTCCTTCTCTCTACTCTGTCTCTCTCCCTATCTCCCTCTCTCTACTCTGTCTCTCTCTCTCTCTCTCTCTCTCTCTCTACTTTATTCTCTCCTCGCACTCCTTCTCTACTCTCTTTTTCTCTACTCGCACTTCTTCTCTACTAGCACTCCTTCTCTCCTCGCACTCCTTCTCTACTCGCACTCTCTCTCTCTACTCGCACTCCTTCTCTACTAGCACTCCTTCATTACTCGCACTCCTTCTCTACTCTCTGCCTCTCTACTAGCACTCCTTCTCTACTCCTACTCCTTCTCTACTCTCATTCTTCTCTACTAACACTCTTTCTCTACTCGCACTTATTCTCTACTCACACTCCTTCTCAATTTGCACTACTTCTCTACTCTCTCTCTCTCTCCCTCTCTCTCTACTTCCTCATCTACTCGCACTTCTTCTCTACTCAAACTTCTTATTTACTCGCACTCCTTCTCTAATCGCACTTCTTATCTATTCGCACTCTTTCTCTACTCTCTCTTTCTCTCTTATCTCTCTTTCTCTACCCTCTCTTTCTCTACTCGCACTCCTTCTCTACTCTCTTTTTCTCTAATCTCCCTTTCTCAACTCGCACTCCTTCTCTAATCTCTCTATACTCTCTCTTTCTCTACTCGCACTCTTTTTCTCTCTCTCTCATTTTCTCTACTCGCACTCATCTACACTCTCTTACTCTACTCGCACTCTTTCTCTACTCGCACTCCTTCTCTACTCGCACTCCTTCCCTACTCTCTCTTCTCTTCTCACACTTCTTCTCTACTCGCACTCCTTCTCTACTCGTCTCTCTCTCTCTCTCTCTCTCTCTCTCTCTCTCTCTTTCTCTCTCTATCTCTACTTTCTCTTTCTATACTCGCAATCCTTCTCTACTCTCTTTCTCTACTCGCATTCCTTCTCTACTCTCTCTTTCTCTACTCGCACTCTTCTCTACTCGCACTCTTCTCTACTCGCACTCCTTCTCTACTCTCTCTTCTCTACTTGCACTTCTTCTCTACTCTCACTCCTTCTCTACTCTCTCTCTCTCTCTCTCTCTCTCTCTCTCTCTTTCTCTACTCACTCTTTCTCCACTTGCACCCCTTCTCTACTCTCTCTTTCTCTACTCACACTCCTTCACTACTCTCTCTCCCTCTCTCTCTACTCACTATTTCTCTACTCGCAGCCCCCCTACTCTCTTTCTCTTCTCGCACTCCTTCTCTACTCTCTCTACTGCCTCTTTCTCTACTTCACTCTTTATCTACTCTCTCTTTCTCTACTCTCACTCTTTCTCTACTCACTCTTTCTATACTCGCACATCTTCTCTACTATCTCGCTCTCTCTCCACTCTCTTTTTCTTTACTCGCACTCCTTCTCTACTCGCACTCCTTCTCCACTCGCACTCTTTCTCTACTCGCACTCCTTCTCTACTCGCACTGCTTCTCTACTGGCACTCCTTCTCTACTCGCACTCCTTCTCTACTCGCACTCTTTCTCTAATCGCACTCCTTCTCTAATCGCACTCCTTCTCTACTCGCACTCTTTCTCTACTCGCACTCCTTCTCTACTCGCACTCTTTCTCTATTCCAACTCCTTCTTTACTCTTCCTTCTCTACGCTTTCTTCTCTACTCTTTCACTACTCGCAGTCCTTCTCTACTCGCACTCCTTCTTCTCTCTCTCTTTTCTACTAGCACTCCTTCTCTACTAGCACTCCCCTCTACTCGCACTCCTTCTCTTCTTACACGCCTTCTCTACTCGCACTCCTCTACTCGCACTCCTTTACTACTCGCACTCCTTCTCTACTCGCACTCCATCTACTCCTACTCGCACCTCTACTCGCACTCCCTCTACTCGCACTCCCTCTACTCGCTTTTTTCTCTACTCTCTCTTTCTCTACTCTCTCTTTCTCTACTCTCTCTAACTCTACTCTCTCTTTCTCTACTCTCTCTTTCTCTACTCTCTCTTTCTCTACTCTCTCTTTCTCTACTCTCTCTCTCTCTCTCTTTTTCTCTGTCTTTCTCTGTGTGTGTGTGTGTGTGTCTCTCTTTCTCTGTGTCTGTCTCTCTCTGTCTTTCTCTGCCTCTCCCTTTCTCTGTCTCTGTCTCTCTCTGTGTGTCTCTCTGTCTGTCTGTCTGTCTGTCTGTCTGTCTCTCTCTCTCTCTCTCTCTCTCTCTCTCTCTCTCTCTACAATGTATTTGGTAATTAACTTAAAATATCAATATAATGAAATGAGTGTTCGACTCCTATGTTCAGCCCTCCTTAGACTAGCCACTAGCCTGATATCATATTCTTTTCAATAAATGATAATTTCATTTTTAATTAGAAGGGATGAGACCAGCTATATGAGATCAAATAATACTGTATGAAAAGTCAAGTAAAATTGACAAAAACATCAAGGTCAAGGAGCTAGACTAAGTCCTCCTCTGTCAAATTCCAAGTACGTCATTTGATGGTAAGGAGCTGTAATAACGTGCTAGCAGGGAACATTTTATCATGGAATCGACAGGGGAGTTCTCTGTATGCCTTAACAATGAGGCCCTCTCACGAGTAAGGGTGTATTTGTACAAGCCATTTTATTCTAGGGAAAGGGAAAATGCCAAATTGAGGGGAACAAAATTGTCAGAGAACAGGGAAATAAATAAAACATGAAACATGGAGACAAGCCAATATTTAAGAAGAAAAAGGGAACAGATACCTCCTGGAAGGGCCTCTATTATAGATACAAGAACAAACATCACAACTATAAAACTACTAAACTTGATCTGTTTAAAAAAATACCCAAACTACAAACGAGTAACAGCTAGTTTACAATCCGTCTTAAAAGGACGTCACCCAGATACATTTCTTGAACTAAAGAAAATTTAAAGTCGTACTGCAAATAGTTGAAGAAAGATCTAATTAAACATTCGATTTTACAGAAATGGGAAGCTGTCTGCTTTTATTAGTACAAATATATAACATGTTACAAATACATGTTGTTTTATGCATATGGAAATCGCTAGAAACAGTGTTTGTCGCCAATCGGGCGACGAATGGCAATCAAAAAATCGGGCGACAAATGGCAATTGAAAACAATGTTTCCAACGATTTTTGATCTACGTTTGTCGATAGTTTAATGTTTTTTGATTGCCGCTTATCCGGTGTACAACTTTTAAAAATATCTTAAAGATATACAACTCATCTTTATTGCTTCTTATAGAATGACAAATAAGCCGCGACATGTGATTTCCAACAATGTGGCATTTTGAGATGAATAGACTCAGACGAGCCTGTGTAGCCTTCTTTTAAGCTTAAAAACGACAAATTTTGTTCGCTCAGTAGCTTAATATTCATATAATATTCAAGCGACAAGCAAAGGCTCTGATCAGCCTGTCCGTATGCGCAGGCTGATCTGAGCCTTTGCTGTTCGCACATACCACATTATTGGAAATCTCATGTCGCGGCTCAAATAATATTGGTTAAAAAGATGCCTTTGTGGGGCTTGGGCTGCTGTTACCGGAATATGAGGACCTGGGGTCTGTTGCATAAACCGTCATTAAAAGTTAACTGCCAGTTAAGTCGTCATTAAGTCGCTGTTAACTTAATGCCGACTTTAACTCTTAAGTCCATTAACTTTAAGTCGGCATTAAGCTCCCGTTAAAGCTGTCATTAACTAAAGTACCTCAGGAGGTACTTTAAAGCTGTCATTAAGTATGGATTTCACTGCTGTACATGTGCATTTCCATGATTTGCAGCCATTTTGTAATTCACTGAAAATTAGTAATCATAATCATAAAAACAGCTAAAAATTCAAATGATTATCGTGATTATTGGCTTCCAGTGCCTAACTACAATACGCTATGGGGAGCAAGGGATTGGGTGGGCATGCGCGGATCCGGGGGGGGGGGGGGGGGGGGGCATGGGGTCCGGAAAATCGCATTTATGGGTAGATCTAGATCTAAACCCCCTCCCGCCCCTGACGAAATTTCCTGGTTCCGCGCATGGGGGGCAATTTATTTCACTGGAATGCATTAGAACAGATTGCCTAATGGAGGACCAGGTTCGGGGTGGGGGGGGGGGGGGGGGGGGGTTGGTGATTCTATACCAGCTAGGGGCTTGGGATTGGCTGAAAATGATGGCTTTTACATGGCTTAGATAATACAACGAGGTACTTAACGTCCTTTTGAAAATGGCATTTTGGGCCTTGCTACTTCGCTACTTTGCGAGTCCAACATCAACGTGCATCATATCACATAACTCCTTTTGAGTGTCGGTGTATACAACAACAGTATTGGCACGCGCGCTGTGACGTAAGCTGTGATGTGCAATAAGTCACACTGGATAACCTGATCAATACCCGACGGCCCAACCGAGTAAAGAAACACCATGTATCCATTGATAATCATCCAGCCTGATCGCCATACATAAATGGTGCGATTTTTGTTGTTGCAATGCATGAACCACGCGACGTAGGGGGACCGGAATAGGGGATAGTGAAAAGCACACGTGTATCACAGTTTTGTACCTCATCCGATGACAACTCTGAAAGCATTTCTTATGTGATTGGTATGCTTTCTGGAAAACAATATTATATGATTCTTTACTCGAGATTCTTTAGAGAGTGCATTTGGAGAGAAAAAAAAGAAACAAATTAAACAACTACCATGACTACAGATGGTGGACAAAAGTACTCGTCACACTCACTGTTTTTGCAAAATTATTCTTGGAAAACTATTGAAGCTACAATTATGAAAATAGTACCAAATGATAGCAAATTGTTTTTTTGTAATAAACATACTTACAGTAGTTCACTGTTGTCTATTGTTTTCTTATTCCAACCGTTTTAGCGCAAAGAAATAATGAAATCATGCCATTTTTTACGATGTCGTTAACGTTAGCGTCACTGGAAAAGTAGTACTCACTTTGAACGCGCGTTAGATAGTTTAGAACCAAAAGAGTAATAATTTTGTAATTGTATATTGTTATTTTCTATTTGCTATTCTGTGCAATTGCACCCATGCATTAACTATTTTTTTACCAAAAAATCTTGAAATGCACTGTTTTATACAGCGACGTCATGGAGCGACGAATACTTTTGTCCACCATATGTAGGCTATATGCATGCACTGTTGAACCAAGCTGCTTCCAAACATGTTTTTGAACTAGGTGTATAAATGCTAAACGGTTAGCGAATTTTTATGGTTAACCTTACCGAATAGCGGAATGAGATGTGCTAGCGATTAGCGAATTTCAGCCTAAAATATATAATGATTAGCGATTTTGGGCCAAAAAATTACCGACGCGTTTGACGGTTAGCGAATAGTTTTACCCTTTTAAGGGGTAAAGCCTAGCGTCCTTTTTGTCGGACATTGGCAAACTGTGCAAAACCAGATCAGACGCCACAAAATGCGGCGTCTGATTAGGTTCTCCACTGTTTGCATACAGAAGTTTCTTTTAAAAATGAATAAAAATGAAAAGTACCACCAAACAACCCTTAAAACGGAAATGGACTGGTCCAATTGATAGAAGTGGGAAATTCCATTCGGCTTAAAAGGGTCAAACATATTTTATTGCCAAATATGATACAGCAATGGGGTTGGGTCACAAGTTCTCACAGCAATAGTTACGACCCTTGCCCTAGTTAGCGAATTCGATGGAAAAAAGTTATTCCACTTCGCTTCTACAGAAAACTGTCACTGAATACATGTATCGATTTTCGGGGCTATTTTTTTACCGATTACTGATTTTTGGCCTAAACTTTACTGATAACTGATTTTTGCCAAATTTTACTGATTAGCGAATTCTGGACATACATTTTACTGACTAGCGATTTTTGGGTCTAAATTTTACAGATTAGCGATTTTGGGTGTTACTGATTAGCGATTTCAGAGGTATCCCATTGAGACCCTCATAGCTATGGTCATGTCATGTCAGGACAATCGGTTCACCTAACCACAATTCTTTTCCTGGACAAGCTTGAGCAAGTGCTTCGTGCACATACTTTCGCTTGTATTATATAAACTGACAACAACCCTTCTTGACTGAATCAACGGCAGGAGAATGACCGTAGAAATTATTTCATGAAAGTATGGGGCCATGCCGGGATTGAACTAGCAACCCCTGGGTCTGCAGTCATACATGCACCTAGTCAGACACGTTATCAACTGCGCTACGCCGCCCGGTGTCACTGTCTTGTGTCCCTGAAAATTCGTGGTCACCGCCTACACGGTGTGGTATTGCCGGGGTGTTGCCTTTAACGGTGCCTTTTAAAATATTTCTCTTAGACCCATCCATTTTATGGAGTAAGGTGTTATGTGAGCATATGCGTGCGCTGTGTGAATAAACATATAAGCAATGCTATTATCCAATAGCAAAAAATGGATAATAAAATAAAATAAAAATTAAAAAAAAAAACAGCTTGTAGTGTTTTTTACCTGAGCACCCCGGCTTTCCCTGCCATACAAACAGGCTGTGACGACCTTATCTGTATTGTGCCAGGATGCTGGTTGTCGTAGATAGAAAGCCCTATTTCTGGGGTCCTATTTTATTTTGTTCTGATGAATTTTTTGGAGCACAGCGCAGTGTTAGAGTGCAAGGGGTTGCGGGTTTGAACATCACCCGCGTCACTGCCTTGTGTCCTTGAGCAAGACCCATTTTATCCTTGCTTAGTTCTGGGTCAACCCAGGAAGACCCGTCCCGACATAACTGAAAAATTTGTGTACTGAGACGTAAAGATTCATATCAAACAAATTGTGGCTTGAAGGGGTGCGCCGTTTTCAGTCACTGGCGGAAAATACAACAATGTCAACATGCATGTCCCATGGAAACGGATGTAAACAAAACAGCCGATGGTTTTAAAAACGTTTTTTTTTTCCATAAAAGAGACACATCGTCGCATGTGCATTAGGCTTACAGCCTTTCAACCATTTTTTATGGAACTATAACCTCTTGATCTAGAACTGATGATGGGTGAAAACCGTTTTTTTTTCTAAATAGCGAAATTAACGAAAGAAGCGGGTCACAAGAAAACTAAACTTACTGATTTAGTCATAACATAGGACGAACCGTCTTCCAACTCGAACAACATCTTTATGGCGCAATATAGCATTAACTGACATTTTCGGGATTTGATCAAGATTGTTTTTCTGCAAAGAACTTTGTTTTTCCATATTCGCTTTACATGCCAGTTACAATTTATAGTTTACAAAGCTCAAGCTGTCGGTTTCGTCGAAGCGTCACTGTGACTGTGATTCGCCGCCATATTGGAAGCTGTTGTTGGAGCATTTGCACGTGAAAAGGTCTTAATGGCAGCTTTACCAGTCTGTTAAGTCGTCATTAGTTAAGTTGACATTAAAATTGCTTTATGCAACACAAAAATAATGCCAACTTAACTAATGGACTGGTAAAAGTTTAATGACAGCTTAAACCTTAATGATAGCTTAACTTTAATGATGGTTTATGCAACAGGGCCCTGGGCACGGAATTACACTGCCTCCTTAAAGTTATTTTTTTCAGGATGCGAAAAATAACGTTTTAAAAAGATTAAAATCAAAATAGTTTCATTTTTTCTGTAGATCACAATGGTATCTTTGACCACAAGTACTGCATCTATCCAGGCAATTTATTTAGCATGTTGAACTATCATTACTTAACTTAAATCTCCCTAAACTTTAAAGAGGCATTGTAATTCCGGGCCCTGTACTACTATGTAAAGTTTAAAACGTTAAAAGATAAAATAACAGAACGGATTACCACCGAAACTGCAATATCTTCAATATTTTACGGGTATTTGTTATATGATTTATTTAGTCCACCTATACGAATATGCAGTGAAAATCCAGAAAAGCTTATATGTATACTAATACTTTTAAGAATGAACTGACAACAGACCCAAAAGGTAAATTGCTTTAAAATACGCGTGGTATGCAATGGCGCAAAGAGTACAGCTGCAAAACGTATGCAAACTGTACAGGGTTCATTATTATGGTTTTATTTTGTTTGATTTTATTCTTAACATCCCAGTCAACAAATTTTCAGTTATGTCGGCGCATTTAACTAAGATTAAGACGCGGATCCAGAGAGGGGGTGGCAGAGGGTCCTGACCCCCTCCCTGGAAAATCGGAAAACTTTGGGGCTCTTTAGCAATACTGGTCCTGATCCCCTGGAAAATCAAAAGCTACCAAGCCAGCATTCAATATTGGGTAATTATCTCCCCGCCAGCGTTTCGCTGTTGGGCTGATGATGGTCCGCTTTATTTTGATTCCTCACTCAAATCATCTAAAACAAAAGTGTGTCAGAGTTTAGTTGGACTTCGTCTGACAAAATTTCTGGATCCGCGCATGATTAAGCGATAATAACAACATCACATGAGATGTTTTGTTGTATAATTCATGTGCATTTTTCTCACTAATGTTTTACAAAACCTAAGAAAGTGTATCAGTGCAAAGCTACTAGAAGGCGGTACAAGACATGGCCATACCCTATCCCAACCGGCACTCAATGTCGAGCAACCATCGGCCCACCAGCGAAATGCCATTCAAATGTTTTAGATGTTGCATAGCAAAAAGGGAAGGTGGGGGGGGGGGGGGGGGGGGGAGTTGGCGACCGGCTAGAGAGCCTCGGTGAAACCCATTAAATTTTTGTGGTCTTTTTTTTTGCATGTGTTGTTTTTGAACGGTTTGGGGGGGGGGTAAACTGTTGGTATGGTTCGTTTCATTGAATAGAATCCCAACGGGCGGTGCAACAGAAGGATGTTTCAGTGGACTAGGTGAGTTGCATGTTTCAATGGATTTGATCAGGGTATTTCAGTGAACTGAGCGGCCTGAGTGCTTCCCTGGGCTTGGCGGTTTAGGTGTATCAGTTGCCTAGGGAGTTTGGGAGTTTCAATGGGTTGGCTGGTTTGCGTATTTCAGTGTACTGTGTGCGTTTGAGTGTCCTGTTGCGATTCAATAGACTGGATGTTATGGGTGTTACAATTGTCTGGGTGGCCTACGTGTATATATTTTTGGATCAAAGGTTTACTAGTCATGTACACGTGGCATCTTAACCAATAGTTTCCTCGCATTTTGACACTCCATTTACACAAAAAAATGCGCCTCAATGTGAACCTGCATTTTGTAACCCTGTTCATGTTGTTAATACACTGCGTTGCCAGGTAAGATAACGAGAATAGATATGGCACATGTTCTTGCCTTCTTTCAGGGACCATGCCCTCGCCCCCACCCCACCCAGCCATCATATCCCCTTCCTATATCAATCATACTGGTTTCACCAAAAATGTATCAGTGCAGACTTTAAATAAATATGTTTTCCCAGACTCACTAGACAAAAACATGCATAATGACACCGACTGAAGATGAGCGCTTTTCACAACACATCACAACTGTAAAATCTCTCAAATTCCCTTCTCTATTTCGCCCCATGGTAGTCTTCCACTTGTAGCATTACATATCTTTTTTTGTATCATGACATGCTTAAAATATATCAGATTCAGGCACTAATTGTGCGGCAGTTTGTATCAATCTCCGTAATCAAAACCACTGTCACTCCGGTAGCAAGCATGTCAGCTGTCAAGTTTCCTCTGAACATTTTGCTAACCATCAAAACGATATCAACGTAAGCAAATTTCAAATATTGATGTTTTAATAGCATTTTGAGACACGACTCTTATAAATCATGCAGAAGAATGATATAGAATTGTGGCGACACAAGCAAATTGTGTCAAAGGTTGATGTAAATCCAGCTATGATCAAACGAATAGCATTTTTTCATTGAAAATTTCACAATCGTCGTTTGAAAAGTCGCCCAGGGTCCTACGGACATGGGTCAAAAGCATTTAACACATTCCGAGTCCTTATCATTCAATATAGAAGCAACCTGTTTGCTGCTTTCGTCTCCAAGAAACTTTCTATAGGAAATAAAAACGGATAAATACAGACCCTGTCCATCCACAATCGCAATGTTTACCTCCGATAGCCAACACCCTCCGAGATCTAGACATGCGGTTTACCTGGGTGAGAAGGCCAACAGCATGTTAGGATTCCTTAGAAGAAACCTGGGAGTAAATAGTGAACAAACAAAAGCCACTGCATACTGCTCAATGTTTCGGCCTCTTCTAGAATACTGTTCAACCGTATGGAGCCCCTTTACCATTGAGTACGCCCACAAGCTGGAAATGGTCCAGAGAAGAGCAGCCAGGTACGTCACTAACAGGTATCATAACACCAGTAGTGTTACATCAATGCTTGACCACCGCGACGAGGCAAGACGAACCAAACACAGACTCATTATGTTCTTAAGATAGAATATGGACTCGTAGACATACCATCAGACGCCTACCTGACACCTGCATCCACACGGACGCGATCCCATCACTCACTGAAGTTTCGGCAGATCCCTACTTCCAGTAACTATTATAAACACAGTTTTTTTCCTAAAACAGTTTGTCTCTGGAACTCCCTCCCAGCCGCACTGGCTGAGGCTCCCGAATTGGTACCATTCAAACGGGAGCTCTCCAAGATCTCATTCTAAGCAAGTTAGGGCCGCCAGATGTAAGTACATGTAAGACCTAGTGACCTCCTTGTGCTGTGTTTTTTATCAAGGAGACGGATAACTTTGGCCATATTGTTGTATGAACAATTTATACATCTCACATAGATCACTTTACGCCCCAACATACAGCTTTTGAGCAATCCGCTGTGCACAGCATGCTTATCAGTATTTCTAGAGTCACTTCCTGGTTTGATACCGTTTACAATATTGTGACTTTATAAAAAAAAAGTTGCATGAACATGAACTACAATTATCCGACCACAATATATTTAGAAGTATCTTCGCCCAAAATGTACAAATTTCTGGTAGAAAAATATATATTTACAATTTTTGCTTATGACCTTTTCAAGGTCAAAATGAAAAATTGTAAATCATACCAGAATTACATTATATTTGGGTCAACTACTTCTAAATATCGTAGTAAGATCAATGTAGTTTATGTTCATGCAAATGGTTTTCTCTAAAGTTCACCCAGCGTGTCAAAATATTGTAAACGGTAACAAACTAGGATGTAACTCTAAATAGACTGATAAAATGTTCTTACAACAATGTGGCCAAAGGTATCCGTCTCCTTGATAAAAAAGCATTTTTTATACAGGAAAAATTTCATGCAAGTAAGACCCTTTGAAAGATATATCTCCTTAAAAATCACAAAACATAAATCCCATTTCTTCTCCAACCCCTAAGCTCACTTTGGGTATCGCAAAGAAGTTTAAAGCCTACGGGCAAAATAATGTTGTTACATACGTCATTGCCTTTTATTTGATATGCAAAATGACCATGTTCTGAAAAAGTTGATTTTTTTACTAGGGGTGGGGGTCTGTGGTCTGTGGGCAAAACATGTAGTTGCAACCATGTTGCTGCATTCTTAATGCCTTTAATTTGAATTGCAACATGACCATGTTCTGAACCCCCAACCCAGGGTCGGAGTGGGGTGTCTGCGGGCAAAATATTTGCTACCATGCTGCTTTGTTTGTGATTCCATTTAATTGGATATGCAAACTGACCATGTTCTGAAAAGGTTGGACTTTGACCTTTTGACCTCAACCCTAGGGTGGGTGGGGGGTCTGCAGGCAAAATATATGCTACCATGCTACAATTTGTTATGCAACATGACCATGTCCTGAAAATTTTGAATTTTGACCTTTTGACCTCACCCCAGGGTCAAGGGGCGAGGGCTGGGGATCTGCGGGGATTATACTTGCTACCGTGTTGCTGTATTCGTGATTCCCTTTAATTTGATATGCAACAAGACCATCTTCTGTAGACTGGTTCTCTCCCTTTAATAGCTTGTCAGCATATTAAGACAGGTAACTACTAGCCGCCATTGCGCCTACGTATCGCATACACACTGACGTCATGAGTGACGTGTATTGGAAAATACCCTTGACATAAAGTGCATTTTTTTAAACAAGCCGTTTTATTAAATTTATTTTGTTCTGGGAGTTTATATTTTTTTCTTTTACTTAATTATCAAATTATAGTACCGGACTGAAAAAATACTTAAGTTTGTGTTGAAAAATCTTTTCTAGAGCATGCGCAGTCGGATGAGTAGGATTCTATACTTGTAAAAAATTACTAGTTACCAAACGTTATATGCGTAGCGGAAGTGGAGCTTTATCAACGAGGGGAACCAATCTACATCTTCTGATATTTTTTAGACTGGTTCTCTCCCTTTAATAGCTTGTCAGCATATTAAGACAGGTAACTACTAGCCGCCATTGCGCCTACGTATAGCATACACACTGACGTCATGAGTGACGTGGTATTGGAAAATACCCTTGACATAAAGTGCATTTTTAAACAAGCCGTTTTATTAAGTTTATTTTGTTCTGGGAGTTTATATATTTTTCTTTTACTTTATTATCAAATTATAGCAGCTGAAAAAAATCTGAAGTTTGTGTCGAAAAAATCTTTTCTGGAGCATGCGCAGTCGCATGAGTAGGATTCTCTACTTGTAATAAATTAGTAGTTACCAAACGTTATATGCGTAGCGGAAGTGGAGCTTTATCAACGAGGGGAACCAATCTAGATATTTTTTTTTTAATTTTGACCCCCACCCCAAGAGTCGGAGGGGGATGTGGGCAAAATATTTGCTACCATATTGCTGGATTTTTGATTCCATTTAATTTGATATGCAACATGACCTTGTTCTGAAATAGTTTAATGTTGACATTTTGACCTCAACCCAGGGTCGAAGAGGGTTGGGGGTCTGCGGGCAAAATATTTAATACCATATTATTGCATTCGTGATTCCCTTTGATTTGATGTGTAACAAGACTATCTTCCATTGTCTTGCGCAGGCGCGATACTAAAGAATCGACCTGTCTGTTATGGGACACCACGACTGAAAAGTCGGGTTTGTGCTGTTACGCGGTACGCGTTCGTTAAAAAGTAACAAGCGTTAAATGCCTATAGATAATCCTTCAATGGACATATCTAGTCATTTTGGGTAGACAAATCATAACAATGATAGGTATTACGGTATTCAGCCATATATTGATCATATTGTATGCACTAAAACATTTTTGATAACATTCTCCGCATGGCATTTTCATAGAAACCGTTTCAGTGACACGTGATGACTCGCTTGATAAACAATATTGAATCAGCCAATCAAGCGAATCACATGACTCTGTGACGCATTTGGTAAACAAATATGTCACATGTACCCACAGTGCTCAAATTAGACAGGTCAGTATTTGATAAAATGTTTCCGGTCGATGACAATGGACTATCTTCTGAAAAAAATAATTTTGACCTTTTGACCCATCCCCAGCATCGGAGGGGGGGGGGTATGTTGGCAAATATTTGCTACCATGTTGCTGCATTTCTTATTCCATTTAGTTTGATATGCAACATGACCTTGTTTAAATTAAATGGATGCATCCCTTCAAGAGTTATCGGTCGGAAAACAAAAGTGTGACAACACCGCTACGCCGATGCCGAGGGAGTCATGATCCCAATGTGTCGACCATGCTTCGCAGGCGACAGCAAAAGGAATGTATTCTGCATTTTAGCTAAATTAAGCATACATTCTAGGACACAAACAAAAATGCCTTTCATCCTTTTTAGGAGAAAAATCAACTTTTTGACGTAACTCAAACGCCACTTCGACAATTATATTGGTAAACCCGCATAATAATAATAATAGGCCTTGAGCTGGCTATAGACCCCCTCCCAGGGTCAGGTGTGGTACTTGATTGTATCGATTCCTGATCTTTGCACCTTTACTTACTTTGTACACTATGATTTTCTAGCTGAAACTACATTTTTCTGAATCCACATTATATAAGACACAAAAAATACATAAGCCGTCTGAGAGTGGCAGCGTTAACACGTTAAATCATGTTATATATGTTACCCCCAGAAATAGCATTAAACGTCCCTGATAATGTCTCAACTATGACATGTTCGTACATACATGTATTTGCATGCTGACACAGGTTTATGAACTTATTTTAACACAGATACATATTTTAGTATTAATTTTATAAAGTCCGTTGTATGCGTTACTTAGTGTTTCCTTCGTTATTTCCGAGTATCAGTATGGTAATTATTGACTATATGTGTATTACATCTGTCACAGAATATAGCAAATCGATAAGGCTGCTACTTAAATGATATACAGTTCCTTATTTTGGTCGCTTACATTATTTTTCAGGCCCATGTTGCATATGTTACCCTCAAAATAGCATTAAACATTCAAGTTAATGTATCTAACAAGCCCTGTTTATCTTTATTTGCATGTTGACACAGGTTTATGTACTTCTTTTAACAAGGCTTCCTTTTTAAGAATTCATTAGATAAATGCCTTGACCTTTAACTGTTATATGTGTTACCAAATGATACATAAGTTATTTTGAGTATCTGAAAAGCAGTTGTTAACTATACATGTATTGAGTCTGTCAGTGAATTTAGAAAATTTATAAGGCTGAAATAAATTGAAGTTCCTTATTAATTTATGATGATTTAAACTATTATAATACTATGATCTAGCAGCATCTGCTGTTTGCTCACATAAACAGTAGATACCACGCATTCAAATCGGAAGTTCTGAAAGACAGTCACTGTGAAACAGCTCAGTTCTGGGCAAGGTATATGGATATAATTCAGACGGTGTTGACACTGATTAGGGCTACAAGGAAAACAACTATGAACCGCACGTCAGCTATATCTGTATGTCTTGTTCCCAATGTTCATTGAAAACGATCACAACAACTACGCACAATATGTACCTGTGTAACTGATTACACTCATAAATTTGTACACATTGAAGATGCAAAGAGCTTCTCCAACAAAATGGGTTTATTGTGTCACAATCATTGGTTTTTGCTTGAGAAATGCTTTTGACATAACTATCAGGCAAACAATTAACCCTGCGCCAAGTCAAAGGAGCCATTATAGTGTTTCAGCAGCTAGAGTTACGCTACGTTCTACAGATGAAATAGTGTATTACTTATCATATCAGAGCTCAATATGTTGAAACATTTCTTCATTGCACTGAAATGAAAGATCCAATCTGCTCAGATGCAAAGTAGAACGAGTACTAGAGGCAGTTTCTGGCTTCACCAATCCTTTTAGTTCTAGTTTTGAAGACCATGAACTGTACTTTTTGTCTTTCGGTGTTCCTGCTAAGCCTTACATAGCTTAGGATATTATTAGGGCTGATAACATTGGCAGGAAGGTTGTTGCAGACTTCATTGGCAAACTTTTAGTTGAAAATCTGTCTTTCACAACCCCTTGAAATGCTACAAGCTATTAAACTTTTGAGGCTTGCGAGGTCAAGAAGAAATTGTCCAATTTATAAATGTAATCAGCCAGATGAGAGCTTAAAGGACAGTCTTTGGTCAGCATGACCTTCTTTCTATTGGGCATAATGCTGACCTTGCACATAACTTTGGTGGTAATGCCACACTACAGAGCATAATAGCTTTTCCCATCACAATGTATAAGCAGCAGTCTATAAAATCTTACAAACATTCTCGCAGAGGATAACCTGGGTGTTTTGTTCAACACTGGTGTCAACAACTTCTGAATGTATGAATGTCAACAACATAGAATATATGAATGTCAACAACATTGGCCAGTTTATGGGGGAAGAGATCTCTAGTCATACACTGTTTAACAGATTGTGACACTACCAATGTGCCAATGTGTTAGTACCACAGAAAGGTTGTTTTTATCAAACTGATAGAGAACCCCTTCCCACTCGTTCATCTACATTCTAAGCAGAGTAGGAAAACATAGAATTGCTCTAGGTACTCATCAGTGACATGAAGCCCTAACATGTGCTATTTATATAAATGAGAACAAGCTGCAGTACATGTTTCTGAAAAAAGGTACCAAAGCCATACACATATACTGACTATTTCAAATGGCATGAGCATGAGCCTACTGCCACTCTGCTTTTCTGTCCTTGAGATGTACATACAAAATTTGAACTATTTTAAAAAGTCTTTCCCACGACAACAAGTAAGGCTTTCTAGATACGAGGGTCATTTTTTATGTTCATAGAATATATAATTTACAGTACCATAACTATATATATTTTGAAAGGTCTAGCTCTTGTCTATCACTTGATATAAATATTACATCATTAGAGCTTAGTTCGGTCAATATATATAGCTTTGAATAGGGCGTAAAAAGGACACTGGCCGAAATCCGTGTCATTTTAACCACGCAGCCATTAGGAAATTAGACGCTGTTAAGTTCCGTTCGCTTTGGTGATATAAGCATTTATCAAGCCGATTTTTCTTTGCACCATCAAAATTAGTTATTCAAACGCTAATCGTAGACAGGTGCAGCAAAACTATAAGTATGTTGTTTGCTCTTCTATAACAATTTTAAAACACCCATCAATATACCAAAATAATCACAGTCAAGTGCTAGTTATTATATCTGTTAAGATTACGATTGTGAATAAATTTTAAAATTTCTTTTGGTTTTGCATAGCACATGATATACTCAATCATTCGTCAGCAGTTATATTGATGTATCGATTTAAGCGTGTAACTGGCAACTTCCGGTACTGGCATACCCCCATGTTATAAAAAGTGGGTGGGGTAAATCAACCATGCGTAGAAAACACAATAACAATCGGATCTGCATAATATTCTTATTGCAGTTATTTCAAAACCTGTTAAAAGGCACAAAACAGTTTTAATGTATTTTCTAAATATAGTAACACTCTGTGACGTCATTTATATACAAAAATAAGGGATTTAGCACCCCCTAGGCTATTTATTTTGCAGTTCATTTCTAGTAAAACAATAGTATTAACCTTGTTTTGGAATGAAAATTACCATAACACTTCCATCTACCATATAAACAAGAAAAATTATAAAACTACTTTACAGCTAACATATTAAGCCACATTCAAAAGGCCATTTCTAACTTCCATTTGTGTTCACTTTTTACAATAAAAGTTTATATGCCTACTGATCAATTTGCTGAGGTTCCAAACAAATCTTCCATATCCAATAATTGCTGCGCATTTGCTATAATGTTAATATAATATTGTAGCACGTGGTGTCCTTGGTCTGCAACCATATTTTCAGAAGCTGTGTATGGCTATGGGCCCATTTTCATGCAATTGTGTATAACGTTGGTCGATAAATGTCATTTTCTACCATATTTCCAGTGTGCGATATATAGGTATGTCTTTGCCTCTTAGAAGACATTAAAGTAATGCATTTTGAAGCAATTTTAGCTTGCATGTATAGATAAAAGCTCAATCTTTCCAAATATGTGCATGATGTATGCATTTACTTTCGCCGTTTTCATTAAATCTACCTTTCTACGAACATAAAAAACGTCCCTCGTATGGACAAAATGTGTGGAAAAGAAATGGGAAGGAAATTTCCAATTATAAAACGATTGGCTATAACATTAATGTATTGCAACAGACTGCATGCTTGGTAGTCAACCCAATCACGGTTGGCAACTTTGCTTTCCTCTTTAATTGCACGCCGGTGGGTCGGACTTCAGACTCTATGATGGTTCCGACTTAAAGACTTATCTATTGATGAGATGGTAGGGGCCTGATGCTTTGGCTGTTTGTCGGGCCCACCGGGGTTTACCTGTTGGATTTCTTTTGCTCCGGTATTCAGTTTAATTTACTGTTGAGTCCTTATCCTTGCTTTATCTCCTTGTTATATCTTGATTTATATGTTTTAGGAGATGATGCATCGATAAGTTAGGGGTCTTTCATGCAAACCAAATATCTATGTGTCTTGATCCACATCTGAATTAAGGGTGAGGTTGGCGCCGTTAAACCGGTTTAAGCCCTCCAGTAAAATATTTTTCTGACCGTTCCAAGGCGGTACTTCTTTTGTGGATCTTTTATGTTTTTGTTCTGTCTTGTGTTTGCTATGTTTTGTGCGCGTCTGTTTATATGTGCTTTGTGGTCATCTGCTGGGAAAGGGCTGACCTCTTGGCTCTCGTTTGTGGTGTCTTCTGTGAGTTTGTCACTTTCCCATTGGTATCCTGGGTCAGGTGTGGTACTTGATTGTATCGATTCCTGATCTTTGCACCATTACTTACCTCTGAGTGAAAGAAAACTTGATTGTACCCTAACAAAAGAGTCACAGAATTATATTTCACATTTTGTGTGATATGGGGTTACCTTGTTCAAAACTCAACAACTCTAACCTTATAAAAGATAGAAACATAATATTTGCAGTTTCCAAAAGGTTCATAAACATTCTTTAATTCAAAATGAATTAGTAAGCATATTCACATTTTAAAAAATATCAAACTATATTAAATTCATAAATCATTTATATAGGAATATTTAATGAAAAAATGTAATATACGTAATACTTGGGGATACATATTTGTTTTCAAAGGCCCATATCTGTGATGCAAAAATAGCTTACTTAGATGATATAGTCAATTTGGAAATCTTATCTTATGGTTTGCACTTTTCAGAAGTCATGTCTTTACTAAAATTATCAAAGATGTTGAGGGGTAATATATGTTATTGGCTTTTACAAGGTAATGGTGCCATTACCAGAGTGCTAGCATATTGCAAAATCCTTGCAAGATGAATCTGATAGAGGATTAATTAGCTCTTAAAACCCTTGGATAATATACGAAGAGTTGCTAGCTTGGCAAGAAACAGCTCTATAACTTCTACCTTATTTTTTTTCTTTTAAGTTGTTACTCACATATTGCACTGTATGCTACAAACTTTCCATGAGTATTATGTTAACTATATTTGGGCCTTGGCGCGAGAAAACCTGTCTTATGGGGGTTGCGAATAACAATGGCGCAGATTACTCTTTAACTTTTATGGAGTAATAATGTAAAAATTAAAAGAAATATGGTGATTAAACAATATTGGGAGAGAGGCTTAAAAATGGTGAACCTTGCAGCATTTATTGAGGCATTAAAATTAAATGGATTAGAAGGCTTCTTTAATCTGATAGTAAATGGCAAGACTTCATCAAATTTTGTTTATCAAATCTGACAAATAAGAAGGGTGCGGTACAGAATACATCAAGAAGGAATCGATAAATATAAAAAAATCATTTTTGGATAGATGTTTTCTGAAGCTGGATAAAATATAATGAAAAATTTGTTGTTGATGAATTCATATTAAAAGTCCAATATTTTATAACAAAAACATACTGATTGTGGGACAGACTATATATTAAAACAAATGGTTCAAAAAGGGGGTAAGATTTATCAATGATCTACTTAAAGATAATGGGGATTTTTTTCAGTTATCAAGAATTTTCGGAAAGAGCAAGAGAACAAACAAAAATAGTAAGTGAGTATGATCAGAAAATACCACAATCACAAACTGCAGACAACCCCGTGGCACCGGGAGGAAGAGCCGCTCAACCATCACGAGACACCAGGAAGACAAATTAAGCAAAGCAACCAGCTCTCTCTTCCCCATCAATATGATTGCAACACTAGAATGGACATCAAGTAACATACAATAAAACATAGAAAAATTACAGACTCCCACAATGGGAATAACAATAAACAAAAAGTCAACAACAACAGAAACACCGCCTTAGAACGGACAGCAGCCTAGGCCACCTGGGGGCTTAAATGCATTTTACTGGTACCAAATCTTCGCCCTAGATGCTGCTGTTGTTGAAGTACAAGAAATGCTCAGCTCGCATGGAGGCGATCTAACTAATGCGATATATCATCATGGAGAAACACTCTAATCAAATTAACACAACATGATGAAACAAGAAAAGGGTTCATGACTCACAGATAGTCAGAGCTAAAGAAACCTCAAGTTGAGCCACGGTGGGTCCAGCTACAGATAAGCATCAGGCACCAACCCACCGATTAAAGCTTTACGTCAGAGCCGTCATAGAGTCTGAGGTCTGACCCACCGTCGTGCAATTAAAGAGGAAACCATAGCTATAAACCGTGATTGGGTTTAAAACTAGGCATGCAGACTGTCGCATGATATCCAAGTTATATCCAACCCTTATATAACGTTTTACTATCTTTTTGAATAGATCACTTAAATTAGGTTTTCCAACAATACGTTGGGGCAATACAGGCCATTAAGGCATACATTAAAAAGGGAAAAAAATGATATTATAAAAAAAATCAGAGCCCTTTTATACCTGCTCACTTTTCTAATATAATGAAAAACAAACAAGGGGCCAAGATTATGTATGACATATTAAATGAAACTTAGGATAAACCAACAGCACAACAAACTTGGAACAACCTTTATAATATTCAAGAAAAAGACTGGAAAAAGATATATATGTACCCAATGAAGATAACAAAGTACTGCACTCTACAGTGGTTTCAAATCTGTATAAACCATTACATATTAATCACAAATAAACGTCTTCAATATATGGGTATAATAGACGATCCACTATGTACATTTTGTAAAACTCATGTAGAAACAACTTTCCATCTACTGTGGGATTTCAGCATAACAAAAGATTTTTTTTTCATGGCTGCAAAGTTTCCATATTCATATAGAAATGTCTGAAAAACTATTCTTATTTGGGTTAGAAACAAGGGGGGGATAGGGAAATATCAAATGTCAGTAAATTTATTTTATTTTATGCAAAATATTACATCTACTGTTCTCGCTGCAACAATCATTCATTAATGCTTGAAATTTTCAAGAAAAAATATATTTCATGTATAAAATACACATGGAAATAGCATATGCCAATAACAATTCGGATAAAGGGGTACTTTCATCTGTGCCCAGGCATGGATTTTCTTAAAAACTTTGCATATTAATAACTCATTATATACGAACTTTGAAAATGTTTTTATCGAATTAGATAGTTAAGACTAAGGCTTAGGAAGCAACCCTGACGTACTCCACCTTTGAGGTGGTACCTGTCTCTAAATTTCCATGTCATAAATCTATAGTTGTGTTTATTTCTATGATTTGTCATCTAGATTGAATCCAAAATACCATAGACATTATTTTAATACCATGAAACCATTTGGATAAGTTATGGTTTACGTTTTCAGAAGAAGTGATTATAAAATTTCAATATATTTTTTTCAAAAATTTACAAAACATTCAACATTCAATTCAAAAGATGGATATGTTCTAGTCTTTGTCAAGATATCATATTATGTCAAAAACATGCCATATATATACTGCTGATCTGTGCAAAATATCATGAAAATCCAAAACCGGTAACTTTGTCATTTCCTACCTCTTATGGGTATAGGTCAGTTTTAGCAAAATTAATTATTTTGTTCAAATGAATCAATAACTCGGCATAAGATGGTTGTTTTTAAATCTACTTCCACATTTCTTAAAGAAAGACATGTTTAGACAATTTTAAATGATTCAATGGTCAGAAATGTGAAGGTTATGGCCCTGTGTCATGGCACTATTGGGCCAAGACAATGTGTATCACTTCCTCAAGTCCTGCATGATATTGTTTAAGAAACATAATATCCTAACAATAAACATGTGAAAAGAAGAAGCATTAATATTTCCTTTACATCCCAACTGAACTAGAGGAACCACATTTTGGTGCCGTGACCAGAATAACGTGTAACAGAGTCTTATCAAAGGTATCATAAAACAGTGCTCTACATGAATAAGTGAGGTCCAAAATCAAAACTGTATGCCTAGATTATACAGCCAGCAAAAGTATAAATGTTGCTATTTGATGGAAATCAGCATCAGTTTCAAAAATAGAATGAACAGAGAAGATTTAAGCATTAAATTAGCAATACCTTTGAAGCCAAGAGTTATCTGTGACCAAAATGGTTATTTTTAACCAATAGTTTGACAGGGGGTTATTTTTGTGAAGTAGGTTTATTAATGAGTCTTACAATTATAAAATCATAAATATAATGTTCTTCTCCTGTATGAACTGACTTGACATAAGGTTTCTCTTCTGTATGAATTAAAATTCTTAATAATGTTACATATTAAGTGTAACATTGGCTTGATGTAGTTTTCATGTTAGAAACTAGATGTGTTAAGTACAGGTGTAAACATATTGTATCATTTTGACTACTATTATTGTGTAAGCACTTCAATAATTAAGAATCGTGGCACTTAATATCAAAGAATATTGTTTTTTTTTCTTTTTCCAATCCATAATAGGGGAAAACACTGAACATGTCAACTTCTACCAATAAACGTACTAGTATGATGATTCAAACTAAGCAAGTATTCAAGTATGTTTTACACTAAAACATAATTATTGTATTTTTTACATTTCGATGAATTAGGGCCATGTGTTTACATCAAGTTGAAAAAATATGTTACCAGTCCTTGAATTTCATGAAATTTGGTCTCCATATTCTTAACATATATGGATAGTTTATATGTTGAAATGGTATCTTGACAAAGAACGCAACCTGTAAAAATGTTAATCCAAATTTGACTGAATACAAAATATAGAGTCGAAAATAGGGGTACCATGCTATAAAAATGATTGCCCACCCAATATCCTAATACATACAAAGCCATTTTAAGTAACAACGAACTTATCAATGGTATAGCTATTTAATAAAACATTTTTCCACCTGTTACATGATATGTCACTTACTTTAGAAATGATTACAACTGGATAGCCTAAGGTATCAAAGTGATATCATTCATGACGTCATAAATTAGCATTGGAATTGCATTAAAACTCAAACGCACCATAAATATCAAAATTATACCCCACACAATTAAATAACATAATATTATCAAAATCCAAGCGTGGGCAGACTCCCATGTTAATTTCCCATACCATGCAAGAGCCCCTTTCAATATGAGGATCTACTATATGATATAAATACATATTAACTCCTTACCAACTAAATGAGCAAATTTAAAATAAACTTCCAAAAAAACAGAGCCAATCCATGGTTCAAAAAAGGCCCCACCCCACATAATCTACAAAAACTGATTCTGCCTACACGATACACCACGGAAAAGAGCCATGGTCTACACGATATCAATGCCGATATTTCAAAACTGGCATATCATCATCCAAGACGGTTTCTCTGGGCTTTCAGGATTCGAGGGTGAGTTTCAAGGACTGGACTTATGGTATATAGTAAAAGAATCGTAATATTTGCTGTTAAAAGACAAAATGACCAGAAAAACGGTCGGGTCTTCGCTTAGTTTCAACTTTCTGCAAGTCAATCACTTCTCTCTGCCAATTTCTTGCTTAACAGATCAACCTGCAAAAAGATAATAGGAAAATCATGAAATCCATTTTTTTCTTAGCGTGTTAGCGTCTATGACTGGCCAAATAAACATGGCATATTTTGCAAATGAAAGTGTACTCTCGATTTGCTGTCTCTCACGTCCGCCATCTTCGAAAAACTATACTGCAGCCAAAAAAAGTATACGAGATATCACGTATACGACTGTGATTGATGTCCAAATTATATCAACAAAGATCAAAGACCTGTACAAATTCAAGTAAGTAAGGCATTAAACAGCAGTCAGTGGACACTGTGCTAAACTTCACGCACAATCCGTCAGCATTCCAGCGTGCTATAAAGAACTGAAATTAAGATCGAGCCAAATAGTACATAAACTGGTAGACTAGAGTTTCGGAAGTGCTGTGAACATACACAGACCTGTATCATACCGAACTCTTTGACGCGGATATGTTTCGACTAGTCTTTTCGCGGAGAGTAAATATACTGAATTTGAAGGTAGGGGCTCTCGTTAGAAATAGTAAAAACTTATTTACGAACACTTGTTAGAGTCGATTAAAGGCATATATGTTTTCTTGAATAGTCACTACTAACAGCACATCATGGCTAAGGCATTACAGTACTTAAAATATGCGAGTAAAATGCAAATACATCATGAACGAGTCCTTGAAATCGGGATACTTTGGGATTGATTGACAATTACACCTTTTTACAGAAAAGGTTTCTATATTTTTTGCGTTTTTGGTGAAACGACGTTTACTTGTTTTTACCTGTGTGTTAATGATTCGGCATAGATAAGCGTCGTTTGTTTATGAGAACGGGATTTCTGCCCCTACCCCTTCAACGGTTGCAAGTCTTAACCGCGGAGATGCGTGAAAAAATGCTATATCGTCCGCGGGGTTTTGTTATCTGGCCGCGGGGTAGGGCTTTTTAGAACCGTTTTTTCACACATTTATGAAAGTGGCAAGAACCAATTATGGGCTCAAAGGCACTGACATTTTGATAGTCTGTTGGTTTCTACCAGCAGGGACAGCCGATACTGGTTCTACTGCGAGTTTGATGCAAATCTGAACCACGGGGTGAGAGCATGCTCCTAATCTTACTGCGGATGTGACCATTGTTGGCGTTGTTCATGGCAGCGGGGCTCTGCAATATGCTTTCTTTTCTGTGGAAATCCTAAAACAAAACAAAAACTATCAGAATCAGCTATGACAAATGATATGTAGGTGATGTGCTGAAACCACTGGACCAATTACGGTTAAATCAGAATGAAACCATTGGGTTTCGCTCTTTTTATTTATCTGAATGCTCATTTAGCTAAATAATATAGTATTTACGGTAGTAAGATCGCCTGACCAAAGTGCCAAAGGTTCTGAGCAGCAAAATCTAGCTGTTTGTCTGTCTGCCAGTTAATCAGTCCGCCCATCTGTATCCATTGGTTCTTTTACTTGTATGCTCGTTAAACCAGCTTGCATGTGTCTAGTAGCTTAGGTGGTTAGAGCGCCTGTCCAATGTTCTGAAGGCTGTGAGCAGCATAATCTAGCCGTCTGCCTGCCTGCATACTTGTCTGTCCACAATCCTATGACTGTCTGTCTCGCTGTATCGGTTTTTTGCTCTTTTTACTTGTTTTGTCGGCCAGTTTTGCTAGATTATCTTGTAGCTCAGGTGGTAAGAGTGCCTGACCCCATTGGGGATACTTTCATTTTTTCTGAATACGTAGGCTTGTACCTAGCATCTACTCCCCCCCCCCCCAAAAAAAAAAAAATAATATAAGGAATATCAGGCATACCCAAAAAATATTTGAAATTTTGCAACCCCCAAACACATTTTCCAATACTGTACCTTGACCTTTAGAAAAGCCCTAAAATGTATAGAAATTACTTCCCAAAAAGTCAAAAAAAAAATTCATAATTTCATCATACCCCAAAACATATTATTTATTTTTCTGACCCCCCCCCCACCCCCCCCCCCCCCCCAAAAAAAAAAAATGGAATTCAAAATTTTGAACCTCCAAAAGTGGACCGAACCTACTTATATATGATAATATTAAAGTACCACCCATCCCCCAGCTGACCATTGTTTTAGAGAAGTATGCACCAAAATATAGCTGTCTGTCTGCTTGCTTCTCAGTCAATCAATCAGTCAGCCAGCCAGTCCGAACAACCGCATAGACTGAGCTTTTTTGTAAAAGCGTATGCTTGGTACATAAAAGTGTTTGCTTGTCCCAGGGCTGGGGGGTAACTCTCATTCTTTCTTCATACGTATGGTCAGGCACAGCATCTACCGTTCACCCCAAACATATCAAGAATTTCAAGTACCCCAAAAAATATTTGAAATTTTAGCAACCCCCAAAAATATCCCCCATTATGTACCTTGACGGAATGAAAAGACCCTAAAATGCATCGAAATGACCCTTAAATATAGTCCACTGAACACAGAGTACAATTTTACAAAACATATATTCAACCCCACATTGACTATTGTTCTACAATATAGGGAGGAACATCTCAATATAATCTAAACAGAATTTATAGGTTACAAAAAAGAGCTGTTAAAATCATTGTAAATTACTAATATGATAACATTGCCAACAGTATGGATGAGCTTAAAATTTTAAACATATATGAACGCATTTTCCTCAGGAAGGCTAAATTTATGTTTAAAGTTTCTAAATCCGCCCTACCCTCATATGTAAATCAAATGTTCTCTTTTCGACCTTTTAATGAAACGCTTCAGTCTCTAAGATCAACAGGTGCATTTGATTTTTATACTCCAAAGCCACAAAAAGAAATTTTCAAACAAAGCTTAATTTATTCAGATCCAGTCATTTGGAACAACTTACCAGACTGTTTAAAGAATTTAGAAACTGTTGATTCTTTTCATAGACATTGTATTAAGTGGATGAAATCCAGTCTGAAACTGATATAATTATATGTCCATATGAACATAATTTTGAGCGTAAAATTGTGAATATGTTTTGTTCCCCAGTTTAATGATTTAGTTTGGTGCTCATAAGAAGCGTCTCATTGAGACGCTTCTTTTGAGAACCCATGTGTGTAGATAAAATTGGTATTACTAATCACCTGTATCTAGAGGTATGATATATATGATACTTATGTAAAAGGTATGCCTGTGTGTGTGTAGGTTTGAAAGTGTTCCATGATGTTTGTATTATCTTGTATACATGTAAATCATCTTTGTATTTTATACTTGTATTATTTTTTGGTGGTAGTTCATAGAGGGCCTCATGGAAGATTAGCTTTTTTTTGCTAAATGTTTTACCCTCTGAAAATAAAGACTATTATTATTATTATTATTATTATTATTATTATTATTATAGTTTTAGGCATGTGAATTTAATACTATGGAAAGAAAAATGCATTCTATGGAGAATTGGCTTATATTTTTGGGGATTTGGGGAGAAGCTTAATTAATTCTAAGGATTTAGGGAGCAAAGGAAAATACTTTCAGGGAGCTGAGGAACTTGGGGCGATCATTGCATTATTTTCAGGGATCAATGGAGCATAGATCCCTGGGGGCCTCAATACTATATTTGTTATGCTTTGATGTGTTTAGCAGACGATACATTCGCGAGGACCACCAAAAGTGGTGGGGGTCCCCATGTTCCCCTGAAATAAATGGGCGTGTTCCCCTGTCCCCCCATCGAAAATTCGTTGTCTTATGTTCCCTGTTCCCCATTATTGTCTTTGTTCTACTGTTTCCATCGAAAGTTGGCCTTACTTCCCCATTCACGTGAAATAAATGACATTTTCCCTGTCCCCCAATCACCTGGGAGAGCCTCATCAATAATAAATTTCCGAATCAGTTTAAATAAAATCAGAAGGCTGCAATTACTTAATTCTTGATCACAATATTGCTTATTGCAAAGAAACACAAAGGCAGTAGATCTAATGTATTGTCCGAGAGTAGCTCAAAACAGGAAAAAGATGAAAGAAAACTGTTGGCAGGTCCTCTATCTTTCGTGAGGGAAAGCAGTGTCTATCTAACTCCCCAGAAATAAGTCGTATCACATTTATTTTAATATTCTATTTTATTGTCAAGTTTTTATAAGTTTCTTTAACAGGAGCTTATCTCGATTCTATTCTACTTACATTTACTATAATAACAGAAGTTCTTGTGTGAATTATGTTTTGATTATTTTAATGTGGTATGTGTGACCAACAAAGCCACAGATCTGCCTGTGCATATGCGCAGTCTGATAAGAGCCTTTGCTAGTCGCTTTAAAACTTTTACCCTGCGGTAGCCTTTCTTTGCCCCAATGTGTGCAGACACTGCAGAGTCAGGGAAACGAAAATGGTCTTTTGTTACTTGACGTTCCTCTGAAACAGTAACCGCCCATCCTCAGCATTCTTTGTTGTTACATTTCCAGTACGTCCTCTCTTCTCATGTTAGCCTATGTTTTGGTGCTTAAAAGAACCGTTTCATCGCGACGGTTCTTTTGAGTACCCACAACATATGCTTTGGTTGAGAAATAAGAAAGTTATGTTACTGTTACACAATCTTAACTGAAGTCCTGCTTATGTTCAAAAAACAATATTAAGACCAACATAAGGGATGCATGATGGGAACTCCATTTGCATTAAATTGATCATATAAATCAAATCATAGTGTTGCGAACCTAAAAGTCCTACATGGAGCAACTACAAGCACAAATATATTGTTTGGCCATATATTCAAACATTTAGGGGGAGGATCGGGATACTGACAAAATATTTTTATTTTTATTTGATTCTTTTATTAATTTCAAATAAATTTCTGTCTAAATTCAGCAAATATATTATACCTATATGGACTTACGCTTTTCAGTATATCATTGCATCTTATTTTAAATAAAACATGTTCAATAGCGTAGCCAGAACGCTGGAAAAGTTGCGCACATCAAAGCGAGTATGCAGTGATATACTGATAAGCGTATGTCCATATAGGTGTCATATATTTGCTGAATTTAGACTAAGGTTTCCTTGATTAAATAAAAGAATCAATTGTGTCCCTTTTTTGAAATGGGAACTTCTCTTAAAGGAAAGAATTTGCTCCCAGAGGGAGCGAATTCTTTCCTTTATGAGCAGTTCCTTATAGTATGAAAAATCACTATTACCACATTAGGTGATCTCCCTTGAATGTTACTATTTATATTACGCACGTGCGTAACTGTGTAATGGTAGCTACGCCAATGATGTTGATTCAGATTATTGCATTTTAAGCAATTTATCTATTACAACTTCGAGGACAATACTAGGTTTCAACACTGTGTCATCCCCGTTTCAGTATTAGCATTTTCCCGAAGTATTTGCCTCGGTTAGACTAGCAAAATCTTGGTGTGCCCCGCGGACAGTTACCAACGTCCGCGGATAAGATCAACATTTTTGAGCATAGGCACCCTGTTTATATGACATTATTTAGTAAATGCTAAGAGCAATTACTATATTATTTTTTACAAAATTGCTATCCATAACCTGGCTTTTAAGATATCAATGTTAAATGAAATGTTATTTTTGGGATTTTCTCAGTCGATCGACTGAAAGCAATTTTTGCCTTTCAAAATAATTTCCACCGTTTTAAACCATATTTTGTGGTCCAACAGTTGAGTTTGCAATGTGTGCGATATTCTACGCACATGAACGAGTGTTTGGTTGCGTTAATACAATAGATTTGAGTTGGATATAGATAATAAAAATATTTTTTTTTACCCTTTTACGGAACCAACCCTCCCCTCCACCATAAAAGAAACGACCCCCGAGACAAGACTAGCCGCAAATTATCCGCGGTCAGAAAATCGGTATGATACCTGTGATACTGACTTTACTAAATGTGAGGTGATTCAGAAGAGTTTTACCATTGTATCTACTCCCTCTAACCTTCTGGTCTAAATCCCACTGATAGAGTCAGAGACAAGCGCAGATAGCATCCGGGCTGCACAGATAGAGTCCGTGCTGCACAGATAGAGTCCAATATGGTTATGCACCGCATAAAATGTTTGTGCTTATCGCATATGTGCAAAACCCTCATTAGACGTATCAACTTCCATCTTATTGTCTGAGTCTATCTGTCTCCATACTTCGAGTATGCAAGCAGCGAATGCTCCAGCGATTCTCTGTGTGTATTCGCAGGCTCGTCCCCCGGGCTCGTCCAAGCCCACCCCCCCCCCCCCCCCTGCTCGTTGATGCGAAAAGTAAACCCTAAAAGGGCTCTTTTAACACAAGCGAGCATGGGTATTGGCAATGTAATTCAACCAATATTGGTATTTTCGTGTTTTTGTGAGCGAAACTCATGCGTCAATATTTTGAATGCATGTGTAATGCAGTTTCGTTTACGCCAGAAAAATATCCCTTATTCCATTAGTCCACTACCGGTCAAAGATCGGCCTATAGGGGGTTATAGGTATGCTCAATTCTGTCCATCTGGCTGTCCGTCCGTCAGTAACGCTCGCGTGTCCGGGCCATATCTCCTACATTAATTGAGGTAGGAATCCCAAATTTGGTGTGCGGATGCATCTTGAGGTGATTAAGTGTCTCTCGTACAATTGTTGGGTCACTGTGACCTTGACTGTTGACCTCATTTATATTATAATCGTGTCCGGAGCATATCTCCTACATTAATTGAAGTAGGAATCCAAATTTGGTTTGTGCAAGCATCTTGAGATTGCGGGGTCAGTGGGTGTCGGGCACCATTTTGGGTGGTCACTGTGACCTTGTTGACCTTTAGCTCTGACCTCTTTTCTGGTATAATTGTGCCCGGAGCATAACTCCTACATTATTTGAGGTAGTAATACCAAATTTAGTTTGCATATATGCATCTTGGTATGACTGAGTGTCGAGTACCATTTTGTTCCGATAACCTTGACCTCTGGCCTTGTTTCTAGAATACTTGTGTCTAGAGCATGTCTCCAATATTGTTTGAGTTAGGAATCACAAATTTGGTTTTTACATGTAGGTGCATCTTGGGATGGTAGAGTTTCGAGAACCATTTTGTCACTGTCACCTTGACCTCGTTTCTAGAATAATCGTGTCCGGAGAATATCTCCTATATTATTTAAGGTAGGAATCCCAAATTTTGCGTGCGTACGTGTGTGTGAGTGTGTGTTATGAGATGGCAGAGTGTCGCATACTATTTTGGGATCTCTATGACCTTGGTCTATGACCCTGTTAAAATCTTTTTCTCCAAAAAATTGCCACGTTGCATATCAGATTAAAGGGAATGAAATACACGACAACATACAAGCAGAAATTTTGCCCTGACACGCATCCTTGACTCCTGAGTGGGGTCAAAAGGCCAAAGCAGTTTTTTTCTGAAAATGGTAATGGAGCAAATATCAAAATTAAAGAGAATGACAGGTATACAACAACGTGCAAGCAATAATTTTGTACTCGCACCAAACGTTTTTTTTTTCTTCTGAAAAGTAGTCATTTTGCATATCAAACAACATCAGGAAGTCTGTCTGTGCCAAATTATACATACATTTTTTATTAGTCTGTGGATTCGGCCTGCCAAAACGAAACAATAATGCAAATCGGTTTCTTTTTTCGTTTCCGTTGCATCCACACGGATCAGACGGTGTCCAATTTTATTCCAGGGGCGGGGGTGTAATTGCTTATTCGTGTTCTAGGGAAACCTATAACACTTACGACTTTACAGCGGGGGGGAGGGGGGGAACGGTGTCCGTATCCCCCCGTTTGCTTGTTTGTTTGCGTTGATTCTTTACGTCCAGGCAAAAATTTTCAGTCATGTTGGGACTAGTCTTCCTGGGATGAACCAGTAGTAGGCTGAGGATGGAGTGTCTTGATGGACCCCTTTCCCCTTCTCTGGATCCGCGCATGGTACTGATTCAACAAGCCTGCGCAGGCTTAAATATCGAGGCCCGATCAACAGTAAAGTGTTAGGTTTGTATTTAAGTACATTTTCAACGAATTTTGAAGCCAGTCCCGTTTTCGCGTGTACTGTTGCTTTTAGCTCACTATAAAACAACGGGGACAATAGGCTACCTCCTGAGATTCACATTTGAAATCCAAGTGAGTACACGTACATTTTCTTTCTTCATTCTTTGTTCTGTCTGTTGAACCTGGGTATATTCTCTTTCACAAAACAATGTAGATCCTAGATCAGGTGACTTCTGAAGAAGCATACTGATTAGAATCAGCACTGTTTATAGTAGCTAATGGAAGCATGAATCAGTTTGCCAGAATCAAAGTACATAACATTGCATTCGGAATATAATAAGCAGAACATGTTTTTTCTCAGTACTTCAGCTTGTCAACTTTCAGCCGAAGTCCAACTGCCGACTGCTGGCAGTGGCTTCACCTCCGATCTGTCATATGCTGATAGCTAACATTTACGAAAAGTTTGTACCCAAAGCAGGCCTGACAAACTAAACGATGCCGACTGCTGGCGGTGGCTTCACCTCCTAGAACAAAAAGTCTGGGCTACAAACTAACTCTATCTACCACTGACATCTGCTGACATTTGCAAACTGTTTGGACCCCGATAAGGCCCGACAAATCATCGGGTCTGACCTGGATCAAACCTGTCCGTTTAAATATTTTGAAAAGTATCCCATATATCCCCAAAAAGAAATGGGCAAATATCCCCAAAATTCACCCACTTCAGAAAACTTAGTGTGACATCGAACCCAGGACCCAGTATACCTTTAATTATACTGGGTCCGAGGTATCACTAGGCCTATAGGCCTATATCCCTAAAAAATACTTTAAATTTTCACAAGTATCCCATATGGCCAATATCCCTACATTTATAAAAAAAACCCTTCCAGAGTCTCACTCTTTGTCCACTCGTGTTGATAACCTAAAGCAAACTGTTTGGACCCAGACCATCAGACCCAACAAAAACATCGGGCCTGATCTGGGGCTAGACTGTTTGACACTTTGATGGTATTCCTGGAATTCTTTTGAGAAAACTGATTTTGAAAAACAAACTCGATATTTGACAAACAAAAGCGTAGGTAAAGAATTTTGCACCCTAGTAGGAGGAGGGGGGGGGGGGTACTCTGATATCTCATACATATTTAAGCTGGAGCCTTTTTTGGGGGGTCAGAATTTTGAATTTCCATATTTTGGGGGAGTTTCAAATTTAAGAATGAATATTTTTGTGGGTATGAAAATTTAGTGGATATTTTGGGATAATCACAAAATTAGACTAGTTTAAGGGCATGTAGGGGAAATTTGTATTTCTGGGTCTTTTCTTATGGTAAATGTAGCCGACAGAAGGGGTACAGAGTGGGCATACTTTTCTGGGTTGCATAAATTTCAAATATTTTTTGGCGTGCTTGATATTCCCGGTATTTATGGGGGTAAACAGTAGATACTGGGCCCAAGCCTACGTATGAAGAAAAATGTGAGTACCCCCCCCCCCCCCCCCGGTCCCCACCACAGGGCTTTGTGGTGCCGGTCTTGCTGTACCGGATTTTACCCATTCGGACGTTATGGTTCATTCCGGGTAATGTCGGTTTTTGGGGGTAAATTTTTTCACCTTTCATTTCCAGCAATATATTTGCACTGACTTTCTTACTGTATACGCCGTATTTTTGCTTCTTATAGAGACCCAATACTGTAAGTTTTAGTTTATAAATAAAGCTCCGATTGATGTACAGATGCTTTCCCTACCTTTTTGCATAACCAGATAAATATCGGAAGAAATAAACTTACAAGCACAACTTTAAAAAAAGTATTCTGTTTTTAAAAGATGTTTCCCGCACTTCCTTAGTGCCTGAATGAAAATTCTGACATAGCAACCACTTTATTGTTTTTCAACAACTGTTGCCTTAATAATGTGGGTTTAATTAAATTTGAAAGCAAATAGGTAGTCCAACAGGTTAGGTGTACACTAGGTCTTAAGATTACGTATAAGAATGGCATGTACGGTGAATTCACCCGGCGCGTTTCTGTTATGCCCCATTCTTACTTAGGCCTAATATTTTGGGCCACATTTTGTTCAAATAGCAACACTCTAGCATTTGACACAAAAGTTTATATATAGAACAATTTGGTGGTGTAAAAATTATTGTAATAGTAAGTCCCTAATTACCTCTTAATTTGGTGCTCACACAAAATATGTCCAAAATATTGTAAATCCACTTTTGTAGCAGCAAATGGGTGCCTAGATTTACCGTAAAGACTCGAATTACAGTAAAGACCGCTGAAATACCGGAAAGACCAAAGAATATTAACCCAGGAAGACCCCGTCCCTGTTTAACTGAAAGATTATTGATGGGACGTAAAGAATCAAATCAAACAAAAACACTAGGCCAATTAATTTAAAATTTCATATGGAGTCTCCTTAAGTTCAGTGGAGTAAATTTATGACACATGTAAATGTTCACATGTCTATGATGACCCCCTTGCCCATATAAGGTAAAAACCCTTTAAATATCTTCTTCTCTGGATCTAAATGATAATGGGAGTTGGGATATGTGCCTTACCAGGTTTGCACAAATGGTGAATCTGGGTTGGCCTTGACCTTTATTACAGCAAGGTCAAATTTGATTCCTAACGCATTGGAAAAATCTTGAAATATTGATTTTTCTATAACTTTTTAAGTAGAAATCGTATATATGCATATATTCAGGTCACTTGATCAAAATGGCCACCATGCCCATATATGGTAAAACAAAATATGTTTAAATGATAAGCTTAGATTGACAGTGACATTTTCAACATTATATAGGAGAGCAGGTGAGCGCTTCAGACCTTCAGGTCCTCTAGTTTATATTGGTGAAAAATATGAAACTAATATACATTTAAAGGAACTTTTTTAATTGCTCAAAGACCTGAAAGTATGGTGGTTGTGTGTTTGGTGACTTGGTCCAGATGTTGCTAGATAAGCTCAAACAGAGAAACCCCCTAAATGTGATTTAAATAATTTCACGTTTGATAACTATTGCCTTTATCTAATCATTATGGATGATTACATGCAACTGTTTGTGCCAAAATGACCCATTATGTGGGAATTATCAGTATCTAAGCTACAATGTGAAAGATTTGCAAATTCCAAAATTTGCTTTTTGGTCAAAAATGGCATTTTTACCCAAAATTTTATTTTATTTCTTTGGCTAAAATGATTCTCAATGACTCCTGAAATTTCAATTTAATAACAAAACTTACCTCTGAAGCCCATGATAAAAAAGTTTTGAGCTTTTTTAAACAGCCCTAAATTTCTGCATTTGCAGAAAATTGCATTTTTACCGATTTCTACATTATTTCGTTTTGCCAGTCAATTGCAGCAAAACCATAAGGAAGACTAACCCTATATGTGTTGCTTCATCTGTAAAACAGAACTTAGTGTCAAAATATGTAAAATTGCATTTTTGCAATTTTTTGAATAAAAAAAACGGAACTCTTTTTATGGACTTCAAACTTCAGTTTTGTATTGAAATTTCATATTTTGGGGTTAGAACATCAATTTAGCCCTAAAAAGTAAAATAAAATTTTGGGTGAAAATGTCATTTTTGACCAAAACACATAACAGTTTTGGGAATTTGTCAATCTTCCAAATTTAAACTTAGATTCTGACAATTCCCACATACTGTACCATTTTACTCAAGCAGTTGCATGTGCAAACAGGATAGGTGGAAATTCCAATCCGAGTTTCGAGGGTCTTCGAGTAAGTTAACGTTTGAGCCACCAATTATCAATATAGCTGTAGCTGGAGTTCATATTGATTGCTACAATGAAAAAATCTTATCTGAAATGCACTTGAATAAATATACTCCTCACCAAAACTTTAGCATAATGCGAAAACAGATTCAAAGAATTTATACAAATTAATGCTTTTTAATTATGAACATTTTTCAGCAGAAAATATCATTGCATTCTGATGCATCAATGTGTATCTTCAATGTAATGTTGCCCTGTCAAAGTTTGTCTAACAACCTTGAGATCAAGCTTGTGGTCATGACTAAAGCAGCCCCACACAAAAATGAATCCGCCACCGAACATTTCAGTTTCACCAACGACGTTATCTTGAAATGGATCCTGTCTACGCCATAAGCAAACACGTCCATCCGTAAAGCATAACAGAAAACGGCTTTCGTCTGACCAGTAGATACGGCGCTATGTTCTTAGGTTCAAACAAAGTTTGTAAGCGGCCCACTGCACACGATTGCATGGATGATCCAGCGTCAGAAACGTCCGCTAGCGAGGGTGGCGCGCCTTCAATCCCGCCTTATTAGGTCGCCTGTTAACAGTTCTGGTACTGGCTTGAACATTAAGATTTTGCCACTGTTGACCAAGTTCAGAACAAGGAGCCTTAAGATCACAAACAGCAGATCGCACAAGCACTCTATCATCGGCAGAAGAAGAGTCTTGGTCTCCCAGGCTGTGGTCTGTCAGTGACATCATTGGTTTGGCGATACTTTGCAATTAACCGGCTTACTTGGCTCTGGTTTGTCCCAATTTGCCTCGCTATTACAGTCTGTGTTTGGCCAGCCTCCCTCATACAGATTATGCGCCAACGGTCCTTATTCTGCAAGGTATGATGCACCATGATTGCTTCTTACCAACTTGAGATTTTTGTACGTGAGGGTACCCCAAGAAAAGCGTGAGCCATAAGCCATAAGCAGTACATTTAGATTCAGCAAATAAGCAGTACATTAAGTTTCAGCAAATAAGCATGCTACTGTTTTATCAGATATGTAGGACAAGTTATACCATACTTCACAAAATATCTCAGATAGGCATATTTTCTTACTTTTGCAAATTTCCGAAAATATGCTAAATTTTTGGGGAGGAGTATATATGCAGCAGACGTTAAAAGGAGACAACTTTACAGGACAAAAAAAGATAGTGATGGGATAAAGGTTAATACAGCAATCTAATCTTCAGGCCTCAATGGAAACTGCACAGGTTTAAATAAACAAAACATTTGAGCATATAATTATTTTTTTCTTTCCCATCGGTTTTAACATATACTTAAACCTACTGCTAATCGGTCACCTTACACTTTTACTCCAGTTCAGAAAGTGAAACGTAGGGTATACAAAATTCACGTTTTTTTAAGTGAAGCAATCCTTTGCCAAGACTCTGCAGGTTATTTCATTTTAAAATGATGTGTACTTTCTGCACAGACGAAGTTAGAGAAAAGGTACCCTCATTTCAAAAAGTCACACTTTTTCTACAATATAAACCATAACACAAATGAACGTTTTTGTTTGTTTGAAGATGTTACTGGCTAGCGTGATATAAGAAGAATACACTTAAACAGTTTTGATTCCATCGGACTTGTCATTTTTGCTACTCAACAACATAAGACAAACACTTTTAGCAGGTTATTAAAATTCAGCTTTTAGCTTGCAATTTACATAGAGACTTTGCACTGCTCTGTACGCTTTATTATCAGAGATACAGCATTGAAATTTTCAGCGATTATTCATTATCACCTTCTTTGAAAATTGAAAAAAAAATATGATGCTACCAAATTTTTAAGCTCTCACATTGAAACCGGAAGTGTACAGTAGTTGTAAAACAATCAGTGATTTTTTACCTGCGCATCCTGCATCTTTTGCGCATAATTTTGTCTCTGGGATGCACAAAGTTTTCATTTCAGCGAGTCCCAGGATGCAATGGTATTGCAGACTTGTCATGAAAAATAGTGTTCTGGACTCATAAGCTTGCAATTGGACTCATTGATATGGAAAACAGCGAGTCCCAGGACCCACAAGCCAAAAATTGTAAATGAATCACTGAACAATAATAGCCAAAAATGGACTTATCAAGTTCTACTGTGTGTTGGCCTACAGTGTTCAAACAAAATTAAGTGCATTTAACAATTTTACCAGGAAAAACTGGTGAATTTCAAAAATTGCGAAAAATTTTGAAAAATGCAACATTTTAAAAATGCGTAAAAAATCTACCATAAGCAAAATTTCAATTGTTTGGTGTTTTTAAAGTCAGACAGACCAGTTTGTAACCATCCAAACATCAGTTTTATAAAAACTACTCTCAAACCCATTTTTTCTTAAAAAGTCGATTTTTGCATTTTTTGCCCAAAAAAACTTTGAAAAAAAGAAAACTATTCAAAAACACTGCTAAGCGTTTGCCCATTAAATTACACATATATAGGCAAAAAATCATTTCAATTTTATTAGCGTTTGGCCAGAAATAATGAGTTTGAAAAGTGACAGATTAGAACTTGGTTTTAGTATATGTTTTGTGTTTGAGAAATGAGAATTATTTTTTTGTAACACCTTCTTAACGAAAGGCCTCAATGGAAATGGTGCAAATTCCAATTAGATGGCTTGTCAGAAGCCAGTTGGTCTTGGTCAACCCTGTTTTTCTAAAGAAAATATATCTTTGTTCTGCAGCACAAGGGTTAATTTGGTCTGCCTGGAATTCAGAAATATTAAACATTATGTGACATAAAATAAATTACTTGAGTTATAACGAAACTGACTGCTTGCGGCCACTTTTGTCGCCTGCTGGTATTAAATCTTTGCAGTTTTGGTCCAGATCAGGACGGACACATGACGGTCCAGATCTGGACCCAAACAATTTGACACAGTTAAAGCATATTACCTTAGAATAGATGATACTTAAAGACATATGCGGCTATTTCCAATGCGCACCTTTCCCGCGTCTGCAAACGGGGAAAGTTGTCTGGGTCCTGTCTTTCGACCCTTAACGGATTCAGATCAACACAGCTTCCGATATTCTTATGTCATATCGGTGTTCCGACATTTTCTTCACAAAATAACTAAATAAAGTGTGTTCGAAATATCTATTGACATCTTTTCAGAACTGATCGTCTCAGCACTAAAGACAGATAAATGTAGCTCAGTCGAAATCAAATGACGTACACAATAACCCTGGTTATGAATACGATAGTGGCCGAGTCTATACAATTTGTATGGTTATTTAGAGCGGCGCACAACCTGACCTCGTGGCCTAGTGGTTAGCGTGTCTGGCTACAAAGCCAGAGGGCCAGGATCGATTACCGGATGCGTACATATTTTCAGTGTGTTTTTTCTTTCTTTTTTAACATTTTAATGCTAAATTACTTCATATACTAGTAAAATGGCATCATCAAAACGAACGAAATGGTCAACCCCGAACTTTTTATATTGAATTACGCATGAAACCTATGGGGGTGGGGTTAAATTTGGCCCTCTAGAAAGAGAATTAGTTCGGGGACCCCAGATTTTTATTCTTTTTTCTGAAAGGTATTAAAATAGTCCATGAATTAAAAATAAATTTTCAAGATTTCCAATATCAGATTTTTTAATACATGAGTTATTCTAAAAACAAATTCCATTTTTGACGAATTGTCAAAATATATCATGCAGTATCTTGTCACAGCATGGGATAACAAGTAAAAATGCACATTTTCTTAAAAGTTTGAGGTCATGGGCAGTAATTTAAGTTAAAAGAAAGAAGCTGGCTGAAGATTACAACCGTTTTAAATCGATAATTAGGACTAGTGTTATTATTTAATATTTCTAGAAAATTGGTCAAATGCTGTAAACTTCAATATGAGATTCTGAAAAAATAAGCACGGTGACATATCCTTTTTATTTCATAAATGGATAGCCCATGCATAAAACAAACTGTATGCAAAGTATTGAAAATATTTCAATATGGGAAGTATTTAGTAGCATATGTCCTTAAGCCAGCTGAGAGAGGTACATATGTGTCATTTTGTCATGTACATGCCCATTACTTAAGCTAGCTGAGAGAGGTACATATGTGTCATTTTGTCATGTACATGCCCACTACTTAAGCTAGCTGAGAGAGGTACATATGTGTCATTTTGTCGTGTACATGCCCATTACTTAAGCTAGCTGAGAGAGGTACATATGTGTCATTTTGTCATGTACATGCCTACTATTTAAGCTAGCTGAGAGAGGTACATATGTGTCATTTTGTCGTGTACATGCCTACTACTTAAGCCAGCTGAGAGAGGTACATATGTGTCATTTTGTCGTGTACATGCCCACTACTTAAGCTAGCTGAGAGAGGTACATATGTGTCATTTTGTCATGTACATGCCCACTACTTAAGCCAGCTGAGAGAGGTACATATGTGTCATTTTGTCGTGTACATGCCTACTACTTAAGCCAGCTGAGAGAGGTACATATGTGTCATTTTGTCATGTACATGCCTACTACTTAAGCTAGCTGAGAGAGGTACATATGTGTCATTTTGTCGTGTACATGCCCACTACTTAAGCTAGCTGAGAGAGGTACATATGTGTCATTTTGTCGTGTACATGCCTACTACTTAAGCCAGCTGAGAGAGGTACATATGTGTCATTTTGTCATGTACATGCCTACTACTTAAGCCAGCTGAGAGAGGTACATATGTGTCATTTTGTCATGTACATGTCCATTACTTAAGCTAGCTGAGAGAGGTACATATGTGTCATTTTGTCGTGTACATGCCCATTACTTAAGCTAGCTGAGAGAGGTACATATGTGTCATTTTGTCATGTACATGCCCACTACTTAAGCCAGCTGAGAGAGGTACATATGTGTCATTTTGTCGTGTACATGCCCATTACTTAAGCCAGCTGAGAGAGGTACATATGTGTCATTTTGTCGTGTACATGCCCACTACTTAAGCTAGCTGAGAGAGGTACATATGTGTCATTTTGTCGTGTACATGCCTACTACTTAAGCCAGCTGAGAGAGGTACATATGTGTCATTTTGTCATGTACATGCCCATTACTTAAGCTAGCTGAGAGAGGTACATATGTGTCATTTTGTCATGTACATGCCCACTACTTAAGCTAGCTGAGAGAGGTACATATGTGTCATTTTGTCATGTACATGTCCATTACTTAAGCTAGCTGAGAGAGGTACATATGTGTCATTTTGTCATGTACATGCCCATTACTTAAGCCAGCTGAGAGAGGTACATATGTGTCATTTTGTCGTGTACATGCCCACTACTTAAGCTAGCTGAGAGAGGTACATATGTGTCATTTTGTCGTGTACATGCCTACTACTTAAGCCAGCTGAGAGAGGTACATATGTGTCATTTTGTCATGTACATGTCCATTACTTAAGCTAGCTGAGAGAGGTACATATGTGTCATTTTGTCGTGTACATGCCCATTACTTAAGCTAGCTGAGAGAGGTACATATGTGTCATTTTGTCATGTACATGCCCACTACTTAAGCTAGCTGAGAGAGGTACATATGTGTCATTTTGTCATGTACATGTCCATTACTTAAGCTAGCTGAGAGAGGTACATATGTGTCATTTTGTCGTGTACATGCCCATTACTTAAGCTAGCTGAGAGAGGTACATGTGTGTCATTTTGTCATGTACATGCCCATTACTTAAGCTAGCTGAGAGAGGTACTTATGTGTCATTTTGTCGTGTACATGCCCACTACTTAAGCTAGCTGAGAGAGGTACATAGGTGTCATTTTGTCATGTACATGCCCATTACTTAAGCTAGCTGAGAGAGGTACATATGTGTCATTTTGTCATGTACATGCCCATTACTTAAGCTAGCTGAGAGAGGTACATACCTGTCATTTTGTCATGTACATGCCCATTACTTAAGCTAGCTGAGAGAGGTACATACCTGTCATTTTGTCGTGTACATGCCAAGGTACATACCTGTCATTTTGTCATGTACATGCCAAGGTACATACCTGTCATTTTGTCATGTACATGCCCATTACTTAAGCTGGCTGAGAGAGGTACATACCTGTCATTTTGTCATGTACATGCCAAGGTACATACCTGTCATTTTGTCGTGTACATGCCAAGGTACATACCTGTCATTTTGTCGTGTACATGCCAAGGTACAGTAGTACCACGACCTCTAAGTAATGACCCTCCATTAAATCAATGCATTTACTGTTACGGTCGCGCTTCAAAGCGTTTTGTGGAAGTATACATACCTGTCATTTTGTCATGTACATGCCCATTGTTTACGTATTTCAGATCACAATGCTCAGACAATCTTTACCACGCAATTGCAAGACCGTGTCCGTTGCCAGGTATGTAGAAATTAAATCATTACAAATGTATATATTCATGTTGCTGTAAATCTCCCAACCTGTTCATCAGTCTATAAACTGAACTCTTTGCCTGCTTGTCTTTTATTCATTGATTATCTTTTCAGACAGTTTTGACCCAAATCAGGCCCAACATTCAGTTTGGCCTGAGTTGGATCCAGCTATTTGACATATGACATACACTATGATGGTACTCCTGAAAGAATTAATAGAATTTTTTTTAAACAATCGCAAGAAAAGATCTCAGAAAAGATGAAACCGTCTAAAGTGTAAACTCAGATAAGATGGCAGTACAGAATGTGTCCTCTCATCAGGCACTTCACTATTTGTCAAGTAAAAACCTATCTTCAATTTGCAATTTTAAAATTGCTACCTCAGACCCCTCAAAAGTATATATAATGGACCATCCAACACACCAGTTAATATATGGAAGGGCATCTGTCTGCGTGTCTCATACAGGTACATAGCCCTTTGTAAACTAATGGATTCTTCCTACTGGTTTGATACAATATTCTTGGGTGTCGGGTTATAATTTTTTTTTTTTGTCAGATTAGCTTTTTTTACCTTAACAGTGTAAACCCTAATGAAATGTTGCATTGTGCGGCATTTCATGTGGGTCTTCACTGTAAAAGTACCCATTTAGGGGTTTCCTGTATACAAATTACAGTCCTCGGGTATGGCTTCAGCAGGTGACATATTTATAACAACTTTCATCCATTGTCGAAACATATATATTTACTTTTTTTTTTCAAAAAGTATCAGTGTCAGTTTGGATCCAGATTAGGTCCATAAATTGTTGGGCCAGATCTGGATCCAAAATTTTAACAAAGTATCAACAGCATCATCTTCCATTGGGTTGCATTAAATGAGTGATCAATTCATATGAAATTTATTAAACAAGCATTTGGCGAGTGTAATAAATTTAATATGAAATGATCACGAGTGTAAGATTCTGTTTATCATATGACCTTTTAAAATGGGATTTTATCATATGACCTTTTAAAATGTAATTTTATTTCCTTCAAAGTTTGTTTATCTCAATGAAAATTTGCAGTGTTGTAATGACATTGTTATGACATTACTTATTTAGGCCGAAAGTTATGTTTCATGTGGTAATATTATTTATGACCTGACGTTATCCACTGAATAACAGTAACAGCATACGATAAATGTGAAATAACAAAGAAAATTTACATGTATTGTATGGTAGACAATTTTCTCAGCAGTTGGGGGTCCAGATCGAAATTATTACTGTCATGCTAGCCAATAGTGACAGTGATGTCGTGTTTTGTTTACAATTGTTAAGTAAAATATAAACTTGTACACTCCACTTGAGCTAACACGAATCAATAGATCACTTGTGTATTAATCCTATCCTGCAGATAGGATTAATACACAAGTGATCTATCGATTCTAAGTCCCTGATAACTTTGTTAACAAATCATGACGTCACTGTCACTCTTGTCTGGAAGAATAGTAGATTCAGAAAGTTCTGATGCTATTTTTTGTCATCAACCTATTTTACAGAGAGGGTACAATTGCTCCTTGACGAAGGTGGAGGGAATCCCTCTCAGTATTTCTCTAAAGAGCCAGTACTATGACTTGGGCTGCTGATGAAAATATGTTGATAGTTAATTGGGCTTTAATAGCAATTACTTTGAGGAGGGTGGGGGTCCCTCTCTGTATTTCTTTAAAAAGCCAGTACTATGACCTGGGCGGCTGATGAAAATATGTTGATAGTTACAATGTAATTGGGCTTTAATAGCTATTACTTTGAGGAGGGTGGGGGTCCCTCTCTGTATTTCTTTAAAAAGCCAGTTCTATGACTTGGGCTGCTGATGAAAATATATTGATAGTAAATTGGGCTTTAATAGCAATTACTTTGAGGAGGGTGGGGCTGCACTGCTGATGAAAATCTGTTGATTGTTAATTGGGCTTTAATAGCAATTACTTTGAGGAGGGTGGAGGGGGTCCCTACCAGTTTTACTTTAAACAGCCAGTACTATGACCTGGGCTGCTGGTGAAAATCTGTTGATAGTTAATTGGGCTTTAAGAGGAATTAATCAGCTAGTAGATTGCAAATAGGTCTGACACTGTTTGCTAATATTAATGTTCCAATTTTGTGGATTAATAATTTTTAAGTTAAATTTTCTGTTTATTTGTTCTTCAATTCAACTTATGTTCTTATTTTGTGTTTTTCAGAGGTTTCGTTGACTGCGGCAGTTGTGGGGAAGTTGTTCGGAAGAGGCAGGAACAGCTTATTTGCCGGGAGTGTGGCCTCTCGTATCATCGAACTTGTAGTAGTAAGTACTTAATTGTATTTTAAAAATATTAACGCTGTATGTCCTGTATAGGCATCAATCACAAACTGTGATAGTTAACTAACCCGAATCAATTTATATTGTACATGTATAGGCAGAAGTCTGGACTGATTGGTCAGTTTACACCAGGATCATTTCACACTGTAAAAACATTAACCCTTAGTGTATGGGAAACCCCTGAATGGATACTTTTATAAACAGTGAAGACCCAAATGAAATGCCATATTATGCTAATCTGGGTCATCACTGTTATGGTAAAAAAAAAAATCAAACAAAAAATATTTTTTTATTATTAAAATTATAACCTGACACCCCTAGACATGTAAAATGGACTATCCCAAGAGTATTATATCAAGCCAGAAGGATGAATCCATAAGTATACAAAGGGTTAATCATGAACTGATTGGTCAACTATAATACAGATAAAACTACACTGTATACATGTGGATAGAACATCTGATTTGTGTTATTGTATGTCATTGTATCAACATTGTAGCAGTGGCCATATTATACAGTTATTTCATGCCTGTTTGTAGTATAGTCAAAACTATTACCCCTCGGTGCCGTGGACGACCTGATGCACTATTGCACGAGGCCGAAGGCCGAGTGCAATAGTGCACCAGGTCGTCCACGGTAGGCCTCGTGCAATAGTGCATCAGGTCGTCCACGGCACCGAGGGGTAATAGTTTTACTATACTACAAACAGGCGTGAAATAACTGTTTTATTACCCAACCCATTTGATGAAATACTTAGCAGTGTGCCTTGAATGGAGTTGCTGTAGACGATGCGGTTTTGTTGCAAAACGGAAAATTTCACCAAATCTGCTCAATCTGGTCTCAAAATGTTCCGCTCATTCTAACTAAGAAAACGAGTACCCACACTTTATGTTTCTGACCATAAACAGCGGAGTTATTTGAGTTTAAATTTGCCAAACCATGCCTCATTTTCACCATTGTTGCATAACGTCTCCTTTCATAAACGAACTGTACGCGCATTGTCGTCGCGCATGATAATAAGCGCCTGTATATTTTTAACAGGGAAGCGGGAAACCAGGCCCATGGTATAGTGCCAGTCTATAGTCATATTTATTGACAGGTGGAATAGTTCAGTGACTCATGTCATAGCAAAAAATAAACAATTACTCCGTATATAGACGGTTGGGTAATAACGCAGCTTGTATCCAATTAGATGTTCAAATTTCCATCCACTCTGCTTCTATTTAAGATATGATAAATGCAGGAGTCTTACTCTTTTGCAACTGTGTTGGTAAGAAATGCTTTGTATGCTTTGTAATCTGGTTTAAAGCAAACAATTAATCACAAACAAATAACCTTTTGACCACTGACACAATTACCTGATTTAACTCCTGGCAGAAGTAAAAAAGGGTCAACGAAGAGCATGTGATCACAATGAAAGTACTGGGCCACATAGCACAGCCGGTAATGTGTCTGGCTATAGATGCGTGTCTCACTGCAGATCCAGGGGTCGTGTGTTCGATCCCAGCCTGGCCCATACTTTCGTGGAGATTGATCATGAAATAATTTCTACGGTCATTCTCCTCCCTCCCGCTGATTCATTTAAGAAGAGTTGTTGTCAGTTATTAGAGAAAGTATGTGCACAAAGTACTGGTTAACCGCTTGTTCAAGCTAACCCAGGAAAAAGTGTGGTTAGGTGAACTGACCATCCCACCATGACCATAGATAATGACGTAAAGCAATTAAGCAAACAAACAAAGGAAAATATTAAAATTACATGAGCTGTGAGCTAGCTCATGAAATTGTTGCTTGCTTTTACAATTTTTGTGTTCTGGAGAAATATGCAAAAAACTTACCACATATGGATATCATTTTCAATGTGGCTGCCTCCTTACTGTAGCAAGTATGACATCACAAGTCATGTGTTTCCGTACCTTGGTATAGGGGCGAATCATTCATAAACTGTGATGTGTCGACTAACATGGATCCAATCACTCTGTATAGATATCAGTCAGATTTGTAAGTATACGGTAGTTGTTATAAAATTTCAAAAGCTTTAAATGTTTTAGACTGTAATAAATTGTTGGTTATCAAGGCTGGAATTCGCAAAACACTGTCAGAATAGCAAACAGGGAAGACCATGATCAGACTGCTTCTCAAGAAGCAGTCTGATCTGGGTCTGCACTGTTTGTGTAGGCCTCTTCAGCAGGCAACTAGTTTGTTGAAATTTTAAAACATTTATATTAAGCAGCATTTACAAGTACATGAATGCATATAAACTGGTCCACAGCTGAAACTTTCCCATGCACTTAATGAAAAAACATGCATGCTTGTTTTATAAAAGTTTACTGAATGAATACTTTACTCACAAATCTTCAACAAAGTAGTAGCACCAATTCAAGGTTTCTTCTCAACATGTGCTGGATTTCACTTCTATTTATATTAATAAATTTTCCATAGCACTTCGCACATGACAGTAAAAGTCCTGTTTGGTTCCCTATAATTCCTATAGTAAAACTTGGCAAGCCTCCTGTTTTATCTCTTCACCAACTCGTTCAATAAATTCAATACAACATAAGCGCTTGTGTTAGATCCTCTATTCATTCTTGTTCAAAACTTACATGCATCATATGCATACAACCAATAAAACCAACAAAAAGTGGTTAACAGATTCTTACTCTAGCTGTTAAATACCTTTTTTTGAGAACATCGTAGATCTGAGATAAACAAAAATTTTGAAGGTGAAAAATGTATTTTTTTTACCACTTAGTTTTTGCATTTGTTTTGGGTGCTCAAGAGAACCGTCTCTTTGAGACAGTTCTTGTGAGTACCCACAACATATAATTTGGTTGAGAAATAAGTGAAATAATTTTCATTTAAGCTCTCTTCATCGGTAGGCCTGAAATTAATGTTAAAGGTACAACAGTGATTTTAATGTATGATGGCACTTTATTTGAAATTGTTGAGATATTGCTGAAATACTGGTATCTTTTCTAGACTACTGAAAGCTAGTCTCAGCATATATCTGTATTTACCGAAGCTAGTCTCAGCATAAGTAAGCATACAAGTTTCTGTATTTACCCAAGATATTTGAACATGTGAACATTTTTTTTACTATCTTCAGGTAAAACCTGAACAGAATGCTCCTTCAGTAGTAAATATTGCCAGATCTGGGTTTAGACTGATGTAAGGAAATTTCTGCACTTCAATAAGCCTAATAAATAGGGGTAAATGATTGAACCTGGTAAACGGTTGATTACAATTTTCTTACTTTGTTTCTTTCAGCGATGGTACGAGAGGACTTCCGGCGCCTCAAGCGGGGTAAATTATACTTTTTGTTGACCAGTGATAGCCCAAACACAAAACACTGATAGTTTTTCATTCTGGATAAATTTGCATGTTTTTTTGTCGTCTGCTGATTTTTCAAAATCAACTTTTTTTGAACATCTCTGCCAGGAATACCATCAGAGTGTCAAAACAATTTGGATCTGAACCAGGCCTGATGTTTTGTCCAGCCTGATCTGGGTCCAACCCTGTTTGCAAGTGTTATCAGCAGACACCACATAAAGACAGAGTGCTAACCTAGATATATGCCTACTTTTTGTTTTTGTTTGATTTGATTCTTTACGTCCACTCAACAATCTTTCAGTTATGCGGGACGGGTCTTCCTGGGTTGAACCAGTACTAAGCTAGGATAAATGTGTCTTGCTCAAGGACCACAACGCAGTGACGCCTGTGAGGCTCGAACCCGCAGCCCTTTGGTCTCGAGTCAAGCACTCTACCACTTAGCCATTGGCTCCCTATATATGCCTACTGGAAATCATAAACTTGCACTAATTGACAGTGTAGTCAACCCTGAAGAAGGCTTGTGGATCTCCCCCCCAGGCCCCGAGGTTATAAAACTTATAAAGACGGAGTGCTAACCTGGATATATGCCTACTGGAAATCATAAACTAGCACTTTGACAGTGTAGTCAACTGAGATGATAGCACTTTGACAGTATAGTCAACCGAGATGAAGGCTTGTGGATCTCCCCTCAGGCCCCGAGGTTATAAAACTTTTTTTCATACTCAACTGAGCTTGAAATTTATCTGGCTCATAAATGTTAAACTGTCAACAATTGTTAGCAGTTTAAAATTTATTAGCATGATAAATATAACTGAGTTTAAGTAAAAAAAAAAAAATACTTATTTTTCACCATTTTACCCTCAAAGAGCAATTGAAACGTCATGCTCAGCTGAGCTGAGTACCAAAAATCATTTTATAATCTTGAGACAAGATTGCATAATTTGAAAAAAAAATACTCTCAACCGTAACATGTATTGGGTATTAAAAAGAACTGTATCAATGAGACACCCCAAACAAATGTTCTAACAATTACCTTTTTTTTACCTTTTCCTTAAATTTCTAGGGATAACTTTTGTTGTCTGCTGTTAACCTGTTAAAAGTTTTGACCTAGATCAAGACAGAAAAGATATTGGTCCTGGTCTGGATCCAATCTGAGTGAGTGGTTGACACACTGATCACTGAAAGAGTTGGTAAAAAAAATAGAAAGTCAGCAGATGAATACAAAGCATTAAGTTACCTAGCATGCTGATAACTTTTACAAACAGGTTGGACCCAGATTTAAGCTGACACGATGGCAGGCCTAATCTGGATCCAATCAGACCTTAAGATGGAGTTCCTGGAATAAAAATTATTGAAAAGGTTGATCTTGAAAAAAAATCAGCAGACAACAAAAAAGCATGAAAAATTTTCCCAGGGGGCAAAGAGTTAATCCACAATTTTTTTTGAAAAGAAAAAGGGATAAATCTTAAGAGATTTGGTCATTGTGTATGAATGTATGACAAATTAATATTTGAATACTGTACAGATCTTTTGTGAAGTTTGGATTTTTTACCTGTATACAAATGTTAACTATTTAAATAGCTGTCATGCCCCAAAGCTCTTTGTGCAGGTATACTTTGAGCTATATAAAGTTATACTGGGTTTTTTATGTTTCAGCTTCCCAAATTTAGTTTGACTTAATTGTTTATTTCCTATTGTCATCTGCTGATAGCTTCTACAAACAGCTTGGACCAAGATCTGGTCTGACAAAATGTCGGGCCTGATCTGGATCCATTCTGTTTAAACACTCGGATGGTATTACTTAAAGAATATTTTGAAATTATTTTGAAAAAAAATCACTAGACAAAAAGCATGAAAAATTTCCCAGTGGGCACTAAGAGTTAAGCGTGTACTTGGATCTACATTTTTCAATACACAATATGATATGTATTTTTGGGATAGCTGTAATATTCAAACTTTTCATTTGGGGAGGTATATTGTTGAATATACGGTTGGAAATTTAGTTGTGTGTGGACGTGAGAGTGGTACCGTAAAATGTGATTTCTTACAGTATATTCGAAGATATACTTCTCCAAATGAAAATTTTGAATATGTTTATCCTCGTTCTAATACACTTCTGCAGTTTTATTTGAAATTCAAGTGTTGCAAACTGCATTAAGCCGTCACATCATCAAACAAAATGTGATGTATTTAATGATGTCAAACTGTTTTCAACAGTATACCGCAGTATATTTTGTCGAATATTTTCAACATTATCCAATCAGACATCACATTACAAACTCAAAAACATTAGAATTGTTTTTTACTGAAGCAAATGACCCATTCTCACATAGAATTGCCAAATCGAATATAGGAATGGCGATTTTTCAACTTTTACCAATTATATAGCAGTCTTCACCATCAATTAAAAGTGGACCTGCCTGATTCTATTCCACAAGAGAAAATATTTAGCTTCACTGGTAATTTTGTACTTGTGTATCCGAATATTTGGTGTCACATGCGTAAAATGAAAGATTTTTAAAGAAGGGTATCATTACCGTAGACACAACGAATGCTTAGCAGTAATATGTATAAATATAAACTATTAGCATTATGAATCAATAAGTTCTGCAAGTATACTTGCAAGTTTACTCTGAAAATAATAATAATAAAATTAACCATCATTTTAAGAAAAAAGGCTTTTTTTCAAAACAATTTCTTAACATTAGTCTTAGTAAACACATACGCGAGAACAATGGCACATTAAGGGTTAAATTATTCATTGTCAAGCAGGTTTGGACAAAGATGAGGCCTCTGATATTTTGTCCAGCCTGATCTGGGTCCAAACTGTTTGCAAAGATTATCAGTACAAGTCACTAGCAGCCAAAGAGGTGATAAACCTTTAAACAGTTCATACAGGCATATAAAGTTGATCTGGTTCTACTATGATTGATTGTTGTGACTCATATGCTAAACTGTTTGTTTGTTTGTTTGTTTCAGATGGTGGCCTGGGTGGTTGGGTGTGTGGCTGCATCCAGGGTATGTATCTACGAGCCTGAATAATTTAACTCTAATTGTTTCTCAGGCCCTCCCACATCTGTTTCAAATGCCCCTCGTCTTGTCTCTTTTTCAGACTTGAATAAAAATAAAAGTTGCCTCATTTATTTTTTTATGTCAAAAATAAAATATCAACATTTTTATACTTTAAATGAACAAGAAAAGGTGCCTCATTAGTTTTCAATGAAATAAAAAATAAAAATTTGCCTTACCTGTTTTTTGGGGAAATAAAAAATAAAAATTAAATCTGCCTGCCTCATCGGTTTTTCAAAAAAGTGGCCTGAGAAACACTTGTTTATTTTTTTAGCCTTACTAGGTAATTTTTTTTTCAGCTTTTTCCTTGTCTGCTGATTTCTTGTCAATGAATTTTTCGAAAATTCAGGGGATACTATCTTTGTCATACAGTATGGATCCAGATGTTTTGTCCAGCCTGATCTGGGTCAACCTGTTTGCAAAGGCTATCAGCAGACCATAGTATTAGACAGTAGTTTAATATGGTTTTTGGGAATCATAAATGTCGAGCTACTCTGTCATGCGACAGCTCTTATTTTAAGTATTTGTGATGTCTGATGTTGAAGATTTTGCTATTATGACTGGTCACTAGAAAATTACAAAATATAATAAAACGGCTATTGACTATTGCGTCATTGAATATAATGTTGATATCCACCATAGAATTCCAGTATTGACTTGCTTTGGTCAATATTGGTATCCTCTGGTGGATATTGCATCATATCCAATACCAAAATAGTGAATAATTGTATAATATCATATTACATAGGCTCTTGAGACTGCTGAAGCCAGCCTCTCAAGATCTTTATAGTTGGTTCAGCCTATGAATCTCTGATTGATAATGCCTATCCTGACATAAGCAATCAAACTTTATTTTCTCACATGTGTTTCGCTAAAGATTAAGTATGGTTCTTTTGTATTTTCAGATGAAGAAGCTCAGCCCAGAGTAAGGCAGGTTCAAGAGCAAGCCCCAGTACCGGTGGTCCCTGTGCTAGTGCGAGCGGAACCGGTCGTCCCAGTCCCCGAGCCGGCTCGTGTGGAACCAGTCATCCCTGAGCCAGCTCGTGTAGTACCGGATGTCCCTGTCGAGGTGCGAGAGGAACAACCGGTCCCAGCTTCTTCATCCGTGACCAGAAGGGTGGTTGGTGGTGTACTGTCTGCCACTAGGTCTGTAATTACTTTACCTTTCCGTATTGGGATTTCTGCAGTAACCTTACCTTTTCGTATTGGAAGGTCTGTAGGGGGATATTTCTTAGGATGAATGGGGAAGGGTTATATTAGAACCTCAGTATGAGAATACCTATCTCCGAGGTTTGCGACCAAGTGAGACTCCAATTTAACCTGCATATTCCGCTACAGAGACTGCAAGAACTTTGATATTTTAGACCTAACCATGTATATCTATTATACTTTCTAAAAGGTTGAAAACAAAGGTACTGATCAGAAGGCACAGTATGTGCTGGCTGATCCATACCCATGTTTTTTCAATACAATAAAAAGCTAGGGTATTCTCATTGATGAGGTGACCCGTGATCCATTTAATGTCCAATAATCTATTGCATATAGCTCCTTGAATCAGTCCAATGTAATTTGTAAGAATAATTGAGCTGTTCCCGCTGTCCAACTGCCACCTCCACATCAGCCTCAATCATGAGATAACTTCTGGTATAGTATGTACATTGAGGGATTCTGTTACTGCAGAGTTCTGAAATGTCTGAAATATTCTACTCAAAGACGTTTTGTATCTTTTTGATTGTCTTTGTAGCTAAGCTGATAGTTTCAATTCATTGTTTAAGGAATATGTATGTTAAAGTGAATCCATAAAGCATTTAAATTGTGTCAGGTTTCAAATGGCAGTTAGTTAACTTGGAAGCACACTCCTATACATTTCTGAACAAAAAAGGTTTTAGGGTTGACATTGTTAAAGGTTCATAGGTTCTACAGTTTAACAAGACCTGGAAATACTCCAATCACATATTTCAGCTTACTATCCTATAATAGCAAGAAAAGATACAAGACACATGTCATACTACTCACACTATTTTGACAAGACCAGGAAATACTCCAATCACAGAATACAGCCTATACCTTCCTATGATAACAAGAAAAGATTCAAGACCACAAGTCACACAACTCACTTTTTAACAAGACCAGGAAATACTCCAATCACATATTACAGCCTATTTTCCTAAAACAGCAAGAAAAGATACAAGACCACAGCTCATGCAACTCACATTTTAACAAGACCAGGAAATACTCCAATCACAGATTACAGCCTATACCTTACTATGACAACAAGATAAGATACAAGACCACAGCTCATACAACTCACATTTTGACAAGACCAGGAAATGACATAATCACACTTGAAGCCCGCCAGTAGAGATGCAAGAACACTATTCAACTAACAAGTTTCAAGTACTACTATGCTTCTTCAACTTTGCTAAGTTTTGAAATTATCACAAAGTGTTTTTTGTGACCATCTTCATTTCAGATCTTTAATACTACTAGTTTAATTTCAATTTTCAAAAAGTTTTAATATACTTGACCTACTGCATATCTTAAAATTCTTTGCCTGCTAGTGTCATCTGCTGCCATCGTTTGAAAAACAGTTTTGACCCAGATCTGGACCAACAAAATGCTGAGTCTGATCTGGTTCCAAGCTGTTTATTGCTAGATGGTATTCCTGGAAGATTTTTTTTCAGAATTGTTTTTAACATACCTGTAACTTTTTTCAGAAACCAAATAGAGATTTATTTTGTCCTCCGCTTAGCCAAATTTGAAGAATGTAAAGTATATTCTAACAGTTTTCATTAAGTAACAATTTCTTAAATGAAGTTTGTAAAGAGACTGATACAAAACCTTTTTGAGTAGAATATTTCTTTTATTGAACTGATTGCCAAAACTAAAGCTCTCTTGATATTGAAGGCATAGTTTAGCATGTTGTATTTTTTTCTGATTAATTTAGGTGTTGTTTTTCCATGGGAAATAGTTTCTTCAAAGAGTAGCATATGCTCAAAGAGTGATTGATATTAGAAACCTACTGAAAACACCATTTTTTAAGAAGGGTACATCTTAGCTTGCTTACCAGTCATTAGCACTAGTTATTTTCTAATTTTGTCTGTTAAAACATGTCATTACAAGGTTTAAATAATAACATGCTTAACCTTTGCCTGATGTATCTATTTAGTGATAAGATCGGGTAAGCAAGGAACACAAATATATTCTAAAACATTTACTAAAAATTAATCCTGGACCTCTGTTGTAGCAGCATCATTCAGGATTTATATCATGTTTAAAGTCAGGTATGGCTGGTGTTTAAATTGGATCAAGCTTATCTTGCTTGCCATGTTCTAAGAAGTAAAGTAAGTAAGGGTGCAAAGATCAGGAATCGATACAATCAAGTACCACACCTGACCCAGGATAAATCTAAACTGCAAATCATAATTTTACCATTTATTTTCTAGGTTACATGTAATTAATTCCCATTGTAGGAAGTTTTGGGTATTCACAGGTTCTAAATGCAATAAAACCCCGGGGTACTTACATTGTTTATAAGAGTTGAGGTTCAGATGACCTTATTCCCTCCCCTCCTCTAGTCTTGATCATCTATTCAGTATTGCAAGCCATTTTACTATTTATTATGGAATGTAGATATCTACTTTATTATATACGATATCTTATATATTATATGAGATATCTTATATATTATATGAGATATCTTATATATTAAATAAGATATCTTATATCCTATATAAGATATCACATATAAGATATCTTATATAAGATATCTTATATGCGATATAAGATATCTTATATAGGATATAAGATATCTAATATATTTTTTGTAATTAAGATATCTTATATGCTATATAAGATATTGTATATAAGATATCTTATATAATATATATAAGATATCTTATTTACCAAAATATATATGGTTTCTTATATAGGATATAAGATATCTTATATGCAATACAAGATATCTTATATCCTATATAAGATATCTTATATGCGATATATAAGATATCTTATATGCAATACAAGATATCTTATATCCTATATAAGATATCTTATATGCGATATATAAGATATCTTATATGCGATTTAAGATATCATATCTTTTATAAGATATCTTATATAGCATATAAGATATCTTAATTAAAAAAAAATATATAAGATATCTTATATAAGATATCTTATATGTGATATAAGATATCTTATATGCGATATAAGATATCTTATATAGTTTGGCAATTCAGATATCTTATATCCTCTATAAGATATCTTATATCTTATATAAGATATCTTATATAACATATAAGATATCTAATATAGGATATGCGATATTTTATATTGCAAATAAGATCTTATATAGGATATAAGATATCTTATATAGGATATAAGATATCTTATATCCTATATTAGATATCTTATATGATAAAGTAGAGATCTACATTTCTTAATAAATAGTAAAATGGCTTGCCATAATTCAGTTTAAATATATATTAGACATTTTTCAAGTCATTTTATAAGCATTTTGGAAACTAGTTTTTTGTTAGATCCACCTACATAATCACACTGAAATTAGATGTTGTTTTTCTTTTTATATAAATTTCTGGTTAGGTTTCTTATATATTAATCTTAATAGTCAATTCAAGTATTAATGTCTTTGATATTTTAGTCTTTGGATTTCAACAAAAAAACTTATATTAAACAAATTATTTAGTGACGGTATTTATATCTTAAATTCAAAATTCAAGAAAAAAAAAAAAAAAAGCCATTTTCTGTAATTAAGAAACTGGAAACAACACTGATAAGACCCCATTTATCTGATCCCATGCAAAGATAAATGTATAGGATTTCATGGTTCCCCAGCTATAAAGACCCATTCATCTGAATGGTGTTATTGGCTAGACCTTAATGTAATGATGCTGCAGTTAAACACAGATGTCCATTAAACATAATTTTTGTAAGAATATTTAGCGAACTGGACAATTACTAGATATATGTACTTATATTTACATGTTTTTATAATAATTATTGGTAGAATTTACTATTCATGCATTGTAAAATCATCCTGTGATATCAACAACACATTTTTTAGATGTTCTTAATTTGTGTTCCTTTGAGGGTTGGCACCCCTCCCCTGGCCTAGCTGTAATCAGTTTTGGTGGTTATGATTGTAACATTAACCCTGTTGATCTTAGACTGGCTAAAACTGTATGAGTCATTTCATGAGATTTTGGTAATAAGGCATATGTGAGCAGGAAAGGCTCAGACAAGTCTCTGCAAGTGCAGTCTCACCAGAGCCTTTCCTTCTTGTAGAAACTAATTAGGGGTGTAGATAAAGACTGACAGGCTAGACTTCATATCTCCATGGTACATGCAGTTGTCAAGAATTTTATGCATATGTGATAACTACCAAATTTTATGAGCTGGCCCATATGATGATTTGGTCAAGTGCAATTGGGTTAATGCACATTCATAAAAATGTAAAAACACAGGATAAAATTTATTCAAGAACATGCAATTTGTATTCCTCTTCAGTGAGGGATAATCTGTCCGCTTGAGTACATGAGGTGCAGTGTGGTTTATTGGTCCAATGCATCTACTTTTTATTCCATCCATAATTTGATTGAAACCACCATGAAATTGATTACTAGTACATGTATGTTAAGATTATTACTTTCATCACTGTTTATTTTGTCTTGTATTATTTCATTTTGTCACAGATTGTACCTGTATGTAGCTAGTACAACTGGACATGGTATGTATGTGTAAATGATGAAATTACAGGGTGATAGTTTTAGGTAACCCAGTCACCTTCCATAAACATTGGTTCAAGGTGTATGCCTAGGGGAGCACAGTGGCTCAGTTGGTAGAGTGTTAGACTCTGTGCCGAAGGGTGATGAGTTCAAGACAACCAGAAGGCACTTTCTTGACACTTTATCCTCCGCTAAGTACTGGTTCAACCCAGGAAGACGGGAAATTGTCCCAACATGACTGAAAAATTAATGATAGGGCTGTAAAGCATCAATACAAATAAGCTGTAGCCTTTTAAGAGGAGTATAATTGAGTTAACAATATTCTTGGATGACAATTATGTTCAACAAATGACTGAAAAATTGTTGACTGGCATGTAAAGCATCAACACAAACAAATAAGGTGTAGCCTTTTAAAAGAGGAATATAATTTGGTTATCAATATCCTTGGATGACAATACTATTATACCTTGAGGTGCTTTGTACTGGTTCAACCCAGGAAATGATCCGACATGTCTGAAATTCTTTTGACTACAATGTAAAGCATTAACACAAAGCAGCTATTGGTGTAACATATGCAGCAATATAAAATTATGGTAAGGCCATTCATTGGTTCTGCTTCTCCACTCAAGAGCTCCACATTGAGTCTGCAGTTAGTGTTATATTTAATACTCACCTAGTATAAAAAAAACTACTCCACTGAGTCGGTCTAAGTTTAACTATGATAAAATTTTATGTAATACATTGATATTACAGCATAGGTAGTTTCTCAAATAAACAGCTTCAGCGATGTGTAGCCATTCATCCACAGAATCTAAAACTATTGCTATTGGTACAGCTTCCAAGACTGTCTCTACCCGTTCAACAATTTCATTGGTCGTCTAAGCTAGGTATTGGTACGACTTCCAAGACTGTCTCTACACGTTCAACGATTTCATTGGTCGTCTAAGCGAGGTATTGGTATGACTTCCAAGATTGTCTCTACCTGTTCAACGATTTCGTTGGTCGTCTAAGCGAGATATTGGTATGACTTCAGAGATTGTCTCTACCGGTTCAACGATTTCATTGGTTGTCTAAGCGAGGTATTGGTACGACTTCCCAGACTGTCTCTTCCTGTTCAACAATATCACTGGTCATCTAAATGAGGTATTGGTATGACTTCCAAGACAGGCTCTTCCTATTCAAAGATTTTACTGGTCATGTAAGTGAAGTATTGTATGTATTATCTCAGATTATCTGGATTTGGTGGATTTCACCTAAATTGTAAGTAAATAATTAGTGTTGGTGCAAGTTATTGTAAGTAAATTATCGTATTGGTACAAAGTATTGTAAGTAAATAATTGTATTGGTACAAAGTATTGTAAGTAAATTATCGTATTGGTACAATGTATTGTAAGTAAATCATTAGTATTCATACAAGGTATTGTAAGTAAATTTTTTGTATTCATACAAGGTATAGTAAGTAAATTATTAGTATTGATACAAGGTATTGTAAGTAAATAATTAGTATTGGTACAAGGTATCTTAAGTAAATGATTAGTTTAGATATTATTAGTTTTGATACAAGGTTTTGCAAGTAAATTATTAGTTTTGATATTATTAGTTTTGATACAAGGTATTGCAAGTAAATTATTAGTATTAGTACAATGTATTTTAAATAATTATTAGTATTAGTACAATGTATAGGTTTAAGTTTACCTGGATGGTCTTCTTTCAAGATTTCACCCGGCAAGTAAGTGAGGGTTTCGATGTTACATCCAACACATAACTGGTATCTACTCATCTTTAAGGATTTTTTTTTTTTAAAGTAAGATATAGTACTAAAATTGTAGACTTCATTATTGTATGAGCAATCTCTTAATTCTCATTCAAGCAAAGATAGGATAATCGTATTGTAGAATAGGTAATCTCTCCTTACCATTGAGAATATTCACTGATGTTTTAAGGGGGTTGGGTATTGCCTCCCTGGCAGTCCATCTAATTATTATTAGCAAGCTTCGCTCTTGGTCTTTTGTCAGTTCATGCAAAGACTTCACTGATTGTTAAATTGAAAAAAAAATCCTAAGCTGATCCAAGACCTTTATTTGAAAAATTATACTTTTTAATATTGTAGAAAATCCCTATTCATCTGGGGTTTTCACTCATTTTTTGCCACTTGCTGAAAACACTATTTCATGCTTAGGCATGGATTTTCTCAAAATATCAAAGTAAACAATATTTTCTAAAAGCATAATAACTTTTTTGTAACTACACTGACTTCTGTCATAGATAAAGCAGGGTCAATGATTTGTTTTGGTGATCGTGGAAATTGCCAGGATAAATCTGGTGCTGGGTTAAACAGGTCAAATCTAGCCCTTGGTTCTGCTTGTCTTAATATCCATTAGAATGAATTAACTTTGTTTTGGAAACTGGCTAACTCTGGCAAGTGGCATCCAAAAACCTTAAATGCAACTCTCTTGCTGCATGTGGTCCTTAAGCTGAAATGAAAAGATTTAATTGGCTCAAAACCGGTCAATCATCTGTTATAAAATTAGGTAATCATAGCTTTTTTGGTTGTGTGTTCTGTTTTCCTTATCTTAAAATTTAATTTGGTCATCTGACCACTTTTTAACTGCCATGGGATAGACCACTTAAATTACTTTAAAAAATAATTCATAATGAGGCACAGCAAAGTGGCTAATTAGTCATTTTGTGGAAATAGGAGAATCTTCATAATATATAGGGCAGGCTCCAAAGTTTATAGTCAAATGAAATATCGACATGTTCAGATGAATGATTGAGGATTTATCAGATTGACAGCCTTTTTATCGCTGTATTGCTTTATTCCAGTAGTCTATACTCTCCAGAAAGATTTAATATGCAATATGGTCATATTGACCAATACCACATTAACAATCCATTACCTTTAAACCGGAATTGGTCTATTTACTTCTATGTTTGTTAGACTTAAGTATAAAGCAACAGTTTTTGCAAGATTAGCAAAACTCTGAAAAGTGTTTTTATAGGTGAAAATCTGGAATCATTTTCACAAACATTTTTGAATATTTTGTAGGTTCTGAATGGAGCAGCAACTGTTAATCTTTATAATAAAGACAAATTATTAGTGTGATATACCTTATAGGTTCATCACTTTTATGGCACTGCTTTAACTATAGAAGTAACCTCCAAGGAACATTTCCTTGCAGTTGTATGAGCTCTTCTAGTTGTGGCAGTGTTCTATATTGTTCTTCCCATTCATGCTATATTACTCTTAGGTGCTGCACTACTTTATATGGAGTCGGCAGAGGCTGAGCTCCCACTTTCAGAGTTCTCCTCTCGGATGCGATCGACCTTGAGTGCAGACCTGAGGTGGTTTAGAGCTCCTCTATATAGAAAGTGTGATTTTAGGTGTAATATATCTTTGGGTTGAACGTATCTTAATTGTCATTGACACTTTAGATTGAATCTAAGCTGCCTAGGTTTTATTCATTTAAATATTGCACATTTTATCCATCTAGAGACAAATATCTTCATCCTTTTAAAACAAGCTTTACCATCCATTCAGAACCTATGAAGGAAACATTGTCCTAAATCTAAAGGTCCCAAAGGACCAATATGAAAGGACCATCAATATATCAGTCCGTGTACAAAGTAAGTAAGGGTGCAAAGATCAGGAATTGATACAATTAAGTACCACACCTGACTGTTCTTTTAACTTGTTTTTAGATTTAATTTCTTAAAGCTTAGTACTGATTTATTCTAAGGGAGTATGAAGCAAAAAACCAAAGACATTGTGGTTCGTGTATTGCAACTTCTAGTCCAGGTGTAACATTGATCAAGGTAGAATAGGTATAATACAGGTAACTATATGACCAGGAAAGGCCACTATCACTTATCCTAGCTTACCTATGATAAGAAGAGTGAGATATAAGGACAATGTAACATCTTTACCTGCTAGGTAGGAAATACTAGGAATATTTTAAGGTTGGTGTATAGCCACTTATAGTACAGATGTAGGATTCAAGGTAGAGTAGGTATAATACAGGTAACTATATGACCAGGAAAGGCCACTACCACTAAACCTAGCTTACCTATGATAAAAAGGGTGAGATATAAGGACAATTTAACTCTTTACCTGCTAGGTAGGAAATACTAGGAATATTTAAAGGTTGGTGTATAGCCACTTATAGTACAGATGTAGGATTCAAGGTAGAGTAGGTATAATACAGGTAACTATATGACCAGGAAAGGCCACTACCACTAAACCTAGCTTACCTATGATAAAAAGGGTGAGATATAAGGACAATTTAACTCTTTACCTGCTAGGTAGGAAATACTAGGAATATTTAAAGGTTGGTGTATAGCCACTTATAATATTTATGATCAAGGTAGAATAGGTATAATACAGGTAACTATATTATCTGGAAAAGCCGCTATCACTAAACCTGGCTTACTAAATATTATGATAAAAAGATATAGAGGTACAAGGACAGATTAACTCTTTACCTGCTAGGTAGGAAATATCCTGATTATTGTTAGGTTGATGTATAGCAGCTTATAGTACTGATATATGGATGTATGATCAAGGTTCAATAGGAATAATGCAGGTTAACTACATGACCAGGAAAAGTCACCATCACTAAACCTAGCTTACCTATAATAAGAAGAGATAGAGGTACAAGGACACATTAACTCTTTACATGCTAAGTAGGAAGTATAATGGTTATTGTAAGGTTGGAGTATAGCAACTTACAGTACAGATGTAGGATCAAGGTAAAATGATTATTATACAGTTAACTAAATGACCAGGAAAAGCCACTGTCACTTAACCTAGCTTTCCTATGATAAGAAGAAAATTGAGATATAAGGCCAATTTAACTTTTTACCGTCGAGGTAGGAAAAACCAGGGATATTGTTGGTGTATAGCCACTTATAGTATAGATGTATGACCAAGGTAGAATAGGTATAATATGACCAGGAAAAAGTCACCATCACTAAACCTAGCTTACCTATGATAAGAAGAGATAATAGATCAACGACAGTTTAACTCTTTAACGGCAAGGTATCATGATTATTGTTAGGTTGGTGTAAAGCAACTTATAGTACAGATGTATTATCAAGATAGAATAGGTATAATACAGGTTAACAATATGACGAGGAAAAAGCCACAATCACTAAACCTAGCTTACCTATGATATGAAGAGATAGAGGTACAAGGACAGATGAAATCTTTACATGCTAAGGAGGCAATATAATGATTATTAGCTTGGTATATAGTAACTTATAAAATCCTAGCTTAGTACTGGTTCTACCCAGGAAGAGCCGTCCGTTTATAACTGAAGGATTGTTGATGGGACTTAAAGAATCAAATCAAACAAAAAACAAATAGCAACTTATAGTACATATGTATTATCAAGATAGAATAGGTATAATACAGGTAAATATGACCAGGAAACGCCACTACCACTAAACCTAGCTTACCTATGGTATGAAGAGAGTAAGATACAAGGTCAGTTTAACTCTTTACCCGCAAGTATTGCTTGCTGATAACCATTGCAAAAAATTTGGACCCAGATCTGGACCAACAAGATGTTAATGAAACTAAATACTCTTTTTAGTATCTAAGATGTAAACCTAATTAAGGTGACATTATAGTGTAGATCTCTGCCTATACGGAGCTGGACAGTGGACTTAAAATATTAAGGGCCTGTATACTGTAACTTTATATAAACATAGTGCTATTAATGAATAAGCAGGAGAGTGTAACTTAGTAATTTTAACAGATTTTTTACAAAACTTTGCTTGTTTCAAGCTGGCTGTTAAATCAGGATTCTGGATACATCATTTCCACTCACTGACTCCCCAAGGACAAATGTCATCCGTGGTTTGTGCCAATGAAATATAATTGAAAAGGCTACTAAGTCCCCAATATTAGTCATCAGTTTTATCATAGCAATTAAATGATTTAACCTTTTCACTATTATCTTAGTAGGATCCTGGACTCTCTATTTTCATCATTCTCACTATTGGTTATCCTCATTTTCATCCTCATAAATCATCATCGTTTGGATGATTCCATGAGATAATAGTACTTATTACATAGGTATAAAATCATTCCTTAAACATGCACAGCGGAAGAGTGGGGTCGTCTTTTTTGGATCATAACTAAGAGGTCTACTAAAATATTTAAGTGTATGTGAACAGCAAAGGCTCTGGCAAGACTGTGCATATGCATAGGGTTGTTTGAACCTTCACTGGTCTTGAATGTATTAAGTACTAGTCCCATGAGCAGGCTGGTTTTATGTTTTAACACATGTATTTTGTATGTAAAATTATAAATAAAATGTTTTTAGAAGCCTCAGATGTTTCAGCAACCAGGCACCTTGTTGTGTGTAGTGTTCTGCTTAGATGTCTGAGGAATTACTCCTGGGAAACCAGCATTAACAACATCTTTGGATGGTTGCCAGCACTTCTCTAGGTAAGTACTACATTTATCATCTATATATCATCAAAGTTCTAAACTTTTCAAACACTAGTTTCCTGGCAAAAGGGACTTTACAAACAGTGGAGATCCAGATCAGACTGCTTCTAAAGAATCAGTCTGATCAGTCATCCCAATTTGGTATTCTAATAAGCATTTTGCTAATTTCAGCCCTGAAAACCATCATTTAAATTGAACAGAAAGAAGTGTCCAAATTTTAAAACATTGACCATACTCATTGATGTAACATGCAAACTTAATACCTCACAGCTGTCAAGTTACAAACTTTTGATATAGATGTGAGAATTATTTGTTTGCTTTGTTCAAACTATTTTGTTGGCATTTTAACAATTATCAGCAGGATATATACAAAATGTGAGTTATAAAATAAGAAAAAAATCAATATTTTCAGTTTTCTAGTTTTTATGAGCAGTTGTAATTTCATGCTCAGTTGAGTTGAGCATGAACAAAGTTTTATCACCATCTTCACAAATATTAGTATTATAAATGTAACAATTTAAGTCTAATGTATTTTACTCTTTCCATGCTTGTGACTTTTTATGCTCCCCAAAGGGAGAGCATATAGTGGCGGCTTTGTCAGTCTGTCTGTCCATCATAATTTTGTCCGAAGCATAACACAAACTATTAGAGGTATCAACTTTAAACTTCATTGGTAGATAGAACTCAAAAAGAAGTGCAGTGTACAAGAACCATAATTCTCTTTTGCATAATTTAGGCGTTATTGCCCTTTGTTATTTTTCATACTTGTATTTTGTCCGGAGTATAACACCAAAACTAAGAGGTATAATGCATTTCTTGTTTACTGTCGTGAGTTGGCTCCCGGTACCGTTAGGTTAACAGGTGACCGGGCCAAGGGCGACGACAGTAAACATGATTCGCACTATATCAACCTAAAACTGCATTGGTATATAGATCTTGATATGGGAAGGTGCAGTGTACAAGAACCATAACTCTGCTTTTGCATAATATAGAAGTTATTGCCCTTTGTTATACTTATTATTTTTTTTGTCCAGAGCATATTATTAATATTAGAGATATCAACTTGCAGCCCTTTTCAAACAAGCATTTATTTGGGGGGCATCCATTGTTGTTACTGATTCTCTTGTTGTCATCTGCTGATAACCTTTGCCAACAGAATGCCAGTCCCGACCCAAACTGTTTTAACACTCTGATTGTGTTCCTGAAAAATCTTTTGAAAGTCAACTTTGGAAAAGTCAGCAGACAACAACAAAAGCATGAAAAATTATTTTATAGACCATACATGCCTGCTTATTGCTTAGAATATCTGTATATTCCATTTACAGGTTGATTGAAGAGTTCCTAGTGTTGGAAGTGTTGGCATATATGGAATCATATCTGATTCAATTGTAAGTATCACAAGCTTTACTTAGCCGTTAGTCTGCAAGTGACAACTTTAGTGGTCTTCTCTCATCTGCATATGTTCTTAGGTAGCATATATTACAAACAATATGGACCAAGATCAGACTGCTTCCTTGGGATCAGTCTGATCAGGGATCATATTGTTTGTTCCCATGAAAAATCTAGTCTGAAGTGCATTTGAAAAAATGCAGCATTTTTAAAATCAGATAATATTTTCAGATTAAAAATATTGGCAGGTTAAGGGTTAGAATACCATTCTGCACTGAATTGAGCTGCGACATGTGATTTTCAACTATGTGGCATTTTGACATGAATAGACTCAGGCGAGCCTGTACCTTCTTTAAGCTTAAAGACTCCAAATGATGATCAGCAAGTAGCTTAACAATCATAGAATACGCAAGCGACTAGCAAAGGCTCTTATCAGACTGCGCATATGTGCAGGCTGATCTGAGCCTTTGCTGGTCTCACATACACATTGTTTGAAATCTCATGTCGTGGCTTGAATATCTAAATTTTAATGCTAGCTGGTTTAACTCTTTACATGCCAAATAAGCTTACATGACTACAGTATCTGCTCATTTGTTTTCCAACATTATCTTTTCCAAAAAGATCAGGAATACCATCTGTGTCAAAACAGATTGTATCCCGATCAGGCCCAAGGATTTGTTGGGCCATATCGGGATCAAACTTTTTGCAAAGTTTTCGAGCAGACACCAATAGCAGGCAGAGTATTAGATGCCACATTATGCAGCATCTCCTCATGATAGCACCATGTCGGGAATTTTCCTACCGTTCTGAAATTGGGGAAAACATTTGGACCATCAAAAGTGGGAAGAATTGAAACTGGACCGCCATTTTAGATTGAAATTAGCAGTTTCAAGCTGTAATATATTTGTTGCTTTGATTGCCCTTGATAAAACTCGTGAAAATTTGCATAAAAATGTGAATGAAAACAGGTTTTAACAGGTTTTCATTCAATTTTATGCAAGTTTTCATGGATCTGTAAATTAGCTTTTTGTTAGAATTTTCATGAAATTTTCACCCAAAATGAATTAAGAAATTGGGAATGATATACACCTTTTTATGAAGTTTTTGTTCATTTTCAAATTGGGAAGGGGTAGATAGTCGACCCCAAATTAGGCTTAGGAAAATCCATGCATGTGCTATAAGATCATTCCAAAAATGATAAAAAAAAGGTGAGAAATCATTTTTTCCAGTATAAATGGGTAAACCTGCATTCCAATGGTTCCTTTTTTTGCAACAGTACCTCATATAGAATCAATGTAGTTATAGTGATTTTACCCCCTCACCTCTTAGTTTTTGGGGTGGGTATACTTTTTTTCATAGTGTCAGTCCATCTTAAGAGAGCTTTTGCTGTTGGCATCTTATACTTTCTATACTCAGTGTAGACATACAGGTTTAAATATACAAAGATTTTAACATAAAAATTGTAGATATTTTCTATCCATAAGTTTAGTATGTTTTGGGTGCTCCAAAGAATGTCTCATTGAGACGGTTCTTTTGAGTATCCACAACATTTGTTTTGAAAAATAAGAAAAAATTTTTTTGTTACAATCTCTAAACTTAGGCCTGTAGAGGCATTGAAAATTTACACAATAGAAGTTTGATGCCTAAAAAATAATTTGTCAAAATGGCAGCTTGTTTAACTAAGCATTGTTTTTTTTTACTGCTTTGGTCTTCATATGGCACAGAATCCACTGAAGACTCTCTAAAACTAAGGTCTGCTAATTTATATTATTTGCTGATAGTGATCCTTACTCTGCAGGAGATAAGCATCCCTAAGTGAACCTTTTTATATTGAACCTAGTTTCTTATGCATTCGAGCTCACCATAAATTTTTGGAAAATTCTTTTAGAAAAACTAATTATTAAACAGTTTGAACCTGGATCTGACCCAACATTTTGTCGGGCCTGATCTGGGTCTAAACTGTTTGCAAAGGTTATCAGCTGAATAAACAAGAAGGTGAAGAGTAATAAGATTCCAAGTATATTTTTTTATGCTTCTTTTACAGTGCTACTTAAAGAGAACAAGATAAAGGTGGTGTAAGGATGGCTATAAGGGGATGGTGGAGGCCATTAAAGAAAAATGCTACATATTATAATTGGAAAAGGTAAGTAGATTTTTATCCAAAATATTCAGATCGTATCATACAAGACTGAAGTTGAATTCTTGTGTAGGAAAGCTGCCTGTTAAGCTACATAGACTAGCTAGTATTTCAATGAAGCAAGCTATCCAGACAACGAGTAACATAAAGGCAACCTTTAGATTGAGATAATGAAACCTAGTATCAAGCAATAACCATTTTAACCCTTAAAGTGCCTTTGAAAGTTTGCAACAGACACTTTTTCTTCTAAGAAACTGATTAACTGCATCAAATTCCATGAGACTGGCTTGTCAGCAGATTTACATAAAACTTTGTCTCGTATTCGGATTTATTACAGACCTCCAGATAAGACTGCTAAGTTGAAAATTATTTAAGAAATAGATCAACTTCTTAGTGAATTGTTGTTTAGTAATTCACTGTTTGGAGGTAAGTTGTAAATGTAAAGAAGATCAAATCACCAGCTCGTAGTGCGAGTGATTTAATTTCGTACAATTGACCGACAAAAGGTGAACTATTACTAAACAATTCACGCACTGGAGCTGACCTATTTCGATTCTAACGCACAATAAACGACAAACACATTTGAGGTCATCAGCTTTTTTCAACTTTCCGCCATTGCACTGAAGAACTCCTGCCAATATTTAGACTATGGAGCATACGTTTACATGTATTTGTAGCGTCTTTCAAGCGTAAAAAACAACATTACGCCTCCAACCCTCCAGTTATAAATGACGTCGGCTATCACACACTTTAGCTGTGAATTATTTTTTGATACATCACACTTTTTTAACATTAGCTCTGTAGGCTAGGTGTGTTAGAATTCTTATTTTTCAACCAAAACATATGTTGTGGGTACTCAAAAGACCGTCTCAATGAGACGGTTCCTTGAGCATCCACAACACATGTTGAAATAGATTGGTAAGAATAATAACAATTTTAAACAAAAAAATTGGACCTTCATGATTCTTCCTGTTTCCAGCCATTCACACCTTTTGTTGTCTGTTCTCTGGTCTGAGTATGTTCTTAGGTAGCATATATTGCAAACATTATTGACCAAGATCAGACTGCACCCTTAGGATCAGTTTTATCAGGGTTCATATAGTTTGCTTCCATAGTAATATCTATTCTGAAGTATACTTGTATATATGTAAAGCAGATGAATATTCAGGACAAAAAGAAAATCACTAATATGGACCCAAACTTTTTGAGACTGGTTGTATTTTCTAAAGGGTTTCTTTGAAAAAGTTAATTTTAGAAAAATCTGTGGATGACAAAGCATGCAAAATTACATAGCATGCAAGCTGTAAAAGGTTAAGGGGCTGTACAAATGCTCATTTCTACCTGAATGTCTGTTGCTTAGAGTCTGCCAATCCACTTTGACTAATAGAAATGATAACAGTGCAATAAGATAAGAGCAGATAAGTGTGACCTCATCATCAGCAGCAATATTGTTTATCAGTTTAGGCCCATATAAAGATTAAGGTTCTGGTTACATTGTTCAACATATTTGGTAGGAAGCGCCTTTTCCTCTCTACAAATACATAGATCTTAATAAGATGAGAGCAGAAATGTGTGACCTCTCATCATCAGCAATATTGTTTATTTGTTAAGGCTTATACACTGCTAAAAATATATAGAGGAACACCTGATAATTTTCCTTAGATGACAATGTTAACCCCGGTCCAATAGATAGACTATATACTCCACTAGACAATGAGGCAGAAACCCAGTTCTTTTTGGTTTTTTGGGTAAGATAGTCAAAGTATCGGATCAAAATAATCTTTTCATAAAACAATCACTGCTGAAGTCCATGGCTCAAATTTTGTAATTTTTGATTTTCTTAAAAATGGTGACTTTTCTGGAAATCTGTGGAATCTTAGGAATTTGTTAATAGCGTAACCTAATGATTTCTGCTACCTTAAAGGGCTTTTGAATGTACAGAAATTATGCTTTTGTGGAGCTTTTTTAACGAAATTCCATTTTTACATAAAGCGTTCCACTGAGATTTCTTGGAAGGGATTACTTCATTTTTATCAACAAGCATCATCCTTGTTTGGACACCAAACTAATCACTGGACAAACCTGTTCTTTAAAAAACTAACTCTCGCTATGCATCGGACTATGAGTGTATTTGCATTGTGATATATGGCAAAAGACATAGCGTTCCTTTAAATATTTTGAGCAGTGTATGAAGATGTAAGGTTTTGGTTACATCCTTAAACATATTTGGTAGGAAGCGCCTTTTCCTCTCTCCAAATACATAGATCTTAATAAGATGAGAGCAGATAAGTGTGACCTCTCATCAGCAGCAATATTGTTTATCAGTTTAGGTCCATATAAAGATGTAAGGTTCAGGTTACATCCATAAACATATTTTGTAGGAAGCGCCTTTTCCTCTCTCCAAATACATAGATCTTAAGAATGATTGATGAGGAGTGGGGAATTATGTAATCTGCTGATTACCTTTGCAAACCAATTCAAACAGTTTGGATCCAGAGGGATGTCAGACCTGATCTGGGTTCAAACTGTTTGCAAAGGTTATCAGCAGACAAGCAAATAGTCAATAGGCTTTATTTTTTTTTTCAGGTTTGGCACATCTTCTGTTCTGGAGCTTTGGATAGTCACGAAGAACACTTTGACGGTCAAATTGACAATTCATGGAAAAAAAACACTTTGAATATTCATAGAACAAACACTTCGACAATTCATAGACTTTAATCAGTGAATTTTTGCATCATTTGAGAATTTAAATTTTTGGGCGACAATTCTATAAAAGCTTGTTATTTCACAAGATATTATGCATACTTTATTGATCATAAATAAGACAACATAGCTCTTTACCTTCTAGTTATCTGCTTATAGTATTTGCAAACAGTTTGGACACAGATCAGACCTGACAAATTATCTGGCTTGATCTAGAACGGAACTGTTTGACACTTATGGTATTTCAAAGGTTGGAGAAAAGTCAGAAGCCAGCTGATGTGAATATACAGTGTTTTCATAAAAATAGAGAATACTAGGTGAGTGTCTTTTGATATCAAGTTTACCAGGCAAGGCTTTGAGAACGCTTGTTGACATTGCGAGGCTTGCCGAGCGATTCAACAAGCGTTCTCAAAGCCGAGCCTGGTAAACTTGATATCAAAAGACGCGAACCTGGTATTCTATTTATCAGTTTACCCATTGTTGAACTCTCCAAACTAGCGATTATGACGTAATTTTCGATTTTTGTGTTGATTCAGCGTCATTAGCGACGTCATTCAAAAAGTGCAACGTCATGATGACCTGATAAAGGCAACATGCCGTGAGATAGACAACGTTTATCAGGCAACGCAAAGCAATGCAGTTGGTATGAGAGGTAACTGATAAAAGATAAATCTGGGTTCATCATGACCCCCTTGTATTCTCTTAGAATTATAAAAGATGTCACAACATTTGATCCCTACTATAGCTTTGATTGGTGCTAGTGGCGAATTTGTTGTCTTGTGATAACCTTTGCAAACAGTTTGGACCCAGATCAGGCCAACAGAACATTGCGCCTGAAATGGATCCATATAGTTTGACAATCTGATAGTGTTCATGAAATTATTTTTTATACCCCCGCAAACTTTGTTTGTGGTGGGTATACTGTTTTCATGTTGTCCGTGTGTCCATGTGTCCGTCCCTAACGTTTTGTTTCCTTAATATCTTGAAGATTCATTGCTGGAAATTCATCAAACTTTGCAAACATGTTCATAAAAACAAGACAAATACTTTAAACAGAAAAATAAGGGCTAGGGGCCAATTCTATTACATTTCTATTACACCCTAACAAGGCTTTTGTATATGCATAGATGGTGCCTTCATATTCAGTCACATTTTCTTATCAGGCTATATGCAATTTATTGGTTTATGGACAAATAAAATTCTGTGGTTCGATGTATGAGCATGATTTTGGTAATCACATATGCACAACACCTCCTATGAATGCCAGCGGGAGTAACATAATCTTGTGAGATGGCCCATTATGTAACAAGGAAAGCCTTGATGAGACTGTGCATTTGTGCAGGCTCATCCGAGCCTTTATCACTCCAGTGCAACAAGTAACAATCTTGTGAGATGGCCTATTATGTGAGATGGAATGCCTTGATGAGACTGTGCATATGTGCAGACTCATCAGAGCCTTTATCACTCCAGTGCAATAAGTAACAATCTTGTGAGATGGGCCATTATGTGAGAAGGAAAGCCTTGATGAGACTGTGCATATGTACAGGCTCATCAGAGCCTTCGTTACTCCAGTGCAATAAGTAACAATCTTGTGAGATAGCCCATATTAGCTCACCTGTCACTTAGTGACAAGGTGAGCTTTCGTGATCGGTCTATGTCCCTTGTCTGTCGTCATCTGTCCCTCCATTAACAATTGCCTTAAATGACAACTCCTCCTAAACCCCTAGTCCAATTTTGAAATAATTTCACACAAATGATCCTTGGGTGGCCCTCTACTAAATTGTTCAAATGGTTTTGGTCTGTTGCATATCTAGGTCACAGAGGTCACATAGATTTTCGAAATTAAAGCTTTAAAAATCTTCTAGTCTGAAACCAGAAGGCCTAGAGCCTTGATATTTGGTATGTAGTATCACCTAGTGGACTTCTACCAAGTTTGTTCAAATTATACCCCTGGGGCCAAAAATAACCCCGCCCCAGGGGCCAAATATTTTACATAGGCTTATATTTTGAAAACGTGAAAATATCTCGTCTGAAACCACAACGCCTAGAGCCTTGATATTTGATATGTAGCATCACCCAGTGGATCTCTTCCAAGTTTATTCAAATAATGCCCCTTGGGTCAAAAATGGCCCCGCCTGGGGTCACAAGTTTTACAAAGGCTTATATAGGGAAAACAGGAAAAAATCTTCTTGCCCGAAACCACAAGGCCTAGAGTCTTGATATTTGGCATGTAGCATCACCTAGTGGACCCTCTACCAAGTTTATTCAAATTATGCCCCTGGAGCCAAAATTGCACCCCCAAAATGAATTTAACTTTTTCAGAATATGGTCATGTTGCATATCAAATTAAAAGAAATGCATCTTATAATAACGTATAAGCAAATATTTTGCTCTTTCACTTATCCTTGACTCCTGGGGTAGGGTCTAAAGGTAAATTTGTTTTCTTTTCTGAAAGTAGTCATGTTGCATGACTAAATTAATTAGAATAAAGCATATAACACCATGCATGCAAATGTTCTGCCCTTTTTACACACCCTTGACTCCTGTATTGGGACAAAAGGTAAAATCATTTTGTTTTTCTGAAGGTCATGGTGCGCATCACATTATGCATTAAAATGTTTGACATTATGCACACCCCTGGCCTTTTGGGTGGGGTAAAAAGGTCAGACATTGAATTGAGCAGATAAGTATAATTTGATTGAACTTAGTGACTTGATAGGGTTTGGTTATGATCTGAGTGATACCCAAGATGGACTTGAGTGTTGGAGAATGGGAGTTATATTTCGAGGTAAACATCCTTTCCTCCTCACAAGGATTCAGGTGATTGATCAAGGGTCCATGTGCCCTCTTGTTTCTCTACTCTGAATGCACAGATTTTAAACATTTTCTGAGAAAACAACCAAATAAAATGTTGCAATTAAATGTGTTTAGTTATTTTTCTTCTCTTGTTGAAAGATTTGATTTAAAAATATAGACTTTTAATGTTCCTTACCAAATGTACATATTCAACTGTATTTGTATGTCCATTAATAGCTCACCTGAGCCATAAACTTATGGTGTGCTATTGTCATTGTTGGAAATCAGTCAGGCGTCATCAACAATTGATTCCATCTAAACTACTTACTGGATCTGAAAGAACTTGGTACCACTAATCCTTATATTGCACTCTTAAATAATTGTTTAAATGGTTCCAGTTCATTGCACATCTAAATCAAATGGGGGGGGGGGGGAATCAGAATGAAAACTTTAAAAATCTTGTCCAAAAATGCTTCAATATTTGGTATGAAGCATCTAGTGAACATCTACCAAGTTTGTAAAAATTATGGCTCTGGGGCCAAACATGGCCCCACCCCAGGAAAGCATAAAAAATCTGAGGCATAGAGCATTAGTATGTGGCATCACCTAGTGGACCTCTAGACTATTATAAAGCTTTTTGGTCACTGTAAAGACGGCACTTTTAATATTCATAGATGGGCGTGGTTCAGCTATTTTATCTGCTAAATCAGGTTCTTTTTATAATTGGTGAAGTGTTAATAAGTTGTGACATGCCTACATTTCATGAAAATCCTGACTGTATATACACTGAACTCACATTTGGGCCTCGTCGCGAGAAAACCTGTCTTCGGGGTTTCCGACAAAGCGAGTTTGAAACCTTTCTCCTCAGCTACTGAGTCTCTGGCTAGAAAATTTAAATTTCATTTGTATTAAGTTTACATATGATACTTTCCAAAAAGTGAATAACAAAGGCGCTGATCAGTCTTCGCTAATGCGCAGGCTGGTCTGCGCCTTTGTTGTTCGCAAACCCCGAAGACAGGTTTTCTCCCTCGCAGCCCATTTATAAGCCCCTTAAAGGGCATACCACAAAAGTTATATGCTTTTGTCATCTGCAGAAATATTTGAAGCCTCTTTGACAGTGTAGATCCAGATCGGACTGCTCCTGATCTGGGTCCACACTGTTTATTGGTTAACATAAGTACAGAGGCAAACAGAATTTTTTGGATGTGGTTATTTTGCTGGCGTTTAAAGGGTAAATCATATATTTTGTGTCTTTACTGAGGTGTTATGGTGCAAGATAATACTGTTACTTTTGAATAAAAATGCCTCATTATCAGCTTTTACCATTGTCTAAGGTAGACCAGTCCTAATAACGCATTCATGAGGTGCCGCCTTTACAGTGGCCCAAAAATTCTATAATACAAAGTTTGTTCAAACTGTCCCTGTTACCTAAAAAAGGGATTACATCTTTTATATAGGTTTATTTAGGGATAGAGCCTTGATATTTGGATTGTAGCATCACCTAGTGGTACTGTCCCAAGTTCAAATGGTTCTTTGGCCAAAAATAAGATAATTGTGTATAGATATATTTGTTTTAAGAAAAAAGTTGTTTATATCTGTACTAATTAAAGAAAGGAGATATGGGTGATCAGTTGAAAGCAGTTGAATTGCCAAAACGTACTTTGAGAAAATTACCAAAACGTGTTTTGAGATCCATTGAAAGTAGTTGAATTACCGAAAACGCACTTCGTATTAAGTTTTCTTGCAATTTGAGACTGTTTTGTTTGTATGATTCACAGAAATTAACTCATCTCAAAATAAATTATAAAAAAAGAAAGATTAAAAGCCAACAGAAAGTTCTAAATGTCATAACGGGAAAGCGTTTGAATTACCGAAACGGAACTGTATGCTGAACATAAATAAACTGCTATTTATATATTTATTATTATCATTATAAGTTAATTTTGTATATAAAATAAATCTTCGTTTAAAGAAGTAGCTGCCTTATGAAAGAAGATTTATCATATGACGTCGCGTCTGGGAGTGAAATAACGCCATGTAATAAAATCTGTAAACCACTAGTGGTTTATCGATTTACGGGGAAAGGTTATGATGTCCATAACAACGTTGCGTACATTATGGCAAAATTATAACGTTTTTACGGCAGAAATGAGATTTCAAAGTAATCTTTATGTCATATGATAAATAGAATCTAACATTCGTGCTCTTGTATTATTGAATTTATTAAACTCGTTGCGAAAAAGAGAGAAATGCTCGGCAAGCCTCGCATTTTATCTCTTTTTCCCCAACTTGTTTAATAAATTCAATAAAACATGAGCACTCCTGTAAGATCCCCTATATAAATGACCAATTTGAATTACCAAAAGGCATTTTGTGTGATTTACTGAAATACACACTTTTAAGACTCATTGCAAGTTCAGGGTTCGCACAGGCTTGAAAAGTACTTGAATTTAGAGAGCTTTCTTGAAAAGTCCTTGAAAATTAAATCTGCCTTAAAGTACTAGAAAATCACTCAAAAGCCTTGAAAAGTTGTTGAATTCTACTATTTTCTGTAGGACTCAGCACTGTTTATAGAGACCAAAATCAGTATAAAAGTGTTGTGCCTTTATTTGGTGCAGCATATGCTGCACCAAATATAGGCACAACAATTTTATACTAATTTTCTAATAGTAATGTCTCCATTTATCTCAGTCTAGCCTTTCTGAAGTTGAATTTTAACACTTAGATCAGTATTTTTCATTAACTTTAAGTCCTTGAAAACTGTTGGAGATGCTTTGAGAAGTCCTTGAAAAGTCCTTGAATTTTACTCATACTTGCCTGTATGAACCCTGAAGTTGTTGAATTACCAAAACGCACATTGTATTTTAACCTATGATGAGACTATTGGTATAAATGAACTCATCTGAAGGATACCAGTTGATATATAATATTCCTGCGATACACTAGATAATTGAGCAGTGTTGGGAAGTTTCACTCATCTAAATAATAAAACTACTAACAAGATATTGCAGTCGACCTGTCATGTTAGCCTATGGACGTAAAAAGTTCACCAAACATAACCATTCTGAGTGTTAACACGAATCACAATTGAAACGGACCAGAAGATGCAAGAAACTAAACGAATCTTCAATCACCATGCATACAGCGCCAGAGCCACGCTGTACCCACGATGATTCAAAGTCGTTTGGTTTCCTGTACCCTCTGCAACATAACCATTCTGAGTGTTACCACCAATCACAATTAAAACGGACCAGAAGATGCAAGAAGCTAAACGTATCTTTGTCGACGCTATCTGCAACTTAACCATTCCGAGTGTTATCACCAAGTCTGATTATCTTTATAAGAATTATTATTAGAATTTGAGTCCTTGACGTCCAAGTATTTCGCTGGTTCCTTGTTGGCTATGGAGGGCACAGAAGATGAGATCCGCACAACAAGGTAGTTTTAATCCTGTTTCTCCCACTTTTGGAAATTCTTATTCCTGTTATTCCCACTATGTAAAATTAAGGACAAGTTACCTGTATAGTATAGTCTGTTTCTGAATTATTTTACTTCTTCACAGTAAATCCATTAGCATTTGCAAACAGTTTGGACCCAGATCAGGCACAACAGAAAGCCAGTCGTGATCAGTATGCAACCCGTTTGACACTCTGGGTCCGTGGTTTAAAATCTTTATCTTTTATCGGGGCAAGCAGTACAGGCCCTGAATAGGTGTTCTGGTGACAACCTTTTTCAGAAAATAAGTGCTTATTACCCTTTTGTTTGTTTGTTTGATTTGATTCTTTACGTCCCGTCAACAATCTTTCAGTTAAACAGGGACGGGTCTTCCTGGGTTGAACCAGTACTAAGCTAGGATAAAGGTGTCTTGCTCAAGGACCACAAAAGTGACGCCAGTGAGGCTTGAACCCGCGGCCCCTCGGTCTCGAGTCAAGCACTCTACCACTAGTACTGAGCCACTGCGCTCCCTCTTATTACCATTTTATTGATATTCCAATGTCTCACAATGCACGGTTATCGCATTTTCAAACAAAGGAAGACTCAGTTGAACTTATGCCAATGCACAGCCCCACCTGAGCTTTCGCTGCTTGCGTTAAACGAGAGAAAAAAAATCGGGAAATTTGGTATTTGTCGCTTTTTTAAAACAACGAAGGTTCCAATGCACAGACTCGCCTGTCGAGTTTTTGCCAATGCACAGACTCGCCTGTGCTTTCGCTGCTGGCATCAATGAGAAAAAATAGGAAAATTTGCATGTTCTTAAAGGTTGCTGTAGACTCCTAAAAGGTAACCTAGCAATGCAAGTGTTTCCATCTCATGATTGCATGCGGGAACACAGCTGTCTAGTTGAGGCATCGAATAGTATTAAGCTAATTCAATATGCAGCTGGAGGAACGCGCCCTGTTAAGAGGAGGAAGTATACAGACCCCAGCACTCTGAAACCGCGACTTCAACACTATCTTCTGCATATTTAAATGATTATGAACTGAAGAATTTATATCGCATTATCGAGCAATGAAATCTTAGGCAAGCCTGTACTTATGCACAGACTTGTTAGAGCCGTCTATGCTCGCATAAACAAAGATTGCGGTTTCCACTATGCAGAGGGTTGAATAAGAAAATTATTACGAATAGGTGTGTTGCAAGAGCTGATCACTTATGCACATGCAAAATCTATCAAGCATGGGAGTCTTAGACACACCTGCGCTCATGCAAAGATTCGTCATAGCCGTCTCTGCTCTCCTACACAAAGATAAGGGTTTCCAGCATGCAAAGGGTTTAATTACAAAATTATTATGTATATAATAAATGTTGATGTACAATCTAGCGGGCAAGGAAGTTTTAGGCGAGCCTGTGCACATGCACTCATCATAGCCGTCTCTGTCCGCATATATATAGGATAAATTTTGAGTTTCCATTATACCGAGGGTTAAAATTAGAAAGTTCTTGTAAATAAGGTTGTAGATATATAGATCTACATGTTAAATCTCATACATATGCGATAAATACCAAAGTCTCGTGCGCTACAAGTTTGCAACCGCATGAAATTAAAAAAATAAGAAGTCTGGATTGATACAGTGATAAGTATGGTTTATCTCAAAAAATAGTGCAGACCCTGATAAAATGCCACCTATTGGAACATTTTATCTTGGTCTTCACTGTTTGTCTGAATTTGATTATTATAGCAAAAAAAACCCTAAGAATCATATATTTAATCTGATGTGCTCGATCATTATCACCTGTATGTGCTTTATACCTGTTTTATGTTAACCTTTACTGAAATAAACTATATGTCCTCAGGTTATGGATTAACACCTTTTCACCTTATCCACAATTCCTGTTCTTCCCACCCCAAATTTACCTAAAAATCAAATAGTGGGAGAAACAGGAATACACCGTTTTAATCAATAGAGCTTACATACAGGCGAGCAGCGAAGGCTAAGTCGAGCCTGTACAAATGCGCATTCTCGCAAGAGCGTTCGCTTTTGGCGGCATTTACATGCATATGAAGAAAATATTTTATATGTCTAGCCCTACTAATTTCAATATTAATTATCATATCACACGCGCGCGTGTCCACAATCCATCTGCTTAAAATCAATCGGAATAAATGGATTATAATTGCTAACCACATGCTTTGACACATTGGCAATAAACAGGGCCATTAACCTAACTAGGTAAGGGGTGAAAAGAGTGGCATAATTGATTGTCAACATGTGTGATCCAGATCAGGCTGGGCTCAAACGTATTATAAATGCTATCATCAGACGACATTAGTATAGACCTTTAGTTAAGAGTGCATAACGAAAAATATTTTTTTATTGTGGGTACTCAAAAGAACCGTTTTAATGAGACAGTTCTTTTGAGTACCCAGAACATATGTTAAAATTGATGGGTAAGAAAATATTAACAATTATACGCTCAAAAATGGTGTTTATCTAATAAATAAGAAGAAGCAGAGGATTGTGGACTGACTAACGAAATATAACACATGCAGGGAAAGTTCATATGAGTCTGCGGATGGGCACATTCTCGCTAGAACCATCACTGCTTTAAAACGGGATAGAAATGGGCGCTGAAATAAAATCTAACACTGAAAAATAGAAATATAACAATGTTCAGAAACCTAATATTCCTCTCGAGCAGCGAAGGTTCATATGAGTCTGCGCATGGGCACATTCTCGCTAGAACCCTCACTGCTTTAAACCGGTCAAACGCAGATCCAGATATTTTTTTCGGAGAATGTTAACAATTATACGCTCAAAAATGGTGTTTATCAAAACCTATAATAAGAAGCAGAGGAATGTGGACTGAATAACGGAATATAACGCATGCAGCGAAAGTTCATATGAGTCTGTGCATGGGCACATTCTCGATAGAACCCTCACTTCTTTAAAACGTGACATGCGCGGATCCAGATAGTTTTTTCAGAGGGGGTCCAACTTTCTTTACGTTTTTTTATTTGATTAGCTATAAAGGCGACAGAGGATCAAAATACCACTATAAGCGGGCCATTACCGGCCCGCCAGCAAACGCCAATAAAAATGGCGTTTCGCTGTCGGACCGATGGTGGTCCAACACTGAACTGAACCCCCTGTCCCTCTCTGGATCCGAGCAGCAAATTTTCGTCTTCCTAATTTTCCTCAGTGAAGGCTCTAACGAGTCTGCACGTGAGCGCAGACTCGAAAGATCCCTCACTGCTATAAAACAGGCAGTTTCTATTGTACAGAAATGTGCGCTGAAAAGACTAAGTAAACACTCTCATTTTCGAGCAGCAAAGGTTCAGACGAGTATGCGCAAAGGTGCAGACTTGCAAGAACCATCACCGCATGAAACGGACAGATATGGAACGCCTCGACTGCCAAGTATAATGTGTACATTCTATTCGTCATGTACAAGGGTCAATTTGGTATGTACAAATTTAATTCGTTATGTGCAAAATGTATTTCGTTATGAACAAACTACAATTTGTTATGTGCATAATGTATTTCGTTATGTGCATAATGTATTTCGTTATGCGCAAATATGTTTTGTTATGTGCATAATGCATTTCGTTATGTGCAAAATGTATTTCGTTATGTGCACGATGTATTTTGTTCTGCGCAAAATACATTTCGTTATGTGCCTACAGTGTTTCCCTATGCACAAAAGGTATTTCGTTACGTGCACATAGTATTTTGTAATGCGCAAAATATATTTCATTTTGTGCATAATGTATTTCATATTGTGCATAATGTATTTGGTTATGTGCACAATGTATTTCGTTATGTGCAAAATATATTTCGTTGTGTGCATAATGTATTTCGTTATGTGCATAATGTATTTCGTTATGTGCATAATGCATTTCGTTATGTGCACAATGTATTTTGTTATGTGCACAGTGTATTTCGTTATGTGCATAATATATTTCGTTATGTGCACAATGTATTTCGTTATGTGCACAATGTATTTTGTTATGTGCACAGTGTATTTCGTTATGTGCAAAATCTATTTCGTTATGTGCAAAATCTTAAACACGTTGTTATGTAAACATTGTAACCGGTCTTGATTAAGTATCAATTTGTCTGGTACTCAAAACAATTCGTTATGTTGACCAAATGGTTTGTCATGCAGAAATGTTTTACGATTGTGTCCTGTCAATGTCACATTACGTGCTGTTTTGACTTCTTTTTATGATGTGCAAATTTCATGATGATGATGATGACGATGAAAGTATCGTCAAAACCAGGACTTGTATTGTAGCTTCTATAGTTTTCAAGGATTTTTTTTGCACCCCCTTCTAGAAAGCATGCAGGATCAGTGATCTTATAGTAGAAAAACTATTCAGAGATGTCAAACAAGGCAGATATGATACGTGCTGTAGCCTACCCGAATTCCGTCACCTCCGACCCCGAAATAGGTTAAGTAGTCCATGCATTACAACAAAAAATCGCATCATTTGAACATGTCCGATATAAATCATAGGCGTAGGAAGCTTTTCAATATTGGGAGGGGGCATACCCAGCGAGGCCAACATCAATACTTGGTTGGGGGCGGGGGGGGGGGTATTGCAAAATGTACATACACTCATGCATGCACACACACTCATGTATGAACGCATGTACATGCTGCTAAATGTCCAAACACCCATGCATGCATGCACATACACGCACGCATACATTTATACATTTGCACCCTGATATGAAAAGCATTAAAATCAAAGCAAACGATTTCAATGGAAAAAAAGAAATATATACATGTAATTTTACTTCAAGTGAGCGAAGTGAACGAGGAAAGTTTTTGGTTATTATATTACTTAAAATCTTTTTGAATCTGCATACATTTATGCACATGCATTATTAAAATCAAAGCAATGGATCTCCATCTTTAAGAAACCAAATATATAATTTGAGTACGAGCGAGCGAAGCGAGTGAGGAAAATTTTGGTAAGGCGATTCCAGAGTAATAAACTTAGAGGGATTAAAAAACAGAGCTCCCCTCGAATAAATATAATATTTTGCACAGAGCGAGCGAAGCGAGCGAGGAAAATTTTTTGGTTGAAGCCTATTGCCTGAAAGGAATTACAGATTAAAAAGCAAAGAGAGATAAAAGGTTAGAGAAAAAATTCGAGCTCTTTAAAATTTAGGATAGAAAATAGCAATAATAGGAAAAGCTTGAAAAGCCAGTTTTTGTGAAAAAATGATACATATACACTCATTAATACATATAAGTACGAGGTGATAACAGCCTGCTGACTTAAAGAAATGAAAAAGCAAATTGTATGCTCTCAGAGAACTTTAAACCAAATTCAAAAACTCCGAGCGAGCGAGGAAATGTTTTTACTAATAATAATGATTATTTTTCAGTTGTAATGTCGGCGTAGTGCGGCCCCGCCTATACATATAGGGCGCGCTAAAAACACCCAGTTTTATGCACCCACTAAGACTTTGAAGACTGAATTCTGGCTGTAGCCCGCCATTATCTTACGCCTGTCCGTATTTAATAAAAATGTGGGGCATTATTAGTTTGAATTTTGACAATGTTCTAAAGCAGGCTTCAATCTTGTAGGGATCGGTGTGACAATTCCGTCTGCACAGTGCCACCCCTACTGTTCCTGAATATATATAAGTTATTATTCCGCCTGGAAGGGCCAGGAGATTTGTTAATGTTTGTTGAAGTTTGCCGCTCCCCTAATGGTGAGCTGTAGGGGAGACCGGGGCAAAATGATCCACTTTTTTTAAATATTGTTTTCCTGCTTTTATGACTTGATATATCTTATTGCTTTTAAATGTATAATACACTGTCAAGTATTAACTACAACTTGAGAGAAAGAAAAACAGGCATAAAGTGACATTAGTACTTGAAATCAAGCATTCAAAATGTGTGGTCAGCTGTATCATTTTGCCCCGTGCACGGGGCAAAATGATACAGTACACGGGGCAAAATGATACAGTAAGACTTTTCTCATCTCAGATTCAAATATTCAAGACGTAGCACAGAAATAACTATAAACACAATTAAACAATTTATAATGCTATATATCGCCACGGAAATATGATTGAACACGAACAGTTTTCTGAATTTTCTGAGTCACATTTGTTACCATTCATGTTTTATGTTTTGCCACGGGGCAAAATGATACAGTTGACCACCCATTTTTAACATTCTGAAAAATAAAATGGTACTTTTCTGACATAGAAGTATCATTTAATTTTCTTGTGATAGGAATAGACAGTTTCAATAAAAATATTTTGAAAATGCTTTAAAACAGAGTCAAATTAGATTATTTCAGACTGTATCATTTTGCCCCAACCACACTGTATCATTTTGCCCCAGTGACCTCTTGTTTACTGTTCTCGTAACAATTCAAAAATACGACACCCCACAATAGTTCTGATTATTTGAGACATATCAGTATCTATATCGTTCAATTTACACGATACAATTAAAATATATATCTAACGTTACCACATTTTTCACATTCATAAAATATCTGATACCTTCGAAATTTACTCAGGGTGCCTCAAAAGTCAATTGTTTAAATAAAAAACTTAACTTTGCTCTGTTTTGGCTGAGCCTTTCTTATAATATGGCGGATTTTAAAATGCCCATTCAGTTTGAGTAGGAAACGTCATATATGGCATCATCTTTTGAAAAATCGCGCTGTTTCATTTTGCCCGGCCCCAATGTATCATTTTGCCCCGGTCTCCCCTACGCTGATGTTTTTAGAGGTAACACCACCCAGGTTTCATTTTGCTTCTCCGTCCAGTTCTCGTATACATACATAATGATCGCAGGCGCCTGGTGTTACTAAGACGCGAAGTAAGTTTCCCACTTGAGGAATAAATATGGGAAATAAAGTTTTGCCTCTTTTTCATTTTGTGGAGCGGATGAGGTGTTGGTGTTCTCTGTGATTATTTCCCTATGTTCCCTAGTAGCAGAATGATTCGCATGAGTGATTCCAATATTTTTTTTTCGATGTTAACAAACAGATAAAATGTCAATAAATAGATTATCTAAGAGAATGTTCGATTCCAGCATTTTTGTCAAAAATGTGGGCCCTGAAAAAGCGGTGCGTAACTAAAGTGGCTCACTGTATACCCGCATTTTTATCTTTAACTCTGACCACACAACGTCACACAAAATGTTGCCTGAGTACCCTCTACATCATGTGACCTATGCACCTGCACCTGCAAAAATAGTAAGTGAGTATGATCAGGAAATACCACAATCACAAACTGCAGACAACCCCGTGGCACCGCGAGGAAGAGCCGCTCAACCATCACGAGACACCAGGAAGACAAATTAAGCAAAGCAATCAGCTCTCTCTTCCCCATCAAGATGATTGCGATACTAGAATGGACATAAAGTAACGTACAACAAAACATAGAGCAATTACAGACTCCCACAATGGGAGTACAATAAACAAAAAGTCAACAACAACAGAACCACCGCCTTAGAACGGACAGCAGCCTAAGCCATATGGGGGCTTAAATGCATTTTACTGGTACCAAATCTTCGCCCTAGATTCTGCTGTTATTGAAGTACAAGAAATGTTCAGCTCGCATGGAGGCCATCTAACTAATGCAATGTACCATCATGGAAAACACTCTAATCAAATTAACACTCCATGATGAAACAAAGAAAAGGGCTCATGACTCACAGATAGTCAGAGCTAAAGAAAAACTCAAGTTGAGCCACGGTGGGTCCAGCTACAGATAAGCATCAGGTACCAGCCCACCGATTAAAGCTTTACGTCAGAGCCGTCATAGAGTCTGAGGCCTGACCCACCGTCGTGCAATTAAAGAGGAAACCATAGCTATAAACTGTGATTGGGTTTAAAACAAGGCATGCAGACAGTCGCATGATATCCAAATTATATCCAACCCTTATATAACGTTTTACTAAATGCAAGTTTGAAGTTGCTATGCCCAACGGTAGAGGAGGATATGCATTTACAAGAAACTACATGATATTACCTTTGACCTTGAGGTCAAGGTCAATTGAAATGTTGCCCAGTACCCTCTACATCATGTGACCTATGCACCTGCAAAGTTTGAAGTTGCTAAGTCCAATGGTTTAGGAGGAGATGCATTTACAAGAAAAGAAAAAAACATTATTTGACCTTGACCATGTTGCCAAGTACCCTCTACATCATGTGGCCTATGCACCTGCAAAGTTTGAAGTTGCTACGACCAACAGGTAGGGAGGAGATGCATTTACAAAAAATACATTATTTGACCTATGACCTTGACTTTGGGGTCAAGGTTAAAGTCACATGAAATATTGCTCAGTACCCTGCAAAATTTGGAAGTTGCTACATCCAACTGATTGGGAATAGATACCTTTACAAGAAAATATATTATTTGACATTTGACCTTGACCTTGGGTCAAGGTAACATGTAATGTTACCTAGAACCATATACATCCCTGTAAAGTTTGAAGATGCTAAGTCTAATGGCTTAGGAGGAGATTAACAAGAAAATACATTGTTTGACCTTTGACAGTACCATCAACATCGTGTGACATATTCAGGTACAAAGTTTGAAGTTGCTACGTCTAAAGCTTTAGGAGACGATGCATTTACAAGGAAACACATTAGTTGATCTTTGACCTTGACCCTAAGGTCACACAAAATGATGCCCAGTACCTTCTACATTATGTGACCTATTCATGTACAAAGTTTGAAGCTGCCTCGTCTAACGGTTTAGGAGGAGAAGCGTAACTGACGCACGCATGCACAGACGGACGGACAGACGGTAAGCGGACCAACTTTCGTACAAAATCAATATACACTTTTTTCCTTCCCTTGCCACCAGGGTTGGTTATTTTATCCCTGCTCTCCAACTTTCAAATTTTAAGACATATTAGGTTTATTATTTTTAAACTTAATATTCAGTTTCTTTATTGTTATCTGCTATTCATTAAAGAAGAGAATTATTCTTTATTTTGTGAGGCCTCATTTTTCTCTAAATCATTAAGATTTTTCTCGGTACTCTCATGTAATCATTATAGAATAAGGTCATTATTCTCTAATAATTAAACCCCATCCAGACCCTCATTAGCAATACGGACGCAATAAAAGGGAAGTGACTATTTATTTAACTGTTAGTCATAGTGAGGTAAGATTTACAAGCGATTCTGATCAGCATGTATTACTGAATATATTTCCATAGATATTACTTAACTCGTTTCTATTATTGATTTATTACATGCCCACACATTGTATGATTATTATTTTGTTCCACCACAATAGTTTGACCCCAACCCTAGGATGATTAAGTAATAGTTATACCATGGGTTGTCCGCCTGTACGTGGAGATAATCCACGAGCTTTAGCGAGTGGATTATCTTACGTACAGGTGGACAAACATGGTATGACTATTTTATGCCACCTACATCAGTGTAGACCTTGTACATCACGAGATATTTCGTGCTAAAGTTGGTAAGGGTGGTATAATTGGGGTTAGGATTGAATTGATAAAATGATTGAAGTAGATATACAACAACCTAATACCCAGTTCAGTGTAACCTCTGACAAACAAGCCGGACAGACAAAACCATTGAACCTCGCTTTTATTGCATTTCATTGGAAATCACGGGAATGACTTGTCTATGAAATGGGCCGCGGCGCGAGAAAACCTGTCTTCGGGGTTTCCGTCAATGCGAATTTCAAACCAGTCTCCTCAGCTACAAAGACTAGCTAGAAAATTGAAATTTCACCTGTAGCAAGTTAACATATGTTACTTTTCAAAAAGCGAACAATAAAGGCGCTGATCAGACTGCGCGGATGCGCAGGCTGGTCTGCGCCTGTGTTGTTCGCATACTCCCGAAGACAGGTTTTCTCGCGTCGAGGCCCATATCCAAACGCTGGAAAAAAGAAAGCAGAGACAATGCCACTGTTATGTATGCCTACTGAGTGGTCACTTTTGAGTGTCTATCAACTAAACAGAAATGTTTTCATTACAAAAGGAGAAATCATCATTACAGGAGCTTGTGTTTACACGAAAATTTGGTACGGGGAGTTATCTAAGTATAGAGGCAATCGGTCCTAATGACTCAAGGCAAAATCTTTGCAAAGATACACGACCACAAACACTTGAAAACAAGTTTCTGAACAACTAATGTGGAAAAATTTAGCTATCATGGAAGCAATATAGCATGTGAAAATTGTTAAACTCAACATGATCTGCATGATACCAGATTAGAACTCGTCTTGATCCACATCTGAATTAAGGGTGAGGTTGGCGCCGTTAAACCGGTTTAAGCCCTCCAGTAAAATATTTTACTGACCGTTCCAAGGCGGTACTTCTTTTGTGGATCTTTTATGTTTTTGTTCTGTCTTGTGTTTGCTATGTCTTTGTGCGCGTCTGTTTATATGTGCTTTGTGGTCACCTGCTGGGAAAGGGCTGACCTCTTGGCTCTCGTTTGTGGTGTCTACTGTGAGTTTGTCACTTTCCCATTGGTATCCTGGGTCAGGTGTGGTACTTGATTGTATCGATTCCTGATCTTTGCACCCTTACTTACTTTGTTAAATGTAAAAAATAAGATGGCAAGTCTCAAAGACAAGATATCTAAATGTGAAAAAGAAAGGGGAAGTATACAGAGATATGTCAGGAAGTATACTGATATCATTAATCAGCAAACAGACAATGATAAAAACTAGCAAGTTTGGAGCGTCACAAAAATGACTTTTCCAGGACACAGAGAGTGAGCAGAACTTTTGACATTGATACATCTGATAGAATAGGAACTAATTTTGAAATGAACAAAGCAAGTAAGGGTGCAAAGATCAGGAATTGATACAATCAAGTTCCACACCTGACACAGGATACCAATGGGAAAGTAACAAACTCACAGTTAGACACCACAAAAGAGAGCCAAGAGGTCAGCCCTTTCCCAGCAGGTGACCACAAGGCACAAATAAACAGACGCGTACAAGGGCATAGCAAACACAAGACAGAAAAACATAGATGACCCACAAAAGAAGTGCTGCCTTGGAACGGTCAGTGAAATATTTTACTAGAGGGTTTAAACCGGTTTAACGGTGCACCAACCTCACCCTTAGTTCAGATGTGGATCAAGACACATATATGTTTGGTTTGCATGAAAGACCCTTAACTTATCAATGCATCATCTCCTAGAACATATAAATCAAGATACTAAAAGGAGATAAGCAAAGATAAGGACTCAACAGTAAATAAAACTGAACTACCAGAGCAAAAGAAATCCAACAGGTAAACTCCGAAGGGCCTGATAAACAGCCAAAGCATCAGGCAAGGCAAGTCTCCTAAAGAAGAAATTAACAAAGTTGAATGTAAAATCTTAATCGACCTAAAATAGAAAAATGAACACCAATACTCTAAGTATAGTTTTTGTTATTTTTTATCTTTATTACGTCTTCCAATCGAATTGTGCAATTATGTGCATAACACTTAACTATATACAATAAACAAATTGTAAGCTATTACTAAGTGAATAAAAAGGATTGTTATATGACCTGTCTCATGAGTGGCCCGATTATTCTTCTAAATATCTATGTCTAGCAGAAAACTGGTCTAAACTGGCATATAGATTGAAATATGATTAAAACCAGCTCAAACTAGTTTCAAGATATATCACCCGCTGCAGAGCTAAAGCTAGCATGATGATAACGACAATAGCATAGGCTACATGAAACTGTAATGATTTGCTTTTCACCTCCTAACAGGTAAATTAAAGACTTTTAGCGAATTTTAACAACAGTTTTGTTTTGTTTGTTCAATTTTCTTTGTTTGAATAAACATAATGTAAAAAAGTGTTTTATGGTTTACATTCTTTATTCAGAAAATTAATATACATTTTAAAACGCAAAATACTACATTAAAGTATCTAAAAACAGTTTCTTAAACTTGTGAGAAAGTCCTTAGGTTGAAAACTTAACTAGTTACAAAAGTGAAAGTAGAAAATTTTCATTCGCAGTTGAAAAGTCATATAACAAAACAGTTAATGACTTCAATTTCGGTAGACATAAGGATTTATCGACCCTTAAAAGTGATATTCACCGAGACCACAAAGATTGATTAGCTCGCATGGAGGCTTTCTATATCATCACAGAGAAACAATCTAATTAAATTAACACATTATGAGGTTACAAAGAAAAGGGCTCATCCATGGATCCAGGAATGCTGGTCAGCGGGGTCCAGGTCTATCTACAATACAAATGCTCTGACAACGTTGTTTTTCTTTTCGTTTAATTCTATGAACAGTTCTCAACTTATTTTACAGAAGCTAAATGGTTTATTTCAAAGAAAACTATAATTTTCCAAGGTTCCAGAGGGAGGCCAACATTTTCCAGGGGCGGGTGGTCCAATTGCTTATTCCCTATAGAAACCCATAAACTTGTGATTTTTCAGGGGGTCCGGACCCCCTGTCTCCCCTCTGGATCCGCGCTTGGGCTCATGACTGACATGTAGTCTGAGCTAAAAAAAATCTCAAGTTGAGCCACAGTGGACCCAGCCAAAGACAGGCATCAGGCACCAACCAACTGATTAAAGCTTTACCTCAGGGCCTCCTTGAGTCTGGTGCCTGAGCCACCATCGTACAATTAAAGAGGAAACCATAGTTATAAACCCTGACTGGGTTTACAGCCAGGCAAGCAGACTGTCGTATGATATCCATGTTATATCCCACTTTTTAATAACGTTTGATTATTTTTTTAAATTTATCACTAAAATTTGGTTTTCTAAAAATTCTTTTGAATTTATAAACTATTAAAATCACCATTAAATACTCGCTCCGATATGCCCTCATACAGAAGAATTTTTAAACCAACTTTGTGTATAACAATTAACTCTGAGTGTCTGTGGTAGTACTTGCTTCATGAAGTTTGTGATATCTTTAACCTTGTTTTAATTAATTACCAGTCAAAAATTGGTTTCTGTTGATAAAGTCACTATAACATTAGAATATAGTCTCGCAAAACGATAAAGCTGCAAAATATATACACCATAGGAAGGGGGCGAGGAACATCTCCATCAAGAAATGGGAAATTAATAATTTCAAGTTTAAAATCATCCAGTTTATCACAAATTTTAGATAAAACTATGACATTATGGATACGTCCAAGTTCGAGGGGCTTCAGTATCAAAGTAGTTTGCTTTATTTAAAGGAAAACGCAAATCAAGAAGTAAATGTGTCTGAAAAGGCAGGCATTTGCACACAAACAATTTTAGTTCAAACTTGATCAAAATCGGTTGAGAATTACGAATGTTATTAATGAATGAAGTTTTCATAATATACTGTCACAGCCGCCATCTTGAATATATAATGAGATGCTAATGAGATGCATGAAAAGTTATAAAGATGCATAGAATCTTTATTTTAACATATAATAACAGAATTTCCTGATAAATGATCCTTTATTGTTATATTAGACGTATACATAAAAATAGATTGAAAAATATTTGTTTCATTTATGCATCTATAATTAGGAGGTTGTGACGTCATAAAAACACAAATATGGCGGCTTCCATAAAGGAAATAATGGAAACTTCAGATGCATATAACTTCTTTATTTACTGATAGATTTTGATCGAATTTGCAGCAAACTTATTTGATAGACAAAAGAAAGCTCATTTATTATATGATGAGCACTTCCCTTTAAAATAAGTTCAGTGGAATATGTCTAGATATATTGGGGCAGAGTTAAAAGCTAAACGCTTCAATAACAATATTGTTTTGAACAACCAACTCTGAGTATCTGTGATAAAATTTATGAATAGCTTTACGAAGTTTATGTTATAAATAACCTTGTTTTAATAACTTAATTGAGGTCAAAAATTGGTTTCTATCGTTGAAGTTACCATCTTTAGGACATACTCTCGCAAATCAAACAAGCAAATTCTATGAAGTTATGTCCCTCGCCACTTAATGTCTGTCTTTTGATATATGAGCTATCATAAAACGAGTAATTAAAACTTAGTATACAAAACAGAAGATAAACTTAATCTGTGAATTTCATCCTAAGCACATTCATATCTTGATAGTAATTTTAATAAAGACCAAAAGTGACAAACTCAATTTGTGAAAAAGAGTAACTTAAAATAATTTAAAGATTATATCCAAAACATATGCACATATTCAGACCATGACCAAAACATATGTAAGTTTCAAAACAATTGGCATAAAACTGTTAACTATGACCTATCATGAAACGATTAAGTTAAACTAAGTACACAAAACAGAAAAAAAAACTTAATCTGAGAAATTTGTCCTAAATACAGCTGTACATCCATATCTTGATAGTAATTTTAATAAACGCCTAAAAATTGACTAAACTCTATTTGTAAAAAAATTGTAACAAAATATAATCTGATGATTATATCCTTAATATATGCACATTTAGACCATGACCAAAACATCTGTAAAAGTAAGAAAAAGGGCAAAATCAGGAATCGATACAATCAAACACCACACCTGACCCAGGATAGCAATGGGAAAGTGACAACTTCATAATTAGAAATCACAAACGAGAGCCAAGAGGTCAGCCCTTTCAAAGCTTTAAAACAATTGGCATAAACCTGTAGGAGAAGCTGCCCACACGAGACACCTAGTATCTATTCACTTTGGGCAGAAAAATGACTAAGTTCATCCTGTGAAAAAAGTGACAAGCAATAATCTGAGGATTATATCCAAACATATGCACATCTTTAGACAATGACCTAAACACTTGTAAAGTGCCAAAGGTATCGGCATAAAACCGTAGGAGGAGTTGCATACACAAGACACCTAGTATTTATTCACTTTGACCGAAAAATGACTGAGTTAATATAGCAGAAAAAGCAACAATAACTAATCTGAGGATTATATCCCAACAATATAAATATCTTCCGACCATGACCTAATTATCTGTAAAGTTTCAAAGGAATAGGCATAAAACTGTAAGAGGCAATGCATACGCAAGATTTCTAGTATCTATTCACTTTGGCCAGAAGAATCACTAAGTTAATTTTGTGAAAAAAGTAACAAAATTATCTACGGATTATATCCAAACATTGTGCACATTTTTCAGAGCATAACCTAAACACTCGAAAATTCCAAAGGAATTAGAGTTAAACTGTAAGAGGAGATGCGTAAACAAGGTACCTACTACTTGAAGGGGGTCAGACGGACATAAGGATGGAAAGCTGAATACTATGTCCCCTTGCTTTTCTTCGAAAAGTCTGAGGACAATAAGCTGCCATTGCGTTATGCACCTATTTGTGGGAGTTTGTGGGTATTCTGTGTTTGGTCTTTGTTTTGTTATGAATTAATTTGTGTACTTTCTAGTTGTGCAATCAACATGACGAGGAAGAGTACTTTAATTGTCTTATTGGTGTCATGTGACTGTTAGTCTGTGTCACGGTGCCATGGGTTTGTCTGCAGTGTGTGGTGGTGGTATTTCCTGATCATACTCACTTACCTATTCCTATGGAACTCCATAGCTCCTTTCTTTAAATTTCTAAAAGTGAATTTAGGTTTAAGCGCAAGAAAATCTTAATATAAACCCTGCATATTGCACACATCTATTTGCTCCCTGGTAAAAAGATTTAACCTATTTTATTATATCTGTTCCGAAATTAAACAAGCAAATTCAGAGAATCTATGTCCCTCGCCATTTTATGTTTGTCTTTGGATATATGAGCTATCATGAAACAACTAAAGTTCACAGAACACAAAAAAGAAACAAAACTTAATAATTGTATCCAAAGCACATCCATATATTCAGGCCATGACATAAGCACGTACAGATGTTTCATAAAGAATTGTATAAGACTGTAGGAGCATTTGCACTCAAAAGGAACTACCTTTTTATAGACTTTGATAGGGTATTGATATCACTGAAGGCTGAACATTTCTAAGTTCACATGCTGGAAAAAGTGATAAACATTAATCTGAGGATTAAATAAAAAACACATGCACATTTTCAGACAAACCATCTGTTTAGTTTCAAAATAATCTGCATACCATAATTGTAGGAGTTGCACATACAAGGTACCCACTATCTCGGACCAAGTATAAATGTTTGGGTCTGAGCCACTATATAGTCACTTTGAGTCTAGAAAATGACTAAGTTCATTTTGTGAAAAAATGACAAAATAATCTGAGGACTATATCCAAACAATATTCACATCTTCAGAACGTGACCTAAACACATGTAAAGTTTTAAAGGAATCGGCATAAAACTGCAGGAGGAGATGCATACACAAGATACCTAGTATTTATTTACTTTGGCCATTAAAATGACTAAGTTCATTTTGTGAAAAAAGTGACAAAAATAATCTGATGATTATAGCCAAACAATATGCACACCTTCAGACCTTCAACTAAACATCTGAAAAGTGCCAAAGGAATATACATAAAACAGTAGGAGGAGATGCATACACAAGATACCTAGTATCCATTCACTTTGGCAGCAAAAATGACTAAGATCATTTTGTGAAAAAAGAAACAAAATATAATATGAGGATTATATCCAAACAATATGCACATCTTCAGACTATGACCTAAACACCTGTAGAGTTTCAAAGGAACCAGCATTAATCGGTAGGAGGATAAGCATACACAAGATACCTAGTATCTCTTCACTTTGGCCGCTAAAATGACTAAGATCATTTTTGTGACAAAAGTAACAAAAAATACTATGAGGATTATATCCAAACAATATCATCTTCAGACCATGACATCAATACCTGTAAAGTTTCAAATGAATCAGCATACAACTGTAGGAGGAAATGCATACACAAGATACCTAGTATCTATTCACTTTGGCAACAAAAATGATTAAGTTCATTTTGGAAAAGTTACAAAAATAATCTTAGACTTATGCTCAAACCACATGCACATCTTCAGACCATGACCTTAACACCTGTAAAGTTTCAAAGGAATCAGAGTTAAACTGTAGGAGGAGAGCTTTATACAAGATACCTAATACTTAAATGGGGACAGAAGGATGGACGGAAGGACAGAAGAATGGAAAATAGGAAGGATGGAATGATGGAATACTGAATGCCATGTCCCCTCTCTTTTCTTCGAAAAGCGGGGGACAATATCTCTAAACACTTTAAATATATTTGTGGCTGATACAGTCAAATGCCTTTTCAAAATCTTGAAAAATAAAAGTCCACGCATGTTTTCGTTCTCCAAGTTGTCAATTGTTTCTTGTGCGAGGCGGATATTCTCAACAATATACCCCCACCTTAATAAAGAATGTTTGAGAACAGTCAATAATTTAGGTAGAAATTTCTTTATTCCAATTGCAATAGCCTTTGTTACAATTTTATAATCTTGTGTTCAATTATGTTAATGGTTGCCAGTTATTCATACTACACAACTTTTTATCTTTTGTAGGGCAATAACGTACCATGCCTTGCTTTTGTAAGGCTATTAAAACTCCCATGTTCAAAGGAGTAATTTAAAAAGATTAATATAAAAAGATTTAAGATCATTCCAAAATATCTTAAAAACTCATTTGTTATACCATCAGAACTAGTAAGAGAGTATGATCAGGAAATACCACAATCACAGAGTCTGGTCTTTTGTTATTTTCCATATCTCTTAGTGCACATACACATTCATATTCTGTTATATAACATTCAATACTTTTCTTTCTTTCTTCATTTAACTTTACTTTTATGTTCTAACTCATTGTTTTCATTTTCTCAATATCTTGATTTATACTTACTAGGAGATGATTCTTGGATAAGTTAGGGATCTTTCATGCGAGCCAAACATCTGTCTTGATCTACATCAGAATTTAGGGTGAGGTTGGTAAGGTGAAACTAGTTTGAGCCCTCCAGTAATATTCTTACTGACTGTTCCAAGGCACTTCTTTTGTGTGTGTTTTTTAATTTGTGTTTGTCTTTGCCATATTGTCTTGTCTGTGTCTTTCATCCTTGTGGTCATCTACTAGGAAAGGGCTGATCTCTTAGCTCTCATGCATGTGAAGTTTTCTTGTGTTTTTGTCACTTTTCCATACAGTGCCCTTGGTAAGGTGTGGCACTTGATTTTATCGATTCCTGGTATTTGCCTTCTTCCTTACCTTGTAAATTCCTTGCCAGTGGTGACTAATTTATGCAATGTTTTATCATCCCATCTATTTTCTCTTAATTTGAAAAAAATAGTATTCTTTTCTCCCCCTTTTACATAATTTGCGTTTGATCTAATGATAAAACCTTTGATTCCTAATTCATATAAATTTTGGGGTTCAGGTTTGATCATTTTATTTTAATCGTTATACAATTCATTTTCTTCATCAATTGTATTTTATCTTATCAGCTTCTCCCATTAATTGAATTTTCTTATAATTTTGTTCTTATTTCTTAAATGGTATAATTAAACATATTTTAGTTTTCATTTAAAATAGAACCCTTAATTATTTCCTATGGTGTATTTGGGTTTGTATTTTATTTTATTTATATCTACAGCTTCTTTGATCGCATTACGTATTTTATCTTGATATTATGGCTGAAGAATCAAGCTGTCATTAACTTTGATATATCCTTTCCTACGCTCGATTTTATTCAAATTTAATTCTAGAGATATCAATGAGTGGTCAGACATGATCCCAGGTTGAATTCTACATTTACTTATTTGATTTAGAAATGAATTTGATACAATAAATAATCCAGTATTGAAAAAACGAAAGGTTTGCTTGAATAGTGCCATGTGTTTACTGGCGTAAATTTGGATTACATACATCAGCAAGATCGAAACTATTCATACTTGCAATAATCCTATCTCTACTGTTTTGGTACATGCCTTTAATATCCCCAAATTCATCTAAATTTGAATTTATAATTGAGTTATAGACTCCACCAATGGTATATTCTTCTTCATTATTTGCTCCGAGAAAATCATACAAGATTTCAAAACAGGAAGCATCGTCATTATTTGGGTCATATACATTTATCAAAACAACATCGTGATCGTCTATCTTAAGGGCTTGACTTTTTCCAGGGATTATTTCCTTGTGGTAGATTTTTGTCATGTTTATCTTTATTTAGAATAGCATTTACACATCACAAACATAATACATCTTAGTTAAAATATTGTGTTAGTGTCATTTAACGATCTGTACTGTATCTGGGATAAAACCACCAGCGTGCATCTAGTCTATTTGATCCTATTTTCTGCATTGTGGATTATGTAACCAAGACGTCAGTGCTGTAGATAAATTTTTATATAAAGCATGTCGTGATATTGAAGCAACAGTGATCCAGGTCAGATTGTCCCTATATGAGCAACCTGATCTGGGTCCACACTGTTTATCAAAAAGCTTCTAAAACATTTCAGCAGACGACGAAAGCAGACGCCCTTTGTTGTGATTGGTGCCTCAAGGGTTAAAATAAATGCAAATGTTCTCCTCGTACTGTTAATCATATTGTTATATAATCAAGACACTTAACCGCAGGGCTGGCCTGTGCGTCCACTAAGCCTCATTGAAACGAAGTTTGCTTTTCTCAACCCCCTGGAGACCGGCAATCCTCAAAGTATAGTTGGTAAACTACAAAAGTCATTAACTGAGCTTCAACATTCATGTTAAGGATAAAAGAATACAAAAAATGCAAAGGGAATAAAAGAAAATGAAAATTTAGCCGAGACATGAGATTTCCAACAATGTGTTATGTGCGACCAACAAAGGCTCAGATCAACCTACGCATACGGGCAGACTGATCAGAGCCTTTTCTAGTTGTTATAATATTCTATCAGTGTTAAGCGTCCGACCGAACATCATTTGGAGTTTCTCGGTTTAAAAGGAGGCTACACATGTTCGTCTTAGTCCACACTTGTCAAAATGCCACATTGTTGGAAATCACATGTCGCGGCTCAAATATAGCCATGGAACTGGAAGTCACAAAACAGCTGCCTGCATGATAAGAGACATGGCAGAAGGTGGAATTGATGTATTGAAATTCAAGAGGCACGTATTTTTTTGGAATAATTGCGAATCTGATTTGCCCAGTCAGTCTATGTGTGGTTAAAGAAGCTCAGTCTTTCAACACTCAAAGTTGCTCAGTAAAAAACGATATTCTTGATTATTCTTTAAAAAAGAAACACTACCTTTTAAATTCGATATCATAATTTAGAATTAAAAAACATTACATGTTTAAGATAGAACTGAAGGGTCAAACTTAATTTTAATATTTTGTCTGGGGTGTGTCAAAGATAATATATACATTAAAGCTGCATAGTCTGTAACTTTTGATCTTTTCATTTTAGAAATAATGTTTCTATTTTTCAAGAACACAGTAAAAATACTAAAATTCAGGTATACATTTTACCTTTTTCGTAATAATTAACAAATTATTAGTGCCAAAACAACAGCATTTATGTTAAAAATTAACTGTCTAGAATTATTGGAGGGACGCAAATAATTACAAACAAGAGAAAAAAACACCTGTTTTTATAAGATAATTCACTTTTCCATGCAGTTTTCAGCTGTAAAAATTGGATTAATTGTGACAACATAACTTTATTCTACTTTTACAAATGATTTAAAAAGATTTTTTTTTTCGAAAACTGTTAATAGTTACAGAGTATGCAGCTTTAAGAATAAGAGTTCATTATATACCCAGCCAAAATCATGATATTTTGTTAAAGATATTGGTGTTAAATTTCTAACTTCTATGACCATTGCCCTGCTGTCCTCCCCTCTTGTTTATTCAACAAGCCGATTCTAGTATAGTGCAGTTCTGTTAACAGTTCTCTGCTATACAGCTCAACCTTGTGTGAATCAATATTCTCCAGAACGTCTTCACGTTCCACCATAGAACAGTCCAAACCCAATTTAGTAAATATTATACTGTCTATATTTTACTTGGAATATTGTTATTGAATATCATATTAAATTTCTGTCTGTATGGCTTCCTCACACATCTAGCTATGAAGCGCTCTCTATCCTCTAGTTCTTTCTGACACAGTTTACAAGACGTGTCAACCGCGTATTGATTAAAGCAGGATCTGTTGGCTTGTAGTATATATTAGCCAGTCAGTAGTTTAACTTTCAGTTCTGCCCTTCTGTTATCTCGTACGAATATGTTGTGTCTTACACTTGGCCAGCACACATGAAGAGGTTAACTTCGACTGAACGAGGGTTATGGTATTTCAAAGACTTCTTACTGCAAAGTTCCAGCTCCTAGGCTGATTCCAGATAACAGTTCATTTTTTTTAATTTAGCAAAGGTTTCCATTTTTCTTTTGAAGGTGTATTAACAAATAAATCATATGCACTTTGAAGTTCATACCGTTTTAGAATTCGTTTGACCTCATTGCACCAGCAGTTCTCTTCCGGAGATTTCTTTACTAATTGTCTTTTAAGAATGTCATACTCAACAGATTCCTTTGATCTAGCAGAGCTTACAAACAGGTTAAGAATGTTTTCATGCGTTATTAACTCAACTGGTGGAAACCCTAATAGGGAAAGAGTAACACAGTTTGGCGTTTTTTCTGGAAGCCCTTGTTTTGCTGCAGACATATTCTGTGAACTTTCTCCAAACCTCCACATCAGCCCTTGGTAACTTCTGCACATATTAGGGAAAATTGTTTCAGTTCTCACAGCTGTCATTTTGGTCAAAAATTATTTTTCGCACCCAACTCCTACAGCAAAGTAAGTAATATCAACAAACACTTAGCTTTATCAGTCACCCCTAATATTAACTGAATTGTTTCAACATAACCTAATAAACGTTTCCTATCTCACGGCATGTTACCTTTATCAGGTCATGATGACGTTGCACTTTTTGAATGACGTCGCTAATGACGCTGGATCAACACAAAAATCAAACATTACGTCATAATCGGTGGTTTAGAGTGTTCAACAATGGGTAAACTGATAAATAGAATACCAGGTTCGCGTCTTTTGATATCAAGTTTACCAGGCTCGGCTTTGAGAACGCATGTTGAATCGCTCGGCAAGCCTCGCGATGTCAACATGCGTTCTCAAAGCCTTGCCTGGTAAACTTGATATTAAAAGACACTCACCTAGTATTCTATATTTAGATAGCATCCATGCTGACTGTCAGTGTGACTTCCGAAGTCAGGGGTTTTGCGAAACCCAGTTGGTCCAGTTTGTACACGACATCATCGGCAAACTGGATGGGGCTGTGAATCGTGGACACGAACAGACAGATTTGATCATAGTGGATTTCGCCAGTGATCTATATTATATAGGTCACTGATTTCGCAAAGGCCTTTGACAAGGTGCTACACAGGAGGCAAATACATACATTGGACTATTATGGAATAAGAGGATCCACTCACAAATGGATCAACTCGTGGCTCTCTGGGCGCATTTAACAAGTGGTTTTAGATGGTCAAGCCTCAGATCCAGTCCCAGTGTTATTGGATATTCCGCAGGGGTCGGTTTTAGGACTAATCATGTTCCTTATTTTTATAAATGATTTGCTGGGTAACATCAGGTTTTCTGTTTGCCTGTTCGCGGACGACTGTGTCCTGTATAGGAATATATATTCGATTCAGGACCATTTGACCCTGCAAGAAGACCTCACTAGCTTAGAACAATGGGTAGCCGATTGGCAAATGAAATTCAATGTGGCCAAATGTCACTCTATGAGAGTCACTCGGCATAAGCATCACAAACAATAATCTTTCCCTTCACAACCAATCTTTGGTGTATGTAGGTGGATAGGTGGTGGGTGGGAGGGTGGGTGGGCGGGCGTGTTGGCAGGCGAGCGGGCGGGCGGGAGGGCAGGAAGGTATTTGGGTAGGTAGATGTAGGTAGGTAGGTAGGTAGGTAGGTAGGTAGGTAGGTAGATACGTAGGTAGGTAGGTCGTTGGAGTGGGTGTGGTGTGGAAGGTAAGTCGTGGAGGAGGTAGGCAGAAGCGACTGTAATTTTTACAACTAAAGAAGATTTCATGAGGAGAGTTATGGAACTTGAAACCAAATGACGTCATTTTCTAGAACGGCGTGAATGGAAAATGGCCGACACAAAGTTATACGAGCTTCTTGGTGTGTCAAGAAATGCTTCCGACAGCGAAATAAGAAAAGTAATGTATCAGTTACTCAATCTATGTTATAATTACTATTTTTTCTTTCGATCCTCTTTCATTTTGCATTTTTCTTTTGCCTAATATACTCTGTATATCCGGATTCAATTGTGAAATGTCGACTGTCACGATTTGTGAGCGTGTCACAGCATGAGGTTTCTTCCTTTTACGACAAATAAGAAATTTTAACTCTTCTTTTATTTTGCGTATTTAATGCATTCTTTCTGGTCTACGTCTCTGTTGAATTTGTCTGTTAAAAGTCGTTTTTCAATGTTAAGTCATTAGTTTTCGTGGGTCGGTAATTACGTCATTGACTCCTTTGTGTGTTGAACCTCGGTCCCAGTATAAACGGACTGGTCACTGACATGTAGGTAAATGTATTTATGCACCAGTCATTTGTATCCACTGCTCCCCCACCTACAGGGATGGTGACTTTCCCTTTTCAGAGCCCTGCAGTGTTCCCATTCACGTAGAAATGCGCGTGATTCACTCGGTAGTTGTAAAAATCACACACACTTTCCAGGACTAAAACGTGCATTCACGCACGTTTTTTTCTATCAAAATGTATAGAAAATCATCACTTTTCATTCACTCTACTGCGAGTTTGATAAGCTTTAGTTGCAGAACTGCAACTTTAGATTTTTTTTTCGATCTGGCTGAATCTAAAGTCGCAGTGTTTTTGTGCTCTATCTTGACCAGTGATGGAGTCCCCTTTTGTTTTGGGAAAAACTTGTTTCCTTGACAATCCAATCATTTAGACTTCTTCATGTGTTTTACATACACAACCAAAGTTATAAAAATGTTACCATTGACTTCGTTATTATGACACGATCAATGCAATCTGTAATATCATGTTGTTGTTGTTGTTTTTCGGCTCATCGCAGCCATTTTGTATGCTTTTCACGAGCTAGGGGTGATGACGTTTTTGCGATAAAATTCGGATGTTGAATTGATGAGACGAATAGGGCTGTGGATCGTTAGGCAAGTGGCGATTCGATCCGATCCACGATTCATGAGTTACGATTCACAGATCGAACTGCGAGTCACTGGTTAATAGAAAAATAAGAATCCTGTTGTGAAACATCTATTATTAGGTTTATTTACTTAGTAAATCATCCCTTTCTGTTAGACCAGAAGTACATGTATATAGTTTGTTATCAAAGCAGATAAGACTACATTTCCACTCAAGACTGTAAAGGCATGCAACACAATTTGAAAATTTGATTTTATATTTTCCTGCACTTGGATAACCAGATATTCTGACAGAAGTATGCTGATTTCAGTATAAGGCCCTTTTCCTTTGCCTTGTAGTTCACACTCAGACAACATGACCTGGGTCACGTAGGCCTAATCAGCTGTCGCTTTGTCGGAAAAACAAAGTTCAAAGAAAAAATAACCCTTTGAAATCTATTTGATAATTGACATTTGATGATACTTTGGGCTCTGTTTATTTAATAGTACATGTACGGAAGTGGTGTGTTGAAACAAAATAGATTGGATATTATCAGCCGATTTTGGAACTCTTTACTGTAAATAAGGATTTTTATTGCCGATAAAGGAGACAGCAAAACATTATGTAAATAACCTGCGAGGAACAAAGGTATTTAAATGAGAGATATCAATTAGAACCGTAGTGAGTGAAAATTTTCAATCGACCATTTTGTGAAAACTTCTTGTTTCAGTAATAAAAAACGAAAAAAAAAAAAAAAGATCGCGATCCAACGATTTCGGCAGTGACGAATATTCATACCCGATTTTTTATTCAGATCCGCGAATATCCGAGTACTCGGATACTCGCAGCAGCCCTAGAGACGAACTTAATAAAACGTTGAGAAATATTATAATAAAACCCGGTACTGGTCATACTCCCCATGACTAGGTAAGGTATGTCAGCGCTTTTTCAAAAACTCAGTACGTTATTATAATAAGATTAACAGTGGATTTTGGACATTATAAGAAACAAGTAGGTGTTTGAATTTTGAAAATCAGGGCAAAATTGTTAAAGCTATTGATTCTGTTAACTTACTCAATGTTGGCAGTCACGTTTCTGTATTATTGTGCATTGTAGCGCCCCCTATTTTCTATTAAATTATAACGAGTAATGACCTATTTCAGAAAATGAAAGTCGATTTCCAAGAATGGTTTGATTTCAATTTTATATAGCATGCCAAAGAAAATGAGATACCATACATGCGATAACCTGATGATGGCCATGAGGGAGATTTGATGTTCAGATGAGGGAGATCAGGGTCTCAATGAGGGAGATTTTTCGAAGTTACAGAAAGGTGTACTTAAACGACTTATTGATGTCTTTAACCCCCTTCATTCTGGTGGATTATCCTATACACAATGATATAATAAGTATGGAATAGTCCATTTTGTACTTTAAGTTGTTTTGACAGGCAAAATTTATTTAAAATGATGTATATTTTTCATATCTTAATAAACAGTGCAGACACTGATGAAATGCCACTGTTTGGGTCTTCACTGTTTGCCAAAGTTACTGTTTACTACTACTACTGTTTTACCAGTACCTTACTGTTTTACCAGTACCTAGACAATCAAAATTTACCAAAGTAATACAGGCTTGTGTTGATTATTGTTTTTTGCACATAAAATGTTTAAACAGGGCTGATAAAGATCAGACTGAAGAGTATGTTTAATGGTTCCAATCTGGTAGGTAGTCAACCTTTCCATACATGGAACACCTCCATTCAGTGTAAAACCCCTGAGTAGGGTATTTTTTCAGCATTTACTTGGTTGTTGACAATTGATAATATATATGACGCCAATTTTAAAATTATTTTAGCTTTTTACTTAAAAGTTTAAATGCTAGTTTTTATAGTGATTAAAAGCTTGCAGTCAATGTCGTCCTCGGTAGAATATATAATTATAAAATACTTTAATTAAAAATGTTGAAATTTGGAAAATATATTAAAATAAGTGAATAATCGCCTTGAATTTCAAGAATTTGCTAAAATATATTGCAACAAGGGAGCTAACTCAAAAATGTCATTGCATAGTTACCTTGAAAATGGTTCTTATCGGAGATCATGGGTTTTTACGGATATTATTTTTCTGACAAAATCAACTTCAGTGAGCCATCACATCATAAAAATACCTTATAAATAAGAGGTTTCTGTTTAAAAAATGATAGATTTAGATGTCTGAGAATGCAGAGAAAGGCACATCAGCGTGCGTCACTCTGTTTGGAGAGAGGAGCAATCTTCGGCTTTGTCTTGCGTCTCATGCGCGGATCCTTTCTCATGCCTGTTATCTCGGACCCACTGACTATTTATACTGGGTCCGAGCTGTAATGGCTGGTGAGTGATGCTGAAGGACGAATTGCATTCTGTCCCATTTCTCACTACCAGCTTGAAAGGGAGACTTGTAATTTTTCTTCTTTGCGGACGGCGATCTTTCAAAAAGTTCAGAGTCTACAATATATACGCAAAGACGTCATGGTGATAAGCGTGCCATACGAGTGCCCTACTTGAGAGATTATTGTGATTATTTCATGCACAGTATGACACCATGTATATTATGATTATCTGACCGTTACCAGTAGCGTTCAATTGCCGACAGCTGTTAAAAGTGTGTGCCGATCGCCGTAAAAATGGTCGCTTGCGAAAATATCATTATAGCAAAATTCAAAATGCGGGAGATTGCGTTGCCCGCACGGGAGTGCGGGAGATAGGGTTCAAATTCGGGAGCCTCCCGCATGATCCGGGAGGTATCCGTGTATGAGATACTTACTTGACAGAAATCCTTAACAATCACATACCCCACGCGTATAAATCTAATTTTCGGAAAGGAAGCTTTGTCATGTCCCAAAATGTCATAATCAGACCGAAAATGGACTTTTCCAACAAGGCGGACAATTGTTATTCTGATCATGTGCTCACGTGACAAGTTTCCCGCCAAAAGTAGCAAGCTAACGCAAGAGTACATTGACCTCTGAACCGAGAGAGGGTCAGCTTGTTTACGACAAGAAGCGATGGAATGGAAAGATCAGAATCAAATTACTTTTGCACAGTGATCAGTAAGATATTAGTGAAAGAAAATATTTTTTTATTACATGGCTAACCTTGCTGCACGCTGAATAGCTTTACTATCACACGTTTATGTTCAAATAGGCTAGATCAGTAAATACACACAGTTGGTACCTATCGTTTTAAAGGCGCCACGTGAATCTTATATAGAGACATTGGGTGTTTTGACCTTCTTTTTGAACATGTGCGCAATGGTTTATGATTAGAATTGTATAATGATGTCATTGTTTGAATATGCAAAACCATTTAGATTTTTTTCTATGTATTTCCTGTTAGCGGAAGTGGGGGAGTTCCTTATCTGAAAATAGTCAATTTTCAATCCAGTGACATCCGTCGGAATACAGAACCAGGGTGAAAAAATTGCATACTAGGTTGAAGATTGCCCTTTATTCGTTGACATTCATCAAGATATTAAAAGAAAACCTATTACAAATGGTGAGAGAGGTCACCATAAAAATCAACATGTATGCACAAAAAAGGATCCCATCCATTGCCATTTAGAACTCCTCGGACACAGTTTGTACATATCCAACTGGGTAGTTCTCGATGGCAACAAATTGGTAAAAGGCGGCCCTAGTTAGATCGGTAATTGGTCATCTTTTTTTGGCAAATATCTACATGTAACAAATGTATGGTGAGATGGTATTGGATTCTTTTAATCTCAACAGACCAGGTATGATAATTTTTAGGCCAATTATGATAATAAGGAAGGTAAAAGAAAACATTATATAAGTCTTATTCTGGTATTTAATGTTGTTAAAACATCTGTGTATTCAGAAAACGGAAAGTAAACGGGTCATTGTCGGTACATTAAATACCAAAACAAATTCGTGCGTGACTTTAGTACCCACAGAAAAAGCATGCTCTTCAGCTCAGAAGACAAAAATGACGCCATGTTTTGAAAACAAATAGTGTAAACATTCTGTGTGGACAGGAGTATTTTATCTTTTTAGAACTAATCAGGTATGCATCAGCGGCAAACTAAATAGCAAAATATAGATAATTCATAAACATACAAAATGGAGTAGTGTTAGAGGAAGACACTGTTTGGAAATGTGTTTTCAACTTGGTTTACGTCCACGATAACAGTAAGGGAAAAGATAGAGGCTTAAAAAATCAGGGCTATATGATAACATAAAATAAAAATCCATCATATCGCCCTGAATTCAGTGCTAGATAAGCTTTAGATTGCTTGGGTATTTAATGTTGTTTTGATCAGCATTAGTGTCAATATTCATGCCTGTAACAGCATGAACAGTGCAATGCCGATGGAAGATTGTACTTGATTCAACAGCGGTACCCCACCTGCCATAATAAGACACTAAATTCACTCTAAAGTTTTTTGTCATATTTACTCTCTGAAAGCATAAACTACGCTTTAATATACCTTGCCTTCATAATAATGGGAGTTCTGATAATTAACAGGGTTGAAATCGAAAGCACATGTTGCAAAAAATGATCTCGTGGACAGTTGCTTAAAATAACCACTTTCAAGGGGCATTATAAGTAAATTAACTCCCTTGTTGAAGTATTTTGGAATTCATGTACAATGTTGACTTATTCTTAAGACATCATTCTCAATCATAGTACAGGATATTTTGTATTTGTATTTAATTAATTCAATATATAAATTACCCAGGATGTTGTTGATTCTACAGTCTACTCGGTACTTAAAATTTCTTGAACATGGACATAAAAATTTATATGCATATTAGTAACTTTTATTATTTTGAAATTGTCTACATATACATATGTATTTTTCTATTATATTTGGGGACATACTCCACAGACAACAAGACACAGTATATGTATATGCCTTTGGGTGTTCCCGTTATAAAACCAACCCACATCTTAAACCAACCCGGCGGAACTGGTTTATACCCAGGAAAACCACAAAAAAGACACAGTATATCTGGCCAGTTAAAAACTTACGTTTCCTGTGTCAATAATCTTTTCACGAATGTCCTAATAATAGTTTAATGTCATCTCAAAAAGTCATACCCTCAAATTTCATTTCATACCCTCAAATATCGAAATGAGGGGGTATGAAAACCCCCAATTTAAATTTTGAGTGGGAACACTGGCCCTGGTACAAGCCGGTTGCGTTTACTAACCGGAATGGACCGGAACACACCGGAACGGAACGGACAGGAATGGACCTCCATAACCGGAATGGACCTAAAAATTCACCCTAAAATACATGTTTTAAGTGTAATTGACAAGAAATTTTGGTTGAGTAATGTAAAATATCAATTATCTTCGGTCTCCAGACAGTTTCAAAGCAAAAAAAACATTTTCTAAATTTTTTTTCTGTCTTACCCTGATATTCTAGTACCCTACTACTTTTAATTTACTTACACCAGTCACCAAGAAAGTATGAATGTATGCAAAAAAGATCACTGCATTCCTTTTTCATAGTATGTGCAAATTTCTATTGTAGAAAAATCATTTCGGATGCAGTGATTGTCAAAGCACTCAAATAACGAAATGCTGTACCAGCAAAAATGTATATTTATTGGTCCCATATGGGCTATTTATGTGGGGCTACCCAGATGGGTCTCACAGAACAGCTCTAATATCTTGACATATGCTTGACTATTTGTAAAGACCAGGGACAATCATGTGAGCATCATGATTGGTATGGGGACTATAATGTACACAGCTGCCATTTGATCAGTCTTATTTCTGGGCACTTATTTCTATAGAATGTGCATCTTCAATATGAATCGACACAATTTAAATGGGTACACGTCAATCATGTAACAAACCACTGACTGTGCTAATATGCACTTCAAAAGGTGAAATATCATTAGAAACTGAAATTTCAACATAAATTATGGCAAAATAATACATTAAGTTGCATAAACCAAATTAATTTTGATATCCATTCCGGTTATGGAGGCCCATTCCAGTTTTGTTCTGGTCCATTCCGGTGCGTCCCGGTCCATTCCTGTTATCATACGCACCGGTACAAGTCCCTTCCTGTGGGTACAATATGATGATAACACTCTTAGCCCTACACCACAGAGAATCTCACCGGGGAAAGTGTCCCAATGTTATAACCCCCACACTTCCTTGGCACTGCGGGGACAATCAAAAAGTACTTGCAGTGCACCATAGCCAGGCTATTCCATCACTATCCCCTTAGATGGGGCGCCGTGGATACAAATGACTGGTGGGCTGAGTTTTCAAAACTGACTAATGTTGAAGTTTAAATAATCATACATATGTATCTCCATTAATGCACCAGTCATTTGTATCCCCCCCCTCCCCCTACCATGTTGGAAATTTCAAGTCGCGGCTCATTATGTGAACTAGACAAAATGTAGTGTTTCCCCTAAACCAGTTTTAGCATGGTGTTGCGCCATGCCCTTTTTCTCTAGCGCCTTGCCCTTTTTCCCAGCGACATGCCTCTTTTCTAAAACTACATAAAATGCCTCACATTTTGGTAAAAACAATCATGAAAATCTGACAAAAACTAAGGAAGTTACAGTTTTTTTCAGTTTGAAGCCTGAAGTAGCAGGGAAGACCCTTGCTGTTACAATATTTTACTCAGTGTTTATCTTTTTACAATGGTCACTAAATACTTGAGGCAATTATGACACATCACTTTTAATGACAATACCCCAATTAGCAATTATTTAAAATGAAGTGTGAATCTGAACCCCTACAAGTAAGATTGTCAAAACAAGTACTGGAAAGAAAGGCAGTCTGGTTAAAAACTTAGGAAGTGATCATGGCTTTTGAAAAAATGATTCCTTAGAATTAAAAAAAAAAAGATAATATAATGAGTGTGCACAAATAGGAGTCCACAAACTGGCTTGAAAATTCTTAAATAATAATTAAATAACTTATTATAAGTAGTTTACTTTAAGGTTTAAAAAGGTCAGATAACAGCTGCATTATGCTAAGGGGCATAAATTTGTATATGACAATACCACATTCAATTTTGAACTTGGACTTAAAAGTGCCCTCTAAGCCTGCCACGGTGCATTCAAAAATGCCCTCTTAGCCTGTTGTCGCACGCTTAAAGTGCCCTTTTCTAAGTTTCCTTGGAAACTTTACCATGCCCTTTTGGGGGGCTGGGGGAAACACTAAAATGGTAAGCTAATCTCTTGTTTTCTCGTTTATTTTAGGCCTACCACAAACTTGCGAAAGAGTACCACCCGGATAAAAATCCAGAGGCTGGAGAACATGTAAGTTCAGTATCCCATCACAATATGATTTACATGATGATCAAGACAATTATACAGAAGTCATCAAGAAGGAAAATGGCTACATTGGTGGTTGTCTTGATCTGGACCCATTTGAGCAATTGTACCTGTCCAGTACATTTTGCATTTTTACATCTGTTGACGTTACATTGCTAAGCAGTCTCTTCTAGCTCATGATGGTTATTGGCCATGATAGTATACAGGGTTCGCACAGGCTTGAAAAGTACTTTAATATACAGGACTGTCTTGAAAAGTCTTTCAAAATTGAATTTGCCTTATAAAGTACTTGGAAAAACTCAAAAGCCATGAAAAGTCCTTGGATTTTACCATTTGAAGGAGGATTCAACACTGTCTTTGGAGACCTAAATTAATATAAAATTGTGGCGCCTTTATTTGGTGCAGCATATAAAGGCACAACAATTTTATACTAAACTCTAAAACATAAGTTTCAGTCCTCAAAAACAGTAGGAAAGAAGTCCTTGAAAAGTCCTTGAATTTTACACAAGCTTGCCTGTATGAACCTTGGTATAGGAGTAATAGGAGACTGAAATACAGTATTCATCAATCATCATGTAATACACTATATTGGAAATAATGTCCCAACAAAACAGCTTTGCTTTATATATGTGCCCAGTCGGCAAATTCTGATAACTTTAATACACAGTGAAATAGGCTGTGTGGATCTATACCATTTCCAGAGAAGTGGGTATATTTGGACAAGGTTGATTATTTAAAGGTAGACTCACTGTGCGCTTTTTGACCAAACATGACATACATGATCCTCATATGACCGTTTAATTGGTACCAGTCTGTTGTAGCTAGTTGCTGTTCAAATGGGCTATTAATAAAAAGTAGATTCTTGGAATGAAACTTTAAATAAAAACCTTTTATGAAACCATATTTGGCATGTAGCATCACCTGTGGACCTCTTCCTAATTTGTTCAAGTTATGGCCCTGGAGACATCTTTTTGACCCTGTCCCCATGACCACATGTTCAACATAGGCTGATATAAAAATAAAATAAAATAAAAACACAAGGCTGGTATATGTATATAGTAACACCTAGTGAACCTCTACTAAACATTTCTTGTAAATGCATTTCCTCCAAAACCATTGGATGTGCATATGTAACAACTTCAAACTTTGCAGGTGCATAGGTCACATAATGTAGAGGAAACTGCGCCAGTAAACAAAAACAGCACTTCAAATTGAGCCCCATTTAGTGTTATGTTGGGGGTATTGGCTAGTATATTTAAAAAAACCTTGTTTTATCAATAGCAGTAGACGCGTTTTTCTTCTTTCCAGTTTAAAGAAATCAGTTTTGCCTATGAGGTATTATCTAATTCTGAGAAGCGAGAGACATATGACAGATATGGATTACAAGGTTTGAAAGAAGGTGGAGGAGGAGGGGGTGAGTATCCATCTTGAAACATAAATATCTGCCTGATTCCCATAAGTTTACATGTTCATCTATGTGTTTGTACGGTAAATGTTCTAAAATTTCTAACGCTTTTCTCTTTCTGTTCTAAAACAATGATGGTAATCAGGGCTGGAAAACACAAATTCTTGTCAAAATAGAAAAGAGGGAAGACCCTTATCAGACTGTTTCTTCAGAAATTGCTATCCTCAAAATTTGTGAACATTTACCATACTTGATATATAGCTTGAATGTGAGATTTATTTACTTGTCCTTTGTAAAGGCATCCAACAAGGCTCAGTAGAACCAACACATCTGCATAGTTCCACCAGTCAATTGTCACTGCTAGCACTCAGTATGAAGGTTTAGATGAAACACTAAACATAGGGCCAGTTAAGAAAAAAATGTAAGCGTAAAATTGTGATTATTTTCTTACCCATCAGTTGGGTGCTCAAAAGAACCATCTCGTTGAGACGGTTCTTTTGAGTACCCACAACATATGTATTTGGTTGAGAAAAAAAGAAAATTAAGTTTTGATAAAACCCTTTTAAGTAAAGGGCTGCTTATTTTGCACAAAAATATCTAGCTTGACAAGGATTGAAACAGAGGCATAAAATTGTCTGAATTTTTCACTAGAGGTGCAATAAAAAATATCAAAATATTTGCTTGTCTACCAACATGGGGAACTTGTCATGGATTGTTCCAGCTGATTTGATGGGAGATTTTCCTCACTTTTTACTGGAGAGAAAATAATGTGAATGTCTGACTGTCACTATAAATGGCTACTTTTAAAACATTACATAAGATATTTATTTTAGACCTGATTTGAAATGTTTATTTTAGATCTATGCTCAAGGCTATACAACTTTGTTCAAACTCAACACGACTGAGTATGGAATTTTTCCTGATCATAAATGTTTAAGTGCCAACAATGGTTGGCATTTTAACATTTATTAGCAGGATAATTACAATGTCTGACAAAAATATTTAAATATTGCGCTTGTCCTGAAGAACCAGTGACTTTACAATTTTCACTCGTCCTGCAAACACATGCGCTTGTCCTTTAAAAGTGTATGCAGTAAAGAACATAACGAAGTAACATGTTATATGACTTCCTCGAGTAATTTCTTGGGAAGAATTACTCGTCCTTTCTAGATTTCACTAGTAATTACGAGAGGACAAGTGGTTTTTGTCCCCTGTGTGTTTTTGAGCAAGAAACTTTATCAGCTGCTTTACTAGTGCTTAGTACTGGTTCTACCCAAGAAGACAAGAAACCATCCCTACAATACTGAAAAATTGTTGACTGAGATGTAAAGCATCAAAACGAACAAAAGCTCCCATAATCTAGGCTGAAGCTCACTTGAATATATGCACGACACAAAAAGCAGACAACATTAATATTGGCGAGGAGGGAGCGCAGTGGCTCAGTGGTAGAGTGCTTGACTCGAGACCGAAGGGTAGTGGGTTCGAGCCTCACCGGCGTCACTGCGTTGTGGTCCTTGAGCAAGACACATTTATCCTAGCTTAGTTCTGGTTAAACCCAGGAAGAACCGTCCCACATAACTGAAAGATTGTTGAGTGGACATAAAGAATCAAATCAAACAAAAAACAAATAATATTGGCGAGATAAGGGTTATTAACCCTTAAAGCACCTGCAAACAACATATCTGAAATGCTCAAATGTCTGCTTCAATGGTCTGCTGCATATTTTTGCAAACATTTGACTAATGTTAGTATGACCTAGAGGCCACCGGTTCGAGCCTCACTGGCGTCACAGCGTGTGTCTTTGAGCAAGACACATTAATCCTAGTTTGGTACTGGTACAACCCAGTAAGACACCCGTCCCTACATAACTGAAAGATTGTTGATGGGACGTAAAGAATCAGATCAAACAAACAAACTAATGTTAGTATAGGGACAAACAATGTGAACCAAGATGGGACTGCTCCTACTCAGTAGTAGAGTGTTTGACTCAAGATCCAGGGCTTGTGGGTTAAAGCCTCTCCAGAGGCACTGCATTGTTTTTTGAGCAAGACACTTTATCCTCTAACTTTATCTCTGAGGGAGCGCAGTGGCTCAATGATAGAGTGCTTGACTCAAGACCGAAGGGCCGTGGGTTCGAGCCTCACCGGCGTCACTGTGTTGTGGTCCTTGAGCAAGACACATTTATCCCAGCTTAGTACTGGTTCAACCCAGGAAGACCCGTCCCTATATAACTGAAAGATTGTTGATGGGACGTTAAGAATCAAATCAAACAAAAACTTTATCCTCTGCTTTACTGCTTAATACTGGTTCAACCCAGGAAGAATTAAAACAAATGGCACAGGTTTAGATTTAAACAAAATTTTCGGCATAAAAATGTAAATATTTTCTTACCCATCAGTTTTAACATGTGTTTTTGGTGCTCAAATGAACCGTCTCATTGAGACGGTCCTTTTGAGTACCCGCAAGATATGTTTTGATTGAGAAATAAGAAAATTAAATTTTCATTACACACTCTTAACTAAAGTTTTGACTATCCTCTGCTTAATACTGGTTAAACCCAGGAAGATCAGTCTCGCCATGACTGAAAATTTGTTGACTGGTAGATAAGGAATCAAAACAAATGGACAAAAGCTTATGTAGGAGCAGTCTGATCTTGGTCAACACTGTTTGTTGAAAATGCTTCTAAAAATTCCAGCAGACAATAAAAGCAGACAACTTAAGACCTGGCCGCCTAGCGCAGTCGGTAACGTGTCTGATAACAGATGCAAATCTGACTGCGGAACCAGGGGTCGCGAGGTCAATCCCCGCCCGGTCATATACTTTCGTGGAGATTGTTCATGAAATAATTTCTACGGTCATTCTCCTCCCTTCCGTTGAATCATTCAAGAAGGGTTGTTTTCAGTTGTTTTCAGTTACAAGTGAAAGTTATGTGCAGTAAGTACTGGTTAACTGCTTGTTCAAGCTTGCCAAGGAAAAAGTGTGGTTAGATCAACTGACTGTCCAGCCATGACCATAGCTGATTAGCTGTTGACTTGGGATGTAATGCAACAAAATAAACAAACAAACAAAAACAACCTAAACTTTAGTTGTGATTGGCGGTGATGAGTGTCATTTGTCATTTCAGGCGGTTTTGGGGCGGACATGTTTGGAGATCTGTTCGGTGGACTGTTTGGTATGGGAGGAGGCGGGCCCTTTGGTGGCATGGGTGGAATGGGAGGACGAAGGGGACGTAGAAGAGGAGAGGACACATTCCATCCACTCAGGTACTCACTTAAATTACAGTAAAACCGGTATTAAGCGGCCACTCAAAAGAACACCAAAATTGGTTTCAATACCAATTATCGCTTAATGCAGGTCAAAAGTATTGCAGAATGCTCCCCTTGGAGCATTCTACAATACTTTTGACCTTCATTAAACTACCATTTTCCATTAAGACATTTGTTTTGTCTATTTTTAAGTGGCCGCTTAAGACAGATTTTACTGTATATGCCTTGTCTGCTGATGACCTTTGCAAACTGACACTGATGGTGTTCTGAAAGAATTTTTTTGAAAACAAAAAAGTTTGAAAGAATTCGTGTGGCTCCCAAATTTTTTTACCATTAAATTTTACCATAGAATTGAGGTCAAGAAGCTCAAGCATTACCACAGGGTTCGCACAGGCTTGAAAAGTACTTGTCAATGAATTTAGAGGGCTCTCTTGAAAAGTCCTTGAAAATTAAATCTGCCATGAAAAGTACTGGAAAATCACTCAAAAGCCTTGAAAACTTGAATTCTACTATTTTCTGTAGTACTTGGCACTGTTGGTAGGACTGAATCAGTATAAAATTGGAGTGCCTTTATTTGGTGCAGCATATGCTGCACCAAATATAGGAACAACAATTTTATACTAATTTTCTAGTACTCATTTTATAACTCAGTATAGCTTTACTGAAGTAGAATTTTAACACTGAGATCAGTTTTTTTTTTATTAAATTTTAGTCCTTGAAAACTGTAGAAGAGGCTTTTAGAAGTCCTTGAAAAGTCCTTGAATTTTACTCAAACTTCCCTGTATGAACCCTGTACCAGTAGCGCTCTTGACCCCTAGAGAAACAGGCACCACAAAATAAGGCAAGCAGTGATGCAACCCTGTTATAATGGTCTTAGTATTATATTGGACAGCTTTGAATCGACCATCCAGTGTAGTTTTCTCCATTTTGTTTTGTATTGCCATTGTTTAACCTGATATTTTGATCATACAGTAAAACCTGTGTAAAACCCAGAGCAACAGATAAAGCTCGTTTTATCGTTTTTAAGGAATTATTTTTACAGAAAAACGAAATGAAATTAAAAAACTATTGTATAAAAACAAATTGCAAAAGGAAAAAAAACTAATTATGATCGATCATTTGATTGTTTTGATGACCCAAGTCCGATGGTGCTAGTGTTTTTGGATCGGTTCCTGGTGGTTTACAAACCTGTGATTGCTAGTGGAGCTCGTAGTTTGAATATTTTTCCTTGTTTTGTGGTCGACATTTTAGAAATGAAACCGGAAAGAGAAACAGTGGTTAACGATAACTACCAAAATGCAGACCAGTACCAGAACCGAATTCTAAACTCCCCAATAGTGGTATACTTCCCAAAACGCAATTTCAGCTGAGTGGAAGGTTGCCACTGTCGGGGAGTTTGACTGAATTCCGGTTCCATTCCTTGTTTTAGTAGTAACCGCTGATCAAAGTTTCTGTTTCCGCTTTCGCTTCAAAACGTCTAGACTTCTAAACGTGGGTGCAATCAGAAAAAAGTTCCAACTACACGCTCCCAAAGCATTCTTGGGTTTGTTTCCCGTCAGGAACCTACAGCAAAAACTATTGTTAGTAAAATCCTTGCTGATCTGATTTCCAGTCATAGATGAATCAGAAAATGGGTGGCAAAAGCCAAGCATTGAGGAGATTCACTTTCTGAAAAAACAGCTGTTGGATGGAGAAAAACTAATTAAAACTATTAGAAATCCTGAAAAACTATTTGTGAAAAAAATCTTGTAGTGAAAACTAATAATTGACCCAATCCTTATCTATTGCTCTGAAAACTGCTACTTTCAAAAAGACCAGGAAAATGGCTTTCAATACCCATTATTGCTAAATGCAGGTCAAAAGTATTGCAGAATGCTCCCTTTTGACCTTCATTAAGCTACAAGTTGTTATTTAGACATTTGTTTTGTCTATTTTTGAGTGGCTGCTTTACACAGGTTTTACTGTATCTGATTGTATTCACCATAAATGAAGCTGCACCACCATAGATGAGCTGCAATATACCTTGATTACAAGTAGTTTTCCCATAATAATCATAATAATGGTACTTCAAATACTGACCCTTTTAAAATTCAAAGCATGTAATCATTTTCTTTTCATCTTGGGAAGAGTTACTTGGTTAAAGCGTTTGTGTGAGGGATATAACTCCATCAAGGGACAAAATGCGTAATGACTGGTCTAAACTCCTCAGTACCTGTAGATGAAGGACTAGAGTTCTAAATTTTTGTTGGTCTTCATCTACATCCTGTCCAGAAGTGAACTCTCTGGCCACTGCCTTTGCAAATGCACAGGCTCACCTGAGCAGTTGTTGCATCACAATAGTATGGGCCTTGTCGCGACAAAATCTGTCTTCAGGGTTTCCAACAAGCGAGTTTCAACACAGTCTCCTCAGCTACAGAGACCAGCTAGAAAATTGAAATTTCACCTGTAGCAATTTGACATATAATACTTTCCAAAAAGCGAATAACAAAGGCGCTGATCAGACTGCGTGGATGCGCAGGCTGGTCTGCGTCTGTGTTGTTCACAAACCCCCGAAGACAGGTTTTCTCACATCAAGGCCCATATGATGGCTCATATATTTATAATATTTTTTTGTTCTATTTTCAGAGTTTCTCTAGAAGATTTGTATAATGGCAAAACATCCAAACTTCAGCTCAGCAAAACAGTGATATGCACTAAATGTAACGGGTATGTAACTAAATGGTTTTAACTCTTTACTTCTCTAAGTGTCATCTGCTAATAACCTTTACAGTCAGTTTGGACCCAGATCACGCCCGACACTGTTTGACACTTTTATGCAGGCGCAGATCAACAATTTTTTGTCAGGGGGGGGGGGGGGGGGCTCATTGACATGGTTCTTTTGAGTACCCAGAGCATATGTTTTGGATGAGAAATAAAGAAAATAGTTCTCCAATACAGTCTTATCTGGAGACCTGTATACATATGATCAATGCAATGAATATTTGAAAGAATAATAAGATTGGTACTAGCTCTTTCGAAAGATGATGAAAGCAAAACATATATATTTTGGCAAAAATCAACAGACGTAAAAAAAAAAATAAAGCATGCATAATTACTCAGCATGCGAAGAGTTATAGGTAGGGAGCGCAGTGACTCAGTGGTAGAATGCTTGACTCGAGACTGAGAGGCTGCGGGTTCGAGCCTCACCTGCGTCACTACATTGTGTCCTTGAACAAGACACATTAATCTTAGCTTAGTATTGGTTTAACCCAGGAAGACCCGTCCCTATATAACTGAAAGATTGTTGATGGGATTTACAGAATTAAATCAAACAAAGAGTTATAGGTGAGCAATTTAAGTAAAGTGGCTAACATTCAAAAGCAGATAAGATTGCTGTGAGTGGCGGAATAATTGTTAATTGAAGGTGCTCCATTGAAGACTCAGATCAGCCTGTACGTCCACACAGTCTGATCAGTCTTCCATGGGCACTCTATGGGTAGCCAAGAGTCCAGCATTTCTTCAGACAGAAACTAAGTCTGTGCAGATGCGCAAACTGATTTAAATCATCGCTGTATGCACAGGGTTCGCACAGGACTGTCTTGAAAAGTCCTTGAAAATTAAATTTGTCTTGAAAAGCACTTGAAAAACACAAACAGGCCTTGAAAAATCCTGAATTTTACCATTTATAGGAGGATTCAACACTAATTTGGAGGCCTAAAGCTAATTTTCTAAAACTTATTTCTTTAGGAAAGCAGTCTAGCATTTCCTAAGTAGAATTTTAACATGTAAATCAGTATTTTTATATGTTTTCAGTCCTTGAAAACAGTAGGGAAGTCCTTTAGAAGTCCTTGAAAAGTTCTTGAATTATACACAAACGTGCCTGTATGAACCTTGATGCACATGTACAATATGCTGGATACCAGTTTAAATAAGTGTTCTAATTGCAGGGTTGGTGGTAAATCTGGTGCAATGCAAAGATGTAAAATATGTAATGGCCGTGGTGTTAAAGTGACATTACGGCAGCTTGGCCCTGGGATGGTGCAGCAGATGCAGTCTGTATGTCCAGACTGTCATGGAGAGGGTATGTAATAGCTTTTGAACCCTTATACTGATAGACTCTTCTGTCTGAAAGCTGGATGGTTCATTGTACAGATTAAGGGATCTTGGGGTTAGAATTTCCAAGTAATATCCATTTCTGTCCCTAAAGATTATAAGAATCTATTATGAGTGTGAGTGTAGGATAGAAAATTCTGTCCAGAGGATCGCCGTTTGGCATCACAAGGCTTGCCCTGTGATGACACACGGTGACCCCAAGGGACTGATTTTTCTATCCTACCCTCACACTCATAATGGATTCTTTTTCTTGCTCACCACTGTTTTTTTTTTATTTGAAAATACGCATCCAGAAGTCCCTGAATACGCTAAAATGCAATTTCACATGATGATGCCACTTAAACATAACAATGACGTCACTTGAACAGTGATAATTTTTCATTTTGAAGGAATGAGTTTTTCAAGTGCACATGATTTGAAACAATGGGATTTTTTGGATAACAATGAGATTTTTTCAGAATTTGCACAATTTATTCGTCAACATATATTAACTATTCTCACAATAAAACAACTGGTTGTGAAAAGGCCTTCTCTGACTAGATGTGCACAAACATGAGGGTGAGAATGACCCTTAAGATGACATTGCCTACGAGCAAGTGATTCTTACTTTTGCAGGGGGGCTGGTTTTGTTTGGTCATTTGAACTATTTTCTGATTCATCAGAACTACCGCGGAATACCTCAATAATTGAACGCTGATCTTTTGATCGACAAAGTTTCTTCTTTGGTGGCATTGCAGACGATTATTTGACTGACTACTCAAACCGGAACCATGCGAAAAAAATTGAGATGCTTACCTGCTTCGTAATTGTTCTAAATACAATAATCTCGCGAGCTGGGAGACATCGAAGTAATGTGCAACAAAATGCGTGACGTATGCGATTTTGCTAAGCGGTGTTAAAATTGAGATGCTTACCTGCTTCGTAACTGTGTCAAAGTACGACATTCTCGCGAGTTGGGAGCCATTCAAATAATGTGCAACAAAATGTGTGACGTAAGCGATTTTGTGAAGCGGTGTTACTGTAAATATTACACGCTAGGCAGGATACGCTCACCGAAGGATTACAACAACTCTGGATATGAGTGCGATTTTTTCTCGCACATCTTAATGAATAATGCGATATTTAGGAAAAATATGCGCTATACGCGCAAATCGCACATGAAAAATTATCACTGCTTGAAGACAATGTGTGTGAGTTCCAATCCAACCAATGTACAGTCAAAACTCTTTATAACATCACTCGTTACAATAGAATATTTAATATCCGACATATGCTGAGAACGGATCTGTTCCCATTAAAATTCCCTCTTTTTAACAGAATATTCACTTAATGACACCGACAGTAACTTCTGGAAACAGATATACTTTTTCTTTTGAAAATAAATTCATTATAACAGAATTTTTACCATGTGTCAGATAATTTTGTGATCAGGACAAGGTCTTTTGCATGAACAGGTTTCTGTCTCATTTGATAAGAGGGAAGCTTTGTGCATTTTGATTCAATATGAAAATGAACTGATGTATATATTTGGAACACTAGCATTTTAATTCATATGTATATTTTCTTTTACCAAATGATTATGATGTGGAAATCTGGCACTGGTCAGAATTTCCTTACAACAGCAAATTTACTTTAACGTCAAAGATAGCTTGGAACAAACATCGTCGTTATAAAGAGGGTTGACTTTATGAAGCCCTCATGTGACAGCCTGGGTAAGATAGCATAGGTTAGATAAGATTTTCTATCCCAGGGTAAACTCCGGTGAGCAAGAATGTTCTATCTTGGCAAACAGTGTAGACTCTGGTGAAATGCTGCATTCTACAATATTGATCCTGAGTCTTCACTGTCTGTCAAAGTACTTGTATATGATGGGAAAGTCAGTCTCAAAACGCTGAATTAGGCAGATTAAAATAGCATCTCTGATTTGTTTTCACTTCACCTGAAGACAATTGACCATCTAAAATTGAATTTGTTAACATTTTTAGGCTAATACTGCAAGTTTAAAGATACAAATTTCAAAAGCTCAGGATTTTTGAAATATTGAACTTTTATCACAGGTTTAGATAAGCAAAAAATTTCAGCGTAAAATTGTAGTTAGATAAACAAAAAACTTCAGTGTAAAAGTGTAAATATTTTCTTACCCATAATTTTTAGCATATGTTTTGGGTACTCAAAAGAACCGTCTCTTTGAGACAGTTCTTTTGAGTACCCACAACATATGTTTTGATTGAGAAATAAGAAAATGATTTTTCTGTTACGCCGTCTTAACTAAAGTCCTTATAACAGGATACAATTGGTGAGGGGTATTTGTTTGTTTGTTCTTTTGTGTGTTTGTTTGTTTTGTTGCTTTATGTCCCAAGTCAACAGCTATGGTCATGGCGGGGCGGTCAGTTCACCTAACCACACTTTTTCCTGGGTAAGCTTGAACAAGCTTTTAACCAGTACTTTGTGCACACACTAGTGCTTGTAACTGACAACAACCCTTCTTGAATGATTCAGTGGAAGGGAGGAGAATGACCGTAGAAATTATTTCACAATCAATCTCCACGAAAGTATGGGACTGGGCCGGGATGCAATCAGACTCGCATCTGTAGCCAGACACGTTACCGACTGCGCTAAGCGGCCAGGTAGTGAGGAGTATGGGACATGCAAATTATTCAGCATGACAAGGATTTAACATAACTTTGAATATTTTCAGGTGAAACAATCAACGACAGAGATAAGTGTAAGACATGTCGGGGTAAGAAAGTGACAAGTGAATCAAAGATACTTGAAGTACATGTAGATAAAGGCATGAAAGATGGACAAAAAATACCTTTCAGAGGTGAAGGAGATCAGTTAGTAAGTAGAATTATCTTTAACACTTTTAAGTCCAATGGAATATTCCATTTATCTGCATACAATAAAGTCCGGATGGTCCATTGTATAGTTTGAGGGGTCACAGGATATAATTTCCCCTAAAAAATAATTTCTTTCTCTGGAGATTTCATCTGGATTGTCACTCTTTTCGAAAGTACCTGTTTAAGAGTTTTAGGTATACAAAGGGTGATGTGGGTTTTAGGCCAGCTCTTTAATACTTATCACATATGCCAGGGGGGGGGGCCCAGTGGCTCAGTGGTAGAGTGCTTGACTCGAGACCGAGGGGCTGCGGGCTCAAGCCTCACCGGTGTCACTGCCTTGTGTTCTTTGAGGAAGACACATTTATCCTAGCTTAGTACTGGTTCAACCCAGGAAGACCCGTCCCTACATAACTGAAAGATTGTTGATGGGACGTAAAGAATCAAATCAAACAAACAAATTTTAAAACCAATGGAATATTCCATTAAACTACATACAATAAAGTCAGGATGGTCCATTTTATATTTTGAGGGGTCAGAGGTTATAATTTCCCCAGAAAATATTTTCTTTCTCTGGAGATCAAATTTGCCTAAGCAAATAGTGTAGACCGTGGTATACGGCATTTCATCTGGATTGTCACTCTTTTCAAAAGTACCTGTTTAAGGGTTTCAGGTCTACAAAGGGTTGTGGGTTTTAGGCCAGCTCTTTGGTACTTATCACATATGCCAGGGATTTTTTTCGCAATTCTGGGAAGGGACCCTCAGGCCTTTCAGATTGGAAAAAGTAGCATGGTAAACCCCTAAATTGGGAAAAAATTTTATAGTGTGCACAATAATGTCATTTTTGGTCAATAAAAAAAAATTAGCTATTACATATACTATTGCCATTAAATTGAAGGAGAACATCACCATGTAGCTTGTGTGTGTGTTGAATGAAAATCCCAATCTTCAACAAAAAAAAATTTTATTTTTTTTTTGAAGATTGGGAATTTTTTCCCTCAAAATAGGGGAAAAAGTCACATAAATTCCATTGGGAATGGGGCTGTATTTCAGCCCCTGAGAACACCAAAAAAATCCATGTTTGCTAAAGGTCACTCTTTAAACAGGCCAAATAAAAAAAATACCCGTGTTTAGGGTAACCAGACCCGGAATCGAGACAGTTCACCGACAAGACAGTTCGCCGACACCCATTTTGAAGACAATTTCTCTACCAATTTATATATCTACTTTTAAGTCAAATCATAGTTAGTCGATTTTTTTTCATAATTTACAGGTATATTTTCGACCATATGTCATTATAGCATAAAACATGTGTCGGTGATCTGTCTTCAAAGGTGTCTGGGGGCCTGACTTTAATAAGAAATTATTGCTGTATATTTCAGCCGGATGTAGAACCTGGAGATGTGATAATAGTTTTACAACAAAAAGAACATGAAACTTTTACTAGAGACGGTGATAGTTTATTTTGCACACATGATTTGAGTTTAACAGAAGCTCTTTGTGGTTTTGAAATTACCATAAAACAACTGGACGGTCGTGATCTGTTGTTAAAAAACCCTGCCGGTGTTGTTGTAAATCCAGGTATGTACATGTGGTATGCTTAGGCCAAATAAAAAATATCTGTGTTTAGGGTAACTCGACTCTACCTAAATTTACTGGTGAAACCTAGAAATTTTTTCAGGTTTTCTGGAAAAAATATTATTTTATGCATTTTGAAAGGCATTTCAAAATGCATAAAAAAAATTATTTTTCCAAAAAAAAATTAAACAAAATATGTGTACCTACCCTACCTAAAATTTTCAGACCCATTACCCGAAACACACTTTTTTTATTTGGCCTTAGAAAAGTTTATCCTATTTAACCCTTTGTATTCTGATGGATATTTCCAATCATATTGATACAATAAGCATGGAATTGCCCATATTGTACTTAAATGGGTCAGAGGTAGAAGTTTCTATTAAATTATGATGTATATATATGTCCATGAATGTTATATTAGCTTAAGCAAACAATGCAGGTCCTGATGAAATGAAGCATTTTGCAGCATTTCATCTTGGTCTTCACTGTTGCCAAAGTTCCGCTTTAGAGGTTTCCTATATAAAAATAAAGAGCAAATTAGGACTGTAAATGACAAATTCTGCAATATCTTGATTTTATTAAGAAGAATATTTGTTGGGACCGAGGACGGAGGTTACAAAACTTTTTTCATGCTCAACTCAACTGAGCATGAAATTTCAACAGCTTATAAAAACTAAAATGCTGAAAAAATAAAGACTACTCTTGCTTTCAAACTCCCCGATATTTTATTTATCATGCTATTAAATGTTAGAATGCCAACATTTGTTGGCATTTTAACATTTATGAGCATGATAAATTTTATGCTCTGTTGAGTTGAGCACGAAAAAAGATTTATAACGTCGAGGCCTGGCAGAAGATTCAAATGAAACTGCAAGCCCTATTTTGTTCTAAAGCAGCTACAAAATTTAAAAAAGGGGGTCTGCTTTAAATTTTAGTTACTTCCCTATGACTCAAAAGCTATAAGTTGCAGCTGCCTTAAGGGGGAAGGGGGGGGGGGGGAGGAGGGGAGGGTGGATATAATACCTTCAATGTAGGTTATATATAAATACTTAAGGAATAAAGAAACGCAACAGACAAAAATATAATTTTTGCGTGTTTAAATGACGGTTTGGTGAAATCTCTTTTGAAAATTTTCTATTGAGTATTTATAGCATGTGATGAAATACCAAAACGTCATTTAAACGCTACATTTTACGCTACAAGATTAAAATATATGAAAATGTAAAATGTGACGTAAATGTCAGAATAAAGATCAAGAAACCCCGTCTTTTCCATGTTTGGTTATTTGGCGTTGACTTGATAATGTGCATATAAAACAAACATCCAATCATATTCAGTAAAGCAGTCAAATATTGCACCAAAACACGCTACTTGAATGGCAAGATACACAATGGTAGTGAATAAACAATAAATGTCATTTAGAGCCGTCAGGTTTGGGTCGCTGGTTAAAATTCGTGATAAGATAAACCTAGAGACATCAGAACATGCTTTCTTGGTTTCAGATACCGTAGACATACGCTGGTAAGGTGTTTATATTGACGTTAGCCAAACAAAACACGGCATAATGCAAGAGAAATCATCTGATTACATGCCGAGAGTGGTCACCAAACTTGTAAACTGTAACCTAAACGGTGTCACTGGACCATTTTATCATTAGAAAAACGCACAAACATCATGGAAACCATTAAAACGTAGGATATCGAATTTTGACGTCAGAATTGAGTTTTTTTGATGTCTGAAGATCTCAAGTCATAATTCTTGAACAAAACGTCCTTGTAATGAATAAATCTCAGCAGAAAAGAAAGTTTACCCGTTTCATGCAGTATTCAAGAGTTGACGTTAAGCTGTTTCAGAATCCTACAGAAACGTCGCCATTTGATCATTTCCTTGATCCGCAATCTATGCCAAGACTTTTTAAAACAATAAACTGATGGATGACTCAAACCTTGCTTTTATTGACCCTGTTTCAGCAGTTTACTATGGGGGGTCACGCTGGTTACCGGCATACCAAAATGATAACATAATTGATAATTACGTTGAACCTGCTGTAATTTGTCGGACATATACTGCTCCTATGGATAAATATCATTTGCACAAAAAACTTGCATCATATTGTATGCTTACAATGACTCGAAGTGTTTGTTGCGTTTCTTTATTCCTTAAGTATATATATATCATATTTTGAAAAATGTTTACATTCAGATCTGCCTGCTTGTGTGTATCATCTGCTATGTTTTCCATTCAACCAGTGAATATGTTGTATTAAATGACATAGTGCACTGTGCAATTGAACGGGCTGGAAAACATTAGTTTATTTAGTATGATAGATATTCTTTCATCTGGGTTCAAGATCTGGCCCCAAAGTTATAACACTTTTTTCTGCTTAACTCAATTGAGCATGAAATTTATTGTGCTCATAGATGTTAAAATGCCAACAATTGTAAACATTTGTTAGTAGCAACCCCAGCTGATTTTTTAATTTCAATTAATGTCTCTAAATCAAAGTTCATTTGGTAGAGCTCTACAAAAGCAACAGTTTAAATTTTGAAGATAACTTTACAAGAACAAAAGTTACAGCAGATTGAAGTTTCCTAAAACCGTGCATTTCCTGGAATTTTTCTGCTATTAAGGATGCTGACTTGAAGCCCGCGACGACGGACCTGACGAGAATGAAAATTAAAAACAATCTGCTGTAACTTTTTTATTTTTCAAGGAATCTGTATGAAATTTGGTATGCTTATGTATTTTTTCCTGCTCTTTTAGTTTCTGGCATTGTTTTTTCACTACTAAGTATAGGGAAACAAGTTATCAAAGGAGTCATGCTGCGAAAATTTGATATTTTTATTTTTAAAATTTGTTAATTAGAACCATGTTGAAAAAAGCATCTATGCGTAACATACAAAGAAAATATGATATAAAAACCTGTAAAACTGATAAAATATAAATAATAAACAGCAAATAGTCATTGCAGTTCTCTCTTTCTATAATAGATACACATTGTGGTACATGTAAATGTTCAAAATTTTGAACTTTTTTCTATTCTCAAAAACAACGTTGGTTATCAGGGCTTGTATTCACAAAATGTTTGTCAGAATAGCAAACACAGAAGACCCTAATCAGACTGTTCCTTCAGAAGCAGTGTGATCTGGGTCTGCACTGTTTGTCTAGGCATTTTTTGGCAAGCAATCAGTGGTCACATTTTTATATCATTTATCGTATTTCCGATTTGCAAAGCTACCATCTCAGTTTCTCTTTTCAATTAACCCTTTGTATACAGGAAACCCCTAAACAGATACTAAGCATAATGCGGCATTTCATCAGGGTCTACACTGCCTATAGAAATGAAAAAAAAAAGGTCAGCAACTCACTTTACCAAGTTTTTAGGCGACGGCCTACAAAACTTGGAAAAAATATTGGCCAGCAACTCACTTTAGGTAGATGCCAAAACTTTGCCATTTAAAAAAATCTTGGCCAGCAAATCGCTTAAGAACTAAGGCCTGACTATATCAAGGTCAAAATCTTTGGAAGTAATGATTCACTTTTGTCACTCTTCCTCAAAAATGTTCAAAGACAGTACCATTTTCAAGGCAGCCTAATGGGACTAAGCTGTCAAAATTACGAAGGACTTGGTTTTAGCTGATACTGTTTTTCTCACAGAAACGCCCCAGATACATCTTGATGCCTAGAAGAAAATATGTCTGTCATGACATGATGTTGTATCCAAACAAAAAAGTAAAGACTTCACAGAAGGATTGGAATAATGCTGCCACCTTTATAAACAGTTTGGATCCAGACCAGGCTCATCAAAATATTGGTCTTGATCTGGATCCATACCATTTGACGCTAAATAGGGATGACCGCTGAACACCTCCATAAACAGTTTTGACAAAATGCCGGTCCTGATCTGGATCCATACTGTTTGACACTAAATAGAAATGACAGCTGATAACCTTTATAAACATGATAAACAGTTTGGACCCAGATCAGATGAGACAAAATGTTAGGTCTGATCTGGGTCCAAACAGTTTGACACACGGTGCTTCACAGTTTAGACCCAGATCAGGCCCTCTGGTCTGGATCCAAACTGTATGTCACATGGAATAAACTATGTTATATGCGGGACCATATTGTATTTTTTTTTTTATTTGTTCTGATTCTTCTCATCCTAGTGAACAATTTTTCTATGCTGTATCGAATCGTGCAATGGGTTGGTTTGCTTATGTTGAACATTTCTCAAGTTCAATACTAACAGTGCTGTGAGAGTGACTTGGCCTTGTAAATGATGGGATTTTAAATCTCCCATAGTCTTGTCCCGGAGGATAAAACAATTTTGTGCCCCCTCCCAGTCCCGGCTCCCTGTCCCAAACAAAACTCAGAAATTTGGGGTGGGGGCATTTATCTGGACTAACTTGTGTCTTCTAACTGGTAGAGACGATATGGGGCAGAACCCTTTAATAATGAGCTATTAGGGGACAGACCAGATAAAGCAAGTATCAAAGAAAGAAAAACTTTTCAATAGTGGTTATTGTGCAAATATCCTCATGTTTTTCTTGATAATATTTAGGCCTTTGTCAGAAGTAATGAGTCACCAGCATATTGAAAACGTGTTTAATAGTGTTCCCCATGAAATAAAAATGAAAAGTATATGTTCAAATTAGGTCTGGCATACAATTTATTAGCGAAAATCATCGCCAATTCTTTTCTAAACGGCTGGACGCGAATGTTGATTTTTTTCGACCATAACGATTTCCGATATAAAATGTTCAGATTATATATATTTTACATGGAGATGTTCTAAATAATATATTTCATCGATGGGAAACATTTTTTTCACATTATTTTTTGGTTTTGGCAGAAAAATTGCATCTGAAACTTGTAAACATTCTTATCGGTAAAAACCGATATGGCCCTCGATGACCCCGACTTTGACCTCGCTGGAGATAAAATCGTCGTAGTAAAAAAGTTGTAAGGTTTCTAAACTTTGACAAAAGATGCAATATACTTGCCGTTGTCGTAGAACGGCATTTCTGATATCAAATTAAAATTTTGGAATGAGTAGATTCTCATGATTCAAAGATAATTTTGATATTTTGATTTTTCATCATTCTGTATAACTTTGACTTTGGTGCTTTATAACTTTTGTTGTGATCGTCCGTTTTTTAAAATTTGCATTCCAGGGCCACGGGAATTCATTCATCTGTCGCGTGTCAAAAGCTCATGAATATTCAATAGCAACAAGTAGCTCGCAATTTCATTGGAAGAGGACACCTGACCACGCGCAAGTGGCCTGAAACCTGTTTATTGGCTCGAGTGGAAAATTACCGCGATGCTTAAATTAGCCAGATGCCAACAAATTATGTAAATTAAAAAGGCACACATATCATATATCAGATTAAAGCATTTTTATTGCCTTTCTAATCATGTATGTATACAGGGTGTCAATATATTGTAAACAATCAAAATTAAGGATTAAGACCAGTGACCATAGAAATTTTCTGTAATTCCAGCTGATATTGGACAGGTATTGGGGTTGCTATTTTTAGCAAGATAAATACAACATATGAGGGTTTGAAAGGAATAAAAGTTCTCATTTTTCAACATTTAAGTTTTTATGAGCCCCTAAAATTTCATGCTCAGCTGTGTTGAGCATGAAAATGGTTTTACAGCCTCAAGGCCTAAGTCTTTGCTGTTGAAGGTACAGACCAAAAGCTAGACATTTGGCAACTAGGCCAGTTAAGCAAACAAATTTAGCGTAAAACTGCGATTATTTTCTTATTCATCGGTTAAAACATGTGTTTTGGGGACTCAAAAGAACTGTTTCATCGAGACAGTTCTTTCGAGTACCTACAACATATTTTTTGGTCGAGAATCAGAAAAATTAATTTCAGTTACGCACTATTATCTGGGGCCTGAACTCGGATAACTAGTCATGCAATGGTCAAGATAAGCAAAATATTTTGTCATAAAATTGTAAATATTTTCTTTTCCATCAGTTTTAACATTTGTTTTGGGTGTTCAAAAGAATTGTCTAATCAATTGAGACTATTCTTTGAGAAGTAAGAAAACTCTTTATCAAAACACTTATCTTTAGGACTGCATTAACAGAGGCGAGTTCATCGATGCGAGCGCCTAGCTCTCATACTGATGCCAGGCTTTACACAAAGGCTCGCATTGTTGAACTCCCCTCAGGTATCCTTATCTGTTGAGAAATTATATGAATGGTTACATACTGCTTTTGATGCTCTCTATGTTGAATTATTAGTCCTGTTTCTCTGAACTTTGCAGGTATGGTACGCTGTGTTAGAGGCGAAGGATTTCCCCACTACAGAAATCCCTTTGAGAAAGGAGATCTACTGATCAAATTTAATATCACCTTTCCTCCACAGAATTTCGCCAGTGAACAACAGCTGAAGGTAGGATAGCTTTGTTCTTTCAAATGCCTATATTTTTATGCAGCGGACACAATTTTTTTCAAATTTACTCCCTGCTTAGACCCTGCTTCAAAATCACTGCTATTGTGTCATATGGGCATCGCCGCAAGAAAACCTGTCTTCGGGGTTTCCGACAAAGCGAGTTTCAAACCAGTGTCCTCAGCTACAGAGATTATCTAGGAAATTGAAATTCCACCTGAAGCACGTTTACATCTGATAATTTCCAAAAAGCAAATAACAAAGGCCCTGATCAGACTGCGCGGATGCACAGGCTGGTCTGCGCCTGTGTTGTTCGCATACTCCCGAAGACAGGTTTTCTCGCATCGAGGCCCATATTGTAGTTGGAAAGATTTGATTTTAAAAGGAATCAACCAGGGAAATAGCATGCTGCAGAGTTTATCATATGAAAAAAGAGAACCTAAAAATTATGGGCAATCTGAATCGTTGAAATGTGCTTAACTTTTCACCAAATCATATATAAGTGTAGATGTTTGTTATTAATTTGTAATAGCACGAGATAGTTCTTTTGTGTACCAATAAGTGAGATTTGAGTATCAAAATCATCTTTAATCCAGAGATGGCTCTTTTGAGTACTGAAAATGTGTGTTTCCACTGAGAAATAAGAATGTTAACCCTTAAAGCGCCAATTACGACTGCAGCAGACGACAAATTTTGCGACATCTTTCCCAATTTTCGACAAAAATAAGGTATGATATTACATGAGAATCGTCTGCCAGCAGACGATTCTCATGAACTATCATGCCTTATTTGTTATTTTTGAAAAAGCGGCAAAATTTTTAATTGTCGTCTGCTGCAAATTATAGGTGGCGCTTTAAGGGTTAATTCCTAATTCTGCCTCTTATTTGGAGGCCTTTTATTATACACAAGCTCTGTTATTTCATTTCACTGAAACACTGGCACAATGTCTTTTCAGAAATTAGAAAAATTACTTCCAAGCCGACCAAAAGTGACTATACCAGAAGGCGAGCATGTTGAGGAGGTTAATTTGGTAGACTATGATGACTCGAGGTCAAGTCGGGGTGGACGAGCAGAGGCGTACCATGAGGATGATGACGATGATGGACCAGGGGGTCAAAGGGTTCAGTGTGCACATCAATGATCAAACTTCTGTTTAGGGGATTTTTTTTAAAATAGAAAAGTATATTTAATGTTGTTGCTGAGTAATGTTGAAGAATCGTGGAAAGATTATAGGAAGGGTATACCCTTGTCTTATAGGGATGAGAAAACAAGTCCAAATGTCAGAAAGCCTCCAGATAAAAGAGGATAATCATAAGTTGAGATAAAGAGAGTAAAAATGTTCATATCTTTTTATCTATCAGTTTTAACATATGTTTCGGGTGCTCAAAAGAACCGTCTCATCGAGACGGTTCTTTTGAGTACCCACAACATATGTTTTGGTTAAGAAATAAGAAAAATGATTTTTAATTACACACCCCGGATAATGATGAACCATTTTTTTCTCAACTTGGGCATATGTCTTAGGTTGAAGGAGTGGGTTCTTTTGTGCACCCAAATCATATGTCTTAGGTTATCATGGAGTGTGTTCTTTTGTGCACCCAAAACATATGTCTTAGGTACTCAAGGAATGGATTCTTTTGAGCATCCAAAACATATGTCTTAGGTACTCAAGGAGTGGGTTCTTTTGAGCACCCAAAACATATGTCTTAGGTACTCAAGGAGTGGGTTCTTTTGAGCACCCAAAACATATGTCTTAGGTACTCAAGGAGTGGGTTCTTTTGTGCACCCAAAACATATGTATTAGGTACTCAAGGAGGCGGTTCTTTTGTGCACTCAAAACATATGTCTTAGGTACTCAAGGAGTGGGTTCTTTTGATCAGCCAAAACATGTGTCTTAAGTACTCAAAGAGGGGGTTCTTTTGATCAGCCAAAACAAGTCTTTGGTACTCTAGGAGGCGTTTCTTTTGATCAGCCAAAACGTATGTGTTAGGTACTCAAGGAGTGGGTTCTTTTGAGCACCCAAAATATATGTTAGAATTAATTTATCTTCACACCACCAGGGGGGATACATACAAGGCTACTATGATGTTATATCTGTGATTGATCTTTCATATATCTTAGGTCCCAATCCAGTACAGTAATTTTTAGATGAAAGGGGTAACCAGATGATGTTCTTTTTTTTCTGCACAAATATTTGTTGGAATTGAGACCCTTCTAATAAGCACAACAACAAATGACCCAGTTCATGAGATTTGGTACTTATAGGGGTAACGCAACTCTTTGAACATTAATGCACAGCTATCAAGTGGGGCAAGAGATCTAAATTTTGGTCTGAGTTTCCATCTACATCCATACTCTTTGTGTGCGAGTAGCCAAGGTCCTAGCAAGACTGCATGCATGCACAGAGTGGCATGGGCCTTTGCTGCTTGCATATGCAATAAGTACCAAAAACTTGTGTACGGTAAATGTTCTAAAATTTCGTACATTGGGCGCCTGCCAAAAAAGCCTAGACTAACAGAGCAGATACAGATCAGACTGCTTCTGAAGAAGCAGTCTGATCAGGGTCTTCCCTGTTCGCTATTCTGACAAGTATTTTGTGAATTTCAGCCCTGATAAGCCACTTTTTCTTTGAGATCAGAAAGTGGAAAGTGGGCGAAATTTTAGAAAATTTACCATACTGGCTCAAATGTTTTCATTGAGAAATAAGTAAACTATCGCCAGTTTATGGTGGAATAAAAATGTATTCTTGGGCTACGTGTATACGAGATTGGTTGGCTCAAAATAAAAAATACTCTCAGAATTTTGGCAGTTTATAATAGCTTCTTCAATTTATTTTCAAGTTTTTCTTAAGACGATTAACCATTAAAACTTGAAATTGTTAATATTTTGTAAGAATGCTGCAAGTTTTATTTGGAATTTCTAAATGGTCAGGATTTAGGAAATTTTGAACTTTCACCCATGCTTATTTCTCATATGACCACAATTACAGTAAAACCTGTGTAAAGCGGCCACACTCAAAAAGAAGGAAAATTGGTTTTCAAGACCAATTATCGCTTAATGAAGGTCTTAAGTAATACTTTGGACCTTCATTAAGCTACCATTTGTCATTAAGATATTTGTTTTGTCTTTTTTTGAGTGGCTGTTTTACACAGGTTTTACTGTATGTATGTTGTCTCAATGTCTCTCGAGTTTATACAATAAAAAAACTGTTAGCACTTGTTTTATTCATGGATAATCACCAAGTTTTCATTACATTTTATGAGCATTGAAGTTCATGACTAAAATTGCCCTAGATATAAGGGGTATTGAAATTACCATTTCTCATCTCCGTTAAAAGACAAACTATTATGCTATTAAACAATAGGTAATTGTCATTAAAACTGATCAACTCCAAAAAGTGGACACACCCTGAAAATTTTATTCACTATTTTGAATTGCAAAATGTTAGTCAGGTTTACCAACAATGCAGACCCAGATCCGACAGCTCCTTCAGGAGCCATCTGATCTGGGTCTTCACTGTTTTCAAAGGCATTTTGTCAGATTAATAGCGTTTTAATTTTGGAACACTCTTAAAGAAATTCTTTTGGCTGAGGCAGCTTTTCTTATTAAATAAATGATTTGAATTCCTCAATTAAGTGGATTAAAAATAATTATTCGGCCCTGCAAAAGACCCTTCTTTTTTGATATGATAGGCAGGGTTCCCACAAACTCTGGAAATCATGGAAAATCACCAAGAATAGTTCCATGCATGGAAAAATCATCGAATTTGAAAAAAAACCCTGAATAACCATGGAAAAATCATGGAATTTTGTGAAACAATTTGATGCAACCACCAGTAGCCAGAAAACTAGCTGTCAGACACACAAAACTTGTGTGTCTGACAGCTAGTTTTCTGGCAACTGATTGTTTCAAGTTTTAATTATTTCAAAATGCTAGCATGGTCTACAAGCATGATTATTTAGATACATCACTGTTGCTGCATTCCACATTTATGCTCAACGTGGTGAAGATTCTGCTAAAAAGGAAGGTTGGAGACCATGCATTAAATAGTCATGGAAATTACATTGTTGATCATGGAAAAATCATGGTATTGTATTTTTGAATTTCTGCGGATAGGGTAAGAGGATACAAAGGTTGGCCGAGTATGGGTTAAACCTGTGATACAGTATCTTTGTTTTTGCCACTCTAATCAGTTAAGAAATATATATGTAATAAAGTAAAAATTATGATCACATGTTATCTTGATTCCCCATAAATTCAGAATTTGAGCCAGTCCATGAGATGATGGTACATATCACAAATGGGCCTAGACGTGAGTAAACCTGTCTTTAGGGTGTCTGACCAGGTCATACCCAAACCAGACTGCTAGCTAGAATAGTGAATTTCTTTTGTAGCAAGTTTAGATATGATACTTTGGAATGTGCGAATACAGTCTGGTCTGTGCTTCTTTTAGCAAAACTCTGCAGGGCTCGTATATGCTCATCTATTACCATACATGTACAGCTATCAGAGTGGCTTAGAGGACTCATTATGCCCCCAACTTTGAAAAAAGTTCTAGGGGGCATAATGCTTTGGGCTTGTCTGTGTGTGTGTAGGTGTGTCCGTTGCAAAAAAAAATAAGTTACAGTTTTGAAAGAACTCTAGCGATAAGGCGTGTATTTTCCCTAGTTGACATGATAACAAACACGAAATTTTCAAACTGCGCTCTTGTTTTTAAAATTGGTGCGGTTCGGCAGCAAAATATGCAAAGTAAGCATCAAAATATGTTTCAAAGCAATTTATCATTAGCAAAGCAGTAAAAAATTGCGATTTCTACTCCCACCCCTCATTTTAAGTCTCTACTGGGTGCCATTTAGACCAGACTTTGAGTAAAGGCTTTGCTAATTTTCAAAAAGTAAAAGTGCTAAACTGTAAAGGATAGAAGCGCTATTCATTTCCAAACTTTTACAATAACCTTCCTACACATGCATACGAAACGAAATATACTTAAAATTGTGACGTTTGTCACTGGAAAGGTGAAACTGTTGTCTTTCAGTTTGTTTTTTAGATGCTTTCCCCCCTAGACCCAAGATGCCCTTTGGACAATGACATGTCGCTATAAACATATACAACATTTGTAAAAGGCGTCTTGGGTCTAGGGGAGAAGGGGGTCATAGAAGCCAAAGAAGACATCAAACATCTGACAAAAATAGACTGCTTTGCCAAATGGTCGTTTTTATTGTACATCAACTGTATAAAAATATATACTCTATCGTGATAGACCATTTGTTTACCTTAGTGTAACAGTCTATTTCACATACATGTTACTGAAATAACAAGCACAGTTGATGATCATAATAAATTCTCATTCAAAGCGAAGTAGGATTATTATATGCATTAAGGACAAAAACGATTATAATATACGGACTAGGCTGCAAGGGTGCATATACGGCTGGTCAATGTGTGTTTGTTGAATGTGCCTAGTGTCTCCAGTCCTTATTTCAACAGATTAAACGAATGTCTCATTTAGGGAAATGACTTGCCTTGTAGCTAGAAATTCTTTCATAAATAGATTTGAGGTAGAGTGCTTGACTCGAGACCGAATGGCCGCGGGTTCGAGCCTCACCAGCGTCACTGCGTTGTGGCCCTTGAGCAAGACACATTTATCCTAGCTTAGTACTGATTCGACCCAGGAAGACGTGTCCCTATATAACTGAAAGATTGTTGAAGGGATGTAAAGAATCAAAACAAACAAAAACAAATAAATAGATTTGCCATCAATAAATAGTTGACCCATATTTTTTTTTAGTCCAAATTATCTCCCTTTGTGGAGTTAGGCCCCTTTTAAAGGGTCATAATGAAATTTTGTAATCAAATAACTCAAAAAGTATAACAGCTAGGAGCTTCGAACTTAGTCAGCTGACAGAGGATTATTAGTAGATTACTGGTGAAAATTTGAAATAAAATATTTTATTTTTTATGAGTTATTGCCCTTTGAAAATTAGGACATAGAAAGTTTGGTATCTCAAAAACTATTACAGCTAGGAGCTTCAAACTTGAACAGCTGATAGAGGATGATGAGTGGATAACCTGGTGAAAATTTTAAAAAAAGTTAATTTATTTTTTTCGAGTAATGCCCTTGCATTTTTACGGGTTATTGCCCTTTGCAAGTTTGCACATAGAAAACTTGAAACAAAGATAAATCTCGAAAGCCATTACAGCTAGTAGCCTCAGATTTGGTCAGCTCATAGAGGATGGTGAGTAGATTACCTGGTGAGATCATCCTGATGAACAAGCATATGGTGTGGGGCACAGGGTTTCATAAACAAAGTTTCTAGCTTTGGCATACTTTCATACTTCAGTGTAGTGGTATAGGAGCAGCGATAGTTCTGGTGGGATTTGTCAATTGCATAGACCCCTCTTGACGTTAATTGCTTGTCTGTGTTATTAGTACCAAAATCACATGCACTGACTTATTATTATTACATTTTTGCCTCCTGAGAAATTTTTCATAAATTTTTGTCGTCTACTGATTTTTCAAAATCAACTTTTTTGAAAAATTATATCAGGAATACCATCAATGTCAAACTGAACAGTTTGTATCCAGGTCAGGCCCACAGAATGTCGAGCCTGATTTTAGGTTGAAAAAAAGGTTATCAGCAGATGGCACTTGTAGGTAAAGAGTTAATCATATTCATTAAAAATCCATTTTTCCATTGTCTGCCATCCTTTTTTGGTAATTTATTTATACAATATTTCAAGAGGGTGACATATTAAGCTTGATGGCCACTCTACCATGTGGCCCTTTGACAAGAAAACCTTGTCTGTGGGCTTGTGAAATCCAGCCAACTCATGAAAAGAGACATGAAAAATATGGCAGTCAATATGCAGAAGAGTTTATACCTAACTGGAAAAGATTTCTTGATGACTGCTTTATTCTATGGACTAAATCAAAGTCAGATTTACTTGAATTAAACAACCAAGCATTAGGTTATAAAAATTTATTCATACTCAACTCAGCTGAGCTCAAAATTTATCCTGCTCATAAATATTAAAATGCCATCAATTGTTGGCATTTTAATATTTATTAGCATGATAAATACCACATCTGAGATACTAAAAGCAAGAAACTTCTTTACTTTTCGGTATTTTTTATTTTTTGAGCAGTTGAAATTTCGTGCTCAGTTGAGTTGAGCATGAAAAAAGTTTTATAACCTGAAAATAGCATTGATACATCACTGATTGTACTGGTTGCTTTAGGTGGAAGACTCACTTTAAATTAGGGAGCTCAGTGGTACCGAGGGGAAGGGGGTTCGAGCCTCACAGGCGTCACTGCATAGTGTCCTTGAGCTAGCTTAGTATTGGTTAAACCCAGGAAGTCCTGTCCCTTTATAATTGAAAGATTGTTCATGGGACGTAAAGAATCAAAGCAAACAAACAAACAAAACTCACTTTAAATCATGATGGTACACACCTGAATTTACAAGATAAAACATTGAAAGCAAAATATGTCTATTAGTGTATCATGACTTCAGAGGATATAACATCATTAAATTGTTACACAAGTATATAATAAATCGGTTATCTGATTTGTATGGAAATTTATTTTGTGTGAACTCTTTGTTTTGGTGGACTCAACTCACAAGCATGTTTAGTACCAAAACAATTTGTCCCCACCAAATACATCTCCATACAAATCCAATACAGTAAAACCTGTCTTAAGCGGCCACTCAAAAATTGACAAAACAAAGGTCTTTAAGACAACTAGTAGCTTTAAGATCGAAAGTATTGCAGAATGCTTTCTTGGAGCATTCTGCAATACTTTTGACGTGCATTAAGCAATAATTGGTCTTGAAAACCAAGTTTTGGTATTCTTTTTGAGTGGCTGCTTAAGAGAGGTTTACTGTACCCTATAAATATTGAAATGTCGTGCACTATAACTACAAGAACGTAAATCTTTGTTGACCTTGTTCTTGACTATGTCCAGGGTGCTTAGCTTATTTGCTTGACCTTTTTCATTCACGCCGTAGATTAGGTAAATTATTGTCACTGTTAAATATTAAGTACAGGAAGTTATTGAATTTTACTCACTAGTGACTACAATTTTGTTGTTCAGAAAAATCTGTGTAAAACGGCCACTCTCAAAAAGACCAAAAATTTGTTTTCAAGACAAATTATCGCTTAATGCAGGTCAAAAGTATTGCAGAATCATTCTACAATACTTTGGACCTTTAAGCTACCATTTGTCATCAAGATCTTTGTTTTGTCTATTTTTGAGTAGCCATTATAGACAGGTTTTACTGTATACTGACAACTAGATCCAAACATTTTTACTTTCTGGTGGCATTCCTGGTGGCAAAATAAAATCGGCATGCAAAGTGTCGAAAGTTTTGAACATTAATATGCTGTCCTCAACATTTGAATCTGGGTTTGGAAATATTTGTTCAAAATATTAACCTTTTACCTGCCAATAATGACTTTCTTCTGCTGCCTTGTCTGCTTGTGCTCAAGTTAGCCTATATTGCAAACAAATTTGACCCAAAGAAGTAGTGTTTGCTTGCATTATAAAATCTAGTCTTAAGTGGATTTATATACATGCTGCAGACATTAGATGCAGTGTTAACTCTGAGCCCTCTGGGAAATTTTTTGTGCTTTTTTGTCATCTGCTGATTTTTTAAAATTCTTTCAGGAATACCATCAGAGAGTCGAACAGTTTGGATCCAGATTGGGTCCAAACTGCAAAAGTTTTCAGCAGACGACACTAGGAGAAGAGTTAAAGGTAAATACAGAAAGCTGTCAAAACAAAGACTATGATAGATCTCATTTTTACAAAATGTCAGGCCTGATCTGGATCAAAACAGTTTGACATTGGTGGTTTTCCGAATTATTGGCTGGCTCAAATTGTTTTCAGTGTCCATGATCAACTTAAGTCGCAAAGCAGACTGGGAGCACATTGGCTCAGTGGTAGAGTGCTTGACTCAAGATTGAGGGGTTGCTGGTTCGAGACTCACAGGCGGCAAGGCATTGTGTCCTTAAGCAAGACACATTCATCCCTGCTTAGTACTGGTTCAACCCAGGATGACCCATCTCGACATGACTGAGAAACTGTTGACTGGGATGTAAAGAATCAAATCAAACGATAAGCCAAGCAGACTATTTAGTGGCATATATTAGCTAGAATTGTAAAAAAATTGGTTGTAACAAGTTGTTATTGTACCATCAAAGCAGTGAATAGCTTTGGGACAGATCAGTCATGCCAGATATTGCACTAGATAGGCGGCAATCGAAAACCCGAACACGGATAAAAAGTCGCTAGAAACAGTGTTTTGTTTGCCATTTGTCGTCAGACTTATGTTCATCATTGCCATTTGTCTGCAGATCTATGTTCGTCAATAGCATTAACATTTTCATTTGCCGCCTATCAGGTGTGGATATGCGCCTTTGTTATTTATATATATGGTCTAAACATGTTTTTCTTACGATGTGGCCATGTGGAGTATAGTGAATAAGCATGAGTTTGTGGTGCTCTTCATCTCCCCTTTTTTCAAAGAGTTGAGGGGCATTATGCCAAATTATTTTTGGCTGCACTCTGTCAGTCATGCATACCTTGTTAACAGGATTCCTTATAAACTATAAAACCAGGAAACTTCGTAAAATAATAAAATCTGGCCCCTAGGCTATAAAGCTTTTTTCATGGAGCATTCAATTTTATTTATCGTGCTCAAATGTTAAAATGTCAACAATTGTTGGTATTTTATCATGCTCATAAATGTCAAAATGCCAACATTTATTAGCATGATAAATACAACAGCTGCAAGTTTGAAAGCAAGAAGTCTTTATTTTTCAGCATTTTAGTTTTCAGTTGAGCATGAAAAAGTTTTATAACCTCACAGCTTGATTAACTTTTGAAGGAATTCTGAAAACTATCTCCAGATTTAGGGCCCTACCACCCTTGCAGACAAGCATATGGTTGGGGCACATTATTTCACAAACCTGATTTTCTAGTTTCAATGTAATATTGTTGTAGAACTCAGAAATCTAGCATTTATGTCTGTTATTTTTACTCAGTGTGTGTTAATGTTTGTTTTTGTGTGCACAGATTAGTGTGTGTGTACATATGTGTGTCTGCTAGACTGCCACAGAATGATTGTACTTCTGGCTGTTGTTACGAGACTGAGACTTTATATTGTAAGCATAAGAGAAGCAAATTTTCTGAGTGTGGAAATGTGTTTTTTTTTCATATTCATTAGCTTAAAGACATGTTTGGTTGCTCAAAAGAACCGTCTCATTGTGATGATTCTTTTGGGTACCCGCAATATATGTATTGGGTGAGAAATAAAAAAAGAAATGCAATAGCCCCTCTAAGGTTTATAGGTTAAACAGGTCAGAGGGCAATTTACTTTTGATACACAAAAGCTGAGAGCAAATCGAGATTTGGATACACATGTACAGTTAAACCTGTCTTAAGCGGCCACTCAAAAAGAAGACCAAAATTTTCAGGACCGATTATCGCTTAATGCAGGTCAAAAGTATTGCAGAATGCTCCAAAACAGCATTCTGCAATACTTTCGACCTTCATTAAGTTACCATTTGTCGTTAAGACCTTGGTTTTATCTATTTTTGAGTGGCCGTTTTTGACATTTTTTTTACTGTATACTATTTATGGGTGTGCAGGACTTTTATTTGTGTTCAGAATAATAATCGTCTTTTCGGAGGAGTATTTATTCCTTAATGTTCAACTCCCTTTAATTGGAACTACAGTAAAACCTGTCTTAAGCGGCCACTCAAAAATAGACAAAACAAAGGTCTCAATGACAAATGGTAGCTTAATGAAGATCAAAAGTATTGCAGAATGCTCCTTTTGAGCATTCTGCAATACTTTCGCCCTTTCATTAAGCGATAATCGGTAACGTGTCTGGCTACAGATGCGTGTCTGACTGCAGATCCAGGGGTCGCGAGTATGATCCCGGCCCGGTACCATACTTTCGTGGAGATTGATCATGAAATAATTTCTACGGTCATTCTCCTCCCTTCCGCTGATTTATTCAAGAAGGGTTGTTGTCAGTTACAAGTGAAAGTATGTGCACAAATTACTGGTTAACCGCTTGCTCAAGCCTGCCCAGGAAAAAGTGTGGTTAAGTGAACTGACCGTCCCGCAATGACCATAGCTGTTGACATGGGACGTAAAGCAACAAAAACAAACAATTAAGCGATAATCGGTCTTGAAAACCAATTTTGGTCTTCGTTTTGAGTGGACGCTTAAGGCAGGTTTTACTGTTCTGAAAATTTTAAGCTTAAGCTCTGGTCCAGAAAACTTTGAATCTTTGAGATGACTGCATGGTAAGGAAGAGAATGGTGGATATTTTTATAAATGTATGTTGTGTCTAAACCTATTTAAAATGATTAAATACACCTGTAAATGTCTGTCTTCTGTTTTAAGTCTTTTTACCTTTTAGCGACTTGTCATCTGCTCATAATCTTTGCAAACAGTTTGAACCCAGATCAGGATCAAATTTTCATCTTGAGATGGTGTGCAGAACCCATGACTCAGCTACAAAGACCCTAGGTCACAGTTAAAGATCACAGTGACTTTGTTACCTGCGCAACCTGCATCTTTTGCACATAATTTTGTCTCTGGGATGTAGTTATTATTTCAGCGAGTCCCAGGATGCAATAGTATTGCAGACTTGACATTAAAAATAGTGTGATGGACTCATAAGTTTGCAGTTGGAATCATTGATATGGGAAACAGTAAGTCCCAGGACCCATAAGCCCAAAATTGTAAATGAATCACTGGATCATGGGATATAGCTGTAAAATTTCGTGTCCACTCCATATCTTCGTTACCTCTGGGATGATTTTCATGAACCTTTAGTCAAATTTTCATCTCAGTGGGATGGTGTGTAGAACTAATAACTCAACCATGCAGATTCCAATTTGAGCCTCACAGGCGTCACTGTGTTGTGTCCTTGAGCAAGACACATTTATCTTTGCTTAGTACTGGTTCAACCCAGGAAGACCCTCCCCGACATAACAAAGATTGTTGACTGGAATGTAAAGAATCAAATCAAACAAAATGCAAACTCCAGGTCAGAGTCACAGCTGGAACTACATAGATTAGTCATATATTTGCCTCAGTGAGATGATGTGCTGAGCCCATAATTCAACCATACTTACTTAAGGTCGCAATTGAGGGTCACAAATTTGATATTGCTCCATTTTGCCTGGAATATCAAGGGTCCCACCATTCTGTGGTGGGGGATTTAGCTGTCTTTCAGACTGCCTTGTAATTATTGAAGAATTCTGTTTCCAATTTAGTGGTGCATATTTTTTTGAATGAAAACGAAAGTCCCATAAGCTGTGGAGTTGCTGATCATTAGCTGCACTCTGAGGTGTCTGATCTGTGTCTACAATGTTTGCCTTTGTTCCCAATATAGGAAGCCAACAAAATCAGTTGATCAGGATCCACACTTGCAAATCAAATCATCCGCTTGGTGAATCATCACCGGGCTGCATAGCCCAGTCGGAAACGTGTCTGGTTGCAAATATGTGTCTGACTGCAGATCCAGGGGTTGCGAGTTCGATTCTGCCCCGATGGAGACATGAAATAATTTCTACGTTCATTCTCCCTTCTGCTGATTCAAGAAGGGTCATCAGTTACAAGCGAAAGTTTGTGCATGAAGTACTGGTTAACTGCTTAGTCAGGTTTGCCCAGAAAAAAGTGGATAGGTGAACTGACCATCCCAACATTCACATAGTTTTTGACTGGAACGTAAAGAAACGAACCAAACCAAAAATAAAAACTTGGTGAACCAATATTAATAAAGAAACTACACCACTGGATTTTATAATAAAGAAATATACTGAGGGACTTTAAAAACGCACCATTTTACATTCTCTGTTTCTTCCACATGATTGATTTGAGGATGTTTTCTGTATCATTTTTTATCCTCTTGCAAAACGGACCATTTTTTGCCATTATTTCGATTTGCTCATGCTGTTTATTCTGACGTTATATCGACGTAAGTGTTTTTCAACAATTGTCGTCTGACAAATGTGAATTTGATTCAATTTGTAAATAAACACTTTTAGGTGGAAGCCAGATGTCTTAACAAATGGAAAAACACAAAAGTTTTCAGAAATAATCGTTTTATTACACTTCCACTCGCAGCGTTTCTTTGCTAACGTCAGTATTAAATTTTCAAACATCAATAACAGACGGGTGACGTCCGCGCATGTCGCGATCCTTTTGTCTTTTATGCAACTGATTGAGGAGTATTTGTTGGCAACAGAAAGATTTTGATTATTCCTGATCCTTGGGATATAAACGGCCAATTACGTCAAAAATCAATGACGTCATGTAGACGTAATGAACGTTGCCAGAGGCCTAAAACTTCATGATTTGACTTTGTCTTTCTTTTTGCTTTCAAGAACAAACGACGGTTCGAAAACTTTTTCGTTCAAAATGGAAGGTATGGGCACTCTGTGACTTTTTGAATTTGAGTCGTCTCAGAATTATCGCGACGTCACGGCAATCATAAGCCACAGCGTTTCGATTTTCTTATTGAATGCAAGCTAAATGACGGAACTTGTCAATTTTATTTTTCACATAATAAAAATATCCAATTTTTGAGATATATTAGCATTTAAGCAGGTGGTGCGTTTTTAAAGTCCTTCAGTATAGATCAACAATTCACGCACTAGAGCTGATCTATTTCAATTCTAACACACAATAAATGACGATAACACATTTGAAGTTTTCAGCTTCTTCCAACTTTCCGTCATTGCACAGAAGAATTCCCGTCAATATTTGGACTGTGACGCATAAGTTTACATGTATTTGTAACGTTTTTCATTAAAAAAAGGCCTTACAACGCAATGACTGACGTCAGTTTTCAGTATCAAATGATGTCAGCTAACTTGCGCATTCCTCGCGCTTTCCAAACTGAATTATTGTTTGATATATCATGTTTTTTATCAATGGCTCTATAGGCGAGGTATGTTAGAATCAGGAGTAAGGATAGTGCAAGCAGACCATAATGTAACCAATGTGTGCTTATCAGGTCACAAGACCACTAATTGTTAAAGTATTTGCCCCGTTAAAGTATTTGCCCCTTAATCACTACTTGATAAAGATGTTTTCTCAAAAATCAGCTTATTTTGGCTTAATCGTTAACTGTTCGGTTACAAAATACACCAATCGTTAAAAATAAGGGAAATAATTGCTAATCACTATAAAATAATGCCATTAATCCTTCATGGATTAGGTATTCAGGGGGTTTTTTACCTCGAAAAATAAACAAATAGATAACACGAACCATTTTAAAAGAATATATTAATATAAATACTATAACCTATAATATTTTTGTTCATTGGCAAGAAATTTGATAGATCAGATATGGTAAGCATTCTAAAAATTGAACACTTTCTCTTCCTGTTGTCCAATAAATTAATGGGTTTTCAGCAATAGAATTCATAAAATGCTTGCCAGAACAGCAAACAGGGAAGACCCTGATCAGACTGCTTCTTTAGAAGCAGTCTGATCTGGGTATGCACTGTTTGTCTAGGCATTTTTTGCTGGCAGCTAGTGTTCAAAACATGCAGAAATTCTTTCATGTGAGTATCCAAAACCCAACTGAAGATGGAGGTCCAGACCAAATATTAGACCTCTAATCCTGCTGGATATTTCGGTATTGGCTTTAAAAAACAAGGTTTTGTTGATATAATGAAAGAAAATGCCTAAAAACCCTCATAATAAAGTATTGCATTGCAGGTTTTTGCTATTTACCTTTCCTGTAGGAAGCTGCCATTGAAAAATTAAAGCAGTTGAAAGCATGTTAACTCTTCGTCTGCGAATCAGTCACAACTAAATATTGTCTGCTGTATCATCTGCCATCTTGTCTCGGAGACCATTTAAAATGTCCACGTAGCAAACAGTGTGGACCCAGGTCAGACTGCTCCTCTGCGGCTACACTGTTTGTTTGCAGAAATAAGTCCTCGACATTGGCATTTACATGAAGCCTGTTTTGTTTAAATGAAAGAAAATGCCTAAAATCAACATAATAAAGTATTGCATTGCAGTATTTTGCTATTTTTCTTTCCTGTAGGAAGCTGCCATTGAAAAATTCTAGTAGTTGAAAGCACATTAACTCTTCTGCTGCTAATCAATTGCGACTAAATATCGTCTGGTGTATATAGTCTGCTAGACCATTTAAAATGTCTCTGTAGCAAACAGTGTGGACACAGATCAGACTGCTCCTCTAGGAGCAGTCTGATCTGCGTCCACACTGTTTGTATGTCATATCAAGTCCATGGCATTAGCATTTACATGAAGCAAGCGGCTTCAGCAGATGACATTTTCAGATGCATTTTTGGTAGCAGATGAAGGGTTAAGTGGGTGGTACTACATATTATGCCATAATAAAGATTTATCCCTAGTGCTATGCTGCCATATATTCCAGCCAGCCCATTAGAAATGGTTGCATTTAACTCGGTATATTTTGGGTAGTTTTTCTCCTGATTTTTTTTTTCAAAATTAACTTTTTCAATTTCAAAAATTCAATCAGAGTACCAAACCCTTGGGATGCAGATCAGGCAAAACTTTCAGTCAGGTCCAATCTGGGTCCAAAGTGTTTGCCAAGATAATCTGCATAAGACTCGCAGCCTCACCAGAGCTAAGGTGCACTAAATACACTGGCTTGTCATTATAAGTTAAATATATTAGAGCCCACGACATGAGATTTCCAACAATGTGGTATGTGCGACCAGCAAAGGCTCAGACCAGCCTGCGCATAAGAGCAGTCTGATCAGAGCATTTGCTGTTCGCTTGAATATTCTATGAACTTTAAGCTACTGACCAAACAGCATTTGGAGTTTCTAAGCTTAACAGGAGGCTGCACAGGCTCGTCTGAGTCTACACTTGTCAAAATGCCACATTGTTGGAAATCATATGTCCCGGCTCATATGTTTTCATATGGCAAAGCTTTTCAGAGGGGGATAAAACAGTTACACAAGATATGGAAATAACCTATAACTCTTTGCATGCTGGGTCATTTTTTATGCATTTATTGTCGTCTGCTGACTTTTCAAAATTGAGTTTTTAAAAAAAAATCTTTCCGAAACAGCATCAGAGTGTTAAAGGGTTTGGATCCAGATCATGACCGATGTTCTGTCAGTCCTGATCTGGGTCCAAACTGTGTGCAAAGGTTATCAGCAGAAGACTATTTTTTAAAAGTACCCCTTTGCAATGAAAGAATCTTATGTTAACCCTTAATGCTCCAATAACAACAAAAGTCGTCTGCTTTTCTCGTCTGCTGAAATGTTCAAAAAGCCTCTATGGCAAACAGTGTGGACCCAGATCAGACTGCTCCTATAGGAGCAGTCTTTTCTGGGTCCACAATGTTTGCTTCTATACTTAATTCATCAGTAAAGTTAGGCAATTATTTGCAGCAGACGACTTCAGCAGATGACATTTTCAGATGCATTTTTTTCTTGGAGCTTTAAGTTTAGTGTCATTTATAGAGGCACTTTCTGCATGTCCTGTGGGAGGGGTATTTGGGGGCCATTTCTCCCCTCCTCCATCAGAGCTTCAATCTCTTCAACTGTCCTCGGAACAACAGTAAGACATTCCATTCCATCTTCTGTGACTGCAATATCGTCTTCAATGCGTACCTGAAAAAATATGTACTGATGCAATTTGTTCAGGGTAAAATACAGACCCTAAGCTCAAACTCCCCAACAGTTTTATTAGATATATAACAACACTTCTAACTAGCTACCAATAAAATTATGAAATGCAAACTGAGTGTTTATAAACTGTGATGACAAAGTTCCAGAGGTCCAGATAAGCTTTCAGTTCAATAGACCCCTTTCCCATTATCGGATTTTACCTGTATCACGTGATATCGGCTGACCAGTTCAACAATTGGACTACTTCCGGTATATGAAACTGTAATAACTTACTACTAATTTTGCATGCATTTCACTTATATTCATAACGGTTAAAACACCAAAAAAGAAGGAAAATGGCAATTATATGTACCACAATTACATATGATGACAAAAAGAGTTAATTTTCTAATTTACGCTGAACGAGGCCTTGCATACTTTTATTCATGTGGTACGCGTATCGGCATATATTTCCACAATTATTTCCGCTGCTGCTGACGAAGGCCCTGATGAGATGATGTGTTTCCCTGCGGGTCTACACTATTTATTAACTGTCCAAAATATCACAGAAATAGATAAATCCGAGAAAGGATGTTTTTATATCGCCATATATGTGACCTTTTCCGAGAAAGGATGTATTTATATCGCCATTATGCGAGCTTTTCCAAAAGGGAGAAGGAATGGATAGGTAGACCCGAGGGGAAACACATCTCTCCAAGGCCTTCATCAGCAACGGAAATAATAAGGAACTGTCTGCCTGTTTCACAAACGTCTCATTTTAGCCAAAAATCATCTGAGTAAACGTAATAATTTCGACATATTCGCGCTAGAAGCAAATACGCTGTTCTTACTTTTAGAAGTTGCAGCAATAGAGTAAAACCTCGACAGCTCGAACCCTGGTACATCGAAGCATCCGCATATGTCGAATAGAATATGTGAAACATTGGATTCCGAATATAGGGTATATTTCTTAATATGCAATGTTTCGTGGGTACTCAAAAGAACCGTCTCAACGAAATGCTTATTTTTGTGTATTCAAACGCATATTTTTTGTACGACTCGGACTGAGTGCAAGATTAGAGGAGAATAACAACTTTGATTCAGTTTTATTTGCAACCAAAAGCCTTTTAGCTCAAACTACTGAAAGTCTGAAACCCGCGCGCACCCCGTGTTGAAAGAGTGGATATTTAAATGGGTCCCTATTTGTAAATAACCAGTTACGTAAAGGCATAGGTTTTGAAATTTGGGGTCCGCATATGCGCCCAAAACTGAATGTCGGGTTACTCATATCCCTCCTTGGTCAAATTGTTATTGCATTTGTAAACGTATGAACGCCGAATGTTAATAGAAACTTTTAAAAAGTGTTTCTACAGTATCTGTTTCACAGCTTCGCTTTGTAAGTAATTTGGGAACTTTATTAAGCTACTTGAAGAATATTCATGTAGAATTTTTATAGATGTCTAATTTCATTTAAATGTTTCAAAGAAACAGCAATATGTATTCATTTTGCTGTTTTTGGGCCACTGAATGTACGCGCCAAAATTCCAATACACTGTAGTCTAGCTATTAAGAACTTAAGAACGTAATCGCTACTTTTCTTATTCTCGAAAAAAGATAAATTTATATTTTCATATACATTTTATATAAGTATTCCGTACTTTTTTTCTACACATGTAATAAGTTCAAAATATACTTTGATTTCGAACTATTATAAAATCGGCGCAGATTAAAGCAGACTCTAGAGAGCGCACAGACTAACGAGAGTCTTCGCTGTTCGCACACACCAGGGTCTTTCTAGCAGAACTACTCCCCCACACACACCCACATTATGGATGTAGATGAGGACTCAGCCTCAAGCCCCGCTGCATAAGTTTGTGTGGGCATATTAGAGGCTTTACATATACGTGAAAAGTAGACGTCTAGCTGGGCTTCTTATCAACTTCATAACGCTGGCCGAAGTTTTCAAGACACGTGTGCTAGATTTCATTGTTTTCAAAGGGTCCCCCGGGCATTCATTGAAGAACCTGATTCAATTTGGGCCAGCACAAAATAAAATGTATCTTCTCACTCAGTACAGATGTAACCATAAAAGACCATAGTGACACGCAGTTTTGTCAGACTCTTCAATTTATAAATTGCCGATTTTTTTTTATTTCTTTAAATAAAATTTCGAACCGATATTATTCAGTATATGTTGCTTTATACCAGAAGTAGTCCAATTGCTGGACTGGCCAGCCGATGTCTCGTGATATAGGTAAAATCTGATAATGGAAAACTCCTCTATTGGGTATTTACCCCACTAGATTTTTATGAACTGCTTTTTTCCAAAAACAATTGCTTAAAAACATTTTTTTACCCCACTTAGATTTTTGAAATTGCTTATTTATAAGTACCTAATAATCTTAGTTAATAATTTAAATATTAATCTTAGTTATGGAAGAAACACACAGATCAAAGTGACTTTAAGTACTTTGTGCAAATACTTTAGCCAGTAATTGACAAATGATTTGCTTAATATATCAAAAGAGACAACACAACAAAAGAAAGGCTTGAAATGGCTAGCACATTAAGTGTGATACCATGGGATATATTCATATTTCAATCAGTTTATTTTTTCTCTTGCTTTTTCAAAAATTTAATTGCTTTTTGTTACCCCTTCATTTTTAAAACAATTGCTTTTTCCAAAAATAAATTGCTTTTTGTTACCCCTTCATTTGAAAACAATTTTTTTTTCACAAATTTAATTGCTTAAATACCCCCAAAAAGCAGCTTATCTGTTCCTCTGACAAACTGTTTTAACCTATAAACTGTGAATGCTCTAAGTCAGAGTAAGCTGTTGAGCCTGAATATGGTAGATCCCTACTACCAACCAACCAACTATCCAGTGACAGACTTCCTTTCAGTAGAATCATACAAAATGAGCCCTATCAGTCTTCTAAAAGCAGTCATCTTGCTTGCAATATAGACAATCAACAATTTCTCAACGGAAAACATGTTTCTTGCATTACGGTAAATTGATTAATAGGCACAAAAAAGATGCTTATCTGCTATAAATTGGATTTTCATGATCCAAAATAGTTACCCTACCCCCCCACCCACCCCCCCCCCCCCCCCCCCAAAATAAAAAAAAAAAAAAAAAAAAAAAAAAAAAAAAAAAAAAAAAAAAAAACAACTATAGTGTTGATAAGGGGGAAAATCCCCCTTATTTTCACTTACTAGCCTAAGAATATACACTGCTATCCAATTTCCCCACCAAATCTCCTGTTCAGGAATTTACTTTCTGTTAAAGCAATTCGTCAGTTAGACAAAATCCCATGTACAGTAACTTAGTTTCTGTTAAAGCAATTCACCAGTTAGAATTGACTTACCCCACCAAATCCCCTGTATTGGTCTATCACATCCCGGCACATGAATCTTGCTTGATCAGGGTTGGCAAGAGCTTGGTCAATCAACTGAAAATATAATTATTGACACTCTTGGTATGGTAAATACAATGTATTCTAAAATTTTGAACACTAAATGCCTGCTAAAAAGCCTAGACAAACAGGGCAGACCCAGATCAGACTACTTCTGAAGAAGCAGTCTGATCAGGGTCTTCCCTGTTTGCTATTCTGATAAGTAATTTGTGAATTCCAGGCCTTAAAACCAACTTTTTATTTGAGAAAATAAAGAGAAAAGTGTCTGACATTTTAGAACATTTACCATACCCATAAAAAAAAAATCAATGCTGGATAATGCCTGCACATATGCAGTCTACACAAAGTATGGAGGTAGATAAAGATTTGGGCCAAACTTTAGGCCTCTAGTTCCACCATATGCCTGTGCTTGCAAATATAATGAGTGACTTAACCATTATGCGATAAATTAAGAATATTATATGACAACTTTCATTTATCCCATATCACACTGAGGGATCTGCTACACTTTGTCAAACCATTTTGTTAAAAGACAACTTAAAACAAGTATCACTTTGGTTTTGTGGCCATTACATTGAAAGGTTTATTTGTCTAAAACCATATGAGCCACAACATGAGATTTCCAACAATGTGGTATGTGTGACCAGCAAAAGCTCAGACCAGCCTGCGCATATGCGCAGTCTGATCAGAGCCTTTGCTAGTCGCTTGAATTTTCTATGAGTGTTAAGCTACTGACTGAACATCATTAGGAGTTTCTAAGCTTAAAAGGAGGCTGCACAGACTTGTCTGAGTCTATACTTGTCAAAATGTCACATTGTTGGAAATTACGTCACAGCTCAATCATCATGAAAAGTACCATATCGTGGAATGACCATCTTGTCTAACTTTGCAGAAAGATGTCTAAAATTTGTCAAAATTATTTCGAGTTCAGGAAATCTTGTTTACATTTCCTCACCAATCACATTTGCAATAAGTAACTAAACATGTCACTAAAATGGAGGTAAAAAGCATGCCACTTACAACATTGATGAAATATATTCCAGGTTCTATAGTGAGCACCATTCTGTGGTCTAGTTTTCGAACTGTTCGCAGAGACTTTAAACCTGCCTCCTTACTCCTTTCTGAACCCTGAGGAACACAAGAAAATCCTTAGTTCCCATGGAATTTCAGAGCTACACATATTAGTCAAGGGTTGATATAGGGTATGATATGAAAAACATTTCACAATCTATTTATCATACAGTAATTATCATATAGCAATAATACTGGGCCGCATAGGGCAGTCTGTGACATGTCTGGCTGCAGATCCTGGGGGTCGCGAGTTCGATCCCAGCCTGGTCCCATACTTTCGGTGAGATTGATCATGAAATACTTTATAATTATGGTCATTCTCCTCCCTTCCACTGATTTAAGAAGGGTTGTTGTCAGTTACAAGCAAAAGTCTTTGCATGAAGTACTGATTACTGCTTAAGCAAGCTTGCCTAAGAAAAAAGTGTGGTTAGGTGTTCTGACCCTCCCAACATGACCATAGATGTTGACTGGGACGTAAAGAACCAAACCAAATACGGCAATAGTAATACAGCAATAATAATACAACCATGGGCGTAGTCAGACCACTGACATAGTTGCGCAAATCAAAGGGAGACTATTGAAACAAGCAGTGATTTAATCACCATAAGTATCCATTTTCATAAAGGAGAATTCTCTTAAAGGAAATTTGCCCAACGAGGGAGCAAATTCTTTAACCCTTAAAGCGCAAATCACGACTGCAGCAGACAACAAATTTTGCAACATCTTTCCTAATTTTCGAAAAAATAAGGAATGATATTTCATGAGAATCATCTGCCAGCAGACCATTCTCATGAAATATCATGCCTTATTTGTTATTTTTGAAAAAGCGGCAAAATTTGCAATTGTTGTCTGCTGCAAATTATAGGTGGTGCATTAAGGGTTAAAAAGCAGTCCCTTATGGTTGGTAAAACCTAATTTCCTCACAGGTGATTCTACTTGAAAACCTACAATTTTCATTTGACACAGTCATGCGTAACTGCGTAAAGAAGTTATGCCTATGACACACAGAAATTATTCTGCAACTGAGACTAAATTCAGAAATTATTGTACAGCAACTATTAAAATTTAGCTCAACACAAAGTATGTGCAACACAACAGTGTGATAATAACATGAAAACAGTGTCAGTATCACATATCAAAAGTTAATATATTTTCTAATAAATTCATGGGGTATGATATGAAAAACAACATTTCACAATCTATTTATCATTCAGTAATCATTATCACCTATTTGGGACACTGTTTGCCAACAAGTGGCTTGACGTCACACATAAGTTTATGCTTGTCTTCTGTTTTGCTTACTTTTTTTGTATGTCTAACGCCAAAAACAGTATCAACCCTCAATCATTATAGGCCCGATGGCTTTATGATGAGGTCTTGAGTTGATACTTCAGGCGATAACCAAAACTACTTGTGATAATCTCTAATTATCATATGACGTTGCGTCTGGGAGTGAAATAACGCCATGCAATAAAGTCAATAAAACACTAGTGATTTATAGATTTTCGGGAAACGCTATACCGTCCATAACAAAGTTGCGTACATAATGACAAAATTATAATGTTTCTACGGCAGAAACGAGATTTAAAAGTAATCTTTATGTCATATGATGAATAGGTTCCAACATTCGTGCTCTTGTATTATTGAATTTATTAAACTCGTTGCGAAAAAGAGATAAAATGCTTGGCAAGCCTCGCATTTTATCTCTTTTCCTCAACTCGTTTTATAAATTCAATAAAACATGAGCACTCATGTAAGATCCTCTATTTAATGCATATGATGGTCAATATATCAGTAATGATAAATGAATGAGCCAGCTCATGAGATTTTGGTACTTATTAGCTCCATCTTGTTTGCAATATAGGGCACCATAGTACAGTAAAACCTGTCTTAAGCGGCCACTTAAAAAGAGACAATATAAAGGTCTTAATGGAAAATGGTAGCTTAATAAGGTCGGAAATATTGCAGAAAGCATTCTGCAATACTTTTGACCTGCATTGAGCGATAATCGGTGATAAAAACCAATTTTTGGTGTTTATTTTGAGTGCCTGCATAAGACAGGTTTTACTGTACATAAGCAGAAGAGAGAGCAGATGACAATTGTCATTAATATAAAGAAGAGGGTAAAAGGGTCATTGGCAATGAATTTGTATAATCTAGGAAACCCCTTTTTGTTTCCTTTTGTGCATTCCTTACTAATGAAGGATCTGTTTAACCCTTAAAGCGCCAATCACAACTGCAGCAGACGACAAATTTTGCGACATCTTTCCCAATTTTCTACAAAAATAAGGTATGATATTACATGAGAATTGTCTGCCTGCAGACGATTCTCATGATATATCATGCCTTATTTGTTATTTTTGAAAAAGCGGCAAAATTTGCAATTGTCGTCTGCTTCAAATTATAGGTGGCGCTTTAAGGGTTAAATATACCTCTGGATAACCGCCAACATCATGTGTGTCTATTCCCATGAAATGACCGAGTCCATGTGGCATAAAGACAGCACCAAGCCTCACTTTCATCATCTCATCAATGTCACCTTTCACAAGGCCAAGTTTCTGGAGCTCTTCTAAGTGAACACGATCAGCCAAGAGATGCATATCAACCCATGAAACACCTGTAAAATAATGGTAAAGGTATAAATAAAAAATAAATCTGGGTCTTAAATTGACTCTTTGTTTACCATTAATGAGCCATGAAATGTGATTTCCAATAATGTGGTATTTTGACAAGTGTAGACTCAGACGAGCCTGTGCAGCCTCCTGTTAAGCTAAGAAACTCCAAATGGTGTTCAGTCAGTAGCTCAACAATCACAGAATATTCAAGCGACAAGCAAAGGCTCTGATCGGACTGCGTATATGCGCAGTCTGATCTGAGGCTTTGCTGGTCACACATACCACATTGTTGGAAATCTCATGCACTGGCTCATTTGTGTAATAGATATCCAAAAACAGGTTGTTTGGCAAGCAGCTAAAACCCAGATGAAATGTCACATGTAACCCCTTAATATATACAATAGACCATCCAAAATTTATTTAATTGACTCTTTGTTTACCATTTGTGCACTAGATATCCAAAAATGGGTTGTTTTGCAAGCAGCTAAAACCCAGATGAAATGCCTGAAAGGCAAATGTATTTGGAAATTATGACCTGTAACCCCTTAATATATACAATAGACCATCCTAAATTTGTTGTATCAAACCAGGAGGAAGAATCCATAAGTAGTTACTGTCTCTGTATCTTTTTTTTTCTATTTTTTTTCACCGTTTATAAAGCTGCTATTTTTTTTCAAAAGTCTATATCCTCTTTTGAAAACAGTGTGGATTCAGATTAGCTTGTTCGACTGACACCAGCTGGTCTGGATCCACAATCAGGCCCCCAGATAAGAGTGCGTAACTGAAAATTATTTTTTTTATTTCTCAACCAAAACATATGTTGAGACGGTTCTTTTGAGCACCCAAAACACATGTTTAAACCGATGGATAAGAAAATAATCGTGATTTTATGCAAATTATTTTTCCTTAACTGGCCCTATGCACAATGTTCTTATCCATATTGTGAAAATGAATCACTGGCTTGAATGGAACTCAGAAGTTCATGTAATAGTGTAAACAACCCAAAATACTGCTGATCAACTTTTCAAAAAGTGTGGACCTAGATCAGGCCCAACAAAACAAAAGTCCTGATCTGGATCCAAGGCATATGACACTCTGATAGACTAGTGTTCCTGAAATATTTTTTTCAAAGACTGATTTTGAAAAAAGTTAGCAGACGACAACAAAAGCATGCAAAATTACCCTGTATGCAAAGAGTTAATGGAGCCTGACTTTGTGTTTATAAGGAAGAGTGCTGTATTTCAAGTTTAACTTATAAACTCTTTAACAGCTGGTGTTGTTTGCTGATAACCTTTGCAAAGAGTTTGGACCCAGATCAGGCCCAACAAAATGTTGGGCCTGATCTGGGTCCAAACTGTTTGCCACTCTGAACGTAATTCTGAAGACATTTTTTTTTAAAAATTACTTTTGAAAAATTCAGCAGAGGACAAAAATGCATGAAAAATTATCCAATAGGTAAAGACTAAAACTAACCTGGTTTGACTTTAGCCATCACAGCTCTGCTTGACTTGAACACAGCATTGTATATACCCTTCTGTCTCTCTGTGAACCTCCCATTACACGGTAAGAACATGTAATATCGGAGGTGATTCAACTAACCTGGTTTGACTGCACCCATCACAGCTCTGCTTGACTTGAACACAGCATTGTATATACCCTTCTGTCTCTCTGTAAACTTCCCATTACACGGGTAAGAACATGTAATATTAGAGGTGATTAAACGAACCTGGTTTGACTTAAGCTATCACAGCTATGCTTGACTTGAACACAGCATTGTATATACCCTTCTGTCTCTCTGTAAACTTCCCATTACACGGGTAAGAACATGTAATATTAGAGGTTATTAAACGAACCTGGTTTGACTTAAGCTATCACAGCTATGCTTGACTTGAACACAGCATTGTATATACCCTTCTGTCTCTCTGTAAACTTCCCATTACACAAGTAAGAACTTGTAATATCAGAGGTGATTAAACTAACCTGATTTTACTTAAGCCATCACGACTCTGCTTGACTTGAACACAGCATTGTATATACCCTTCTGTCTCTCTGTAAACTTCCCATTACACAGGTAAGAACATGTAATATCTGAGGTGATTAAACTATGGTAAATGTTCTAAAATTACGAACACTAAAAAATAATTATTTTTTCTGCTGTTCGTAATTTTAGAAATTATGTTTATGAAAAAAATGCCAGTGTTCGAAATTTTAGAATGTGGACTTTATCAGGAGAAAAACGGTATATATGCATGTTAAAATGTGGTAGAAACGTGTTGAAAACAAGGCGATATGATTCTGCGCTATCTACTCATTTTTTCTTTTTTTTAATCTTATTAAAACCGCCGCTCAATTCATGCGGACTGAGTCAGTAAAATGTCCAGCGCGTGCGGTATTCGCCAAGTCGAGTGCCAGGCACGTGCACATTATGTCACTCAACTTACTTACAAGTCATAAAAGTCCACTGATTTAAACCGGGTCTCCTATGTTCACTCGCCTCGGACTACCGATGAATCACTACTTTATTTCGTTCTTCCTTTCCAGTTAATATTGTTTTCAAGAATTGAAACCGCTAGACATCTCTTACGATCAGATTTTTTGCAAAGATCTACACAAACTTTGAAATACGTAGACGAGTTCCCAGAGTAAAAAAATCTGGCAAAATTCAAAAAGAAGACATGCATATCTCTCTCTCTCTCTCTCTCTCTCTACTTGTCGATCCGCCGATGGAATGATTACTTTGATGTTTGCAAACACGGTTTAGATCCAGATCAGACCCGAATGGTATTCAGAATAGAATGTTTCGTCAATTTAAAAATGTGTGCATACGGTAGAAAGTACGCAAAGCGTTACATGTAATACTGTGGCATGTCCGACTTTGCCGTACAAAAGCCGACGCGCACGATAAGTTTGGGTTTTGGGTCCTCATCGGAAGCAGTTGTAACAAGATTGTTTGACTGACTTAAACATTGCGTTTCGATATTCTAAGAAACCAAGCCAAAACAAAAGATTCGTGTGCAAACATCGTGCAGTCTCTCTCTCTCTCTCTCTCTCTCTCTCTCTCTCTCTCTACGACCTGCTATCAAAGTTTGCAAACAGATCGTCCGACGTGCCTGATCAGGGGCAAACATGCACACCAAGATTTATACTCTAGTCCGACTTTGCGTCCGCTGAAAGGAACATTTCAGACAAGTACCTTCTTTCAGATGCATGCCATGGGCAGATCCAGAGGGGGGACAGGGGGTCCGGACCCCCCTGAAAATCACAAAAATATAGGGTTTCCTAGCAATATTGATCCGGATCCCCTAAAAATCACAAAGCTACCAAGCCAGCATTCAATGGTGGGCCATTATCGACAATGGCGTTTCGCTGATGGGCCGATGGTGGTCCAATTTTAGTGGCATTTCGGTCCTCTCTCACTACCCCCTCTGACAAAATTTCTGGATCCGCGCATGCATGCAGTGCGTGTGAAATAAATCTGTCGACGGACATAATTCTTGCGCGGATCCAGAAAGTTTTGTCAAAGGGGATCCAACTTTGACAACGTTTGTTTTTAAAGTTGATGGGGGGGGGGGGGGGGAGGGAGGATCCATGTCCCACTCTAAGCGGGCCATCATCGATGAATGCCCAACATTGAATGCTGGCTTAGCAGCTGCGATTTTTCAGGGGATCCGGACCTGTATTGCTAGAAAACACTATATTTTTGTGATTTTTCAGTGTGGGGGTCCGGACCTGGATCCGCACATGTAATTTCACGATATTTTGGTACTTACAATGTGCGACAAAGACTCAGACAAGCCTGCGTAAGTGTGCATTTTCAATACAGCATTGATAGCTCAGGAATGTCAAGCATCACCGCTTTTATGTTGAATGGTTCATTAATTTTGTGTCTCACGACTCAAACCACAACTTGGAAAAAAGGCCCTTTTGTATAGAAGTTTGTATAAGCAAACTTACTTAGTAAATTTACTCAGTTGTTGCATGGCTTTTTTAAAGTAACAACATCTAGTGTTACTTGCAAATGCTCAATTTGGACGACCAGTCAGCGTATGACCAGTGTGACCTATATCTGGTATTACCTAAGTTCTTCACCTTAGATGTGCATTTTCTTGCGGTAATTGTAACTCCTAATCCTTGCCCGAGGCATGTCTGTTTAATATCTGTGACAATATACTGACAACGGAAATCCATGTTAATGACCATTGCTGAAGAATTCCGATGGATCGGATGCTTCTTATAGGTAAAAATTCCGCCAATGAGGGGTTTTAAAAATATTTGAACACGCTGCAGGTAGCCTGCACTGTTTTCCGACGATAGATGCATAGACAGCCGATACCAATAACATGCATGAACTTTGTCACGTACTACATGTAGGAAAGTCCGTGCTTATAATGCGCTCTTGCCTTTGATCTTATCTGAAAGCATGTATCGCACAATTAGCAGACAAAAAGTATAGTCTTGCAAAAAGTATGTCACGTGCCAGAGAACCCATTTAAGTGGAATGGAACCTTCCAAATGTCGCTCCCACTCACGCGCTGTACGTTAAAAGTAAACCCTCACAGATGGGACAAAAAGATAAACGGACATCGATTTTCCGCCGAAAATAACTTGTGTTCGTAATTTTAGAAATTCACTTTTCAAAAAAAGGTCAGTGTTGGATTTTTTAGGATGTTTTAAAAATTATTTTCGGCGATAATTTTAGGTGTTCGTAATTTTAGAGTGTTCGAAATTTTAGAACATTTACCGTAACCTGGTTTGACTTTAGCAATCACGGCTCTGCTTGACTTGAACACAGCATTGTATATACCCTTTTGTCTCTCTGTAAACTTCCCATTACATGGATAAGAACATGTAATATCTGAGGTGATAAAACTAACCTGGTTTGACTTTAGCCATCACAGCTCTGCTTGACTTGAACACAGCATTGTATATACCCTTCTGTCTTTCTGTAAACTTCCCATTACACGGGCAAGAAAATGTAATATTGGAGGTAATTAAACTGAACTGGTTTGACTTTAGCCATCATAGCTCTGCTTGACTTGAACACAGCATTGTATATACCCTTCTGTCTTTCTGTAAACTTCCCATTACACGGGCAAGAACATGTAATATCGGAGGTAATTAAACTAACCTGGTTTGACTTTAGCCATCATAGCTCTGCTTGACTTGAACACAGCATTGTATATACCCTTCTGTCTTTCTGTAATCTTCCCATTACACAGGCAAGAATATGTAATATCGGAGGTAATTAAACTAACCTGGTTTGACTTTAGCCATCATAGCTCTGCTTGACTTGAACACAGCATTGTATATACCCTTCTGTCTTTCTGTAAACTTCCCATTACACGGGCAAGAACATGTAATATTGGAGGTAATTAAACTAACCTGGTTTGACTTTAGCCATCATAGCTCTGCTTGACTTGAACACAGCATTGTATATACCCTTCTGTCTTTCTGTAAACTTTAAATTACACGGATAAGAACATGTAATATCAGAGGTGATTAAACTAACCTGGTTTGACTTTAGCCATCACAACTCTGCTTGACTTGAACACAGCATTGTATATACCCTTCTGTCTCTCTGCAAACTTCCCATTACATGGGTAAGAAAATGTAATATTAAAGGTGATTAAACTAACCTGGTTTGACTGCAGCCATCACAGCTCTGCTTGACTTGAACACAGCATTGTATATACCCTTCTGTCTCTCTGTAAACTTCCCATTACACGGGTAAGAACATGTAATATCGGAGGCATAGCAGTAATACTCTCCACCCATATCCAGTAGGCTGAAACAGAGATTGAGTTTAAACCCATGTGATAATGGTATTGTAGATGCTCTAAAATATTTCTAACACTTTTCTCTTTGATTTCAAATAAAATGTTGATTTTCAGGCTGGATTCACAAAATGCTTGTCAGAATAGCAAACAGGGAAGACCCTGATCAGACTGCTTCAAGCAGTTTGATCTGGGTCTGCCCTGTTTGTCTTTGACTTTTTTACAGGTGACTTGTATTCAAAATTTTAGAACATTTACCATATATATCACTTATAAGGCCTTTAAATAAGAGTACATTATCAAAATAAAACAGTAATTCTTTCGCAACCTTAACATCTGTTGTGGGTACTGAAAAGAAACATCTCAATGAGATGGTTCTTTTGAGCAACAAAATAAATATTGAACAAATTTTCACAATTTTACATCCAAATTATTTTGTTTACCTTGATTGAGTTATTCTTTATCCCTCATCCTGCAAACATTTTTATGTGCTGAAAATTTTGTCTGTTACATATATTCTAAAGTACTCCAGACTACTTTTTTAACATATAGCAAACAAGATGAACGTTGATCTGACTGCTGCTATGGGAACAGTCTGATCTGGATCCATATTGTTTAAAATACAGCTACCAGAGTGCATTGTCTGGTTATGCATGTAGTAGGACTGATTTTTTTGACCACGTTATATGGAGTACCTGACATTTGCTAGAGTTGAACTCCATGTCCCAGCTTTGTTCCAAACACTGGAGAGACTCTACATCACACTGGACAACCTGGCTATCTTGGAAATTAGAAGCTGTCAAGTATATAGCTGTTCCCTCAGCAAATGAAAAAAGTCAATAAGCAATGCTTATCAGATACCCCCCGCACAGTAAGAGTCAGTGAAAAAACTTGGCAAGTTATAGTTCAAACCAGCAGACCTTAGTTTTAAAAAGAAGATTTTGAGTAGAATCTGTGCAAACAAAAATTATAAACGCCTTCATGCATATGTTCATTGTGTCTACATTGTATAGACAAAGTATTAAATTGCTCCATCAAAAGCTGTGGTAGGAGTTGATCGGCCCATAAAGGCACTATCCATGCATATACAAAAGCCATATAAGGGAAGAATTGTCTAAGTTCCAACAAAAATTATAAACTCCTTCATGAATATGTTCAATGTGTCTACATTGTATCAACAAAGTATCAAATTGCTTCATCAAAAGCTGTGGTAGGAGTTGATCGGCCCATAAAGGCACTATCAATGCATATACAAAAGCCATATAAGGGAATAATTGTCTTAGTTCTCACAGCTGTCATTTTGTCAAATTTTTTTTTTTTTCAACCAGACTCCTTCATGCATATGTTCAATGTGTCTACATTGTATCGGCAAAGTATCAAATGGTTCCATTAAAAGCTGTGGTAGAAGTTGATTGGCCCATGAAGGCACCATCTATGCATATACAAAAGCCTTATTAGAGAAAAATTGTCTAAGTTCTCACAGCTGTCATTTTGTCAAAAAATATTTTTTCTGAACAAAACTCCTTCATGCATATGTTCAATGTGTCTACATTGTATAGGCAAAGTATCAAATTGCTCCATAAAAAGCTGTGGTAGGAGTTGATCGGCCCATGAAGGCACCATCTATGCATATACAAAAGCCTTATTAGAGAAAAATTGTCTAAGTTCTCACAGCTGTCATTTTGTCAAAAAATATTTTTCTGAACAAAACTCCTTCATGCATATGTTCAATGTGTCTACATTGTATAGGCAAAGTATCAAATTGCTCCATAAAAGTTGTGGTAGGAGTTGATCGGCCCATGAAGGCACCATCTATGCATATACAAAAGCCTTATTAGAGAAAAATTGTCTAAGTTCTCACAGCTGTCATTTTGTCAAAAAATATTTTTTCTAAACCAAACTCCTTCATGCATATGTTAAATGTGTCTACATTGTATAGGTAAAGTATCAAATTGTTCCATCAAAAGCTGTGGTAGAAGTTGATCGGCCCGTGTATGGCCTATAATAGCATAAGCAGAAAGCACTATATTAAAAACCATTTAGAACTACAAAGGGAAATAACTCTAATAGAATTGGCCCCTAGCCCTTACCTTTTTGTCTAAAGTGTTTGTCTTGCATATATGAACATGTTTGCAAGGTTTGATGAAAATCCGGCAATGACTCTTCGAGTTATTAAGGAAACAAAGCGTTACGGACGGACGGACGGAAGGACGGACGCACGGACGGACAGACGGACGGACGGACGGACGCACGGACGGACAACGTGAAAACAGTATACCCCCTACAAACAAAGTTTGCGGGGGGTATAATAACCTAACCTCGGACTAAATATGTTCAGGCAGGTCGTATATGTACAATAGAAAGAGGAGCAGGCACAGTATAGACCCCAGGGCTGGGACCTCATCTGAAGACTTCCAACCAATACAACAGTTTGGGTACGACCTAATAATTTGACTGAATCCACTATGTGTTTCATTTTACACCAAAATAAAAAAGTTTATATAAAAGTTTTTTACTCAGTTGAAGGCTTTGCTAAAATCCAAAAGTACCAATTCTATTTGCTTCCTCAAAGTTAGCTGCCTTCCCAGATCATCTGTTAGCTCAATAAGTTGGTCCTAAATGAGCATTTTTCACAAAACCCATGTTGAAGATCATAAAAGGCATTATGCCTGCATGTTGGAAGCAATTGTGTGCTCCATTACCTCACATAAAATACATAAAAAAGAAATTGGCATATACAGAGGGTCATATAAGAATCATTCTGCAAAGTTTGGTAAAACTCTAGCCAGTAGTTTAGGACTGGGAGACATCCTTGAAGCAATTGTCGACTTCGGAGACACACAACTGATGACGGACATCCAATGATCACAAAAGCTCACCTTGAGTCTATGGCTCAGGTGAGCTAAAAACTATAGCCATTTAATTTGTTGATAAAAGCCTCTTGGCTAGTGTTTTGTGAACTGTACTCAAGCATATTTTAGCTTATACACATGAAAATTCTTCTTAAATTATTAGGGTTTGTGACCAAGTGATACTTCAGCCAGTCTGGTTATTTAGAGACTAGTCAGAATCTTGAAAATTTGTCTGAAACTTTCCCGATAGGAAACATCAGAGGTGCAGACCAGTGAGTCTGACTAGTTGCTCAGGCTGGTCTGCAATTTTGATGTTTGTATACTGCCAAAATAGGTTATCCCACAAAATGGTTCATATCATACCACATATCACCATCATGAATCTGTTTACTGTTGGGTGCACCAGCGTGACCATAGTGTAACACTGAACCATTATCACCACTGAAAAACAAAGATAGAAAAATCTATTTGCAATAAAATCAGATAGCAAAAAAAGCCCTTCTATTTTTTTAGATTTACCCATACCTATTCATATAACAAGTATGGGACTGCCCATTGTTACTTTAAGGGGTTACAGGTAGGCTTTTCAAAATCATGGTGTATTTCTGTCCCTGAAGATTGTTTTGATCTTTGCAAACAGTGTAAACCCAGATGAAATGCAGCATTATGCTGCATCTCATCTGGGTCTTCACTGTTTAGCCAAAGTACAAAAAATGTATCTGTTTAACGATATCCATAAAGAAAAGTGTTAACACCTTTGTCCAGCTAACTGCTTTTGAACAACTCAATGGTGAAAGTTTTCAGGATTATTTCTGGCTTCAGCCAAAGTAACCCTTTAAAGTTTTCCAGTATACAAAGAGTTAAAGAGTCATCTGAAACAATAATACAGCATTTATTTTCAAACATCATCAGAGCATTGGGGTCTCAACCTAGGAAATTTACTATGCCAATCGTAAAGGGCATAGCTAGTTGAATGCAAAATTGGGACTAGTGTTAATAGTGCCAACCCTGGATTGGGGTAAACTTAGACTAAACCATCTACGGGACACACATTGATAGTCCTAATCCAGACCAAGTGAAAGACAGGCCTCACTCAGGAACTGGGTTTCATCAGATGTGGGCTCAAAGACCTGGAACCAGGTAAATATGAAAGAGACCTGAGAACCACGTGTAAAGATTGTGTAGAGGGATTATACAGGTACTGGTGATTTGCCCTTAGCACCAGACCTGGAGCCTAAATGCGGATTATATTTGATTATGATTTGGTCTTCCATAAATAAAAGGTATGTTGTGTGTAATCATAACATACCCAAGCCATTAATGAATATCTGGAGTTGTGGTAACAATTTCCTAGGGACTCAAATTTACCATGATGAACAAATCATAAAGGTTCAAGCCATTGAAGTTGTTTTGTTTTTGTTTGATTTGATTCTTTACGTGCCATCAACAATCTTTCAGTTATAAAGGGACGGGTCTTCCTGGGTTGAACCAGTACTAAGCTAGGATTAATGTTCTTGCTCAAGGACACAACGCAGTGATGCCGGTGAGGCTCGAACCCGCAGCCCTTCGGTATCGAGTCAAGCACTCTACCACTGAGCCACTGCGCTCCCTCCATTGAAGTTGTGCTGTTTGTATCTATAACTTTATATAATGCTTTTGCTGTTAGCACTACTACAACTACTACTACTTATGCTGTCACAGAAACAATTTTTAGATTTCATGTAGTTACAATAAACAAGAGGGTCCTAGGGCCCTGGATGGCTCACCTGAGTCCTGGCACATGAGTAGATGATTTGGTGTATTGGCCTGTGGCTAAAGAGATATGATTTAAAGATATTTCTATTTTTAGCTCTGGTAGCCATGTTCTTCAGCCAAGCTGAAGGTTCTGATCAATTTTGGCAGAGGGCATCCAGAGGAACATTTCTGTGAAATTATTTTGAATTCGGATCAGTGGTTCAGGAGAAGATGTCGTTTGAAGACATTTCTGATCTAGAGTTCTCGCAGCCCCCTTATCAGTGGAGCAAAACCATTTGTGCAATTTTGGTAGAAGGCATCATGAGGAACAATTCTGTGAAATTATTTCAAATTTGGACCAGTGGTTCAGGAGGAGATGGTGTTTAAAAGATTTCTTAACTAGAGGTCTGGTGGCCCTTGTGTTCAGCGGAGCGGAACCATTTATGCAATTTTCAGGAGAAGATGTTATTTAAAGAAAAAGTTAACGGACGACAGACGTACGCACAATGGACAAATGCACAACGAACGACAAACACCGGATGAAGACCGATCACAATAGCTCACCTTGAGCCTTTGTCTCAAGTAAGCTAAAATGGAGAGAAAAGAGAGAAATGAGTGAGCTGACCAGTCACTGTGCTTGTATCATATCAGTCCAATTTCTCAACATAATGTCGTCTGCTGATAACAGTTTAAACCCAGATCAGGTCCAACAAAATGTGGGGCCTGATCAAGATCCAAAGTGCTTGACACTGATGGTATTCCTAACAGAATTTTTGGAACATGCCAAATTAACCAGTAGGCAAAGAGTTAAGCAGTGAACATGGCTTGATATGGCCACAAAAAATTTATTAGTTGTTGTTTGTTTGATTGATTCTTTACGTCCCATCAACAATCTTTCAGTTATATAGGGACGGGTCTTCCTGGGTTGAACCAGTACTAAGCTAGGATAAATGTGTCTTGCTCAAGGACACAACACAGTGACGCCGGTGAGGCTCAAACCCGCGGCCCTTCGGTCTCGAGTCAAGCACTCTACCACTGAGCCACTGCGCTCCCTAGTTGATTTAAGGGGGAAAAAATCAGATTTAGGGTCGGGGGACAAAAAAAAAGCTCTGAAAGAGACCAGTTGACTGGTCATTTTCAGGGCTTTTTTTCTTTTCTTTTTTAATATCTCCAGAACAAACAGTAAGGTAAACCAACAGTCTGTATTAACATCATTTTCCAAAAATCTGGATAGGACAATCACTTTTAACAGTGTCACTCTCAAAAGTACAAAGACAGAACCTCAAAAATATAATTTTTTTTTTCAAAGAAACAAACAATATTTAGAGTCGGCCGATAAAATAACAACAAAAAATTTTAGAAATTATTTTTTTCCTACTTTCCGGAAAATTACAGTATGAGGGTTTGAAAATCAACTAATAAAAAAATTCTGGCCTAATCTATCTAATTGAACAGGCCCAGAACAGAAAGTTTAGTACTCCATATTTTGATACAGAACATTTATTAATTATTCATTTGCTAAATTATAAGAACTGCTTATGATCGAGTTTGAGGGTAGGATCAAATAATCTGCCCCGAGGATTACTATTTGGCATCACTCTGCAAGCCTAGTAATGCCAAAAGGTGATCCCTACTGAATGATTTTTACCCATACCAACACAAAAATTGGATTCTTTTTCTTATTCATAACAGTAATAAATTACATTCCACATTTTCATTTTTTTTTTTTTAAATTCTCTTTGAAGTTCCTGAATACCTTAAGATTGGACATAACATGATGGTGTCACTATAAAGTGACAGCCTTGAAAAAAATATATTAATTTTTAGCCCTGGCCCCAATGTTAAAAAAAATTATACTCAACTCAGCTGAGCACGAAATTTATCCTGCTCATAAATGTTAAAATGCCAACAATGTTGGCATTTTAACATTTATTAGCATGATAAATACAACATCTGAGAGACTTAAGCAAGAAACTGTTTCATTTGTCAGTATTTTAGTTTTTATGAGCAGTTGAAACTTCATGCTCTGTTGAGTTGAGCATGAAAAAAGTTTTATAACCTCAAGGCGAGGGTAAAGTCACAGATGTCATCGGATATTATGAAATAAAATTATAAAAGAAAAAAATCTCAGATAAGAATAAGGCTCATAAAAAAAAATGTTTTGTTAATCTTAAAATTTGTTTCAAAACTGAATTTCAAATCAAAATCAAAGTCTTGTTAATTTCACTGACATACCTGCCACAGATACAAGTATAAGACAGGTTTCTAAGTCCCCCATTGAAGTAGCAGTAGTGCTGAAATATGCTGTAACAGACAAGCAACAAACACTTAATAAAATAGTTAGGTATCAACTTTCCCCACCCACCTGCTGCATATACCCTTGTAATCCGCCTACACAAGCCAACCATTATGAAAATTACAGTTGTATATAAACATGCTGAAAGAGAAGAATATAAAATACCATTTTTGCCATAATAAGCATACATATTTATACCTGTTAGACACAAAATGTTAAAACAATGTCGTATCAACGTCGATGTCAGGTGATGACATCGCATTGATGTTGATACAATATTGTTTTAACATTATAAACAAGTTTATTTAACTTTTTGTATGCTGGGTAATTTTTCATGCTTTTGTTATTGTCTGCTGACTTTTTTCATAATTAACTTTTTCGAAACTTTCAAGAACACTATCAGAGTGTCAGTCGGCTTGGGTCCAGATCAGGCCAAACATTCTGTCGGTCCTGATCTGGTTCCAAAATGTTTGCAAAGGTAATTAGCAGATGACAAAAGTCACTACTAGAAAGGAAAGAGATAAGAGTGGTATGCCTAGTCACTATTTTCTTATTTCTCCACTAAAACAATTGTTGTGGGTACTCATTGAAAGTGTCTCAATGAGATGCAACAAATAAGCTTTCATGGCAAAATAAGAAAAATACATAATTTTTTTTTGGATAAAGTGAGAACTTCAACTATGATTCTGAAATTGGTACACCATGTGTTTTTTTTTCTATAAACTTTTTATTATCATATGACCTCTATTTGCACTAAGAGAGACAAACCAGCTTATATATTTGACCAGCATACCAGCCGAGACAGTTTGGATTCAGATCAGATCTGACATTCTGTCAGGCCTGATCTGGGTCCATACCATTTGCAAATATTATCAGCAGATGACACTAGCTGACAAAAAGAGTTGAATAAAATTTAGGTGTACGGTGCACTAAGCATGGCAACTACGGTATAACATATTACACAATTTTTGAGAAAAGGGTTTTCATGTATGTTGGAAAAATGGCCTTGATCAGTGAATGCCTCAGTGGAGTTCAAAAGTTAGCCCAGTCAAATAAATCTGCCCTAAATGTTGGGGCAGGTAGGCCTGAGCACAAAGTGTAAACCTAGATCAGACTGCTCTTTACCATTTTCCATAACCTCATCAAGTAGTCATAATGCCTTGAAAATAGGTTTAAACTTTCCAATAAATATGATATGGAATTCCAGGTGTCTGAATACCTGATTCTACCTTTTAAATGCACTGTGCACAACCATTTTAAAATAAGTCTATACAATCTTCAGAAAACAGTGTAGATCTAGATCAGCTGGCTTCTAATGAAGCCAGCTGATCAAAATCCACACTGTTTTTCATCCAAAATCTAAATTGATATTCTCAAAAATACCTCATAGAGGGATTTTCAGAGCATATTTCCATATAAAATTGAAAACATTTTTTAGGGTAAATGGGTTTCAGCATAATAGTTTTCAGCAAAACCCCACTGTGACCTGAAGCTATCTGATCAGCATTCCTATGATCTGTAAATGTATGGCCATTTTGTCAACATGCACCAAAAACCTTTTCTCAAATCAGATCTGTTGTGGGAAATATATGAGCCAGTGCATTAGATTTCCAACAATGTGGTATGTGCGACCAGCAAAGCCTCAGATCAGCCTGTGCATATGGGCAGTCTGATCAGAGCCTTTGCTAGTCACTGGAGTATACTATGATTTTAAAGCTACTGGCTGAACACCATTTGGAGTTTCTAAGCTTAACAGGAGGCTGCAGAGGTTCGTCAGAGTCTACACATGTTAAAATGCCACATTGTTGGAAATCTCATGCACTCGCTCAATTATCATTCATTTTTAATCATTTGTTACTGTAAAAGATGGCTCATTCATGTAGAACACTGGAAAGCCATTATTACAATACCCCTATAATGCCATTCTTTTATGGGGTTCCTATTTTTGGAGATTCTCTGCTCCTGTTTTTTTCTGTGACATTGACGTCTTATGCTTGTACACTTTCCTTACATATATTTCAAATTTTCATTTTCCCACAATAGATCCTAGATGTTATACATAACTACAGGGGTACACCAACTCCCCCACCCACCTGCAAGCGACTCCTATATTCCAGAAAAGAGTTCGGCACCCACTGTAAAAACTACAATGGTATTGAAATAGACTGGAAAACAGAAAAAAATGATGAATATATATTTGGCATAATACCAATTCGAACACACCTCGGCTATTTAGCCAATGCAAAAAAATTGAGTTAAATTACACACAAAGTTACAGTTTTGAAAGCATGCGCTAGCTGGTGTCTAATGCCACTGCAAAATGATGTCCGTCATTGTGTTACAAGGTGTTACATCCTTTTTACACTTGAAAGACATTACAAATACATGTGAAATAGTCAAATTATTGGCAGGATTTCTTCATTGCAATGGCACAAAGTTGGAAGAAGCTGAGACTTTAAACTTGTTTTCGTCGTTTATTGTTCGAGTTGAAATAGATCTGCTCAAGTGTGTGAATTGTTGAGTTTGTTTGTTTATTTGTTTGATTTGTTGCTTTACATCCCAAATCAACAGCTATGGTCATGGCGGGGCGGCCAGTTCACCTTACCACACTTTTTCTTGGGCAAGCTTGAACAAGCAGTTAACCAGTACTTTGTGTACATACTTTCGCTTGTAACTGACAACAGCCCTTCTTGAATGATTCAACAGAAGGGAGGAGAATGACCATAGAAATCATTTCATGATCAATCTCCATAAAAGTATGGGACTGTGGCGGGATCAAACTCACAACCCCTGGATCTGCAGTCAGACTCGCATCTGTTGCCAGACCCTTTACCGACTGCCATACGCGGCCCGGTGACTTGTTGAGACAGTCAAACTATTGGCAGGATTTCTTCAGTGCAATGGTGGAAAGTTGGAAGAAGCTAAGACCTTTAACTTGTTATCGTCGTTTATTGTGTGTTCAAGTTGAAACAGATCTCCTCAAGTGTGTGAATTGTTGAGTAATAATTCACTGTTTGTTGGTCAGTTGTACAGAGATAAATCACTCATGCTGGGCGCTCAGGATTTGATCATTTTTACAACTGAACCACGGTGTAGCATCGACTCCGGAACTTGCTACCAGGTGAATCAAATGTCAACACAGACATGGCATGTAGTGGGGTGAGTCAAACGCTTTTTTAGTGGTTTGTAATGAGCGCCTGCCTTCGAAGTGAATAGAATTCATCTTTAGAGAAGTCAAACACTTGTCTGTGTCCGCCAAAATGATCAATTCTTGCTGTATGTCACAAAACATCGTGAAACATTGCCAGCTGGTACCGCTAACAACAGCATGTCCCATCGAAAAATGTTTGTTTCTGCATTGTTTAAAACCGTTTTCCACCTCATTTTCAATGCCAAAATAATGAGCATATTGGAAATCACGTTCGGTATAAGTTTTATTTGTAATGATCTTGATTTGACTGATATACTATCAAAAACAGAAAACGCTTAGAGTACGGCAATTTACCAGTCCGAAGTACGGCAACTTGAAAAAACATTAAATTTACAGTACGGCAATTTGCATCGACATGTTTGTCCGTGTAAACTCCCCAAACCACCCAAATCATACTAATCGAACACCAAAACCAGCCTCTCCAACTTCAAACAACCTCATGTCCCCAAACCCACCACACCAAACACCTCAGCACCAGATATGGGCCAGCACACGACACTTTGGTACTTATCGCATATTCGCAACAAAAGTTTTATTTAATATGCTCACGCTGACGTAGATCTTATGGAGACTTACTTCTATACCTCCATCCATTTGCATTGTGTATGAGAGCAGCAAAGGCCCTGGCGAGACTGCGCGGATGCACAGGCTAGTCTGGGCATTTGGCTGCTTGTAGTAACCAATCTCATGTACATGCGTAAGGGTGTAAATGGGGATTACTGATTAGCGAATTATGGCCATAAAATTAAGCGATTAGCAAATATTGGCAGGACAGTAAATTCTATTTTGGAAAGGCTGGTTTAATGTGGTGGTTTGGTTAATTTCTTTAGCCATGGGTGGATATTTGAACACAATATTTCCACTCCTCTTGACAAAGACGCTCGCAACCTTTAACCCTTAAAGGGAACATTCACATATTTTTCGAATGCATTTATTATAGTGCTTACAGCATGGCAGGAATAATCCCTCATTAAATGTTTGTGCATTCTCTGCTATTAGCCTGTAATTAATTACTTTTGCTTATTAATGGGGGTCTGGCCATTTTCAGGTTAATGAGCTCTACACAGGAAAACTGGAAGCACTACCACCTGCTTACATACAACCCAAGCAAAGTTATATATCCTTGATAATGTCAAGAATAACGATGTTTCAGAGTAATATTTTTGGCAGTGTGTGCATTGATGAGTATCTTTTGATACCTGGCCAATATTTATTTTTTTCCCTAAAAATTAACACTCGAAACACTAATTGTTACTATAGCAGATGACATAGTTTGTAACAATTTTCCTCATTTTGGTTCAAAAAGACAGGTTAAAACCAAATGAAGCTTAAAGATACTTTTCATCACCAGCGCATAGACAAAGGTTTGATTTGATCCTGGTAAATCAAGTCACATGGGGCAATCTAACGATCCCAAAAGACATCAAAGGACGATCAGTTTTGTTAATAATTATTACAGATTGTAAAATTAACCTGTACTCTCGATTTCGAATTGAATTGAATTGTAAGTGCATCGAGATTAGACACCCAGTCAGGGTCTGAAATATGATTGTTCAGCGTAGACAAAGCTGTTTTGTAAAAGTTCAAACTTGCGTTAGTAGTAAGGGAAATAATTAAGTGATAATACAAACCGAAACCCATAACCACAAAGCCAATTGAACTCAAACTTTAAGGCTCTGGTTACACCAAGACGAAAACCACATAGGCGTAGCTAGGAAGCTTTGGTGGGAGGGGGTGTTAAGCCTCAATACTTGTGGGGGGCATGATGTTTGGCAGAGGGGTCCAACTTCACTTTTTTGATAGGGGGCACTGTTAGCGTGACGACACCGGGCCACCAGCTGGCAAACCGATGATGGCCCAACATTAAATGCTAAGTTGGCAACTTTGTGATTCTTCACTGTTCCAGCATTGCAAGGGAATACTATATTTCTGCGATTTTCAGGGAGATCCAGAGACCCCTGCCCTCTCCCACGGATACACGCATGAATACCTGCAACATTTTCAGTACAATACATGAGGGTTCGTGGAAGCACCCCAAACCTCCACAAAACCATATCCGACCAGGTTCAACCGCAAACTAACCAGCATGTATTCCATACAATCTCACGACCAGGATAACCACAACCTTTAAGGCAGACTTTTGCGCATCATGCGTGGGTCTCTCACAGGGCGATTAATACAAGTACTATAGTTTTCCGTTAAAAAAAAGAAACTGGTAAGGGACCTAATCATATGGGTCCCTCTGTGAAATAAGCAGACGAAAAAAAAGTGAAAATCTGGATCCGGGCATGCGCAAATGCGATGAGCACCAAACCCTGGTGCACTTAGACGGACATTGGTTGGTTCCCAACGACAGCTTCTTCCAGTAGAATTCTATCATTTTCAAAATAAGTCGCCGTACTGTTCACTAGCAAGACGCCGTCCTGTGAATCTGAGTTGTGTCGCAAATTGCCGTACTCAAGTCGTCGGAAATTTCTCTTGATTATTTCCAGCTCCGTTAGCTTTTGGAGAAAAAATTTGCTTCAATGTATACATTAGTAATGTCAATACATGTGCATAATAGCGGATTGAATAGGCATCCTCAACTTACAAGATTACAAGGCGAGTTTTGAAGCTGGGTACCAGGCAGCTACAATTACAGTAAAAAGTCAACTAAAAATAACTTTCATATCATTGTTGGGTGTATATTTCAAAGATAAATATGTTCAGATAAAAATATATCCATCTTAACGCATAACACCGTGATAAACCAGTATAATGACAACTTTTTCTTACCGTCGTCATGCCTGCCATTTGTTTATAATCGATAAAGTTGGTAGCAAGTTCCGGAGTCGATGCTACACGGTGGAACTACAAATGTATAACTCAACAATTCAATGCTAGAGCTGATCTATTTCTGACATTTTATTTATCCATAATATAATTGAGTCCTGCATCTCATTTCTATGGTCAACCTGAAGCCATACCTGATTTTTGTCATTTGTATGTTAAATGGGCATTGACCTGAGAAAACCTTTGTTGCTTACAAACAACAATGGTGCAGAACAGCCTGCACGTCTGATAGGCAGTCTAAACAGCACCTTTGTGTTATTCGGTCTTTAAAAAGTACCTTAGTTAGAGTTGCACATGCAAAAAATTTATGCCTAGCTAGTCTCTGCAGCTGAGCAGTCAGGTCCCGAGGTTATAAAACGTTTTCCATGCTCAACTCAGCTGAGCATGAAATTAATGCTCATAAATGTTAAATGCCAACAATTGTTGGCATTTTAACATTTATTAGCATAATAAATACAACATCTGAGAGACTTAAATCAGGAAACTTCTTTATTTGTCGGTATTTTAATTTTTATGAGCAGTTGAAATTTTGTGCTCATTTGAGTTGAGCATGAAAAAAGTTTTATAATCATTCGGCCTGGTTTTAGCATTACCAGGTCAGAGCTTTCTAATGAAGAGGCCCAGATGTCACAGGAGCATGGTCAGCACAAGACCATGGTCTCAGACATAAACAATCTTACATCTTTTACTCAACTTGTGTAATAGGCCATACCAAATAAATATTTAGATCCTCATCCCCACCTGCCCCTATGAAATATAAGCAAATAAAAAAAATGGGTGGAACCTTCCACCCCGATTTTTTCAGTTGCTTTTAAAAGAAAAAAAAAGGTTGATAAAGGCTGAAAATTTTTGGTGCAATTTTCCTTGCAAGTATATTTTGCAAAAAAAAAAAAATCTGTTTTATTTAGACACTTAAAATTTATCATTTTATATTAATTTTGACAATTTAAATTCAACATGGTCAAGGTATTAAATGTTTCTTTCAGGACTGTTCTGTTCTTTAAAGCAGTTGGAAAAATAAAAAAACTAGAACACATTCGATGGCGCGCCATCGCAAATCCCGACGCTCTCGAAGATATCTAATGGTATTTGATCCTTTGACCCCATCCCAAGGTCACCAGTTTGATCCTAAGGTAAAAGTTTTCAGTGTATCCTGGTCTACTGCTCATCCCCTTTAATTTGATATGCCACATGACCATGTTCAGAAAATTAAATTTTTGACCCCCCAGCACCAAGTCCCAAACCCTGGGGCATGCATGACCCAGGAGACTGAATGAAAATCCCGTCTAATATGTTTTATATCTTTCATTTGTAAGAAGACACACTAGGTTTAGTTTAAAAATCTTTGAAATTGACTTTGTAATTGATATTTAATGATATTTGACCTTTTGGCCCCTCCCCAAGGCCCCAGGAGGTGGGGACCCAAAAAATTGTGCATTTGCATGTGCCATTCATGTAAGTAACTCACACACCAAAACTGGTCGAATTTAGGAAAAAAAGTTTTGGGACCCCCAACCCCCTACGGTACCCCCAAAGTCCCACCCCTGGGGCATGACCAAGGTGACGGAATGAAAATCCTGTCTAATATGTTTTATATCTTTCATTTGTAAGAAGACACACAAAGTTTAGTTTAAAAATCTTTGAAATTGACTTTGTAATTGATATTTAATGATATTTGACCTTTTGGCCCCTCCCCAAGGCACCAGGAGGCGGGGACCCTAAAAATTGTGCATTTGCATGTGCCATTCATGTAAGTTATTCACACACCAAATCTGGTTGAATTTCGGGAAAAACAATTTTTTGGACCCCCCAACCATCTACGGTACCCCCAAGTCCAACCCCGGGGGCATGACCAAGGTGACGGATAGAAAATCCCGTCTGATATGTTTCATATCTTTCAATTATGAGAAGACACGCAAAGTTTGGTAAAAAAATCTTTGAAATTGACTTTGTGATTGAGATTTAATGATATTTGACCTTTTGGCCCCTCCCCAGGGCCCCAGGGGATGGGGACCAAAAAAATTGTGCCGTTGCATGTGCCATTGATGTAAGTTACTCACACACCAAATCTGGTTGAATTTCGGAAAATATTTTTTTTGGACCACTCAATCCCCCATGGTACCCCCAAGTCCGACCCCTGGGGCATGACCCAGGTGACCGAATGAAAATCCCGTCTGATATGTTTTATATCTTTCATTTGTGAGAAGACAAACAAAGTTTGGTTTATAAATCTTTGAAATTGACTTTGTTATTGAAATTTAATGATATTTAATTATATTTGACCTTTTGGCCCCTCCCCATGGCCCCAGGGGGCGGGGCAAAAAAAAATGTGCCGTTGCACACCCTACTCATGTGAGCAACTCACACACCAAATTTGGTTGAATTTCGTCCAATGGTTTAGGAGGAGATAGCGTGATGGACGGACGGACAGAGGCGATTGCAATATCCCTGACGCTTTTTAAAAAAGCGTGGGGATAAATATAAGCCTTTCTCAAAATTGGGAAGAGAATCTAAAAATTTATTTGGTGTGGCCAAATTTTCAATTATACAGAAGCACAAATGTTAAGTTCTATTCATCATATATCACTAAAATTATTTTAAATTGCATATTTGTGTGTACTAAACATCATTATTTTGTCATTTAAAAGTGACTTTATTATGGACATCATTACATAATGTTACAAAAATATGCAGTTCACAAGTGTTTTATCAATTTTAATGCATGGTGTTATATATCTCCTAGATGTGGCCTGATATTATTAACTTTCCTTGCTAGCGGCAACTTTTGTCATCTGCAGATAAACTATGCAAACAGTTTGTACCCAGAATATGATTCCTGATCTAGATTCAAATAGTTTGATACTTTGTGTTCCTGAAATAATTTCAAGAATGTCAGTAGACCGCAACAAAGCCTTGAAAAATTACCCAAAAAGCAAAGAATTAAAGAGTTGCTCCCACTTTTCCCCATACAAGATTACAAGAATCTATCATATGTGTGAGGGGCTCATGTGCAGATCCAGAGAGGGGACAGGGGATCCGGACTCCCCTTGGAAAATCACAAAACTATAGGGTTCCTTAGCAGTACTGCACTGGATCTCCTGGAAATAACAAAGCCACCAAGCCAATATTCATTGTTGTGTCAATATCAGTCCGCCCGAAACGCCATTTCAATGGCATTTTGCTGGCAGACTGATAATGGCCCACTTTTAGTGATAGCTTGTGGATCCTCTCTTCCCTCATCAACTAAAAAAATACAACTTTGTCAGTGTTGAGTTGGACTCCCTCTGACAAAACTTTCTGAATCTGTGCATGGGGCTTGAAATTCATGCTGTTGTCTGTTGCCTTCTTTTAAAATTAACCTTTTAAAAAAATTCTTACAGGAACACAATCAAAGTGTGAAATAGTTTCCATCCAGATCAAAAGTTGCAGCTAACAAGGAAAGAATGACTAAAGGCATATGCAAGAAATACCATTTTCAAATGAGCTGACACAATGAAAGAAGAAATTTAGCCAACTCACCTCTCTAACTGATATTCATACATTCCTGGTCTAACATTCTTCATCACCTATAAATAGAGGATCTAACATGAGTGTTCATGTTTTATAGAAGGACCTCTGACGGTGGTAATGAGAATCACAGTGTATCGCTGCCTATAATTTTGATAAAATTAAAGTCGATCAAATACTTCCATCTTCATGTATAACCTTGCTGTTGGGCTCTATTTTATGATTTTGCATTTGATTTCCTTTTTCCATAAATGTACAGCTTTATTTTGGGGCTAAAATGGTCACTTTTTCTATTATACATATAGGAAATAAAACATCATAATATATAAAACACATAAAAAGGTACAGCCTAGCTATATTGCATACTTTACATCATTTTACAAGTATCATACATGTAGCAAGCAAAAGACACAATTAAGTTAACCCTTTAACCCTTAAAGCACCAATCGCAACAAAAGTCTTCTGCTTTTCTCGTCTGCTGAAATGTTTAAGAAGCCTCTATGGCAAACAGTGTGGACCCAGATCAGACTGCTCCTATTCTGGGTCCACCCTGTTTGCTTCTATACTTAATTTGTCAGTAATGTTAGATAATTATTTGCAGCAGACGACTTCAGCAGACGACATTTTCAGATGCATTTTTTTTCTTGGCGCTTTAAGGGTTAAGCATCAATCACGACTGCAACAGAGGACAAATTTTGGGACATATTCTCTGATTTTCGAAAGAAATAAGGCATGATGTCATGCCTTATCTTTTATTTTTGAAAAAGCAGAAAAATTTGAAACTGTCGTCTCCTGCAAAAATTAGTTAGGTGGAAACTTTTGGGTTATTATAAATCAAAACTTTCTTACTATGTTTTGTTAAAATTGTGTACCTTAGATGAGTAATAAAAATTTTCACACTTATAACTTTTTAATGTTTAAATAATGGATTTTGTTATTCACAGATTTTTTTTTGCAGTTTCATGAAAGTATAAATGCAATAATTTCAGTTCAAAGTAAGACATGCTCCAAGGATGTCATCTCTATGTTGAACTAAACCACTCACTGGTCATGCTTGTATCAAGTATCAGCTTTCTTGGCCTTGTAGATTAACTCTTAAAGCGCCAAACACGACTGCAACAGATGACAAATTTATTGACATCACTCCTAATTTATGAAAAAAATAAGGTATGATATTTCATGAGAATCGTCTGCCAGCAGATGATTCTCATGAAATATTATGCCTTATTTGTTATTTTTGAAAAAGCAGCGAAATTTGAAATTGTCGTCTGCTGCAAATTATAGGTGGTGCTTTAAAGGAAAAGAAGACGCAATGCCACAGACTGAAAGTCACAGACTCAAAAGACAAAGATAAATCTGATTGTCGTAATCAACCCTTAATGTGCCAATCGCAACAAAAGTTGTCTGCTTTCTCGTCTGCTGAAATGTTTAAGAAGCCTCTATGGTAAACAGTGTGGACCCAGATCAGCTGGAGCAGTCTGTTCTGGGTCCATGCTGTTTGCTTCTATACTTAATTTGTTAGTAATGTTAGGCAACTATTTGCAGCAGACGAGCAAACAACTTCAGCAGACAACATTTTTAGATGCATTTTTTTGTTGGCGCTTTAAGGGTTAAGGAGTAATTTACCTGTTTATGAGCATCACTGCTTAATTTATTTGTGTATCTCAGAACCTCCAGCTCAAGGTCAGATTTGAACACACGGCTGAAATAACAATATGCAGTAAATGTTCTAAAATTTCGTACACTTTTCTCTTCCTGTTCCAGGGTTCCCACAGAAATTCAAAAACACAATTCCATGATTTTTCCATGATTTTCCATGATCAACAATGTAATTTCCATGACTATTTAATGCACTATCTCCAACCTCCCCTTTTAGCAGCATCTTCACAACACTGAGCATAAATGCGGAATGCAGCAAAAATAGCATGCTTGTAGACCATGCATGCACTTTGAAATAATTAAAACTTGAAACCACCGTTAGCCAGAAGACTAGCTGTCGGACACACAAGTGTCTGACAGCTAGTTTTCTTGCTACTGGTGGTTTTGTCAAATTATTTCAAAAATTCCATGATTTTTCCATGATTTTACAGTATTTTCAAATTCCATGATTTTTCTATGCATGGAACTTTTTTTTAGTGATTTTCCAGGTTTTCCATGATTTCCAGAGCTTGTGGGAACCCTATGTTCTTAAACAAAATGTTGGTTATCGGGCTGGAAAGCAAACAGGGAAGACCCTGATCTGGGTCTGCACTGTTTGGCTAGACCTTTTTTTGTAGCCAACTAGTGTTTGACAATTTAGATCATTTGCCACTGTATAATTTATCAGTGTCTTTCAACTGCTGCCACTAAATGGAAAGGAATAGCAAGGATTTTTATTTTTCTACATACAGAGACCAAGAATAAGCCTTGTTTTACAAGATCATATTTTCAATCAGTCACACTTTGAAAGTCAAACCAACAAATAAGTTAATGACAAGTAGCAATATGTAATATAGTTGGTTTTCTGACAGTGCTTCAAGTGATAATGTGTTGCAAATAATTCATGCCATCCAATTAAATGTTGTTTCAATTGGCAAGATTATAGCATATCATATGGTGCTAGAAAACCGAATTTTGATGCATGCAAACAACAAAGGTGCAGACCAATCTGTGCATGTGCCCAGTCTGGTCAGTGTCCTTGTTATTCTCTCTCTGGAAAATTAAAAAGCTGCATGCAAACTTTCATGGTTCTAGCAAGTCTATGTAGCTAAGCAGAATGGGTCAAGTCTAATCTGGACGCAAATCCCAAAGACAGGTTATTCTCCAGATGTGGTCCATGTAACATCATTGTTTTTCAGTGGAGAAGGTCATGTAATAAGAAGTTACATGACCACACATTTAATGACATTTAAAGCTGCATAGTCTGTAAGGTTTGATCTTCTTAATTTAAAAATAATGTTTTTATTTTTCAAGAACACAGTAAAAATACTCAAATTCAGGTAAACATTTTACCATTTTCGTAAATCTTAACAAGTTATCACTATCAAAACAACTGCATTATGTTAAAATTCAACGGTCTAGAATTATTGGAGGGACGCAAATAATTACCAACAAGAGAAAAACACACCTATTTGATAAGATAATTCACTTTTCCATGCAGTTTTCAGCTGTACAGAACATTTTTATTGTAAAAACATAGTTTAATTCTACTTTTACAAATGATTTAAAAAGAAAATAAAATTTTTCGAAAAATGTTCATAGTTACAGAGTATGCAGCTTTAATGACAAGTTTCAATAAAAATGTAATGAAATAGCTGTGTAGATCTGTTACCGATCCTTCAGACAATGGCTTCAATTCAAAGATGAGACATTCCATCTTACAAAGTCAGTCCTATATTATAACCTTACATGGGTCCAAATAACCACATTTTAGCGTAAAATTGTGAATATTTTCTTATCCAGCAGTTAAAACATATGTTTAGGTGCTCATGAGTAGGGCTGCCACGTTTATGAAATTTGGTAAATGTTAAAACGAATTCCAGTGACCGAAATGCTTTCCTTTTCATTAAACTTTCCAGATTTTTTTTTCATTATGCAGACCGGTAAAATCGGCCATATTTTTCCTAAAAGAAATCTTTGAAAAATGTACCTTGTGTGAACATTCAAAATTGTTTGGTAGGGTGTTGTGATAGAACTCATTTCAAGTAATTGGCAAGCGATTGCAACATGCACAGACTTGTACATTACCCACATTTTCTTCAGTTGTAAGTGTGTAATTAATGAGTTGACATGCACAAGGCATAACAGTTACTGCCAATTGTCACATACAAAACAAAACAGTTTTAAGCCATGCCCTTTCACATGCGTCTCCACCAAATATTAAGACATGCCTTTACGTAACTGATAAAAATGCATGAATACAATTGCTCCTAGCAGTGACTGAGACAATATACAGAACATTTTTATGGCAATGAGACATGTCCGTTGAGCATATCGGCCATAATTCTAATTGCAGTAGATACTTTATCAAATACAGCCAAATCTGAGCAAACAAACAAACAATATTTTTAATAATAAACCATGACGCTGAACACATGCTAAAGTTTGTTTAAACAGTAGTCCAATTTTGTAAATGTTTATTGCAAAAACATGAAACGTTACTGTTTACATGTGTAAATGTGGTAGACCTACTCATGAGACAGTTCTTTTGCGTACCCACAACATATGTTTTGGTTGAGAAACCAGAAAAACAACTTTCAGGTTCCCACTTTTATCTTTAAGCCTGAAATATATCTTGAGATCTCAATGAGGTCATTATCTCTCAGCAAAATGGTTATTTATACACCCATTTCATCAGGATCTGCACTGTTTGCTAAGATAAAAACAAATTTCAGGGCCTTAAATAAAATATTATTTGGAAATTATAGCCTGTGACCCCTCAATATGTACAATGAATCATCCCAGGTGTATTGTATCAGACCAGGTGGAATGGTTCATTAGAATTCAAAAGGTTAAGAGACTGAAAGTATATCACTTACCATTCCGATATTTCTGGATGAAGTAAAGAATTGTTGACAGTAAATCTGAAAAAAAAAAAACCAAAAAAACCCAATCAGGATCCAAATGACCAAATATCAACAAGCTTGTCTATTTCTAATTTAAAGGTTTCATCAAAATGTCTAACTTTACAACTAAGACAGGCCAATATATATAAGCAGAAAAAAATGATTTAAAAAAAAATAGGGTCATATCAGGTATATTCAGACTGACATTGTTGATTTTGTTGTTACATGCCAGAATTTTCTTTCATTTTCATGTTAGTATAAAAACATTGGCAAGCAGTGAAAATACTTAGTGCTACTAAAATATGCAGCAGAGAAAATTTTTTAAATTTTGTCCCTGCTAAGAAACCAAACAAAGTTTGATAGTACATGTGAATCATAGATGTCATCAGATACCGGTAATTCATAAAAAGTATCATCATCATATCATATCAGATTTTTGATTAGCATGCAGGTGCACGGGCATCATCCACATCAGTGGGCCCCTTCCAGGTAGCTCGCTATCTGCACACATGGTGGATCTAAACACCTAACCCCGAGGTTATAAAACTTTTTTCATGCTCAGCTCAACTCAGCTGAGCACAAAATTGATCCTGCTCATAAATTTTAAAATGCCAACAATTGTTGGCATTTTAACATTTATTAGTATGATAAACACACATCTGAGAGACTTAAAGCAAGAAACTTCTTCATTTGTCTGTATTTTAGTTTTTATGAGCAGTTGAAATTTCGTGCTCAGCTGAGTTGAGCATGACAAAAGTTTTATAACCTCGGGATCTGATCTCCAGGTGTTCTTTTCTTGGGGGTCTACTGCCATGAGCTTCCACTCCTGGCAGTTATTCTCTGTACATTTCTTCCTGTCTTATTTTCCACAAAATTGCCGCCTGTTGTCAGTGGCATTCCCGAGTCATTTTATATAATACACATTCTTGATGGGGTTTAAGAAGGCAAAACACCGGTGGGAAATGGTTTTAGAGCACATCACAGCGCTAAAATGAGCTCTAAAGACACATAATTATTACTATTAGTTGCAAAGTTTCTTCCAAAAATCAAATTACATAGCTAAAGACCCTATACGAGGGTTAGTCAAAAATAACTGAGCCCTACCTTATAACATTTAATTCAAGTAAAATGGACACATATTTAAATGATATTTCATCGCAGTTATATGTCTTCTATTCAATAACTTAATTTATATCTGTTGGTAGGCTTTATATACTGGTTGCTAGGCAACCAAACAAGACCTGTCGAACGGGTGCGTTCACACTGTAATGTATCAATATCTAAGCGTTGCCATGGAAACGATAATGCCAATGTAATGCTGCATTCAGTGACGTTTTATACCTATTACACATACCTACTCAGTGCCACAGAAAAGAAAACAACGGACCCCAAATTATAGATGCTGTGGTAGTTTGATTTTAGAATTTAGCAAATTTTTACGTACCTCAGGTCCTATAATTTACCCCACCCACATTCATATTGACACAATTTTAATAGAAAACATGAAATAATACCCTAATAATGCTTTTGCAGTACTAAATACAAAAACAAACCATTAGAAACATTAGATTCCTCGTTTGGAATAAATGATTCTGTTTCCATGGCAACACAATCCTCATGTATTTGAAAATTAGTGAAATTTTGACTTATTTTGTTGCTAGGCAACGCATGCAATCGGTATTCACCTAAACATTTACAAACCAAGTATAATGAAAAGACAATATGACATTTGTTGTTCAATAAAACGTCAAATACTTCTTTCTCAAAAACTATCAAGCCCACAAGCTTTTTTAAGACATACTGTATATTCCTAATGGCGGTGATCGTGAACGCATCACTCTGACTGACGATCTTTAGTTGCCTAGCAACCATAACAGAAGCTTCACCGGGGTAATTTTTTAGGGTCGAAACGTCTATGATATGTTATACTTATAAAAGATTATCACATTTCTTGTCTACAATGTGAGGCTAAGATATAATGAGGTAGGGCTCAGTTATTTTTGACTAACCCTCGTACTTGCGGCACCAAGGTGTACCTACATGCATTTTTGCAGACACATAGGTACGCCCCTGGTTGTGATTGGCAATTTGAGGTTTCAATACACTTACTCTCCAATGCCATCAAATGCTGCCTCTCTGCTCAAGTTGCCACTGTCTGTATTCAATCCACTCTGAAATCAGATTGCCATTATTTATTTATAATCTGTTACTGTTAGTATGAGTATAGACTTTGGTTTATAATAGACATACACATGCAATAGATTTGATACTCCATGACTGCTGATTTTCAAAGATGGACTCTTCAAGATGATGAAGAGTACTAATCCTTTCCAGTTTATACAGAATCATTTGTTGAAAACAGCAAACAAATATTCCCTGATCAGACTGCTCCTAGGAGCAGTCTTTTGTTTTGGTTTGATTCTTTACGTCCCATCAACAATCTTTCAGTTAAACAGGGACAGGTCTTCCTGGGTTGAACCAGTACTAAGCTAGGATAAATGCTAGGAGCAGTCTGATCTGGGACTATTTTGTTCACACATATTTTTCTTGTCCGAGAAATCCATGATCAGACTACTGTAAATTCAGAATTTTTTGCGAGGGTTTTATTTTCACGAAACTTCGAAGATGGGAAGTTTTGTGAAAATAAAATCCTCGCAAAATAGTGAAATCACTCTGTCGTTTACTGATACAAAAATTTCTGGATTTTCAGTACTCCTCTAGCTGCAGTCTAATCTGGGGCTATTTTGTTTGCACATCTTGTCTGAGAAAACCAACAAAAGGTCCTTGATCAGACTACTCCCCGAGCTGCAGTCTGATCTGGGGCTATTTTGTTTGCATATATTTCTCTTGTCTGAGAAAACCAACAAAAGGTCCTTGATCAGACTACTCCTCTAGCTGCAGTCTGATCTGGGGCTATTTTGTTTGCACATATTTCTCTTGTCTGAGAAAACCAACAAAAGGTCCTTGATCAGACTACTCCTCTAGCTGCAGTCTGATCTGGGGCTATTTTGTTTGCACATATTTCTCTTGTCTGAGAAAACCAACAAATGGTCCTTGATCAGACTACTCCTCTAGCTGCAGTCTGATCTGGGGCTATTTTGTTTGCATATATTTCTCTTGTCTGAGAAAACCAACAAAAGGTCCTTGATCAGACTACTCCTCTAGCTGCAGTCTGATCTGGGGCTATTTTGTTTGCACATATTTCTCTTGTCTGAGAAAACCAACAAAAGGTCCTTGATCAGACTACTCCTCTAGCTGCAGTCTGATCTGGGGCTATTTTGTTTGCATATATTTCTCTTGTCTGAGAAAACCAACAAAAGGTCCTTGATCAGACTACTCCTCTAGCTGCAGTCTGATCTGGGGCTATTTTGTTTGCACATATTTCTCTTGTCTGAGAAAACCAACAAATGGTCCTTGATCAGACTACTCCTCTAGCTGCAGTCTTTTGTTTGTTTTGTTGCTTTACGTCCCAAGTCAACAGCTATGGTCATGGTGGGACGGTCAGTTCACCTAACCACACTTTTTCCTGAGCAAGCTTGAACAAGCAGTTAACCAGTACTTCGTGCACATACTTTTGCTTGTAACTGACAACAACGCTTCTTGAATGATTCAGCTGAAGGGAGGAGAATGACTGTAGAAATTACTTCATGATCAATCTCCACGAAAGTATGGGACCGGGCCGGGATCGAACAAGCGACCCCTGGATCTGCAGTCAGACTTGCATCTGTTGCCAGACACGTTACCGACTGCATAGCTGCAGTCTGATCTGGGACTATTTTGTTTGCAAATACTTCTCCTGTCTGAGTAATTGTGTCCTGATACTCAGAGAATTAAATGAAACCCCTCTTTCCAAATTGCTTTTATATGAAAATAGTCCCTACTCCTCATCATTATGATTTCAAGCAATTTGTTTGCATTGAAGGAAACTACATGTATTAAACTTTGATTATTTCAATGAGTTGGAATATTGTTTTCTTTCTTTTTGCCCCCAAAAATGAAATCATGTGGCTATATAAAAAGTACAAGATGACAAAGTTGGAATTTAAAAGATAGAATATAACAGTTAAGGATTAAGGCTCCATGTCAGCAAATTTAATCTACTGACAACAGTAAATCAATTTAACCCCCCCCACCCCTTCTCCCAGTGGCTTAGGCTGCTCTCCATTCTAAGGCAGTGGTTCTGTTATTGTCGATTCATTATTTATTGTTGCTTCCATTGTTTTGTGGGGGTTTGTGTGCTTGGCTCTTGTTTTGTTATGCAGCACTTTAAGTGTAATTTCTAGTTTTGCAATCATCTCGCTGGGGCAGAGAGAGCTAGTTGCTTTACTTTAATTGCCTTTTAATGTCATGTTAATATTGTTAATGTTCTGTTTCTCTTCATCATGGTGCCATGGGTTGGTCTGTAGTGTGTGATTGTGATATTTCCTGGTCATACTCATAAGTAGAGTGTGGCCAATCACTCCTTAACTTAACATAATAGCCTTATAGTGTGAAACAGTTTGGATCCAGATCAGAATCGACGTTTTGTTGGTCCTGATCTGGGTCCAAACTGTTTGCAAAGGTTACCAGCAGCAAAGAGTTAAAGAAAAGCTTTACATTATGCAATGGGAGATAACTCTTCATGTGTACATACCAAGGTCAGCAGCATTTTCGGTGACTTTGACTTTAACACACTGCTTATCTGAAATAAAAAAATCATTTTGTTTGACCTGGTCGATCATTTATGAAATAAACATGTGGGTTTATCACTTTTTATCATATGACGTCCCATCTGGGAGTGAAATAATGCCATGCAATAAAATAGATAAACCACTGATGGTTTACAGATTTTCGGGAACTGTTATGATGTCCATAACAACTTTGCATACATAATGACAAAATTATAACGTTTATTACGGCAGAAATGAGATTTCAAAGTAATCTTAATGTCATATGATAAATAGAATCTAACATTCCTGCTCTTGTATTATTTAATTTTTTAAACTTGTTGCGAAAAAGAGATAAAATGCTTGGCAGAGCCTCGCATTTTATCTCTTCCCCAACTCGTTTAATAAATTCAATAAAACATGAGCACTCATGTAAGATCCTATTTATGGTATGTCATTGAAGAATGACAAACAATGAAATTCTATGATAAACAGAAATACATAGGCTTGAATTTGATCTGCTGACGTATCTAGTGGGAATAGCCATCTGAATTTTGGTCTGAGTCTTCATCTACATCCATACTTTGTGTATGTGAGCAACAAAAGCTCTGGCATGTCTGTGCATTTGTGCAGACTTGTATGGGTCTTTGTTGTTTGATGATAAGTATCAAAACTCATGAGCTGTCTCATAATTATGTCACTGTACCTTAACCATTCCCATATATATTGATACAATAAGTATGGGACTGTCCATTGTGTACTTTAAGGGGTCATAGGTAGACTTTTCTAAATTATGATGTATTTCTGTCCTTGAAGGTTGTTTTAATCTTAGCAAACAGTGCAGACCCAGATGAAATGCAGCATGATGCTGCATTTCATCTGCATCTTCACTGTTTGCCAAATAGCGTGTTTAGTGTTAAGAGTTAAGATCATAGATTGCAAAATATTTTTACCTCTGATGAAAAATGGACCTCATCCACTCCATATCGAGTTTTAAAATCTTCCTCTGTTAACAATCTATAAAGAAATAACAAAACAGACATATCTGAGAAATACACCAGCAAATTTCTTGAACAAAAAATAGAATGAAATAAAATCTTGATAACAGGTCTCCATATACGGGTGTATAATTTTCTTATTTCTCAACCAAACATAATGTTGTGGGTACTGAAAAGGCGATTTGGCAGAACACACCACATTATATCATCTGTATGATCAATTTGACCGAGAATACATGCCAAAGTTTCCTTTGTGTAACTTCATAGAATGTAGGTGCTATTGAAAAATTCTTCATTGGAACTTGATGCAGAGTCCAATGCCTTCCCTTCCTGACCATTATCCCTTAGGTTGGTCAAGTGTGTTTAATAGAGCTGTACACGATGTAGCCTAAAACAATATTTTGGGCCAAAAACATGGAGTTTATTCGTTATATGCATGAGATGTGGCATGCACAAAAATTATATATAGCCCTTAAAAATTAGGTTGTATTGAGTTTGGAAAACTGTCAACTTTATCATATTTCCTATGATGCTATATAAACATGGATCCTGCCAAAACAAGCAAATGGCCAGGCTTGCTTGAGCCATGATGCTCAACAATGTGATAATTTAGTAACAAAATTTGTACTCACATAAATACATGTACCTGGATTTATAGAAATAGATCTGACAGACATTTTTCAGCTTTGCTATTCATAATAAATATATCTACACATGTACCAAGATGCAAAACAGGTGTTACAGTAATGGACATCATGTCTTAACATATCATATCTCTTTGCCAACTGGGTAATTTTTCATGCTTTTTTATGTCTTCTGATTTTTCTTCAAATCAACTTTTTTTACTGAATACCATCAAAGTGTCAAACAGTTTGGTTCCAGATCAGGTCTGATGTTTTATCAGGCCTGATCTGGGTCCAAACAGTTTGCATAAGTTATCAGCTGACGACGCTTGTAGTCAAAAAGTAAATGCTAATGAGACTAATTTTTAGGAGGAATACTGTCTTTTGCAGTGGTCTAGATAAGGATTTGGACCAATGGGTATTTCACCCCTTACTTTTTAATTTAATGAGTATTTTACTCTCTACTTAAAAGCCTTACAAATAAAAAGAACCAATATTTGTTTAACATATTTAAAGAAAAGTTGCTTGTATTAAATACATGTTGCATTTTTAGGAGAACTTCCAAGATTTATACAATTGGTGTATATTAGTTTTTTTCTTACTAAGAATAAAAGATTTCACTACATAAATTGAATATCAGTGCTGAAAGGGTATTTTCACCCCTCAATTTAATTTTCAATGCTGATTTCCAAAAAATCAATGCTGAAATACCCTTTACCCCCTTTTATCTGGAGCCCTGCTTTTGTGATCAGACTCAATCCCACCACAGCTACAAAGTAAGAAAGAGGACAAAGATCAAGAATCGATACAATCAAGCACCACACCTGACCCAGACAAAATTTAAATGCAGCATGTAGCAATTGTAGTTTCTAGCATGCAAATAATAAAGCTACTGATCAGAACATGAATGCACAGGCTAGAATGCGCCTTAGCTGTTCACCTACAATAAAACAGCTTTTCTCATGTGTTCCTTATAAAATGAGCCGTGACATGTGATTTCCAACAATGTGGCATTTTGACAAGCGTATACTCAGACCAGCCTGTACAGCCTCCTTTTAGGCTTAGAAACTTCAAATTATGTTCAGTCAGTAGCTTAACAGTCATAGAATATTCAAGCGACTAGCAAAGGCTCTGATCAGACTGCGCGTATGCGCAGACTGATCTGAGGCTATGCTGGTCGCACAAACCACATTGCTGGAAATCTCATGCCATGGCTCAAATACATACTTGCCCATCCAAACAGCATAGGCATCTGGGAGTTTCGGTGGGAAAAGTATGGCCTTCCCAGAATCCACCTCTACAGCCCCATAAAAATCTGGCTCTTCCACTCCAAACATCCACTGGAAATAAGACTCCTGGAACAAATGACAATGAAGTGTTACGGTAACTCTTTGCATGCTGGGTAATTTTGCATGTTGTTTTCTCGTCTGATTTTTTTTTCAAAATCAACTTTTTCAAAATATTCTTTCAAGAATACTGTCAGAGTCTGAGTGTCAAACAGTTTGGATCCAGATCAGGTCTGACATTTTCCCGGGTTTGATCTGGGTCCAAACAGTTTGCAAAGGTTATCAGCAGACAACAAAAGTAGCCGCTAGCAGGCAAAGGGTTAACAAGCAAAGGACTGGATAAATATAACATGAGGTTAAAATTAAGAAAATTATATTAACCATCAGTTTAATACATGTATTTCATTGAGACAGTTCTTTTGAGTACCCACAACATATATTTTGGTTGAGATTATGGAACTTAATCCTTAAAGCGTCAAACACAACTGCAGCAGATGACAAATTTTGTGACATTTTGTTTCATTTTTATGAGGAAAAAAGACTTGTTATTTCATTCATATACCACACCTTCTTTGGTTTCTAAAGCATGCCTACCAAACGCTCAAATGCTCAACATCTGGTTGAATATTAAAAACAATTCATCTGAGAAGAGAAACAAAAATCGGAGAATGTCATGCAACAGACTATGCATTCCTACGTTTGTGGTATAAATTTGAGGTCAGAAAGTTCTCTCATTTTGTCAGATTTAGATTTACACATAAAATAGGTGTACCAGAATTCGACAGGAACGTGTTTATTGCGCGAAAAGTAAATATGACCTAATGAGAATACTTTCTGGGCTCGTATTTATACCACAAATGCAGGAACCCATAGGCTGTTGCATGACATTCCCTGATTTTTATTTTCTTCATAGAGCAGTTGTTTTTAATATTCAACCAGATGTTGAGCATTCGAGCGTTTGGTAGGCGTGTAAAGGCAGAGATAACATTTGAAAATGTAATCTACTGCAACTCTTTGGTAGCAATTGATTAACCCTTAAAGCGCCAATTACGACTGCAGCAGACGACAAATTTCGCGACATCTTTTCTAATTTTGGAAAGAAATAAGGAATAATATTTCAGGAGACAGAGAATCGTCTGCCAGCAGATATCATGCCTTATTTGTTATTTTTGAAAAAGCAGCAAAATTTAAAATTGTCGTCTGCTGCAAATTATAGGTCGCTCTTAAAGAGTTAACTTGAGCTACCCTATTTGAACAAAATTAATGGTAATGATGAAATGACACCAGTGATCACCTGATTGACTGGAAATCAGACTTTCATATACATGAAGAGTAAGTTTAACCCTTAATGCGCCAATGGCAACAAAAGTCGTTTGCTTTTCTCGTCTGTTGGAATGATTAAGAAGCCTCTATGGCAAACAGTGTGGACCCAGATCAGACTGCTCCTATAGGAGCAGTCTGCTCTGGGTCCACACTGTTTGCTTCTATACTTTTAAAATTCGTCAGTAATGTTAGGCAATTATTTGCAGCAGACAACTTCAGCAGACAGCATTTTCAGATGCATTTTTTTCTTGGCGCTTTAAGGGTTAGCAAAGTAAGTAAGGGTGCAAAGATCAGGAATCGATACAATCCATCAAGTACCACACCTGACCCAGGATACCAATCATGCCAATAGGAAAGTAACAAACTCACAGTAAGACACCACAAAAGAGAGCCAAGAGGTCAGCCCTATCCCAGCAGTTGACCACAAGGCACATATAAACAGACGTAAAAAACATAAAAGATCCACAAAAGAAGTACCGCTATAGAGTAATAAGTGTGCACATTTTAGAGCATGTGCATTTATTAAATAGAATATGGTACATTAGCTCACCTGTCTGAAGAGTAGCTCATGATCAGAACAATGCCTTGTTACTGACTCTCCTCCTTGAAGGATAACAATGGCTCCTTTCGGTACATTGTTATTTTTTCTAAGTCTTTCACACAGTCTCTCACGATTCTGCTTAAACATCACCATGGGAACCACCAGTGTGTGGCTCCCCCTGCAGAACGCTGGTCTGAAATGTGGAGAAAAACTTAAGCAAGACTGAAAAAATTTCTTTAACAATACCCATTAGTATTCAGCGCTGTGGAAATACCATGCCAGACTTGTCTGACCTGGTCCAATTTCATTAAGGACAAGTAAAAAAAAAATGTATTTACTTGTCCTTGGACAAGTATAAAGGATCTCAATTCAATTCTGTATTTCATGTTTTTATAAATTATTATAAACTCATATGTTGAATGGAAAGTGGTGTGGATCCTGATCAGATGGCTTCTTCAGAAGCCAGCTGATCTGGATCTACAGTTTACTGTAGCATTTATAACTGGTGTAATGCTGTTTTCAAAAGACTTCCATTATTGTTTCAGCACATTAAGCTAATCTGACAAATAAAATTTTCTTTGGACAAGTACATATGGCCATAGGCAAGTATAGATTTTTTACTACTGTAATTCCACACCCTTGGTATTCAAATGTCTTAAGAAAAACAAAAATTTTGAATATTTCTTACCTACCAGTTTTAACATGTGTTTTGAGTTTTCAAAAGAACCATCTCAATCATGTAAAGGGTTCTTTTGAGTACCCAAAAAATATGTTTTTGTTGAGAAATTTTTGATTATGTCTAAAGGCTTAAGCTAGGCCTGAATATTCATTATCTTATTAAAGATCTTGATCAACTATGTGCATGCAGTTATTGATATTATGTGGGGCATTATTTAATCCCCTTTCAGTTTAAAATACAGAAAAATGATTTCCTGAGAAAGCTCCAAACTGATAAAAAAGATAATCTAGCTCATTCATAAGAGTTCTGCATTCCAAATGTTGACCCCCCTCCCCCCTCCGGGGTTTTGGGGAGCTGGGGAGGAGCATTATTTATTTTCAGGGAACTAGGGAGTATGGTAGCCTCACTGTTCATATTTCACGTTTATAAGCTGTCATTTATATTTTGTTCTTATTTGGTCACAATATTGCACATCTAGCAAAAGCGAAATCAATAAATGAGTGCATGTGTATGTCTAACATCACATGCCAAACCTGTTGGACTTGACTTAGTGTGAGGAGCGCAGTGGCTAAGAGTGCTAGACTCGGGATTGAAGGGTTGCGGATTCGAGCCTCTCCGAAGGCACTGTGTTGTGTTCTTGGGCAAGACACTCTTTCATCTGCTTAGTACTGGTTCAGCCCAGGGAGACCCGTCCTGATATGACTGAAAAAAATCATGTTGACTGGGACCTGAGACTGGGATGTAAATAATCAAATCAAAATATTAGTGCCAAGGCCCAAGTTTGTTTATCTCATTTTAATAAAAGCCCGAGACTCTCACCTTCAACAACAAAAAACAATATTTTTAAAAGATGGTGAACTAAATTCAATTTATATATTTGAAGAGTCTGTAGGTGGTGGTTAGGACAGGACCGCCCGGGTAGCTCAGGTGGTTAGAGCGTCTGACTAGGGTTCCGAGGGTCATAGGTTTGAGCCCTACCTCAGGCGGCATTTTCCCCCTTGGTCTCTCTACAATGGTGTCAGAATTGTTGGTCGATGGGTTCATGCAATGAGATTTAATAGGTCATCCTGCGATCTGAGTGCCATCAGGCAGGGCTCTGGCAGATAGCCATCCGGTATTCTACAGAGCTGGAATAGGTCTGAAAGAATCGTTGAATCTATGTCTAGACGACAGAATAAGTCTCTCTAGTATGTTAGTGTATAATCTCTAGTATATCTTCTCTTGGTATTCTCAGGTGTTACATGTATCTTCTTGAGTAAATTGTCTCTCGGTATTAAAAAAAACTGGAGGTGCACATTAAAACCTAGCTGTCTGGGTGATGAAGTCACCCAGTGCAGAGAAGATGTTCGTTTCGTGAATTTTTCTGAAGTCAGTTTCAGTACAGCTGAGTAAGAACTCGTATGAAAGGTCTGGTGTTCCAGTAGTATTGAAGATGTGAGTCTTTAATGCCTCCCTTTCATTGAAGTATCTTTCGCAGTGTAGAAGGTAGTGTTCAACTGTTTCTAATTGATTACATTCACATAAGTTGTTGTCTGAAATGCCCAATTTAAATTGATAGTCCCCTAACTGGTTGTAACCCAATCAGAGCTTAGCAATATTCCTGTATGAAATGGTATTTGGATAATCAATTTGAGATCTATCTGTAACTTTTGGTTTATATCTGAATAATATTCTTCCCATTTCTGAAGATTCCCACTGTCTCTGCCACTGAGATAGACCCAATATGACAGCTGCTTGCTTAATAAATGCCATGGTCACTACTTCTGTATCACTCTTCATAGCTGTTGCCTCCAGGGACGCTTCTTTGGCCAGTCTATTTGTTTCTTCATTGCCTTTGATATTAGCATGGCCAGGTGTCCAAGATATGTCTACCTTGATGTTTTTCTGTTCCAATCTACTAATCTTCCGTCTGATTTCTGCTACCATCTGTTTATGCTGTGTTGGCTGCCACCCTAACTTTAGGATTCCTATTGCAGATTGACTGTCTGAAAAGATATGTACCTCAGAACTGTCTGTCTTGCTGATTTCCTCGGCTACATAGTCTATGGTTATGAGTATAGCAACAAGCTCTCCCAGGAGGATAGAACTATAGCTGGATACAGGTCTTTTCAGGCAGATGGGTTTATCTTGGTATGGCATGAATATACAAGAGCCGGCCCCACAAGGTGACTTAGGTCCAAGGTTTTGTTGACAGGAGCCATCTGTAAATGATATGATGGAGATGGGAGAGCAGTTATCAAGCAGGCCCTGGATATTTGAACGAGATTCATTTTGCTGTTCCTCAGTTCTAGACTTTGACGAGCCTAACCGATCCCAGTATTCTGGCTGTCTTTTTGAAGGTTGAAGTGAATCTTCAAATGAAAACTCCGGTTCGATGTTGAAGGTTGTGATGCCTGTTTCAGATGACATATCTTCTAGCTGAAGTTGTAACTTTCCAAATGGAGATAAGCACTTCTCACTCTCATTTTCATCTTTCCAGTTGATCCAAGACTTTTTGATGAGAATTTCATCACTTTTGCTCATTAACTTTGAACCTTCTCTGATTGACAATTCCTGTCTTCTAATATAAAGCGGTTTAATACCTAGTTCAAACTCAAGTGCCTCTCTTCCACTGGTTCCATATGCATCCAGGCATAAGCAAAGGGATTTTCTCTATACCTCATTTAAAGGTTTGGCATCAGCAATCTGCAAGACAGCACAGGCATATTCTAGAATAGGACATATTAAAGATTTGTAGAGCTGCAAAAGTTTGCTGGTATTGATCTTTTCAACATGTTTGATTTGTCTTAATACTCCAATTACTTTATTTGCTTTCTGTTCTGTTTTCTTGATATGGGTCTCAAAATTCAAAGACTCTTCCAAATGTAGACCTAGGATTTTGGGATTTGAATTGTATGTGATGTCCTTACCATTCAACTGTACCATGAGAGATGAACCCTCAACATCAAGATTTCTCCTGGAGAAATGGCAAATTTCTGTTTTATCTAGACTGATTTTCATTCTCCACTTCAGTGTACACAGAAGAAGCTTATGAAGGGCTTCCTCAATGAAAGAGAAAAGGGGGAGAAGTGTGTATTTTGTAGGTGGTTGTTAGGACAGGACTACCCCGCGGTAGCTCATGTGGTTAGAGTGTTTCGTGGGTCGGGGGTTCAAGCCCCTACTAAGCTTCATTTTTCCCCCTGGTTATTCTACATATAAGAGTTGATCTACACATCCATGTTTGTATTTCTGTTTTCTTTTAATGGCAAATTCCTAATGCATGCCAAAATGAAACTGAAAGTAGAAATCTTGTCAATTCAAGCATAATACACCTTGTCAGATAATTTTTTGCCTTGCTAAAGCTGTATTGCTGATACATACTCAACTCTTCCAGATGCCATGGTCTAAAATGTTCTAGATCATAAATGTTTCATTAAAATAGCAGTGATGTTTTTATTGTGGACTTTGGGCTGTCACATCTCTTTTTTGTCGGTTTCCCGTCACTAACGAAAATCGTTTCAGTGAACCGAGTACCAATCAATTGTGCTGGTTTCCTGTCTACGGTAAAATCAAAGTTTTGCGCCGAGTACCATCACATCCAATATGTCAGCGCCCTTATTTGTGAACTTTGAATCGGATGAAAATTGTTAGATTTCTCTTTAAAAACAAGATAAAACAGAAATGTCATCTGTTCTAAAGCACTGGAGAGAAGCGGCTACCATTCTTTTAGTAGCAAGAACACGTGCACCTGCCGTGTCAACGCTTCAAACCACGAATTACGAGGTGCTAATGCTGAAGAGAAGTGTCAAAAGCAGATTTATGCCCAGTTTACATGTGTTTCCCGGCGGTGTTGCTCATGATGCTGACTTTTCGCCTGATTGGCTTGATTTGTTCAAAAGGACTGGCAATGATGTGCATGATCATTTGATCAAATTTCTTGAAAGAGGTGGGCAGGGAGCATACATGTTCAGTCGCCAGCGACCAGCACAGTTCACACAGGTTCCAGCTGAGCTTGCATTCAGAATAAATGCTATCAGAGAGACATTTGAAGAAGCTGGGATTCTCTTGGTCAGGGATATTAATTTAGTAAAAAATGATAAAATTAAACTATCGGATCAGCCACTTTCTGGAAAGTCTTCAATTTTATCAGAAACATTATTGGGTCCTTGGCGCCAACGGGTTGACAATGATGCATGGGAGTTTATCAAAATGTGTCAAGAACTGAATGTAGTTCCAGATGTATGGTCATTATTTGAATGGTCAAACTGGCTGACACCAGTCATTCCAAGGACTGAAGTTAGTAAAGCAGCAGACACTGCACCTGAACTAAGGCGAGGCAAAAGATTTGACACTGCTTTTTATCTCTGTGTATTAGATTATATACCAAAAGCAGTTCATGATGATAAGGAAACAACAGAGCTTGAGGTAAGCAAAGGTTTAGATCTAAACAAAAATTTTCAGCGTAAAATTGTAAATATTTTCTTACCTATAATTTCTAACATATGTTTTGGGTGCTCAAAAGAACCGTCTCATTGAGACGGTTCTTTTTGAGTACCCACAACAAATGTTTTGGTTGAGAAATAAGAAAATAAAATTTTCGTTACGCACTCTTAACTAAAGTCCTGGTTAAGTTATGTGTGTTCCCTGGAATCCCAGGTATAAAGATACCATATGCATCTGGTCACCTAACATGTATAACAGGTATAATCCAAGTCTTTTCGGACTTCAAAAAGCTATTGGTCTTGTTTTCATTGTTCAAATGCTTTTAAAAAAGGTAAAAAAAAGGTTTTAATCAGCCAGTAAACTCTGGTTTTATAACCGGCATGGGACTGGAAATGGTGATTTATCTGAGGTAAAGTACATGATTGTCCCTAATTGGTCAAGTCTTTCCATGCTGTGCAGCGTTTTTGTTTGAATTTTTATTGCATGACCAGATCCAATTGGGTGTAACCCCCATTTACTTGATTTTATTAGGTCTACTGTTTACTTGCTGTTATATTCACTGCAGGATTTGTTAAATTCATGCAAGATCTCATTATTAAATAATATAGCTAGATTTTATCTGACACTCAGGAAGCTGAATGCATTTTTGGTTCAGTTAAACATGTAGTATGCAGCACATATAAAGAGCTATGTGCATTGAGGGGCTATTTTGCCCACACCCCCATCCCATGAGGACAACAAATAAAAATTGCTTTTCACTATGTTCTTATTATTCTATTAGAACAAAAACGCCAAGTGTAACAGTCTGGTATTAATCTGACTTACTGAAACTATCAAAATCTTCTGAAAATAGGATAGTGGCCATTTTTGAAACAAAAATGAGACATTTGACAGAGAAATTAATATAGACATGATAGAGCACAAGCACATACCAAAAAAGATATTTTAACAGATGATCAGAATTATTACAGCACACAACATAGTCAAAGTTTTTTTGTTTGTTAAATAGCTGATATCTCCAGTTCTTAAAAAGTCTGTCTCCCAATTTTTAAAGCCTGGTCCAAAATGGCAATTTCTCTATATTAAGCCTAATTTGGCAGCCATTTTGGTTACTTTAGCAATGGTAAATGTTTAATAAATGCCAGGCGTCACTTCTTAACTTGGGTAATTCTTCAATAATAAACTAATCAGAAGAAATTGGTGAAAAACAACTTTCAGTTTTTTGCTCCAGAGGGGGCCAAATTAGTCCCTATGTGCACATACCTGTTTTAGAAATAAGCAATAGCCCACTTGCCCCCCACAGGTTAAATTTGCTGGGGGCAAGCTGAGAGTCTCAGAAGATTGCCCCCTGGGCAATCTGAAATTCTAGAACATGAAATAATATTTTTTTTTCATGTCTATCTTAAAGTCTTGCAGGTTCACTGCAAATTGATAAATAATAAGGTGTTGCCATGCTGCCAGCTTAAGACAACTAAACAGTTTAAACTATGAACCTTTCTTTAGGAGTTCCGGTCTAGGCAAACAGTGCAGACCCATATCAGACTTCTCTGGCAAACAGTACAGACCAGATCTGACTAATTAGGGCCTTCACTGTTTGCCATTGTGTCTGCATATTTTGAGCTGATCTATGCATGTTAAAACTACACTGATTACAGCATTTTTTCACGGAGAGCCTCGGACCATTGATCACAACATCGCGGGTTCGATTCTCACATGGGGCCTGGTGTTGTGTCCTTGTGTAGGGCACTTATCTCAGTTGCTTAGTACTGGTTAAACCCAGGAAGCTGTCCTAAAAATTTCTAAAGCCTCAGAGTAATAAAACAACAAATTTTTCATGTGTCAGCATTTTTTTGGAATTTTATGAATGACTTGTGCAGGGCAAGTTAAAATTATGGGGGGCAAGTTGAATTTGCCTTTTAGGTTGCCCGCCGGACAAGTTCAATTCTCTGGCTTATTTCTAACACTGCATACCTCTTTAGAAGCCTGCAAACAGTTTGTACCAAGATCAGGCCCTACAAACTGTGGTCCAAACTGTTTGACACTCTGGTGGTATTCCCAAAAAGAATTTTTTGAAAAAGTTAATTTTCAAAAAACTCAACAGACGACAAAAACGCATACAAAATTATCCAGCATGCAAAGAGCTGTCCAAGTCAGTCAACAGTAGACTGGCTCCAGTCCTTAAAGCAATTTTTCATCAATGTGTCATATCATATTCTTGTAGCCAGTATAAATCTGTTTTAAGGACTGGAGCCAGTCTAAGTCAACAGCTATGGCAATGTCATGATGGTCAGATAACCTACCCTACTTTTCAAGGGCAGGTCAATAGAAAAGCAGTAAACCAGCACTCTGTGGGAAAGTTTATCTAGTTTAGGCTATTATTGCCATTCTAATTGCAATAGGGTTGAATGATTTAATTTTAGACCCCAGAAGGCGCACTGTATTGAAATCTTTGCTAAACTCTTTTCTTGCCATGTACCACAATTGTCATCTGCTCTCTTATCTATTTAAATGAACGTGTGCTTTGGTAGTCATTTATTGCAAACAATATGAACCCAGATCAGACTGTTCCTTTAGGTGCAGTCTATTCAAGTTCATTTTGTTTGCTTCCATAATAAAAAGCTATCTGAATTGCATTAAATATTTTCAACGGACAATATAAGCAGACATTTTCAAGACAAAAATTTTGGCTGGATATGGGTTAATATGATAAAAGTATGATTTTCAAGGCAAAAATAAAATCACTAAATTTATCATATTTTTCTTTTGAATCAGTGGAGTTCTCCAGGTATATTGAAAGAAAAACATTTTAACAAGACTCTACAGTTGGCCCCACCACAGATCACTGAGCTAGGAAGATTGCTTAACTTCAATGATATTGAGGACTTGAAAGAGTTTGCTTGGGAAAGATCAGCAGTTCGAGCCCAAAGATGGTTTCCAACTCCTTGTTTATGTAAGGATGGTGGAGTAATGTTTTTATATCCAGGTAAATATCTCTATTTCTCCACCAAAATTGCAGCCTCACCCCTGTGGCTATGTAAATAGTTCACCAGAGATCAGTGCTCAATGGTTAGTTTCAGTGATCGGACTTTGTCTGGCCTCCATCTAGCATAAACTTTTAAATGACATTTGAGCCTCGACATGTGATTCCCACACAATATGGCATTTTTACAAGGGTAGACGCAGACGAGCCTGTGCAGCCTCCTGTTAAGCTTAGAAACTCCAAATAATGTTCAGTCAGTAGCTTAACACTCATACAATATTCAAGCGACTAGCAAAGGCTCTAATCAGACTGCGCGTATGCGCAGGCTGATCTGAGGCTTTGCTGGTTGCACATACCACATTGTTTGAAATCTCGTCACGACTCATTACCTCTATAACCAATAGCCCAAATTCAAAATAATTTCTCCACAAACATTTCACTTAATGCCCTCTCCTAAAACTGCTCAAATAGCCAATAAACAAAAAAGCTATTGGAGCTAAAAACAGAAAAAAAACTTTAAACAAAACCTGAATCTCTTGCTTAAATCCAAATTAACCCATATCCTGCTACATTTTGTATTTTTTTGTCCTGAAATTGTCTTCTGTTTATATTATGTCTGCTTCAGGAAATACCACAATCACAAACTGCAATCACAAGACACCAGGAAGACAAACAAAGCAAAGCACCCAGCTCTCTCTTTAATAAAAAATATTCATCTTATAGCAAGTCTAGTAGTCTACAAACTCCACAAAACAGAAAGTACATGAAGGTTGTCAATACAGTAAAAACATGTCTTAAGCAGCCACTCAAAAATGACGAAACAAAGTGTAAAGATCTTAATAAAATAGGTAGCTTAATGAAGGTCGAAAGGATTGCAGAATGCTCCCCTTGGACCAGCCAGCTCTCCTTTGACCTGAATTAAGCAGTAATTGGTATTTTTTTTTGAGTGGCCACTTAAGACAGTGTTTACTGTATAATCAGCAGTAAATATACATATATGCATACAAGTGTCTGTGTCAGTGTGTAGGTAAAGTGTACTTCTCAAATGACAACCATGGTAAGTTTGATATGCTTGACGCATTCATTATGTAGGCATTTTATAGTCTGATAGTTTATTTTAGAACATTTAATTTTTTTTTTGGTGTTCAGAGTCTGGTCAAATATCTAATAATTCATATAATCTCAATTTCAGGTCTCTTAAGCAAATAAAAGTCATATTTATGTTTTGTTTTATTAAAAGCTTAAATTTTCAATATTGATTTTATCTGTAAAAGAGTTATTCTGCATTAAGAAAAACATAACCAATACATATAATAGCTCATGTGATTTGGAGTAGTTACTATTTTTTCCTGTGGACCTCTAGTTTATCTTTGGAAAATGCAATGTGTTCTTCTATTTCTCGTGTTTGATGCAATAATTGTAGAAAGCCATTTATAGTTGGTCTTTGTAATTTATATTTTGAGGAAAAAATGTAATATTTTACTAAAAGTACAATGAAATTAAAAACTAAATTTTTTGGCTCGTTTTTACAATTAATTCCAAAGCTTATATTGAAGTAACTCAACTGTATTTCAATATTGTTAGAAGTCAGTATTCCCTGAACGTTTGACCACAGATCCTGTATACACCAACATTGCCAAAACAGGTGGAAATTGGTTTCCTCTTGCATTGAACAAAAATCACACAGTACAGACGGGACTAATTTACATTTAAACAGATATCTATTATTTGGTATTATTCTCATGAGATATTTATAATTGAAAATTGAAACAGTCACATATTCCCCTTTCTATCTTTTTTTACTTCTTTCTTCCTTCTTTCTTTTTTTTTAAATGATCATTGTTAAGCCTACCTGTCCGATATTCCTATTTATGCACTGGGTAATCATTACAATTAAATTATTGTATATAGTTAAGTGTCATGCATAGAATTGTACTATTTGATTGGAAGACTTAATAAAGATATAAATAACAAAAAAAGTTTGATATGCTTGGGCCCATCATTTCAGAAAATGACCCACCATTTTTTGCTCCATGGGTCACTTCGGCCCACCAATCTTGAAAAAATCTGAAGCCCTGATGTGCAATCCACTCAGCTCATGATATTTTGGTGCTCACCTTATATGTTTAAATATGCATGGACAGCTATCTAGTGGGGCTAGTGCCCTAAATTTTGCCTGAGTATGTTCCAACTTGTGTCCAAGCAGCTAAGGCTCTGGCGAGACTGTACATATGCACAGCTTTGTCCGAGCCTTTGTTGCTCACATATGCAATAAGTACCTAGATCTCATGAACTGGATCATATTTATTTATAGGTGATGACTTGTATCCAGAAAGCCCAGATTTTGAGGGGAAACATCCTGTTATGTCCATACCTTGCACAGTGGAAGAGGCTAATACGAAGTATCCAAATCACAACCGCTCCGAACTGGTTCCCAGCAAAGATGGAAAGATGCAGGGAATCAGTAGTTGTAATATCAAAATTGCTGATGGACAACTTATCCCGGTTTTTGCACTGGAGATGATGGAGCAGAAGTCTCTATTGTAACATCATAGGTCTAGATAAAATACATTTTTTTAGCGTAAACTTGTAAATATTTTCTTACCCATCGTTTTAAACATGTGTTCTGGGGGCTCAAAAGAACCATCTTGACGAGACAGTTCTTTTGAGTACCCACAACATATGTTTTGGTTGAGATATAAGAAAAATAATTTTCCGTTACGCACTCTTAGCTAGTCAATTCATTTAACTTGAAGGCCATTGGATGTGCGGTAGATGTTCTAAAATTTTAAATACTAGTTGCCTGCAAAAAAGGCATAGGCAAACAGTGCAGACCCAGATAGACTGCTTCTTCAGAAGCAGTCTGATCAGGGTCATTTCTGTTTGCTATTCCAACAAGCATTTTGTGAATTCCAGCCTTAATAACCCTAATTTTATTTATGAAAAGAAAGAGAAAAATGTTCAAAATTTTAGAACATTTACCTCAGATTGAGTGTTTAATCATTGGTCTGTAGATACTAGAGGACCTGAAACGTTAATAATGTTAAAATAGGTCAAGGTCAACTTAGGCTTATTATTCAAACATATTTTGTTTTACCATATGAGCCACGACATGAGATTTCCAACAATGTGGTATGTGCAACCAGCAAAGGCTCAAATCAGGCTGCCCGTATGCACAGTCTGATCAGAGCATTTGCTAGTGGCTTGAATATTCTATGAGTGTTAAGCTACTAACCGAACATCATTTGGAGTTTCTAAGCTTAAAAAAGGAGGCAGCACAGGCTTGTCTGGGTATATACTTGTGAAAATGCCACATTGTTGGAAATCACGTTGCGGCTCATATATGGACGTGGTGGCCATTTCCGTCGTGTGACCAGAACAATTTGTATAAATTTTGGCTAACGTATCGTAAGGAGTCTTCATTAGAAATTTGAGTTACTTACTTTCAATTGGCCAAGCGGATTCTAAGAAAACTATGTTTTGATATATTGATGGGAAAACTGTATCCAACATGAGCGACCTTGGCTGAAAGGTCAACCTTGACCTTTGGAACTTATTTATAGTCATTATCTCATTAGGTTATACATATGAAGTGAGAATAATGATTTTGGCTTTAACAGTTTTCAAAAAATCAACTTTTCAATTTTTCCCCCTTTGAATGCATTAGGAAGCAAGTTTGACCTTGAGGTTAAATAGGTCAAGGTCAACCTAGGATCATTATTTGAACACACTTGGTAGGCCAACCATCCTCGATGCAACATACCAATTCCCAAGGTTTCTGGGGAAGCTTTTAAAGGGCTTTGACCATATATGGGCGTGGCGGCCATCTTGGTCATGAGACAAAAACAATTTATACAAATTTTTGGTACATTTCTAAAATTATTGTATGAAATTTGAGTTCTATTGGCCTGGTGGTTTCTGAGAAAACTATGTTTTGAATATTGATGGGACTCAAATTTCAGCGACTTTGGCTGAAAAGTTAATGGTCAACCTTGACCCATGTAATTTATTTATAGCCATTGTCTCATTAGGTTGAACATATCAAGTGAGAATAGTGACTTAGGCTGCAAAAGTTTTCAAAAAATCAATTTTTCAAACTTTTTCCCATTTAAATGCATTTGGAGGCAAATTTGATCTGGATGTTATGTAGGTCAAGGTCACAACCTAGGATCATTATTTGGTAGGCCCCGGGAGCGCAGTGGCTCAGTGGTAGAGTGCTTGACTCGAGATCGAGGGGCTGCGGGTTCGAGCCTCACCGGTGTCACTGCATTGTGGTCCTTGATCGAGACACATTTATCCTAGCTTAGCACTGGTTCATCCCAGGAAGACCCATCCCTGTTTAACTGAAAGATTGTTGATGGGACGTTAAGAATCAAATCAAACAAACAAAATTGGTAGGCCCCGCATCCCCAATAGTACATACCAAGTCCAAAGGTCATCAGCCTTCTAGTTCTGGAGAAGATTTTTAAAGGGGTTTTACCATTGTATATGGGCATGGCAACCATCTTGGTCATGTGACCAAGACCACTGGAACAAACTTTGTTCCCATGTCCTAAGGAGTCTCCATATGAAATTTGAGTCATTAGCCCAGTGGTTTTAGAGATGTTTGAAAATGTTGAGGGAATAACATCAGAGTGCCAATCAGCTTGGATCCAGATTAAGCCAGACATGTTGTTTGGCCTGATCTGCATCCAAACTGTTTGCAAAGGTTAGCAGCAGATGACAAACTTTTCCACTAGCATACAAAGTTAAAAGAAATGTCTCACAGAGAGGGTGTTTTTAACCTTTACCATACTAAGCCCTGGATATATCCTGTTACAAAAACTCTTTACTGATGATGCATTATCAGGGGTCAAAAATATTTCAATATTGCACTTGTCCTGCAGGATGAGTGACTTACAATTTTCACTCATCCTCCAAACACATGCACTTGTCCTTTAAAAGCGTATGCAATAAAGAACATAAGGGAGTAATATGACTCTCTCTTGAGTTATTCTTTCCAAGGCACTCATCCTACAGGATGAGTGCTTTGGGAAGAGGTACTCGTCCTCTCTAGATTTTAATCATAATTACCAGCGGACGAGTGGAATTTTTATCCATTGATTATTGACACGGGACAAAGACTAATCACAAAAAGCTCACCTTAGATCATTTCATGCTAAAAACTGGAATCCTTCTTGGCAATTTGATCGAAATTGGGGAAAATTGGGGAGGAGTGTAGTACTGGTTCTCAGAAATATCCTGCATAGTAAGGGCTCAGTACACCCAAAATACAAGACAGGAAATGAGGAAATAATTTAGAAAACATGCCCCCTCTGATCTGAATCCAGTGTATTTCAAATACCCTGCCAGAGATGTCTGTTGACAATCTTTGCAAACAGATTTGACCAAGGTCAGGCCCGACAAAATGTCTGCCCTGACCTTGATCCAAACTGTTTGACACTCTGATGGTATTACTGAAAGATGAAGTAAAAGACTACAAAATAGGACGAAAAATTATGCAGCATGTGAGTTAAGCAGATACTTTCAGTTGTCAGGATTCAAGTTATTGAGAGTCAGGGATATTTGTGATTTACCAAAACCAAAGTATTATTTTAATGTCATAGATTCAGATAAGGAAATTTTATTAGCGTAAAATTGTAATACTTTTCTTACCCATCAATTTAACCATGTGTTTTGGGTGCTCAAAAGAACTGTCTCATTGAAACAGTTCTTTTGAGTACCCACAAAATATGTTTTGGTTGAGAGAAATAAGAAAAAATATTTTCCAGTATGCACTATTTATCTGAAGGCCTAATTGTAGAAATATTATCATCTCACATGAACTCTTTTCCTGCCAACTGTTGTCCACTTTCTTAGCTGCTTATATATTTGGGTAGGCTATATTGGAAACTGTTTGATTTGATTTTATTCTTTACATCCAAGTCAGCAATTTTTCAGTTATGCTGGGACTGGTCTTCCGGGGTTGAACCAGTACTAAGCAAGGATTAATGTGTCTTGCTCAACGCAATGACGCCGGTGAGCCTCAAACCTGCTACCCCTTAATCTCATTCCATTTAGCTCTCTCTATATTGGAAACAATATGGACCCAGATCAGACTGCTCCCTTAGGAGCAGTCTGATCAGGGTTCATAGTGTTTGATTCCAGGGTATTATAAAACAAATTCTGTAGTGTATTTGAATATATGCAGCAGACTAATAAACAGACATTTTCAAGATAAAAATATTGGCAGGATAAGGGTTAATACAGGATGGTTTGCCCAGGGCCTTTAACCCTTCTCATTCAGGATACTGGCATGCACGGATCCAGAAAATTCCGTCAGGGGGTCCTTATGACAAACTTCTTTTGCTTGTTTTTTGTCATCACATATTAGGCTGTACAGACCTCTCTCTGGAGAAGCAATTGGACCCAAGCCCAATTGCTTCTCCAGCTATGTCAGTTCTAGTATGTCTAAGGAAACATATAGCAACTTATGATTTTCCAGAGGGGTCCAGGCCCACTGCTCCCCCCCCCCACCCCCCCTCACTGGTAAACAGGCTCTTTGGCAAACAGTGAAGATGCTGATAAATTGCCATCTTGTGCATCGTTTGCCAAGCAGGGAATGAAACACATCACAACATAGACGGCAACCCCTTAAAATACAAATGGACAATACCATACCTGTTGTATCAATATGGAATAATCCATCAGAACGAAAAGGGTTAATAGTGAATAAGATTTGGAGGAATTGTGTCAAACATGGCCAATTCTTTTATTTCTTTGTAAAACTTTTATTTAATAGTAATGTTATTTCCTGACCAGCATTATGTATGTCATGTAATAACGGGTATATACTGTTTTATATATGTTTTGATTAAAACTTTTGAATTTTGAGGTCTTAATTGTCATTTAGCTACCGCAACTAGTCTTGGCTTTTATATCTTGCATATATATATAGCTAGAATTTACATATAATCCTTCTTATAACAAACTCCTAATGTAAGAAATAGCTGTGCTCTCAGTGCTTTCGTTTTTAGCATTTTGTCTCCCAACATTAGTCTGAGATTATTAAAATGGGTTTGTCTGCAGGCACATTGAGGGATTACTTTGTGAACGCAACTCCTCTTAGTTTCCTTTTTGAAACTTTGCAGGTGTTTTACTCATGCATGTGATTTGGACATTGTCGTCACATTTTTTTCACTGGTCTACTTAAATTATAAATCATTTTTCAATCTTTTTGAAATTTTGTTTATGTTTTGCTCATGGTCTGAAGATGGGCATGTGATTTGGTCATTATTTCTTTATTACTAGTACTGAAAAAGTACACACATCAGGAGACATTTGACTGACAATGTCTATTTTGAGATAGCCTGATCAGGTCTTATGTCGGTCAGCCCAACCCCCAAAGTCTAACTAGGGATACGGACCCAGGCCTTCAAACTAGAACTTTAGTTTTATGTTTAATATCCGCTGTCTGCATGCAAAATTTTGGTTTACAAAGCAAGTTTGTTATCTCCTGTTGAAATTTAATAGTTTTCGTTAGCTCACCTGAGCCAAAGGCTCATGGGTCAGCTTATTGTATACCAACGCCTTGCCAACAACTCCAGCATCCGCCTGTCTATCAACATTTTCAAGTATCTTCTACTCTGAAAGAACTCAACTCTTATTGAGATGCCTTAGGATGGGGAAACAAAAGTTGTCCAATGGGTCCTGGTCACACGACCAAGATGGCCACCATGAACATACAGTGGTATATGGAAAAAAATATTAAAAATCTCCCGAACCAGAAGGCAGATGACCTTGATTTTTGGTATGTAGCATTGAGGATGTGGGTCAAAAGATGATCCTAGGTTGACCTACTTAATGCCAAGGTCAAATTTGCTTTATAATTCATTCAAATGGGACATGTTTTGAAAAGCTAATTTAAGCTCACCTGAACTGAACACCAATAAATCCAGCATCCTTTGGTCGATATTTTCAAATATCTTCTCTGAAACCACTGGGCCAATTGAACTTAAATTTCATATGAAATTTATGATGGGGGAACAAAAATCTGTTCACATGACCAATATGTCCACTATACCAACATTAACCGTATTGTACTCAGACCGGCCAAAACTATGGAACTTTGGCCAGAAGGCTGAAGAGCTTGGGACTTTGTGTATAGCATTAGTGATATGGGACCTATCAAGTTTGTTTAAATGATGATCCTAGGCTGATCTTGACGTCAAGGTTAAAATTGCTTCCTAATGCATTTAAATGGGAAATTTTGTTGAAACTTATAGGGAGAACAACTGTTCATGGTACTAATCATTTACACAAAGAATACATGTACATCAAATTTGATCAATTAGTACCACCAGGGAGCACAGTGCTCAACTCAAGACCGAGTGGCCGCAGGTTCGAGCCTCACCGGCGTCACTGTGTTGTCCTTGAGAAAGACACATTAATCCTTGCTTAGTACTGGTTCAACCCTGGAAGACCCGTCTCATCATAACTGAAAAATTGTTGAATTGGATGTAAAGAATCAAATAAAAAATCAATTGGTACCAAGGTATGGCTACAGATGTGTAACATATTCAAACAAGTCTGGGACTTATAGTGTAGGCCCCTGTGTCGAAATTTGGGCTCCCGTGTGCACTTTTTGGTAAAAGTGATTCTTATCGATTTTCAACTAGAGTAATATATGCAGAGTAAGGAAAAAGATGTTTACAATTTTTTCTTGCAGTATTAACGTCACAGTGACGTCACAAAATGGGGTACCTTCTTTTCACTTGCATCAAAGAGCTTATATGTGGTGTGATTATTTACACACCTAAAATAATCATATTTTTATGTTTGTTCCGTTGAAATGGTTAAAAACGTCTATAGAAACACTAAAATGAAAATTTGATTCAATATGGACTTCAATTTTACATGGAACTGACGTCAATTTGACGTCAATGTGCTGGAAAAGCACATTGCGTACAAAAAATAATAATTCTGGAAATTCGCGTGTGCCTTGCGACTAAAATCAGATCTTAGCTTAACTGTATGTTCCTGACTTAGCTTTTTGAAACAAGTTAGCTTTCTGGTGGTTGGGGCGTTCAGCTGCTACAGTGTGTTAACTACGTTACCCTACATTTTTAAACAAAATAAATGTAATCAAGGTTGTTAAGGTAATACTTGAATTATTCAAATTGGACAAACGTTCACGTTTCATACAAGAACATTTTATTCCTTACATATATTTATGTTTATAAAAGTTATATGGGCCCATTGTAATGTTATTTATGTTACATTTTAAGCTACTCCATTTCAAATCACTGAAATTCTGTTAAACAATTTTCTTTGATAAGCTTCCCAGTTAACTTTCAGGCTTTAAATACACCTTCCGAAAGACAAGTAATGGACCATTATATAGCTGCAAACAGTTTGTTTGTATCACAAATACTGTAAGAGTTGTAAACTGTTAAATATGATGACCCTGAACAAAAAGTTCATTCTTTAATTCAGCATGAAATTCAATTGGAAAATCTTTAAACACCAAATATGAATATTCTCTTGATAAGCAAGTGCAAAAAGTCATACTTAACTTCGTTTCTGGTGTGAAGTATTAGTGGTTTTTTTGTTGTTTATATGGCATCATGTTACGTATATTACAACTTTCAAGACTGCATATACATTGCTTTATTCCGTGTATTATATGTCATAGGATACTTAATTCATCTCAAAACTGACTGTTCTTGTTAAATAGATATCAAGGTACCAGACTGTCTGAAAAAAGGATTTATCAGTTTGCATTTAAGTTCCTATTAATTATCCATGCACATTTACATTTGCATAATAGTATATATTTGAACTTTTTACATCTACAAAGAAATGATTTGCCCAAAATTATAGATTTTAAAATTCATAAACAAAGGTAGTAATAGCACTCAAGTAACAGCACTTAGAAGGATACATTTCAATTTTCTGTCAAGTTTATTAAAATAATATAATAGTACTGTACAAAATATATTATATTGTCATATGTTTATACAAATGTTAACAAAGACGATATATAATTGAGCCAGAAAAGCTTATATATATTATGTTAAGTTTATAGTTTTGTAATATTTTTCTGAAGAATTCTAAGCTTAATTGAGCTACTTCTATTCAGTTATTTAAAGTGTCTGTAACTAGTTATTAGTGACTGTATTGAAATAAATTTGTTTCCTGACTTTTAGCCGTGTATGCATATGGTAACGCACTACAGAAGCTTTTAAATTAATATTAGTGTATATACAGTATAGCTTTCTTTGTGCAATCAACAAAGCAGTCCATGACATTAAGTAAGTACCTTGGATCACTTGCTCAACCAATAATATCTAAAGAACTGCTTTATTGATGAGAAACATGCATTTCCCTGGAAATAGAGAAAGTTTGTTATAATGGTGAGTTTTACTTTAAGGTCACATTAGATATACAAGGAAATAGGTCAGCTGTTACTAAGATACCAATTTAAATATAGACTTTTCACCTAAAATTGTATCCGGCCAAATTTTAACAGGTGACATTCAAGTTATTGTAAAGTTGATTTTACAATGGTTTTAAGAATACTGGATAGAAATGTGAAATATTAAAAAATGAAGTCAAGAGATTAGATCTGATTTAGTTTTAGCAATAAATGTTTATATACTTGATGTTAATTTCCACTAAACAGAACGTTGGCAAAATATTACAGGAACCTCGCAAACCTGATAAATGTAATCATGAATAAAAATGTTTTACATAGATATGTGTACTGAAGATTAGAATGAGTTGATAACTTGCCAGGACATAGATTCAAAAGGAGCATACACAATGCTAACTGTTCAGCACTAAGATGACACTCTTATCAGTATCAACATTGTCAACAATGATAGTCGCACATGCAATGTTTAAAAAATGTGCATGAACTTATGCATATCTAATTTGCCATGTATACTTTTATTCAGTTATCTCTTAAGAAAATCATTTCATTTAAATGTACTGGCTATCATTATAAATCTCAGAGGTTGATTTAGCAGTGCCTCATTGTCAATTGTGTAATGTGTGTGTATGGTATAGTTTAAGAAAGGTTGAATGCTATATTTCACATATGTTCTTTGACAGTAGCGCAAGTATAAAACACGTTGCTTTTAGATGAAAAATATTTTTAGACCCTTTTACTGTAATTCATAAATAAATATTTGGACTAGCAAATGCATTGTTTAATCACTCCTGATGACACAGAGGGGCTAGCATTCTAAAAATTGGTCATCAACCTCCATACTACTTTGTGTATACGAGCAGCGAAGGCTCTGGCAAGTTGACCTACACATATGCACAGGCTCACCTGAGCCTTCATCGCTCAACACTGCGACAAGTACCAAGATCAAATGGGAATATTCCTTTGATCAGTTATTTCGTTACTAGTAAATCTATTTTGTTTGATTTGAACTATGCAAAGATTATTATTAGGCTACAATTTTGTATCAACGGTAATGTTCACATTTGACATGCTAAATATCGATTCGATATTATCTGCAACACAATTCCACTGTAAGACTAATGGGTCGAATTGATAGAATAATGCAAAACAAATAATTTATTAAAAGCAATAATTTGTTGTGAGTCAGCTATTTTAGCAATGGCTACAATATACATTAATACTAACAATGCCTGTTTTTTTCTAAGTGATAAACATATATATTTCAAATGTATGACTAAAATGGACTATTAGAACAAATATTGTTCTGTTTGAATGCTTCACAATAGTTTAGAACCAGACAGAACAGATGAGATGCAATATGTCCTTGAAATTCTAATGTTATGCATTTTACCATCTCTAAATGGTATTCTTTTGTCGCAAAACTGGACATCGTTCTGATATAAAGCAGTTTTAACCATAGGCTGTGTGTCACCCTTTGTGCAAACATCTTCAGGTTTTTAAATCATTTCAGTTTATTTTTCAAAAGACAAGGATAAAGTACTGTTTTAAATTCTCAATTCCCAATTTTGATATATGCTTGAATTGACCAACAATGACAAATTCTGAAAAGGTTTTTATTCTTGAATGGTATCAGCATAGTAGTTGTAATTTATAGCTGGCTTAAACAATATGTGATAAATTTACTAAGCTAGTCCATGCTTAATATTATTGTGTTATCTAAAATACGATACAATATAATACAAAATATTTTATTCAGCATTAAACATATAACAATGGTTATAAACTACACAATAAGTTAACATTATAATGTAGTGAAACAACAGCAATACTTTTCTGGAGGAGCATCTAGCATTTATTCTGATATGTTTGATGACGTTATATGTGTCTTTTAAATATCATTTCACGTATAAAAGAGGCAAATATATCAGTGTCAGTGAGATCAAAGATTTCATTTGATAAGAATTTAAGAAAATAAAATGCTGTTTACATATTTAATAAAACGCACAGACTTGAAAAAATCGTTGTATGTGAATAAAGTTCAAATTTTATTCTTTTATTCATCCATGTGTTGTTGGCATTTTCCTTTAATGACAATTAATGGCAGTTAAATGGCAATAAATGTCCCACTAGCAGTGTAAACTTAAATAGTTTTCCTTTGTAATTTAGAAATGTATTTAAAAGAAAGTAACGTATATCACATGTAATAGAAGATCCGTCTAATTTGATAACATCATATTGCTTGTCATTTGTTTACAATTCAAAGGTTATATTGCCATGTAAGAATAAGGAGTAATTAGATAAGATTTCCAATTATTTGACAGTAACGTAGAGAATTTTGCTATTGTTTGGTATAGCCCCAACCGCTAAAATTTTAGCGTACAAAACTCCCCTAGAAGGTATTTTGGTAGTCCAATGTCTAGTGACAGTAATGCATTAAATAGTTATACATTTAAAGTAACATATATAACTGTAACATCATAGTGGTGTATTGTTTAAATGCATACCGGCTGTTCCATTCATTTAAAGATGTTTTAAGGCAAACAGCATGTCGACAAATAATAATTCTGCATAACTTGGTATTTGCAAAGTAGGATTTTAAACTTTAATAGGGTAACGTAGTTAACATGCCTGTATAAATTTAGGTCAGAGAGCTAACGTATGTCATTTAGCATCTTTTATAATATAGTTTCAGAAAATTATAGTGAACAATATTTTCCCTGCTGTGTGGAGATGAGGGTCTAGTTATTTGAGCTTTCACTATCACCGAATTTTCATTTTTGGTACTGACGTCACTTTTCCATGTACAGACATCATTTTGAAGTTAATGTAACCTCTTTAAAATCCAGAGTCAGTGTTATGCTCCGAAATCAACATGTCGCCAGTAAAATTAACACAACTGATCAAACAGTTCATGTTTATGCCTGCTGGGAATTCATAACACTCCACTTTCAAGCCTTAAATGAGCTAAAAATGGGTACGTCACTTTGTGACTTCACTGTGAAGTTAAAACGCCAAAGAAAAATTGTAAACATCTTTTTTCTTAAACAGAATACATTTTTCTACAAGAAAATGTATGTTTGACACTTTTACCAAAAAATGCACACGGAATTACACAGCGGCCTACACTATTATTTCTGTATACTTTTCAAATGTAATGTATTGTGTATGTGATTTGTTTGTATCTTATATTTGAACAAAATACTGTTTACACTAGATGGACAACACCAAGACAAGCCTTCAATATTGACAATGAGCGATGTAGCGAGAATGTGTCAAAAATTTGTCACAGAGGTTCATGAAATCCTGATTTGGTTGATAAAGAAATAAGTATGGCCTTTGTCACTTACCTGAGAATAAATGTTTATAAGATTAGGGGAAAGCATTACCCCGTCAAAGATCCTGCTATGAATCTTTGATGGATCAGCAGTTGCAATTAGGTTTAACACACATGGAAAAGTTCAGGTAATAATTCAGGAAAACAAGTCATGTAAAACATGTGAACCCCATTTTTGGGCCCACAGGCCATTATTTGAACAAACTAGGTAAAGTACCACTAGGTGATGCTGCATACAAAATATCAAGCTTTTGTGGTTTCAGACAAGACTTTCTGTTTACCCTTTATAAGCCTATGGAAATATGTGACCCCCGGGGAGGGGCCCCTGCCTATGTTTGGCATCAGGGGCATAATGTGAACTAGGTAAAGGCCCACTAGACAATGCTACATACTAAGGTTAGTTTAGGAGATGTCCTTTGATGCAATCATTGACAACACACAACAGACCCCGGGCATCAAATGATCACAATAGTTCACCTTGAGCCTATGGTTCAGGCGAGCTAAAAAGTTAGTGAACATTGCATGAAGATTTACTTTTTTGCTGTATTTTTCCAACATAACTTTTCGTAATCAGCCAATCACATAAGGATTTCTAGCGATAAGGCGAGCTATTTCCTTAATTGAGACGTTCGCTTTATTTTGTTGCAATAAGGACTGAAGACACTAGGCATATTCAACAAATACATATAGACCAGCTGTCTTTGAAACCTTGCACCCTAGTCCATATATTTAGATCCTTTTTTCCCTTAATGCATGAAATAACCCTACTTCTTTTTTATGATTGAGAATTTATTTTGATCATCAACTGTGCTTGCTATTCCAGTAACATGTATGGGTAATAGACCGTTAAAATAAGGTAAACAAACGTTGTATCACGACAGAGTATATATATTTATACAGTTGATGTACACTAAAAACGACCATCTTGCAAAGTGGTCTATTTTTGTTAGATGACTGATGTCTTCTTTGGCTTGTACAACCCCTTTCCCTCCTAGACCCAAAACGCCCTTTACATATGTTGTATATGTTTATAGCTACATATCATTGTCCAAATGGCATCTTGGGTCTAGGGAGAGAAAGTACCTAAAAACAAACTGAAAGACACCGGTTTCATCTTTTCAATGACAAACATCATAATTTTAAGTATATTTTGTATGCATGTGCATGATGAATACAGTAAAGTTTTGGAAATGAAGAGCACTTCTATCTTAAACATTTTAGCACTTTTGCATTTTGAAAACTACCAATGCATTTACCCAAGGTCCGGTCTAAACGGAACCCCGTTTAAAAAGACGTAAAATGAGGGGTGGGAGTTGAAATTACAAGTTTTCATGAGTTTGTAAATGATGAATTGCTTTGAAACTTATCTTTTAACTTACTACACACATTGTTCTGCCGAACAACACCAATTTCAAAAACTGTAAGGCAATTTGAAAATTTGGTGTGTGCAATCTTGTCAACCAGGGCGATATATGCCTTATCGCTAGAGCTCCTTGAATATTGAGATGAGGGAGGGTGATTCAAACTTAAGCAGGTCACCAAATGAATAAGTAAACTCCATATTCCAGATCTTTATTTTGCAATATTGGTTCAAAACAATCTTAAATATATGTTTTAGTGTATTCTTTTTTGTCAGGAAAATTCTAACAAATTTCCTTCTCTAATGCATTTTTCTCTAAAAATTTGGCAAGACAGGTTCTAGCCAACAGTGCAAACCCAGATCAGAATGCTTATAGATCTGATCAGGGTCTACAACATTTGCTATTTATGCATCATTTTTTTGACATCAGTACTCATATTTACCGGTAGCTATTAATAAGGTGCAATGCAAAGCTGTATAAATATGAGCCGCGACATGAGATCTCCATTAATGTGGCATTTTGACAAGTGCAGCCTCCTATTAAGTTTAGAAAATCCTAATGATGTTCAGTCAGTAGCTTAACAGTCATAGAATATTCAAGCGACTAGCAAAGGCTCTGATCAGACTGTGCATATGTGCAGGCTGATTTGAGTCTTTGCTGGTCACACATACCACATTGTTGGAAATATCATGTCGCGGCTCATAACTAGGATAATGCGTATCCAAAAGTTTTCATGAGACTAAAAATTTATTTGTTGCATTATAAATTGTGAAGATTGTACCAGCATGTACTGCTAATCCTTAAAGCACCAGCAAAAAATGTATCTGAAATGGTCTTCTGCTAAATGTGTCAGCTACCTATTTGCTGGAATTATTGACTAATGTAAATATACAGGCAAACAGTGTGGACACAGATCAGGCAATATAGGAGCAATCTGATCTGGGTTCATACTGTATGTCCCAGACTTCTAAAGCATTTCACTTGACGACACAGCAGATTACTTTTGTTGTGAATTGTCATTTAAGAGTTATATTCCCCTAAGTAAAACACAGGTGATAAAAATCATTGATTATCTCACTTTTGTACAGTGAATACACCATGTTATAGATATGACTTCATTTTACATCACCTTTATATGGGGCTCATCACGACAAACCCGGTCTTCGGGGTTTCCAACAAAACAAGACTTTAACAAGTCTCCTCAGCTACAGGGACAAGCTAGAAAATTGAAATTTCACCAATGGCAAGTTCAGATACGACACTTTTCAAAAAGAGAATAACAAAGGCGCTGATCAGACTGCGTGGATGTGCAGGCTGGTCTGCGCTATTGTTGTTCCCAAACCCCCGAAGACAGGGTTTCTCGCGTCTAGTCCCATATGTAATTGTAACATCATGGTGTATACTGATGTCATCTTTAAAAGCAATAAAATCATATATGACGTCTTCTCGAGGATTGATATAACGCCATGTCTTAAAATCAATATACCAATAGTGATTTACATATTTAGTTATGTTATGTAATGATGTCCATAACATCGGTGCATACATAATGACAAAATTTTATCATTTTCATGCCAAAATTGCAATTTCAAAATAATTTTAATGTCATGATATTATAAAATACAGTAAAACCTGTCTTAAGCAGCCACTCAAAAAGAAGACCAAAATTGTTTTTAAAACCGATTATCACTTTATGCAGGTCAAAAGTATATCAGAATGCTCCAATGTGAGCATTCTGCAATACTTTCGACCTTCATTAAGCTACCATTTGTCATTAAGATCTTTGTTTTGCCTATTTTTGAGTGGCAGCTTAAGACAGGTTTTACTATATTATCAAGCATTCGTGCTCCTGTATTATTGAATTTATCAAACTTGTTGCAAAAAAGTGATAAAATAGTGGGCAAGCCTTGCATTTCCTCAACTTAATATAGGAAAATTAATTCAATACTACACAAGCACTCCTGTAAGAGCCTCTATATATTAAAAACTGTCACATGAGCAAACTTGTGAGAGTTCAGTACTTATTACACGAGGGCAGCTATATTTTAGCCATGCATGGACAGCTATCTAGTAGGGCTAGAGGCCTAAATTTTTGCTGGGGCCTTTATCTACATGGTTCGTGAGCAGTGAAAGGTCTGGTGAGACTGTGCATTAACACAGACTTGCCTGAGCCTTTGCTGCTCTCATGTGATAAGTACCATATCTCAGAGCTTGCTGATATAATGAATAAAAATCTATCTCTTGTGGCCTTATACAAGTAGTCATAAATCCAGATAAGAATTTTTTAAAACATGAAATTGTTATTATTTTCTTACCCATCAGTTTCACCATGTGTTTTTGGGTGCTCAAAAGAACCGTCTCATCGAGACGGCTCTTTTGAGTACCCACAACATATGTGTTGGTCGAGAAATAAGAAAAATAATTTAAAAATATGTATTCTTATCCGGAGGCATGGTAGTCATTTCATATGAAATAAATGAAATACTGGTTTCATATTTATTGGCTACTTGTGTATGAGTCTTGATGTTCATATGAGCTGTAGAAAGAGAAATAACCCCAACAGTCACAGCATTTAACACTTAAAGCGCCACCTATAATTTGCAGCAGACGACAATTTCAAATTTTGTCGCTTTTTCAAAAATAACAGATAAGGCATGATATTTCATATTTTGGGGGATACGTCCCTTTTTAAATTGACAACTTTAGATTTTGAAATATGCTCTGTAACTTAAAAATCTTAACAAATATTTCCCTAAATGTAAAACAAATGAGAAATATGCAGAACTCCAGAACCATGGAAGGGGCAGAGGCAATGTGTTGTGTGCTTGAGCATGATACTATCTTCACTCCTTAATCCCGGTTCAATTTCCAGTTACAGACCAAACAAGCAGAAACCTTTTTGCTATCCTAGATACTGTGGTGACTGCTTTAGCTCTCTTTTTACTTCCTACAGGCATGTAAAAAGCCTCTTGTTGAAAGCTACAACTCCCCAGCACTGATCATTTGGCCTTAATTATCAGATTACTAATTAGAGTTTGAACAGCATGAACAAGGGCATTTTTCTTCCTTTGTAGCTCATGAAAAAGCACTACAGAATAAATAAACACTAAAACATGTTAAAAATTTAAAAATAAAATCATTTGGGTCAGTACACCAGGTTTTGGTACTTATTGCCACATGGCTGAAAGTTCAAAATTTCCAAAATCCTGAACTTTCAATATTTCTATCTTAAAACTTGCAGTATGCCCACTCAATATCCACAATTACAAGTTTAAATGGTAAGTTGTACTTAGACAGATTGAAAACAAATCACAAAAGCTAATATAATCTCCTTAATTCAGCATTTTGAGGATGACTTTCTGTGGAAAGTCATCCTCAAAAGTACTGAATTCAGGAATTATCCTGAAAACTTTCACCCATGTTGCCAAGGCCACTATAGTGTTTCCAGGACTTAAGTGACCCCCGTTTTTTGCTAATTATTCTTTAATGGTGATTTTAATTGAAAAACTAGAATGCGCAGTTGATGGGGCCCCATCGCACATCCCCACGCTAAAGTTTTTGACCCCCCCAGCACTCCAAAGTCCCTACCCTGGGGCATGGCCCAAGCAATAGAATAAAAATTCAGTTCAATCTATTTTCTTTTATTTGTGAGAACCTAACAAAGTTTGGTATAAAAATCTTTGAAATTGACATGTTAACTGAAATTTAATGATATTTGACCTTTTGACCTCACCCCAAAGGTCATCAGTTTGACCCAAGGATGTAAATTTTACTTGCATTCTGTTCTGCTCATCTTCCCTTTCAATTTGATATGCCACATGTCCATGTTTGAAAAAATTTTTTTTTGACCCCCTGGGTACACCCAGCGCCCCAAAGTCCAACCCCTCGGACATGAACCAGGCGAAAGGATGATTATCCCGTCTGGTATGTTTTGTATATTTCATTTGTGAGAACACACACAAAGTTTGGTATGAAAATCTTTGAAATTGACATGGTAACTAAAATTTAATGATATTTGACCCTTTGACCTCACCCAAGGTCACCAGTTTGACCCTAGGATGAAAATTTTACTTGAATTCTGTTCTGCTTGTCATCCCTGTCGATTTGATATGCCACATGACCATGTTTGAAAAAAATAACTTTTGACCCCCTGGGCACTCCCAGGGCCCCTAAGTCCGACCCCCGGGGCATGACCCAGGCGACAGAATAAAAATCCCGTCTGATATGTTTTGTATCTTTCATTTGTGAGAACACAAACAAAGTTTGGTATAAAAATCTTTGAAATTGACTTTGTAATTGAAACTAAATGATATTTGACCTTTTGACCCATCCCCAGGGCCCCAGGCCAAAATTTTTTTGGCTGTTGCACGCCCCATTCAGGTGAGTAACTCACACACCAAATTTGGTTGAATTATGTCCAATGGTTTAGGAGGTGATAGCATAACGAACAGACGGACGGACGGAGGCGATTGCAATATCCCCTTCGCTTTTTTAAAAAAGCGTGGGGATAATCAATTAGAGAAATGAATTCAGATATATGCCGCGTAATTGAATTTATTTTTTCCAAATAATTATAAGTTTTTGTAAAGGCTGGGATTAGATGGAATTTTGGTGTGTTTTTGCTGCTCCTCTTTAAATAAGTCCCCAAGTGAACCTAGCGATATAAATAAAACATGGCTTTTACAGGTCAGTGGAGGTAATTCGTCAGTCCCATGGATAAGAGTGCGTACAGAGAATTTTTTTTCCTATTTCTCAACCAAAAATATGTTGTGTGTACTCAAAACAACCGTCTCGATGATATGGTTCTTTTGAGCATCCGAAACACGTTTTTAAACTGATGAAGACAATCGCAACTTCACGCTAAAATTGCTTAACTGGCCCAATCTTCGTGCATTAAGCTATGATTCACTGCTTATACTGACTCATAAACTTCACTGTACAAGTAAAGCCGATGCATTGAAATTGGCTGTGTTAGAAAACGATTCAAGTAACAGTATTGTCTGAACTTTAAATAATGGCTGAATTTTCTTTCAAGATAATTGTTTCCTAAAAATATGTCTTTCAGGAATACAAGTAGGTTATCAAACAGTATGGATCCAGATAATGCCCAACGTTTTAGCCTGAACTTGGCTTCGGCTGTTGACAAAGTTTATCAGCGAAATAGCTTTAGCAGGCAATTATTTGATGCTCTTTAAGTTTAATGTATATCCCCAATTTGCTATTTCTCGTCAACTCTCTAATTTGCTTGAATTGTCGTCTTAAACTCTTTACTTACTAGTGTTGTCTGCTGATTACATTTGCAAACAATTTGGACCCAGATCAGGCCTGACAAAACGTCGGCATGATCTGGATCCAAACTGCTTGTCACTCTACTGATATTCCCGAAAGATCATTTTAGAAAAAACAACAAGAAACCCCGAAAGATCATTTTAGAAAAAACAACAAGAAACAAACTGATTTTGAAAAAAAATATCAGCAGACGACAAAACCATGACAACTTACCTCGAAGGCAAAAAGAGTCAATGAATCGAAATGGAAGGTGCTACATGTCCATGCATGTTTCATGCTTAAGCCTTATATTTGCCTGCTTTCAAAAATGCACGGTCTAGGACCGCTATAGACTTTTACAATTGTGTGTGTGCGTGCGTGTGCGTGTCAAAATGATGACGAGTGAGGTTTGTGGAATAGATTTTCGTTGAATCATCAGATATAGATAGTCCTGTAGGCTAGTACATATCATCATAGCAATGCAAATATACCACGTGTATCTATTGGGGTACACATAGGTATATTCACAGGGAAAAACAACTAAGTTATTCTTTTGTACAGGGGACTGGGGCTTCAGTTACAAATAAGGGCGTCTCCCAAAATTAAGTTTTTAGTTACGCGGTGTGCATTTAAATCCACATGCTAAATGCCGTTCTTCTAAGTTCAATTTAAAGCTGTTTAAAAAAGAAAAACGGGGGTCACTTATAACCTGGAAACACATTAGTGAAGGCTCAGATAAGCCTGCAGCACATGCAGTCGCGCAAGAGCCTTTGCTACACACACACACACAGTAGGTGAAGGCTCTGGCAAAAATTTAGTTCTCTAGTCCCACTAGATAGCTGTATATGCCTGTTTAACTCTGCCTACTGGAAAATTTTGCATGATTTTAGTCATATCCTGCTATTTTCAATATTTTTTTTTTGAAATATTCTTTCAGAATTACCATCAGAGTGTCAAACAGTTTGGATCAAGATGAGGCCTGACTTTCTGTTGAGCCTGATCTGGTCCAAACTGTTAGCAAAGGCTATCAGCAGATAACAAGAGTAGGCAAAAAGTTAAAAACACTGGCTATGTACCATTTTCATAGGAGTTTGTGGATAATCTGCCAAATTAGGGGATAACTGGATTCAAAATTTTCATTTGGGGAGGTATATTGTTGGATATATGGTCGGAAATTTTGTTTTACGGTGACCCGCGAGTATATCCACAAGTGTATCCGTCAAACTTGATTTCCAACCGTATATCCGTCGATATACCTCCCCAAATTAATTTTATTGATATGGTTATCCCCATTCTAATGCATTTCTGCGATTTCATCTGAATTGGAGCATTACAAGAGGCATAGAGCTTCAGATCATCAAACGAAATGTGACTTAATTAAGACTCCAAACGTTTTGCTACAGTTTATTGCATGATAAACTTTCCCAAATGTTTTACATGATCTAATCAGATGTCACATTACAAAAGCAAGTGTACTAGAATCAGTATTTTGAGCCTGACTTTCTATGGATCAAAATCCTGAAACCAGAAATAATCCTGAAAACTTTACCAATGAGTTGTTCAAAAGCATTAGCTGGATAAGTGTGTTAACCCTTTTCTTTCTGGATACCGTTAATTAGGTACATTTTGTACTTTGGCTAAATAGAGAAGATCCAGACGAATTGCTGCCTAATTCTAAGATAAAACAATTTTTAGGGTCATAAAAACATCATAACCTAGAATTTTTTTACCTTAAAATACCATACTTATTGTATCAATGTTTGAGAAATTCCATTAAATGAAATGGGTTTATGGTTGATGCATTCATTTTTAATAATCTCTTACCAATTTACCAGGCTGACTATTTTTGTATCATATGACCTCCCATTTAGGAGTGTAATAATGTCATGTATTGAAATGGATAATGCAAAAGCATATTAAATATGCAAATGAATTGGGTAATGTTATGTAATGACACCCATGAGGCTGTATTTACTTATGTCAAAATCTTGCCACTCTCACACCAAAAACCCCACATGATTTCAAAGTATCAAAATAGAATCAAACATAAATATTTGAACTCAATTATAAATAAATTCACAAAAAATGATTGAAAAAATTATAAAATGCTCAGCAATGCCTTACATCCTGTCATTTTGTTCCAACTTGTGGAAAATATTCAATAATACAATAAAACCTGTGTAAAATGGCCACACAAAAAATGACAAAATAAAGATCTTAATGACAAATGGTAGCTTAATGCAGGTCAAAAGTATTGCAGAATGCTCCCTTGGCAATACTTTTGACCTGCATTAAACAATAATTGGTCTTGAAAACCAATTCTGGGTCTTTTTGAGAGTGGCCGTTTTACACAGGTTTTACTGTATGCACTCATGTTAGATCCACAGGAACTTGTCACAAACTTTTTTTATGAAAAAGTAGGCGTGTGTGTGTATCTGTAAACATAGACAAGGACTGTAACGCAAGTTGTTAGGGTACCCTATTTGACTCATCAAAACAGCCCGAAAACTCAACTTTTTAAGCAAAACTATAGTGCCCCGGTTTCAAGAGAAACTAGCCTTTCTAACGATACCAACCGTTTGTTCCTACGTTGAATAAGTCCCATGAAATAATCATGAACAGCTCGGATTTTAGCATCTGCTTGAAACTCGTTCGTTTGCACTTTCCTCTGGAGACTGCTAAAAACACAGTTCAATCGCTTTTTTCTTGATTTCGAACGATGAGATGCCGCTAAATGTGGTAAGTCCTGGTTTTCAATAACTTTTTTCTACATGCAGTCGTCAAAATCTTGAGAATTTATTCCAAATGAAAGCCAATCGGCGACTTTTTTAAAGAAATTACGCAGACCTTTTCTACCTGCACTCCATGTTTGCAAAAATTCAGCTCTGAAAATTTCGCGATCACTGGTTGGTTAATGCTAAGCCGAGGTTACAAATACGTCACATGGAAAAGGCAAAAAGCGTTAAGAACTCCCCATATTGACGTGGTGTATTTTCGGAGTGCTTCAGTTTACATCATTATACTCAATAGATTGTATTACTTCCCTTGATACAAAATCGCAAAATCATGCCATGTCGATGACGTCACAGGACTATAGTGAATGGGATTTCCGAAAAACATGGAGGTCGGATAGAAAAAGGTTGGCGTAATTTCTGTAAAAAGTCGCCGTTTGGCTTTCATTTGGAATAAACTCTCAAGAACTTGGTGACTGCATATAGAAAAAAACTTTTGAAAACCAGGACTTATCGCTATGAATCGGCATCTCTTTGATGAAAGTCAGAAAAGAACGATTGAACTGTGTTTTTTACCATCTCCAGAGGAAAGTGCAAACGAACGAGTTTCAAGAAGACGCTAATATCCGTGCTGTTCTTGATTATTTCATGGGACTTACTCAACGAAAGAACATAGGTTGGTATCGTTAGACAGACTTCTTTCTCTTGAAGCCAAGAAACTATAAGTTTGCTCATATAAGTTGAGTTATCCGACTGTTTTGATTAGTCATATAGGGTACCCCCACAACAACCGTTACAGTCCTTCTCTATTAAAGTAAATAAAGGCCTACTTTTTTTCTATTCTAAGGGTTTGTGACTAGTTCCTGTGGTTAGATCATCTTAATAAATGTATTCCTCTATATGTCTACATATGCCAGGAGACTAGTTACTAACATGTATTTACAGGCAGAGTCGAAAACAGTGTGGATCTTGATCAGCTGGCTTTTCAGAAGCCAGTTGATCTGGATCAACACTGTTTTAAGAACAGAATATTTCCACATTTAACAAAGTAGTGGTTAACTGGACATTTCTAGAGACTTATTTGGTTTGACAGAAATAAGAGCAGGTTTAGCCATGCAAAAAATAACACTACTGATATTGATAGTCTTCTAAATAACTTTTTTGTTTAAGCAGTTAAAAGCCCTGAGTGATGAATTCACTTTGACATTGTAGCAGCCAACAATTGTAGGCACGTGTGAACCTGTGAAATCTCACAAGAGCTTTCCCTTTTCACAACACACAAAGTATGGGAGATGATAGTAACAACTAGAGATCAAGTATGGTTAATCTTCTAAAATTTCGAAAACCTTTCTATTTCTGTTCTCAATAAAATGTTGGTTATCAGGGATGGAATTCATAACAGCCTGTAAGAATAGCAAACAGGGAAGACCCTGATCGACTTTTTCTTTAGAAGGTGTCTGATCTGGTTCTGCACTGTTTGTCTAGGCGTTTTTGCAGGCAACTTGTGTTTGAAATTTTAGAACATTTACCATACCACTAGAAAGCTATGAATGAATGTTGAAAGAATGACTACGGGGAAGATAAAACCATTTTCTCATAACACAGATCATATTAACACTAAATTATGTCTGAAAATTGAATTTACCATTAACCCTTAAAGCCACAATCACCACTGCTGCAGATGAACATAGGTCCAGATAAGGATAGTTTTTGCACCTAAAATTGTATTTATTTCCTTACCTATCATTTAAATATGTGTTTTGGGTACTCAAAAGAACCATCTCATTGAGATGGTTCTTTTGAGTACCCACAACATATGTTTGGTTGAGAAATAAAAAAAATGATTTTCCAGTACACACTCTTATCTGGAGGCCTGGATGACACATTTTCTTTTATCTTTCTTCAAATTCTTGACTTTTAAAAAGTTAAGTAAATTATCCCAGCATGCAGAGCTAAGTCTGGTTTTGGCTACAATTATAAATAATAACAATGCAATGTGTCATATACATGTAGAGTAATTCAGATATGGGGAGTTCTGAGAAGCATAATGGATAAATACATTAAACCTGTGTTATTCACATAATAGCTACAAATCCCCTTGTATGTAATAGGCATTAGCAATGCTCAGTTTCTAGAACACATAATCTGAATTTATAAATACAAGTTATGAATGCCATCTGTTTTTCATGCAATATTTAACTTTTCATTTGATATAATGGTCAGAAACTTTGAAGAGAATTAATCATTTCCATGTAAATCTCAAATCCCATATTTCACCCTGAGCTAGCCAATCACGTGTCGTCTATTCCTCTCATTTGCTTTATGTGTTTAGGTAGCCTATATTGCAAAAATTATGAACCCAGATTAGACTGCTCCCCCCTGGGAGCAGTCTTATCAGGGTTCAAATCTTTTTTGGCTTCCATGAAAGAATCAATTCTTGTCTGAAGTAACCTGAATATATGCAGCAGACTTAAAACGCAGACATTTTCAGGACAAAAAAAAACAGTGGTAGGATAGGGGCTAAAGGTAAATTCTTAATTAAAAATATTTTGTGCTAACTATGAGTACAGATACAGTTTTAAGATTAACTATTCTTCGTGCTATTTCTTGGTTTTGATAATATTATTGATTTTGTCCGCAACATCCTTGAGATCCATATTTCTGTCTATTTTTAGATATTTTCCTTTCTTTATCTGTACAGTTGAGATCCACTCGGGGACTAGTTCCAAGGTCAAGTTGATATGGGCCTCTATATCTCCTGAAATATAAAAAGTCAAAATACTTCAGTTGCACCTTAGCATAGGTGAGCATTTGTGAAATATCAAGGCTTGTGGTCAAGAAGTTTAAAAGATATGGCTAATTCTAAATTGTGTTACATTTTATTTTCAAACGTAGGTCAAAGTCAACTATTTGATATTTTTAAACAGATCTTCCAACAAGGTATGCTCATGTGATATATAGTAAGCAGGACTTTAGTTAAGAGTGCGTAAGGAAAATTTAATTTTCTTATTTCTCAACCAAAATATTTGTTGTGGATACTCAAAAAAAACCCCGTCTCAATGAGCACCTAAAACATATGTTAAAACTGATGGGTAAGAAAATATTTACAATTTTACACTGAAAATTTTTGTTGATCTAAACCTATGAGTTAGTCTCTAGGTTCAGTAACTCAAAAATTATGGCCAACCATAAAGATTGTTGCTATGTCGATTTAGGTCATCTATTTGGTAGTCCCAGTAGGTAAGCACATGTAAAATATCAAATCTCATCTGAGTACGAAATTTCAGTTACTCATAAAAGTAAAATACTGAAAAATAAAGATTTTTTTGCTTTAAAAAAACTAAGATGTATTTATCTGGCTAATAAATGTAAAAATGCCAACAATTGGTGGCATATTTTAACTTTTATGAGCATGATAAATTTCATACTTGTGGAAGGTATAACACCATGGTCATGTCGAGATAACCTAACTACACTTTTCCTGGGTAAGCTTAGACTAAGCGGTTAACCAGAACTCCATGCACATACTATACCGGGCCGCGTAGCGCAGTCGGTAACGTGTCTGGCAACAGATGCGTGTCTGACTGCAGATTCAGGGGTCGCGAGTTCGATCCCGGCCCGGTCCCATACTTTCGTGGAGATTGATCATGAAATAATTTCTACGGTCATTCTCCTCCCTTCCGCTGATTCATTCAAGAAGGGTTGTAGTCAGTTACAAGCGAAAGTATGTGCACAAATTACTGGTTAACCGCTTGTTCAAGCCTGCCCAGGAAAAAAGTGTGGTTAGGTGAACTGACCGTCCCGCAATGACCATAGCTGCTGACTTGGGACGTAAAGCAACAAAACCAACCAACCAACATACTTTCGCTTGTAACTGACAACAACCCTTCTTGTATCAATCCAATTGAGCATGAAAAAAAGTTCATAATCTCTGGGACCTGGCCCTGAGGTTATAAAGCTTTTTTCATACTCAACTCAGCTGAGCACGTAATTTATCCTGCTCATGTTAAAATGAAACAAGTCAATAAGCAATGCTTATTAGATACCCCCGCACAGTAAGATTCAGTGAAAAACCCTGCACAGTAAGATTCAGAAGGCACCATCTATGCATATTCAAAAGCCTTATTAGGGAAAAATTGTCTAAGTTCTCATAGCTGTAATTTTGTCGAAAATTATTTTTTCTGAGCCCAACTCCTTCATCCATATGTTCAATGTGTCTACATTGTATATGCAAAGTATCAAATTGTTCCATCCAAAGCTGTAGTAGAAGTTGATCAGCCCATGAAGGCACCATCTATGCATATACAAAAGCCCTACTAGGGAAAAATTGTCATAGTTCTCACAGCTGTAATTTTGTCAAAAATTATTTATTCTAAACCAAACTCCTTTATGCATATGTTCAATGTGTCTACATTGTATAGGAAAAGTATCAAATTGCTCCATCAAAAGCTGTGGTAGGAGTTGATCGGCCCATGAAGGCACCATCTATGCATATTTTTGTTTGATTTGATTCTTTACGTCCACTCAACAATCTTTCAGTTATGCGGGACGGTCTTCCTAGGTTGAACCAGTACTAAGCTAGGATAAATGTGTCTTGCTCAAGGACCACAACACAGTGACGCCGGTGAGGCTCGAACCCGCGGCCCTTCGGTCTCGAGTCAAGCACTCTACCACTGAGCCACTGCGCTCCCTCCATCTATGCATATACAAAATCCTACAAGGGAAAAATTGTCTAAGTTCTCACAGCTGTCATTTTGTCAAAAATTATTTTTTCTGAACCAAACTCCTTAATGCATATGTTCAATGTGTCTACATTGTTTAGGCAAAGTATCAAATTGTTCCATCAAAAGCTGTGGTAGGAGTTGATCAGCCCGTGCATGGCCTATAATAGCATAAGCATAAAACCCTATATTAAAAGCCATTTAGAACTACAAAGGGAAATAACTCTAATAGAATTGGCCCCTAGCCCTTACTTTTTTGTCTAAAGTATTTATCTTGCATATATGAACATGTTTGCAAGGTTTGATGAAAATCCAGCAATGACACTTCAAGTTATTAAAAAAACAAAACGTTACGGACGGATGCACGCACACACGGACGCACGCACGGACAACGTGAAAACAGTATACCCCACCACAAACAAAGTTTGCGGGGGGTATAATGATGATTGTTGGCATTTTAACATTTATTAGCAGGAAAGATACATAATATGAGAGCTTAAAGGCAAGAAATACCTATCTTTTTCAGCATTTTAGTTTTTATGAGCAGTTGAAATTTTCTGCTCAAAGTTGAGCATGAAAAAAGTTTTATAACCTCGAGGAAAGAGAAAGAATTAGCAATACCAACCTGCAGCTATACATGATTTATAACTGTCAGCGAGTTTCTCAATTACTGAGTCTAATGTCAATGATGGCTTCTTCTCTGTGATAAAATGACTAGACAAGATTAAAGAAGTCAAATTCTAAATATAAATTTTCATACCAGACCAACGAGCCAGTCTGCTTTTTACAAATCTATTTCTGAAGGATCCATTTTCCAGATTATTTACATCTTGCTCGTGCCTTCTGCTGCTCAATTTTATTCCTACCATACTAGACCTGAGAAGTTGAATTGCTCTACCTTATGGGTTGTTCGCATCACATGAACCAATTAAATGTCAATTGAGTGGTTTGAGTTCATTATAAATATGGAATCAATGTATGAATAAAAAACTATAGATACTCAAGAGCTGGCTTCTACAGCTGATCTGGATCTACAGTTTACAAAGGAGGATGTATGTGTAAAGTCAAAAGTGCTCTCAATAGGTCAAAAGAGGTATTTACAAAAGTATGAGGCCTGACAAGAGCTTAACCCTTTGTATTCAAGGAAACCCCTAAATGGTACTTTTGCAAGCAGTGAAGACCCAGATGAAATGCAGCATAATGCTGCATTTCATTAGGGTCTACACTGTTTGTGAAGGTAAAAATATCTTCAGACAAAAGTATACAATTTTTTTTGAAAATTATAACCTGTCACCCCTAGATATGTACCATGGACTATCCCCAGTTTATTTATCAAACCAAAAGGAAAAATCCATTAGTATACAATTACAGATGCCTTGTCAACCTATGACTTCCAGGTGTCGTTTCAACTTTTTAATATCATTGTTCACAAAGTCAGATGAAACATTAACTATTTATAAAGGATACGATCTAATAATTCTGACAAAATCAGGAAGCCGTTTCATCATTACAAGTCTCTTATCCTCCTTCGGATCTCTCGTCAACTGTGAGGCTAGACTGGCAGCTTCCTTTGCTCGAATCTGAAAGTGATGGATAATATGAATATTTAAGTATGACTGTATGAATTATTTGTGACCAGGGGTATTTTGCCAAATTTCTATCTTATATCACAATATTATCAACTTTTTCAACATCTTGAAGTTTTAAGGAGTTGATTTTAATGTGCATCTCCTCATTAAATTAAATACCAGTGCTGCCCTCTTTGAACAGGGTTTTTTCCAGCAATTTTGGGAAAAGGCCCCTGGCCGAAATTGGGAAAAAAATGATCGACTTAACATCAAAATTGGGAGAAATTTACCACATAGAACATAACAAGGGTAGCAAAATATATCACCAAAACCAAGTTATTTTAGATTGTATTATGTCAGGCATACCACTAAAGTACAAGTGTTAAAGTATTATTCTGATAAGGGTCATTGTTTCTCAAAAGTAGTTGTTGTCTCTAAAAAAAAGTAAAAAAAAAAATTTTTTTTTTTTACTTTTCTTTATTGGGAAAAAAAGAAATGGTATTGGGAAACAAGGTGGCAATATTTTCGATTGGGAATGGGGCCGAAATTTGGCCTATAGGGAAGGGCAGAAAATCCCCTTTTAAATGTAACCCCCCTATTTTACTACAACTTTAGGTTTTTTGGGTTTCTAAATAGCTGAGTTTCAAGATTCAGTCCACAAGGCAGAGGTGTTACCTGCAACGCTAACGGTTTGGGTACTGAAAGAATTTTGCCAAAGAAAAGACTTACATAATCAGCACATTGCCATTTGTTCACATTCCAAGTTTCATCAATCTAGCTTGAATAGCTTTTGATTTATCTTGAGATCCATATGGTTTTGCAACATTTTGACTACTTCTGTGAGTCCAGAGGAAAGACAGACAGAAGCAACAAACCTATAAACCTCTTCGCTGTGAACTCCGAAAGGGGACTAAAAATCTCTGCAAATGAATACTAAAAATCTCTGTAAATGATAATTATCAAAACTATCAATAAATGAGACCGCTATCCGTGATATTATTCAAGTTTATAAAACTCTCATGATAGTACTTTCAAGGCAGTCACTTTAATGACAAATCAATGTGTCAATAAACAGTTATACCCCTATATGCGACTAAAGGGTATAAACAGCCATCAATCCAGATTCACCAGACTGACCTACAAAATATTAGCTCTTAATTCCTTTATCGCAGAAAAAAGGTAAGTATATAAATCAAATTTATGAGATAAGGTCTAGCAGGGTGTCAAGTGAAATTTGATCCTTAAAATATAGGACCCTCACCTAAAATATAGGACTGTCACTTCAGAAATATAGGAATATATAGGACAAAGAAAACATAACCAATAATATATTTAGCCACCTCCTCCATTCACTACACTCTATCCTTTTATTGAATAATCAACGAAAACAAGCAGTAAACATTATTTCAACAGAAAGATTAACCAATGAATGATTACAAGATATAGATCTTGTCAATATAAATTCATATACAAAATTTGGTGAAAATCTGTCAATTTGTTCTCAAGATATTGTCAATTTAGGCCGAAACGAAAATTTGGTGTAAATCAAGGGCCATAACTCTAGTACAAAGGTACAAAAAATGACAGGTAACAATCCCAACATAGATCTTGTCAATATCAATGCACATACAAAATTTGGTGAAATTCTATCATTTTGTTCTCAAGATATTGAACGGAAACGAAATTTTGAATGAAATTTTGACATCAATCAAGGACCTTAACTCTATTACAAATGCGTGAAAAATGATGTGTAACAATCCCAACCTAGATCTTATCAATATCAATGCATACACAAAATTTGGTGAAATTCTATCGATTTGTTTTCAAGATATTGAGTGGAAATTAAATTATGACGGACAGACTGAATGACAGACAACCCAACCCCCTTTTTCAAAGTGGACCTATAAAAAAAGAAAAATTTCACCAATAGAACAGATTCACCTGTAGACTTGTATGTTAACTTCCCTAGGTTCATACCTGGGAAGATGCCAATTAAACAGGTAAATCTATAATGGCTAGGTTGGGCTGGGCAGGGTTGCCACACCTGAAAGAAATGTGAATTTGACAGCAAATATTGTAGAATTACCCCTTTCCATGTTTGAAATTAACATGCCTTAAAGACTTTTGCTTTGTCTATTTTTAAGCTGCCGCTTAAGACAGGTTTCACTGTAATTCTGAAAAGAAAAGGAAAAAAAACAAAAAACTTACTTTATCTAAGAGGAACTGAGGTACTCCTTTCAAGGCACTTGAAGTAGGTTTACTTTTCTCTGCAGGTTTAATTGATGGTTGATTTCCAGACTTCTCTGTCTCCCTAGCCGTCTCCTCTAGAGCTTTTTCAATCTAAAATACACAGTTAACCCTTTTCTCACCATACATGACAACTGTCATCTGCTCTCTCATCTTTAGAAGACAAAGTTGCAGACAAAAGGATCCAGACCTGACTGTTTTGGCTGAGAAATAAGATTAAAGAATATGAGCTGCGACATGTGATTTCCAACAATGTGGTATTTTGACAAGTGTAGACTCACATGAGTCTGTGCAGCCTCCTATTAAGCTTAGTCTAGAAACTCCAAATGGTGCTTGGTCAGTAGCTTAACACACATAGAAAAGTCATGCGACTAGCAAAGGCTCTGATCAGACTGCGCATATGTGCAGGCTGGTCTGAGCCTTTGCTGGTCGCACATACCAACTTGTTGGAAATCTCATGTCATGGCTCAATTATAATTTGTAATTGTACACTTTTAACTAGGCCTGCATATATAAGAGCAATCTTTCGAGAATTTATTTGTGAAAATTTTCTTATACATGTATATCAGTTTTAACATGCTTTTTGGAAGCTCAAAAGAACTGCCTCATTGAGAGGATTCTTTGGAGTAGCCACAAAATATTCTTTAGTTGAGGAATAAGAAAAAAATAGTTTTCATTTACGCAATCTCGAGGCCTGAATACCATGATTTGGCATTCTCTAAACTAACCTTTGGAGTTAACTTTCCCCTTGAATCTTCAAGGACATCTCTAGCAGAATGGTAGGTCTTCACTAGTGGGGGCTCTGGAAGGCTGCTTTCCTCCACATCTGGTACCTGATCTAGTGGAAATTTAGGGTGCCATCTCGTAATCTTACTGTCAGGGACACTTAGGGGTCGACTCAATGTGGACAGGAATTCCTTAAATTAGACCAGAATTTTGCATTATTCATTTTTCATAGGATTAGCTATGACATCCACTAGTGTTGTATCGATGATCGATTATAATTGATGATCAATCGAAAATTTCTTTTGATTCTACTATATAATCGAAAAGGTTCACACCTGACCCACTTGTAATCTATTATTCTAAATTTTCAACTTTGCTACAAGAAATAAGCATATCATATTCATAACTTTAAAGGTTTATAGAATATGAGGAATATAAAGATATAAACTGTTATTACAGCAATTAAGAAGTCTTCAGTGCACACCTTAACCCTTTGTATACTAGTGGCTCCTAAATGCATACTTCAACAAACAGTGAAGTCCCAGATGAAATGATTCGGCATTCCACCAGGGTCTACACTGTTTGTTAAGACAAAACAATCTTCAGAGAAAGAAATACAATTTTATTTGGAAATAGTAACCTGTGACCCCTTGATGTATACAATGGACCAGTTAGAAACCAGAAGAAAGAATATATTAGTGCATAAAGGGTTAAAATGCCACTGACTGTTAAATTGACTTTGCTGTCAGGACCAGTTGTGGTAAGATACTGTACATAAAATAACATGAAACTGATGCTAACAATTTTTAAATTCGCAGTACAAGGGTAGACATTCAACATGGGATGTAGTATGTGTTTCCCTTTCACTTGTTAACTTTCAATTATAATCGATCATCAATCAAAACCTCCTGCCCGTTTTTTTTGATGATCGATTATGAAATATCCAATAATCGAACAACACTAACATCCACACTATAATAAACATTGTTCATTCTAGAGAAAATATGATTTTTTTTTACAGACAATCAGTATTTGAAAAAAAAATGTTTCTGGAATTCAATTTCTATTTAAAACTTCGCATTTATTTTATAAAGTGACAACTAATAAACCCAATTGCTATATATAATTATTATAATAATGATATACATTATAAATACATTAACCCTTAATGTGCCAATCGCAAAGTCGGCTGCTTTTCTTGTCTGCTAAAATGTTTAAGAAGCCTCTATTGCAAACAATGTGGACCTAGATCAGATTGCTCCTACAGACGCAGTCTGTTCTGAGTCTATGCTGTATGCTTCTATACTTAAGTGGTCAGTAATGTCAGACAATTATTAGCAGCAGACGACTTCGGCAGACGGCATTTTCAGACGCATTTTTTTTAAATTGATACAACAACCTTTCAAGGCCATAATTCTGCTTATAAATGGTTAATTGTAACAAATATATAACTTTAACAATATACTATGAAATTGAATGTATTTTTGAAATGAAAATAATCAAGCTGTTTTTTTGTTTTTTTTCAGTGATGATGACAATGCAGTGTGTCCCAGCAGGTCGCAACCTTTTCAGCGACTACACTGCGCCGAAATAAACAAGTTCTCTGTTACAAGTATATATATATTCTGTAAAGATCAACTCCTTTTTATACCTTGAATTTGCCGCAGACCACAATTTGAGATTGTGTTGCTTATTTTAGAAAATAAGTAATGATCTGCAAGCAGATCATTCACAGCTAGCATTCACATGGACTATCAAACATTAGTTGTTAAGAAATGAGGAAGAATTTTGCAAAATTTGTTGTCAACTTCAGACTTGATTGGCTCTTTAAGGATTGAACACAAACAAGTGATGCTGATCGCTCATTGTACAATTTTTTAGTCATGTGGCAGGGCTTTTTCCAGCAATTTTGGGAAAAGGCCCCTGGCCAAAATTGGGAAAAAATGATCGACTTAACAGCAAAATTGGGAGAAATTAACGATATAGAACATAACAAGGGTAGCAAAATATATCCTCAAAATAAAGTTATTTTAGATTGTATTATGTCAAGCATACCACCTAAGCACAAGTGTTAAGTATCATTCTGATATGGGTCATTGTTTCTCATTAGTAGAAGTGGACTCTAAAAAAAGTAACAAAAAAGTAAAAAGTACTTTTCTTCATTGAAAAAAACAGACATGGTATTGGGAAAAAAGGTGCCTATTTGCGATTGGGAATGGGGCTGAAATTCCGCCCTTAGAGATGGGTAGAAAATCCCCTGTGTGGTTTTGGAGTCAATACGAGTTGAGAAGTTGAGCAAGTGGAATCAGGATGTGTATGCATACCTTATGATGGTGCTTGACAATGTTAATAAGTTTGCTGTGGAAGCTACTACGTCTTGTCAGCAGATGAGAAGCTGTAAAGGTAGGTTTCTGTTTCTTGTCTTTCTTACCATCTAAAATGACAAACATCTACAGTTAATCCTTATCACAGGTATTTCAGCATAAAATTGTAAGTATTTTCTTACCCATCAGTTTTAACATGTTTTGGGTGCTCAAAAAAAACGTCTCATTGAAACGGTTCTAATGAGTACCCACAACATATATTTTGGTTGAGAAATAAAAAAATTGGTGTTTGGTTACGCAATCTTTAACTAAAGTCCTGCCTTATTGGAATTATAAGGAATTTATTATGCTTGTGGAATTAATCAATATGATAAACTCTGGTGAACCCCTCACACTTAATGTAAAGCCCTTCAGGATTTCAGAATGCTTGTGAGTGATTGGACAGTGTTAACAATTTATAGACAAAATCCAGCAAACTTAAAAGAATATTTTTTGCTTTCCATTTTAACTAGTGTCCATCTGAACCAAGATATATACTATTTTAGAAATTCCATAAATCCAATTTTGCTGGTCCTTTAGATTTAATATAATCTATGCTTCAGCAATATTTACTTTCCCAGAAAAAAGAGCATATTTTTATTTTAAATTTTAAAGAAAGGGGATTGCTCAAGTTTCTACAAAAGATAAATATGACCTATATTTTCCTGACCATCTTCATATCTGCCACATATTTCTGTCCCTGTTTCATATATATATATATATATCTATAATACTAAATAAACGAATTACCGCATAAACTGAAAAATCGAGGTCATTTTCATGCTTGATTTCTTTACTGTTACTTTAAGATATTGCTTTCATTGATAATCTCGGTTAGGATGAGTTTTCATTTAGCATAGATTTAGAGAATTTTGGAATTAAGTGTGTTTTCTAAAAGAACTGCGCCCTCTGGCGAATGTTTCTATATTTAGTGTATGTCACGTTCATGGTCACGCGTCACTATTTTTAGATCGATTGGGTTTCCAATACAAACTGAATGGAGATGACCGAAGCGTTCCGAATTTTTGTGTATATGTCATATGTATATGTGTATTATGCTGTGTCAAGTCGGCCATATTATAAACAACAATGGGGAAAACGCCGCCAAACTCGCCAAAGAAAAAAAGATATGGCTGTAATTTTAAATAATCCCTTATCAAAACTGATTATTAGTCGCGGTAATCATCACACCTTTCTTCGACACGCGCTTAATAATCCTAAGTGTCAAGGTCGCTGCGCATAATGTACTGTTTACATCGATTGGCTTGGTCGTACCACTTATATCACGGTAGGCAATGACGCTATCAAATATTATTAGTAAAAGGCGCCTCGCTGAAGTTTTTCTGTGATTTTCTTGACGAGAAGAAATAAACATAACCGCATTTACAAGTATCAGCTTTTGTAAAAAGAAAATAAAAAAAAAATCGTCGGTTCCGGGTCATTTCGGCCCATGGTCATTTCGGCCCAATAATCCCTTTTTGGTTCTTAGAAAAAAATAAATCTCACTCCTAAAAAATTTGGTAAAATTGGTCCGCGCGGTAAATGCGAGCAGAAAATAACCATTTTAAGGGCGTCGCGCGCAATCTCACTCTTTAAGATTTCAAAAAGTTGACAGGTATGCAAATAACGAAGTAAGAACTACACCAAAATCACCACCTTAGAACAGTCAGGTGCAAGCTACTGGTGAGGGCTTGAGGTTGAATTTGTTTTTAGCTCACCTTAGCAGCATATGTCAGCTTATAGGTAGGATGCCCATGGTCCGTTGTCGTCAACAATTTCAAACATCTTCTTCTCGGAAACCATTTGACCAATCAAAGACAAATTTTATGTGGAGCCTCTTTGGGTAGGGGGAACGAAAGTTTGTTTGTTGCATCTGGGTCACATGACCAAGATGGCCGCCACGCCCATATATGGTAAAAACCCTTCAAAAATCTTCTTCCCCGGAACCGGTGAACCAATTTCCACGAAACTTGGTATGTAGCAGTGGTGACTCTGCCCATCATACTTTGTTCAAATGATGACCTACGGTTGACCTTGACCAATTTTACAACAAGGTCAAATTTGTTAACTTAGGCTTTTCTACAGGAAAAAGTGAAAGCTGTTGATTTTTTCACAAATATTTCAGCCTCTGACCTGAAACCAACTGAAATAATGAAGAATTGTGAGTATTGAAGGCCGAGGTCATTTCTTGACCTTGGCTAAAGGTCATTTACGTATATGAAAATTAAAACTGGCTTTTCTCGGAAATTGATGGGCCAATCAAACCCAAATTTTATATGTTAGCTTTCAGGTACAAGCAGGGTTCCAGTTTGAGGGCAAATCGGCGAAATACTTCGCCCCAGACCGCTCCGTTTCGCCTATAATGGTCGTAAAAAGGGAAGTGTATTTCGGCATATGGAGGCGCGGTGGCTCAGTGGTAGAGCGTCGGACTCGGGACCTAGAGGCCCCGAGTTCGAACCCCACGACCGCTGTGTAGTGTCCTTGAGAAAGGCACTTTCACCTTCCCAAAGTACTAATAATACCCAGGAAGAAGTGGCTCCGTCTCAACATGACTGAAAAATTGTTTACCGGGACGTAAAACACCAATCAATCCAAACCATTTCGGCATCAGTGTTCCTTTTCAGGCCATTTTGGGGGGCGAAATTCGGCCCCACTCCCAAAGGCGAAACACCTCCTTTTTCCCAATTGGCACAGTAAAATTCCCAATCAGAAGTTGGAAGAAAAATAAGGAGAAAAAGTTTGTTTTTTAACCACGAAAAGTAACGACATTTCCAGGTTTGCCTTTGAAGAAGATAATTTGGTATACAAAAATTTCCTTAAATATTGTATTTCTTTGCATTTTGAGTGTGAAAACCACTCATTTATTGGTTTGGGCAGCTACCACTTAAAAAATTGCAGACTAATTTTTCCGACATTGTCCCTATTTTTGGACAGTACCAGTAACCAACACAACACTAAACTATAATAATCAGCAGACCTTAGTATAAACTTAAATTGACACTAGCTTTAAACAAGTACAGACTTTTGGGGGGGGGGGACTCACAAAACAGTAACAAAACAAACAGAACTTCTATAAAATAGTTAATTACTACCATTGATGGCAACTAGAGTTATGAAAGTTCAAGACACCTTTCTCTGACTCACGCTCAATAATCCTAAGTTTCAAGGTCGCTAAACAGCTTACATTGATAGGCTTGGTCGTACCACTTGACGCAGTAGGCAATGACGCTATCAATAAAATCTGTTTAAAAAAGTGCATTGTTCAGAAATAAGAACCTGGATTTGAGCGATTTTTGGCATTGTTTGGAGGAAAACAATTATAGTAAAAGTCACCTCGCTGAAGATTTTTAGTGATTTTCAAGATGAGAAGATAATCATGTTTACAAGTATCAGCTTTTGTAAAAAAAATTAAAACTCGCCGGTTTCGGGTCATTTCGGCCCATACCTATTTGGGCCCATGGTCATTTCGGCGACTAGAATCGCCAATACAAGTTTCAGATTTCATAAAGCTGTGAAAAATTAACACACATGAAAGGGGGATACAAGTTTCAGCTTTTTTAAATGCAAAATAAAGGTAAATTGACAATCATGAAATATTTCCGCGCTTGCGTGGGCTCTTTTCTAGTATATATATATATATATATATATATATATATATATATATATATATATATATATATATATATATATATATATATATATATATATATATATATATATATATATATATATATATATATATATATATATATATATATATATATATATATATATATATATATATATATATATATATATATATATATATATATATGTGTAAACTAATTAATATGTCCCAAAACAAGTAAATTATAAGAAAAAATTAAACAACATAAGCCCATGGACGATTTTTTTACTATTTTTATTATTGCCAACCGGTTTCCTATCTTCAGGGCAATAATGGCGTCAAAATATGTGTTGCTTCTTAGCAACGTCACTACTAAAATATGCGTACACATGTGTACACAACGTACGCTATATTTGTAACGTCATCAAAATTTGTTTAACGTTAATGGCGTCGAAATATGCGCAGTTTCCTAGCGACGTCATTAACAAAATATGCGTACACATGTGTACACAAATATGTGTACGCAAATACGTATAAATTGTAACGTCATCAAAACATGTTTAGTTTTGGAGAAAACACATCAATAAAATAACGTTCTTTGGCTAACCTAGCTGAAACATCATCAGTTTGAAATTTATAAAACGGAAATATAGAGAATTTCGGTTGTGTTTTACAACAGTTATCAATGTGTTTGCTGACAGGCATTTGTCTTGTTGATGGGTCTCTAATCTGTTGTTTCAGCTAGGTTAGCCAAAGAACGTTATTTTATTGATGTGTTTTCTCCAAAACTAAACATGTTTTGATGACGTTACAATTTATACGTATTTGCGTACACATATTTGTGTACACATGTGTACGCATATTTTGTTAATGACGTCGCTAGGAAACTGCGCATATTTCGACGCCATTAACATTAAACAAATTTTGATGACGTTACAAATATAGCGTACGTTGTGTACACATGTGTACGCATATTTTAGTAGTGACGTTGCTAAGAAGCAACACATATTTTGACGCCATTATTGCCCTGAAGATAGGAAACCGGTTGGCAATAATAAAAATAGTAAAAAAATCGTCCATGGGCTTATGTTGTTTAATTTTTTCTTATAATTTACTTGTTTTGGGACATTTTAATTAGTTTACATACATATTTCCTGGAACAAGGAGCAGAAGCCATGGGAAGGGGCAACAAGAGGACGAAACGAGATGACAGTAGCTTAGAAAGTTCTCCATCTAATTCTGTGTCTTCGATGTTACAGACTCCTAAGTCAAGTAAACAACTAGACGAGATAAGTACTTAACTTTCGCTTATTCTTCAAGCAGTAACTGATCTCACTACAGCTGTGAAAGCATCAAATCAAGAAATTGCGCAGTCAAAAACAGATACAGCGATTACAGAACTCCCAGCTGTATTAAAATTAATAGATGAACAGCTTAAAAGAAAGACAATTCCTAATAATACTGGAAGAATTACAGATCAGAGAAACGATGGTGCTAATGGTTTTGAAAACAAAGCAATGCGAATAAAAGCAAGCATTGGAGGGATATGGGAAAATAAACTTCAAGCAAGAAAGAGTGCATACTGGGGTTATGTAAGAAACAGTGGAAACCTCAGATTTCATGAAAAATGGATGTCTGCTGATCCTGGCATTATAATACCAAGAAAAATACAGAAATTCGAAATAAAGAATGAAAATGATCAACAAAGAGCGCTTCGTGAGAGGTCCGTTTTATATGATTTTAAGAATGAAATAGAAATGGAAAAACTAAAGATTGAAGCATGTATCGAGCAGTACAGAAAAATAGATATGGAGATAGAAGAACTTATTTTTTCGAAATGTTCGGGCCAAGAAGCAGACTATCTCTTTGAGCAATGGCGGATGATAGTACAGAAAAATGAGCAAATATCAAATAAGAGATGGTTAAGCAACGAAAAATGGCTACAAGCATACGAAGATGAATTTTTAAAAAGGTATGCAAATTCAAACCCATTTTTCAAAAAAGGAAAAGAGAAACCAACTTACGCTGAAGCAGTTAAATCACAACAAAAACAATATCATCATCATCAAAACAGACCTGTTAATGATTATGTCCAAAATGTACAACATAATCAAAGAAGATATACACCAAATGACAACAGAAATACACAAAATTTCAGAAGATATCATCATCATATAAATAAGAACAGACAACAAGAAAGAGGCTTTACGCCAAAATCATTTTTCAAGATGCAAGACAATAGACAATATGACGTTCCAGCTCTTCTAAGTGGGCCTCTAATGCCAAGAACACACCATAATGGGAGGGGTAGAGGACGCCAATATGATATATCGAACAATTCAGAGTGGTTGAATGATGAAGATGCAGTCAACCATGACTCTTCAAATTCTTTTTTGTCAATGGACAGAAATTGGACTTACCAATTATAAATGATGGCAACCTAGCTGAAACAGGTAAAATATTCACAAAAATATATAATTTGTCAAATCGTAAGCTAAATGATATAGAAAAAAGTGTTTTAATGATGGGTCTCAAATTTACTCCTACACCAGAAAAGAATAACCCCTACGAACTTAACGATGATGTAAATGAGTTTTTAAGAAAAATAAGATTATGGGAATATTTTGACGGTGAAGAAAATAATGATGAATCACTAGTTAAAAAGAAATCGAATTTCACTCCACCGATTGGACGTAATGAAAGTTTAGATATATATGCAACAGCCACAAAAACTTCCTGTGCAATTGCTTCTAAAGAGAACAAACAAATTAAGCATAACATAACTTTAGAGCAACGAAATGCAATTAACTCATTAGCACAAGATAATTCTATTGTGATTAAAGAGGCTGATAAAGGGGGTGGCATTGTTATAATGAATACTGATTTTTATAAAAGAAAAGTATTAGAAATGCTGACAGATGATTCATATTATCAGCCAGTCCCTGGCAATAAAAGGAGAGAAATATTTGACAAAATTGATAAATTGATAAAAAGTCACAAAAAATTAACAAAAAAAGAAATAGAGTTTTTAATTAAGTTTGATTGCAAGACAAGCACATTCTATGGACTGCCAAAAATACATAAGAGTAAAATTATTCAGGATATTTGTAATGAGCTTAAGTCTGAATATATTGAAGTTTTAGATCCCAATGACATACAGCTAAGGCCTATAGTTGCAGGTCCACGATGTGAAACAAGCCATCTTAGTTCTTTGCTGGATATTTTACTTAAACCATTTCTTACAAAAGTGGAGAGCTATTTAAGAGATGACATACACTTTCTCAATTTCATACCCAAAAAGGTATCAGAACACACACAACTTGTTTCTTTTGACATTGTCAGTCTATATTCAAACATCCCACATGATTTGGGCCTAGAAGCTATTTCATTTTGGTTAGATAAATTCCCAGAGTTAATAGCAAATCGCTATAACAAAGCATTTATCACTGACGCTTTGAAAATTGTATTAGAAAACAATATTTTTTCATTTAACAATAACTATTTTAAGCAAATAAAAGGTACTGCTATGGGGACTAAAGTGGCTCCTACCTATGCAACACTTGTTCTAGCATTTTTAGAAGAAAGAATGTATAAAACAGTTAAGATTGAAAAGGGTGAAAACTTCGCAAAATATATTAAAGAACAATGGAAAAGATTTCTAGATGATTGTTTCATATTTTGGGCAAGATCTATGACTGACTTTACTTATTTTGAAAGTGTTTTAAACTCTTTGCATCCAGATATTAAATTTAAAGTGCAGAAAAGTGCTGAAAAGCTTCCATTTTTGGATATAATGGTGATAAAATGTGGGACTTCTATAATAACGGACATTTACTTCAAAAGCACTGACTCAAAACAATATCTTAATTTCAATTCTTGCCATCCAAAAACAACTAAAACAAACATTCCATTCTCACTTGCACGTAGAATTTGTACTATTGTTTCTGATTCAAATATACTGAAAATACGTCTACAAGAACTTGCGTCGACTTTAAGAAGCAGACACTATCCAGACCAAGTTATTAAAACAGGCATTTTGAAAGCTTTTGAGATCCCAAGAAACGCTTTATTAAACACACATAAAGAGGTAGAAATAAACATCACTCCGTTTATTTCTACATATAACCCAAAAAACAGGGAAGTATTTGGTATATTAAAAGCAAATATGAATATTTTTAAACAAGACAATACAATGAACAGAATAATGAAAAATACCAAATTCATAAAAGGCAAACACCAACTTCCAAATCTAAGACGCATTTTAATGAAATCAGAATTTAATGAAAATAATACACCACCTTGTGTGAGCAAATGCAATGAGCCAAGGTGTGGTCTTTGTAAAAGTATTATTGAGGGATCATGTTTAAAATTAAAAGATAAAACTTTTCATGTAAAAGAACATATGAACTGCACTGTAAGAAATGTTCTTTATGTATTAATATGCAATGGTTGTAAAGAGTTTTACATAGGCCAGACAGGTGATAAGTTAAGGAACCGAAAAACGGTACATGAACAACAGATTAGAGACCCATCAACAAGACAAATGCCTGTCAGCAAACATATTGATAACTGTTGTAAAACACAACCGAAATTCTCTATATTTCCGTTTTATAAATTTCAAACTGATGATGTTTCAGCTAGGTTAGCCAAAGAACGTTATTTTATTGATGTGTTTTCTCCAAAACTAAACATGTTTTGATGACGTTACAATTTATACGTATTTGCGTACACATATTTGTGTACACATGTGTACGCATATTTTGTTAATGACGTCGCTAGGAAACTGCGCATATTTCGACGCCATTAACGTTAAACAAATTTTGATGACGTTACAAATATAGCGTACGTTGTGTACACATGTGTACGCATATTTTAGTAGTGACGTTGCTAAGAAGCAACACATATTTTGACGCCATTATTGCCCTGAAGATAGGAAACCGGTTGGCAATAATAAAAATAGTAAAAAAATCGTCCATGGGCTTATGTTGTTTAATTTTTTCTTATATATATATATATATATAGTATTAAAAAAGTCCAATAGAATGCACAAATTTTTATTTTATATGGCTAACCGGTTTCATGTTAAAAAACAATTTTCAAAGCCTTTAAGTATATATATAATATACACACCTTTTAAATACATCTTTTAAACAGGACAAACCATGATAAGATGCAGCATATTGCTGTACATCACCTTGGTCTACATTGTTTGTCAATGTATCAAATCACAACAAAAGGGATGCCGAAATAATCTGACTCACCATCCTCAAGGTTTGCCTCCACAGTAAGCTGATAACCACTGGTCTTGTTACCAAACATTGGTAGACCTTTCTCTTGTCTCAATTCATATGCTGTTGGATACACTGTCTTGATCTGACCAACATGCTTCAGCTCAAAATTCCTGAAATAAACACAAAGCGGTTGGTCTCTTTGCTTTCATATATATACTTAAGGAGTAAAGAAACACAACAAACACTTTGATTCATTGTAAGCACACAATATGATGCAAGTTTTTAGTGCAAATCAGGGTTTGCGCTAGGATTTATTTTTCTTTCGCCACCATTTTCGCCAATCAGATTTTTTTGTGCCATTTTCTCGAACTTAGAGCCAGATTTTGGCCATTTTTCGCCCCCCTAAAAAGAGCCAGGTTTGGGGGCATTTTTCGCAAAAAATGTCTCCTGTCTTTAACCCCCTTAATTCTGGTGGATTATTGTACACACATTGATAAAATAACTAAGGAATAGTCCATTTTGTATTTAAAGCGGTTGACAGTCTTTAAATTTATGTATATTTGTACCTGGAGATTGTTGATTTTTCTTAACAAACAGAGCAAACACTGATGAAATGCTGTTTGGGTATTCACTGCTTGCCAAAGTACCTGTTTGCAAGTATTCAGAATAAATAGGATTACGCATTGTACTTTGAAGGTGTCAAGCAAAAAATAATACACAGGGATGATAACTCAGCATTAGATCAAAAATAATTGATAATATATGTATGACGCTAATTTTAAAATAATATGATTTTTTTCTTTCGATTTTTTTGGTATTTGATTTTAGTGATTAAAAGTTTGCAATCAATTTTATTCTCGCTTGAATATAAAAATATAAAAGATCAAATAATACTTTGATTAAAATGTTTAAATTGAGAAATTATATGTTAAATAGAACGAATAACTGCATTGCCAAAGTAGTTTGCTAAATATTGTAACAAGGGAGCTAATTCAAAAATATTAGGGGAGAGCACAATTGCATAATTTTTACCTCGGAATACAGGCCCGAACAAATTTAAATCAAGTGAGCCATAACATCATCTACCTTTTAAATAAAAGGTTTCTGTTTAGAAATGATAGGTTCAGATATCTGAAACTGTCGAGAAAAGCACTTTGAACAGCGTGTGCAGTTGCTGTCTTGAAAAGAGAAGCAATGCTACTGTCGGCCTTTGCGAGATGGGCGGACTCTTTCGAATGCCTGGTAGCCTAATGTCTAGTGAGTGATGCCGTCAGATGAAAGAATGGCACAGTAAACACCATGCAAATCTTTCTCCTTTCTCACAACGCTTCACGGAAAGCTCGAAGCAATATATCTATCTTCTTACGAGTGGAAAGTTAGCTTGCAAGTGACACTTGTTTTTTTCTCTTCGTGGACGTCGATGTAGCGGTCTTTTCAACATGTTTAAAGTTACGAATTCAGAAAGCTATGTAATGACTATTATTATTGACCACAAAAAGCAAAGATGCCACGATGATGGTGCAGTTTATTTCATGCACAGCATGGCACCATGTATATTATAGTCTGTAATTATGACCGTTAGCGGTAGCAGCTGTTAAAAGTGTGTGCCGATCGCCGTAGGTTATCACAGTTGTTGTGACGGTGTGCCGCAGTCCCTGCGCACTAGGCATATATATAGGTTATCACTCGGACCCAATAAACATTTATACTGGGTCCGAGGTTATCAGCGCGTGTCCAGGTTTGACTCGATCAGCTACTGAATTGTGTGGTCAATAATTGGGGTGTTAATTGACAATTAAGATACACATTGATGATCATTATGCGGCACAAGGCAGAGGTGACGATTCCGACGCTAGACAAAAAAATTTACTTGCGATTTTTCTTTCGCCAATAGTTGTCGCCAAATTAATATTTTTTGCGCCAAATTTATTATTTCTTCGCATTTTGCGACAATGGCGATCGGTAGCGCGAACCCTGGCAAATGATATCAATTAATGGGCCCAGTTTGTATCCGTCAAATTACAGCAGGTTCAACGTATTTAAAGATTATGTAATCATGCTGGTATGCGCATAACCAGCCTGACCCCCGTAGTAAACTGTTGAAACAGGATCAATAAAAGCAAAATTTGATTCAACCTTCAGTTTGTTGTTTAAAAAAGTCTTGGCATAGATTACGGATCAAGGAAATGATCAGCTGGCAACCGTTTATTCAGATTCTGAAAAGGCTTAACGTCATTAATGTCAACTCTGAATACTGTGTAAAACATTAAAAATTTATTTTCCGCTTGAGCTTTATTCATAACAAGGCAGTTTTTTAAAGAATTATCACTTGAGACTTTCAGACGTCCATAAACGTCAATTCTGACGTCAAAATTCAATATCCTACATTTTAATGGTTTCCATAATGTGTATGTGTTTTTCTAATGAGAAAATGGTCCAGTGACAAAGTTAAGGTTACAGTTAACAAGTTAAGTGTTTACTTTGGGCGTGTAAATATGTGTTTTCACTTGCATTATACTGTGCTTTGTTTGACTAGCGTCAATGTAAACACCCTATCAGCATATTTCTTGGTATCTGAAAGGTCATTTTTTTTCAAAGAAAGCATGTTCTGTAGTCTCTAGGTTTATCTTATCCTGTATATTCACAGGCGACACAAACCCAACGGCTCTAAGTGACGTTTTACGCTTATTCACTACCATTGTGTATCTTGCCATTCAAGTAGCCTGTTTTGACGCAATATTTGACTACATTTCGAATATGATTGGACATTTGTTTTGTTTGCAAATGGTCAAGTCAACGCCAAATAACCAAGCATGCAAAAGACAGGGTTTCTTGATCTTTATTCTGATGTTCACATCACATTTACGTTTTCATATTGTAGCGTAAAATGTAGTGTTAAAATGACGTTTTGGTATTTTATCACATGCTATTAATACTCAATTTTTTAATTTTCAAAAGAAATTTCACCAAACGGTCATTTTAACACGCAAAAATTATATTTCCATCTGTTGCGTTTCTTTATTCCTTATGTATAGTTAATGTTCTATAATTTTGAACACTTTTCCCTTTCTGTTCTCAAAAAAGATGTTGGTTTTCAGGGCTGGAAGACACAAAATGCTTGTCTGAATAGCAAACAGGCGAGGCCCTGATCAGACTGCTTCTGAAGAAGCAGTCTGATCTGGGTCTGCTCTGTTTGTTTGTCTATGCCTTTTTGGCAGGCAACTAGTGTTCAAAAATTTAGAACATTAACTTATCACTTTTTCATCTATGACGTGTCAGCAATGCATTAAAATCAATGATACATACACATTATTACTTTAGTAACTTGGGTCGGATAAAGTCGAGTGGCTGCACCAGGAACAACCTGATCACATGAGACTTCATCAAGCTATTAAAGTGATGATGCATTTATTATATACCTAAAAAAAAACAATAAGGCACTCTGCTTGAACTGAAAAATACTACAATATGTGAAGTGGCAAATCTAGCGGAATGATTGCACATAAAACTTAACCCAAATAGTTATTCATCAGCTGTTCCCTGCTGAAAAAATTGGAAGACCGCCATTTTGAAAATACTCTTCCTTGAGTCCACTTCAGAATTTCAAATGTCTGTAACTTTCTTATTAGTGATTAAAACATAGTTTGGTACTCATTTTCTTAATTAGACTTTAAGGAACATTTTGGTACCAAAGTTATTGTGTTTCTCTATAATTTTCCATTTTTGTACCTCTAGCTCCTCCTATTCCAGTGGTGGAAGACAGTTACGTTATGCAACGTTATTTGGGGAGAAGGGAGAACGCCAGCGTGGGACCTGTGTATTTTACTTAATACCAAAGACTGAATGCATAGAAATTTAGATTACCATTTCAGATGGTCATTTTGATATGTATTTTTTTCTCCAAAATCTGAAGTTGGAAGAGAATTCTCTCCAACTTTAGAATTCTGAGAAAAAAGTACCAGTAGGGTGTAAAAATTTAGGGTAGGTCGGGTAACCTGAACCACACATATTTTTTTTTCTTGACCATTTTTTCAGCAAGTATTTGAATAATACAAGCAAACTTACTTTTTGTTCATTGTTTGTACAGCAGCCTTGAGTTTTGAGAAAGTACAGATTTCATTGCGATTATGCAGCATGCTGACAACAGTGTCCATTCCCCGGAATGTCTCTGCCAACTGTTTATACTTGTAGGGCAAGGTTAGGCTCGGAGCTGCTGGTGTGGCCAGAGAATGGAACTTCTCATACGCAGGAACAGGAGGCTTTGTCTCACTGAAATATAATTAACATTTACTAAATACCTGCAACTAAAATGGTTGTTTTTGCGTGTTTTTTTCTGATCAAAACTCTAAATAAACCAGGAATTAAGATCTAAGCAGCTGCAGGCCATATTGTCTCTTACCGATATCACACCTTAAAGCACCAATAGTGACTGCAGTGGGCAATGAATTTGCCAGTGTATGGTCTTATTTAATTATAAAAAGAGTCTCAGGGAGATTTCTGCCCATCTCTAGGGACCGCCATTCTCAATCGAAAACAGCCACATTTTTTCCCAATACCATGCCCGTTTTTTTTCCAAATAAAGAAAAGTAAATTTTTTTTTTTTTCTTTAGAGACCACTACTTATGAGAAACAATGACCATATCGAAATGATACTTAAACACTTGTGCTTAAGTGGTATGCTTGGCATAATACTATCTAAAATAACTTGATTTTCAGGATATATTTCTACCCTTGTCGTCTTTTTTCTATGCCATTAATTTCTCCCAATTTCGATGTTAAGACGATCATTTTTTTCCCAATTTTGGCCAGGGGCCTTTTCCAAAAGTTGCTGCTGGAAAAAGCCCTGAGTCTATAGATGTTTTCAACTTTTTATACATTTTGGGCTTCAATGATTTGCAGATGATATTGTCAATCTATTTATTGATGTTTGGAGCTCAAGTGCAAGTGTCCGACGACTTTTACTCTTATCCCAGTAGTTTGTGATAAAAGACTTTTTAGTGTGTTCCCTATGTAACTCTGTGTCCCTTCCAACAAGGGGTTATAGCTGAATTGTGACTACCTATTGAAAGATATAAAATATCTGAACTGAAAATTCAATCTACCATATTCCCAAAGTTCCAAGTCTTACAGTTTTAAGTTTTGTGATTTTCAAGTGCTTTGACATTCATGGGACAAGTATTCCTTTGGGCTTAAAAGAAGATTTGAAGTTTGATGAATAACCCTGGCTAGAATATGCAAAGATGCCTACTTGCAATCGGTCCTGATCTGGATCCAAACTGTTTCACACTCTGATAGTGTTCATAAAAGAATTTTTTTAAAAAACTCAGCAAATGACAACCAAAAGCATGCAAAAATACCGTGGATGCAAAGAGTCATTTAACTGCCAGCTAAAAATGTTGTCGCAATTTTTCACTTCAATAACAGATTCCAGTCATTAGTGTTTCCCGCAATGCGGAATAGCGGGGCGCTGCGCCACGCTGCCCCTGGTCCCCGCCCCGCTGCCCTAAAATACAATTATTTTGCCTTTTTGTGCGCCCTGATTTGCCCTTTTCTCTGTGTTACTTTGCCCTTTTAGCGGATCACGGACGATAGCTGACCACTTCAATTAAATACATCGATGTCTGACTTCAATTAAAAACATCCGGTAATGCGTAATTATCACCGCGGGAGGCGGTTGGCTGATAGAAATAGAATACCTAATGTCATATTCAGAAGCGTGTCGAGTGGTTCCCAGCACTAATGAGCTAATATTGTGTCTCTTGTGTATTGCGGTGACCAGCATTGTGGGAAATTCCGAATACACAGGAGAAAATCAATATTGTGAGGTAATTTATTACACCGTCAAAGGTTTTTGCAGTGGACTTAATTTAGCAGACACGTGCTATGTGTATTCTTTTGATAATAATTGTAGTTTGCTTAGCTAAATTTTTACTGTGATATTCATTAGAAACATCATTACAGAGCCGCCAAAGTCAGCAAGTATAAGCTTTCTCAAAAAGCTTGGTCTTTGCCATTCAGGTCATATTTTAAACAGAACATGTAGAAACATATTTAGGCTGACAATCTATCTATCTATCTATCTATCTATCTATCTATCTATCTCTCTCTCTCTCTCTCTCTCTCTCTCTCTCTCTCTCTCTCTCTCTCTCTCTCTATCTATATATCTATCTATCTATCTATCTATCTATCTCTGTCTGTCTGTCTGTCTGTCTGTCTGTCTGTCTGTCTATCTCTGTCTGTCTATCTATCTATCTATCTATCTATCTATCTATCTATCTATCTATCTATCTATCTATCTATATCTATCTATCTATCTATCTATCTATCTATCTATCTATCTATCTATCTATCTATCTATCTATCTATCTATCTATCTATCTATCTATGTCTCTCTCTCTCTCTCTGTCTCTCTCTCTCTATCTCTATCTATCTCTGCCTGTCTATCTTTCTCTGTCTGTTTGTGTACTTATTGAGTTGAGTTCTAGAAAATGTGATCATATAAAGAATATATCCTGTCAAATAAAAACACTGCTTTACTATTAAAGTGCCAATCACTACTGCAGTAGACAGCAAACTTTTACATTATTTTTTTTTCTTAATTAAATTAAGCTTGAGACTTCATGTGAATCACCTAGCTACATCCCATTAAAAAGATGTTTGTCTGAAAAAAAGGGACAGAAGACTTTTAAAACAAGTTTCAGCTAGTTCAACAATTTATTTTCTAAAAAAAAAACAACATGTCAGCAACTAAAACCTGCTGAAACAATAGCTTATATTTTTACAAACAGTCAAACCACAATTCAAATACAATAAGCACAGTAAATTGAATTAAAGTTATTATGAAAATTTTAATTTGCCCTTGACACATATTTTCTTGCTGTTTAACGTGGGTTGCCACGTCGAGAGGTTGCCCTTTTGACATGGGTTGTCGCGCGTTGAAGTTGCCCTTTTTAGGAGTTGCACCCTGCCCCTTTTTCAGGCTGCGGGAAACACTAAGTCATCAATACCAGTCATCAATAGCAGTAAAGTATTAATTTCAAAATCATCTTACCTTGAAACCTCAACTTCAACGGTCATCTTGTCAAACTGTTCGAGCTTTGGCACTGGAGTATTAAGTTTTGCTTTTGCCTCATTCATTTTTGATAACTGACTTTTTAACTCCTCTAGTTTGCCGCATTGTGACAGCTTTTTCTTTATTTCCTCTGCACTCATTTTTGCAACCTATAAAAAAGGAAGAATTTATATGCTTAAACATGATTATTGTAAATGAAGAAATAATATTTAGCTTATTTTTCAATGAAAACCTTTTGAGTCAGCATGTTAAGAATTATGTCCTTATTGCAGGGTTGTGGAAAAAGCAGTTTATACTTGCCCAGGGACAAGTATATTGCCAAAAGGTACTTGTCTTTAGAAAGTTTTACTTGTCTTATATCAAAGAAAAGATAATGCACGAAGATCTGAGCCAAGCCCTTACTTAGAGCACTGAATGCTCTAGATAGCATCAGTACAGGCGTAAATTATGGTTCGTTTTCACCAATTTTAAAGATAGAGTTGAAAATAAGTATGTACTGTATATGGGTGTGTTTTTTGTCTGTACATTTTTTCCGGTAACCCGTAATGAGGTGGAGTGTTCTCATCCATTTCAATTCAGAAGGCGCTTGATATTTGAATTGATTTGTGAATCTGCCAAAATTTAGGCGTTTCAGAACCAACCTGCTGGACTGCTTATCGGTGTTTTATTATTGTCTCAATACAAACTCCCCAACAGTTGCGTCCACAAACCATTTCTTTCTTGGAGAAGAATTTGTGTGCTGTTGGGGAGTTTGCTATTGTCCTTGTAATTTCGTGTGAACCAGTCAAGGTAGAATTTATATGCTTTAAAAGCGCAGCGTGTTTATAAACTGTCCATGTCAGGTGGCAATGAAGCAGGCATCCCTGTTCAAATATTCTGGCCTAGTGCATAGTGACATTGGCCATTTTGATTGATGGGGTGTCAGATCAAACTTTACATGGAACAGCATTTTAACACAAGTATAAGCTTTCACAAAAATCTTGGCTATGCAATGTAGGGCAGCAACGATACAGTTACCTCACGATACGATATGTATCACGATGTTTGCCTCACGATACGATATGTATTGCGATACAATTTTGACAACTTTAGAACCTTAGAAACAACATAGATCTATGAAATTAGGAGAAGTAACTACTCAAATATTAATCTTTGTCATGCTGGATGTTTTTATGTTCTACACTCTTCCTCAGTTTTTATCAAATTCTTTTACAATATTTCAATTATTAGCATGTATATACAAGCAAAGCTGAAAACTGTGTAGATTAAGATCAGCTGGATTCTCAAAAGCCAGCTGATCTTGTTCAACATTGTTTCAAAACAGGATATATCAAGTGTTTAGCTTGGAAAAGGGTTAACTGATTAAAGCAGAACCATTAAAAGGGAAAATGGTAACATTCCTTTTGTACAAAAACATATATTTTTAAAAGTAAGTAAGGTTGCAAAGATCAGGAATCGATACAATCAAGTACCACACCTGACCCAGGATACCAATGGGAAAGTGACAAACTTACAGAAGACACCACAAACGAGAGCCAAGAGGTCAGCCCTTTCCCAGCAGGTGACCACGAAGCACATATAAACAGACGCGCACAAAACATAGCAAACACAAGACAGAACAAAAACATAAAAGATCCACAAAAGAAGTACCGCCTTGGAACGGTCAGTAGAATATTTTACTGGAGGGCTTAAACCGGTTTAACGGCGCCAACCTCACCCTTAATTCAGATGTGGATCAAGAGACATAGACATTTGGTTTGCATGAAAGTAAGTAATGGTGCAAAGATCAGGAATCGATACAATCAAGTACCACACCTGACCCAGGATACCAATGGGAAAGTGACAAACTCACAGATGACACCACAAACGAGAGCCAAGAGGTCAGCCCTTTCCCAGCAGGTGACCACAAAGCACATATAAACAGACGCGCACAAAACATAGCAAACACAAGACAGAACAAAAACATAAAAGATCCACAAAAGAAGCACCGCCTTGGAACGGTCAGTAAAATATTTTACTGGAGGGCTTAAACCGGTTTAATGGCGCCAACCTCACCCTTAATTCAGATGTGGATCAAGACACTCATTTCTAATATATAACACCAAGTGCTGTATCGTTAGCGTATCGTGAGATGACCTAACGATACAATACATGTATCGTCAGAAAACGTATCGCGATACAATACAATTTCAGTGAATCGTTGCAGCTCTACAACACTACTACGCATATATAAAGATAAATACATGTACTGACTGAAAAAGGCTTGTTCGGATCAAGTTTCATTTGGACCAGTACCTGTACTGATGGTAGTCAAAATTATCTGGAGCACTGATGCTTAAACATTAATTAAGATTGAATATACTGTTTTATACATGTATAAACTCCTTGAAAAACAGTATGAAACCAGACATAAACTATTAAAAACAGTTGCAGCCAGCTGATCAGGATCTACACTGTTTTCTACACAAGGGAATTCATAATAATCACCAAATATGAAATACATAACTGTAAATTCATTTTAACTTGTCCCAAGACAAGAAAATAGAACTTTCTAAATTGTCCTGAATGAAATGGGACCAGATCGGACAAGTCAGACATTGTTTTCTGATTAAAAAAAACTCTAAATGCTAAATGGGACACTTTCATTCCTTCAAAAGTATTTATATCTTTTGTTGAGCTTTCAGTTTTGTATTATTTACGGTACATGTAGTAAAAAGTGTACAGGTAACTTCTAAATTATTTCCCCAAAATCATTTTATTACAAAACATATTTTGTTTTAAAAACAATTTCATCAATTATCGTGATTTGTTAATACTCTGCATATGATCATATGTCCAATAGATATCACCATGCCTACCAAATAAATCAAGAAAACTTACAGAAATCACGTTTAAATCACTTTTCATTGTCATGAAATTTCAGAACCCCTCCCCTTTCTACCTGCCATATCCCTTGAGTGCATAGGAATTTTGAAAATATTTTGCTAGCTGGCTCTTGCCATTAGATTCACCTATTGCACTGATACTACATGCATCACACCAGAAGCTCAAAAGCAGCGCTCTGGGATTCAGTGGGAACCAGAAAAATAGGCGCATAAAGCCCAAACGGTCAATGATCCTTTAGGTAGGGTTGGGCTACCCTAAACACAGGTATCCTTTATTTGGCCTCAGGAAAAAAGTGAAAACATGTTGTGGGTTCCCAAAAGAACCTTCTAAAGGCCCACAAAATGTTTCAGTTGACAGTATCTGAATATTGGGTGAATACAGTACCTTTGAGTCTGTTGCTTTTGCAGATTGCTTCTTGCAATTTTCCAATGCTTTTGTGATAGCAGCAGACATCTTTGGACCAGATGTTCTGGTTGATGGTAGGGATGTCTTGGGTGATTCAACATTTTCCTGTACTGCTTCTGAAGCCCCATTCTAAAATGACAAAAAGTTGTTAAGAGCTTGGTTTATATAAATGGCTTACAACATAACGAGCATATCTAAATAATTGAGCCATGACATGTGATTTCCAACAATGTGGTGTTTTGACATGTGTAGACTAAGATGAGCCTCTGCAGCCTCCTTTTAAGCTTACAAACTCCAAATGGTGTTCAGTCAGTAGCTTAACAATCATAGAATACTCAAGCGACTAGCAAAGGCTATGATATATGCGCAGTCTGATTTGAGGTTTTGCTGGTCGCACATACCACATTGTTGGAAATCTCATGCACTGGCTCATATATATTTCAAAAAGACTGCGGAGTGAGGGATTTAATTCCAAGCCAAACCAGGTGTGGTAAATTCTTATTTACCTGCTATGATTTAAGCAGTGCTTTTCAAATTATGTCCATTGGCTTATAGTTATACCAACAAAGTTAACAACACTTAGACAATATGAGGAAACAACATACACTGTATACATAGAGGAAACAGGTCCTCTCAAAGAAATTGCCTCTGATAATAATTACTCTTCTCATTAAAAACTTACTCTATGGATGGAAAAATATTTGTGAGAAATTGGCTTTTATGTGAGGTAGAGGTAATGTAACAGTCATATACAGTGACATACATGTATGGGCCAGCACATGCAATCTTTGTTTAAATCATTTGACATTGTGTAATTTTCAAATAAATGCCCAGGCCAAAGTATCGAACGTATAGGCCTAAATTTTGACCTGAGTTTTCATCTCATACATGTACTTTGTGTATGCGAGAAGCTACGGCTCTTTTTCTCTCTTTCTGTTTTGATTCTGTATGTCAATAATTTTCCATCTGTTACGAGAAAAAGTAAAATCTTATCTGATCTTAATATACTATAAACAGCGCCCTAGATAAGCTTTTTGGTCAATTTGGTATATACCCAACCTGGTTATCCTCAATTGAGTACATGCAAAAACAATTGCATTTTTACGACATGTTTATATAGTGATTACAAGTTTTCATACTGAATGAAGCCACCGTGAATGTGCTGCATATTCACTCCCATCGTCTGCCTTTCTAGAGTATCAAACTAGCGGCTTTTATTGCACCTGAAGCAAACCTCGTGCTCTTGTAGAATACATTTTGCAAAGTTTCATTCTGCAAAATACTTGACTGGAAGCTGATATTTAATTTATACCATTGGAATTATACTGTGCACTCACTGGTAAAAAAAAATCGACACTGACTGGCATTTGTGTATTACCCAAATGGAAATAAAATGGACTAAATGGTATGCAATGACACTGCATGTAATTGCATACCAAACGATGGAGAACTTTGCTTTTTGGTATGCACACATTTAATTTAAATTGCTTTATTGATGATTTTAATTACATGAAGTTATTTAGGGAAATACAATGCTCATTTAGACTGCTGCTATAAACCATTGAATATAGGCAAAAATTTATAACAAATATAGGATTAAAACCCATGGGCTACCAAATTAAAGCTAAGGTCATCCTTGAATGAATTTGTTTGTTGTCACCCACTGTCCCTGATGGGTAGGTAGGTAGTACTTAGGTATTTCTTTTTTTGTAAAACTGATTTCTTAAATTGATATTAAATAAAAGAAAAAATGTCGGAATTAGAATTAAAATAATTACTTTGTTGAAACGGCCCAAAAAATTCAGGTAGGTGGCATATTGATCGAGTCACATTGCGTGGCAGCAAACAACTTTTTTAAGAATGGCCCAAGATAGACAACAATTCATAAATGATATAGGATATAAACCCGTGGGCTAGTTTGCTTTTATTGCTGTATGAAGCCATATTTTATTAACCTTTTGTATCGAGGATACTTTCAGTAGCAGCTTTTTCCTTGCCTTTACATCTTCAGGGGACTTAGCCAATTCAGGTTGCCTTTTCTCTGGTGTTGAATCATCTTTTGTCTGTGCTACTGCTACTCCTCGATTTCTTTTTCTGCCTTTTGTTGTGAGGCTATCAGTGTCAACAGTTTTTTTCGGTGTGCAAGCTGGACCATCATGCTCATCCCAGGAGGATGTGACTTTTTCAACAATCTGTGTTACACCTTTATCACTTGTCAGAGCAGGAGAGTTTGCAAGAATATCTGGAATAAGTTTCTGTTTCGGGTCTGTTTTAACTGCTTTCCTTGATCTTGTAGTAGAGCGTGGTGTTACCAATTTCACGCCTTTGCTTTTTCTTCCAGCTCTGGTTTGCAAGGGCGAGAAAGCATTTTCTTTCCGTGTGTCCACCGGCTGTTGGACAATATTCTTAAGCGGATCAATATTAGATTTCGTGAAAGGTGAAGTATCAACCTCACTAGCAGTGATTTCGATCTTACGCCTCTTTGATGGATTTGATGCTGTGCTTCTTTTTCTTGCAGAAAAAAAGTCGGTAACTTTTCCCTGCGCCATTGTTGTTTGTGTTGATTATTCGCGCCACAGGTCACGTGAGATCTAAATTCGGAGTGCTTGACTGGTTCACCGACAAAAGAAATATTTCTGTTACAGTTGAGATTTTTTATTGGAAAGTTCGACTACCGTACAACTTGAGGAAGCGACAAGTCACGTGACAGAAACATGGCGGACGACACAAACACGAATCCTTTTTTATGCGATGACGATGATTTAATCGAAAATGAGATTGAAGAACATGTCGAAGCAAAGCAAATCCATGGCGAACTGACAGAAATAACTTTGGACTCAATTGCCGCTAAACTTTTGAAGGACAAGCTCTACCTAACTGCACTGGAATTGCATTCGGAGCTCGTTGAAACTGGTCGAGAGCTTCCAAGGCTCAGAGATTATTTCTCAAATCCAGGGAATTTCGAGAGAACAAAAGAGGATTCACCACCTTCAAATTTGCGTAAATATTTTGTTCACCAGAGAATGTTTTGTTATTTTCGAGAGCAATACAGCGGTCCAGGTAGCGTCCGTACAGACGTAAATTATGAGTCTATTTTCCCCTGATACGGATAGAGTTGAAAAGGTCACTGGACATTTCGGCCCATAACAATTTCGGCCCATGTCAATTTCGGCCCATAACCAAATCGGCCTATACAATTTCGGCCCACAGGTATAATAATGTATAATTGGTATGTTTGTCTATAATTGGTATAATTAGATCGGCTTACCTGTAATTATCCACACAAACATAAAAAATAATAAAAATGGTTCGTTTCAATTGATTAGGAGTTTGTATGTAAGAGAAGAGTTCATCACATAGGCAACGAGCAGCCAAGGCCCAGATGAGCCTGCGCATTTGCGTAGTCTAGCCAGAGTGTTCCTAATCGCATCTGAAACACAAGCGATTCTTTCTTACCCAATTATTCAGTTTACTCACTGAACAAGTAGTATTTGCTAATGAAAAATATATATGTGATTTATGAGTATTTCTTCTAATAAAGATACCAGTCTAAGCGTGTTCTAGTCTTAACTAGTTTGTAAAGTCAATCTTTTTTCAGTTTTTTTTTTCTCAATATAACTCTTTTTAACAATTTTAAATATTTTCAATAATATATAATCTCTTTTGCAGAAATCCAGTTTGACAAAATTTATGGGCCGAAATTGCTATGGGCCGAAATTGACATGGGCCGACTTTGTTATGGGCCGAAATGACCCGGAACAGTTGAAAACTAGTATGTACCGAATACAGATGTGTTTTTGCCTGTAATAGTACATTTTTAGCGGTGACCCGTAGTTTTCATTCATTTCAAATCTGATGACGCTTGATATTTGAACAGATTTGTGAATCTGCTAAAATTTATACGTTTGGGAAATCCAGAATCATCATGCTGGACTGGTCATCTATGTATTTTTGCCTACATACAAACTCCCCAATTGTTGTGTCCCCTTACCATGATGTCTTCCTTTAAGAAACATGTGTTTTCAGAACTCTCGGGGAGTTTGCTTTCAATTTGGTCTGTGTAATTTTGTGTGAATACAAGATACAAGAAACTTTATTTAAAGTCGGCATTCAAATTATAACATATCAAAACATTAGCCATCAAGGCTATTTTACCTTCAAACAAAGTGAAAGACTGTACAAGTATAAAAACATATAACAAATCACAGGAAAATTGGGTTAATATCACAGAATTTACATTGTTATAGCACAGATATTTATACATTAAGATCATATGTAAAATAAAGTCTTATAAAGATAAAAAATTTAAAAACTGATAACTTTCTAATTTTAAAATTACATGTTATGAGCATACAGAGGGCCCTTTATTTCGATCTATCTAGGGGGACGAAATTACGAAACTCGAAAAGGTGGGGTAAACGGGGCTCAAAGAGACCCTGACCGCCATGATGGCTGGTTTCAAGGCTCTTTGGCGAAAGACGAAAACCTAGATAGGGCGCAAAAATAAGACCTCCAGATAAAAGCGTGCATTGGAAAGCCATTTTCTCCATTTTGATTCTCATCCAAAAAACATCTGCTGTAGGTACTCAAAAGAACCGTCTCAATGAGACGGTCCCTTTGAGCTCCCTCAACACATGCTTAATATTGGTGAGAAAAAACATATGTTGTGGGTACTCAAAAGAACCATCTCACTGAGATGGTCCCTCTGAGCACCCAAAAACACATGCCTAATATTGGTGAGAAAAACATTCCAATTTACGTTAAAGCAAAGCAAACTAGAAATAAAAGCAAAATAAAAGTTAAGCAAAAAGCAAACTGGGGTAAAAAAAAATATATAAGCAAAAGCAAAATAAAAAAAGATTAACTTTTACACATTGAACATTTGCACGATGAGCCGCTCCATGTGTTGACCAGCCTCTTGAACTGCTTAAAATCTTCGACTTTGCGAAGATCATTCGGGAGGCTGTTCCACACACCAGCTGCCTCGTAGCAAAAAGAAGATTTACCGTACTTTGTGGTACGCACTCTTGGTACATCTACAAGGTTGTCATATCTGAAAGAGTAAACAGAATTTTTGTATGATAATAGGTCCTGCAAATAGACAGGTGACATTTTATGTAGAATCTTAAAAGTTTCGACAGCAATTAATCTAATTCTACTGATATGAAGTGTAGGCATGTTAACTCTTTCAAGTAGAGTTTCATAAGAGCTATCGAAATCATTGAAAACTAATCGAAGTGCCCTGTATTGGAGTTTTTCCATTTTAGCAGAGCTAGTTTTTGAGCAAAGTGGACAAAAATTAAAACTTGATTTTATAAACGATTTGTAAATTAAAATTTTTGTTTCAATCGTCAAGAATTTGCTAAGACGTAATAAAACATTAATTTGTCTTGCAGCCTTTTTACAGATGTTTGAGACATGAAGGTCAAAATTTAACAGAAAGTCAATGGTTACACCTAGGAGTTTTACGGAGTCCTCACATTTGATCTCTGTACCGTTCAGAAAGAGACTTTTGCAATTCTCAAATCCAGACTTTCCAAGCATAAGTCAATGTAGAAACATTGTCAGTCAATGTAGAAACTGAAAGTAGGAATTTCTCAGCATCCCACAGCACACATCATCTCCTAACAAACCAAGCCAAACAGCCTTTGTGAAACCCCGTCAGAACACACTACGAGTGCTTACTGTCAACTTCCAAAGTATGAAAGCTAAGAAAACCTCTTTTTGGCTCCTTCTAACAGAGACAAACCCAGATATTGTCATTGGCTGTGAAACGTGGCTACACCCAGGCATCTACGAGAGAGAGGTACTCCCAGAAAACTACCACATAATGGCTAGGAAAGACAAGAGTAGCGACCACCATGGAGGTGTTCTAATCGCCGCAAGGGACACACTTACTGGCACACACCTTGATATACAGACAAACACAGAGTTTGCTGCTGCCTCATTCACCTGTCAGGGGCATGCACCACTAATTATCGGATCCATCTACAGACCCCCAAATAGTGGACAGGATTATATGGAAGAATTATGTGACAAGATCCGTCAGCTCCAAACCTCAAATCCCAGAGCAACTCTTTGGATCAGCGGAGATGTCAAACTCCCAGACATTGATTGGGAAACCAATACCATCAAGGGGCACAACTATCCAATCAGCATTAACCAATGTTTCCTTAACACCATCTATGACACCGGCTCAGACCAAATAGTAAGATTCCCCACAAGAGGAGAAAACATTCTCGATGTCTTCCTCACGAACCGCCCATCCTTGATCGAGAAATGCAAAGCGGTGCCAGGAGTAAGTGATCATGACATTGTTTTTGTGGAGGCCAGCACAAGGGCTACCAGAACCAAACAACCACAACGAAAAATCTTCCTATGGAAGCATGTGGACATAGAAGAAGAAAAGAAACCAGATGTGCTTGACTTTTCCACAAGATTCACCACACAGTATTCAGCTTCCACTGGTGTAAACGAACTGTGGGATACACTTAAGCACTTCACTCTCAGCTTTCTTGAAGGCAGGGTCCCCAGCAAGATGACATCATCACGCTTTAGTCAGCCTTGGATCAACAAGAAAGTCAAGCGCATATCAAGGCGTAAGAAGAGGGCATACAAGAGAGCAAAACATTCTTGCTCAATCAGTGATCTCCAGCGGTACAAGCAGCTTCAGAAGGAATCACAATTTGAATGTTAAAAGGCTTACGACAGTTACGTCAGCGACATTGTGACAAGTGACAAAAACTCCAAGAAGCTGTATACATTCATCAAAGGCAAAAAATGTGACAGCAGCGGCATATCCCCACTGAGAAAGGATGGTATCGCACATAGCGACCCAAGGACCAAGGCTACCATTCTGAATGATCAATTCAGCAGTGTCTTCACAGAGGAGACGTCTGTAGATATGCCAGCCATGAGTGGAAGCAGGTTCCCAGACATACACTCATTCAAAGTCGACCAAGCAGGCGTCTTAAAGTTGATGCAAGGTCTAAACCCTCATAAAGCTGAAGGCCCTGATCACATCCAGACAAGATTCCTGAAGGAGTTTGCTGCTGAACTCTCTCCAGCGATGAATTTGATATTCCAGGCTTCTCTGCAGCAAGGCGAAGTACCTGATGATTAGAAACAGGGCAACGTTGCACCAATCTTCAAAAAGGAGACCGCAGCACTGCAGCAAATTATAGGCCCATTTCACTGACAGTGTGTAGCAAGATCCTGGAACACATCATACATAGCCATATTATGAGACACTTGGACATACACCAGATCCTATCAGATCAACAACATGGATTTAGAAGGAAGCGGTCATGCGAGAGCCAGCTGATACTCACAGTACAGGACCTAGCTGCAGCTCTCGAAGAAAATGAGCAAATGGACGCCATCCTGCTATACTTCAGCAAGGCATTTGATAAAGTCTCCCATCAGTGCCCGTCATCAAACTGGACCACTATGGGATCCGTGGTAACCTACTCCAGTGGATTAAAAGCTTCCTTGCCAATAGAACACAACAAGTATTGGTTGAAGGCCACACATCCAGTCCTGCACCTGTTACCTCCGGAGTGCCCCAAGGAACAGTCTTAGGACCCCTGTTGTTCCTCATCTACATCAACGCTTTGCAGCTTAAAGTGTCCTCAACTACACGCCTCTTTGCCGACGACAGTCTCCTGTACCAGAGAATAAAGAGCCCAGAAGATGCTCGGATCCTACAGGAAGACCTCAACAAACTACAAGAGTGGGAGAGGGATTGGCAAATGTCGTTCAACGCCAGCAAATGTGAGGTCATTAGGGTAACACGGAAACGAAATCCCATCAAGACAACCTACACAATACATGGTCACGACCTGACAGTGAACAAGACTGGCAAATACCTAGGAGTCACCATCGCTGACAACTTGACCTGGAATGCACACGTAGACGCCACATCCAAGAAGGCAAACAACAGCCTAGCCTTTCTAAGGAGAAATCTTGCCAGCTGCCCCAGAGACATAAAGGCCCAAAGCTATCAAGCTCTGGTACGACCAATCCTGGAATACGCGTTTACGTCATGGGACCCTTACACCAAATCAAACATCCAACAGTTGGAAGCCGTCCAAAGGCGTGCAGCAAGATATGTGACAGGGGACTACAGAACCACCAGCAGCCCCAGTCAGATGATCGCAGACCTTGGATGGGAACCTCTCTACCAGCGAAGGGCCAACTTCAAACTGGTAATGGTGTACCGCATCACGTATGGACTTATCGACATTCCAGTGCCACTGTATCTGCATCCATCAGCATTGCGCACTCGAGGCCACACTTTGCGCTACATGATTCCCTACTGCAGGACAGATGTCTACCGGAATTCATTTTTCCCATCAGCAATCAGGCTATGGAACCAGTTGCCGGAGACTATTGTAGCTGCCCCAACCCTTGATGACTTCAAGATGGGGCTGGCCAGCCAGGATTAACTATATACAGACAATTTTTATCCCTCTTTTAACCTGCACCTTGTTTGAGCCTCACGATCACCTTGTACATAGTTCAACACAGTGCGACAATGCTTCAGAGAAGGCCATGCACTATATTGGAAGAAAAAGTAGAAGAAGCATTAAAAGCGTTAACAGATGCCAATAAAACAATAATAATTCTCCCTGTTCCAATATTCTTTACCCACGTGCATAAGGACATCCCCGTATTGATTGATGGGTTATCAAACTGTACACGAAGACAGCAACAATGTGAACTGTTTCAAATACAAGTAAAAGCTTTCATAAAAATTTTGGCTAAGCAAATATAAAACATTTATACATGTACGGGCTGAAAGTAGATGGTAGGGATTAAATTTCATTTGGACCAGTACCCGTACTGATGGTAGTCAAAATTATCTGGAGCACTGGCAATAGCCTTCTTCTTCCATCTTCAGAACTGGTTTCCGTACAGGAATGTAAAACTTGTTCTGCTAGGGGAGATGAGATGTTGCTCTCCACATATAGCATTAAAATCATCCTCTATTCACAAGTTAAAACCATGTACAGTTGATGGAGATATCTAAGGCGAGGTGCTGAGAAGCCCAGAAGGGCTACGTACTCAGCAAGGCTTGGATGGCTTCCAGCAATGGTGCATCTGTTACTGCCTTTACACAGGCCTACCTAGTATATTTAAGAGTTGTAATCTTGGTAATTATTTTCACTTGTAGCACTGTTTCAAACTTCACACAAAGTACTGCTTTGTTGATCTTGGGTATTGTTATAAACAGACTTCATTATCATATTTAATGACTGCTTAATTGATCTGGTATATTGTCATCAAATTTGTATCAAAACTGCCTAGATTTATTGAAGAAGATAGATTAAAGATAAACTATTGTGAGAATTGCAACTGGGCCAACCTTTAAAAATATGTTTACCGTCACCCACCTGACTCATTCAAAATGCCACCCAACCAAAATATTTTATGGCAGCTTCTGAAAAGTATTTTTTAATTCTAATGGAGACGGTTCTTTTGATTACCTACAACATATGTTTTGGTTGAGAAATAAGAAAAATAATATTCTGATACACACTCTTAACTAAAGGCCTGCAGATATGTTCCATTTTGAAAACATTGAGGAAGCCAGCTGATCAGGATCCATACTGTATTCAACTCTGCTTTCAAATACATGGCATGCTAATTGCTGAAATCTGGCAAGCTCAGATTCGATGCAAATTTGATAGGAGTGTAGTACATTGATATATCAGGAATTTAGTTAAGAGTGCGGAATGAAAATTTAATTTTCTTATTCTCAACCAAAACATATGTTATGGGTACTCAAAAGAACCGTCTTCTTTTGAGCACCCAAAACATTGTTAAAATTGATGGGTAAGAAAATATTCACAATTTTACGCTGAAAATTTGTGTTAATCTAAACCTGTGTATATTGAGCATTACAAGGGTTATGTCAAATACAGTAGTTACTAGATGCTTTATATATTTTCAGCAAGAACTTCAAGCATACAGACATTTGACTCTCTAGATTTTGCTCGTTATTCAGATGATGGAGAAAGGCAGGTGGATGAGAGAGTGGCTGGTAGGTGTCTCACTGCCACAGGATGCAATGGAAAAATCCTTTAACCCTTAAAGGGCCAATCACAACAATAGTTGTCTAACTTGTCTGCTTTTTGTAGCCTGCTGAAATGATTAAGAAGCTTCTTGGTCAAACAGTGTGGATCCAGATCAGACTGTTCCTATAGGAACAGTCTGATCTGGGTCCGCAAGTGTCTCTTTTCTTGCATTAGTCAATAATGTATTGTAAGCAGATATATGCTGCAGATAACTAGTAGACAACATTTTCAGATTTGCAATTTTGTAGGCACTTTAAGGGTTAACACTCTGTCATAATTTACATTGTTTTTATGTAATTAAACCAAAATAACGTCTTGAGCGCCAGATTCACTTTACTCGGCTGATAAGCAGGCTTGTCTGAGTCTTTGCTGTTTAATACCTATACCATTTATACCAATTCACATACTGGCATAGAAGTGATAAGTGCTCAAATCCCATGCATTGTCAATTCAGAAGACTTAAAGGGGATGGCAACCCTGATGATTACTATGTTTCATATGAAAGATCTTAATAAACCATGAATTTTGAAACCAGTTTCATCTAAATCGGTTGAAAAATGTGGAAGTTGTGGGCATTTGAATAATTGCAAATGGATTGTAATGGAAGCGGCCATATTGTAGGCTTAATAATGTCACAAAGCCAAATTAAATATGCGTAATCAAAATAAAAGTCAAACCAATGGATAATTTGCAATTATAGATAATAAAATATTTTCCTTGTGTATAAAGCTGCATATCTGCTGAAACACAGATGTTTAGATAAAATTAAGCAGTAAAAAAAAATCTGAAAACTAATTAAATATTCAAAATGGCGACTCAATGTTGGCCATATTGAATTCTTTAAATGCCTTTTACTTCCCCATTTTTCAACCAATTTTGATGATATTTGTATGAAAATTCATGGTTCAGAGAGCTCTTTCTGACAAAACATACTTATCATAAGGGTTGCTGTCCCCTTTAAGACCAATGGAATTTTCTACTAAACTACATACAATAAAGTCAGGATGGTCCATAGTAAATAATGAGGGGTCACAGGGTACAAAAATTTCCCCAAAAATATTGTTTTTTTTAGTACATGTATGCAGTGATTGAAAGGGTAATAACAGATGAAACAGAAGGGTTTCTTTCCTAGGCTCATCACAGTTTGATGGACAGTAAAACCTGTGTAAAATGGCCTTTCTCAAAAAGACCAAAAATTGGTTTTCAAGACCAATTGTTGCTTAATGCAGGTCAAAAGTATTGCAGAGTGCTCCAAGGGGAGCATTCTGCAATACTTTCGACCTTCATTATGCTGCCATTTGTTATTAAGTAAAGATCTTTGGTTTGTCTATTTTTGAGTGGTAGTTATACACAGATTTTACTTTATAGATGTAAAGAAAGAATCATATCATAAGGACCTCTGACACTTTGATAGGGTATCTGCCTATTTTTCAGATGCTTCCCAAATTTTCCCTATGCATAAGATATCGCTGGTATTCTTTTGAATAGGACGCTTGATGTATTAGGAACGAATTAAGGTAATAATTAGACAGGCAGATCCCTACAACAAAACAGGAGACCCTACCAAAGGGGGTAGGGGTTGCAAAATTTGACTTCACCAAAACATTTAGAAATCAATTATTTTCACGTGTAAGGGTATGATATCATCAATCCTCGATTACAAATCACAGTGAAAGTATGTTAAAGTCCAAAATCGTGAGCATTTTAATGATTATTTTTTGTTGCTGTTTTTTCTATTTGATTTGTTAAGAAGTATTTTGAAGTGCAACTGTAGTCCATATTCAACCTTGATGACAATGTATTTACCTTGTGCAATATTATGCAGCAATGTACTGTAACCATTCATCCATGCATAAAGTACACCTAGTCAATGGCCATGTAGTTTATGTGTATTGGATAGATACAGTATATGTGCAAAATAATCTACAAGCTGAATTTAGTAAAAGGACAATTTTCATAATCTTAAGAAAAATATGCTAAAACGTTGTAATATTTCATGACTAATGGGTTATGAAAAGGAAGCTTACTTGTACTTATTACTTCATTATACTGGAAAAAAAAGATTTTCAAGAGAGCACGCCAAAAATCAAAATGCTAATGATCGGGCTCGCCCAGACATCACATTTTGGGCTGTGGGATATCATTCCCCCCCGAGTCCCAGCTAGCTTTTCACATATATTATGTAAAATATGAGAACAAACTTACGTGCAAAAGGATTAGTTGGGACTCGGGGGGGGAATGATGTTTTAAAAATATTTTTCTATTTCCTATATGTATAATACAAAAAGTGACCATTTTAGCCCCAAAATAAAGCCGTACATTTATAGAAATAGGAAATCAAATGCAAAATCATAAAATAGAGACCAACAGCGAGCTTATATATGAAGGTGGAAACATTTGATCGACTTTAATTTTTATCAAAATAATAGGCAGTGATACACTATGATTTCCATTACCACCGTCAGAGGTCCTTTAGACCTCTAGCCATAGTCAAGGTAGCTGTGCATGCAAGTTTATATTGTGACTTTGATTAACTCTTTGCCTACTGTGTAGTTTTGCATGGTTTTTTGCCTTATGATGATTTAAAATCATTTTTTCTAAAATATTGTGTCAGGAATACCATCAGAGTGTCAAACAATTTGGATCCATATCAGACCCTGACATTTAGTTGGGCCAGCCTGAGTCCAAACTGTTTACAAAAGTTATCAGCAGATGACACTAGTAGGCAAAGAGTTACGCATGTGTGAGAAGTAGCAAATATCTCATATTTTTCAGTGCTAGAGTTTGAGTTAAGAAAGGCTCAAGATACAATCAAGTCCTTGAGGCGAAGTCTTACAAAGGAAGCAGGTTGGTACATTAGAAGAGAAAAAGTTAAATCAAGACCCCAGAAAAGGATATGCAACTCTTAAATACTGTTTACTTGACTCACTAACTCACAATTACATGCCATCAGAGTGTTCAGGTTGAGTGATCAGTAGTTTGAATTAAAAGGAGTTGGTCAGACTTTAAGATAAGAGTGTAGTGTGTATCAAAAATTAATATTAAACATACGATGTATGTTGTGTGTACTCAAAAGAACTGACTCTATGATTGATAATAAAATATTCACAATTTCTCACTAAAATATTATTTTTAGCTCACCAGAGCAGAAGGCTCAAGGTGAGCTTATAGTATAGGACTCAAGCCGGCGTCCGTGCGTCCGTCCGTTCACACTTTCAAACATGAATATCTCTGAAACAAGCTGGCCAATCATCATCAAATTTCATCAAGAGCATCTTTGGGGTGGGGGATTGACTGCATTAGGTTTTGGGTAAGATCGGATCAGAACTCTTGTTTCCATGGCAACAGATAGCTCCCATAGGGTTATAATGGGGAAAATCTTGTGACCACTCTAGCTCCTTCAATTTTTTTTGTTCTTCTTTATTCTTGCAAGTAACGAGTACAACCATAAAATCTCGAATTGGTTCGAAATTTGGCAGGATCCGACCAGGGACTTATGAGTTAGCTGCCCTTGAGCGTTTGGAAAAATCCCCATAGACTTATAATGAGAGAAATGTTGTGACCACTCTAGTGCTTTCAATTTTGAATGGATCTTCCTCATTCTTGCATACAATAAGTACAACTATTAAAGCTTGGATGAGTTTTAATTTCGGCAAGATTCCATCACTGACTTCAGAGTTAGCTGCCCTTGAGCATCAGAAAAATTAATGAATAATGTTGTGACCACTCTAGCTTCTTTATTTTTGATTGGATCTTCTTCATTCTTGCAGGCAACAAGTTAACCCAAAATATCTCGGATGGGTTCGAAATTCAGGTGGATCTGACCAGGGACTTATGAGTTACCTGCCCTTGAGCATTTGCAAAAATCCCCATAGACTTATAATGGGAGAAATGTTGTGACTACTCTAGTGCTTTCAATTTTGATTGGATCTTCTTCATTCTTGCAGGCAACAAGTTAACCAATAATATTTCGGATGGGTTCGAAATTCAGGTGGATCTGACCAGGGACTTATGAGTTACCAATCCCCATAGACTTATAAAGGTAGAAATGTTGTGACCACTCTAGTGCTTTCATTTTTGGATGGATCTTCTTCATTCTTGCATACAATAAGGACAACTATTAAAGCTTAGACGAGTTTGAATTTAGTCAAGATCCCATCACCTATTTTGGAGTTAGCTCCCCTTGAGCATCTTAAAAATTGATGGATAATGTTGTGACCGCTCTAGCGTCTACATTTTTGATTGGATCTTCTTTATTCTTTCATCTAACAAGGACACTCTTAAAAGATTGGATGAGTTTGAAATTCTGCAGGATTCGACCAAGGACTTATGATTTAGCTGCCCTTGAGCATCTGGAAAAATCCCCATAGACTAATAATGGGAGAAAAGTTGTGACCACTCTAGTGCTTTCAATTTTGAATAGATCTTCTTTATTTTTGCCGATAGGAAGGATAACTATAAAAGCTTGAATGTGTTTGAATTTGGTCAAGATCCCATCACCTATTATGGAGTTAGCTCTCCTTGATCATCTTAAAAATTGATGGATATTGTTGTGACCACTCTAGCGCCTTCATTTTTGATTGGATCTTCTTCACTTTTGCAGGTTACAAGGTCAACTATAAAAGCTTAGATGGGTTCAAAATTTGGCCAGATCAGACCTGCGACTGTGGAGTTAGCTGCCCTTGAGCGTCTTAAAAAATCCCCATAGACTTATAATGGGAGAATTTTTGTGACCACTCTAGTGCTTTCATTTTATAATAGGTCATATTCAGTCTTGCAGATAAGAAGGACAATTATAAAAGCTTGGATGAGTTTGGATTCAGTCAAGATCCCATCACCTATTATGGAGTTAGCTGCCCTTGAGCATCTTAAAAATTGATTGATAATGTTGTGACCACTCTAGTGCCTTCATTTTTTATTGGATCTTCTTCATTCTTTCATGTAACAAGAACAACCATAAAAGCTTGGATGAGTTTAATTTAAAATAGAATCAACTTTAGACTGTGGAGTTAAATGCCCTTGAGCATCTTAAAAAAATCTGCATAGACTCACAATGGGAGATCTGTTGTGACCACTCTAGCACCTTCATTTTTTAATGGATCTTCCTCATTTGTAGGTAACAAGGACTTCCATAAAAGTTTGAATTAGTTTGATTTTCCGCCACACCCATCCACCAGCTACAGAGTTAGCTGCCCTTGAGCATCTAAAATATAACTATATAATGTTGTGACCACTCTAGCACATTCATTTTTCATTTGATTTTCTTCATTCCTGTAGGTTACCAGGACATACATAAAAGTATGGATGAGTTTGAATTTTGGTCAGATCCCATAACTGACTACAGAGTTAGCTGCCCTTGAGTATCTGAAAACTACACTTTCACCAGGTTTCCAATGCAATTTTTATTCAGATCTTTTTAATACTTGCAAATAACTAGAACCGGCATATTATCTTATGTTTTTGAATTATTCTGGTCACTGTTTCAAGTTCAGAGTTATTTGCCTTTGAGCATCGTAAATTATGGTGTCTCCAAACATTATGCTGGCTCCATGGTGAGTGATCGTTGCCCATTGGGCTACTTGTTTTTATCTGGTCCTGGTTGGTGTGTTAATTAATTTATCATCATTTAAAAGAAAATAATTTATATGTTCATTTTACATAAGTGATACTGACATTGCTTTCAACACTTATAATTTCTGGGGAGCACAATCATGATCTGTACACAGATTTAGATAAACAAAAAAAATCAGTGTAAAATTGTAAATATTTTCTTACTCATAATTTTTAGCATATGTTTTGGGTGCACAAAAGAACCTGTCTGTATCAAGCAAAATTGGCCAAAAACATATATTGTGTTGTGATAATGGGTCATGAGTGAAACAGCTTTTTTGCCTGTGCAGAAAAGCTGTATCACCATATTCAGAGCACTCTGTCATCACGTGCCTTTTGTGTCCACTTGTGTTTGTCAAGAAGGAACTTCCGACAACCTTGAGTGTGCTTCACACTGCCCCAAATAATGGATTCTTTTTTCTTGCATTCAATTTCACTTCTTCTTTTTTGAAAAAAAAATCTCCCAGAAATCCATTGTTATGCTGAGATGCGATAAAACCTGATGAGGTCACTTTAAGATAACAATGAGTCACTTGACTTCTGACAAGGTCACATACCATTCACATTCTTATTTGCCCATGGACAAAAATGTGGCTATTTATTTGGGCTACTTGTCTGATTACAAGCAACATATAAAATAAATAATTTTGAAGATAGAATATACCATAGGTATTTTCAAGGTTAATTTGTCTGAAAAGAAATAAATGTATCGTAAATAGATTATGATATGACAACTTTTATTTCCTCTCTAAAATCAACCCTAGACCCATATCAGCATAAAGGGCCTTTGGCCCTCAGGCAAATAAGGGCATGATATTGAAATTGCCATTAATAATCTCTAGATATCATAGTCAAATATTGGTTCATATCATAATCATAATCAGATTTTTGATTAACGTGCAGGTGCAGGGGCATCATCCACATCAGTGGGCCCCTTTCCAGGTAACTGGCTAGCTGCACGCATAGCAGATCTTACACCTGATCTCCAGGTGCTCCTTTCTTGAGGGTCAACTGTGGTAAGCTTCCACTCACGGCAGTCTTTCTCTGTCAGTTTCTTCCATGTTTGCTTGGGCCTCCCTGCCCCCCCTTGCCGTCAATCTGCATATCATATGCTGTTCTGATTGCACCACTCGAACGCACCACATGCCCAAACCAGCGAAGCCTTCTCTCTCTCAAAATGAGGTTGAGGTCCTCAAGCTGAAGCTTTGCCAGTAGCTCGCTTGACCTTACCCTGGCCACATCCTCTGGCTTGATACTGCAGATCTGTCTGATCATGGCCCTATCATTGCGTTGCAAGCGCTGCAGGTTCGTCTTGGAAAGTGGCCAAGTTTCACTGGCATGAAGCATGGCGCTCCGCACGCAAGAGCTGTACACATGGCCACAGGTCTTGTAAGAGAGTTGGCGGGATGTGAGAACTGGTAGTAGCTCCCTGAACTTCTTCCAGGCGGTTTTCACACGAGTAGTGACCGCCATTTCACAGCCTCCACCAGCAGAAAGCATGTCACCTAGGTAGTAGAAGGAAGCTACCACCTCAAGCTTATCAGGTCCGACCTGGACTTCACATTGTGGTCTGCCGTAATAGGGCGAGCATTTCCCAAGCACCGTGCACACCTATAATCAGGTTTTGGTGTCAGTCGTTGTAGCCCACTGCATTTTTTATGCACCCAAAGTTTGCAGCCCTTGCAGTAGATGCTGTTGTTGCCTACTCCTGTAGGACAGACAGCGCATGGGTATTCCCCTGAACTCTGCAAGAGGTCCAGGCCTGCACCACAGATCATGACCTTTGTCTTTCCTACATTTACCCTCGATCCCTTCTTCTCCATGGCTTCTTTCCATATCAAGAGCCTCCTGACACATTCCTCTAGGGAGTCAGCAATGATGACAGGATCATCTGCATATAGGTCCTCCAAGGGAACACCAGCCCGAAACTCACGTGACAAGGCCTCCAGCACAATGATGAAGAGCAAGGGACTGAGTAAGGATCCCTGATGGACCCCAACCTTCACCTTAAACTCTTTGCTGAAACCCTCGCCAACACGAACCCGGCTTCGTGCATTAGCGTACATTCCCTGGACTAACCGCACAATCCATTCCTCAATGCCTAGCTTTCTCAGGGCACCAGATAACCTTCCGAGGGACACGGTCAAATGCTTTCTCTAGGTCCACGAAGGCCATATAAAGCCTCTTGTTCACTGCTAGGTATTTCTCCTGCAGCTGCCGGACCACAAAGATTGCATCTGTAGTGCCTCTTCCTGGGACAAAGCCAAACTGGGAGTCGTCAATAGACACCACCTGTCGTATGAGACCATCAACAATCCTCTCTAGGATCTTCATGGCCTGCTCAGTCAGCTTGAGGCCTCAATAGTTGCCTCTATCCAAAGCATCACCCTTGCCCTTGTAAAGGCAGACAATGAAACTTTCCTCCCAGACAGTTGGGACCTTGCCATCATGGATAATCGCAGTAGCAAGATCTCGGATCATGGTGGCACCTGTATCACCTGCTGCCTTGATCATCTCCACCACTATGCCTGATGGACCTGCAGCTTTGCCCGACTTCATCTTTGAGATGGCCTTCTTCACCATGTCAATAGTGATTGGGATAGGCGGGCCTTCTAACGGAGGTTCATTGGACAGGTGATCAGGGTCCCAGTCAAATTCAACGTTGAGAAGCCTTTCATAATGTTCAGCCCATGCATTCTGCTTTGCCTCCTCGCTCATTGACATTTCCCCAGTGTCATTCTTCACTGGCTTGTGTCCTACAACATCAACATTCTCTTTCCTCATCTGTTTGGCGAGGCGGAAGATATCAGACTACTTGTGGTCAATGCCCTCATAGACCACCTTGTCTGCTTTGTGGCGTGCATGGTGCACCACACGTCTGGAGATGCGCTTGGCAGTGTTATATGATGCTCGTGTGCATTTGCCAGCCTTCCAAGCTTTGAAAGCTTGGCGCTTGGCTGTGATAGCATCATCTACTTCCTTATTCCACCACCAAATTTCACGTCGCCATCGGTGGGGCTTTGTTGTGCCGCACACCTCCTCTGTTGTCTTGAGTTTCGCCCAGATTTCCTCAGTAGTAGTAGCCGCTTCAGTTTCCACAGCGGGCACATGTGCCTTGAAGACTTACTGGAATCGGCTACATGTTTGAGGATCTCTGAGCTTCCACACTTTTGGACGTGGGGTGAATTTGCGCTTGATTTGGGGCAGCATATCAATCATCATGTCGCACGCAAGGAGCTGATGCTGCAGAGCAACCTCCTCTCCAGGAATCACCCTCACATCCATAACAAGTTTAAGCAGGCTCTTTCAAAATAACATGAAGTCTATCTGGGTTGCTGTATTACCGGACCTGTATGTGATGAGGTGACTGTCACGTTTCTTGAAACATGTGTTACCAAGGAACAGGTCATATGCTAGTGCATATTCCAGGATCCTCTCACCCTCACTTTCAGGGTCTGGCTTGCCATACCCATAGCCTCCATTAACTTCTTTGTAACCGGAGCCTGTACTGCCTACATGGCCATTCCAATCACCACATGGGATGAGGAATTCGGATGCTGGGATCCTAGCTTAGTACTGGTTCAACCCAGGAAGACCCGTTCCTGTTTAACTGAAAGATTGTTGAAGGGGCGTAAAGAATCAAATCAAACAAACAAAAACAGACCAGCATGCATATATGAGCCGCGACATGAGATCTCCAACAATGTGGTATGATTGCAATGGCTCAGATCAGCCTGCGCATATGCGCATCCTGATCAGAGCCTTTACTAGTCACTTGAATATTCTATGACTCATAGACTCTTAGGCTACTGAATGAACATCATTTGGAGTTTCTAAGCTTAGAAGGAGGCTGCACAGGCTCATCTGAGTCACCACTTGTCATAATGCCACATTGTTGGAAATTACATGTCACAGCTCATATGTGCAGTCTGATCATTACCTTTGTTGATCACTCTCTAAACATGTATAATAAGTAAACTTGCAAAAATGCATATTTTCAAGCCTCAAGCTAGTCTCCGTGGCTGCCCCATTAGCAAAGACAGATTTTCTGATGATGAGGAGCATAGTTTTTGATAGAAAACAAGGAAAATATTTCATAAGTTTGCACATTATTCCCAGTAAAGTGGAGAGCATGTTTGTTTATGTTGAGCAGCAAATGTTAAGCCGAAACCCTACAATTTATATTATCCTGGTGCACCTAGTATAGTAGAAGTGGATCATGGTTGATTATGTTGGAAGTAACCCATTTCATTCTGGAGACCAGTAAACAGGTACCTTAATGACCTTTGGTGTTGATTGAAAAAACTGTCTTGATTACTGCTTTTTTAGCCATTCACGACAACAGTCATATGCTATATCATCTGCATTTTGTTAGCCTGTTTGCTTCCATGGCAAAAGTGTTCTGAAATGCATTTGGATATATGCAGCAGACATTAGAAGCAGACAAGATTTTCAGTTAATGGGAAATATGAACATTTTTCAATTTATTCACCTCAAATACCAAACCATATGGATACTAACAAAACTACAATATATATACATCAGGTTGGCTATGAGGGGCCAGCTCCATGATCAAAACTCCCAGCTCACAGGCCCGCCCCATGAGGAATTGCAGAAGAGACCAGTCAGTATGAACGGGTCAGTTTAAAAAAGGCATTGTTGATGCACAGCCGGTCTCTTATACCCTTCCCAATTGGCCGGAGCCTGTAACTGGGAGAAACTTCATAAAAACATGTCTTCATACTAAATTAATTTAAGATATTTGGGGGAAAGGAGAAAATAATTGAAAATAAGCAAAAAAGAATTTCAGGATAAAAAATATTGGTAGGATAACGGTTAATTGTTGTACAAACAAGTGATACCAGACCATGTCCTGGGAGACAGAATTTCACATATACTATCAGCCATCAACTATACAGTAAAACCTGTGTAAAACGGCCACTCAAAAATAGACAAAGCAAAGATCTTAATGACAAATGGCAGCTTAATGAAGGTCGAAAGTATTGCAGAATGCTCCCTATGGAGCATTCTGCAATACTTTTGACCTGCATTAAGCGATAATTGGTCTTGAAAAACAATTTTCGGTATTTTTGAGAGTGACCGTTTTTCATAGGTTTTACTGTATTTTACTGTATTTACCTTGTTTGCTATGCACTTTTACACCAGAAAATCTGTCTTTTGCTACTTGGTCAACCACAGGGACTGTTTTACACAGGTTTTACCGTACTCATAATGTATTTGCAGAAACTGAGCATGTGAGTCCAGATCAGATTGATGATGGAAAGAGTTATCCGGAAGATTCCATAAAACCTCTGGAGAAGAAGGCGTTGAACTTCCTTGTGAACCAGTACCTCCTGCAGATCAATAACAAGTTGACGTCCGTCACATTTTCAGAGGAAAATGAAGAACAGGTACCTTCACCTAATAAGGGCCAGTTATACTAATGAGGCCCATATTGTAAAGGAGTCTTGCACAGATGTTTGTAAATATTGCGTTGGTTAGTTTACAAAACCGTGTATGTGCACATGGCGCCAATAACGACAGTTCAGCGCTTCAGGTCACAAAACCTTGCATGTAATAGCCAATGAAAAGTTGTTGTTTTGTGACGTTCAAAAATCTCGGACCTCAATTAGTCAAAACTACCAGTTCTAAAACCTTGTATATATAAATCTGATAAGGCAAAAAAAAACAGGTAAGCTTTATCTGGTTTATTACTGTGACAGTTTCAAAGGGTGTCCATGAATACTTTCTCGCAAATTCATGCATAAATTTGTCATGCGAACTTGTTTCTTGTCTTTAATCAAATTATTTACAAAAATGCTGCAGATACAATAATTTGTAAACTCGCTTTTTGTGGATGTTGTATTATACGAGATTTTGTCCCTATAAATAGAAATGTCAACACAGGTTACATGGATACATTAAATGCAGCTTATATGTCTCAAAGGGAAAAGAACTGCCTTTGGTTACCTTTATATCTATTTAATTAAAACGCAACATGTCTTTTTTGAGTTTCAAAAATTGGCAAAATGTTGTATCTACAATATCCGGTTACAAATTCTCGTATATTTTTTAAAAAAGTATCACAATATGCTAGAAACATAAAACTCTGCCAATGTATTACTTGTACCCGTTTAATAAACTTAAAATATGCTTTCAGTCTGAATCTCACAAGAATATAACAAAAAGCAAAAAATCAAGAAAGTTTTTTGTCTCTCCTGTAAAATTTACTAAAGTGCGCGCACAAGATTTTGTAAATGAACCAACGGTTGTCTTTTGTTAATGAATAAGCCAAAGAAAATTATGTGTGCTTCAGGTTACATGAAATTTTCAAATAGGAAAATATTTTTATTTTGTTAAAAGTTTTTACATAGGGAACATAGCTCCAGATAAGGCTGCATATTGTGTATTTACGCAATTTCGTGGACCTGAGAACGCAATTAAATTAATTTCTATGCGTGCAAAAACGCAATAAAAATCCTTGATACTCAATTCCGAATTTTTTCGTAGCGTATGACGCTATAGTTTTCAATTTGCGATTGTCGTTTTTCGCATCACAAGCTGTTGTTGGGTACAAATTTATACACGGCGTGGGGCCCAATCTAGTTAATTAAATTGTAAACCAGTCCAGGAACATTCTTATCGCGGTTTAGCTATACCCAATATTTTTACGATTACCACATTCGTCTCGCTTTACAATAACAATGGCGTAACGTGGGCGAAAAAGCCTTAGAGCAATCAAATAATATCATATCGTAACTAACTCTTATACCGTGTTGGTGGTTCGAAGAATCATAGATGAATTGATAGATACGTTGGATTTTCTAAATAAGTTGGAAATAGCGATCTCGGCTATACTAATATTGCAAGTGTGCTTTCTGAAAGTGAAACCGAAAGTAAACAAAAAAAGTCAGGAGAAACAAGGCCCGGTTTCATTGCTTAAATTTGCTTTCAGATAGATACCCAATACAAAAAATTGAAATACCCAATTCAAAATTTGAAATACCCAATTAAGCCAAAAAGAGGTGGGTAAATACACAATTGCCTCTAATCCTTATCTGGAGCTATGGGGAAGATGGGAAACAATATGGTCGAACTAGGAAACCCCTTAGAAATCCCCTAAATATGGTTAAAAATTAGGGTAGGACACAAAATAATAGGCATGGTCCAGTAATCTGAAACACACATATATTTTAGGCCTTACCATGCTAAACCAGGAATGTCCTGTTCTGAAAATAATGTAGATCTGAGAAGCCAACCAATCAGAATCTACACTGTTTTTCCGGTTTGTTTGTAAATAAAGCTAGTTACTAAAACCCTTCAAATCCCATGATCACTCAGACTAGAATAGATAGATGTACTTTGTTAACCATAATCTACCTTCATTGATTGTACAAACAGTGAAAGCTCTTGCAAGCACAGCATAAAAGTGTAGACTTGTCTGAGTCTTTGCTGGTTGCCTTTGTGACAAGTTCCATTTCCAAGCAGGGCTCAAATCTTGTTTTCTTATTGGCAATTGATTATTGCTCAAATGAGCCAAAACATGTGATAATGTTGCTATTGGCATTAACCCTTAAAGCGCCACCTATAATTTGCAGCAGACACCCATTTCAAATTTTGCCTCCTTTTGGAAAATAACAAAAATAAGGCATGATATTTCATGAAAATTGTCTGCTGGCAGACGATTCTCATGAAATATCATACCGTATTTTTGTCAAAATTTAGGAAAGATGTCACAAACTTTGTCGTCTGCTGCAGTCATGATTAGTGCTTTAAGGGTTAAGCCTGTCTTTAAACCTGCAAATGGTAAGTGTTCAAAAATTTCAAACATTAGTTGCCTGTCAAAAAGTGCAGATGCAGATCAGACAGCTTCGTCAGAAGCCATCTGATCAGGATCTTCCCTGTTTGCTATTCTGACAAGCATTTTGTGAATTCCAGCCCTGAAATGAATTCAGGAAGAGAAAAGTGTTTGAAATTTTTGACCATTTACATTACACAGCTGTCCAATGTGACTTTGTGAGCTTTATAAAATATTTTACTGACCGTTCCAAGGCGGTACTTCTTTTGTGGATCTTTTATGTTTTTTTTCTGTCTTGTGTTGGAAAATAATGGGTAAGAAAATAATGGCAATTTTATCCTCGAAATATTTTGTTAACTAGACTTATGTATAAGTATCAAAATTTCATAAACTGGCTTAAATTATTTCAGGATTTTGAATCATGGGACGATGTTGGTCTAAATATAGCACAGCCTCCAGACTTACTTCATCTGTATAGGGACTACAGTAGTCATGTGATGCCTACTAGTGATCACTGCGAGGGTGGCTGTCAAACAGAGTTGGAGATCCATGATATAAACTCTCTTGAGGGAGAATTGGAATCAGTCAAGATAGAACTGGTAATCTGCAACAATTTTTTTTTAGTTGATGCTTTAGATCCCAGTCAACAAGTTTTCAGTCATGTGCCACAGTGGGGATGCTTTTCCAGGTTTAACTAGTACTAAATACCTTTTTCAAGGGGATATTGTGGAGAAATCTGTCTTCAGGGTTCGCAATTAGTCTAAGCTTCAGGGACTAGCTAGAATATTGAATGTTTTTCATGTTGCAATTTCAGACTGTATTATACTTTTCAGACAGCCAATGTTATAGGCATGGATGAGCTGACTCATCTATGTCCTTGTTCTTGTACAACTATAGGGCTTTCCTCAGTGTTTTGGGAATGTGACCCGACCCCCAGAACTGGGAAAATTTTCACATTATTTTATACAAAAATTAGGTAAAACTCACACCATATAATACAATCAAGTACAAATAAGTTATACTGCTCAACTAAAGTTTAGTACGGATTTTAATATGATGCCCCACTTTGAATGAACATGAAACATTTTATTTGATGTTATCAACATCTATGGGGATCTTGAAATTTACGTTGTTTTGTGTCCGCCAGACAAAAGGTAATCTGGTTAAGCGTCAGTGGATTGATGTTAAATTTGATGTCGTGGACATGCATCTACATTGCAAATTGTAACTTTTGATTCTAATGTAAAGCAAAAGGTTTTTAAAGATGAAAAACATTAAAAACATCAAAGTTTGATACTCGTTTATGCCACATTTTACCGTTCCATTATGACGTTTAAATGGTATTTTTCCACTTCTTGACTTTTCAATGAACTGAATCAAGTGGTCAAGTAATCTTTTTGATGCTAGAGTGGCACAAGCACCTAGAACATTTATGTTTGTTGATCCTTTGAAAAGGTCTTCTTTAGATAGCGTTACCACCTACATTTAGCCTCAACTTCAGATTAATGTCACTTTTTTATGAACTAAATACCCAGGAACAAAATTTCAAATGTGCCTAACCCTTAATTGTCTCTCTTTTGGCATCCTCCTAAACACAATAACCTTTCAATTATATGGAAGGGATTTCCCGATGAAATTCTATGTGTCCAATTTAGTTTTTGTTTTTTAAGATTGCAATTTTATTTCGTAAATTATGTCATTGTATCATGTGAATTGCCTTATTATAACAGCTTTGGTCAATGGATGTTGCTTAAGAATTAAAAAATAGTACAAAGTAAACTATAAATAGCATCAAGTGACATGAAACAAGCATTTGAAGCATTGAATATTGTTGGTAATACCGGGCTTCTTTCTATGCTATATATTTTGACGCCGGAGGGCTCGCTTTCATTTATAATTTATAGGATATCCCTTTTTTCCGAACTCATCGATTAATTTCGGAAAACGGTGCCAGGAGTCATTTTGACTGAATGATTTATCCGAAAATTGTATCGATTCCTGATCTTTGCCCTCTTTCTTACTTTTTGCTTATTTTCAGATAAATATATTCAAAATTTTAAGACTTGTTGGTTTCAATTTTTGTCCTCTTGTAAAAGGTTTGTTATAGGATGCAAGATAAATTTCTTGCTAAAACATCCATGTAGAATCTCATAAATGTAAACTCATTTAAATAAACCTTAACAAAAATGAATATCAACGAAAACATTACAAAATGAAAATGTTTTTAGTTTAAAGGGAAGCAACCTAGTGGAAATACAAGTTAAAATTTTAAGAAAAGATTAGAAATTAGCCCATTATACCAACTTTTAATAGCACAATATCTCATTATGTATAAGGTCTACACTGATGTATGTGGTATAAAATAACTATACGATGTTTGTCCACCTGTATGTAAGATAATTCACTCGCTAAAGCTTGTGGATTATCTCCAAATAAAGGCGGACACGATTACATATATGAATGATGAAAAGAGACTATTCCAGCAGCCATGATCAACCCGCCAGCGAAAGGACATAACGCCATTTAAATGGCGTTTCGCTGGCGGGCCGATGATGGCCCACTGAAAAAAGGTTTTGGATTCTCTCTCTCCCCTCATCAACTGAAAAAAGTTGCCAGAGTTGGAGCCGTTTGACCCCCTTACAGGATGCGCTTATGGAGGAGGTACCGACAACATATTTAGAAGACGGCTTGTATGCCATATGATCTGTCTTCAAACAATGAAGCCAAACTTTTCTACATGTATAAAAAGGGAACACCTTCTTAGCATTTATTTACATCCCAACACCAGGATCTGATATCATGAAATTTCAAACTTAGCACAATAGCGTGCGAAGAAGGCTGAGATGAGTCTGTGCACATGTGAAATCTAGTATGAGCCATCTCACCGGATGGACGTTGATGAAAGCTCAGAATTTTGGCATCTAGACAAACAGTTCATCCCTAAGATGAAGATGGTCATATACTATAAACATGGCTTTAATTCAAACTATTGACTATTTGAAGAAAAAATCCCGCATGCACAGATCAAGCTTTTTTTCAGAGGGGTCCAACTCTGACAACTTTGTTTTTATAGTTGATGAGGAGAGAGAGGATCCAAATACCGTAAAAAGTGTGTCATCATTGGCCCGCCAGCGAAGCGCCATTTAAATTGCCAGCAAAACGACATTTAGGTGGACCAATGATGGCTGAACATCAAGAATGCTGGCTTGGAAGTTTTGTGATATCCAGAGGTGACCAGTATAGCTAAGGAGCCCTATAACTGTCAGATCTTCCAGGGGTTCAGACTCCTGTCCCCTACCCAATATCCCCCCTATGGATCCACCCATGCCTAGAACTATCGAGAATTGACCTGTTTCTGGAGCCTAATAAGCCAGCACAATGGATTTTGGAGGGTCTTAATGGGGTACCTCTAAAATCGCTAAGCAGTAAAATTTAGGTCCACAGATCGCTAATCAGTACACTTTAGGCCCAAAAATCAGCAATCAGTAAAATTTAGGACCAAAATCGCTAATCAGTAAAAAAAATGACTCCAAAATCAGTAATCAGCAAAAATTTGACAAAATCTGTAAAATATCTTAGAAGACATGCCATTTGGCAATAAAAACTAATTTTTAAGACTACTTGATGCAAATGACAGTCTGATCTTGGTCCACACGATCTGCCTGTATGCTTATATGCAGCAGATAACTTTAGCAGATATATTTGCTCCATGGTCACTAATAAATGATTAGCCGGCCACTTCTTACCTCCAACAGTTTACTGTGTATACAAATGGATCCTTCCTTCTGGTTAAATGCAATAAGAGTTTGATAAGCCACTGTACATACCTTGGGTGTCAGGTTATAGTTTTTAAAAGTAGTGTTGTTTTTTTTGTTTTTGTTTTTTTTGTCTGAAGATCTTTTTTACCTAACAAACAGTATAGACCTTGATGAAATGCCGCATAATGTGGCATTTCATCTGGGTCTTCACTGTTTATAAAAGTATCCATTTAGGGGTTTCTCGTATACAAAGGGTTAAATGCATTGCCAAATTATTAAAATTATGTTACTGTCACATGAACATGCTTGAACGGTAGTTTGACTTTTTTTTTCAGCACTAACGGCGAACTAAGCCATGAACTGACAAATCAATCAATGGCTTCAGGGTTTAGTGATCTGTGAATCAGAGAAACTTTCACCCAGTAGATCAGCCTTGATCTGTATCAACCAAGTCTGACCAGTTTTCGCTGTGTGCTCAATGGTACATGTATCTATGTCTATAAAGTTTCCATACTTCATATTAATTGATGGACCTTGAAGGGCAATCGGACAATTGCGGATAGATCATTAAGACGGGTTACTGTAGAAAGACATGGAATAACTTTTTTCCATCAAATTCGCTAACCGTTGAAACGCTCCATTCCACTATTAATTTTAGGGCCATTATTTGCTAATCAATAAACCCTATTGACACCCTCATTTTGTACTTGTCGCATTTACGACCACCAAAGACACAGTCTCACCAGGCACAAATCTGTTCGTTTTGGTGTTGTTATTTCTTTTATTAATTATGTCTAACTTATTTTACAATGGATGGGGGTGGGGCGGGGTCCAATTTGTCTATTTAAAAAGAAGCTAAAAAAATTATATGGGCAGGTTCATTTTTTCCTGGGGGTAGGGGTCCATTTGATTATTCCTATGGAAACCTATACATCTTATGATTTCCCATGTCAGGAGTCTCTGTCGAGCCCACCCCTCTGGATGATACTGTTTTTGTGGCTATTCCTTGGCTGTAACCAGTATTGGTCTGGGTTGGTTTATGTTTTTAATTTAATATCCCAGGAGCACCCGACTGCCAGGCTCAACTGGCATTCGTTCTGGGTTTAAAGCCTCTTGGAACACGCGGCCTTGGCTTAAAGTATGATCCGACAGACAAGGAAAACAATTCACTATACCGCGGCGGCTACATTAAAAACATTTAACCGACAACATACATTTTTCTGTTATGATGTAGGCAAATGGTATATTATTATCCCCAAGCTTTTTAAAAAAGCGAAGGGGATATTCTTATCGCCTCCGTCCGTCTATCTGTCCGTCCGTCCGTTATGCTATCTCCTCCTAAACCATTGGACGAAATTCAACCAAATTTTTTGTGTGAGTTAATTACATGAATGGGGCGCGCAACGTAAATAAATTTTTTGGCCTGGGGCCCTGGGGAGGGGTCAAAAGGTCAAATATCATTTAATTTCAATTACAAAGTCAATTTCAAAGATTTTTATTCCAAACTTTGTGTGTGTTCTCACAAATGAAAGATACAAAAGATATCAGAGTTTTTTTTTATTCTGTCGCCTGGGTCATGCCCTAGGGGTGGGACTTGGGGGTACTTAGGGGCCAAAATCAAATTCTGTCCTGCTGTCTGTCCGTTATGCTATCTCCTCCTAAACCATTGGACGAAATTCAACCAAATTTGGTGTGTGAGTTACTTACATGAATGGGGCGCACAACATAAGAAAAAAATTTGGCCCCGCCCCCTGGGGCCCTGGGGAGGGGTCAAAAGGTCAAATATCATTTAATTTCAATCACTAAGTCAGTTTCAAAGATTTTTTTTCAAACTTTGTGTTCTCACAAATGAAAGATACAAAACATATCAGACAGGTTTTTTATTCTGTCGCCTGGGTCATGCCCTAGGGGTGGGACTTTGGGGTACTTAGGGGCCAAAATCAAATTCCGTCCTGCTGTCTGTCTGTTATGCTATCTCCTCCTAAACCATTGGACGAAATTCAACCAAATTTGGTGTGTGAGTTACTCACATGAATGGGCCAGGTCAAAAGCTCAAATATCATTAACATGTCAATTTTAAAGGTTTTTATACCAAACTCTTTGTGTGTGTTCTCACAAATAAAAAATAGAAAATACATTGAACAGAATTTTCATTCTGTTGCCAGAGTCATGTCCCAGGGGTGGGACTTGTGGGTGCTGGGGGGAGTGGAAAACTTTAGCGTGGGGATTTGCGATGGCGCCCCATCGACTGCGCGCTCTAGTATTATTTATAACTATGATTTTTCAAATATATATGAGTTGACTGAGATGACGCCTTTTATTCTCATTTCGTTGAAATTTCTTTTTTTTTCATATAGATAAACAGTCAATTTGGTTGTAGAAAAATATACTTATAAATGCATCAGCTCTACAACATGAAAAAATAGATATACGATATATATGTCAGCTTGAAAAATAAAGGGAGGTAAAGTTAGTCAAGACAAGTATGGATATATATATTGTGGTATCCTGACCCAGTAAATACATAAAATGAGCTATGACATGATTTTTGTTTGTTTGATTTGATTCTTTACGTCCCATTAACAATCTTTCAGTTATAAAGGGACCGATCTTCCTAGGTTGAACCAGTACTAAGCTAGGATTAATGTGTCTTGCTCAAGGACACAACACAGTGACTCTGTGAGGCTCTAACCCGTGGCCCCTCGGTCTCGAGTCAAGCACTCTTCCATTGAGCCACTGCGCTCCCAGCTGTGACATGATATTTCCAACAATGTGATATGTGCGATCAGAGAGGCTCAGACCAGCCTGCGCAGTCTGGTCAGAGCCTTTGACAGCTGCTTGAATATTCACATGGACTGCCTAAGCTTAAAATGAGGCTACACCATGTACACAGGCTCATCTGAGTCTATTCATGTCAAAATGCCACATTGTTGGAAATCACATGTTGCGGCTCAAATATTGATGTGTCCAAGCTTGTCTGGATGTGAGGCGGGAATGAATGAATGACCCAGTAATAGATCTACATATGTTGTTTGTGTCTGAGCTTGGCGGGATGGTACGAAGTTTTCTCAAGCCTCACCTGTGTCACAGCGTTGTGTCCTTGAGAAAGACACATTTATTCTTCAACCCAGGAAGACCCGTCCCAACGTAAATGAAAGATTGTTGACTGGGATGTAAAGAATCAAATCAAACAAAAAAAATACATAGGGATAATTTCTAGGTAAAAGAAATCATCCATAACACCGTTTGCAACGAGTGCTACTTGTTTGGGAGAAATTATTAATTTCCGATAATTCGGTGCGCCCTCTGGCGTCAAAAAACTTAGCATTTTCACTTTTGTATTATGACAATCCAGTCCTGCCTCATGACAACCTAGTTCTGCCTATTTACAACCTAGTTCTGCCTTTTGAAAACCGAGAAATGATATAATCTGAATCTAAATACGAGTGAAACGACTACTAAATGACAATTTGCATGATAAAATGACAACATTTACAAAGTAAAATGAGATTACCAACATACAAAAACAAACGTGTATGCATAGAGTATCGGCGGAAATTTCATTCCATACAATTAAGCATGCCTACACAACGAAAACAGTACTGTTTTTGACTTGTTAACGTCATTATAACAACGACGTTAGTTGTTATCAAGACTCAACTTCTGCTTCAAATGCTCAATGGAGACGACCTTTATTTTTTTCAGAAAGGCTGATTTGACCAAGCTGGAAAACAAAGGACTTAATAAACCAATGCTGTATCAATTTTGTATCGCCAATAATGCAATTGAAACAAGTTTTTGACCCCTCATTCTTCAGCGTTAAGAATGATGCTGGGGAAATGTCAATGAGCAAGGAGGCAAAGCAGAATGCGAGGGCTGAACAATACGAAAGGCTTCTCAACATTGAATTTGTCTGGGACCCTGATCACCTGTCCAACAAACCGCAGTTAGAAGGCCCGCCTATCCTAAACACTATTGACATGGTGAAGAAGGCCATCTCAAAGATGAAGTCGGGCAAAGCTGCAGGTCCATCAGGTCTCGAGGTTATAAAACTCGAGTTCATTCTCAAACTCAAAATAAAGCGCAATGATTGGCTGCTTGCGTGCACGTGTCCGCAAGCAACCAATCATTGCACTTTAATTTGAGTTTGAGATTGTACTCAAGTTTTATAACCTCGAGGCCAGGCTTAGTGGTGGAGATGATCAAGGCAGCAGGTGATACAGGTGCCACCATGATCCGCTATCTTGCTTCTGCGATTATCCATGATAGCAAGGTCCCAACTGACTGGGAGCAAAGTTTCATTGTCTGCCTTTACAAGGGCAAGGGTGATGCTTTAGACAGAGGCAACTATCGAGGCCTCAAGCAGACTGAGCAGACCATGAAGATCCTAGAGAGGATTGTCAATGGTCTCATAAGACAGGTGGTGTCTATTGACGACTCCCAGTTTGGCTTTGTCCCAGGAAGAGGCACTACAGATGCAATCTTTGTGGTCCGAAAGCTGCAGGAGAAATACCTTGCAGTGAACAAGAGGCTTTATATGGCCTTGGTGGACATAGAGAAAGCATTTGATCGTGTCCCTCGGAAGGTTATCTGGTGGGCCCTGAGAAAGCTAGGTGTTGAGGAATGGATTGTGTGGTTAGTCCAGGGAATGTACGCTTATGCGCGAAGCTGGGTTCGTGTTTGCGAGGGTTTTAGCAAAGAGTTTGAGGTGAAGGTCGGGGTCCACCAGGGATCTGTACTCAGTCCCTTGCTCTTCATCATTGTGCTGGAGGCCTTGTCACGTGAGTTTTGGGCTGGTGTACCCTGGGAGGACCTATATGCAGATGATCTTGTCATCATTGCTGACTCCTTAGAGGAATGTGTCAGGAGGCTCTTGATATGGAAAGAAGCCATGGAGAAGAAGGGGTCGAGGGTAAATGCAGGAAAGACAAAGGTCATGATCTGTGGTACAGGCCTGGACCTCTTGAGAGTTCAGGCGAATACCCATGCGCTGTCTGTCCTACAGGAGTAGGCAACAACAGCATCTACTGCAAGGGCTGCAAACTTTGGGTGCATAAAAAATGCAGTGGGCTACAACGACTGACACCAAAACCTGATTATAGGTGTGCACGGTGCATGGGAAATGCCCGCCCTATTGACGGCAGGCCACAAAATGAAATAAGCTGGAGGTGGTAGCTTCCTTCTGCTATCTGGGTGACATGCTTTCTGCTGGTGGTGGCTGTGAAATAAAGCTCACTACTCGTGTGAAAACAGCCTGGAAGAAGTTCAGGGAGCTACTACGAGTTCTCACATCTCGCCACCTCTCTTACAAGACAGGTTGCCATGTATACAGCTCTTGCGTGCAGAGCGCCATGCTCCATGCCAGTGATACTTGGCCACTGACCAAGACGAAACTTCAGCGCAAGGATAGGGCCATGATCAGACAGATCTGCAATATCAAGCCAGAGTATGTGGCCACGGTAAGGTCAAGCGAATTACTGGCAAAGCCGGAGCTTGAGGACCTCAACCACATTTTGAGAGAGAGAAGGCTTCGCTTGGGGGGGGGGGGGGCAGGGAGGTCCAAGCTAACATGGAAGAAATTGACGGAGAGAGACTGCTGTGAGTGGAAGCTCACGGCTGTTGACCCTCAAGAAAGGAGCACCTGGAGATCAGGTGTGAGATCTGCTATGCCTACAGCCAGCCAGATATCTTGAAAGGGGCCCACTGATGTGGATGATGCCCCTGCACCTGCATGTTAATCAAAATTCTGATTATGATTATGATATTATATCTCTTCAAGACTTGTTTAAAGTAGTGAACGACACAGTAGAAATCCAATTAAAGTACACCAATTGCTTTCCTCAACTTTATCACATATCACACCATCATTTCAGCAGATATTTTATAACTTTAAGCCATTTGCTCAAATAAAAATCAATTTCTATTTATCCATGCTAAACTTTTGTTGAGCAGTTTACAATAGAAACCTATCAATTATTCTGCTTCCAGATGAAATGTCACAAAAAAATGCAGCTCAGTAGATTCTAAACTGTTTTCTAGCAAAGAAATTAACTTGTCCAATAAAATTCAAAAAATCTAACATGGAATCCCTCAAAGAACAAAGGTATACACAGCGTCAAAAGTTGAGCACCACTTACTTTGTAGCTAAATTTTTCAGAGCATGGTCATGGGATGTAAATAAACCTTATAAATAAAGATAAAGGTATCATATAGGGATAAGATAGTGAAACAATCATGCTACTTTGCCAAATTATGTGACAATGAGTTTAACAAAAAGCACACAGCGGTCAACTTATTTTCATTGCAACTTTGTGTACATGAATAATTGTTGACAATTTTGTAAGAAAAAGACACAAAATTTGTTTTAAGTTGTTGGGGACTTTTTCCTGAAGATTTCATGGTAAAGAAAGAGAAGCTTTGATAAGTCGGGAAAACCCATGATTTTGTAACAAAATCCGAATATCACATGTATTTTTACATTTTCATTTACATATTTATGCAGAGTTTCACAGCAGATAAAGATTTTTCATATTGAAATTGCTGAAACAATTTTCAAACTACTGTGAAGAAATTTTATTAAAAAGTGGTGCTTAACTTTTGATGCTGTGTATATTTTCATTTCAGGAAAAGAGAATATTAGAGTTAGAACAACAATTACTTAATAAAGATAAAGAAATGTTGATAAGAAGAGGTGTGGCAGAAGGGTAGGTATTGGTGTTTTATACTTAAGATAATTGCCTAGTCTATTTTTGGTGGCAGTTATAATGCACAAGATACAGTAAAACCTGTCTTAAGCGGCCACTCAAAAATAAAGAAAACAAAGGTCTTAATGACAGATGGTAGCTTAATGAAGGTTGAAAGTATTGCAGAGAGCATTCTGCAATACTTTTGACCTGCTCTAAGTGATAATCGGTCTAAAAACAATTTTGGTCTTCTTTTTGAGTGGCCGCTTTAGGCAGGTTTAACTGTACACTTTCTAAAAGAAAGAAAAAAGCAGTCTGATAGGGATCTTCCCTGTTTGATATTCTAACAAGCATTTTGTGAATTTCAGCCTCATAACCAACTTGTTATTCAAGTAAAGAAAGGAAAAAGTGTTCAGAATTTAGGACATTTACCTTAATCATAATTTATTACACAACGTCACATCTTGGAGTGATGTAACACTATGTAGACAAATTGATAAACCACTAATGGTTTACATATTTAGTAATGTTATGTAATGATGTCCATATTAATGTTGCATACGTAATGACAAAATCTTAAGGTTAGACAAGAAAAACGCTTGTATTATCATAGGTCCAGATAATGAAACTTTATGAGCGTAAAACTGTAATTATTTCTTAACCAATAAAGGATCATTGACACTTGCTATGGGTAAATGCCTATTGTTTTCAGTAAAAATAAAAGTTTGTCAATCGTCCCTTACTTCACCTTGAAGCTACCCTGACCTGAGTACTTTATGGATGTGAAATCCTTTTTCGATATTAAATGCTTCAAGGATGAAAAATTTTGGGTAGAACAATCAGTTTTACATTAAGATATATAGAAATCCGAAAACATTTTTTAAAATATCATTCCCCCCCGTGTGCCAGCAAAAGCTTTTGCATGTATATGTGTTACCATATTTTACACGTTGTATGGAAGTGGCTTGCTGGCACACGGGGGGGAAAGAGGTTCAGCAGCCCAAAAACCCAGGGCCTAAGCCCATAAAATGTCTTTTCTACCAAATAAGAAATTAATGCCAGTAATGAAGTTCTCTAGAACCAACCCCCTAAATTGCTTTGTATTCTGTGCTAGTTTAATATAAAGTACTTAAAGATTAAAAGTAGAATTAGCATGGTTTTATGCATTTTTTCAAAAGAAAAAATCGCACTGTAATTATATTACACATTATTTTGCAAACGTCCTGTACTTATATATTTGCATGCTAGGGAATTGTTCATGTTTTTATTTTCGTCTGCTTACTTTCTTCAAAATTATTTTTTTAAAAATAAACCACCAAGGACCACCATCAGAGTGTCAAACAGTTTGGATCCAGATCAAGACCGACATTCTGTTGGTCTTCATTTGGGTTCAAACTGTTTGCAAAAGGCTATTGACAGACGACAAAATTATCCACTGGCATGCAAAGAGTTATAACAGGTAAATACTTTAGTGTTCAATATATTGTCTCATATAGGGATATACATGCATATGTAAACCATAAATATTCGGACACTTTAAATACATTCAACATGCTATGCCCTTTAAACAAAGCAAAAGTAATATTCAAAGGATCTAGTTAGAATCAGTTTTTCTTTCCAATGCTTAATGGGACACTTTCATTCCTTCAAAAATATTTATTTCTTTTGTTGAGCTTTCAGTTTTTGCATTATTTACGGTACATGTAGTCAAAAATGTACAGGTAACATCTAAATTATCTCCCCAAAATCATTTTATTACAAAACATATTTTGTTTTTAAAACAATTTCATCAATTATCGTGATTCGTTAATACTCTGCGTATGGTATATTCAATAGATATCACCATGCCCATCAAATAAATCAAGAAAACGTGCAGAAAATCACTTTTTAAAGCATTTTTTATTTCATGAAATTTCAGACCCTCTCCCCTTTCTACCCGCCATAACTCTCGAATGCGTAAGAATTTCGCAAATATTTTGCTAGCTGGCTCTTGCCATTAGATTCACCTATTACACTGATACTACATGCACCTCACTAGAAGCCCAAAAGCAGCGTTCTGGGAATCAGAAAAATAGGCGTATAAGGCCCAAACCGTCAATGATCCTTTAAACATGTGTTTTGGTTGGCTAAAGAACCGTCTCATTGAGATGGTTCTTTTGAGTACCCACAACTTATGTTTTGGACGAGAACTAAAGAAAACAGTTCCAATACTCACTTTTATCTGGAGGCCTGTATCATTGGATTTATTTAACGCCTTGCAAAAAATAATAAAATGCTTGTATATTTTCTCATTTTATATCTTTTTCCAAACTCCTTTAATGGATTCATTATACCCCCCGCAAACTTTGTTTGTGGTGGGGTATACTGTTTTCACGTTGTCTGTCCATCCGTGCGTGCGTCCGTAGATCCGTCCGTAACGTTTTGTTTTCTTAATAACTTGAAGAGTAATTGCTGGATTTTCATCAAACTTTGCAAAAATATTCATATATGCAAAACAAATACTTTAAACAAAAAAGTAAGGGCTAGGGGCTAATTCTATTAGAGTTATTTCCCTTTGTAGTTCTAAATGGCTTTTATATAGGGCTTTATGCTAATTAAGTCCATACATGGGCTGATCAACTCCTACCACAGCTTTTGATAAAACAATTTGATACTTTGCCTATACAATGTAGACACATTGAACATATGCATGAAGGAGTTTGGTTCAGAAAAAAATATTTTTGACAAAATGACAGCTGTGAGAACTTAGACAATTTTCCCTTATAGGGCTTTTGTATATATTCATAGATAGTGCCTTCATGGGCCGATCAACTCCTGCCACAGCTTTTGATGGAGCAATTTGATACTTTCCCTATACAATGTAGACACATTGAACATATGCATGAAGGAGTTTGGTTCAGAAAAAATAATTTTCGACAAAATGACAGCTGTGAGAACTTAGACAATTTTTCCCTAATAGGGCTTTTGTATATGCATAGATGGTGCCCTCATGGGCCGATCAACTCCTACCACAGCTTTTAATGGAACTATTTGATACTTTTCCTATACAATGAAGACACATTGAACATATGCATGAATGAACTTTGTAAATTGTTAACCTCGTGTCTTACAGCTGTTAAAAAACATGTTATCAAATATTGTGAAAAAGTATATGAGAGATCCGGTAAAAACCTATTTTGGTCGATTAAAAATTCAGGTGAAATTTTAGATAAACTTAAAGCTAGAGATTTCAATGCGACCAGTTTGTCTACTTATGATTTTTCTACTCTTTACACTACTTTACCTCATAATTTAATTAAAGATAAACTTATTGATCTTATTGAAAGAACCTTCCAGAGAGAAGGCTCTCCTTACCTTGCATGTAATGACAGAAATGCATTTTTTACTTCAGAAAAACCTAAAAAATATCATGCATGGTCGTGTCAAAATGTATGTGATGCGCTGACCTTTTTGTTGGACAACATTTTTATTCGATTTGGCACCAAGCTATATAGACAAGTAGTTGGGATTCCTATGGGCACTAATTGTGCTCCCCTGGTTGCAGATTTATTCCTGTTTTGTTATGAAAGGGACTTTATGATGTCTCTTTCTGATGATAAGCAGGCTGATGTTATTGATGCGTTTAACACTACTTCCAGATATTTGGACGATATTTTAAATATTAATAATTTTTATTTTGAAAATATGGTTAGTCAAATATACCCTTCAGAGCTCCAACTTAATAAAGCCAATGCCTCTGATACCGAAGCCGCATTTTTAGACTTGCATTTGTCAATTTCTAATGGTATTGTTTCTACCAAAATTTATGATAAAAGTGACGACTTTGATTTTGAAATTGTCAATTTCCCATGTTTAGATGGTGATGTACCTCGTTCTACATCCTATGGAGTCTATATCTCTCAACTCATTCGTTTTGCTAGAGCATCTAGCTATGTTACTGACTTCAACACTCGCAATAAATTGTTAACTCAGAAACTTCTTAAACAGGGCTATCGGTATCATAAACTTCGCAAAACATTTTCAAAATTTTATAGACGATACTTTGATTTGATTTCTAAACAGTTCATTAAAATAATTTCCCATTATTAAAAGATTGGCTATAACATTAATGTATTGCAACAGACTGCATGCTTGGTAGTCAACCCAATCACAGTTGGCAACTTTGCTTTCCTCTTTAATTGCACGCCGGTGGGTCGGACTTCAGACTCTATGATGGTTCCGACTTAAAGACTTATCTATTGATGAGATGGTAGGGGCCTGATGCTTTGGCTGTTTGTCGGGCCCACCGGGGTTTACCTGTTGGATTTCTTTTGCTCCGGTATTCAGTTTAATTTACTGTTGAGTCCTTATCCTTGCTTTATCTCCTTGTTATATCTTGATTTATATGTTTTAGGAGATGATGCATTGATAAGTTAGGGGTCTTTCATGCAAACCAAATATCTATGTGTCTTGATCCACATCTGAACTAAGGGTGAGGTTGGCGCCGTTAAACCGGTTTAAGCCCTCCAGTAAAATATTTTACTGACCGTTCCAAGGCGGTACTTCTTTTGTGGATCTTTATGTTTTTGTTCTGTCTTGTGTTTGCTATGTTTTGTGCGCGTCTGTTTATATGTGCTTCGTGGTCACCTGCTGGGAAAGGGCTGACCTCTTGGCTCTCGTTTGTGGTGTCTTCTGTGAGTTTGTCACTTTCCCATTGGTATCCTGGGTCAGGTGTGGTACTTGATTGTATCGATTCCTGATCTTTGCAACCTTACTTACTTTGTTCAGAAAAAATAATTTTTGACAAAATGACAGCTGTGAGAACTTAGACAATTTTTCCCTTATAGGGCTTTTGTATATGCATAGATGGTGCCTTCATGGGCCGATCAACTCCTACCACAGCTTTTGATGGAGCGATTTGATACTTTACCTATACAATGTAGACACATTGAACATATGCATGAAGGAGTTTATAATTTTTGTTTGCACATATTCTACTGAAATCTTTTCAAATTAAGGTCTGCTGGTTTGAACTATAACTTGCCATTTTTTTTCACTGACTCTTACTGTGCAGGGGGTATCTAATAAGCATTGCTTATTGACTTTTTTCATTGATACATGAGCACTCATGTAAGATTCTCTATATATATATATGTATTTCTTTTGCAGTTCAGAGGCTGATGACCCGTCTCATGGTTATCCCTTTGAGAACAAGTCTAGAAATGAGAGTGTGCCATTCCATTATTCAGCTGATAACCAGTCCATTGACAGTGCAGATGATGATGATGATGAGAACAGTGATGACGATGAAGAGGATGATGACCTAGATTTAGAATCTGAATGCCACTGTGATCACGCTAATAATGAAACTTGTCCAGTTTGTGTGAGAGTTCAATCACCTGAAGTCTATAGGATTGATTTCACAGAAATGCCTGGTGAACATTCTGGGGATCAAGATTCAGGATCTTTTAACAGTGAACCCAGTGCGGTTAGAACAGAATCAAAGGATGGTTGTGAAAATACTTCAGAAAATGTGATAGATGATAAAACTCATGTTGCAAGTCAATCTGCATGTTCAGATGATACTGATAGTAGTAAAACTACAGATACTAAAGTTAGAAGTGCAACTAGTTCGGATATCAGTGAAAAACACATTGAGACTCCTCAAATAATAATTAATGATGTGATTCCAAATCAAAATTCCGAGGAATTAAACAGTGAAGCTATTCAGAATGCAAAGAATACACCAGAACATAAAAGAACTAAAGAATCTGTGAAGAAAGACCCCAAAAGTGTAAGAAGAAAAGAAAGGACACCTAAACATTCTAAAAGAAAGGAGAAGAGCTTAGTTGAAGGAGAAAAGAATGGTTTACTTCCAGATGAGAAGGATAAAGTAGTTGAGACGCAGATAGAAGATCTGTGCCAGACAAACAGGTACAGTATACAGCAAAACCTGTCTTAAACGGCCACTCAAAAGGAAGACCAAAATTGGTTTTTAAGACTGATTATCGCTTAATGCAGGTCAGGAGTATTGCAGAATGCTCCAATGGGAGCATTCTGCAATACTTTTGACCTTCATTAAGCTACCATTTGTCATTAAGAACTTTGTTTTGTCTTTTTTTGAGTGGCCACTTAAGACAGGTTTTACTGTACAGTCAAATCTCATTAATTCAAAGTCCTGGGAACTAGATATTTCATTTGGAAGTGTCGAAAGTTCGAATAATAGGGAGGTAGACATAGTATATAACCTCCAAAAATGATTATTATCAGGGTTTTATACTGTCAAACAGATGTTTTGTGCGCATAAAAGAAACATCTTTTTTACGTTTCTTTTATGCACTCAAAACAAAGATAGTTTTTAAAATAGCTCATAAATAGGCCCTATTCTCTGAATCCATTGTGTGCGAAATTTATTAAGACTAAGCGAGTAATTGGAAAAATCAGAGTGTATTTTGGAGGTTTTACTGTATGTCCTAAATATTTGAACATGAAGAGGCATTGACTAGTTAATTATCAACCAAAACATATGCTATGAGTACTCAAAGGAACCTCAATGAGGTGGTTGTTTGCGCACCCAAAACATATGTTTAAACTGATGGATAAGCAAATAAACACAATTAATGCTTGAAAATTTTGCTCTGGACCTATGATTCAATATACAAAATTTCACACTAGCAGGGAATGAATTTATATACAGTAGAGGCTTAAGAGAATCGGTAAAATGTTGGTTTGAAAAATTTACCATTACAGTGTTTATTCAAGGATTGAAAAACAGGGGATTTTTTAATGAAAAGCAAGCATTTTTACTGAAATATTGATATTTTCTCTTCTTTGTCTATATAAAAGAATTCCTCCTCATTTTTAAAATTAGGGGGGGGGGGGGTGGGGATTTTTAGAAAATGTGAGTGGGGGGGGGGGTTACTGTTATACCATAAATTGCATGCAGTTAATGACCAAAAGATTTCATTGTCAGATTTAATTCTTAATCATTAAATTGCCAACCACCATTGCAGCAGAAGACAACACTATGCCATTTGTTTTCTTTTTTGAGACAAATATTCAAGGCTAAAGCTAAGCTAGCCCTCATATTTTAGGGAGAAGCTACTTTCTCCCTCCATGAAAAATCAGAAGTGATAGGTGTGTGTAAATGTGTACTTTAATAAAGTACTTTATTCTCCTTCAATATCAACAAAACTACCCAAAATTGAGGCAGAACAGTTGATATTTAAAAGACTAAGAAATCCCCAAAACTGCCCTCTAGCATGTCCCTTGAATATTTGAGCAGTGGCATGAGATTTCCAACAATTTGGTAGGTGCGACCAGCAAGGGCTCAGACCAGCCTGTGCATATGCACAGTCTGATCAGAGCCTTTGCTAGTCGTTTGAATATTCTATGAGTGTTAAGCTATTGACTGAACATCATTTGGAGTTTTTAAGCTTAACAGGAGGCTTCACATGCTCCCCTGAGTCTACACTTGTCAAAATGCCACATTGCTGGAAATCACAAGTGACGGCTCATTTGATATTCCATGTGTATTTTTCATATGTAATATCATCCCTTATTTGCTCATATGAAGCTCTTATTTTCAAACTGCTGTCTAACGCTAATCATTTTATTGGTGGTTCTTAAAGGAGTAAACAGACAAAACCGTTTTTTGACAAACAAATATTCCTATTGCTGTGTAAACAGCTTATTGAATTCTTTGCGCTATTTGCTGTCTGCTTGTCTTTTTCAGAAAAATGTCCAAGACATTTATGAAGGCACTCAAGGATGTGTGCTTCTACATCACAAAAGATAACAGAATAGTGTCTGAGGTTGGTATAAAAAATATTTTGTAAATTGTAATAGTCTATTAACACTTTGCATTCTGGGTTATTTTTCATGCTTTTGTTGTTGTCAGCTGACTTTTCAATATTACCTTTTTTTTAAAAAATTCTTTCAGTAACTCTATCAGAGTGTCAAATGGTTTGGATCCAGATCAGGACGGACATTCTGATCTGCAGACAGCAAAAGTCACTGCTAGTCTGCTAGTATTGAAAGAGTTAAAGTCCTGAACTGAGATTCAACAAGCATGTTGATATCGTTTTAACATTGCAATGGTGTTCTTAAATATTTAGACCAAATGCTTTAATGTTAGCATGTAGCGTCATCATGTGGTCCTCTATTAAGACTGATCTAATCTAATTGAAACATAGGTTTAGATAAACAAATTTTTGAGCATAAAATTGTAAATATTTTCTAATCCACCAGTTTGGACATATTATGTTTTGGGTTCTCAAAAGAACCGTCTCATTGAGACAGTTCTTTTGAGTACCTACAACATATGTTTTGGTTGAGAAATAAGAAAATTAATTTTTTGGTACACACTCTTAACTAAAGGCCTGAATTGAAAGCCCTGCTATGTTAAGTGAAATGATTTTCATAGGTTTATAAATGGGAATTAAAAAAAATCTTCAACTATTGTGTCCCTAGTTTTTGAGTTTTGGTATGTTACTTCATCATGTAGTCCTTGACTGTCTTGAAGGTGGGCAATAAAAAACTCAGATAAGCATTTTTAGAGTCTCAGGGCTCACCCTGCCATTAGCCATTGTAGCCATTTGCTTCTAAAAATGAAGAGTGGTTACAAATTTAAGTCATTGGCTAAAAGTACAGCCTAGTTGGTTCAAAAATTACATATTTGCGAAAAAGTGTATTTTGATCAGCTTTTGGATTTTCAAATATCACTTTTATTATTCCTTAACACTTTATTACTGTGACATATTTTACTCTTTGGATGCTGGATTTTTTCAATACCATCCGGGTGCCAAACAATTTGGATCCAGATCAGGCCGGACAATTTGTCGGGCCTGATCTGGGTCCAAACTGTTTGCAGACAAGAAAAGTCGCCCCTAGCAGGCAAAGAGTTAAATACAAAACAACTTGTTGATACTATACTTTCTGGCTTAAACCTTGGCTAAAGTTAATTTCATTTGGCTCTAACATTTTTCCATTTGGCTAAAGTGTTTGCTACAACAAATTTCGAGCCAGGGTTAGCCCTGAGTCTGACTCTGGACCTTCTAATGCGAAACCCTGCAGGTGAAAATATTGTCTTATTCATAATTTAGGAAAAGTAGGATAAAAAGAAAGGTGTCAGAATATTAATAGTAACTTAACTCAAATGCAGAAATATACCAATAGTTTAGAAAATTTCTCAAGCTTCCAGCTGCAGAAAGCAGTGTAAGTCACACAGGTTTAGATAAACAAAAATTTTCAGCATAAAATTGTGAATATTTTCTTACCCATCAATTTTAACATATGTTTTGGGTGCTCAAAAGAACTGTCTCATTGAGACGGTTCTTTTGGGTACCCACAACATATGTTTTGGTTGAGAAATAAGAAAAGAAACTTTTCGTTACGCACTCTTAACTAAATTGCTGAAGTCAGGAATGTTGCAAAAGGAATCCTGTTTATCCTAACTGTTCGGACACTTTAATCTTTTCCCACCAGTCAAGACTTCTGTCATCTGCCTTCTCATCTGCTTATGTTTTAAAAAATTGGCTATAACATTAATGTATTGCAACAAACTGCATGCTTGGTCGTCAACCCAAACACGGTTGGTAACTTTGCTTTCCTCTTTAATTGCACGCCAGCGGGTTGGACCCCAGACTCTATGACGGTTCCAACTTAAAGACTTATCTAAGATGAGAGGGTTTGGGCCTGATGCTGTGTCCGTTGTTGGGCCCACTGGGGTTTAACTGTTTGATTTCTTTTGCTCCGGTATTCAGTTGTATGTACTGTTGAGTCCTTATCTATGTTTTATCTCCTTTTTATATCTTGATTTATATGTTCTAGGAGATGATTAATGGATAAGTTAGGGATCTTTCATGCGAACCAAACAACTATGTGTCTTGATCCACATCAGAATTAAGGGTGAGGTTGGTACCGTGAAACTAGTTTAAGTCATCCAGTAATTTTCTTACTGACAGTTACCGGGCCGCGTAGCGCAGTCGGTAACGTGTCTGGCTACAGATGCGTGTCTGACTGCAGATCCAGGGGTCGCAAGTTCGATCCCGGCCCGGTTCCATACTTTCGTGGAGATTGATCGTGAAATAATTTCTACGGTCATTCTCCTCCCTTCTGCTGATTTATTCAAGAAGGGTTGTTGTCAGTTACAAGCGAAAGTATGTGCACAAATTACTGGTTAACCGCTTGCTCAAGCCTGCCCAGGAAAAAAGTGTGGTTAAATGAACTGACCGTCCCGCAATGACCATAGCTGTTGACATGGGACGTAAAGCAACAAAAACAAACAAACAAACAAACAAATCTTACTGACAGTTCCAACTTCCAAGGCAGTACTTCTTTTGTGGGATCTTTTTTATATTGTGTTTGTCTTTGCTATATTGTCTTGTCTGTGCCATGCAGCCTTGTGGTTACCTGCTGGGAAATGGGACTTCTTGGCTCTCCTGTATGCGATGTTTATTTGTGAATCTGTCACTTTCCTATCAAATGTGGTACTTGATTGTATCGATTCTTGATCTTTGCCTTCTTCCCTACTTTCATTTCAAACAGTATGGACCCAGGATGATTCATATTGTTTGCTTCCATGAAAAAGTCTAGTCTGAAGTACACTTAAATATATGCAGCAGATGTAAAAAGCAGACAATATTTTCAAGACAAAAAAATATTGGTGGAATAAGAGTAAACTCCAAATTATATTTATCCCAGAATTTGAATGTGTCTGTTTTAGAACTGACGTGGCATTTAAAATATGGCAAGTGAATGGCAAATAGTCTTAATCCTCCATTGGGAGCAGTCTGAATTGGGTTCATTAGGCCTATATGGTTGAATTTTTAAGTTAAATATGGTGATTAGGATTATGCCCACCTTCCAAAGAATTTGATACAACCTTGGGAGGACCTTAAGAAATGATTTTAGATTTTGGTGACCTTGGTCTAATTATCAAGGTCACCAGGGTCATATTAAGTTCAAATTATCTTTGCAGGTTTCAAAAATATCAGATGCTGACCAACAGAAGGTTGTTCTTATGCTGGGACGATGTCTACCCCACATAGTTCCTAATGTGTTGTTAGCTAAAAGGGAGGTAAGTAGGACAAGTCTACTTCACATTGCTCCCAATTTGTTAATTGCTAGAAGGAGGGTAATGTTAACAAATCTACCAAGAGATTTTTGCTGAAAGGGAAGTAAACAGGACATGTCTATATTTTACATTGCTCTTTATGTATTGCTAGCTAAAAGGGAAGTAAGTAGATATAGGACAAGTACATTTTGGACAAATATACCACACACAGCTCGTAATGTGTTGTTTTATTATAAGGTTGGTACTTTTGACAAGTTTGCCACACATAATTCCAACTGTGCTGTCTAATAGGTAGGTAAATAGAACAAGTGGACCACATATTAATGTTGGGGCATGAAGCATATCAAGGCGAGGTGTAGTGGAAGTAGTGGAAGGAGCCGGGTGGTGTAGTGGATAAGTCACCTGCCTTGTACCGAGGGTTCCTGAGTTTAATCTTCGGCTCCACCAGTCTGTCAGATGAGACTAAGCTATGACCCCATCTTCTGAGATGTTTTAAACCAGAACTACTGCTGGTTGAGCCTTCAGGTGTTCTCGGACATAAAACCCCAAAACAAATAAACCAACCCAAGTCAGTACTGGTTACTGCCAAGGAACAGCCACAGATAGTTTTTTTTTGTAAATGCTAGCTACACCAGCTGTCTTGGTATCAACCTTCCAATGTTAATTCTACTGTGCTTCCAGGCTTAACGTGACCCCCGTTTTTTGCCGTTTATTCCTTAATGGCTATGTCAATTGAAAAAGAAATTACAGAAATGAAATTAGATATAGACCTTATAATTAGATTATTTTTCTCACAGAAGTATGATCTTTTATATAGGCTGAGATAAGATGGAATTTCTGTGTGTTTTTGTTCCTCCACTTTAAATTAGTCCCTAAGTGTACCTTATCGCTATATAAATAAACTACCGATCAGTAGTGTATAACTTGTACATTAAGCTTGTGATAATTGATATAGAGGCACAAATGGGTATATATCTCAAGGAAAAAGACTAAGTTATTCTGATTTGCAGGGCATTTGGGCCTTAGTTAAAATTAAAGGCTGCTCCCAAAAATAAGATTTAGTTATGCTGTGTGCATTTACAACCACATGGTTAACATCGATCGTATCAGTAAGGATTAAAGTTGTTAGATTAAAGAAAAATGGGGGTCACTTCAAACCGGGAAACACAGTAGCAAGAAAATTTTTAAAGAAAATATTGAAGAAAATACATGTTAACCCTTAATGCGCCAATCGCAACAAAAGTAGTCTGCTTTTCTCGTCTGCTGAAATATTTAAGAAGCCTCTATAGGAGCAGTCTGTTCTTGGTTCAAGCTGTTTGCTTCTATACTTAATTCGTCTGTAATGTTAGGCAATTGTTTGCAGCAGATGACTTCAGCAGACGACATTTTCAGATGCATTTTTTTCTTGGCGCTTTAAGGGTTAAATGAAAAAATGCATCTAAAAATGTTGTCTGCTGAAATCTTTGATTACATGTAAATGCTTATGTCTAAGACTAATTGCGGCAGACAAACAGTGTGGAACCTGATCAGACTGCCAGTCTGATCTGAGTCCACATTGTTTGCTAGAGAGATGTTTCAAAAGAACCAGCGGAAGACTCAAAGCAGACAACATTTAGTCTAGATTAGTAGACAAAGACTAAAGTTTTGCAATGTATTTTTAGGAGTTGATTCCTCTGATTATATGCACAGCCATGCTGCACCCAGAGGCTAAGGAAAGAGACAATCTGTTGAATATCTTGTTTAACCTCATCAAGAAACCAGATGATGAACAGAGGTAAGTCAGGGGACAAAAATATTTCAATATTGCACTTGTCCTGCAGTGACTTACCATTTTCACTCGTCATGCACTTCTATAAAAGCGTATGCAATAAAGAACATAAGGGAGTAATATGCAAGATGACTTCCCCGAGTAATTCTTCCCAGAGCACTTGTCCCACAGGACGAGTGCTTGGGAAGAATTAGTCGTCCTTTCTAGATTTCACTAGTAATTACGAGCGGGTGAGTGGAATTTTTCTCCCCTGTTAGACAATCTTGTTATAAAGGGACAGTTTACTAAGAAATTTTAGAAAAATGACCATTTTATGATGCCGAGCCCCTGTAGCACAAAATGGATAGCGAGTCCCACTGCTGATCTAGAAGTTGTGAGTTTGATCCCGTCCTGGCCCCATACTTTCTTAGAGATTGATCGTGAAATATTTTCTACGGCCATTCTCCTCCTTCCGCTGATTCAAGAAGGGTTGTTGTCAGTGACAAGCTAGAGTATGTGCACTTAGTACTGGTTAACAGCTTAGTCTAAGCTTGCCCAAGAAAATTGTGTGGTTAGCTTAACTGAATGCCTCGACATGACCATAGCTGTTGACTGGGACGTTAAACCACAAACCAAACAAAGCAAACAACATTTCATGATCATTTTTGTAAATACCATGGTAAATTTTTTCGGAGCCATAACATGACCGTGTTGTATCCAAATCCGTGTTATAATGGGAATGCACTGTTTAAGAGCTACAGTCATGAAACTTGGTAAGCTTGATTACCTGATTGATTTGTGAGGCAATTCCCAAAGAATATCACCTGAGTTATGGCCCTTGTTTAAAAAAGATACACCACCTACAGTGAAACGTATGGTTTGGGTCCCAGTGTTTCACAAATTGGTTTTCTATAGGCCTCCAGGTAAGAGTGCGTATTGAAAAATTATTTTCTAGATTTCTCATCCAAAAATATGTTGTGGGTTCTCAAAAGAACATATCAATGAGATGGTTCTTTTGAGCACCCAAAACACATGTTTAAATTAATGGGTAAAAAAATAATTAAAATTTTAGGCGAATAAAATTTCCTTATCTGGACCTATGCTTCTATTCAATGTGATATGGTACAATTTGTGAGAAAAATTGTGATTTATTATATGTTTAGCAGTGAATTCATTATTGTTATTAAACGTGAATAAAATTGATAATTTCTACAGTGAAAAGATATTGTATCAATTCACTAGTGAGTGAGATTATTTATATCTTTTTACTGTAGGCAAACCAGGCTTTTTGATAATTCTGGGACTGGTAATTAAGAAATAATGCTCTGCATTGTGACAGCAATTTCAAATCTAATGACATCATAGTTTGGTGTTGTGTCATGCAAGTGTGCATGTGATGTCTGTCCTAAGGCACACTTAACAAACTTAAGTCACTTTCTTTAAATGCTGATTTCTTATATATTCATTTATTAAAATGTAATTCTAAGCCATTTTTAGGTGCATACTAAGTTTACACTCAGTGTTATCAATAAACACACTGAAAAAGTAAAATTAAACAAGAAAGGGCCAAGGAAAAAATTAAGTTGTGCTTTCTGTAATTCTCCTTTGAATATAAAATAAAAAGATTTTCTTCTTTTTTATACCCCCCGCAAACTTTGTTTGTAGGGGGTATACTGTTTTCACGTTGTCCGTCCGTGCGTCCGTCCGTCCATAACGCTTTGTTTCCTTAATATCTTGAAGAGTCATTGCTGGATTTTCATTAAACCTTGCAAACATGTTCATATATGCAAGACAAATTTTTTAGACAAAAAAGTAAGGGCTAGGGGCCAATTCTATCAGAGTTATTTCCCTTTGTAGTTCTAAATGGCTTTTAATATAGGGTTTTATGCTTATGCTATTATAGGCCATACATGGGCCCATCAACTCCTACCACAGCTTTTGATGGAACAATTTGATACTTTTCCTATACAGTGTAAGCACATTGAACATATGCATGAAGGAGTTTGGTTCAGAAAAAATATTTTTTGACAAAATGACAGCTGTGAGAACTTAACATTTCCCTAATAGGGCTTTTGTATATGCATAGATGGTGCCTTTATGGGCCGATCAACTCCTTCCACAGCTTTTGATGGAGCAATTTGTTACTTTTCCTATACAATGTAGACACATTGAACATATGCATGTAGGAGTTTGGTTTAGAAAAAATAATTTTTGACAAAATGACAGCTGTGAGAACTTAGACAATATTTCCCTAATAGGGCTTTTGTATATGCATAGATGGTGCCTTTATGGGCCGATCAACTCCTACCACAGCTTTTGATGGAGCAATTTGATACTTTGCTGATACAATGTAAGCACATTGAACATATGCATGAAGGAGTTTGGTTCAGAAAAAATAATTTTTGACAAAATGACAGCTGTGAGAACTTAGACAATTTTTCCCTAATATGGCTTTTGTATATGCATAGATGGTGCCTTAATAGGCCAATCAACTTCTACCACAGCTTTTAATGGAGCAATTTGATACTTTGCTGATACAATGTAGACACATTGAACATATGCATGAAGGAGTGTTATAATTTTTGTTTGCACATATTATACTGAAATCTTCTTTTCAAAACTAAAGTCTGCTGGTTTGAACTATAACTTGACAAGTTTTTTCTCCGACTCTTACTGTGCGGGGGTATCTAATAAGCATTGCTTATTGACTTTTTTCATTTTCCCAGTAAATACCAAATATATTTCATCTTGTGTGGTAAAAATATCAGCATTTTCACTTGTGCATAGCACGAGTAAAAAATACTGATATTTCACTGCACTTAATGAAATATATTTGGTATTTACCACGGAGAAGTTAGTATCCTCTATGTATTCAGTACTCAAGCTTTGGTATTTATAATTTTAGTAAAATTACAACTCATTATGAGCTGGGGTACAGCAAAAAGTACTTGTTGTATGCACCCAGCACAGACTGATATCAGCTTGTACATCCACACAGTCTGATCAGAGTCATTGCTAGCTGCTCTATGGGTAGCCAAGGTCCCAGCGAAGGCTCTTATAAGACTGGTGAATGAGCAGACTCAGACCTCCAGATAAGAGTGCGTATTGGAAAATTATTTTCTTTGTTTAATCGAAACATAATTGTGGGTTCTCAAAAGAACCGTCTCAATGAGACGGTTCTTTTGAGCACCCAAAATACATGTTTAAATTAATGGGTAAGAAAATAATTAAAATTTTACGCAAATAAAATTTTCTGAACTGGACCTATGAGACTGATCGGAGTCTCCAATGGGTACACATGCCAACTTGTACCTTTTGATGGACACTGCTCGGTTTATCATTGCAGGCAAATTATATTGACTGGTTGTGTTGCATTTGCGGAACATGTTGGTCCAAGACGGTTGGAAGAGGAATTGTTGCCTCAGTGTTGGGAACAGGTAAGCTGGTACAGAATTTAAACCTTCTCAAGCCAGTCACATCTTTGTTGTCTGCCCCTCGTCTACTTAGAGTAGCACAGTTGGTAGAGTGTTAGACTGAGGATCAAAGGGTTGCTAGTTCGAGACTCACCGTAGTCACTGCGTTGTGTCCATCAGCAAGTAAGATGCTTTAACTGCTACTTAGAACTGGTTCTACCCATGAAGACAGGAAATCTGCCCAACATGACTGAACATTTGTTGACTGGGACGTAAAGCATCAACACACTCAAAAAACAAACTTTTGTAGTCCTCTCATCTGTGTTCTTAAGTTGCCTATATTGCAATCAATATGGACCCAGATCAGACTGCTCCCTTGATCAGTGTTCATATTGTTTGCATCCTTGAACAAATCTAGTCTGAAGTGCACTTGATTACCAGTATATGCAGCAGATGTAAAAAGCAGACAACATTTTAGGACAAAAAGTAGTAACGGGGGTAAGGGTTAAGCACCACTTTCTTCCATACAGAAATCTTATCAAAGCTTTCTTTCTTATCATAGAAAATAAGACCTGATTTTTATGCAAATCCTAAACCTCTGATAGTATTTTTGTCTGCATAATAAATTTCCATTACTTGAAGGTTGTAATTTGTAAATTAAATGTGCTTCCCTAATTTTTAGAAGTAGGCCGTCAGTTTAATCGTTTGAACTGTTGTCTGTTTGAGTGAGCTCAAGAGATGTTTCCCTGAGGTTATATAATTTTTTTCATGCTTAACTCAATGGAATGCTCATAAATGTTAAAATGCCAACAATTGTTGGCATTTTAACAATTATTGGCATGATAAATTGAATGTATGAGAATATTAAGCAAGAAAATGCTTTATTTTTCCTATATTTAAGAAATAGATCAGCTCTAGCAGTGAATTGTTGAGTGATAATTCACTGTTCGGAGGTCAGTTGTAAAGAAGATCAAATCACGAGTGGGTTGCACAAGTGATTTATCTTCATACAACTGAACGTCAAAAAGTGAATTATTACTCAACAATTCATACACTAGAGCTGATCTGTTTTGATTCTAACACACAATAAACGATGAAAACACATATGAAGTCTTCAGCTTCTTCCAACTTTTTGCCATTGCACTGAAGAATTTCTGCCAATAGTTGGACTGTGTCGCATGTGTTTACATGTACTTGTAAGGTCTTTCGAGCATAAAAGTGATGTTACATCGTCAAATGCCATTACTGACGTCCTTTTGCAGTAATAAGTGACGTCAGCTAGAGCGTGTTTTCCTTGCGCTTTCAAAACTGTGAACTATTGTTTGATATATCAAGTTATTTAGCATTGGCTCTATAGGCAAGGTGTGTTAGAATAATTTTTATAATATATTATAGTTTCATGCTCAAATAAGTTGGAAAATGGAAAAAGTTTTATAACCTCACTTAGTAGGTAACAAGCAAAGGCACATATAAGCCAGGCTCCAAGATTATAAAACCTTTGTCATGCTAAACTCAACTGAGCATGAAATTAATCATAAGAATATACACACATGAGCTGGCCAATTTAGAGATCACCTAAATGGACATGCAATAAGTAGCCTATTGTCATTTGGGCCTTGGCTTGAGAAGACTTGTCTTCGCTGTCTGGTACCAGGTAAGATTTCAACCAACCTGCTTAACTACAGAGACTAGCTAGAAAGATTTGGCATGTACAAAATGTACTTATAAATTCCAGAGACAAATAACAAAGGTTCGTATCAGACTGTGGTGATGCACAGGCTAGTCCTTTGTTGTTTGCTTGCAGCAAAATTGAGTTTTCTCAGTTCCCATTTTATCTTTATATTTCCAGATTAATCACAAATATATGGAAAGGCGGTTGTTAGTAGCAGAAGCTTGTGGAGCACTGGCTGCCTATTTACCGGTAAGTTATTTTATCTTGTGGTAGGATTCATGTTGTTGTTTTTTTGTTCGGCATATCTCCATGTGGTGAATACAGTTATGGTTAATTGTCCAAAATTTTGAACATGTTTTATCTGACAAAAATGCCAAGACAAAAAGTGCAGACACTGACCAAACTGAAAATCAGGTGGTAACAAGTTTGATTCTCTTGTTAAACAGGATCATGTATAAAAAATAATTCCGCCCCTTAGTCTAAATAAGGTACTGGTTAACTCCCTTGGCATAGACCTAGCAGAAGTGGTTAGGCTAACTGACCACCTCATCAAACAAACAAAACAGAATTTACGATGTATAGCCAAAATGCAATGACTCAAACACTTTTGGGACCATTAATTTTGTTCAAGATAGGGCTAGTTTGAGACACTGAGAGTTGATCTGGAGGCATATTGGTAATGATAGTTTTGTCTCCTTTAAAATAAAGGTATATTGTGTTTATTCATTAGAATCACCTGAACCCTTTAACTGCCTTACGCTGATCTGTGCTCGTTATGAAAACTGCTTCCTATAGGCCAGTGCCCCGAGCGTTGCTCGTGTTAACACGTTGTTGTTTATATGCGTGTTGTTAGCACAATAATAATCAAGGGACAGAACACAATTATCCTTATCTGCTCTAGAATGAAAGAGTTAACTTTTCCAAGATTTATACCATAACTCTGGGGCCGAAAGCTTGGTTTTCACAGGGAAAACGGCCCTTTTGATGAAGAACTCCTTTTTTTTCAAAGATGGCAGCCGATCGTGGTAGTAGTCTGTTGTGTTTCTTGGAAGTAGAGGTTATTTTGGAAGTCTAAAATGGCTTGTATATGGATGACAATTGATATTAATTGGAATCAGCAATGGTAAAGGAGGAAAGTCCTGTCATTCTCACATTTTTGAACCATTGTTTTCCAACCATTCCAAAATAATGATGTTGAAAACGAAAGTAGACATTCATGTACTTTCAGCTGTTGAAAAAATATTTCTTGACATGCTATCACTAGAAAACATTATTTCAGACATTGTACCAAATGTCTCAAACAAACAGGAAAAAAATTGGAGTAAATCCCTACAGTGGTTATGATTTTGTATGAAATTATATGTAACACCATAATTAAATAAAAAAAGCCGTATTTCCCCGCGGCATATTGCGTGAAATATAGGCGGCAGTGAAGGGGTTAAAGAATAAATTCTTCTGAACACACACAGCATACTTTTGTGATGGTGAAATAAGACAACCCTGTCTATTTAGCCTTAAACAAGCCCAAAGATAAGAGAAAGTAATTAAATATCATATTTCTTATTCCTTAACCAAAAATATGTTGTGGGTACTCAAAAGAACCATCACAATGAGATGGTTCTTTTGAGCACACGTAGAATATGTTAAAAACTAATGGATAAGAAAAAATACACATTTTTACGATCAAACATTTTGGTTATTTTGACCTATGCTTAATGTACGAATGACTGGTGCTATGGATGTATTTTTCTAAGGAATCAAGAGGGGAATTAGAATAAACCATTGCAAAGGAGTCATCGGAGTTTGAGCCATTGGAGTTAAACTGTTTTTCAGAATGAAATTCGGAGCTCATTGGTATTATCAATGTTACAACAGATGTTACATGATGATAAGGAACCCGAGGTTAGAGAAGCAGTAGTTAGAAGTCTGGGACTTCTCATGGGCTTTATCTCTGATCCAGATAAATACCAACAGGTAGGATACTTATGTATAGATGTTACATGATGATAAGGAACCCGAGGTTAGAGAAGCAGTTGTTAGAAGTCTGGGACTTCTCATGGGCTTTATCTCTGATCCAGATAAATATCAACAGGTACGATATTTCTGTATAGATGTTACATGATGATAAGGAACCCGAGGTTAGAGAAGCAGTTGTTAGAAGTCTGGGACTTCTCATGGGCTTTATCTCTGATCCAGATAAATATCAACAGGTAGGATATTTCTGTATAGATGTTACATGATGATAAGGAACCCGAGGTTAGAGAAGCAGTTGTTAGAAGTCTGGGACTTCTCATGGGCTTTATCTCTGATCCAGATAAATATCAACAGGTAGGATATTTCTGTATAGATGTTACATGATGATAAGGAACCCGAGGTTAGAGAAGCAGTTGTTAGATGTCTGGGACTTCTCATGGGCTGATAAATATCAACAGGTAGGACATTTATGTATAGATGTTACATGATGATAAGGAACCCGAGGTTAGAGAAGCAGTTGTTAGAAGTCTGGGACTTCTCATGGGCTGATAAATATCAACAGGTAGGACATTTATGTATAGATGTTACATGATGATAAGGAACCCGAGGTTAGAGAAGCAGTTGTGAGATTTCTGGGGCTTTTCATGGCCTTTATCTCTGATCCAGATAAATATCAACAGGTAGGACATTTCTGTATAGATGTTACATGATGATAAGGAACTGTTACATGATGATAAGGAAATGTTGCATGATGATAAGGAACTGTTACATGATGATAAGGAACTGTTGCATGATGATAAGGAATTGGAGGTTAGAGAAGCAGTTGTAAGAAGTCTGGGGCTTTTCATGGGCTTTATCTCTGATCCAGATAAATATCAACAGGTAGGACATTTCTGTATAGATGTTACATGATGATAAGGAACTGTTACATGATGATAGGAACTGTTACATGATGATAAGGAACTGGAGGTTAGAAAAGCAGTTGTAAGAAGTCTGGGGCTTTTCATGGGCTTTATCTCTGACCCAGATAAATATCAACAGGTAGGACATTTCTGTATAGATGTTACATGATGATAAGGAACTGTTACACGATGATAGGAACTGTAACATGATGATAAGGAACTGGAGGTTAGAGAAGCAGTTGTTAGAAGTCTGGGGCTTTTCATGGGCTTTATCTCTGATCCAGATAAATATCAACAGGTACGATGTTTCTGTATAGATGTTACATGATGATAAGGAACCCGAGGTGAGAGAAGCAGTTGTTAGAAGTCTGGGGCTTCTCATGGGCGCTATCTCTGATCCAGATAAATATCAACAGGTAAGATATTTCTGTATAGATGTTACATGATGATAAGGAACCCGAGGTTAGAGAAGCAGTTGTTAGAAGTCTGGGGCTTTTCATGGGCATTATCTCTGATCCAGATAAATATCAACAGGTAAGATATTTCTGTATAGATGTTACATGATGATAAGGAACCCGAGGTTAGAGAAGCAGTTGTGAGAAGTCTAAGTCTAGGGTATTTCTGATCTAGATAAATATCAACAGGTAGGATACTCCTCCAGTATAAACACTTTCTATAGGAATAGATTCTTCCATCTAATTTGATCCAATACAGATTGGAAAGTTTTAATATATATTTTAGGGGGTCACAAGTTAAAACTTTCAAATTATGTTGTATTTTGGACCCTGTTGATTGTGTTTATCTTTAAATGATAAAAGTGTAGCTCCAAATGAGAAGCTACATATTGTAGCATATCATCTAGGTATCATATGCTTTATTTGCAAACATTTTGGTTATGGGTCTTTGTATCAATTTATTACAAAGTTATGTGACTGATAGTGATCTTGTTAGCAATAACTCTGTAATAAATTGATGCAAAGGCCCATAACCAGAATGTTTGCAAATAAAGCATACCTAGATGATAATTATGCAAAAGAGTTAAATATAACTCTTTACCTACTAGTGTTGTCTGCTGCTAAAGTTTGCAAACAGCTTGAATCCAGATCAGGCCTGACAAAATGTTGGGCCTGATCAGGATCCAAACTGTTTATTATTCTGAAAGAATTTTTCAAAAATGTTGAAAATAATCAGCAAACGACAAAAAAGCATGCAAAATTACCCAGTAGGCAAAGAGTTTAGCTAGAGTCTTCTAATAAATATGGACAAGCAAATTTACTAACACTATTTATAGATACATTTTATACTCCTGTATGCTTAAACTTTATTGGTATATTTCAGGGTTGTGATTTGTTGAAAACAGCGCTACGGGATAACTCTGAGAGGGTGGTGACCAGTGCCCAGCAAATCCTCCTTCCCTCCTTTGCTGTCTGGGCTTACGAACTTGGCAGACTGGAGCACAGTTTACTGCACACCGTTCTACGTGATTTGGAAGAACTAGTTAAGGCAATTCCTTTATACCTTCACGCTTGCGTAGTGCTAACATAGCCTCAAAAGAAAATAACTGCTCAGTAAACTTAAGCAAATGATATAGAAAATTATGCAGTTCTACTTTATTTTATCCAGAGATAAGAAAAATATTGAATAGGTATAACATTGCTGCATTCATTTTATTTTCATCATTGAACTAAGTTATATCATAAGTTATACACAATAAAAATATAAATCATATCGTTATCAATAATACATGAAATATTTGAACCAAAATCTGTCAAAAACAGGCTTAATGACAGAGTCGTCAAAATTTAGTTAATTACACACACTTAATCTTCTAAGTGTTAAGAAATTATCCTGCAAATTTTATGAAGTCATCTTCATTATTCATGATAATATTATCTTTTGAAACTATACACTGTCAAAACTTTAACAAGCAACCTAGAAGCGTCATGACGTTACTAATGACGTCAAAGTTAACTTTGCGGGTTTGTTGGGTGCACGAAAAACATGCTTTTTCTGGCTAACATACTTTTTTTTATTATCCTTAGCATGTGTGCGACAGAATTCACAGAAAAGTTGACACTGATTCATTTTTGCCTTAAGTTTGCATGATCTGAAAATGACTGACCATACTTTAAAAATTCTAACAGTTGATAAGGTAAAGTTGTTGCCTTGTAAACATATGGTATGATAGCGAAGAAGTTTAATCAGAAATAATTGCCAGTTTTATTCTACTATTCACCTGAATAGGTTTAAAGGCAATATATAAACATGTCAAATTTCTTAATTTTTGGTGTTTTTCAAACAATTTTTACATAAAGACTCCTAAATGTCATTAAGGTAGGTTTTCACAGATCGCTGCTCATTTATATATTTTGCTATCAATATCACAGGAAATGTACAAACTATGAAACCTGTGCAAAAATGCACAGGTTTCATCTTTTGTACATCTCATGTGATTGTACACTTTTAAGATAAAGCTGTTGCTCTCTTCCGTGTGTGAACGATTACACATTGATACAATTATCAAAAGTAACATAAGTTTCCATAGTAACCTAAATGTATTGAATAAACGAGCAGTCATTTTCTTTGAGCCTCTTCTTCCTACTTGTAAGTATGAAGTTTTTGTATCTGTAAGTACTTCCACACATATTGTACAATATTTGAACAATTTCATGTATCAAATTATATCAAAACTGTATGTTATATGGGTCTTGACGTGAGAAAACCTGTCATCCAGGTTTCTGACCAGGTGAGGCTCTAACCAGCCTGCTCAGCTACAGAAACTAGCTAGGATATTGAAATTTTGCTTATAGCAAGTGAATTCATAATAATTTTCAGAAAGTAAATAAAAAAGGTGCTGCACAGATGCGCAGGATGGTCTGCACATTTGTTGTTTGCATACAACAAAGTCAAGTTTTCTCTGCAACGAAGCCCAAATTATATTTAAACTGTTTTTTATATTAGACGTTTTGTAGTTTTAACCTTTAATAGCACTATAGATCTTGATGTGTGCTCTCAATTGATCTTTTCTGAAAGCACTAGTTTGGTCTCGATTTTATTGATTTCCTTGCCATTCTATTTGCACATTTCTTATTGTTTAGAACTGTTTAAAATTTGTTTTGTTCAGTGAAACTTGTATTCATTCTGCTTTCAAATGTAAAGTTCAATAAATAGAGGATCTTACAGGAGTGATCATTTCATGTGAAATTTATTAAATGAGCCTTTGGCGTGTTTAATAAATTTGATATGAAATGATCACTCCTGTAAGATTTTGTTTATCATATGACCTTTTAAAGGGATTTTATTACCTTTAAAAAAGTTTGTTTATTTCAATGAAAATTTGCATTGTTGTCACGGTAGTTGTCATGACATTACATGTGGTCATAACGTTATTTATGACATGGTGTTATCCACTGAATAACAGTGATATCAAATGATAAACTAAAATATAACAACAGTTGATTCTTTTTAGACAGTTTCATACAGTTTTAATCTAAACTTTAGGAATATCAGCAGTCAAACTGACAGAAATTTGACATTAAAGACAAACCTCAGAATTAATTTACTATTAGTCATTGGAGAACATTTACATTTTCAAAGTACCCCTTTAATGGGTCTTTAAATTTGTGCAACCATTCAAAAATTCATGAGCCACAAAATATAAATGACAGCTTACTATGCTCAATTGCACATGCAACATGCTTCAAACATAAAATTAATTTGCCAGTAGGGACAATGTAGCTGTGATTGGCCACAAACCTGCACCTGGTTCACATGTGCAAAGTTAGCCGCTTGATTGTTTCATTGGCTATCTGAGTTCATGTTTGCTGTTCCACTGTTCCATTTTACAATCCAACAAAACTGTCAATATGATAAAACATTGATTTTTAAATTGTTAAACTCTTTGCCCCAGGGAAATTTTTCATGCTCTTTTGTTGTCTGTTGATTCTTTTCATAATTAACTTTTTTGAGAAATTCTTTCCGGAGTACCATCTGAGCATCAAACAGATTAGATCAAGATCAGACCTGATGTTTTGCTGGGCCTGGTCTGGGTCCAATCTGTTTGCAAAGGTTATCAGCAGACGACAATAGTATGTCATGTTTAACATGATTAAAATTAATTTTTAAATTGTTTAATAATAATATGCATCCTTAAGTATAAAAACTTTTTTAAATAGGTATCTTTTTATAATATATAAGAGATGAGGTTTTTTTTTTGAATGTTAACACATTGCTGACTAGTGTTGCCTTCTCATAACATTTGCAAACAGATTGGACCAAGAGACAACATGCTGAGCCTGATCTGGATCCAATCTGTTTGACACTCAGATGGTATTCCTGAATTATTATTTTTTTTTTAAAAAGTTGATTTTGAAAAAAATCAGGAGACAACAAAAAAGCATGAAAAATATCCCAGGGTGCAAGGAGTTAATGAAATAATGGATGCCCTTTGTGCAGTTTAAAGATAACATGAGTCCAAAAAGACACAATATTGTGGGTAAAGGTAGTTGTGATAAAATGTGAAAATAATATTGGTCGCATTTTTATATTTGTGGTAAAGCTTTAGTAAACTAACTCTCAGTCTCTCAGTAGTGAAATATTTGTTGGTTGTTGTCTGATCTGTTTTGTCATGTGGAAGGGTTTTTTTAATTGTGAATTATACTTAGTATCAGGGTGTTATTAACTTTTTGCCTACAGAATTAATATAATGCATGTAATATTTTGGTGACAGCACATGCAGATCTCAACCTTATGTGTACATATTGTGTGATGTAAATTTTGTACTGTACAGAATGTATAGAAATCCAATATCTATTATGTAGTCTTGAAGATATTTATGAGCAAGAGAGGAAACAAATCCTAATTACTAGAACCTGCCTCTTTAAATACCAGGCTCATAATAGTATATTTACATTTTCAAAGCAAGCCTTTAATGAATCTTTAGATTTTGCAACTGTTCATAGCCTCATGAATAACACAAAATTTGATTGACAGCTGCCAAGCTCACTTGACTGTGCAATAGGCTTGGAACATGGAACTCATTCGCCAGAAGTGATACTGGTGTTGTGATTGACAAGGAGCCACACCTGAGTCGCACCTGCAAAGCAAGCCTCTTGTTTGCTCCATTGGCTGTCCGTGTTCAAGCTGGCTGTTCCGCTTTTCCATTTTACACTCTGACTAAACCGTAATTATGAGTCAGTATATTTTAACTACAAAACTGTTTTGATTCCTAAATTTAAAATGATTTTTATATTTTAGATATTTATAACAAAATTTAAATAAAAGCAATAAATTCAATTGACCATATTCTGATGGATTTTCCTATACATATTGATAGGTCTTTTTGTATTTTAAGGCGTCACAGGTAGAGTTTTCTAAGTTATCATATATTTCTGTCCCTTAAGGTTGTTTAAATCCAGCAAACAGTGCAGACCCTGGGTCTTCACTGTATATCAAAGAACTTGTTTATAGGTTTGGTGAGTACAAAGAGTTAAATAAAGAACACAATGGAAAACTTATGATAATTATCTTTGCTGTCTTAAATCATGTCATCCAATGGATTTCATATAGACTAAATATTTAAATAAATATAACCTGAAAGCCCAGTTAACTATATAAAAGGGGTTAGAGGAGTTTAGTTAAGATGAACTTGTCCATTTAGATCACTACTTATAAAAGCACATTCTAAGGCATCTTAGGACATTATTTTTAATAAACAGAAATGTAGATTTGGATAGATTTTAAGATAAATAAATTAATAAAAAAGAGCAGTTGATGATTATGATATGAGCCGCGGCATGAGATTTCCAACAATGTGGCATGTGCCACAAGCAAAGCCTCAGACCAGCCTGTGCATACGCGCTGTCTGGTCAGAGCCTTCGCTAGTCGCTTGAATATTCTACAAGTGCTAACCAACTGACTGAACATGATTAGGAGTTTCTAAGCTTAAAAGGAGGCTGCATAGCCTCGTCTGAGTCTACACTTTTCAAAATGCCACATTGTTGGAAATCACATGTCGCGGCTCAATTATTTATTTTGATTTGCAGAGCTTTTATTTGTTTATAGCTAGCTTAGTGAAGAGTTGACATACAGTTATTGTTCTCAAATATCAAACACCCATTTTCTACCACAAAAGCTTAGGCAAATAGAGCAGCTCCTGATCAGACTGCTCTTCAAGGAGCAGTCTTATCAAGGTCTACACAGTATGTTATTACACACATTTTGTGAGCCAAAATTTTAGAAGAGAACATTAAAAGTTTAGTGTCAGAAATTAACCATAATAATGAGCCGTGACATGAGATTTTCAACAATGTGGTATGTATGACCAGCAAAGGTTCGGACCAGCCTGCGCATACATGCAGTCTGATCAGAGCCTTTGCTAGTCCCTTGAATATTCTATGCCTGTTATGCTACTGACCGAACAGTATTTTGAGCCTCTAAGCTTAGAAGGCGGCTGCACAGGCTCGTCTGAGTCTACTCTTGTCAAAATGCCACACTGTTGGAAATCACGGCACATATTATTTTATTTTTCATATTTATTTTAATGCATTCACAGGATGTACCTATTTCTGCAGTAAGTTTGAGATTTTCATTTTCCCATAGGCTCACATTTTTTCTCATTTTATTAAACAGTTTGGTTTCAGTGAATTAATTTGTGGAGTATTAATCAAGCAGAAAGTCAGGCATATCAGTACTTCTATTGATAGTCAAACTGTTCGAAACTATTTATGCATGGTCATCTGACCAATCACATTGTACCTTTGCAGGTAGTCTTATAATTGGTTAACCAGTACTATGTGTACAGGCTTTCCTCCCCTACTCGAATCAGTTGTTTGAAATTATAGAGATAATGACTGAAAAAATTACTGCACATGCCACCAGATAAAAGTGTGTACTTGAATATCAATTTACTTATTTCTCAACCAAAACACATACTAAGGGTACTCAAAAGAAACGTCTAAATGAACACCCAAAACAGATGTTTAACCCTTAAAGTGCCAAGAAAAAAATGCATCTGAAAATGTTGTCTGCTGAAGTCGTCTGCTGCAAATAATTGCCTAACATTACTGATGAATTAAGCATAGAAGCTAACAGTGGGGACCCAGAACAGTCTGATCTGGGTCCACACTGTTTTCCATAGAGGCTTCTTAAACATTTCAGCAGACGAGGAAAGCACGACTTTTGTTGCGATTGGCGCATTAAGGGTTAAACTGATGGCTAAGATATCATCACAGGTTTACCTCAAAAAGTTTTTTTTAACCCTTAATGCGCCAATGGCAACAAAAGTTGTCTGCTTTTCTCGTCTGCTGAAATGTTTAAGAAGCCTCTATGGCAAACAGGGTGGGCCCAGATCAGACTGCTCCTATACAAGCAGTCTGTTCTGGGTCCACGCTGTTTGCTTCTATACTTAATTCGTCAGAATGCTAGGCAATTATTTGCAGCAGACGACTTTAGCAGACAACATTTTCAGATGCATTTTTTCTTGGCGCTTTAAGGGTTAACTTTACCTATGTAACATAGCTACAAACAAAGGATCAAAAATGCAGCTCCCACTTTCACTGATTACAAAACAAACATGCTATTTATTGCACTGACAAGCTTGGTAAACACTATCTGCATCAGAGTTCAATTTTAGAATATCCTGTAACACCATATGGGCCCCTATCTTCGGGTTTCCAACTGAGTAAGGCCCAACCAGTCTGCTTGACTACAGAAACTAGCAAGAACAATGAAATTTGGCGTGGAGCTAATTGAATTACTATAATGTACTGTCCAGATTCTCACATCATGGCCAATATGATACTCTCACTTCAGATTGAGTTAAACAATGTGAAGGGCCAGAAACATAAACATTGTAATCCCGATTTGATGGCTAATGTATAGTTTGTATACTTAAACATTTTAAAGCTCTATTGAGTAATTTTGTTATAATTTAAAAAAACAAGCACTTTTGAGTGGTACATGGGGGTGGTGATGGTTATATAGTGTTGGTGAAGGGTATGGCTCTAGATAGGAAACTTCTTCTGCAAAAAAAAAAAAAGAAAATATGAATAAAAAAAACAACAGTATTATTGAAACATATGGACCAGTTCATGAGACTTTGGTGCTTTGGTAATTCCTTTTTTTAATGTATTTTAAAATCAATTTCTTTTAGCTTATACAACTGATAACTCAAATGAAAACCCTAGTCCAGAGGATTTTGAGTTAACAAGAGTAGACTATTTACTGCATAGGCAAGTAACAATGGCTCGGAACCTTTACTACTTGCATACAGCCATAAAGAAGAGAAGAAGATGAATGTTTTGAAGAAAAGGTTGTCAATAGACACACTGCATAGCTGATCATTTACATTTAAAGTATACAGTAAAACCTGTGTAAAACGACCACTCAAAAATAGACAAAACAAAAATTTTGATAACAGTTGGTAGTTTAATGAAGGTCGAAAGTATTGCAGAATGCTCCCCTTGGAGCATTCTGCAATACTTTTGACCTGCATTAAGCAATAAATGGTCTTGAAAACCAATTTTGGTAATTTTGAGAGTGGCCATTTTATACAGGTTTTACTGTAGTAATAAATCTTATAAGCACACTGTGAATATAACTTTTTTTCAAAGCTCTTGACACTCTGTTGAAAACAGTGCAGATCCAGATCAGCTGGCTTCTTGTGAAGCCAGCTGATCAGGATCAACACTGTTGTCGGCTTAGCTACACAATGAACCCATATTAATGTAATAAAATTGCAATACTGGATTGTCTTGAAATCAGACCTTTATATAGAGGATCTTACATGTGTGCTCATGTTTTATTGAATTTATTAAACGGGTTGAGGAAAATGTGAGGCTTGCAGAGCATTTTATCTCTTTTTTCGCAACAAGTTTAATAAATTCAACAAAACAGGAGCACTCATGTTTGATTCTATTTATCAGTTGACATAATGATTACTTTGAAATCTCATTTCCGGCATAAAAAGTTATAATTTTGTCATTATGTACACAACATTGTTATGGACGTCATAACGTTTCTCGAACATCTGTAAACCACTAGTGGTTTATCAATTTTATTGCATGGGGTTATTTCACTCCCAGGCACAACGTCATATGATAAATATTATTAACAACCATGTGGTACTCAGTGTGAAGTGACTCATAGGAGCATGTGTGCTTGTGTGCTGGTATGGTTGAATAAGTAATGACTTTACATCTATATGGTGAGTACAATAGTTTAATGAACTGGCCTGTGATTTATGTTTGGCGAACTTAGAAAACTTTTTTATAATGGTGCCTATCTTATCTAGAGCTATAAGGGGAAACTGGTTTGCTTGTGTTTGTACTAATATGCTTCCATAGTTTAATGGTGATATTGTGTTGAGCTTAATGCACATCACTTTGTACTAATATGCTTCCATAGTTTAATTGTAAATTGTGTTGAGCTTCAGGCACTTTAAATGTACTTTGATTTAGTTAACTGACTTTTGTTTTCAGTAACAACATTTTATCACTCTATCATAATTCTTCATGATATCTTGTATATAATATTAGTCTATATTGTTGTACAATTATTATTTCTACTCACCTTATTGCATCATTATTGATGTGGCACACCAGTCACTGTTTAACGCCATCTATTTTGAATTTTACTACATCCTTAACAGGCAGAATTGTGAAACTGCAGTATAGTATATGAAAATATTATTTTCTTATTGGTGTATCAAATGACCTGCAAAAAAATTGTGTCCTAAAATGTTGTCTGCTTTGACCATCTGCTGCATATATTAAAATGCACTCCAGACTGGTTTTATCATAGAAGCAAACACCGTGAACCCTGTTCAGATTGCTCCTAAGGGAGCAATAAGATCTGGGTTCATATTGTTTGCAATTAAGGCTATCAAAGTACATGAGCAGATGGGTGAGCAAATGACAATTGTGGCAAAAGGTGGGAAAAGGGTTAATTGTTTATTCATTGCAAGGTGCTGATAATTAAAATCATGATAATCATTGTCATCTAAGAAATTGAAAAAAAAATCTTTTTTTAACCTTTAACCCATAAAACGCCAGCTATAATTTGCAGCAGACGACAATTTCAAATTTAGCTGCTTTTTCAAAAATAACAAATAGGGCATGATATTTCATGGGAATCGTCTGTTGGCAGACGATTCTCATGAAATATCATGCCTTATTTTTTTCGAAAATTGAGAAAGATGTATTTCTGTATATGTCGCAAAATTTGTCGTCTGCTGCAGTTGTGATTGGCGCTTTAAGGGTCAAAGCATCAATCACAACTGCAGCAGGTGACAAAATTTGGGTCACTTTCTTGAGTTTCTGGGAAGTTAAGCCATGCTATATACAGCTGATTCTGTATAATTGTGAAGCTTTTTGTTTCTTAAAGATGTGACAAAAATGAAAATTTCAGCTGCTGATATCTTTATAGCACATTTGCAGCTTCAATTTTCATATGTTTTACTCCTGGTGCCAAAAGATGATCTTCGGGACAGATTTTTTCTATCCTACACTCACACTCCTGATAATCAAGTCATAACTAATTTAGAAAAATACCTTTTTATTTTAAGCCCTGCTCCCCACCAAAACCCGTTACCATTGTGCCTACTGGGTAATTTTGTATAGTTTTTGTCATCTGCTGATTTTTTTTTTCAAAATCAACTTTATTGAAAAAATTCTTTCCGGAATACCATCAGACAGTCAAACAGTTTGAATTCAGATCTGACCCAACATTTTGTCAGGACTGATCTGGGTTCAAACTGTTTGCGAAAGATATCAGCAGAGGACACTAACAGGTAAAAAATTAATTGAAGAATCTGTATTTTGTTTCCCAGACTGCCATTGCCTCTCAGAAGACAACAACGCTCAATGAAGGTCGCTACCTTCTGTATGTGACAACGCTAACAGAACTGATATCCTTCCTGTATATATCTGTGATAGAAAGTGGACCATACCAAGATAAAGTAGATGCCTGGAGCTCAAAAACTGATGAGTTATTGGGTAAGTACTGTACATTTCATCCTCGGTAACCCAGGCGTGACCAATTCCGTACCCACTGCATTCATGAATGCAGTGGGTACGGAATGGGTCACGCCTGAGTTACCGAGGATGTGTGAATTTTTAAAGAAAAGTCAACATTTATCTAGAAGAGGGCAGTGACCAGTGGTAGAGTGCTTGACTTGAGGTTCCTGGTCCAAGCACCAATGGCACTGTCCCAGGAATAGCTATCAACATGACTGAAAAACTGTTGACTGGGACATTAAGCATCAACTCAAACAAGCAAGCAAACAAACAAATAAATAAATAAGCAAACAAAACACAACACTAATCATATAAAGTGAAAGGTTTCAAGATTATACTGCATAATTGTTATCCCCCGACGAAGTCGGAGGGATATAGTTTTGGCGTCGTCCGTCCGTCCATTCCGTCCGTCTGTCTGTCCGTCCGTCCGCACTTTTTGTCTGTCCGGAACCATATCTCAGTACATATAGGTCAGATTTAATTCATTCTTGGTACAAATGATTAGTACCATGGAATCTTGATATCCTATAAGTTTGGTCAAAATCTACTCCTTACCACTTGAGTTATTGCCCTTGTTTAAGTATAGGCAATTATAAGGCAAAACCTATATTAGCTTTTTTGTGTGATGATCTTCACATTTCATCAAAGCTAGTATATACTTAAGGAATCTTCTAACGCATACAGTAAACTATTTACTACAAAATCTTAATTATGTTTAACAATTTCAAAATTCTGTTGTCAAAGAAAAATTTAATATAATTCACATCATTTGTGCAAAATTCAAAACAATACCTCGGATATTATGCAAAATACAGCTTATTTTATTTGAAAGGGTCGAAATCGAAAGTCACAAAAAAATGCAATTGTTAGGCTCAAGTATGTTTCAGTGAGGTTATTTTAATTTCACTTGTTATGCTTAACAATACAACCAAAACATCATTCGGAATAAGAAATGCATGAAATTCACGATGGGTCAGACTTCAGACTGTATGAGGACTATGGCATGTCACTTCCATCGGTGGTTCAGCACCTGATGTTCAGTCTCTTTAGCTGGGGCCACTGTGGCTCAATGGGGGGGGGGTCTTTAACTATTGACTGTCAGTGAGTTGTGAACCATTTTCTTTGTTTCATGGCAGTATGTTATATATTTGATTATTTCCCCTTGGTGATACGTTGGATAAGTAAGGGAGCCTCCAAGCAATTTTTTTATTGTTTGACAACAGCAGAAGCAAGGCCAAATATTTGGCTGTAAAATTAATTTAAACCCCAGTGTCTTCGGCTGAGCATTCTAAGGCGGTGGTTCTAAACTGTTGTTGGTTCATTGTTTATTGTTGCCCCCCTTGTTTTGTAGGGGTGAATGGTTGGTCCTTGTTTTGTATGCACTGCTTAGTTTCTAGTCTTGCAAACGTCTCACTGGGAAAGAAAGATAGCTGGTTGCTTTACTTTAATTGCCTTTTAATGTCATTTGACACTTAGTGTTCTGTGTCTCTTCCCCACGGTGCTGTGGGTTGGTCTACAGTGTGTGATTGTGGCGTTTCCTAGTCATACTCACTTTTTCATGTGATTTGCTTAGTTCAATTTTTAAAAAATCCCCACTGTAAGCACCATCCGCACAGCTCTGCTGTAAGCTAGCAGAATAAATGTTCTGTCATGGCCATCCTGCTACACCGATCGAAACCCGATCAAGCACATATGAGATGCGATTGTCATGAATTATCTGCGTATTACATTGTGTATCTGTATAATTTTATAGATAAAGATGATAGAAATTGGAAGGTGTTTTTTTTTATTTTATAAATAATAGAATGCAAACTGACTTACGTTTGAAAATAATTCAAAATCATACCTCATAAAAATCAAATACAGTGACAAATTGCTTTTCTGTTTTCCGTATTTATTTGTTTGAAAAATGGTAAATTTGAGACTTTCGTTTTTTGAAGTTTTCAACTAAAACATCCATATTTTAAAAGTTCTAAGTCCGATGTCTCTGAAAATAATCAAGAATTACCGGAAAATATTGTTCTAATGTATTCCAAAATATTTTTGAATTCAAAAATCAGGTTTTCAAGAAAATGCCAAAACAAAAGTGTATGCGTTAGAAGATTCCTTAGGTGTATTTAACAACTTCTTGCTATAGACCATGATTGCCAAGTGCCTGTAGATAAGAATGGCAGTGTCAAAGTTTTACCCCACCCCCTTTGACCCCACCTAAGGGGTCAAAGGTCAAATATTTAAATTTCGCAATTACTAAGGCAATTATTAATTTTTTTTGCTGAAATTTTGCATGCAGACAGAGCAGCAATAGATATGAAACATATCAAACGGGATTTCAGTTTGAAGGCCTGATTCCGAGCCCCTTTGGTGGACTTATGGGGTGGGGCCGAGGCCAAAATTAAACTTTTTCAGAATATGGTCATGTTGCATATCAAATTAAAGCTGACGACGCTGGCAGCAACATGATAGCAAATATTTTGCCCACAGACACACCCTCGACCCAGGGGGTGGGGTCAAAAGGTCAAACTATTTATTTATCTGAAAGTAGTCATGTTGCATATCAAATTAAAGCTGACGACTCTGGCAGCAACATGGTAGCAAATATTTTGCCCACAGACACACCCTTGACCCAAGGGGTGGGGTCAAAAGGTCAAACTATATCTTTTACTGAAAGTAGTCACGTTGCATATCAAATTAAAGGGAATTGAGCACAGAGCACCATGAAAGCAAGTGTGCTGTCATTACACACACCAACGACCCCTGGGGTGGGGTCAAAGGGTCATTTTTGTTCTTTTCTAAAAGTGGTCATGTTGGATATCAAAGTAAAGTGGAAGAAGTGGAGACATACATGCAAGGTAACACTTTGAATTTACACACAATCTTGACCTTTGAGGTTGGGTTTAAAGGTCAGATATTGAAATTGTGCAGATGTAAGTATATTTTTATTGAACTAAGCACTAAAACATACTTGACAGGCGTTTGTTATGATCTGAATGATACTGTAGGTGAACTAAGGGTTAGATAAATGGGATTTATGTTTTGTGATTTACATGTTTCTCTCAAATAACCCTTCGTCGGGGGATATAAAATCGTCGAATTTGCCTTGTTGACAATGAATTTGAGCCGTAGCATGGGATTTCCAATAATGTGCGACCAGCAAAGCCTCAGATCAGCCTGCGCTTATGGGCAGTCTGATCAGAGCCTTTGCTAGTTGCTTGAGTATTCTATGATTGTTAAGCTACTGACTGAACATCATTTGGCATTTCTAAGCTTAAAAGGAGGCTGCATAGGCTTGTATGAGTCTACTCTTGTCAAAATGACACATTGTTGGAAATCACATGTCATGGCTCATTTCATATTATTTCAGCATCCAGATTCCCGACCCCTAGCTCAACCTTGACAGATCTGGTAACAATCACGGGTGATAAACAACATCTGGCAGCGCTAATTAATCTCTTCGAGGACCATATATCTCAAGACTGGTTTGAACCCTGGGATAGCCTTAACTGGGTTGTAAATAATCTGTAAGTTATAGGAAGGTTAGCGTTAATTAATCTCCTCGAGGACCATATATCTCAAGACTGGTTTGAACCCTGGGATAGCCTTAACTGGGTTGTAAATAATCTGTAAGTTATAGGAAGGTTAGATTTCAAGACTGCCATTGAGGAGTATGGCTCAGTGGTAAAGTGTTCGACTTGAACACAGTGCCTCCGATGAGTCTCTAACTAGTTACCACTGATTCAAGAAGGGTTTATACGAGCAAAAGTATGTGCACAAAGTACTGGTTAACTGCTCAGTCAAGCTTGCCCAGGAAAAAAGTGTGGTTAGGTCAACTGTCTTTCCCGACATGACCATAGCTGTTGACTGGGACGGGATGTAAAGAGTCAAACCAAACAAATAAACAAACAAACAAACAAACCTGTATTAAAGATCTTGAGGACATATTGTTTTTGGTCTATTTGTATTATTGGGGGTGCGTGCCCCTACATAAACTTTAATATCGACACTAATTTTTTATGTCAGGCCTGATCTGGATCCAAGCTGTTTAACACTCTGATGTTATTAATAAAAGGATATTTTAAAGAAAGGAATGTTAAAAAAATATCGGCAGATGGCAGAAAGATCATGAAAAATTACCCAGCATGCAAATGATTTAAATGGTTTTCACATGATATGGCTATATACTGTGTACTTTCCAGTTTTCATACTCTACTGTTGTGCCAACCAAGAGTGACAGTGATGTAAAACTTTGTTTAGAATTGCTATGCAAAACACTAATTTGTACACTTCACTTGAGCTGACGCAAATCAATAGATCACTTGTTTATTAATCCTATCCTAAGGATAGGATTAATACACAAGTGATCTATCGATTAAAAATCCTTGATAACTTTGCAAACAGAACATGACGTCACTGTCACTCTCAGCAGGCAGGACAGTACCACTGTTTTCATTTCAGTATCCCACGTTTACTAGAGGTTGTGAAGGGTTCGGCGTTATCATCCCCTAGAATTGTCTCATCTCTCGCCAAGTGTTTCTATATATTGTGTACCTTCCAGTGTTCATATTTATACCCCCGGTACGAAGTATATAGGGGGTATATAGTTTTTGCCTTTTCTGTAATTATGTTTGTTGGTTTGTCTGTTTGTTTGTCTGTAAACTTTTTTTTCCATCAAAGATTTCTCAGCAACTACTTGGGTTAGGATTCTGAAATTTTGTACAAAGCTTGATAGTGATGAGTTGTATTGTGTAACAAAAGAACAGCCACATATTGCTTATCAGTCCCTTTATTTGTTCATTTTTCTTTCTCTCCAATGGAAATTTCTGTCACAGATTTCTCAGCTCCTATTGGAGCCAGTGTTTTCAAATTTTGTGTACACCTTCAGGATGGCAAAGTGTACTGTGCAAATGAAAATTAAGATGCTAATCCTCATTTTGCCTTCTTTTTTCAAATTTTCATTTTTTCCTTCTTTCTCTCTTATATAATACATATAGACATTTTTTCTGTCAAAGATTTCTCAGGAACCACTTGAGTTAGGACTCTGAAATTTTGCACAAAGCTTGATAGTGATGAGTTGTATTGTGTAATAAAAGAACAGCCACATATTGCTTATCAGTCCCTTTATTTGTTCATTTTTCTTTCTCTCCAATGGAAATTTCTGCCACAGATTTCTCAGCTCCTATTGGAGCCAGTGTTTTCAAATTTTGTGTACACCTTCAGGAAGGCAAAGTGTACTGTGTAAATGGAAAGTAAGATGCTAATCCTCATTTTGTCTTCTTTTTTCAATTTTTCATTTTTTCCTTCTTTCACTCTTATATAATACATATAGACATTTTTTTTCTGTCAAAGATTTCTCAGCAACTACTTGAGTTAGGATTCTGAAATTTGGTACAAAGCTTGATAGTGATGAGTTGTATTGTGTAACAAAAGAACAGCCACATATTGCTCATCAGTCCCTTTATTTGTTCATTTTTCTTTCTCTCCAATGAAAATTTCTGTCGATGATCTTTCCGCTCCTATTGGAGCCAGTGTTTTTAAATTTAGTGAACATCTTCAGGTAGGCTAAGTGTATTGTGTAAATGAAAATTAAGTTGCTAAAGCTCATTTTGCCTTCTTTTTCAATTTTTCCTTCTGTCACTCCTATATAACACATATGGACGTTTTTTGTCAGAGTTTTCTCTGCAACAACTTGATTTAGGATTATGAAATTTTGTGTACACTTTCAGATAGGCAAAGTGTATTGTGTAAATGAAAAGTAAGGTGCTAATCCTCATTTTGCCTTCTTTTTTCAAATTTTTAATTTTTCCTTCTACCACTCTTATACAACACATATGGACATTTTTCATCAAAGTTTTCTCAGAAACTACTTGATCTAGGATTATGAAATCTTTGACAATTTTGTCTTTTCTCTGAAAGTGTTACAACCTCTGATGGCTACCGCCGGGGGTATGTGAGCTTTGCTCACTCCTTGCTATATTCTACCACTTTTTTCATTTCAGTATTCCCCGTTTACTAGAGGTTGTGATGGGTTCGGCGTTATCATTCCCTAGAATTGTCTCATCTCTTGCCAAGTGCTTCAGTTTTCATACTCTGCCACTTTTCATTTCAGTATCCCACGTTTACTAGAGGTTGTGATGGGTTCAGCGTTATCATTTCCTAGAATTGTCTCATCTCTCGCCAAGTGCTTCTTCAAGATCTGCCATATGTTTGGTAAAACCTTTGTTGACAAGAAGGTAAAGTACCCGTAAATTTCAGCCATTTATTTCTTTAACTCTTTGTAATAGCTTGTGTAATAGCTCGCAATAACAATCTATTAAAAGACAAGTTGAACATGATTTCTTGCACACCCCAAAATGGTAGGTACTACGTCATGATTTGGTTACCTCGAACAACTGATAACTCAACACATTTTGCCCAGTCCCTTGGAGTTCGAGATATTGAGAGTACCTAAATATTTATATACGGTAACTCTAGTGTAAACTTAAATTAAAAATTAAACTAAAATTTGAACTAGTCCATTGGTCTTGTCTACAAGGTGGCTAAAATGTTGTCGCAAATGAATGTCAAACTTTGTACAGTAAAACCTGTGTAAAACGGCCACTCTCAAAAAGACCAAAATTGGTTTTCAAGACTAATCATCGCTTAATGCAGGTCAAAAGTATTGCAGAATGCTCCAAGGAGCATTCTGCAATACTTTCGACCTTCATTAAGTTACCATTTGTGATTAAGATAATTCTTTTGCCTATTTTTGAGTGGCTGTTTTACACAGGTTTTACTGTATATCAATGATCAGAGAGCTAATCCAATCTGGCTGGGACTAGATGGTTTGCTCAGTCATGTCTGTTTTATTTCTTTATGTACTGGGTAATATTGCATGCCCTTTTGTAATATGCTGATTTTTGTCAAATCAACTTTTTCAAAAACCTTCAGGAATACCATCAAGGTGTCAAACAGTTTGGATCCAGATCAGGCCGGATGATTTGTCCGGCCTAATCTGGGTCCAAACTGTTTGCAAAGGTATTCAAGATAAGACACTAGTAGGCAAAGAGTTAACAATTAAGGTGAATTGTGATTTCAGGTAAAGCCCAGATTTATAGATGTACTTCTGATGGAAGAAGAACATATGGGTAGGTACAGATAAACCAAAGGCTTTGAAGCGTGTCTCTATTTACAATACTGATATGTTGTTCTAGTAAAAAAGCCTTCAGGCATTTATTTACATTTACTGGAAAAGCTTTGATATACACAGATGTTCCAGCCCGACTGGCTCATTTTACGCATTCTTGGTCAATCTTTTGAAATAGAAAGACTTAAAGGTCATTGATCAGAGGTCGTGGTACATCTATAGAACAAGTTCATTTGATTTTTTTTTTGTACTTATTGCATATGAGTAAAGCCATTCTTTAACTCTTGACCCTTTAATGGCAGCTTTTTTTTGTTTGCGGATAATCTTTGCGAACAGTTTGGACCCAGATCAGGCCTGACAAATTGTCAGGCCTGATCTGGATCCAAACTGTTCGTCATTCAGATGGTAGTCCCGAAAGATTTTTTTTAAACTTACAAATTTGAAAAAAAAGAAGATACAGATGTCATTTTTTTAAAAATTACCAAGATTGTAAAGAGTGAAACATATATGAGCAGCTACCTAGTGGTGCAAGAAGCCTAACTTTTATCCGGAGTCTTCATCTATGTCTCTGCTATGTGAGTGTGAGCAGCAAAGGCTGTAACATGGGTGCAAGTTTTCATGATTATTCCTGAATTCAGGAATTTGAGGCTGACTTTCCACAGAAAGTCAGCCTCAAAATGCTGAATTAGGGCGATCATAACAGCTTTCTTGATCAATTTTCAGTCTGTCTTAGGACATTTGACCTTTTAAACTTGAAATTGCCAATATTTAGTGGGCATATGGCAAATTTAAAATTGGAGTTTCTAAAGTTCAGGATTTTGGAAATTTTGAACTTTCACCCATGCTGTTATGAGACTGTGCAAATCTGCAGTCTCCTTGGAGTCTTTGCTGCTCACATATATATAGTACCAAAATCTCATGAACTGGCTCTTAATGTTCAATATTTTGATCGCTAGTCACTTGACAAAATGACCCGAGCAAACAGTGCAGACCCTAGACTTTTCTTTTTGCTATACTGAGAAGCATTTTAAGAATCCAAGACCCGATAACTAAACATTTGAGAGCCTGAGGAGAACAACAGGAGTATAGTGGGCCTTGTTGCGAGAAAAATCTGTATTCAGGGTTCAGACCAGGTAAAGTGGGCAATGCCGCAAGAATATCTGTTCTTGAGGTTTCAGACCAGATAATGCTCAAACCAGTCTACTCAGCTACAGAGATTAGCTAGGATACGGAGGTTTTACATATAGCAAGAGGAGTTATGATACTTTCAGAAAGTGAATAACAATGGCTCTGATCAGACTGTACAGTTGCAAGAGGACCCTTTATACATTATGCATTGCCTTGTTAAAACGTAGGTGTCAAAAATTAGTAGCAATTTTGGCAGGCAATACATGTATAATTAACTTGTATGATTTTACGTCGTTATTTTTTTTTTGCATGCAAATTGTGTTTCATGAATTTTTGTCCTCAAAATAAACTTTGGAATTTTTTTTTCAGAAATACAATCAGAGTGTCAAACAGTGTGGACCCAGATCAGGCCCGACATTTTGTCGGGCCTGATCTGGGTCCAAACTGTTTTCAAAGGTTTCAACAGATGACAGAAATGGTCACTATCAGGTAAAGAGTTAAGCAATGTGATCATTATCACATGACTGATGTTTGTACAAAAAAATATTTGGTTTGTGGCTTAACTCGTGATCCTTCTTGTGTGATAATTCCTGATGTCATGATATTCTGGTATGTCTTTCAGACCCCCACAGTAATTTCACCACCAACACTACGCCATTAACCACCTGTGTTGTTCCTGTATATGCTAGTGGAGTTTTAAGTGCATTTAATACGGTAGGTGTCTAGGTGATTTTTACATTTAAAAATCTCCCTCATAAGCTCTAATATTTGGACACCTTAATTTCTAAGGCCTAAAATAAAAACAATGTTTGTTTCAGGTTACCAGACCGTGCCTAATTTTTGGCCACTGGCCCTAATATTTTAAACTTTTTAGGGGATTTCCAAGGGATTTCCCGGTTTGGCCATATTGTTTCCCAATGTAAAAACTTTTAACAAAATAAAAAAAAAAAACCTACCTACTGCCCCTATTTTAAAATTTCATGTAACCTAAAATGCACATTTTATTTTGCCTAATCAAACTTTCCTGAAATTTGAGTAAGGCTGTATGACTACTTAATGATAACAATGACAGAGGTTTTAGAAAATATTTGCATTCTCAGTGTAGTTGCTTTAAATGAAACCATCATTTCTGGCTGCTTGCATTTCTCAAGAACTCAAGGATGCAAAACATTGAAATGTCATGTGATCTGGACCACCCCTCTAGATGGAGTAACGTTAACGTCAGCCAATAACGTTCTTTGTTTATTGATGTTTGCGTGATGTCATTCACGTATCACCACAACATTTTGTTCATGAGTTTCGCTACCTGGCTGTTCCAATACCTCCCTTACGAATGAAATATTTCCTTTTATAAGGATAACTAGCCTGGTTTGGTGGAAGATAATTAAGTTAATTTGGTTGATAATATAGGATGTAAATATAAGGATTGAAGTCCAGATTTAAAGCTTGCACTGAATGATGAAAAACATGAGCTATTTTAATGTCTGTGAAGGTAATGTTTTTCATCATCCAGTGCAAGCTTAAAATATGAATTTCAGTCCTTAATAATAGTCTTTTTCTATACAAGTTTTTTCTCAGATCAGATAAATAGTGTTTAAATTATTAAAATTGGATCAAAACTAAAAAGTTTTACCACTTTTTATATAAAAGGGGTGTTGCATATTGTATATCAGAATCGACCGATCATTTACCTAGTAAGTGTATTGGACTTAAAACACATCATTGCCGAGTTGTCATTTCCCTATACTCACAGTGTATTTGGCATGTGATATCACCATTATGAAATATCTTAAAAACTAACTCAACTGTATGTTACTTAATTTATGCATAATTTATTGGGGGCACCCTTCCTCACATTAAGCAAAAAGTTACATGGAGGTTCATAAAAGAATACAGCAGTGTTTGAATTTTTCACAGCCTCTAGAAACCATATAAGGCAGATGATTTGCCTAAAATATCAAGACTTATGTTCACTGTAGATGAAGAAAAAAGCCACAAAATGTGTTGCCTGCTGTAATTGTGATTGGTACTTCATTGGTTAGTTTACCATTATTAAACACTTCAAGAATTATGCTACAATACACTTGTTTGTTGCAGGAAGAAGACCGGAAACAGTTATCTCAATTTTTACGAGAGGCTCTGTTCTGTTTATCAATATACCAGTCTCCCAAGGATAGTCTCAGGATAGCTGTAACAGAATTGTGGTGAGTGTTTGCAAAACATTCCTTCTAAATCAATTTCACAAAATGCACAATTTGACAACACTGATGCTACAAAATTTTATCTGAGCACCATTTTTCCATGTGACACTACATTTGTGGAGAAATTTTCTCTAAAAAGGGTAATTTTTTTAAGTATTTCATTTCAATGTTCATTTTTCGTGTTACCTGTTTGGCAGAGGTAGTGGCCCTAGGCAAAACATATGTGTATCCAGGCTTGTATCTCTTTAAGGATTTGGGTTTTCTATACAAGGGTTAAAGCATACAGTTAAAACTATGTAAAACGGCCACTCTCAAAAAGACCAAAGATTGGTTTTCAAGGCCGATTATCGCTCAATGCAGGTCAGAAGTATTGCAGAATGCTCCAATACTTCAGACCTGCATACAGCTACCATTTGTCATTAAGAGATTTATTTTGTCTATTTTTGAGTGGCTGTTTTACACAGGTTTTACTGTACATTGTAATTTGTCCAACCCAACTCCATCATTATCTTTTACCAGTGGTACTTTCCTTTTTAAATTCCATCCAGGCATTTGATGTAATGTAAACTATCAAGTCAAATTCACTGAAATTATAAAGATAATTTATAATGTGACGTTGCGTCTGGGAGTGAAATAAGGCCATGCAATAAAATTGATAAACCACTTGTGGTTTACAGATTTTTGGGAAACGTTATGTGGTCCATAACAACATTGCCTACATAATGACAACATTTTAATGTTTTTACGACAGAAATGAGATTCAAAGTAATCGTAATGTCATATGATAAATAGAATCTAACTTGAATGCTCATGTATTATTGAATTTATTAAACAAGTTGAGAAAAAGAGATAAAATGCTCGGCAAACCTCACATTTTATATCTTTTCCTCAACTCCTTTTATAAATTCAATATAACTTGAGCACTCGTGTAAGATCCTGTATGTATTGTATCTTTTGTGTCAGTGTCTGAGTAAATGGTACTAATTGCATATACTTCGTCTTATTAGTTAACCCTGTGTAGACTGGAAACCCCTGAACAAGTATTTTTGCAACGGTGAAGACCCAGATTATATGCTTCAGAATATGGCATTTCATCAGGGTCTGCATTGTTTGCGAAGACAAAATTGATCTTCTCAGAAAGAAATATATATTGTTTTGATATATCTACCTGTGACGCTTTCATCATATCATAATCAGATTTTTGATTAAAGTACAAGTGCATCATCCACATCAGTGGGCCCCCTTCCAGGTAACTGGCTAGCTGCATGCATAGCAGATCTCACACCGGATCTCAAGGTGCTCCTTTCTTGAGGGTCAACTGTTGTGAGCTTCCACTCAGTCTTTACAATGTAAAATAGGCAATTCCATATTCATTCTTTCAACATGAAAAAAGGGTTAAAGTTGCTTGCACAGCTATTCACTTTCAAAGGTAAGATGTCATCCTTTTGGACTACAGTAAAACCTGTCTTACCCGGCCACTCAAAAGGAAGACAAAAAATGGTTTTCAAGACCGATTATGGCTTTAATGTAGGTCCAAGAGAGCATTCTGCAATACTTTCGACATTCATTAAGCTACCATTTGTCATTAAGCCCTTTGTTTTGTCTATTTTTTGAGTGGCTGTTAAGACGGGTTTTACTGTATGTGGATGTGAGGCTCTTTGGAGCCTTGACTTGTACCAAAATCACAATATGAGTCACGACATGTGATTTCCAACAATGTAGCATTTTGACAAGTATAGACTTAGATGAGCCTGTGCAGCCTCCTGTTAAGCTTAGAAACTCCAAATGATGGTCGGTTAGTAGCTTAACTTTCATAAAATATTTAAGGAACTAGCAATGGCTCTGATCAGACTGTGCGTATGCGCAGGCTGATCTGAGGCTTTGCTGGTTGTACTTACCACATTGTTGGAAATCTCATGTCGCGGCTCATATACGAAAAAACGTACATAATAATTCTTTGGCTTTACACTCTTTCTAGTCTAATTCCTTGTAAGTGGAATTTCTTAAAGTTCAAAGTTAATCATTTGTATACTGGAAATCCCGAAAATTTTGAAAACAATGAAGACCCAGCATAGCACAGCATTTCACCAGTGTCTAAAGTTCAAGGTAAAAACATTTAAAAAATAACTCTTTTCTAAAAATTATAACCTGACACTCCTGATATATATGACGGACCATCTTACAATCTAATTGTATCAAACCAAAAGGAAGAATCCATTAGTATACAAAGGGTTAAAGAAAACTTTGATTCTCTGAGATACAATTGTGTAAATATATTTTCAGTTCATCATCGAGCAATCATGAGTTGTTGTTGAATGTCTTATGGGAAGGTGTTGTACACACCTCAGCTCAAGTCAGAGCCACGGCTGCTAGAATGTTTGAGGTATGTATCAAACTTGGAGCTTAAATTGATCATCAGTTTCCACACAAGGGGTAATTTAGAATTCCAAACTGAAGCATTCAACTGCCTAATTATACTCCTTGCATTTACATCTAGCAGCAGACAATTTCAGCAAACAACATTTCAGATGCAATACCACAGGTTTAGATAAACAAAAAATTTCAGCGTAAAATTGTAGATATTTCCTTACCCATCAAGTTTAACATATGTTTTTGGTGCTCAAAAGAACCGTCTCATTGAGACAGTTCTTTTGAGTACCCACAACATATGTTTTGGTTGAGAAATAAGAACATAAAATTTTCGTTACGCACTCTTAACTAAAGTCCTGCAATATTTTTTGAAGCAGGCGAAGGGATAAAGCGGATTTTCTTCACTCACGCCCAACATGATTTGTATTCAAGCTTTCCTGTATTCACTTTAGGGATAACCACATTCAAAATTTTCATTTTGGGGATATATTTTCAGATAAAAGATAATAAGTTTATTATGTCATTATGTGCATAGAGTTTTCTGCATTCTATTCCCTTTTTTGAAACAGTCCAAAATCCAGATCAGCTGGCCTCTTATGAATCCAACTGATGAGGAGCCACACTGTTTTTCTTCCACATGATAAATCTATATTAACCCTCTCCTTCATGAATATTCATTCTAGGCTCCACCCACTATGAATAGTTATATATACCATTGACATAAAGTTAAGCATATTGTACTTCCAATGACCAAAAATAATAAATTCTGATGGTCTAACATACGAGGGTTGTCCCAGTAAATCGTGGACTTTTGTTATAACACATGACTGTGTACAAGTGACTCTATGATATTTAAGGGATGTGTTTATATACATATGTGGAACATCTTGTATAAAAATGGGTGGAATCGCAGTTTAGATAACAAATGTATGAACCTTTACTTGATGGTATGTTCGCGTTAGCGGCGCTCGTCAAAATATTTTCAATGAAACTCATCTAGTCCCCAAAAGGTAGTGTACATTTAATCAAATTTCGCTGTTGTATTTCACACAATGCATTGCCACATCAACTAGTAACTATGTAAGGTAAAGTGTTGAAAATTTGAAACGTTTCGGGTCATTCGCATTGATTTAATAAAATATTTTACATACCTACTACATATCTATTTTTCAGAAAAGCTAACGTTACGGTATGGCGCAACAATTAGACTTTCAATATTATTTGGCTAATTAAACACATAAAACTACGTTCTTCTAATGTTAAATGATTGGTAGAACAGTCACTAGTATCGTAAAATGGATTTCGTGTAAAATTATTTTAGTAATATTACAAAGATAAGCTCCTTTTTGTCAATTGAACAGAACACATGCTATTTTTCTGTTAATTATTTTAATGGTTAATATGTTATCTCGTATTAAATCTAAAAGATCTCGCTTGTTTGTGTGCTTAACATATCTAAACTAACTATATAGTCATTACTTGAACCAGGGAGACTTACTCAACAAATAGATTACAATATTTGTTACAACTTTAGCTTATATAAAAATAGTAGATTCAAAACATTTGACCACCCGTCTTTGAAAATACAGCAAAATAATTTGCGACGTGCTCCGCATACGCTGAGACGCCCTCTAGTAAAGGTTCATAACTTTGCTATCTAAACTGTGATTTTATCCATATTTGTAGAAAATGTGTCTTAAATGTATATAAACATATCGTACAAATTTCATAGAATTCCTGATACACAGTTTCATTTTACAACAAAAGTCCACGATTTACTGGGACATCCCTCGTAAATTGCTTTTGACATTAGTCTACCATACTTATTTTGAGTCGAAAACCGAAATTTTGGTATTCCGAAACATATTCATTGACTTAAAAGAACAGGTTTTCTGGGTCAACTCTCAGTATGCAAAATGTCAAATTTCGATAATGTGTACAAACAACGGATAAGAAAGGAATAAGTTTTTCAGACTTTTTAGACCAGTGTTCCCTCTAAATTGTTACAGCAAAGTTTGACATGTCAGACGATCTGGTAAGGAGCATTTTGAAAGCAAAAATGTACAAATTTTGGTCATGAAATGTTTTAGTGAAATGCAATTCATGCAATAATTTTGTTATTTGACTGTTTAATCTATCCCCATTTGCTGCGAAATATTGCTTGGTGATGTGAGAAGAATCGTTGTGGCATTTACAGACGATAAGATCCAGGAAACAGAATTCCTAGCCATTATCTTAAATACAGCCTAGTCTCAATGGGCAAAAATTTGTCATTATTTAAACCCATTCAAAATTGCCAGAGCCATACAGCTATACCAGTGTGATTTAGCATGTTTTATTATCTGCAAACTTTGACAAGCAGTCAGCAAAACATTCCCAAATTTGGAGAAAATCAACATATTGGTTTTTGGAAGTGTTTTATTAGGTACAGTTCTCACTGTTCCTGTGACGTCATCAGGATTTGTAGAGTACTATATTACTGACTTTTGGATAGTAGAATAACAGTACTTTAAAATGAGCAATAGATAATTATGTAAAAAAAAATGACATTCTGGTAAAAATTAGCGACACAATCAAAATATGCTTAACTTTGTGTCATTAGTATGTTGATACATTGAAAAAAGAAATTACTTGTCAGATCCACTTGTGTGAAATCAGATGTATCATATTTCCATAAGCAAACAAAGTAGACCCTGATCAGGCAGCTCTAAAAAGATCTGGGTCTGCTCTGTTTGCAAAAGCATTAAAATCTTTATGAGATAAAGGGTTGACTCTTTACTTACTATCAGCCACTGTTGTTGTCTGCTGACCACCTATGCAAACAGTTTAGAACAGAGTAGGTCCTGCTCTGGATCCAAACTGTTTGACACACTGATAGTGATTTTGAAAGATTTTTTTTGCATAAATTACTTTTGAAAAAAAAGTCAACAGATGAAAACAATAGCACAAAATATTACCCAGCATGCAAAGAATGTATATTTTGGTGAAGTTACACCACTGGTAGCAGAAGTTCATAATTGAGGCGCGACATGAAATTTTGAACAATGTGGTATGTGCAACCAGCAAAGGCTCAGACCAGCCTGCGCATATACGATGTCTGATCAGAGCCTTAGCTCGTTGCTTGAATATTCTATGACTGTTACGCTACTGTTAAGCTACTGACCAAGCATCATTTGAAGTATCTTAGCTTAACAGGAGGCTGCACAGGCTCGTCTGAGTCTATTCATGTCAAAATGTCACATTGTTGGAAATCACGTCACATCAGTTGATGTAGTGTACGCAACCTATAAAATACTAAGAGCACCTGTGCTTATAAGGTAAAAACCAGTGTGAATAACTCTTTGTCCTTTTGCATGCTTTTTTGTCATCTTTTGATGTTTTTCAAAATCCACTTTTTCGAAAAATTCTTTCTGAAACACCATCAGAGTGTCAAATGGTTTGGTTCCAGATCAGGCCCGACGTTTTGTCGGGCATGATCAGGGTCCAAACTGTTTGCAAAGGTTATAAGCAGATGACACAAGTTGGCAAAGAGTTAATTAATTTTCATTTTTTGTCGTCTGTTGGTGTTTTTCAAAGTCACTTTTTTGAAAAATTCTTTCAGAAACACCATCAGAGTGTCAAATGGTTTAGATCCAGATCAGGCCCAACATTTTGTCGGGCATAATCAGGGTCCAAACTGTTTGCAAAGGTTATAAGCAGATGACACTAGTAGGCAAAGAGTTAATTAATTATCATTTTTTGTCATCTGTTGGTGTTTTTCAAAGTCACTTTTTTGAAAAGGGAGCGCAGTGGCTCAGTGGCTCAGTGGTAGAGTGCTTGACTCGAGACCGAAGGGCCGCGGGTTCGAGCCTCACCGGCGTCACTGCGTTGTGGTCCTTGAGCAAGACACATTTATCCTAGCTTAGTACTGGTTCAACCCAGGAAGACCGTCCCGCATAACTGAAAGATTGTTGAGTGGACGTAAAGAATCAAATCAAACAAACAAAAAACTTTTTTGAAAAATTCTTTCAGAAACGCCATCAGAGTGTCAAATGGTTTGACGTCGGGCCTGATCAGGGTAAAAACTGTTTGCAAAGGTTATCAGCAGATGACGCAAGTACGCAAAGAGTTAATTACTTATCTTTTTTTGTTGTTGTCTGTTGATGTTTTTCAAAATCTACTTTTTTGAAAAATTGTTTCGGGAACAACATCTTTGGATCCAGATCAGGCTTAACATCTTGAGGGGCCTGATCTGGGTCCAAACTGTTTGCAAAGGTTATCAGCAGACAACACTAGTAGCCAAAGAGTTAAAAATCTACATTTACAGCTCAAAACTTTTAGCTGCACAAGTCTTTTTGTAAGATTAAATTTATCCAAACAAATGTGGTATTTTTCTTGTATGGTTCCCTTACAGATTGTTATGCATGGTATCAGTGAAGTGTTAGCTTCTACAAGAGTGGTACCAGCCCTGGTTACCCTTGGAAATGATCCAGAAATGTAAGTTTATACAGTAAAACCTGTCTTAAGCGGTCACTCATAAAGAACAAAAAAATTGGTTTTCAATTACATTTATCGCTTTATGCAGGTCAAAAGTATTGCAGAATGCTCTTAGGGAACATTCTGCAATACTTTCGACCTTCATTAAGCTACAATATTTTATTAAGACCTTTGTTTTTTCTATTTTTAAGTGGCCCCTTAAGACAGGTTTTACTGTATTTGTACATATTTTATCGTAAATTGTCAGGTGATTTTTTTATGTTTTCATTCTATACTATGAACATAAAATTAAGCAACTGTTTGCAAGGATCAGTCCATCCACATGGGACCTAAAGGTTGATTTCCTGGCATGAAGATACAAGTGCCGATCATCCCTCAAGGATTTCAGAGTAAAAACTAAGGAATTTTCAGTTATAGCAGTTAGATTTAAAGACCAGCGAACAAAGTGGGTATTTCTGAGCATATGGGGAAGTCAACACCCTTTTGAAGTGATTGTTTAGTCAGTGAAACCAAGAAAAAATTTTTTAAAAAACAAATGCTGTAATTTGCTGAAATTTTGTCAAGTAATAAAATGAAGTTTTTCGCAATTTAAAATTCATTCATGCTTTTATGTTATCGCCTTTAAACAGTGTTTCAAATCAGTCTCTCCTGAAAGTTATGTACAAGTATGGTTTTTAAATGCCAACGAACATGTTAAGACAAATTTTGTAAAAAAAACCCATCTTGGATGTTACAGAGCATGAGCCTAAACTGAAAGTTTAACGTCACCATTTTCTCTCAAACTGGTCACACCAATCTTCAGTAATTTAAGGTTTTAATCAACAATGACATGGATTGTTTTTAGCCTACGATTGCTCTGTATTCTGATTCTCTGTTGAAATGTACCACAGAAATTAGACCAAATGCCTATGCTGTGACATCAGTAAAGGCAGCTGAGGTTTTCCAGCATAAAATATCTGTCACATCCATGGGTGAAAGTTTTCAGGTTTATTCCTGAATTCAGGATTTTGAGGCTGACTTTCCATTGAAAGTCAGCCTCAAAATACTGAATTGTGCAAGATTATTATAGCTGTTCTGTGTTGTACTCAGTTTATTGAAAGACAATTGGCCATTTAAACTTCAATTGTTGATGATTTGTAGGCATACTGCAAGTTTTAAGTTTTGAATTTCTAAAGTTCAGGATTTTGAATTTAATAAGCTTAGGATACATAAGAGAGACCAAAGAGACTATACAAAAATCCACACGTTTTCCATTATTATATTACTTGCAATGGATGGGAATTTTGCTTACTGGCCCCTTCTGCAGTCATTGCTTTTCCCAACCCCTATTTAAAGGATGACGTCTGTAAATTTGTGGCTTCATTTGCCTAAACCCTGCTCTCTTTATTACAATTGAAATGTATCCCAGCTAAGTACTGGTTCAACCCTAGAAGACCTGTCCCTGTTTAACTGAAAGATTGTTGATGGGACGTAAAGAATCAAATCAAACAAACAAAATCTGTAAATTTGTGGCTTCATTTGCCTAAAACCCTGCTCTCTTCATTACAATTGAAATGTACTTGATAATGCACTTAGGTGAGAAAAAATGAGATTTGAAACATTAAAAATTGCTACATATATTGTGCATACTGTAAATTTGGAAATTTTTGGGAGGGTTTTATTTTTGCGAAACTTCGCATATGCAAGTTTCGTGAAAGTAAAACCCTCGCAGAATGGTGAAATCACTCTGTCGTTTATTGATATTGGTAAATCATGCCCTAGGGTCGACTTTTTAACGTCACAAATATGTCTTTTAGTGCTATTCGGGAAAATAAAATTCTTGCGAAAATTTCCAAATTTACAGTAGTATATTTGTTTTGTTTGATTTAATTCTTAACGTCCCATCAACAATCTTTCAGTTATATAGGGACGGGTCTTCCTTGGTTGAATTAGTACTAAGCTAGGATAAATGTGTCTTGCTCAAGGACCACAACGCAGTGACACCGGTGAGGCTCGAACCCGCGGCCCTTCGGTCTCGGGTCAAGCACTCTACCACTGAGCCACTGCACTCCCTTTACAGTAGTATAGATTATGGTAGACAACTCTTCCATGTTTGAGTTAGAGAAACTAATGGATTTCCAAATCAGTTTCACTTAAATCCAGTAGTGTAGATTTTTGTTTGCTGATAACTATTACTAACACTTTGGATCCAGATCAGGCCTGACAAAACGTCAGTCCCTGTTTGACTCTTATATGGTACTGCTGCTGTTGAAATTTTTTGAGAAAAAAAGTTGAAAAAAAAAATGAAAAAAAAATAGCTGACTACAAAAATAAGCATATACAGAGTAAAGACATATCTGGACAAGCTTGATCGAGGCCAGCAAAATATTGTACATTGATAGTGGGACTTCCATTTTAGGTTTTATAGTTCAACCATCATTGAAATCAATTGTGACAGATAACTGATGCTCTGATCAGACTGCACATTTCAGGCTGATTAACCCTTAATGCGCCAATCGTAACAAAAGTCCTCTGCTTTTCTCGTCTGCTGAAATGTTTAAAAAGCGTCAATGGCAAACAGTGTGGACCCAGATCAGACTGCTCCTATAGGAGCAGTCTTTTCTGGGTCCAAGCTGTTTGCTTCTATACTTAATTTGTCAGTATTGTTAGGTAATTATTTGCAGCAGACGACTTCAGCAGATGACATTTTCAGATGCATTTTTTCTTGACACTTTAAGGATAAAAGTCTGAGGTCTGCATATGCCAAACAATAAATTTTCACAAAGTCCATCCATTTTGGCTGATATATGAGGCCCTTCTGTTCCTTGTCCCTCTGAAATAAATTGACTTGTTCCCTTGTACCCAAAAGAATAAAAAAATGTTGACTTATCTAAATATCTCTATATACTACCAGACCCCCTCACATATATTATAGGCAGGATGTACTTTGTACACTCCGGATGATAGAGAATACTAGTTGAGTGTCATTTGATATCAAGTTTACCAGGTAAGGCTTTGAGAACGCTTGTTGACATTCCGGGGCTTGGGGAGCGATTCAACATGCGTTCTCAAAGCCGAGCATGGTAAACTTGATGTCAAAAGTGTGTTGATTCAGCATCATTTGTGACGTCATTCAAAAAGTCAAACGTCATCATGACCTGATTAAGGCACATGCCGTGAGATAGACAATACTTATCAGACCAACGTGTAACAATGCAATAATATAAGCGGTAACTGATAAATTGACTTATGTTCCTTGTTCCCAAATAGTGTCTTTGTTCTCCTGTTCCATTCAAATTGTGTCCTTCCTTCACTTGGTAACCTTAATTCATGCATTAAATTAGTTACGCAAAGCTGTTTGAAGCCATTATCAAATGAATGAAAATCCATGTTCAAATCATGATGTTCACGTGCCGTTTGAACATGGATTTTGATTTGAAAATACTTAAAATGAGCCCTGATTTGTTTGTCTGACAATACACGGAAAGTGTTGCAGCCCGGACTGATCATTACGTCGACGTTTTTGTTTGTGAAAATGTTGCATGTGTTATGACATTGTGACGACATGATGTTTGAAAGTTTAACCCTTACACCATTTTGTTTTGAAAAAAAAAACAGTGTAAGAAAAATGGTATTTTAAAGTTCTAGCAGCGTTTTCAGTGGACTTTTGATGGGAATCAGGTAAAATATGCAAGAATAACTATCACCCATGTTTGTTTCATTTCATTTACAAATGCTGGGTCCTAACGGCCTTGTGTTCAAACAGCTACCTCAGGACCTGGCAAATGTTTATGCATGAAAAACATGTGTGATCCCTATATTTGTTGCCTACTTGGTAAATTTGCATGATTTTTTGTCGTCTGTAGATTATTTAAAAATCAAATTTATCGAAAAATTCTTTCAGGAACACTATCAGAGTGTTATATAGTTTGGATCCAGATCAGGACTGACATTTTGTCTGTCCTGATCTAGGTCCAAACATTTTGCAAAGCTTATCAGCACACCACTAGTTGGCAAAGAATTTAAATGCCCATTTTCCCTGTTCCTCCCAAGCCCCCTGGGGTGGCCTCATATAAGGACAGTCTATGTCTTGATTATTATCACAGTCTACTCAAGTTCTTCATTTTGCATTAATTGTTCCCAAAAAATAAGTTGTTCATGTATTATTGAACAATGCAGACCCCTATCAACCCTGCACAGAAGTGCAGGCTTGATCTGGGTCTGCATTGTAACTATAGGATATATGATGCAGTGTTTTTTGGGGAGGGGTGTTAAAATTTTCCCATAGACTTAATGTAAATACATTCATGTTTGATTTATCATAACATTTTACTGAATAAAGATTTTTCCATAAAATTTTCAGAGAAGTAGCATCAATGTTTTTTCTCAACATGTGCTAGGTTTCACTTTTATTGATAAATTTTCCATAGAGCTCTACACATTCCAGTAAGTGTCCCGTTTTATTCCCTATCAATCCTATAGTAAAATTGACAAAAAATTTGATACTCTTGGAAAATTTAACACATACCCAAAGAAAATCAGTATTTTCAATTGAAACTTTGAGTAATTACACCTAAGATATTGTGGTCTAACTTGGATGGAGTAAAACTTTTCTATTTTCGATAATTCTGAAATGAACAACTAAACTTGGGGAATTTAACATTATGGCTGTGGTAAAAAGTGACATGGGGCTTAACTTATTTTGACCAGTTTATATTAAATTTAGGGAAATATGACTGTCTGGTGAGAACTCCCCAGTGGCCAGATGTACAGATCGACGTCATTAGTCTTCCTTATAACTGTGTTGTGTCAGGCAAATGGCGCATTAGTGCGTTACATAGAATAATACTCTGCATCTTTTCCTTCAAAAAGTCTATATGAGCTATATATTTATGGTTATATGCATCTTGAAATTCAATTATATGATAATTATAATTCAATTATATACCACTGAAATGAACAACTTTTGTTGTCTGCTGATAACCTTTGCAAACAGTTTGGACCGAGATCAGGACCGACAGAAGCAGTTCGACACTGATAGCATTTCTAAAAGTATTTTACGAAAAAGTTGATTTTGAAAAAATTCAGCAGACAACAACAAAAGCATGAGAAATTACCCAGTATGCAAAGAGTTAATTATGGAATGTGATGAACGTTGATGAAAATTGCAAGGACATTTCGGTGATTTATATGCTTTTAGTCCATTTATGGCTCCAATATTGAGCGCAAATACCTAAATATTGCATAAAAGAGAGATAGCATAAGTTTTTGAGAAGTTTCTCATTGCACATGTTTAATGCAATACACATTAACACTTTACCTACTAGTGTCGTCTGCTGATAACTTTTGCAAGAGTACCTAGTCTGGACCCAGATCAGGCCAGACAATATGTTGGGCCTGATCTGGATCCAAACTGTTTGACACTCTGATGGTATCCCTGATAGAGTTTTCCGAAATTGATTTTGAAAAAAATCAGCAGACGACCATAAGGTTTAAAAATTACCCAGTAGGCAAAGTTAATGTCTAATGTACAGCTTCTCAAAACCTCCAAAGCCAAAGGGTTTTGAAGGATGATTTTTATCACAGTTTTCACTCTTATCACTCTAAAAGTGCCCTTTTATCCAAATTTTACTGCTAGATCCTATTTAAAGGCCCCATGATGCCAAACATGAGAAAAAAGTATTTAGCAACACAAGCTGGCAAGAGAGACCTTGCACAACTTGACAGATCTGAGCTAGAGGTTACAAAACTTTTTCATGCTCAACTCAACGGAGCATGAATTTTATCCTGCTCATTAAAACTATAAAAATGATGTAAATAAAAGACTATTATTCACGCTAGAGAACCACTGTACTCGAACAGCGCAGTCATTGTATGGAGGTTGCAGTCGACGAGTGCACAAAATAGAGTACCTAGCTGTTAATAGAGGTAATATTTTGGTCAATTTTTTACTTCTGAAAATATTCATTGCGAATTGTTATCACTTATAAATCCAGTTATGTATCTGCTTAACAAAATTTTTGTGGGTTAAGTGATAGGTGCTACAGCGCCAGAGTTATGCCAAAATTGTGATTTTTCCTGAAAAAGAGGATGAAATAAAATTTTGCTTATGTTCTCGAATTTATCCTTACTTTTGATAAAATGCAAAATGCCAATCCTTTAATGTGCACAAAGTTTGAAATCTGAGGACAGAGCATTTCCGAAGTTATTCAAGCTTTTCATACTGTATGCATAGTTCTGTATATCGGGTGTTCTGGCCCAGTAGTCAAATGTCTAAATAAAACCAATATGAAACAGTCAACAACCCGACCACTGGGCCAGAACACCTGATTTACAGAACTATGCTACAGTATGAAAAGATAAAATAACCTTCAAAATGCTCTAGCCTCAGTTTTCGAAGTTTTTTCACATTAAAGTACTGATATCTTGCATTTTAGCTGAAGTAAGCATAAATTCGAGAACATAAGCAAAAATTTCTTTCATCCACTTTTTCAGGAAAAAAAACAAATATTTGACATAACTCTGGCACTGTAGTAACTATCAGTCAATCTACACAAAAAATGTTAAGCAGATACATAGCTTGAATTATAAATGACAATATTTCGCGATGAATATTTTCAGAATTAAAATATTGACCAAAATATTAACCTTTTAAAAAGCTAGGTACACTATTTTGTGCACTCATCGACTGCAACAACCACGCAATGGTTGCAAATTTCAAGTACAGAGGTTCTATAGCGTGTTGTTGCTTTCAAACTATCAGATGTAACTATATAATCCTTGCTTAATACTGGTTCAACCCAGGAAGACCCGTCCCAACATAACTATAAGATTGTTGACTGGGACGTAAAGAATCAAATCAAACAAACAAAGATGTAACTATCATGCTAATAAATGTTAAAATGCCAACAAGCATTTAAGTTTTTATGAGCAGTTGAAATTTCATTCTCAGTTGAAGTTTTACAAACTCGTGGCCTGGCTCCGAATTTTACAGTCTTTTTCATGCTTAACTATACTGAGCACGGAATTTATCCAGCTCATAGATGTTTAAATGCCAACAACTGTTGATATTTTAACAGTTATAAGCAGGATATACAACAGCTGAGAGTTTTAAACCAAAAAAAAATCCTCATTTTTCAGTATGTTAGTTTTTTTTATGAGAAGCTGAAATTTCATGCTCACTTGAGTTGAACATATATTTTTTTTTATAACCTGTGGGCCTTTTCTCAGTCTTCAGTGTATGTCAATATACAGTCTATACAATTACTTTGTTCTCTGAGTGCAAACTGGATTAACTCTTTGCAAACTGGGTAATTTTGCATTTTTAGCTCACCTGAGCCGAATGCTCTCGGTGAGCTTATAGGATGGGACTCCAGCCGGCCTCTCTCCGTCTGTTCACACTTTCAGACATGAATATCTCTGAGACCAGCTGGCAGATCATAATCAAATTTCATCTTAAGCATCATTGGGGTGGGGTATTTGGTTTTGGGCCAGATCGGATCAGAACTCTGTTTTCCATGGCAACAGATAGCTCCCATAGGGTTATAATGGGGAAAATCTTGTGAGCACTCTACCTCTTCCATTTTTCATTGGATCTTCTTTATTCTTGCCGGTAACAAGGACAGCAATAAAAGCTTGGATGGGTTCGAAATTCGGCAAGATTGGACCAGGGTCTGCAGAGTTAGCTACCCTTGAACGTCTGAAGAATTCTCCATAGACTTATAATGGGAGAAATGTTGTAAGCACTCTAGTGCTTTCATTTTTGAATGGATCTTCATTATTCTAGCAGGTAAAAAGGACAACCATAAGAGCTTGAATTATTTTGAATTTCTGCCAAATCCCATCACCAACTACTGAGTTAGCTGCCCTTGAGCATTTGAAAAATTAATGTATAATGTTGTGAGCACTCTAGCACCTTCATTTTTGATTGGATCTTATTCATTCTTGCAGGTACAAGGACAGCTATAAAAGCTTGGATGGGTTCAAAATTCGGCATGATCTGACCAGGGTCTGCGGAGTTAGCTGCCCTTGAACATCTGAAAAAATCTACATAGACTTATAATGGGAGAAATGTTGTGAGCAGCCTAGTGCTTTCAGTTTTGGATGATTCCTCATCATTCTTGCAAGTAGCAAGGACAACTATAAAAGCATGAATGAGTTTGAATTTCTTCCAGATCCCATAGCCAACTACTGAGTTAGCTGCCCTTGAGCATTTGAAAAATGAATGTATAATGTTGTGAGCACTTGAGCACCTTCATTTTTGATTGGATCTTATTCCTTCTTGCAGGTAACAAGGACAGCTATAAAAGCCTGGATGGATTTGAAATTTAGCAAGATCAAACATGGGTCTATGGAGTTAGCTGCCCTTGAATGTCTGAAAAAATCTCCATAGACCTATAATGGGAGTAATGTTGTGAGCACTCTAATGTTTTCATTTCTGGATCGATCTTCATCATTCTTGCAGGTATCAAAGACAACTATAAAAGCTTTAATGAGTTTGAATTTCGGCCACACTTGACCAGCAACTATAGTTAGCTGCCCTTGAGTGTCTAAGATATAGCTCTATAAATTGTTTTGACCATTCTAGTTCATTCATTTTTCATTTGATCTTCTTCATTCTTGTAGGTAACCAGGACATACATAAAAGCATGAATGAGTTAGAATTTTGGTCAGATCTCATCACTGACTATGGAGTTATCTACCCTTGAGCATCTGAAAAATATAGTTTTGCCAGATTTCCTCCGCAAGTTCCATTCAGATCTTTTCAATACTTGCAGATAACCAGATTTGGCATATTGAATATATTCCTGATCACTGTTTCAAGTTCAGAGTTACCTGCCTTTGAGCATCATAAATTATGGTGACTCCAAACATTATGCTGGCTCCCAGGCGAGCGATTGTTGCCCATTCTCATCTGCTTATCTTCAAAATTAAGTTTTTGGAAAGAAAAATCAGGAAAATTGTCATAATGTCTTACAGTTTAGATCTAGATCAGGTCTTCTGTTGTTGTTGAGTCGTTGTTGATTGTTTCTCCCATTGTGGGAGTCTGTAATTGTTCTACGTTTTGACGTGTGTTACTTTGTGTCCATTTTAGTTTTGCAATCATCTTGATGGGGAAGAGAGAGATTGTTGCTTTGTTTAGTTTGTCTTTTTGGTGTCTCGTGATTGTTGTGTGACTCTTCATCGCGGTGCCACGGGTTTGTCTGCAGTTTGAGATTGTGGTATTTCTTGATCATACTCACTTACATGTACTATTTTTGAATGTTTTTTTGGCCCTGATCTGAGTCTCAACTGTTTGCAAAGGTTATCAGGTTATCAGCAGGTGGCAAATGCAGGCCAAGAGTTTAAAACTATCAATTTGAGTGCAAACTGGATTAAATATATTAAAAGAATTTGAATTTAACCCTTAATGCGCCAAACGCAACAAAAGTCGTCTGCTTTTCTCGTCTGCTGAAATGTTTAAGAAGCCTCAATTGCAAACAGTCTGGACCCAGATCAGACTGCTCCTATAGGAGCAGTCTGTTCTGGGTCCACACTGTTTGGTTTATACTTAATTTGTCAGTAATGTTATTTGCAGCAGACGACTTCAGCAGACGACATTTTCAGATACATTTTTTTCTTGGCGCTTTAAGGGTTAATTTTACATTGACTTGTTATCAGAGTTATAAAGACAGGACAGCATCATGCTTACAGTAAAACCTGTGTAAAATAGCCACTCAAAAATAGACAAAATAAAGATCTTAATGACAAATGATTTGGAGCATTCTGCAATACTTTTGACCTGCATTAAGCAATAATTGGTCTTGAAAACCAATTTGTGGTCTTTTTGAGAGTGGCCGTTTTACACAGTTTTTACTGTATATGATTCCTTCTCCAGTTAGCTATTTTGTCTAACGCTATGAGTAACCATGGCAACGTTATAAGACAAATTTCAATCCCAATAGGCTTGTATCTGGAAAATGTATTTGTCATTTTTTCTCCTTTAATAAAATTGCTGTTCATTTAATACCACTTCTGGTATTTTCTTGAGGAAATGATACTGTAATAAAGATGATCTCTTTATTTATTAGCTCTTGTTGGCTAACCCTTAAATGGCCACATGACTATATTTTCAAATTTTGTCTCTGCTTAAAGAAATCAAATAAGGCTTGATATTTTATTTGAATCGTCTACTAGCAGACAATTCACATGGAATTTCAAGCCTTATTTTGACTGAAAATCAAGATAGTTGCCAAAAAAATTGTTGTCTGCTGCAGTGGTGATTGACAATTAATGGGTGAACGTTTAACTCTTATTAAATTTACAGCTGGTGACATTTTATAAAAAATAAATCCATTGGAAATCAAAAACTCTTGATATTTGTTGTTGTTTTGATGCTTTACATCTCAGTTAACAATTTTTGAGTCATGTCAGGTTGTTTTTCTGTCTTCCGTTTAACACAGTGCCTCTGGTGAGTCTCAAACTATACTTAAATATTGAAACGCAACAGACAAAAATATAATTTTTGCGTGTTTAAATGACGGTTTGGTGAAATATCTTTCGAAAATTTCTTATGGAGTATTTATAGCATGTGATGAAATACTAAAACGTCATTTTAACGCTTCATTTTATGCTACAAGATGAAAACATATGAAACCGTAAAATGTGACGTTAACGTCAGAATAAAGATCAAGAAACCCCGTCTTTTCCATGTTTTGTTATTTGGCGTCGACCTGACAATGTGCAAATTAAACAAACGTCCAATCATATTCGTAATGCAGTCAAATATTGCGTCAAAACACGCTACTTGAAACAATAAACGTCACTTAGAACCGTCGGGTTTGGGTTGCTGGTGAATATACGGGATAAGATAAACCTAGAGACATCAATGCATGCTTTCTTTGAAAAAAAATGATTTTTAAGATACCGTAGAAATACGCTGGTAAGGTGTTTATATTGACGTTAGCCAAACAAAACACGGCATAGTGCAACAGAAAACATCTGATTACATGCTGAGAGTGAACACCAAACGTGTTAACTGTAACCTAATCTTTGTCACTGAACCTTTTTATCATTAGAAAAACACATAAACATCATGGAAACCATTAAAACGTAGGATGTCGAACTTTTACGTCAGAATTTAGGTTTTTTGACGTCTGAAGATCTCAAGTCATAATTCTTGAACAAAACGTCCATGTAATGAAAAAATCCCAAGCAGAAAATAAAGTTTACGCGTTTCACGCAGTATTCAGAGTTGACGTTAATGACGTTAAGCCGTTTCAGAATCCTACAGAAACGTCGCCATTTGATCATTTCTTTGATCCGCAATCCAAGCCAAGACTTTTTAAAACAATAAACTGATGGTTGATTTAAACTTTGCTTTTATTGAAAGGGGGGGGGGGGGGGGTGGTCAGGCTGGTTATGCGCATACCAAAATGATTACGTAATCGATAATTGTGTTGAACCTGCTGTAAATTGATGGGCACATACTGCTCCTATGGATGAATATCATTTGCACTAGAAACTTGCATCACATTGTATGCTTACAGTGACTCAAAGTTTGTGTTGCGTTTCTTTATTCCTTAAGTATAGCAACCTTCACTCTACTACTGAGCATACACTTGATATAATTGCATGTGAAACATTTGTTAGCATGCAATTCTCATAGAATATCAGCAGTCATGACCAACAGTTAACCCTTAATGCTCCAATTGTAACAAAAGTCGTCTGCTTTTCCGTCTGCTGAAATGTTTAAGAACAGGAGCAGTCTGTTCTTGGTCCACACTGGTTGCTTCTATACTTAATTCGTCAGTAATGCTAGGCAATTATTTGCAGCAGATGACTTCAGCAGATGACAATTTCAGATGCATTTTTTTTTCTTGGTGCTTTAAGGGTTATTGAGGAGCACAGTGGCTTAGTACCCAGCATGCAAAGAATTTAAATGGAGACTCACATGCTGTAAATGCACATTTGTGTCATTCTGTTTTCTTTTACACAGTCATGGCTTCAAATACCATGCATAGCATGTGCAATGTCGAGGAGCTGCATACATTTTACAGAAATTGTCTTGACCAACTCAGATGGCAGCAATGTAGTTGTCCTACTAGTGTCATCTGCTGATAACTTCTGCAAACCTGTTTGAATCCGATAAGGCCCGACATAACGTCGGGCCTTATCGGGTTCCAAACTGATGATATTACTGAATTTTTTTTTTCCAAAAATTCAGCAGATGACAATAACATGCAAAATTACCCAGTATGCCAATAGTGCAAGAGCTACTTGCAATAAATTTTGAATTTACTTTCAGCACTGTAAGAATAGCTACAATACCAGCCCTTGGTACCATTATAGAATCCATATCTTCCAGAGAGGTAAGGTGTTAATAGACTTTTCGCTTATTGTAAAGGCAGCAACTTTAATATTCATATCTGGGCGTGGTTTGGTTATTTCATCTGCTAAACAAGGGAAATCAGGCTCTTTTTATAACTTGGTGAAGAATTAATAAGTTGTTTGGGCCGCGCAAATGTGCATGCATTTCATGAAAATCCCAACCGTATACACACTGAACTCACATTTATTAACCTTTAAAGCGCATAATCACAAAGTGTTTGTTTTTTGTAGTCCACTAAAATATTTGAAGCCTCATAAACAAACAGTGTGGACCCAGATCAGACTGCTCCTACAGGAGCAGTCTGATCTGGGTCCGCAATGTTTGCCTCTATGCATATGTTAAAGACATTTTCAAATGCAGTTATTTTGCTAAATAATGTGTTTTGCGTCTATACTGAGGTATACAGTTACTTTTAAATAAAACCACGCCTCATTTTCAGCTTTTTACCAATGTCTAAGGTCCTAGTTACGCATCTTTTACAATTACCAAAAAGTCATATAATATAATAGCAACATTGAAAGTAAGAAGTCCTGCCCTCCAAAGCTTTCAATTCTCTACTATACAAACATCGGTAACTTACTTATTTTTCATTCAATTTAGATTGGGTTTGCGACAGATTGCATGATTTTATAAGGGCTTGCATTTCAGTTTCACTTGTTTTCGATGTTGCCATTCCCTTAATATGAGCATCCATACTAGGATTGGAAAACCAGGGGGATTTGAAATGATAAGAGAGCATTTCATATTTAAATATTTATTTGTTTCTCTGGCCATTTTTTTAAAAACAGATGCAGCAGGGCGGCTTTTTATTTTAATTTTTATTCAGCAGAAAATAGATGCGGGAACTTTTTTTTTTGAAATTCAAAGGATTTTTTTCGGAAATATTTAAGTCAGGCCATAAAACTTGATAAGTAGATTTGACTTCATCACCTATGCATGGGAGCGCAGTGGCTCAGTGGTAGAGTGCTTAACTCGAGACCGAGAGGCCGCGGATTCGAGCCTCACCGGCGTCACTGCGTTGTGGTCCTTGAGCAAGACACATTTATCCTAGCTGAGTACTGGTTCAACCCAGGAAGACCCGTCCCTTTATAACTGAAAGATTGTTGATGGGACATAAAGAATCAAATTAAACAAAAACAAAAAATCACCTATGCATAAAACTTACACTGTTGGGGCTCGATAACTAACAAAACACAGTAAAAAAGATCGAGGAAATACCGGAAATGGAGTCGAGAATAAACAAACTAGCCAACATTACCGGCAATGGACCACAACGTCCGAGTGAAACCACATGGTCGTTACCGATAATGATGTTAAGAAATTGGAAAAGCGTTTTTTTTTCTTTTTTAGAAAGCAATAAAAAAAAGTAATGCTGGGCTTTTAAAACAGATGCGGCGGTGCCCGAGAAACAATTCAATATTTTTTTTTAGCCTTAAGTTTGATATTTTTTCTTCTTTGTCAATTCTAAAAAAATGGAGGGGATTTTTAAATAATTGCGGGTTAGGGGATTCACCCATACTCTTTCTTAGAATAGAGACAAGTACAGTTTAATAAGAAAAAACTGTCAAAGGTCTAAAAAAAAGTCTTGTTTCTAGTTTCTCCCATATTTAGATTTTTTTTGTCTGCTGCAGTCTGGAATGAGGATTAACACTTTAAGTACTAATTTCGTCTGCTGATAACTTTTGCAAACAGTTTGGGCCCAGATCAGGATTGACAAAACATTGGGAGGAGTGCAGTTGCTCAATGGTAGAGTGCTTGACTCGAGACAGAGGGGTTGCGGGTTCAAGCCACCCCGGCATCACTGCATAGTGTCCTTGAACAGGACAGATTAATCCTTGCTTAGTACTGATCAACCAAGGAAGACCCGTCCCGCCATAACTGAAAAATTGTTGGCTGGGACGTAAGAATCAAATCAAACAAATAAAACATTGGGTCTGATCTGGATCCAAACTGATGGGATTCCTGAATTTTTTTTTTGGAAAAAGTTGATTTTGAAAAAAATCAGCAGACAGCCAAAGAACATGAAAAATTACCCAGCATGCAAAGAGTTTAAGATATATGAGCCAGTGCATGAAATTTCCAACAATGTGGCATTTTGACATGTGTAGACTCGGACGAGCCTCTGCAGTCTCCTTTTAAGTTTAGAAACTCCAAATGGTGTTCAGTCAGTAGCTTAACAATCATAGTATACTCAAGGAACTAGCAAAGGCTCTGATCAGACTGCGTGTATGCGCAGGCTGATCTGAGCCTTTACTGGTCGCACTTACCTCATTGTTGGAAATCTCATGTTATTTCAGATGTTGGACAGGGTATATATGCAGCTACAGACATTTCTAGATGTCCCGGTGTACCGAGAGGAACACAGTCTACATGTTGAACTGATCGCTACATTTGCCAGGGTTGGACCAAATGCTGAGCCTAAATACAGGGATGAATGTAAGTACAATTAACAGCATATAATCTTGGGCAGATTCAGAGGGGGGGAGGGGGGGGGCGGGGGGGCCCTGACCCCCTGAAAAATCACCAAAATATAGGGTTTCTTAGCAAAACTGGTCCGGATTGCCTGAAAATCACAAAGCTACCAAGCAAGCATTTAATGTTGGGCCATCATCGGCCCGCCAGCGTTTTGCTGGTGGGCCGATGATTGCTCACTTTTGTTGGTATTTGGTCATCTCTCATTATCTAAAAAAAACAAAACAAAAAACGTTGTTGGAGTAAAAATGGACCCCTTCTGGCAAAATTTTCTGGATCCGTGCATGAGAATTTCAATTTTTAGCCCATCAACATTTGGCTTAATGCAGCAGAGAAGATGCAGCTGAGATTATACCTGTTCCCATGTGACCTGAAATAAATTGGGATGGTACCTGTTCCCTTATTGCACTTGTTATGGCCCAATCACTCTCACATTGAGTATCTATACATACCCAGTCAGCACCCCATCATGGGCCACTATTAGCCCACCAGTGAAACGCCATCCAGATGGCGTTTCGCTGGTGGGCCGATAGTTGCCCGATTTTACAGCTTTCTGGGTAGTAGATTTTGCATAGCTTCTAGTTTATAATCAGTCTCTGACAACTGTGTCAGGGAGTCGACTCTTTGGCTAAGTGGTTAAAGCATTGGTCTTGTACCAGGGCTGCCTGGGTTTTTATTTCCAGCCAGGGAGCGAGAATATTTTCAGCTATGCTTTTCATATGTTGCGGCTAAATGTTGTGAGACCCGGAAATATAAATGTTTTCATATGTTCCCTGTTTCCCAGTATTTTCTTTGTTCCCCTCAAAGTTTGGCCTTTGTTCTCAAGTTCACCTGATTAAATGCCCTAGTTCCCATGTTAATATCATGAGGAAACCTGTCTATGATGTTTTTGACCAGCCTGAGCTACTACACTCCCTCATTATGGTCATGAAAATGTGCATGTATCAAGAACAGTGCAGTCCCTTTATAGCCCCTATGCTTGGGGACCATAGGAACGAACTATGTTATAGGTGAAGTGTGTTATAAAGGGACAATTTTTCAAGGGAATCATATGCAAATGACTAAATGGTCATTTGCCTATAATTCTTTTGTAAAATTCTGTTGTAAAAATAATAGGACCATAGAAATGGATCATATTTTAAGTTAAACATATTATAAAGGGTCAAGTTTACAAGGGAACTATAGGCAAATGACCAGATGGTCATTTGCCTATAATTCCTTCGTAAAATTCTGTTGCAATAAATTGGGAGCCACACCATGACTGTGTCATACCAATACCCAAATCCATGGCTGTGCTGTAAAGGGACTGCACTGGAGACGTTTTTTTTGTGTACCTACAACATAAGTTTTGGTTGAGAAATAAGAAAAATAATTTTCCAGTACGCACTCTTATCTGGAGGCCTGCTCATAGCATATGTGCAAAGCCTCCTTTAAACAATCATGCTGTGGTGTACAGCGGGGTTAGAGCTGTTATATTTGACCTGAGCCTTTTCTACATCAATACTTTGTGTATGCAAGAAGGGAAGGTTCTGACGTGACTGCAGCTAGGTATATGAAGGCTCGTCGGAGCCTTCACCGCTCGCCAATGTACCAATATCTTTCGTGCTGAGCCATATTTTGTGGCCATTCATCGGAAGAAACAGGAGGGAAAGATCATTATACCATGCAGTCCCTACTTATGATTTGAAAAAAGTTTCAGATACTCATCAGATGTTTCTTTTAAGAATCTGCTTCATAGAAACTCAATTGAAGAATTTTATTGCCCATGAGAATATAATGTGACATTTGATAAGACAACATCAATGATTAAATTAGGATAGTGCATTGGGATTTGATGTCATCAGTTTTCATGAGAGGAAGCATGCATGGTTTATGCTGCTTGTAATGCTTCGTTTTGAGATGAATAAAGAATTTTTAACCGTTTTCTTGCCATTCATGACAATTGTGGTCTGTTCTCTCATCTAATTAATGACATGTGATTTCCAAGGGTTCATGGTGTTTGCTTCCATGGTGAAAGTACTTGAAAGCATTTGAATACAGGCAGCAGATGTAATTAGCAGACATCAAATTGAAGCAAAAAATATTGGCATGATAAGGATTAAGAAAAACATGACATTGTGTGGAAGATCTTTTAAAATAATAAGGATAACTGTTGTCAAAATTTTCATATGGTGATGTGTATTATTGTATATATTTGCAGAGTAACGCAGTTGCTCAGTGGTAGAGTGCTTGACTCGAGATTGAGAGGTTGTGGGTTTGGCCCCTACCAGAGGCACTGCATTGTGTCCTTGAGCAGGACTCATTATTGTCTGCTTAGTACTGGTTCAACCCAGAAAGAACTATCCCGGTATGAAAAATTGTTGACTGGGACGTAAAGAATTAAAACATTGTACCACATTTAGAAGAGAAGATGAGATTATGAATTATCCGCGAAAAACTGATGCTATGAGACACCTGTGGAAAAAAACTGGAACCACTTAGCAATGGGGTTAACATTATTATGATCTCCACTCTGCTAATGTATCATTAACCCCATGGGGAGCGCAGTGGCTCAGTGGTAGAGTGCTTGACTCGAGACCGAGGGGCGGCGGGTTCAAGCCTCACCGGCGTCACTGCGTAATGGTCCTTGAGCAAGACACATTTATCCTAGCTTAGTACTGGTCCAACCCAAGAAGACCCGTCCCTGTTTAACTAAAAGATTGTTGATCAGACGTAAAGAATCAAATCAAACAAACAAGCATCATTAACCCCTTTACCTCATAGAGACACCTTTTGACGTCTTTGCAACAGAGCAGACCAGATCAGGCAGCTCTTATAAGAGCTGCCTGATCAGGGTCTACTCTGTTTGCTCATGCAAGTATGATTAGATATGATCCTACACTAGTGGATCTGACAAGTAATTTCTTTGTTCTATGTACAAAATGTGAAAGTTTATTTAATGAATTATTCTTAGTAGGTGGAGCTTAGCATGAATATTCATGAGGGAAAGGGTTAAACTAAACTTGCTACCATGAAACTGACAATAAAAACCTATCCAATTAACAGTTTTGATTACCTCTTTGCTTACTAGAGTCGCCTGCTGATGACCTTGGACCCAGATCAGGTCCAACAAAATGGCAAATGTCTGGCCTGATCTGGATCCAAACTGTTTGACACTCTGATAGAATTCCTGAAAGAATTTTTAAAAAGTTTATTTTGAAAAAAATAATCAGATGACAAAAATAAAAGCATGCACATTTACCTAGTAGGCAAAGAGTTATCTTTTATGTAAAGATTTTTTCTTACCACGAGTACTAGGTTGGGCAGTGGCTCAGTAGTCGTGTGCTTGACTCGAGACCGAAGGGCCACAGGTTGAGCCTCACCGGCGCCACTGCATTGTGTCCTTGAGCAAGACACATTAATCCTAGCTTAGTACTGGTTCAACCCAGAAAGACCCGTCCCAATGTAACTGAAAGAATGTTGACTGGGACGTAAAGAATCAAATCAAACAAACAGATTACCAAGAGTACTGAAGTCTGTGACATTGATTCACTGATATAGAACTCTGCAATATTGCCTCGGCTATCAACAGCTATTAGATTGTCTAATAGTAACATCTCTTGAAGAAACATGTCTCCCAAGCATGCAATGAGGTTATTGAGGTTATAAAACTTTTTTTCATGCTCAACTTAACCTAGCATGAAATTTATCCTGCTCATAAAAATTAAAATGCTGAAAATTAAAGACATTTATTGGTAAAAAACTCTTAATATGTTGCATTTTATCCTGCTGATAAATGTTAAAAATGCCAACTTAACATTTATAAGCAAGATGAAGTTTTATAATCTAAGGGCCAGGAGCAGACCAGCTAGACTATCCACAGTTTTGACAGAGAAAATGTTGCTTATATACTCCCCTCGAAGCGAATGACAGTGGTCAGACTGAGCAGATGCACAGTTTGGTCTGCATCTATGTTGCTCCTATACAACAAAAGCAGATTTTCTGAAAACTAAGCTTATGGTTAGGCCAAAAAGAAAAATACCTGTGTTTCTGATGACCCTTTAGTTGGTCCGAAAAAATTGGTTGATATTTTTAATTCCATTGCTTAATAACCCTCAGAAAGCTCAATATTCTGTATTAATATGAGAGATATATAACCCTTTTCTTGCCAGGCTGCGTAGCACAGTCGGTAACTTGTCTGACTGCAGATACTTTTCTGACTGCAGATCCAGGTGTCGTGAGTCTGATGCTGGTCTGGTCCCATACTTCTATGGAGATTGATCATGACATAATTTCCATGGTCATTCTCGTCCCTTCTGCGGATTCATGAAGGGTTGTTGTCAGTTACAAGCAAAAGTATGTGCACAAAGTACTGGTTAATTGCTAAGTCAAGCTTGCTGAGGAAAAACAGTGTGGTTAGGTGAACTGACCATCCCGACATGACCATAGATGTTGACTGGGACATTAAGCATCAAACCAAACAAACAATAACTCTTTCCCCAACATTTATGATGATTGTTGTCTGCTCTCTCATCCGCTTGTGTACTTTTGTATTACAAACAATATGGATCCAGAGCATACTGCTCCCTTGGGAGCAGTCTGATTCAGGCAGCAGTCTGATCACGGTTCATAGCATTTGCTTCCTTATAAGTAAACCATTCTGGAGTGTGTTTGAGTATATATGCAGCAGACATAGCAAACAGGTGATATTTTCATAAAAAAACATATTGGCAGATTAAGCATGTTAAGGTTTGAGATCAAACTTGTCAGTTTTGCTAGTCTGAAGACTTTAGTAGGCCTGACCCTTTGCTTTGTTTTTGCTTAGCATTGTTTAACCATTTTACACTCAGAGTGGCCAAAACACTATACGGTCAAGCTGAGTGCAATAGGGTTAAAAAATAAAAAAATTGAGAAGTGACATGTGATTTCCAACAATGTGTTATTTTGGCAAGTGTAGACTCGGACGAGCCTGTGCAGCCTCCTTTTAAGATTAGAAATTTCAAATGATGTTCAGTCAGTAGCTTAACAGTCAAAGAATATTTTAGCGACTTGCAAAGACTCTGATCAGACTGCGCGTATGCGCAGGCTGGTCTGAGCCTTTGCTGGTCGCACATACCACATTGTTGGAAATCTGATGTCGCAGCTCAAATTGCAGATTTTTTCTTGTATGAATGATGTCAGCTAATGTTGACACTTGCGTAGCCTGGCTTTAGTAAAGTGAGATTAATCTGTTTGTCTGGAAACTTGTAATTTTCTGAATGTCCTTCTTATTCTGCTCTCATTATGGACTCAATTTACTTTTATAGCCGCCCGACTTCCTTACTCTGACAGAATTAATGCGAGACAAATATTGGTAAAACGTTTTCTCTTGTGTTTTAATATAGGCAGAAAAGACCAACAGTTTCTAGAATGCCTATTGAAAAAAAAGAACTCTAAACTCTTTACCCACCAATGGTTGCTGCTATGGGTAGTGTAAATAGAGAATACTAGGTGAGTGTCTTTTGATATCAAGTTTACCAGGCAAGGCTTTGAGAACGCTTGTTGACATCGCGAGGCTTGCCGAGCGATTCAACATGCGTTCTCAAAGCCGAGCCTGGTAAACTTGATATCAAAAGACGCGAACCTGGTATTCTATTTATCAGTTTACCCATTGTTGAACTCTCTTCAAACTAGCGATTATGATGTAATTTTTGATTTTTGTGTTGATTCAGTGTCATTAGCGACGTCATTCAAAAAGTGCAACGTCATCATGACCTGATAAAGGTACCATGCCGTGAGATAGAAAGCGTTTATTAGGTTATGTTGAAACAATTCAGTTAATACTAGGGGTGACTGATAATGTTCAAACTACTCTACTTTTACATTACTGTTATATACTGAGGGAAAAAAGTTTAGCAATATACTTTGAGGATTCACAGTTTAGAAGAAATAGGACTTTTAATTTCATAGTGTCAAAAATATATGTTGACAAACGTTCACGAGTACGATGACATTAACAGGTTGACATTTCACATAATGTAAAGTCTGATTTTATGCCCCCTTGCTAAAGCAGCTTATCTGGCAATAGGGCGAATAATTTTCGACTAAATGTTTCATTTTTCTGTCAAATGTTTAGATCCAAAAGCAAGAAAGTGAAAAACGGTTTAAAACTGAATGTTGTGTTCACCCTTTCGTACAGTTTTTAGTTGAAAATTGTATTTTTCCAAATTACCTCCCTTTCAATTAAATAGCATTTGAAATTAAAATGCTCAGCAAATCAAATCCTAACTATGAAGTCAGATTTTGTTTCTTTTGACCACTTGCAGGCTGCCATTAGGTCATTTCAAACAACTGACAAGATCTAATGCTTCAAAGATCGCCTATGGGAAACCCAAGTATAAATAATTGATAAACTTTTTTCCCTCAGTATATATAAATCCTTTGCAAACAGTGTGAACAAGGCTAAGGCCCAACAAAACGTCGAGAATGCTCTGGATCCAAACTGACAATCTGAAAGTATTTTTTGAAAAGAGTACTTTTGAAAAAATATCGGCAGAATAAAAGCTAAATTACTCAGCATTTCAAATAGTGTGGTTTTAAGCTCCTTTTTTGCCATATGCTGATAATAACATCTTCAAAATATTCTTTCAGGAATACCACAAAAATGTCAAACAGTTCGGTTCCAGATCAGGACCAACATTTTGTCGGTCCTGATCTGGGTCCAAACTGTTTGCAAAGACTTTCGCAGACAAAAAGTTCATGTGGATCTCGGTAGACCATTTTACTGTCATGCAATACATAATGAAATTTACCAGATGGGGAGACATTGTCAGCTGGTATAAGCATCAGTGGCTTTTATTGCCAAAAGGCCTAGTAGCTGGCATTTACTGCTAAAAGGCTTGCTTCTCCTATGTCTAATGATATTATCTCTACCATCAAAGATTGAGCTGTGTCCATTGTTCTGCTCATGTCCATAGTCAGAATGCTAGCATTAAATTATGCACATCGAATGGAGATGTAATTCTCTTCTTGAACAAAAAAGCAAATTCAAATAAAATAGCCTGATCTAGGAGCAGTCTGAACAGGGATCATTTGTTGGCTTTTTAAGCATGCCAAATAAATAGAGGTGGATCTTACAGGAGTGCTCATGTTTTATTGAATTTATTGAACAAGTTGAGGATAAGCGATAAATGCAAGCCTTGCAGAGCGTATTATCACTTTATCTCAACTTGTTTAATAAATTCAATAATACAAGAGCATGAATGTTAGATTTTATTTATCACATGACATTAAAATTACTGAAAAATTGCATTTTTGGCATGAAAACGTCAAGACTTTATCATCTTTATGGACGTCATTATGTAACGTTACGAAGTTTGTAAACCACTAGTAGTTGATTAATTTTATTGCATGGCGTTATATTACTCCCAGGTGCGATGTCATTTGATAAATTGTTGATTTAGATGGATTTGTGCATATTCCAGTTTAGGAATTTTAGCATTGGTTAATTGATTTTATTCATTTTCACTGCTGTAATCAATTTACACCAAATAAAACGATACGATACGTCTTGACAGTATTGTACTCAAAATGGCCAAACCTCTATTGGTTTCTAAATACAACATCACATTAATTGCTCGATCTTTAACTCTATGCATGCTGGGTAATTTTTCATGCTTTTGTTGTCGCCTAATGACTTTATCAAAATAAACTTTTTCGGCTAAATTCTTTCAGCAATACCATCAGAGTGTCAAACAGTTTGGATCCAGATCAGGACAGCCATTCTGTTGGTCCTGATCTGGATCCAAACTGTTTGCAAAGGTTATCAGCAGATCACCGCTAGCAAGGAAAGAGTAATGGTAAAGCTAGTAAAATTTCGATAGCACATACACAGGCTAACCCTAGAGATTTGGCACCGTATGCCATTTCGCCTTTTGGCGTAAAAAGTTACGAACCTGATACTGACAGGAGACAGAATCTAATGATAAGGCTCTCGTGGGTAAAAAAGAAATAGGGAAGTTAAGGTTATAATTTGATATAATTTTGTTATCTTTTTAGAAAGGGCTTCCGAAGCTCTAGATGTTGTGAACTAAATCAATTGTAATTGTCTTCTGTACAAGAAAATCTGTACAAGAAAATTGCATGTGAGCCGTGACATGAGATTTCCAACAATGTGGTATGTGCGACCAGCAAAGCCTCAGATCAGCCTGAGCATAGGCGCAGTCTGATCAGAGCCTTTGCTAGTCGCTTGAGTATTCTATGAGTGTTAAGTTACTGACTGAACATCACTTGGAGTTTCTAAGCTTAAAAGGAAGCTGCACAGGCTCGTCTGAGTCTAGACTTGTCAAAATGCCACATTGTTAGAAATCACATGTCCCGGCTCGTGTAGTTTCCAGTGTTTTGGGGGTTTAGGTCTTTGCCTACTGGGTAATTTTGCACGTTTTTTTGTTGTTATGTAGCTTTTTACAGCTTCATTTCAATTGAGAAAGTGAGCCAGTGCATGAGAGATGTGCAACCAGCAAAGCCTCAGATCAGCCTGTGCATACGCACAGTCTGATCAGAGCCTTTGCTAGTGGCTTGAGTATTCTATGAGTGTTAAGTTACTGACTGAACATCACTTGGAGTTTCTAAGCTTTAAAGGAAGCTGCACAGGCTCGTCTGAGTCTAGACTTGTCAAAATGCCACATTGTTAGAAATCACATGTCCCGGCTCGTGTAGTTTCCAGTGTTTTGGGGGTTTAGGTCTTTGCCTACTGGGTAATTTTGCATGTTTTTTTGTCGTCATGTAGATTTTTACAGCTTCATGGCAATTGAGAAAGACTTGTAGTTGCTGGTGTTTTGGGGGTTTAGCTCTTTGCATACTGGGTAATTTTGCACGTTTTTTTGTTGTTATGTAGCTTTTTACAGCTTCATTTCAATTGAGAAAGTGAGCCAGTGCATGCGATTTCCAACAATGTGGATGTGCAACAAGCAAAGCCTCAGATCAGCCTGTGCATACGCACAGTCTGATCAGAGCCTTTGCTAGTCGCTTGAGTATTCTATGAGTGTTAAGTTACTGACTGAACATCACTTGCAGTTTCTAAGCTTAAAAGGAAGCTGCACAGGCTCATCTGAGTCTACACTTGTCAAAATGCCTTATTGTTGGAAATCACATGTCGTGGCTCATGTAGTTTCCGGTGTTTTGGGGGTTTAAGCTCTTTACATACTGGGTAATTTTGCATGTTTTTTTGTCGTCATGTAGATGTTTACAGCTTCATGGCAATTGAGAAAGTGATAAAACAGAAGCTCATTTTACCTTTTAAAGTCCGCTTCTGCCTTTTTTTAAAAAAAATCTTGCATACTGTAAATTCGGAAATTTTCGCGAGAATTTTATTTTCCCAAATAGCTTTAAAAGACAAATTTGCGACGTTAAAAATTCGCAACTAAGGCATAATTTACATATATCAGTAAACGACAGAGTGATTTCATCATTTCGCGAGGATTTTATTTTCAGAAACTTCGCATATGCGAAGTTTCGCGAAAATAAAACCCTTGCAAAAATTTCAGAATTTACAGTACAATCCTAATAAAATCCATTTTGTTGTAAAATAGAGGATAGAGATTTCATATTTTATTCCATTTTGATACAGATATACAGCAAGATGGGTACATGACAAGAATCAAATACAGGAGACTCACTTTGTGACACATTGATACAGTGCAGTCCCTTTATAATACAATAAAACCTGTCTTAAGCGGCCATTCAAAAAGAAGACCAAAATTGGTTTTCAAGACCGATTATCGCTTAATACAGGTCAAAAGTTTTACAGAATGCTCCCGAGCATTCTGCAATACTTTTGACCTTCATTAAGCTACCATTTGTCATTAAGATCTTCGTTTTGTCTATTTTTGAGTAGCTGCTTAAGACAGGTTTTACTGAAGACCTCGTATTAACATGTATTGGGATATAACAGGCTCCAAAATTTGTTTAGCGAAAATATTACAAAGGTCATTTTCCTAAACACAGTTGGGAAACTTCATAAACAGAGCAGGGTTTTTCCGGTTCTGTATATGGAGGCTGAAAAAATCGCCTAAAACCCGTAAGTTTTCAATTCGGTGCTTTTATTGTCTAAAATATGGAAAAAGGGAGAATGTAGTGCACGATAAAAGAAATATTTTTAGTTTTTATATAATTTTTTCAGACTCCATATACAGAGCTGGTGGCTTTGTTTATGGAGTTTCCTACCCGTGCTATAATTCCTTCGTAAAATTGTCCCTTTATAACATGGTACACTTATAACACTGTCCATTTCTGTGGACCCCAAACATAGCGTGCGAAAGGGGCCACACCTTGTATCAGCATTTACACTTAATTATGATGACGCATGTTCACTATGAAGTACTCTTCGAATATTACAAATTACCGCTTTCACAAAAAGCTTTTACCCTAAGTCTCTAATTATTGTCCTTCTTTTGTAGATCACAATGCACTGTACATATTAAATACCGTTTCTAATCACCATATTTGCTATCAAAAATATGTTTTGGCTCTTTGGTAGAGTGCTTGAGATGGAGGGGTCTCTGGTGTGAGCCTCACTGGAGAAGATGTGGTGTATTCTCTTGCAAGACACTTATTCCTCTGTTATAGTACTGGTTCAACCCAGGAAACATCCTAACGCGATTGAAAAATTATTGACTGAAACATGAAACATCAACTCAAACAAAAAAACTACTTATAAGACACTGACTGTTAATTTGAGTACCTTAATATCATAGCTTTTGATAGGCAACAATTAAAGTACATGTATTAGTATTTTGTTATATATCATTAAACTACGGTCGTGCCAACCAAGAGTGAGAGTAACGTTATACTTTGTCTACAATTGTTAAGTAAAACATTAACCTTTACACTCCACTTGAGCTGACGAGAATCGATAGATTACTTGTGTATTAATCCTATCCTGCGGATAGGATTAATACACAAGTGACCTATCGATTATGAGTCCCTGATAACTTTGTAAACAGAACATGACGTCACTGTCACTCTTGGCTGGCAGGGCAGTAGACTATACACTATATACATGATATAGACACAACTGACCCAGACAGTTTGAACGATTGTTAAATTTTAAGTCTACAGATCAATTTCTTATAGCTTATATTGTTGCAAACTCAAAGTTAAATCTCAGTCCTTGCACAGCATACTCTTTTCATGCTGAGGCCATACATATACAGTAGAACTTCGATGGCTCGAACTTGTCGGGACCGTCGGTGCGAGTTCGACCCATCCATGTGTTCGAGCGATACCTAGCCAGACAATTTTCAAGTTAGTTCATGTGTACTTTATGTCACCATGGACGCCACGTTTTTTGCAAAGCCCACGCGTGACACCTGTCACTGATCAATAACCCTTTGCACGCTAGAGTTAAAACTATAAGCCGCATGTGTTACCATATGTACCTGTTGAAAGTAAATACATTGATCAGCATGGGCATATGCGCAGGCTGATCAATGCATTAGCTATCGAGTAAACTGTACCGTTTGTCTTCTTGTGGCTTTTATGTGTCTTTACAGTTTATGTCCAGTTGTTTATCTGTTTCCTTTAGAACAATAAAAGAAAAAAAAAATAAGTTTGTTTCTTATTATTTATTCATAATGTGCAAGTTTCAATTAATAACAACCAATAAAAACATGAAACAAATGATAAACTCCCCACAAAGACGCGGATCAGACTGTACCGATGCACAATCGGATGCCTGTTTTTATACAGCCAGCACACCGTGTCGGACCACTATCTGCCTCCCAGGGAAACGGCATTTATGTCAGGCCGATAGTGGCCCGCTTAAAAAATTTGCTCATAAAGACTCTGACCAGACTGCACAATCCGATGCCCGTTTTTATCCAGCCAGCACACGGTGTAGGATGCCAGCGAAACGGCATTTAAATGTTGTTTCGCTGGCGGGCGGATAGTGGCCTTTGCTCACAAAGACTCTGACCAGACTGCACAGACTGATCTGAATCTTCGATAATTGTAAAATGGATTGGCACACAAAGCAAGCACATTTCTACTTTCGAATTCTTGATTACAAAACATCTCATTAATTGTCTTTATTCAATTTCTGCCGCACTAATAAGTGGTGACAAGTGAGAACTAACTTAAATCTTTGATCTGATAAATTGCCGCTAATTGCTTCACACATACCGCAACTCAAGGGTAAAATCATCATTGTCACGGAGCACTTATGAAAATAATAATGAACATTAATCGAGCGTCTAAAGAAATATTTGGTTCGAGCCATCATGGCATTTTTACATTAAAAATCGCCCTGCGGACCGTGCTCTGAGTTCGAGAGTTCGAGCCTTCCCTGTTCGAGCCTGGGGTGTATTTTAACATTAAATATATAGGTTAATTGCCGTGACCTTCAAACGAGTTCGAGTGATCCCTGGTGTTCGAGACAGACGAGTTCGAGCAACCAAAGTTTGACTGTATATATATCTATTTGAACTAGTGTAGATCCAGAACTCATACATGTAGACATTGTAAGTTGACCAACTTAAGACAGTCTTAAGCGGAACTTAAGGCAAAGACCATAATATTTTAGGTGCCCTATTCAGATAACATAAAACTTTCTTAGTGTCTTCTTAACTTAAGGTCACCTTATCTTTTAAGCTAAGGTGACTTTATCGTGCCCTTAACTCTTAAGTTGCCTCCATATTCTAGTTAGTGGCAATAACTATTCTTGTGAAGTAAGTTGGTCTTAAGTTGATCTCTAAGGGCTTCAGATGGCTATAAGTTAGTGGCCCCAGGCAACAGGATTATAAAACTTTTTTCATGCTCAGCTCAACTGAGCACGAAATTTCATCTGCTCATAAAAACTAAAATACAGGCAAATAAAGAAGTATCTTGCTTTAAGTCTCTCAGATGTTGTATTTATCATGGCTTATAAATGTTAAAATGCCAACAATTGTTGGCATTTAAGCATTTATGAGCAGGATAAATTTCGTGCTCAGCTGAGTTGAGCATGAAAAAGTTTGATAACCTTGGGGCCTTATGGCTAAGAGTTAGTGGCCCAAGATGACCTCTGATCCACACTGTTTTCATCTTTAAAAAAAACTAAGAAAGCTGACAATCACAATTATGTTTCCTCTTATCTGTGGCTATCATGCACAGATTTAAAGAGGATGGTAGGGTGATTCGGAGGCCCACATCCTCCCCGCACCTCCCTTTGGATCCTGAAATTTTGGCAAAATGTGGTTTTGATTTTTTGGAATATGCAACAATGGCATGCAAGGATTCAAAGGGAAACAGGAGGTACATATCCCCCACCCCCACTGAGAAAACTAGATGGATCTGAGTATGTTTTTGATTTTTCAAGTTGTCTGTTTAAATGTTCCTGCTTGGTTTAGCGTCTCATCTTTATTATTGTCTTTCCATGACGTCTGGGCCTCTTGTTGACTGTCTAGAACACATTTTCTTGATCGTGTGCAGCTATATTTACCAGTAAATGGGCGGAAACAGTATTTTATGAGGTGTTTTGCATCTCGTCGGAACTTTGAACAGAACAAAGAGAAAATGAATATCTTGTGGCTGAGATAGATGTAGTAGATCGTGCGGAAGATTCCTTTGATGAGTTTGATTTGTTGGAACTCCAGGTCTATCACGTCATTACTCACGTTCATTATCCCGTACTCCACAACGCGACACAGTAACACAAAGGCATTACATATGATGACAACAAACACAGCTAGTTTCAGCTCATGTAGTGCTTTAGTGTCCAGGAAGTATTTCTGTAGCAGATCGTTCAGTTCCTCAGATTTATTCCCCTTGTTTTTGATGCTGGGAACTGTCAGTATGACACAGATTGTTAAAATTAATAAGGGAAACAGATCCGCAATGAAGAAATCTATGAGTGGCCAGATATAATCACGGAAATTGTTGGACAGTTCATTAATGTATGTGCATAGTATAATACGAATGTTTGGATCATCACCTGGTATCGTTAAACCAAATGTCCAGAAGAAATGTAGATTTAAACTAATGAGTAACACGGATATGAGCAGAATGTTGGACGTAGCTCGATCACGTGTGCACATCTTGTAAATTTTCAGAGGTGTACGCATAGATATAGTCATTTCAATGGCTGCGGCAATCATGAACCACACTGACTCGTGAATTATGAGATTATAAACAAACGTATACACCTTACACACGGCATTCGAAATGAGTAGTATCTCTGCACTAAGATTTACAATATCCTCGTGAATTTTATTGTACCAGTCATTTCCACACTCAACATACAGTTTAATTGTATCCATTGGCAACAAAATAGCCATGTAAAGACAAGTGGACCACACATTTCGGCTGTAACTTCTCATGAGTATTAGGCTTATCAGGTTTCCGACGGTGCCGAGAAGTAGAAAGTACGGAAACACAATGATGTAGAGATATTTAATGAAGATCTCTTCCGGCGTTGGTTCTATATCGTAGTACTCGTAGTAATGTTCCTGCAGTCCACTGCTGAATAACGTGTCGTACCCATCGGTGATGTTTGTCTCTGAAATTAGAAGATTAGTATGGTAAATGATAAAAAAAATTGAATATTTTTCATATACATGCAGTAAAACCTGTATAAAAAGGCCACTCAAAAATAGACAAAACAAAGATCTTAATAACAATTGGTAGCTAAATGAAGGTCGAACGTATTGCAGAATGCTTCTGCAATACTTTTGACCTGCATTAAGCGATAATTGGTCTTGAAAACCAATTTTTGGTCTTTTTGAGAGTGGCCGTTTTACACAGGTTTTACTGTAGTGTTGGTTTTCAGGACTGGAATTAACAAAATGTTTGTCAGGATAGAAAACAGGAAAACCCTGATCAGACTGCTTCTTCAGAAGCAATCTGATCTGGGTCTTCCCTGTTTGTATAGGTGTTTTTGGCATGCAACCAGTGTGGATCCTAATACGAGTTCCATTAATCAAGAAATGGGTTAGACCAGGCCACATGAGCATCCGCATCAAAGATATGTTGAATGGCGTAAGAAATTTTAAAACGCTTTGTATGCTTTGGTAATTTTTCAAGCTGCTGTTGTCATCAGTGACTTTTTTCAAAATTAACTTTTCAGGAACACTATCAGAGTGTTGAACAATTCAGATCCAGATATAAGGAATGACTTTCGGTCCTGATCTGGGTCCAAACTGTTTGCAAAAGTTGATTATCAGAAGATGACAGCTATTTTATTAATTACTGTAAATCATCTAAAATTTTGAAAAGCGTTCTCTCTTTTCCTAAGGAAAAAACTTGGTTTAATATCAGAGCTGGAATTCACAAAAGGCTTGTCAAACAGGGAAGACACAGATCAGACTGCTTCCTGTCTGAATTCGGGTTTGCGCTGTTTGTCTAGGCCTTTTTGGAAGGCAACTAGTGTTAAAAATGTATGAACAACAACTGTAAACGGTAACTGAATTTACAGCCCAACTTTATTGCTAACCCATTTCTTTGTTTTTGTTTGGTTTGGTTCTTTACGTCCCAGTCAACAGCTATGGTCATGTCAAGATGGTCAGTTCAACTAATCACACTTTTTTCATGGGCAAGCTTGACTTAAGCGGTTAACCAGTACTTCGTGCACATGCTTTCATTTGTTACTGACAACAAACCTTCTTGAATCAGCGGAAGGGAGGAGAATGGTGGTAGAAATTATTTCATGATCAATCATTGCGAAAGTATTGGACCGGGCCGGGATCAAACTTGCGACCCCTGGATCTGCAGTCAGACATTGTATCCGCAGTCAGACAAGTTACCAACAGTCACTGCTATGCGGCTCTGTCTAACCCATTTCTTGATGAATGGACTTAAAATTGGAAGTTTATTTAGTGTAAACTAGCGACAGTCCTCAGTGTGTGCTTATATTATCACACCGGATAGGGGACAATCGAAAACATTGACACTATCGACAACGTATATAAAAATTGTTAGAAACATAGTTTTTGATTGCCATTTGTCACCCAACTGGGGTGACAAATGCAATCGAAAACACAGTTTCAATCGAAATTTGATCCACATTCGTCGATTGTTAAGAGCATTTTCGATTGCCACCTATCCGGTGTGAATATTGTGTGTTTGTATCAGGTTAAATTTGACATGTGTTTAGTACCAAAATCTCAAATATCTAGATATTCTGATAGACTTTCTATCTAATAATTGAACATCTGGAGTCAGTCTAGCTTCTCAATATAAAGTATCTCTTGGTTACTGCTCTGGACTGGGAGAATGCTACTTACTGTCGGAGATAATTATGTTTCTCGATGTTTGATGAAACAATTGATTCTTCAGTTAATTCTTAATTGCAGAATGATTCCACTAATGTCGAGAAACTCCATATTCATGACTTGAGAATACATTTGCGTATAAATTGCTCTTTTTCGCACCACGATACTCTTAAGGGATCTTGTGGATATTTAGCTCAACCTTTGGGGTTTATATTTTATGCTTCTTGTGAGATCTAGCTGGTATTATTTTCACAATTTATTGCAATTATCATCCAATGGATTCCTCATGGAATTTGAGCTGGTTCCCAGCTAAAAGTACAAGTTGGCAAGTGTACCCATTGAAGACTCTTATCAGCCTGTGCATTTGCACAGGCTGATCAGAGTCTTTAATGGGTGCTCTATAGGTAGCCAAGGGTCCAATGATTCTTCAGGCAGAAAGCTAAGACTCTGATCAGAGTGTGCAGATGCACAGACTAATTTGAATCTTCACTGTTCGCTCATACCTACTTGTACCTTCCACTGGTTACCAGCTCGTTATTGATTGATGTCTGATAAAACTACAGGGTGAATTATTGCACTGATAATTTGCTATAGTTTTGCTACTTTTACACAGAAAACATTTATATGTGACTCCCATTGGAATTGCCTAGATTGGGTCTAATTGGCAATTCCAGTAAGTGCCAGGAAAATATGCAGCTACCTTGAGGCAGCACCATCATATCTGAGGTCAAGAGAAGCAAATGTTTTTAAATATTTGTGATTATTTTCTTAATCATCAGTTTATATGTTGTGGGTACTCAAAAGATCTGTCTCACCGCCAAAACATAATTGAGCCGCGGCCAGAGGTTTCCAACAATGTGGTATGTGCAAGCAGCAAAGCCTCAGATCAGCCTGTGCATACACACATTTAATCAGGTCGCTTGAATATTCTTTGAGTTTTAATCTACTGACTGAACATCAGTTTCTAATCTTAAAAGGAGACTGCACAGGCTCGCCTGAGTCTACACCTGTCAAAATGCCACATTGTTGGAAATCACATCGGGACTCAATTATGTTTTGGTTGAAAAATAAGAAAACTATTTGGAATTAACCCCTCCTGTCTAGAGCCATGTATAATGCTTCAGTGGGGGTACAGTGGCTCAGTGGTAGAGTGCTTGTTTGCAGACCGAGGAGCCGTGGGTTCGAGCCTCACCGGAGTCACTGTGTTGTGTCCTTGAGCAAGACACATTTATCCTTGCTTAGTTCTGGTTCAACCCAGGAAAATCTGTCCCGGCATAACTGAAAAAATGTTAACAGGAGGTAAAGAATCAAATCAAACAAAAAATCAAATAAAAGTGTAATGCTTCATGCAAAACTTGTGAGATTTTGGTGAACATTAGCCGTTTTTCTGGACCTATGTAAAAAGTTCAAGATGGGGTTAGAAAAGTTCTTCTGAATCATGGTCGTTTCGAAATGATTGGCAGTATTAATTCATATATTTTGATCAGGATCATTCAAAGCAGCAAAGTTCCAGAAGAAAGTCAAATCGATACAGGAACAGTCATGGCCCTGTGAATAAACTACAGTAAAACCTGTCTTAAGCGGCCACTCAAAAATAGACAAAACATAGATCTTAAAGACTAAATGGTAGCTTAATGAAGGTCGAAAGTATTGCAGAATGCTCTCTTGGAGCATTCTGCAATACTTCGACCTGCATTAAGCGATAATCGGTCTTGAAAACAAATTTTTGGTCTTCTTTTGAGTGTCCGCTTAAGACAGGTTTTACTGTACCATATTCAAAACTATATGGCTTGCTGTACTTGCAGCATGCTAAATGGACTTATGGCAGGGCAGTGGCTTGCCTAAGATAGACTTATGGCAGGACAGTTGCTTGCCTAAGATGGTTTATGGTAGGACAGTTGCTTGCCTAAGATGGACTTATGGCAGGACAGTTGCTTGCCTAAGATGGTTTATGGTAGGACAGTTGCTTGCCTAAGATGGTTTATGGTAGGACAGTTGCTTGCCTAAGATGGACTTATGGCAGGACAGTTGCTTGCCTAAGATGGTCTTATGGCAGGACAGTTGCTTGCCTAAGATGGTTTATGGTAGGACAGTTGCTTGCCTAAGATGGACTTATGGCAGGACAGTTGCTTGCCTAAGATGGTCTTATGGCAGGACAGTTGCTTGCCTAAGATGGTTTATGGTAGGACAGTTGCTTGCCTAAGATGGACTTATGGCAGGACAGTTGCTTGCCTAAGATGGTCTTATGGCAGGACAGTTGCTTGCCTAAGATGGTTTATGGTAGGACAGTTGCTTGCCTAAGATGGACTTATGGCAGGACAGTTGCTTGCCTAAGATGGTCTTATGGCAGGACAGTTGCTTGCCTAAGATGGTTTATGGTAGGACAGTTGCTTGCCTAAGATGGACTTATGGCAGGACAGTTGCTTGCCTAAGATGGTCTTATGGCAGGACAGTTGCTTGCCTAAGATGGTTTATGGTAGGACAGTTGCTTGCCTAAGATGGACTTATGGCAGGACAGTTGCTTGCCTAAGATGGTTTATGGTAGGACAGTGTCTAGCTGTAGATGGTCTACCATGCATAAGAAAGAGCAGTGGCCTGCTGTACATTTAGCTTACCAGATGGATGTATGGTCATTGCACCTTTCTAGATTGGCTTATAGGAGGGAAAAGAATTGCTGTGTTTGCAGCCAACCATATGGGCGAATGGAGGACAATTACTGTCTTGCTGTAGTTATAGCTTACCAAATATGTTTGTCTGCATAGTTGGCAGCATAGTAGTTCTTGGTGGAGCAAATGTCACCAGATGGCAATGGTTTGCTGTTCTTAAAGCCTGCAAGATGTAGCTTTTGGTAGAGTGAAGTCTTAATCAACTTGCAGCCTACCAGATGGAACTTATGGTAGGGCAAAGTCTTGATCAACTTGCAGTCTACCAGATGAAACTTATAGTAGGGCAAAGTCTTGATCAGCTTGCAGCCTACCAGATGGAATTTATGGTAGGGCAAAGTCTTGATCAACTTGCAGCCTACCAGATGAAACTTATAGTAGGGCAAAGTCTTGATCAACTTGCAGCCTACCAGATGGAACTTATAGAAGGGCACAGTCTTGATCAACTTGCAGCCTACCAGATGAAACTTATGGTAGGGCAAAGTCTTGATCAACTTGCAGCCTACCAGATGGAACTTATAGTAGGGCACAGTCTTGATCAACTTGCAGCTTACCAGATGGACCTTATGGTAGGGCAAAGTCTTGATCAACTTGCAGCCCACCAGATGGAACTTATAGTAGGGCACAGTCTTGATCAACTTGCAGCCTACCAGATGGAACTTATGGTTGGGCAAAATCTTGATCAACTTGCAGCCTACCAGATGGAACTAATGGTAGGGCAGTCTTAATCAACTTGCAGCCCTCCAGATGTAATGACTTGCTGTACATGAAGCCTACCAGATAGGGCTTATGGTCTGGCAATGATTTGCTGTACTTGCAGCCTACCAGATGGGGCTAATGGTGTTGCAATGTTTTGATGTACTTCTTAGCCTACCAGATAGAGTTTATAGTTTGGCAATGGTTTACTGTACTTGCAGCCTACCAGATGAGGCTATGTTTTGGCAATGGTTTGCTGTACCTGCAGCCTACCAGATAGCGTTAAGAGCTGGGCAATGGTTTGCTGTACTTGCAACCTACCTGATAGAATTTATAGTTGGGCAGTGGTTTGCTGTACTTACAGCCTACCAGAAGGGGCTATAGTTATACTTTGTTTGTAGGGGGTATACTGTTTTCACGTTGTCCGTCCGTGCGTCCGTCCGTCCGTGCGTCTGTCCGTCCGTCCGTAACGCTTTGTTACCTTAATAACTCGAAGAGTCATTGCTGGATTTTCATCAAACCTTGCAAACATGTTCATACATGCAAGACAAATACTTTAGACAAAAAAGTAAGGGCTAGGGGCCAATTCTATTAGAGTTATTTCCCTTTGTAGTTCTAAATGGCTTTTAATATAGTGCTTTTTCCTTAATAACTCGAAGAGTCATTGCTGGATTTTCATCAAACCTTGCAAACATGTTCATATATGCAAGACAAATACTTGAGACAAAAAAGTAAGGGCTAGGGGCCAATTCTATTTGAGTTATTTCCCTTTGTAGGTCTAAATGGCTTTTAATATAGTGCTTTGTGCTTATGCTATTATAGGCCATATACGGGCCAATCAACTCCTACCACAGCTTTCGATGGAACAATTTGATACTTTTCCTATACAATGTAGACACATTGAACATATGCATGAAGGAGTTTAGTTCAGAAAAGATAATTTTTGACAAAATGACAGCTGTGAGAACTTAGACAATTTTTCCCTAATAAGGTGTTTGTATATGCATAGACAGTGCCTTTATGGGCCGATCAACTCCTACCACAGCTTTTTATGTAGCAATTGGATACTTTGCCTATACAATGTAGACACATTTAACATATGCATGAAGAAGTTTGGTTTAGAAAAAATATTTTTTGACAAAATGACAGCTGTGAGAACTTAGACAATTCTCTGTATATGCATAGATGGTGCCTTCATGGGCCGATCAACTCCTACCACAGCTTTTGATGGAACAATTTAAGACTTTGCCTATACAATTTAAACACATTGAACATATGCATGAAGGCGTTTGGTTCACAAAAAATAATTTTGACAAAATGACAACTGTGAGAACTTAGACAATTATTCCCTTATATGGCTTTTGTATATGCATGGATAGTGCCTTTATGGGCCGATCAACTCCTACTACAGCTTTTGATGGAGCAATTTGATACTTTGCGGATACAATGTAGACACATTGAACATATGCATGAAGGAGTTTATAATTTTTGTTTGCACAGATTCTACTGAAATCTTCTTATCAAAACTAAGGTCTTCTTGTTCAAACTATAACTTGCCAAGTTTTTTCACTGACTCTTACTGTGCGGGGGGTATCTAATAAGCATTGCTTATTGACTTTTTTCATTTGGCAATGGTTTGCTGTACTTACAACGTACCAGATGGGTCTATGATTTGGCAATGGTTTACTGTACTTGCAGCCTACCAGATGGAGTTTATAGTTGGGCAATGGTTTGCTGTACTTGCAGCCTACCAAATGGGGATTATGGTTGGGCAATGGTTTGCTGCCTAGCAGATGGAGTTCATTGTTGGGCAATGGTTTGCTGTACTAGCAGCCTACCAGATGGGGCTTATAGTTTGGCAATGGTTTGCTGTACTAGCAGTCTACCAGATGGGGCTTATGGTTTGGCAATGGTTTGCTCTTCTTGCAGCCTACCAGATGGAGTTTATAGTTGGGCAATGGTTTGCTTTACTTGCAGCCTACCAAATGGGGATTATGGTTGGGCAATGGTTTGCTGCCTACCAGATGGAGTTCAAAGTTGGGCAATGGTTTGCTGTACTAGCAGCCTACCAGATAGGGCTTATAGTTTGGCAATGGTTTGCTGTTCTTGCAGCCTACCAGATGGAGTTTATAGTTGGGCAATGGTTTGCTTTACTTGCAGCCTACCAAATGGGGATTATGGTTGGGCAATGGTTTGCTGCCTACCAGATGGAGTTCAAAGTTGGGCAATGGTTTGCTGTACTAGCAGCCTACCAGATAGGGCTTATAGTTTGGCAATGGTTTGCTGTTCTTGCAGCCTACCAGATGGAGTTTATAGTTGGGCAATGGTTTGCTGTACTTGCAGCCTACCAGATGGGGCTTATGGTTTGGCAATGGTTTGCTGTTCTTGCAGCCTACCAGATGGAGTTTATAGTTGGGCAATGGTTTGCTGTACTTGCAGCCTACCAGATGGCAATGGTTTGCTGTACTTGCAGTCTACCAGATGAAATTTATAGTTGCCCAATGGTTTTCTGTACTTGCAGTCTACCAGATGAAGTTTATAGTTGCCCAATGGTTTGCTGTAAAGTTGCAGTCTACCAGATGAAGTTTATAGTTGCCCAATGGTTTTCTGTACTTGCAGCCTACCAGATGAAGTTTATAGTTGCCCAATGGTTTGCTGTACTTGCAGCCTACCAGATGGAGTTTATGATGGTTTGACAATGATTTGCTGTACTTGCAGCCTACCAGATGGAGTTTATAGTTGGGCAATGGTTTGCTTTACTTGCAGCCTACCAGATGGGGCTAATGGTGTTGCAATGGGTCTAGGTTATACTTTCAGCCTACCAGATGGTGTATCAGCTGCTAGAGGGCAATGTTATGTGTACTTGAAGTCTATTAGAGTGTGCAGGATCTTATTGTTGGGCAAAGGTTTGCTGTACTTTCAGCCTACCAGATGTAGCTTATCATTATGGTACAACAATGGCTAAAATTACAGGTCAGATTCAATACCTAACAGATTCTAAAATTTCTCTAAAAAATGAATAAATAAAAATTAAAAAAAATTTAAAAAGAAAACAATATTTTTTGTACCTGTTTCCATATCCATATTGTTATTAATAGTCACTATTGTTTTTCAACTTCACAGCATCATGTCTGCTTTTCTTTAACACACAATCCAAACACTTTGATTACCTAACTTATATATCCATAGGCTTCCATCATAAACTCTGATAGTCTGCCAGATGGCTTATCATATTCAGTTTTCCTGACTTTTTTATTTATATATATAATCCTGAAGATTATTTTATCATTTAACCCTTAAAGTGTGATTCACAGCTCCAGCAGACACAAAGTTTTATGATTGAGCCGCGCCATGAGATTTCCAACAAAGTGGTATGTGCGACCAGCAAAACCTCAGATCAGCCTACGCATATGCAGTCTGATCAGAGCCTTTGCTAGTCGTTTGAATATTCTATGACTATTGAGCTACTGACATAACATCATTTTGAGTTTCTAAGCTTAAAAGGAGGCTGCACAGGCTCGTCTGAGTTTACTCTTGTCAAAATGCCACATTGTTGGAAATCCCATGTCGCGGCTCATTTTTTTTGTTGATGTTTAGGGAAAATAAGGTTAATACATGTATAAGGTTTGATATTTAATGTGAATCCTCTGATGGCATATAATTCACTTGGAATATCAAGTCATATGCTGGAATAGCTAATATTCCAAAAAAAAATGTAAAAAAAAAAAATTGGAAAATGTCATCTGCTGCAAATTTTAGGTTCAATTAGGCATACTGTAAAACCTGTGTAAAATGGCAACTCAAAAATAGACAAAACAAAGACCTTAATGACAACTGGTAGCTTAATGAAGGTCGAAAGTATAGAAGAAAGCTCCCTTTGGACCTGCATTAAGCGATAATCAGAGCGATAATCAGTCTTAAAAAATATTTTTTGGTCTTTTTGAGAGTGGTCTTTTTACACAGGTTTTACTGTAATACCTAACAGTTGCAGCAGATGGCAACTTTTTTTTTGAAATTCATACTTTTCCTACTTTTAAAGGGTCAGCTAGCGATATTTAACACAAATGCCACGAAATTAGTAGTGCAGTCTCTCTACTAATGTTGTCTGCTGACAGTTTGGACCCAGATCAGGCCTGACATCCTCTGGATCCAAACTGTTTGACACTCTGATGGTATTCCTTAAATAATTTTTCAAAAAGATGATTTTGATCAGCTATACAAAATAGAATTAACTCTCCATTGCCTGCATTTTGTCCTGATGTTTTTGTCTTTCAAAAGTTCTTTCAGGAATACCTTCAGAGTGTCAAACAGTTTCCACATCCAGGCTGTAATATTCTGTAAGCAGACGACACAAGCAGGCAAAGAATTAAAGGTTAATATAATGGTAAACATAATATCGTTGCCAAGAATTCCATTAAATTGGAGCAATGAAATCAGATAAAGTTGTCAAAACAATCTTGATTTTTTTCTAACTTCAGGCCTTTAGTTAAGAGTGCGTACCAAAAAAAATATTTTCTTATTTCTCAACCAAAACATATGGTGTGGGTACTCAAAAGAACTGTCTCAATGAGACAGTTCTTTTGAGCACCCAAAACATATGCTTAAACTTATGGGTAAGAATTTTTTTACACTTTTAAGCTAAAAAATGTTTTTATCTAAACCTATGTAATTTCTTTCCTACCTTGCAAGGATTCCATAAGTAATATCTAGAATAGTCCTGTATTTCAGTATTCCATTTAAATTGCTTTCATAGTGCTTCAATTTCTATTTTTTATCATTTTTTTCTATAAATTATATTTATCACAATTTGGTATCAATTTTAACTCCCTTTCAGCATTGAATTGTCATCTCTTGATAACTTTTGCAAACAGTTAGGGATTCAGATCAGGCCAGACAAAAGTTCGAGCCTAGGGGTGATCTGGATCAAAATTGTTTGACTTATTTGAAATATTGAATTTTGACCAAAAAAAAGAAGAGCAGATGACAAAATCCATCCAAATTACCCAGCATGCAAAGAGATGCCTATAAAAAGGAAGTAGCAGCGGACCACAGAGTCAAGTGAAAATATTGGTTTGCGCTGATGAGCTGTTACATCCTATTGTCTTGAACAAACCATTTGATTATTAACATTACTTCTTTCCTTGCTAGCGGCGACTTTTGTCATCTGCCAACAGTACCCAGATCAGGCTCAACATTTCCAAACGGTTTAATCCCAGATCAGTTCTGACAAAATGTCAGACTTGATCTGGATCAAAACTTGAGAGAGTTTTAAAAAAAGTCAATGCATGTTTGGCAGGATAAAAGAGACTGTCGGATACGCATTTCAAGAATTATGTTACTTTCTAATTCTAATTGTTATATAATATGGCCGATAGCACATACAGTGTGAAATCATCTCCTGTAGCGGCCTTTTAATACTTTGCAGGTATGTTTCAGACATATTGAAGATGTGCATGTTGAATTAAGCAAAAACTTTCCCCTGTCACCCACCAACATTAAATTATTGTAGATGATGGCAAACTAAGCAGACATTTGCCCTTGCTTACACCAACAGTAAATTATTGTAGATGATGGCAAACTAAGCAGACATTTGCCCTTGCTTACACCAACAGTAAATTATTGTAGATGTTGGCAAACTAAGCAGACATTTGCCCTTGCTTACACCAACAGTAAATTATTGTAGATGATGGCAAACTTAGCAGACATTTGCCCTTGCTTACACAAACAGTAAATTATTGTAGATGATGGCAAACTTAGCAGACATTTGCCCTTGCTTACACCAACAGTAAATTATTGTAGATGATGGCAAACTTAGCAGACATTTGCCCTTGCTTACACCAACAGTAAATTATTGTAGATGATGGCAAACTTAGCAGACATTTGCCCTTGCTTACACCAACAGTAAATTATTGTAGATGATGGCAAACTAAGCAGACATTTTGCGCAGATTTCTTACACCAACGTAGAATGATTGCAGATGATGGCAAACTAAACAAATATTTTGCCCTTTCACACACCAACATTAGGTTAATGCAGATAATGGTGAAATAAGCTAAAATTTGCTTTTTCACACACCAACATTAAATTGTTGTCGATAATGGCAAACTTAACAAAACCTTTCCCAGTCTCACACCTACATTAGCTTGTTGCAGATGATTGTAAACTAAGCATATACTTTGCCCTTTCACACACAAATATTAGATTGTTGCAGCTGATGGTGAACTAAGCATATACTTTGCCCTTTCACACACCAACATTAGATTGTTGCAGCTGATGGTGAACTAAGCAAAATGTTGCCCTTTCAGACGCCAACATTAGATTGTTGCAGCTGATGGTGAACTAAGCAAACATTTTGCCCTTTCACACACCAACATTAGATTGTTGCAGCTGATGGTGAACTAAGCAAACATTTTTCCCTTTCACACACCAACATTAGATTGTTGCAGCTGATGGTGAACTAAGCAACGTTTTGCCCTTTCACACATCAACATTAGATTGTTGCAGATGATGGTGAACTAAGCAAACATTTTGCCCTTTCACACACCAACATTACATTGTTGCAGCTGATGGTGAACTAAGCAAACATTTTGCCCTTTCACACACCAACATTAAGTTGTTGCAGCTGATGGTGAACTAAGCAAACATTTTGCCCTTTCACACACCAACATTAGATTGTTGCAGCTGATTGTGAACTGAGCAAAATGTTGCCCTTTCACACACCAACATTAGATTGTTGCAGCTGATGGTGAACTAAGCAAACATTTTGCCCTTTCACACACCAACATTAGATTGTTGCAGATGATGGTGAACTAAGCAAACATTTTGCCCTTTCACACACCAACATTAGATTGTTGCAGCTGATGGTGAGCTAAGCAAACATTTTGCCCTTTCACACACCAACATTAGATTGTTGCTGATGGTGGTGAACTGAGCCAAATGCTGCCCTTTCACACACCAACATTAGATTGTTGCAGCTGATGGTGAACTAAGCAAACATTTTGCCCTTTCACACACCAACATTAGATTGTTGCAGCTGATAGTGAACTAAGCAAACATTTTGCCCTTTCACACACCAACATTAGATTGTTGCAGCTGATGGTGAACTAAGCAAACATTTTGCCCTTTCACACATCAACATTAGATTGATGCTGATGGTGGTGAACTGAGCCAAATGCTGCCCTTTCACACGCCAACATTAGATCGTTGCAGCTGATGGTGAACTAAGCAAACATTTTGCCCTTTCACACACCAACATTAGATCGTTGCAGCTGATGGTGAACTAAGCAAACATTTTGCCCTTTCACACACCAACATTAGATTGTTGCAGCTGATGGTGAGCTAAGCAAACATTTTGCCCTTTCACACACCAACATTAGATTGTTGCAGCTGATAGTGAACTAAGCAAACATTTTGCCCTTTCACACACCAACATTAGATTGTTGCAGCTGATGGTGAACTAAGCAAACATTTTGCCCTTTCACACATCAACATTAGATTGTTGCAGCTGATGGTGAACTAAGCAAACATTTTGCCCTTTCACACACCAACATTAGATTGTTGCAGCTGATAGTGAACTAAGCAAACATTTTGCCCTTTCACACACCAACATTAGATTGTTGCAGCTGATGGTGAACTAAGCAAACATTTTGCCCTTTCACACATCAACATTAGATTGATGCTGATGGTGGTGAACTGAGCCAAATGCTGCCCTTTCACACGCCAACATTAGATCGTTGCAGCTGATGGTGAACTAAGCAAACATTTTGCCCTTTCACACACCAACATTAGATCGTTGCAGCTGATGGTGAACTAAGCAAACATTTTGCCCTTTCACACACCAACATTAGATTGTTGCAGCTGATGGTGAGCTAAGCAAACATTTTGCCCTTTCACACACCAACATTAGATTGTTGCAGCTGATAGTGAACTAAGCAAACATTTTGCCCTTTCACACACCAACATTAGATTGTTGCAGCTGATGGTGAACTAAGCAAACATTTTGCCCTTTCACACATCAACATTAGATTGTTGCAGCTGATGGTGAACTAAGCAAACATTTTGCCCTTTCACACACCAACATTAGGTTGTTGCAGCTGATTGTGAACTGAGCAAACATTTTGCCCTTTCACACATCAACATTAGGTTGTTGCAGCTGATTGTGAACTGAGCAAAATGTTGCCCTTTCAGACGCCAACATTAGATTGTTGCAGCTGATGGTGAACTAAGCAAACATTTTGCCCTTTCACACACAAACATTAGATTGTTGCAGCTGATGGTGAACTAAGCAAACATTTTGCCCTTTCACACATCATTATTAGATTGTTGCAGCTGATGGTGAACTAAGCAAACATTTTGCCCTTTCACACATCAACATTAGGTTGTTGCAGCTGATGGTGAACAAAGCAAAATGTTGCCCTTTCACACATCAACATTAGATTGTTGCAGCTGATGGTGAACTAAGCAAACATTTTGCCCTTTCACACACCAACATTAGATTGTTGCAGCTGATGGTGAACTAAGCAAACATTTTGCCCTTTCACACATCAACATTAGATTGTTGCAGCTGATGGTGAACTAAGCAAACATTTTGCCCTTTCACACACCAACATTAGATTGTTGCAGATATAGTTGAAGTAAACAAAAAGTATGCTCTTTGACACACCACAACATCAAGGTGTTGCAGATAATGGAAAAGTAAGCAAACATTTTGCCCTTTATCTTACACCAACATTAAATTGTTTCAGATGATGGCAAATTATTACATATCAATGTTAAGTTGCAGATGATGCAGAACTATTACCTCAGTTTTTAGTCAGTCCAGTATGTGAATAACTTTACTGACCTGGTAGTGTCAGATCGCATTTAAATTTGGCATTTCTCACAAAGAGGGCCTCTTTATTAGGGTGAATTACGTTTGAGCAGAAATCATACCATGATGGAGTATGAAATGAGCGAATTGTCCATGTAATGACCTTTAAAAAAGTACTCACTCAGTTGTATTACTTGTAATGGCCAACATTGTTCAGTGCTTAATAGGTGGTAGTGGCAGATCCAGAGGAGGTTCCCCCTCATCCACGCTATTAAATATCCTATGAAAATTATTTCATTTTCATGGGATATTTAAGATAAATGAGATAAAATCAGCAAAGCGAACCCCCACACCTTTATACATATGAACACCCTTTCTTGGAATCCTTGATCTTCCCCTGCATCTGGGTGTTTACCTGGAAAATTCCCTCATTTTAATGATTTAAGCATCCGATCTTTTACCTCATGGTTCTCTGTTCTTTTGTAAAAATAAATCTGCTCTTTCGTATTATGGTTCCGCTCAAACGTAAATCTCCCCTTTATTATATACTCAACATTTCATGCAAATATTATATAATCTTATTGTTGTGTACCTTCCATCATTCTCTCTTATACCAACAGTCTCAAGATCTTTACAAAGCCATTGTTACGCTCGTACAACCATTTTTCACAGCCTTATTTCACATATTTTCCATACATCTTAACTTTTCTTGAAAATATCCCAGTATGAATCCACTAGCGGAATTTATTTAAACAACATCACACATCTATTAACCATTATTCATTTTCTTCCTTTTTTATCCATTTTGTTCTGTAATCCTATTTGTACCCACTTTCACTATTTTCAAATATGTAGTGTCAAGAGAAAAAAGACATTAAGAGTTAGTTCATCATGCATCAATTTGACTACATCATGAGGTTTGTAAAAATAGCTGCGACATGAGATTGCCAACAATGTGGCCTTTTGACAAGTGTAGACTCAGACAAGCTGTGCAGCCTCCTTTTAGGCTTAGAAACTCCAAAAGACATTCAGTCAGTACCTTAATACTCATAGAATATTCAAGAGACTAGCAAAGGCTCTGATCAGACTGTGCATACCACATTGTTAGAAATCTCATGTCGCATCTCTAATTGATGTTGTAACAGAATGGTAAACAGTGTAGATCCTGAGTCTACACTGTTTCAATCCTTCTATGCTGGTGGCTAGTTTTGTAATCTGCTGATGACCTTTGCCAAATCAGGACCGACATAGCGTCGATACTGATCTTGATCTGCAAACCATTTGACACTCTGAAAGTGTTCCTGCAATAATTTTTAGAGAAAGTTAATTTTGAAAAAAGTCAGCAGACGACAACAAAAGCCTTAAAAATTACCCATTATTCCAAGAGTTAAGCTGTGTGTTTCACAACAATATCCAGAAAATTCGGAAATTTTCGCGAATATTGTTAAAACAGATATTTGCCACATTGAAAATCGTGACTTGGGCATGATTAACCCCTATATCAATAAACGTCAAGAATGATTTCGCCATTTTGTGAGGGTTTTATTTTCACGAAACTTCGCATTTGCGAAGTTTCACGAAAATAAAATCCTCGCGAAAATTTCTGAATTTACAGTATATTTCCAAAATTAAAATGTAATGTAATGAACAGAACTACATTCAAACCAGCCTGCATTATTTTGTATTTGCTCCTCAGTGCAGGCTGATAAGGGACATCATCCAGTGTAACAATATATGAGCCGCTACACGAGATTTCCAACAATATGGTATGTGCGACCAGCAAAGCCTCAGATCAGCCTGCGCATACACACAGTCTGATCAGAGCCTTTGTTAGTGGCTTGAATATTCTATGACTGTTAAGCTACTGGCCGAACAGCATTTGGAGTTTCTAAGCATAAAAGGAGGATGCACTGGCTGGTCTAAGTCTACAAATGCAAAATGCCACATTGTTGGAAATCACATGTCGCGCTCAATTATCAATATATTGGCTGAAATCATTTTTTTCAATTTCACACTTGTCATTGTCACAAAACATATAACATTGTTGCCTTATTGTCTGCACAGCTGCTACTAATGTTCATCTAAATGAGACTTTAGACAGACAAGTAGCAAAAGTCGTCCTTCATTCTGCCTTAATAAGAAGCTTACAGGATCTCAAAGGAGTTTTGGAGGTTAATTTCTGCAGTTGATGTATCAAGCCATTTTGCTTGTCTATGGGAAGCCGTAGCTGTAAGCACAGGTTTAGATAAATAAAAATTTTCAGCGTAAAATTGGAGTACCCACAACATGTGTTTTGGTCGAGAAATAAGAAAACTGAATTTTTTGTTACGCACTCTTAACTAAAGTCTTGTGTAAGTCTATAGATATATGACAGCCCCTTCCAGTTCAAGAAAAGTTATTTCATTGATAAGAAAAAAGGTTCAAGAACTGGACATGAACTGCTCTTGAAGTATTTAAGAACAGTTCAAGTACATTTTATGAATGTAAAATTGGACGAATTTTTAAGAACAACAGAATTACTATTAAAACAATCTAAGAATTCGATTTCTTGAATTGTCCAAGAACATTAGCTCATAAACTCTCTTGACCACAAAAAGGGAACTCACACGCGCAAACAGTACTTTAGGATCAGAAACCCCATAATGGGTAATTTAGGATCAGTAACCCCTAAATGGGTACTTTAAGATCAGTAACCCGTACTTTAGGATCAGAACCCCCCATAAATGGGTACTTTAGGATCAGAAGTCCCTAAAAGGGTACTTTAGGATTAGTAACCCCTAAATGGGTACTTTAGGATCAGAAACTCCTAAATGGGTATTTTAAGATCAGTAGCCCCTAATACTTTAGGATCAGAAACCCCTAAATGGGTACTTTAGGATCAGAAACCCCTAAATTTGTACTTTAGGATTAGTAACCCCTAAATGGGTACTTTAGGATCAGAAACTCCATAATGGGTACTTTAGGATCAGAAACCCCTAAATGGGTACTTTAGGATCAGAAACCCCTAAATGGTGAAGACCCAGATGAAATGCTGCATTTTGTGCCTGGACTAAACCCTAACCTGCAAGGAGGCACCCCTGAATTAAGGTTTGCATGAAAAATGGACTAAGTCTGCAAAACCCTAGCCGTAAACCCTAACCGTAAACCCTAAGCTCTAAACCATTACCCTAAACCCTACCCGTAAACCCTAACCATAAATCCTAACCGTAAGCCCTAAACCCTTACCGTAAACCCTAAGCCCTAACCCTAAACCTAAACCCTAACCCACAAGGAGACATCCCTGAATTAGGGTTTGCATGAAAAATCTACTAAGTCTGCAAAACCCTAACTGCAAACCTTAAACCTTAAACACTAACTGTAAACTCTAAGCCCTAAACCCCAACCCTAATTGTAAACCCTAAGCATGAAACCATAACCTTATAAACACTAACCCTAAACCCTAACCGTAAACCTTAAGCCCTAACCATAACCGTAATCCGCAAGGAGGCACCCCTGAATTATGGTTTGCATGAAAAATCGACTAAGTCCGCAAAACCCTCTCCCTGACCGTCAACCATTAACTCTAACCTTGAACCCTAATCGTCAAGGAGGCACCCCTGAATAAGGATTTGCATGAAAAATCGACTAAGTCTGCAAAACCGTAAACCTAACCCTAAACCTAACCATAAACCCTAAGCCCTAACTGTAAACCCTAAGCCCTAAACTGTAACCCTAACCCTAAACCCTGACCTTAGACAACAAAATCGATCTTCAGTGAGAAAAATACACTATTTTCTAGAAATTATAAACCTGTGATCTCTCAGTATATTCAATGAACCATCCTTACTTTATTGTATGCAGCTTTATGGAAAATTCCATTGGTCTGAGAAGGCGGCATTAAGTCTTTGTCGACTAATTCCTTATAATTTCATGTTGGCGAAAAACTGACAAGATCTCTATATATAAGGAAGTATATGCCATGAAATGGTAATTGATCTGTTAAAGAGATTTAGTTGTATGAAATGTTTGTTTTTTGCACTTTTTCGTTAGATTTAAATGTGGTCCTAGACGCGAGAAAACCTGTCTTTGGGGTTTGCAAACAACAAAGGTGCAGACCAGCCTGCACATCCATGCAGACTGATCATTCCCTTATTGGAAATTATCATATCTAAACATGCTACAAACAAATTTACAATTTTCTAGCTAGTCTCTGTAGCTGAGGAGACTGCTTTGTCGGAAACCCCAAAGACAGGTTTTGTCGTGTCAAGGCCCATATGATTTTCACGTTGATGCTGAAAGAATGATAGTGAGATGGTGAGAAATGTCAAGTAATATCTGCGTCGATTTTAAAAGATATTTATAGATTGTGTATTACTATTAAAGCTGCATACTCTGTAACTATGAACATTTTTTAAAAAAAAAATATTTTCTTTTTAAATCAATTGCAAAAGTAGAATAAAGATATGTTGTCACAATAAATCTAATTTCTACAGCTGAAAACTGCATGAAAAAGTGAATTATCTTAGTAAACAGGTGTATTTTCTCTTGTTTGTAATTATTTGCGTCCCTCCAATAATTCTAGACAGTTGATTTTTAACATAAATGCTGGTGTTTTGGCACTTGTAATTTGTTAATTATTTCGAAAAAGGTAAAATGTATACCTGAATTTTAGTATTTTTACTGTGCTCTTGAAAAATAGAAACATTATTTTTAAAATGAAAAAATCAAAAGTTACAGATTATGCAGCTTTAAGGTAGCAAACTACCATTGATTTTATTTACATTTGGGAAAAAAGGAAAGAATGCGTGAATCTGTGGCGTTTGGGATAAAGCTAGGGACATGATATTTTTGTGTTCTGCCTTGAATTTTCACATGATTCTTGAAATTCTGCACCCTAGAAGCATCTCTGCCAGTTAATGAAGTTCTAAAATTTGGACTACCTCCTATTCTTATATGGTGGATTTTACCAATCATTAGATAGTCTACGCCCATGTAGACAACAAGCCAAAAGTTTTACTGCAGTTACTGACTGTAAACCACACAAAGTACATGTATCCTTAAAAAGCTAACAACTTAATGGGGTTTTACCGTTTTTTTTTTTTCTCGTTTTCATATATTTGACATCTCATGTTACTCATATCAAACATGTCTTCTTTCACTTTGTCGTAGTATATCTTTTTTAAAGATATTTCTTGTGTACTTGTGATGTTAGTAAAGTATGGGAGAAAACTCAGAAAAGCACTTGAGTTTCTTGAAGTTGTGAGTGGTGCAACTTGTGAAGAACAATAAATAGTATTGATATAGGATTGGAAATATTTGTATGGTTATCTACCTTGATACCAGAAAATGCTCAAATACTGTGTTTAGATAAACAAATATTTGAGCGTAAAATTGTAAATATTTTCTTACCCATCAGTTTTAACATATGTTTTGGTTGTTTCATTGAGACGGTTCTTTTAAGTACCCACAACATATCTTTTGGTTGAGAAATAAGAAAATTATTTTTTGGTACGCACTCTTAACTGAAGGCCTGCCCTTTGAATAGTTGCTTTAATACATGTACACAGCTTTCAAGTAATTGAAAAGGTCCCTAATTTAATCGGAAGTAGTTAAAAAAGAAATCTCTACCTATAAATGGTAAGAGGTTGCGAACAAACGAGTACAACGTAAAGCAAGGGAGAGAATTATAGTATGACTGTTTCAGTTCAGTCAGTAATGTTATTTGAACTTTGATAGGGACAGAAACATTAAAAAGAAATCTCTACCTATAAATGGTAACAGGTTGTGAACAAACAAGTACAATTTAAAGCAAGGGAGAGAATTATAGTACAACTGTTTCAGTTCAGTCAGTGCCCCTGCGAAATTTTGTTCTACAAATTGGAGGTGTTCTAGAACTGTTCTAGAACATTTAGAACTGTTCTAGAACTGTTCTAAACAGGTAAAAATGTTTGTTCTAGAACTCTTGTTCTACAACTGTTCTAGAACATTGTTATAGAACAAATCAAACACATTCTAGAACTGATTTCCATTCTATAAGTGTTCTTGAAATATTCTAGAACATTTTTAGAACAAATCAAGAACCAGTAAGTTCTACAAATGTTCTAATAATATTCTAGAACACTTTTAGAACTTTTCAAGAACAAAATAAGTTGACAGAAACTTTAAAAAATGATTCAAATTAAGTTCTAGAACATTTGTCTTACTTTTTAGAACTAGTTAATTCTACAAATATACTTATAAATTCTAGAACATTTTTGGAACTTCTCAAGAGCAGAAAGCATCGGTAGCTCAGTGGTTGGGCACTTGCCTCTGGTGCTAGAGGTCCCAGGTTCAATCCCTGCTTGTGGTGAGGAAACTTTCTGTGTCCCAACATGCTTTCTCTGGTGTCATTTGCAGGGATGACACTAGATAAGTGCATGGTCCTTTGGATCGGGGCATTAACTGGATGTCCCCTTTGCAGGGAAGGTCACCCCTTGTGCAGGTCGAAGAACCCTATGGTAATTTAGATATGGTTAATTACTTGTAGGCTTTCATCCTGCAACCTGGAGTGTACAAAGTACACTTGCCGATAATACTCGCAGGCGAGGGTCTGGCAGTATAAAGAGAAAGAAAGAAAAAAGGGCAAAATAAGTAAAAGAAAATTCAAATTAAGTTCTAGAACTTATTTAGTACTTTTATAGAACCAGCAAGTTCTAGAAATGTTCTAAAAAGTTCTAGAACATTTTTAGAACATTTAAAGAGGAAACATGTCATAACCATATGGATGATGGGAAAAACATGGCTGCCAGAATTGGAGGGAAAATGTGGAGGCTCTTCAAAAACATTTGTTTGGGACTTTCTAGATGGCAAACATGATAGAAGTATTGCCTGAGACAGTGAGTAGACCTGAGAAACAGTTTCTCTAAGGTTTTTAATGTTGATTAATGGTGGGGTTGTTGTTTGTAATTCTTTTTAGCAAATGTAAGACAATGTTTTGAAATGGGTGGGGTAATACAGGGTGGCATGTTACCACAATGAGAAGATGATCATGGCTTAATTACTATAAACAGAGGTTGAGCAGTTAACACCCAATAAGTTTTCAAAAAAAACAATGTTACAGTTTTACAATGAATATTATTTATTTTTCAATTCACTGATAATTCGGGAGAAATATTTACTGAACCAGCAAGTTCTACAAAAGTTAAAAAATGTTCTAGAACATTTTTAGAACAGTTCTAGAACAAGCATGTCATTATCATTAATTTAACCAGATGGATGTTGGGAAAAACATGGCTGCCAGAGGGATTATGAAGGCTCCCCAAAAAGCACTTGTGTGGCAGTTTCTAGATAGCAAATTTGACAGTATTATAGTCTGGGACAGTGAGTAGACTTGAGACACAATTTCTTAAGTTTTAATGTTAATTGTTGCTGTAGTTGCTGTTTTTTCAAGGTCAAATGCATGACAATGTTTTGAAATGGGTGGGGTAACAGAGTGGCAATAACTAACAACATTTAGGCCAACTTAGGGCCCCTATAATAATTCTCCTCCAGTTGATGTTTATTTATTTATTGTGTCACTTGCATTTTGGGATAAATTGGGGTTTTAAACCAAAGTCAACAGTTTTCCAGATATATAAAGGTAGCATTCTAAGGAATCTCACTTCCAAACCCTATATGGGACATTTTTGGGGAGGTGGTCTACAACTGTTATAGAAAAGTTCAGTTGTGTTAGAACATTTGCAGAACAAACCACTAGAACATTCTTGATATTGTTCTTAAACTATTCTAAAATGCTCTAAAATAATTCAGGGGCATTAATAGAATGTTTTTATGACATGATTTTTTGAAGAGTTGTTCTACAGTTTCTCCAGAAAATTTCTAAAGGTTTGTTCTGGATCAGTTCTAGAAGAAGCCAAGGTTATTCTAGAACAGTTCTAGAACAAACCATTAGAACATTTCTGGAATTGTTCTGGAACCATTCTAAAAATGTTCTAGAATGATTCAGACATTTATAGAACGTTAAATGAGACATTTTTAGGGGTGTTCTACAATTGTTCCAGAAAAATTCTAAAGGTTTGTTCTAGATCAGTTCTAGAACAATCCAAGGTTAATTCTAGAACAGTTCTAGAACAAATCATTAGAACATTTCTGGAAAAGTTCTGGAACCATTCTACAGATGTTCTAGAACTATTATGAGACATTTATAGAACGTTAAATGGGACATTTTATGAGGGGTGTCTACAATTGTTCCATAAAAGTTCTAAAAATTTGTTCTGGAACTGTTCTAGAACAAACTTGATTTGTTCTATAACTGTTCTAGGAAAAACTTTTAGAATTTTCTGGAACTTTTCTAGAACAAATATTTTGACCTTGGCTAGAACATTTGTAGAACAAAAAATTGTCCCATTTAACGTTCTACATCTGTCCCATAAACGTTCTAGAACATATCTAGAACAGTTCTAGAACATAGTTCTAGAAAATTCTAGAACTTTTCTAGAATGGTTCTAGACCATTTCGCAGGGGTAATGTTATTGAACTTTGATAAGGACATAAACATTCTGTTCTTATCTCTTTTCCTGCTCCTTACTATTTTTTGTTGTCTGCTGATAACCTATTCAACCAGTTTGGACCCTGATCAGTGATCAGGCCCAACATGATGTCAGACCTGATCTGGATCCAAATTGTTTAATTGGCACTCTGATGGTATTCCTGCAAGTAACAACAGATGAATTTTAACAAGCATGCAAACAGTTTGGACCCAGATCACACTGCTCTAAATGGACCTGGGTGCCACACTGTTGCTATAGAAATTTCCAAAATACAACAGCGGACGAAAAAGCAGAATGACTTTTGTGAATGGCAGTGAAAGTGGTAACTTAAAGCTTTGCATGCTGTGTAACTTTTTCTTGCTTTTGCTGTTGTCTCATTGCTGATCTTTTTTCAAAATTAACTTTTTCAAAAAATTCTTTCAGGAACGCTATCAGAGTGTCAAACAGTTTGGATCCAGATCAGGACCGACAGAATGTCGGTCCTGATTTGAGTCCGAACTGTTTGCAAAGGTCTGATCAGCAAACGACAAAAGTTGCTGTTAGCAAGGAAAGAGTTAAAGACAGATTCCCTATATTTGAAACCCCTTAATATGTTTGTTGTACAGTAATGGTTACTTATAGACCCATTGTGGGCAAAGGAACCACAGAAAACTTTAAAGGTCAAGCAGTTTGAACATGCTGTATCCATACAATGTTCATAGTACTGTAAACCACTTACTATTAGCATCAAAATATGGCGACTTTAAAAGATTGAAATTTTGGCGTTGTTGAATTTTGGTGGTTTCTCAATAATTTAATGCCCTTTAAAGTATACAGCTCCGGAGTGCGAAGAGCCATGCTCTACGCCAGTGAAACTTGGCTTCTGACCAAAACTAACCTGCAGCTTTTGCAGTGCAATGATAGGGCCATGATCTGCAGTATCAAGCCAGAAGATGTTGCCATGGTAAGGTCAAGCGAGCTACTGGTAAAGCTGGAGCTTGAGGACCTCAACCTCATTTTGAGAGAGAGAGAAGGCTTTGCTGGTTTGGGCATGTGGAGCATTCTAGTGGTGCAGTCAGAACAGCATGTGATATACAGATTGATGGCACGTGGGGGACAGGGAGGCCAAAGCTAACATGGAAGAAACTGATGTAGAAAGACTGCCGTGAGTGGAAGCTCATGACAGTTGACCCTCAAGAAAGGAGCACCTGGAGATCATGTGTGAGATCTGCTATGTGTGCAGCTAGCCAGTTACCTTGAAGGTGGCCTACTGATGTGGATGATGCCCCTGAACCTGCTTGTTAATAAAAAATCTGATTATGATATGGGCCTCAATGGGAGAAAACCTGTCTTTGGGGGTTTGCGAACAACATAGATGCAGACCAGCCTGCATATCCACGCAGTCTGATCAGCGCCTTTGTTATTCGCTTTGCTTTTTGAAACGTATCATATTATGTAAACTTGCTACTGGTAAAATTTCAATTTTCTAGCTGATCTCTGTAGCTGAGGAGACTGGTTTGAAACTCGCTTTGTCGGAAACCCCGAAGACAGTTTTCTTGCGACAAGGTCCATATGATGAAAGCTATTTTATAATCTCATATGGGCTACTTTTAAAGGAAAGAATAGTATGGGGAGCATATTCTTTCCTTTAATAGTAGACAGGAAACATATTATTTCCTTTGAAAGTATCCTTTTTTTAAGATGTGGTTTTCTCTTCTTGAAACATACTCCACTATTCAAAAGTTGGTTTTTGACAATACGGATAGGGATATATTAAGGGTGTGTGTCCATTTATTGCTTATTGTTAACTGAATTCAAAACTATATTTGGCAGTCTCATATTTTTGCGACTTTTGTTTTTACTGCCAATAAGAGCAAATAAAAATTCCCGCCAAATATAAGTGAGCCGTGACTTGAGATTTCCAACAATGTGGTATGTGCGACCAGCAAAGGCTCAGACCAGCCTGTGCATACGCGCAGACTGATCAGAGCCTTTGCTAGTCCCTCGAATATTCTATGACTGTTAAGCTACTGACCGAATATCATTTGGATTTTCTAAGCTTAAAAGGATGCTGCACAGGCTCGTCTGAGTCTACACATGTCAAAATGCCACATTGTTGGAAATCATGTGTCACGGCTCAAGTGTTTTACAGTCTTGTTCTTACCTGAAGAATGTCTTCTAATACTGTCTACAACTTTCTCCCAGTTTTGTGTGACCCAGCGTCGTTGGCAGAGAATTGGTGCAGCGCTGTAGCGGCAGAGTGGGTGGAGTTTATGCTGGGGCACCTTTGAGAAGATTACTGTCAGAATGTCCTTCATTATGCCTGGAATGAACAAAAACAGCCCTATATACAATAAACTCTTGATAATAGCAGAATAAGATGCATCTTCGCAAGCCAAGGGTACTAAGTCCACTTCGTTCCTTACCCATAAGGAACGAAGTTGACTTAGTACCCTTGGCTTGCGAAGATAAATAAGATGTAACTTTTCATATTTTTAACCTTGCTGCTGTCTTCCTTTAGATGAACTTTTTTATCAAGCAACTGTCTTCATTTTTTGATGAAGAGATTTGCTAGGGTGATTATGTAATGACGTTGAGTTCACAACAGTATATCAAAGGTTATACTGTAGAAAGTTTATGACGTTATCCAATCAGATGTCATGTTACATTTGCAAGTGCATTAGAAGTGTAAATACAAGTATAAAAAGTATATAATGTATAGAAGTATAAAAATTGAAATTTAATTTTTCATCCTTCATGATGGTTGTCGCTAAAATTCTAAATGAGGCACTTTGCACTTCATGGAATTTTAGCTCTGCCCAGTCTTCATCACATCATGAACGATGATTTTGTTTGTTTTGTTGCTTTACGTCCCAAGTCAACAGCTATGGTCATGGCGAGACTGTCAGTTCACCTAACCACACTTTTTCCTGGGTAAGCTTGAACAAGCAGTTAACCAGTACTTTCACTTGTAACAGACAACAACCCTTCTTGAATGATCCTGGATCTCCAGTTAGACTCCCATCTGTTGCCTGACACATTACCGACTGCGCTGCGCGGACTGGTCATGAAGGATGAAAAATAAAAGTAAGAGAAAAGAATTCCATTAGTGACTATTATAGTGGCAGCTTGTGAGAATGTCCTAAACTGATGTTAAGGCCCCCATCATAGCTTTGGGACATACTAACGGTAATATTGGCCCAGAACAGTCCCTTCTGGGTTTAGACTGATCTTTCTCAGGCCTACCTTTCCTAATCTTTACAGTATATATGGTAGACAGATTGAAGATGTCTAGAATGCCAATCTTCAGAAAATTCATCAACACTTTACCTACTAGTGTCATCTGTTGATAACCTTACCAAACAGTGTGGACCCAGATCAGACCCGACAAAATGTCAGGCCTGATCTCATTCCAAACTGTTTGACACTCTGATGGTATTTTGAAATAGATTATTGAAAATGTTAATTTTGAAGAAAAAAAATGAAACAAAAAATAGCAGACAACAAAAAAGCTTGCAAAATTAACCAGCATGCAAAAAGTTTAATTAATTTTCCATTTATTTCAAAATATTAAATTAAATGAAGCAGCAAGTATAGATAACAAGGTAGTTTTGAAGTAAAATCAATGCGGAAATGGCTACAGAAGATGTTAGAGACAAAATCTTGGGAGGGGAATTCTAATTAATTAAGTTTCCATATTGAGTTTGAGATTTACAGTGTAAATTGATCTTCAAATTCAACTTGAAAAACAAATCAGCCGATATATATAGGTAACTCTGAATACAAGTTTTGGTTCCCTCTGGCCTCAAGGTTATAAAACTTGAGTTCATACTCAGACTCAAAATAAAGCACAATGATTTGTTTGTTTGATTTGATTCTTTACGTCCACTCAACAATCTTTCAGTTATGCGGGACGGTCTTCCTGGGTTGAACCAGTACTAAGCTAGGATAAATGTGTCTTGCTCAAAGACCACAACGCAGTGACGCCGGTGAGGCTCGAACCCGCGGCCCTTCGGTCTCGAGTCAAGCACTCTACCACTGAGCCACTGCGCTCCCAAGCACAATGATTGGCTGCTTGCGGACACGTGTCCGCAAGCAGCCAATCATTGCCCATTATTTTGAGTTTAAGACTGTACTCAGGTTTTATAACTTCGAGGCCAGATCTCTATGAGACTGCTTAGATGAGTAGGAAAAGAGTAGCATTTTATTGTCGACATAATTTCTTTCAAGGACCTTTTATTTCAATACATAAAAATGACACATTATGATTATAAATTAGGTGAGTGATCAGGATCGGTAGATTGAGCATGCAGTTCCCAAAAAGTAAGTGATTATGATCAGGAAATACCACAATAACACATCGCAGACCAACCCACGGCACTGTGAGGAATAGTCACAGAACATTTACAGTAACAAGACATTGGTAAGACAATAAAAGCAAAGCAACCAGTACGCTCTTCCTCAAAACTAGAAAGGACACAAAGTAATGCTAAACAAAACAAAACAAAGGTAAACACAGACCCCCCACAACCAATGCGAAGCACACCAAACAACAGAAACTGATCAACAACAACAGAACCACCGCCTTAGAACGGACAGCAGCCTAATGTTCTCTTTGACCATTTAATGAAACGCTTCAGTCTCTAAGATCAACAGGTGCATTGGATTTTTATACTCCAAGACCACAAAAAGAAATTTTCAAACAAAGCTTAATTTATTCAGGTCCAGTCATTTGGAACAACTTACCAGACTGTTTAAAGAATTTAGAAACTGTCGATTCTTTTCATAGACATTGTATTAAATGGATGAAATCCAGTCTATCTTTCAATCTTTGAAACTGAAGCATTATGTCTGTATGAACATAAATTTTCAGTGTAAAATTGTGAATATGTTTTGTTCCCCAGTTTTAACAGTTAGTTTGGTGCTTAAAAGATCTGTCTCATTGAGACGCTTCTTTTTAGTACCTAAAACATGTGTTTGAAATTTGGTATAAATATTTAAAGCACTTTTATCTAGAGGTGCGATATCAATAATTGTTTATGTATATAAAGTGAGCCTGTGTGTATGTAGGTTTGAAAGTGCTCCGTGCTGCTTGTATTATTTTGTATACATGTAAATCATCTTTGTACTTTATACTTGTATTCTTTTTTGGCAGTAGTTTATAGAGGGCCTCATGGAAGATTAGCTTTTTTGTTTGCTAAATGTGTTACCCTCTGAAAATAAAGACTATTATTATTATTATTATTATTATTATTATTATTATTATTATTATTAAGCTTAAATGCATTGTACTGGTACCAAACGAAAAGGCTGCATGATAGGTTTGTTTTCCATTGACATTAAGATAGCTCCAATTAACAATATGACTGTCTAACCAGCTCCATCCAATAAGACACTTCACATAAAAAAGTTTGATAATCAATGACAACTGGCTGTTACCTCCCAATATAGGACTTTTTTTTCAATGACAACTGGCTAGCTACTCATAATAGGTTTGATTTTCAATTTCAACAGCTATCTACGGCCATTATACGGCTGATTTTCAATGACAGCTGGCTTATGCTGCACCTCCTAGCAGGTCTGATTTTCAATAACAACTGGCTGGCACCTCCTATATGTCTTATTTTCAATGACAACTGGATAGCTTCACTCTATCGATTTGATTTTCAATGACAACTGGAAAGCTGCACCCAATAGGACTGATATTCAATGACAACCGGATAGCTCTTCCCAATATGTTTGATTTTCAAGGACAACTGGCTAGTTCCATCCAATAGGTCTGACTTTTTATGACAACTGGATCTCTCCTCCCAATAGGCTTGATTTTCAATGACAACTGGCTAGCTCCTCTTTAAATGTTTGATTTTCAAATACCACAGGATAGCTCCTCAAAAAAGGTTTGATTTTCAATGACTACTGGCTACCTCCACTCAATTGATTTGACTTTCAATGACAACTGGCTAGCCGTGTCCAATAGGTCTGATTTTCAATGACAACTGGATAGCTCTTCCCAATAGGTTTATTTTCAACAACAACTGGATAGTTCCTTCCAATAGATTTAGTTTTCAATGACACTGGCTAGCTTCACCCAGAAGGTTTGATTATCAATGACAACTGGCTAGCTCTATCCAATTGGTCTGTTTTTCAATGCCACTGGATAGCCCCTCCCAATAGGTTTGATTTTCAATAAAACTCTCTAGCTCCTCCCAAAAGGTTTGATTTTGCATCAAAATGCATCACTCCTCTAAATTGGTTTGGTTTTCAATGACAACTGGCTAGCTGGGGCTACACCCAATGGGTTATTGGTTTTCATTGACAACTGGCCAGCACAACCCAATAGGTTTGATTTCAAGGACAACTGGCTTTTTCCATCAAATAGTTCAAGCTCCGTCTTCAAAGACAACTGGCTAGCTCCTCCCATAAGGTCTGATACGGGAGCGCAGTGGCTTGATCAGTGGTAGAGTGCTTGACTCAAGAGGGGTTGTGGGTTCAAGCCTCACCAGCATCACTGCGTTGTGTCCTTGAGCAGGACATATTAATCTTTGCTTAGTACTTGTTCAACCTAGGAAGACCTGTCCCGACATAACTGAAAATTTGTTGAGTGGGATGTAAAGAATCAAATCAAATAAACAAACAAACAAAAGGTCTGATTTTCAATGACAACTTGATAGCTCAATGACAACTGGCCTAAGCTCCACCCAATTGGATTGATTTCAATGACAACTGACTGGCTCCATCCAATAGGTTTGATTTCATGCACTAAATAGGTTTAATTTCAATGACAACTGGCTAGCTTCCCATTAGGTTTGAGTTTGAATGACAACTGGCTAGCTGCACCCCAGAAGGTTTGATTTTGAATGTCAACTGACTAGCTGCACCCAATAGGTTTGAGTTTGAATAACAACTGGCTAGCTGCACCCCAGAAGGTTTGATTTTTACTGTCAACTGACTAGCTGCACCCAATAGGTTTGAGTTTGAATGACAACTGGCTAGCTGCACCCCAGAAGGTTTGATTTTGAATGTCAACTGACTAGCTGCACCCAATAGGTTTGAGTTTGAATAACAACTGGCTAGCTGCACCCCAGAAGGTTTGATTTTTACTGTCAACTGACTAGCTGCACCCAATAGGTTTGAGTTTGAATAACAACTGGCTAGCTGCACCCCAGAAGGTTTGATTTTGAATGTCAACCGACTAGCTACACCCAATAGGTTTGAGTTTGAATAACAACTGGCTAGCTGCACCCCAGAAGGTTTGATTTTTACTGTCAACTGACTAGCTGCACCCAAAAGGTTTGAGTTTGAATAACAACTGGCTAGCTGCACCCCAGAAGGTTTGATTTTCACTGTCAACTGACTAGCTGCACCCAATAGGTTTGAGTTTGAATAACAACTGGCTAGCTGCACCCCAGAAGGTTTGATTTTTACTGTCAACTGACTAGCTGCACCCAATAGGTTTGAGTTTGAATAACAACTGGCTAGCTGCATCCCAGAAGGTTTGATTTTGAATGTCAACTGACTAGCTGCACCCAAAAGGTTTGAGTTTGAATATCAACTGACTAGCTATACCCAAAAGGTTTGAGTTTGAAAGACAACTGGCTAGCTACACCCAAAAGGTCAGAATTTAAATGTCAATAGCTGCACCCAGAAGGATTGAGTTTGAGTGAATACTGGCTAGCTGCACCCAATAGCTTTGAGTTTGAGTGTCAACTGGGTAGCTCAACTTGTTATGGTTGATTTGCAAAGACAACCTGCTAGTTCCCTCCAGTATGTTTGAGTTTCAATGACATTCATCAAATTAGATAAATGCCACCCCCCCCCCCCCCCCCCCCCAATATGTTTGAATTTCAATGGTCTTTGGAATTTTTTCACTGATGCAACTCTTATGAGTACCCAATAGTTTTCATAACTATAGCCAAACCCCAATTGTTTCTGTTTGATAAGTGGCATTTCTGGGTCTAGTTATTCAACTTGTCAATAATAAATGTGGTATGCAGACAGCAGATCAAATGCATTTAATGATTCAGGCATCAACATTTTGATGATGTAATTGTTACTGTTTTGGGAAACACAAAAGAAAATTAATGAATACATTATTGAACCAGTCTGTATGTTGTGATGGATGTTGCTTCTGAAATAACGGGGAAAACTGAAACTATATTCATATACAGTAAAACCTGTCTTCAGCGGCCACTCAGAAATAAGACAAAAAATTATTTTCAAGACTGATTATCGCTTAATGCAGGTCTAACGTATTGCAGAATGCTCCAACAGAGCATTCTGCAATACATTTGACCTGCATTAAGCTAGCATTTGTCTTTAAGACCTTTGTTTTGCCTGTTTTTGGTTGGCCGCTTAAGACAGGTTTAACTGTATATGGATAGTGAATTCCTTGCCCAGCCTGTGGAGATGCGGGGTCAGGTCAAAAGGTCAAAACATTTTTTTTCTGAAAGTAGTCATGTTGCATATCAAATTAAAGGGAATGGAGCATAGAGCACCATGCAAGCACATTTTCTGTCTTTACCCCTGGGGTGGGGTAAAAGAAGTCATTTTGCATATCAAATTAAAAGGCATGGAGCATAGAGCACTTGGTGATGATGATGCAAGCACATTTTCTATCCTTACCCTTGGGGTGGGGTTGAAAGGTCAAAACAGTAGTCATGTTGCATGATATATCAAGCCTTATTTGGTTATTCAAGGAAACAACTCTAATAATGTTGTCTGTGTGCTGATGTGTTCAACAAAGTTCCTTTTTCGTCTCTTGAGAATCAAATATCATGTTTGTTGCCTAGTCCATTAGCAGAAACACTGAAAACACAATTTGATGACAGAAAATCATTTCCATTGATCATTATCAGCCCTTGTTAAACCTTGTATTTTGACAGCTACTGATTTAAAATGGTAAATTGGCTAACTGATTCATGACAAATCAAACTTGCTTGCATACCAGACGATTCTTTCTGCATTTTTTTTGTATCTAAGAAATATTATAGTTAGACATAATAGAATCTGTTCACCATCGTTTGTTCAGTGGGGTGGGTAAATGTGCTTGAAAATATGGGCTGGAACACAAGGTTTTGAATCATCATACATGTTTTAACAAAAGGCTAAAGGTGTTCACATATTTATCCATCCATTATGATCCTGACCGGGCCCTACATTTGACCGGTCTGATCTGGGTCCAAACTATTTGCTTAGGTTATCAGCTGACAATACTAGCGGGGAAGAAGGTAAATTGTTCTGAAACCATTTCTTTTTTATGTATATGGAAATGCCTTAATGGTTGTCTTCTCTTCTGCAGATTTTATCTAAGATGCAAAATCATAATCTTATTTTTGTGTATGAATGAAATCAAATGAATCAGACAGAATTATGTGGCGAGCAAAAGACATTGAAAGAAAGATAAATAAGACGTTCCAGTACTTGAATGCGAATTGATTGTGGTGTATGTCAAAAGTTTTCCTGTTCTGAAGGAAATGTGAAAGGCATCTGTCTAGAGATTTGAGCACTGAGGTGCTTATAATCCTTTCTTGAATTATCAAAATTTGTCTCCAATTTGATACAAGCTGGTGCTGCTGATGATGTCCATCCATGCTGCTACTGATGATAATGTCCATGTGATGGTGCTGATGATAATGTCCATGCTGCTGCTTATGATGATGATGTGGAAGCTGCTGCTGATGATGATATCAATGCTGATGATTTGGATGCTGCTTCTGCTGCTGATAATGGTAATGAAGATGATGGTGATTTTGTTGCTGCTGCTGCTGATGATGATGAAAATAATGCTGATGATAATAATGCTGATGATTTTGATGCTGCTACTGCTGATGATAATGGAAATGAAGATGATGATTTGGATGCTGCTGCTGCTGCTGCTGATGATGATGATGATGAACATGATGATGATGGTGGTGATGATGCAGATGATGATAATGCTGATGATGACAATGCTGATGATGAAAATGCTGATGATGAAAATGCTGATGATTTTGATGCTGCTGCTGCAGATAATTGTAATGAAGATGATGATTTGGATGCTGCTGCTGCTGATGATGATGAACATGATGATGATGGTGGTGATGATGCAGATGATGAAAATGCTGATGATGACAATGCTGATAATGACAATGCTGATGATGAAAATGCTGATGATGACAATGCTGATGATGAAAATGATGATGACGACAATGATGATGATGACAATGCTGATGATGACAATGCTGATGATGAAAATGATGATGATGACAATGCTGATGATGAAAATGATGATGATGACAATGCTGATGATGAAAATGATGATGATTTGGATGCTGCTGCTGCTGATGATAATGAAGATGATGATTTTGATGCTGTTGTTGCTGCTGGGGATGATGATGATGAACATGATGAAGATGATATGATGATGCTGATGATGATGATGATGATGCTGATGATGATGATGATGATGATGATGGTGATGATGATGATTTTTGCACTGAGGTAATGGACTATAGGTGTCCAAGTAATTTGCATGCCACATTTGAAGGTTTCCATGACTTATCTTCTTATCATTATTTCTAACACAATTTTGACAACCTTTTTATTTTATTCAAATTGGATTCCGTGCTATCGTATTCTCATGGAACTGGTTAACTGAATAGAAATCACAATCGATTGATGCCATATTTGAAATCCTCATGAGTATCAAATGTGTTGTATTGGTATTTTCATTCACAAACCTTTGTATCCTAATGGATAGCAAGTCTGATTGCTGATCCAGGGGTCGTGAGTTAGATCCCGGCCCAGCCTCATACATTCGTGGAGTTTTATAAGGAAATATTTTCTCCGGTCATTCAAGAAGGGCAGATTCAAGAAGGGCTGATGTCAGTTACAAGCGAAAGTTTGTGCACTGAGTAACTGGTTTAAACTCCTTTAATACCCGTCTAAGCTTGCCGTGGTTAGGTTAACTGATTGATTGTAAGCTGTACAGACTGGGATTTTAAACCAGGAACAAGAAAAAACAAGAAACCCTTATACATGTTATACGGGTTCATTGCACATATCAATTTATTAAGATTATTAACTCTTTGCCCCCTGGGTAACTATGCATGCTTTTTGTCGAAGGCTCATGGGTGAGCTTATAGTATGCCCTGTCTACCCTCCGTCCATCCACGTTTTCAAACAACTTCTCCTATGAAACTACAGGGCCAATTAATCTCAAATATCATATGGAGACTCCTAAGGACGCGGGAACAAAAGCTTGTTCAAATGGTCCTGTTCTCATGACCAAGATGTCATAAAAATCCATTAAAAATCTTCTTCTCTAGAACCAGAAGGCCGATGACCTTGGGACTTGGTATGTAGCATTGGGAATGTGGGGCCTATCAAGTTTGTGGGGCCTATCAAGTGTGTTCAAATGATGATCCTAGGTTGACCTTGACCTATTTAATGTCAAGGTCAAATTTTGCTTCCTAATGCATTTACATGGGACATTTTTTGAAAAGTTCATTTTTTGAAAACTGTACAAGCCTTAATCATTATTCTCACTTGATATGTTTAACCTAATGAGACAATGGGGATAAACAAGTTCCAAAGGTCAAGATTGACCTTTGACCTTTATACTGGCCAGGCACTCTCACCTATATATCTACCTAAAGTAGATTCCTATATAATCAATCTCTGACAACTGCATCAGAGAGTCGACTCTTTGGCTCAGCTAGTGGCTAGAGCACTGGTTTCTTACCGGAGCGACCCGGGTTTGATTCCCAGCAAGGCACGGGAAATTTTTCAGCTATGATTTACTTTGTTACGGCTAGCATGTCGTAAGACCTTTCAGCTTAGGTCGCTCATATTGGAGTCCCATCAATATATTAAAACATTGTTTTCTCACAAACCATTGGCCCAATTGAACTCCTTATGATAAGTTAGCCAAAATTAGTACAAAATATTTTGGTCACATGACCAAGGTGATGGCCATGCCCATATGTGGTAAAAACTCTTTAAAAATCTTCTTCTCCAGAACCAGAAAGCCGGTGACCTTGGGACTTGGTATGTAGCATTGGGGATGTGGAGCCTATCAAGTTTTGTCAAATGATGATCTTAAGTTGACCTTGACCTACTTAACATCAAGCTAATGCATTTAAATGGGAAATTTTTTGAATATTGTTAAAGCCAAAGTCATTATTCTCACTTGATATGTTAAGCCTAATGAGGCAATGGCTATAAATAAGTTTCAAAGGTCAAGGTTGACCTTTCGACCTTTAAGCCTCATGGATTCCCTTTTAGACATTTTGTCGGGCCTGACCTGGTTCCAAACTGTTTGCAAAGGTTATCAGCTGATGACACTAGATGGCAAAGAGTTCATTCCAACCTTGAAAAAGTTGAGGGGGCGGGCGGCATACTTTTTTTATTTGGACTTTTTTGTTTGCACATGCATTTTCTGTCAGAATAATTTGGTTCTGGCACTGAAAGATACGAGGGTTATGATATATTCTAAATAAAAACCATGTCTGGTTAAAGCTAATAAAATCTATCCCAAGAAAGTAATAAAACCATTGACGTAAACAAGCCCATACTTTTAACCAATTTTATGTCCATGCCACTTTTCAGTATTAGGGCATATCATATTACTGCTGGCAGATTGTCTGTATGTACATCTGTGTTTGAAAAATGGTTTTCATTCATAATTTTTTTAAAAGATTAGTTGATGCATTCGTATTTTATACACAGGTATATAAATACATTGTTATCATATAATGTAGATCATGACATCCTCATGGTATTAGTCTGGAGCTATGACCCCATTTTTAGCATGTGCTCATGAAAGGTTGAGTTGTTTGATTCACCTTTTATACACAGGTATATAATCATGAAGTGCAGGTTAAGTTTGACCTTGACCTACTTTACAGAAAGGTCAAATTTTATTTCTAATTCATTTAAATGGTAAAAACTTTGAAAAGTGTATTACGAGGGGGGTTCAATATGTAATGAAAACCCATTCATAACTCCATCCAAAAACGCGTTAGGATTTTATGTTATATGCCAAACGAAAGATCAAAGCGTCGCCGATATAATGGTGCGTGAAACATTATTTCATCTTACCAAATTAAATAAGTTACAGACTTTTTAAAAAGCACACTAATATACACTGCATATATTTTCCTCTGAATTGTAAAGACTGATTTTAACAAAAGTAGAAAGGCACGCTGTGTTTTCTAAAGCAAACATTTAACATGCATGAATCACATATGCATAGTTTTCTGACTCATTTCCCCTTTATCTGCTATAACGATACAAACTTTTGAGCGGTACCGATTCCTCATGCAAACGGTTTTATTGCGTTACCCCCTCTTACGTTGACGTCGTTTAAAGCACTGGGCGTAACACTAAAATACGCACTGCTCTTGAAAATCGGATATGTGGATTTGTACCAGGAAAGGGCAATTTTGATTGTATCGAAGTTTCAATACACACAGTGCATAGGCAGCAGACCAGTGAAACTGAAACCAATATCTAGGGGTATCTCATCTGAGTGGTATACCATTTTCTTTTCCTATAATTTTATTGTCTGAAAATAGCGTGCCGGATTATGTACATCTAAATACGTGTAATAATGTCCAAATAATGCATCCAAATGCAAACATCGATGAAACGCGATATTTTGTCTGATCCATTTCAGTGTAAGCCAGAGATAGCATTCTTTAAAGTGATTTTCGTATTTAATATGACGTACTTGGGGGTACGTTATGGGTGAGATTAAATATGGAAATCTAAAAATCGGCTTATTACTTGCTAATCATCAAAGCGACCAGAAAAAATGTAGCAAACGATTTTAGTATTAATTTTCGCTATGTATTCGTTCACGCAAAAACGACTCTGTCAATGGAATGTCAGAACATGTAGCATCAAGAAGGATTTTAACCAAAACGGCAGCCTCAGTTTTTCATAGAATATGAAGCAATATCAAAACAAATTGCAGGTATAGATCACCAATATATGGATATCTACCACACGAAGAAACAGACTGACAACATTCCTCGATCATGTAGTTATCTGCTTTTGAAAACATTGTTTTATTTCATATCGCAGTGTACTTCAGACCCTATCTTGAAAATGGCTTGTGTAAATTAGTTAAGGAGCTGGACAACTGCAATTTTACATTTATCTAGCCAAGAAACAGACCTTTTAATGAAAGTAATTATGAAGTGTGTAAACATAAAACTTTGGGATTTACTGGGCTGTTTTCATTACATATTGAACGCCCCTCGTATTGTAAAACAGCTACCAAAGTCCAAGCATCAAAATTTTTGCAAAGGTTATCAGCAGACAATAGGTAAGTGTATTTTGATATCAAGTTTACTAAGCAAGGCTTTGAGAATGCATGTTGACATCTCGAGGCTAGCCGAGCGATTCAACATGCGTTCTCAAAGCCGAGCCTGGTAAACTTGATATCAAAAGACACAAACCTGGTATTCTATTTTTCAGTTTATTTATTGATTCTCTCTTCAAACTAGCGATTATGACGTAATTTTCGATTATTATGTTGAGTCAGTGTCATTAGCGATGTCATTCAAAAAGTGCAACGTCATCATGACCTGATAAAGGCACATGTCGTGAGATAGGCAACTTGCGACAATGCAGTTAATATGAGAGATGACTGATAAAAGTCACAAGAGTTAATGGTCAACGCTCGGTAGTGTATAAAAGGTCTACACCCTCTGTTAATATACAGGATATTTGATTATGTAAATTACAAGTGTGAGCTTTCCCAAAGGGGCATACATAAACCAGTCAATCTGATTTACAGATAATATAAGGAGACAAATATCATACACGAGGTGTCTGACTTACTCCTGACTTAGCCTTATTTTGCTACCTTCAATTTGCAGCTGACAATATTTTGAAAACCAGAGAACGTTAAGGCCCTGAAACGCTCACCTGACACTGAGACACCTCTAACATGGTCAGATCAATCTAGAATCATCATTTTAACAAACTTTGAAGGGCCTTATTCCATATCTTTCATTACCATTAGTTCCAAGATTTGTAATAATATTCCAGAGACAAATTAAGACTTTTGAACCGTTTTAGCAGAGGTATTTAATCTGGACCCTAGAGTCATATTATGGGTATCTCATATGAAATTTGACATTTTTGTTACTTATGTTTTGTGTTTGTCATGCTTTCTTGTCTTTTTATTGCAGCCTTGTGGTCACCTTCTGGGAAAGGGCTGGCCTCTTGGCTTGCTTGTATGTGAAGTTCTCTTGTGTTTTTGTTACTTTCCCAAGTGGTGTCCTGGGTCAGGTGTGGTACTTGATTGTATAGATTCCTGATCTTTGCCGTGGTTTCTGAGAAAAATGACCTTGACTTGACTGAAATATTAAAATCAACCTTGACCTTTGGTACTTATCAATAGTCATTTTCTTATTAGGGTAAAAAAAGGAAGCACAGTGGCTCAGTGGTAAAATGCTTGACTTGAGACCAAGGGGCCACAGGTTTGAGCTTCACTGGCGTCACTGTGTTGCATCCTTGAGCAAGACACATTTATCCTTGCTTAGTACTGGTTCAACCCAGGAAGACCCGTCCAGGCAAAACTGAAAAATTGATGACTGTGACGTAAAGAATCAAATCAAATAAAACAAAATTAGGCTAAAATTTTTAAATAAGTATATGACTGGCTACAACAGTTTTATAAGTTCCTAAAGAAAGAAATTATCTTGACAAAATCCATGTTTCAAAAGTGTATGCTTGACAAAATCCATGTTTTAAAAGTGTATGCTTGACAAAATCCATGTTTTAAAAGTGTATGCTTGACAAAATCCATGTTTTAAAAGTGTATGCTTGACAAAATCCATGTTTTAAAAGTGTATGCTTGACAAAATCCATGTTTTAAAAGTGTATGCTTGACAAAATCCATGTTTTAAAAGTGTATGCTTGATAAAATCCATGTTTTAAAAGTGTATGCATACACTTTTAAAAAATGGATTTTGTCAAAAACATGGATTTTGTCAAGAATTATTTTATTGGAAAAGGGATCTGCTATCAAAGAATGTGATGCATGTCTGAGCTGTATAATAAAATAACTAGTATGTAGCCTGATACCCAAATATCTCATTTAAAGTATCTGTTTTTAAAGAAACCTTCCTGAATTCCTATTTATAGAAGCAAAAATAGCAATTCTGGAGGAACATGAAATTGCTTTCAATTTGTTGGTCTGGCTAACATACTTTTTATTCCCCTTTGACATGCAAAGCCACAATTGTACTGAGATTAACCTTTTGAGTGCCTCCAAAAATTTGCAGCAAATATTTTCAAGTTTTGCTGTTGTCATAAGAAACCGAAATAAGGTATGATATTTCATTGATTCCTCATTGCTAGAAGGGAATTCACATGAAATTTGAAACACTTTTTCCCTGAAAATAAAACAAAAAATGTCAAAACATCTGTTGTAAGCTGCAGAACGGCTCTTTGAGGATTAACAATTATGAAGAAAAAAATCAGGTTGTCCACAAGACCTCAGTGTAAAGTTTTGCCTATACTACAAACAGGCATGAAAAAAACTTCTTAAATGTTTTAAAGGTGGGTGGGGAGGATGGGGGTTGGGTTCAGAACAGTTTCTAAGCTGAAATGAAGGGTATGGATGGGTACTGGCTGTCAAACCTATCATAGTAACAATAATATATATAGTTTTAGGGATTCAAAGGCAGTAACATTTCGTGCATGCATGCTAACAGCTACAATCAGATTAAAAATTATTTTCTCAGTCAGACGTCCCTTAATTCTCACAGCACCGCTCGATCAATTAAAATAAAATTTCAAAGCACATGTGAACTGCCATTTATAAACGTGACTATCATGCTTTGTGAATTAAATTAAAATTCTTGTCTGTCACAACTTAAATTGTCACCTGCTCTCTCATCTGATTATCTAGATAAAGCCTATGGACCCAGAACAGACTGCTTCTAAACATAGCAAATAATACAAGGATCACACATCTTTTTTTCATGCATTAAGGACATATGCTACTAAATACTTCCCATATTGAAATATTTTCAATACTTTGCATACAGATTGTTTTATGCATTGGCTATCCATTTATGAAATAAAAAGGATGTCACCGTGCTTATTTTTTCAGAATCTCATATTGAAGTTTTCAGCATTTGACCAACTTTCTAAAAACATAAAATGATAACACTAGTCCTAAATATCGAGCTAAAACTGTTGTAATATTCAGCCAGCTTCTTTCTTTTAACTTAAATTACTGCCCCTGACCACAAACCTTTTAGAAAATGTGCAAGTTTACTTGTTATCCCATGTTGTGACAAGATACTGTGTGATATATTTTTGGCAATTCGTCGAAAATTGGAATTTGTTCTTAGAATAAATCATGTATCAAAAAATCTGATGTTGAAAATCTTAAAAAAATACTTTTAATTCATGGACTATTATAATACCTTTCAGAAAAAAGAATAAAAATCTGGGGTCACCGAACTTATTCTCTTTCTAGAGGGCCAAATTTAACCCTACCCCCATAGGTTTCATGCGTAATTCAATATAAAAAGTTCAGGAATGACCATTTCGGTCGTTTTGATGATGCCAATTTACTAGTATATGAAGCAATTTAGCATTAAAATGTTAAAAAAGAAGAAAAAAAACACTGAAAATATGTGGGTACCCAGGAATCGATCCTGGTCCTCTGGCTTTGTAGCCAGACACGCTAACCACTAGGCCATGAGGTCAGGTGGTGCGCCGCTTTAAATAACCATACAAATAGTAGAGACTCGGCCACTATCCTATTCGCAACCAGGGTAATTGTGTATGTCGTTTGATTTCTGCTGAGCTACATTTATCTGTCTTTAGTGCTGAGACGATCAGTTCTGATAAGATGTCAATAGATATTTCGGACACACTTTAATTACTTTATTTTGTCAAGAATGTCGGAGCACCGATATGACGTAAGAATATCAGAAAGCTGTGTTGATCTGAATCCGTTAATGGTCGAAAAACAGGACCCAGACAACTATCCCCGTTTGCAGACGCAGGAAAGGTGCGCATAGAAAATAGCCGCATATGTCTTTAACATTTGCCGGGTCCCGAAGAAGCTGTTTGGAAATGAGGCCTTTAGGCTGAGTGTTCAAACATAGTGCGAGGGACCCTGCAAGTGTAAATGTAATGAAACAAACATGTGTGATCGTTACTCTTGCATATTTTACCTGATTCCATCCAAAAATGCACTGAAAACGTCGCTTAAACATTAAATATCCATTTTCTTACACTGGATTTCTCTAAACCAAATTGCGTCAGCGTAAAACTTTCGAACATCATTACGTTGCCACAATTTCATAGACGCGCGCAATGTTTTCGTGAACAAATACATCGGCAAAATGATCAGACAAGGCCACAACACTTTCCCGTGTGTGTCATGCAAACAAATCAGGGCTCAGTTCAGGTTTTGTAAAGTTTAAAGCCATGTTCAAACAGCACATGAATCCCATGATTTGAAGATGGATTTTTGTTCATTTGACAACGGCTTCAATCAGGTTTGCACAATAACGAATTCCTTTGCAAGAATATGCTATTACTCTTTATATAGACGGTTGGGTAACAAACATATTTATTATAATATTATAATCTATAAATAAGCATCTTCTGATTGGCTCAGATACCTATCCACTGCCACTGATATAGCTACATGTCGCATGGTTTGCCAGACGTGACATTGCAAAGCACACGGCACGATAATATTGCAGGGCTTACGGGAATTGATGTCAGAACGTAGGGTAATTCCACATGATCCATCTATAATGTCAACGGTTTTAATGGTCCGAAATGGCAAGAACTGCATAATATACATTTATTATATAATAAAACAATTGTTGACTTATGTTTCGGTAGACATGAAGTGTTATTGAACAGTAAACTTAATCATACTAACCTCCGCTACATGTCGGTCAGTTCAATAACACTCCATATCCACCTCAACATAAGTCAATAATTGTATATTTGCTCCATCATTGGCATTGGGTTGGCATAACATCCTCCCCTGCTTTATATCTTGGACACTGTTCACTTTGTATACAGTTGTCATTAACTGCCGTGTTCACTTCGTATACAGTTGTAAGTAAGTGCCTTGTTCACTTTGTATAAGTTGTCAGTAACTGCCTTGTTCACTTTGTATACAGTTGTCAGTAACTGCCTTGTTCACTTTGTATACAGTTGCCAGTAACTGCCTTGTTCACTTTGTATACAGATGTCAGTAACTGCCTTGTTTACTTTATATACAGTTGCCAGTAACTGCCTTGTTCACTTTGTATACAGATGTCAGTAACTGCCTTGTTCACTTTGTATACAGTTGTCAGTAACTGCCTTATAGCTTTATCTCATGTGCACATAGGAGTACATTTGCTCAGCCTGGTAGAGTACTCAACTTTAGATTGTGGGAGGCTGGTTCGAGCCTCCCTAGAGGCATTGTGTTGTGTCCTCGAGCAAGACACATTTATCTCTGCTTAGTTCTGGTTTAACCCAGAAACATCCCAACATGACTGAAAAATATTGACTGGGACATAAAGAATCACCACAAAAAAAAAAATTATTTAATGGGCTAGCCCATATCTTGTTTAACTCTTTGCATGCTGTGTAATTTTTAATGATTTTGTTGTAGTCTGCTAACTTTTTTCAAAATTAACTTTTTCAAAATATTCTTTCAGGAACACTATCAGTGTCAAATGGTTTGGATCCAAATAAGTACCAACATTTTGTCAGTCCTGATTTGGGTCCAAACTGTTAATGTGATCAGCAGGCGACAAAAAATTCCCCGCTTTTTTGTAGCAAAGAAAGAGCTAATCTTAGAATATTAGAAAGAATGGTTACAGATTAAGAATACCCCTGAGAGCTTATGCTCCAAAAGCCCTGTAATAAATCAAGTTTAGCATATAAACCATAGATATAATGCTTTCTTGATTTGAAAGCCTTAAAGTAATACAGTGGCAGATGGTATCAAGTAGAACCCTATCAGGCTTTACCCTTTTGTTACATATACCATAATAGGGCCAGATTCTTTCTATCAGTTGATTTACGATAAAAAAACTCAGATTTAGGGTCAGGGTGTGGGGGTGTGTGTGTGTGGGGGGGGGGGGGGGGGGGGGGTGGACGAAAAAAATAAATAGAAAAGCTCTGAAAATGACCAGTTAACTGGTCATTTTCAGAGTTTTTTTGTTTTTTCTTTATATATATATCTTCAGGTTTTTTTTTTAATATCTCCAGAATTAGTAAAACTAGTTATAGGTAAACCAACAGTCTGTATTAAATCTTTAAATATTTTATCATTTTCCTAAAAATCTGGACAGGACAATCACTTTTAACAGTGTCACTCTCAAAAATACACAGACAAAACCTCAAAAATATCTTATTTTTTTCAACGAAACAAATAATATTTAGAGTCGGTGGATAAAATAAAAAAAAAAAATAGAAATTAAATTTTATTATTTTTATTATACAGAAAATTACAGAGTAGGAGGGTTCGTAAATCAACTAATAAAAAAATTCTGGCCTAGACCTAGTAACTGCAATGTAATATTACATAGAGAATACCGCTAGGTGAGTGTCTTTTACCAGACAAGGCTTCGAGAACGCTTATTGAATTGCGAGGCTTGCCGTAAGCTTCATATCAAAAGACGCAAACCTGGTATTCTATTTATTAATCAGTTTACCAAGTTGATTCACTCTTCAAACTGGCAATTATGACATAATAATCAAGTTTTGTGTTGAGTCAATGTCATAGATGACATCATTTAAAAAGTGCAATGTCATGTTGACCTGATAAAGGTACATGCCGTGAGATAGGCAATATACTGTAAATTCGGAAATTTTCGCGAGGGTTTTAATTTCGCGAAACTTTCGTGAAAATAAAACCCTCGAGGAATGGCGAAATCCCTCTGTCGTCTACTGATGAAGGTCAAACATGCCTTAGTCGCGATTTTTACCGTCGCTAATATGTCTTTGAACGCTATTGGCGCAAATAAAATTCTCGCGAAAATTTCCGGATTTACAGTATATCAGATTAACATTCAACATGCAGTTAATATGATTGGTGTAGCTCCCATTATGCAGTATACTCACATGCGAAATAAAAATAGTAACACTCAAGGGAGCTCACCTAAGGTGGTAAAAGTGATTTTCCATACCACAAGGAACTTCTCTTGGGAGCAAAGAGAAGTTCCAATTCGAAGAGGAACAAAATGGTAGAGAATCACTATTGATACAGTAGTCTCCCTTTGATGTGTGTAACTTTTTCAGCAATCTGGCTACGCTATTGAATATGAGAATGTACCATGTAACTGATAAAAAAATTCTATACACTCTTTGGAAAACAGTGTAGATCCACATCAGATCAGAATCCACATTGCTTTTCATCCGATAAAGTCATGTTGCTAATGAAGTTGCAGCATTTGATTATCTGGAAACTAGAAGTTCATAATGTTGTCAACGGCCATTAACCCATTACCCATATGCTATATTTAGAACATTACATCATTTCTATAAATAATCCAAATTTTCAAATATTTTCCAAAAAATAGTTTTTACATTTCAATAGTTTTGAAAATATTATGGAAAATGGAACATTTGCTCCTCAGGATGATTGTCTATATTGCCACATGCCATCATGAGTTAAATTATTGCCCTTTGTTCATGAAAACATGACAGTTTTTATGATATCCTGTCTCTCAAACTAGTAATTTTGACCAAAACTTTTTTAAACGTGGTCACAATGTTGAGTACAAGAATATCTCTCTTGATTTCCAAAACAGTTTATATTGCAAGATTTCTTCACGAGTTATTGTTGTCATGCTTTTAATTATGCTTTTTTTACGTGACATTCGTCTCTAACTCAAGTAATTGACAATGTAACTTTAGGACACTTGGCCACAGTTATTGTGGTACACCAAAATGTCTTGCTCAAGTCCCTACCTACTTTTATATTGTGAGTGAACCCCCCCCCCCCTTCCTCCCCCCCCTCCCCCCCCCCCTCCCTTCAGTGTATATTCGGATATGCTGCTGCATTCTGTGGCATATCATCTTTGTGAATTTTATTTAATGTAGCCTTTTGCAAATTGCAAAGAAAGGTTCCTGCTTTGTTCCCATGGCAAAATTTACATGCTCTTGCTGACTCAGTATGGGTTGATTTCTAATCCTGTTTCTCACGAAAATATTACAGATTTTGTCATTCATATTGGAATCAGAAAATGATGTGAACTGCTTGTGTGACAGATTATCAGACCACAGACTTTGACCGACACATTAACATCAGACGTGGCCCAAAACTGTCACACTTGCAGTCCAATAAATGATTTAAGTAAACTGGAGTTACTTGTTATGAAGCTTTATGTACATGTACCATTCAAAAATCTTTCAATGATGCTAAGAATTTTTTTTTTTTTATTTTCTATGCTTAATACGGAAAATGACCATTTCAGCCCAAAAATGTACATTTAATTTTGTTGAAATAGGATCCTAAATTCAATATCATATCATAAAATAGGGGCTAACATGAAGATTGAAGCATTTGGCCAACATTGTGGCTTCCGTTACCACTGCATTCAGAGATCTTTTTAGTTTATGGAGGCCAGCTCATCATCATTTTTTGAAACAACCATACTGTTACTATCAATGACACATAGAGGATCTTACATGAGTGCTCATATGTTTTATTGAATTTATTTAACAAGTTTGGTAAAAGCAATAAAATGCAAGGCTTGTCGAGCATTTTATTTTTTTTCAGAACGAGTTTAATCAATTTAATAATACAGGAGTACAAATATTAGATTCTAATTATTATGTAGCATTTAAGTTACCGTAAAATCACATTTTAGCGTGAAAAGTGCTAAGATTTTGCCATATATATATGCAACATTTTTATGGACGTGACACATTTGCGTTACGTTATTAAAATCTGTAAACCACTAGTGGTTTATCGATTTTAATACATGACTTTATATCACTCCCAGACACGACAACATATGATAAACATAGATATCCAGTTTGTGGGAAATATCATCACATGTTCTTTAGAACATATAAAATGGTCTTTAGAACATATAAAGCTTACCATAGTTACTTCCCAAGATACAAAATGATTACGATTCAGCAGATGATGCTTTTTTCTGCTTTTTATATACATGTACAGAAGTAAAAAAGATTTAGTATAACTTTAAAAATTAATTAAATGTTTCTAAATTTTTGAAATCTAGTTATGACTTTTGTGACAAAAAAAGGCTTAGGAAAATAGTGCAGAGTCCAATTAGGATCTACATTACAACAAGTCATCTATGAATCAATTAAAAAAACTAATAACCAAACAGTAAGAAAATTGTGTTTGAATTCTTAGAGTATCTACTGTATTATTAATTCCTTTAAAATCTAAATATTTTACTTTTTCTGACAAGATGACACTTAAATATTCAACAAAGGATTGATTATACAATAAAAGATGAAAAATAGAGACATGAAAAATGTGAACAATTAACGAAATAACAAAACTTCACCAACCGTATAACAGTCTCTGTTATTGAATCCTGCCTATGAAATATCAATGCTGTGAAGAATTGCTCTGTCAAATACAGTAAGCTAACTGCGGATCTCCAGATTAGAGATCACTCACTGCCACTTCGCTCTAACAGCGTGTCAGTTATACTAATTCTAATGTCCGCTGATAATCTTTGCAAACAGTTTGGACACAGAACAGGCCCAACAAAATGTTGGGCCTGATCTGGATCCAAACTGTTTGACACTCCGATGCTTCCTGAAAGAGTTTTTTTGTGCTGTTTCTGAAAGAATTTTTTAAAAGTTAATTTTGAAAACACTCAGCAGGCGACTAAAAACAATTGCTATATCTGAAATAATTTTTTGAAAAAGTTATTTTTGAAAAAAAAACAGCAGATGAAAAAACAAATGTAAAATTACCAATCATGCAATGAGTTATAACCAATAATAGTCAATTTCACAGATGCATTTTTTACAATTTTAGGGGTGTTTTTTTAGCTCACCTGAGTCAAAGGCTGAAGATGAGTTATTATGATCATTTGATATCCGTTGTCAGTCGTGTGTCACGCATTGTCCATCGTCAAAAATAATACTTTAAAGGACAAAACTTCTTGTTGGAATTTGACCAAACTTGGCAAAATACTTGACAGGAATGATCCTTATATCGGCCCTCCTTGAAAATTTTTCAAGTGATTTGGGTCCGTTGCATATCTAGGTCACATGTGCTAAAATAGATTTTCTAGATCACAAAGCATGGGACCATGATATTTGGTAGGGGACCTTTGCCAAGTTTGTTTAAATTATGCCCCTGTGTCCAAAAATGGCTCCACCCTGGAGGTTACATGTTTTACATAGGCTAGGGAAAACATGAAAAAATCTTTTTGTCTGAAACCACAAGGCCTATAGCCTTAATTTATATATTCCAGTAAACCTTCACCAAGTCTGTTCAAATTATAATGCTGTGGCCAAAAAATCAGACCCTGCCCCAGGGGTCACATATTTTGCATAGGCTTATTTAGGGAAAACATAAAAAAATCTTCTTAAACCACTATATAAGCCTAGAGCCTTGATATTTGGTATGAAGCATCATCTAGAAGACCTCTACCAAGTTTGCTCAAATTATATCCCTGGAACCAAGACTGGCCCCAACCCAAGTGTCTCATGTTTTACATAGGCTATATAGGGAAATCATGAAAAAATCTTCATGTCTGAAACCACAAGGCCTAGAACCTTGATATTTGGTATATTACATCAAGTAGTGGACCTATACCAAGTTTGTTCAAAGTATACCCCTGGAGCCAAAAATGCCCCGCCTATGGTCACATGTTTTGCATAGGCGTATATAGCAAAAAGCGGAAAGTCTGAGCTGGTATGCAAGAATGACAATTCTCAGGTGTATAATTTTTTTGAACAAAGTATAGTCTGTCATATTTGACATGAGACTGATTAATTTTCGCCAATCTCCGCCTTGTGCTTCGTACTTATTCGTATTTTTCCGAGTGACGACCGTTCCAGCACCTCTTATGACTTTTAGATAAGGAAAATGGTTTATATGTTATAATAGCCCAGAGGTTCATCAAGTAATTTAAGACCAAGAGGTTCCTGGTTCGAAACTCAGGTGTATACGATTTTTTTTGTGATTTTCTTCATTTTTTTTAACTCATTTAAATAGTCTGTATGTATTAATGACATCTCGATTCTTTATTTCATTTGTTTTATTTTTGTTTGCTTGCTGATTATTTTTTTTATTATTTTTACATCTACTTATATTTTTTCTATCATATTTTATTTTATAATGAGCAGAATCTAATCAAATGACAAAATACAACATGAACACTATTTCAAAAAGGAGTCATGAAAGCATCTCTGTTTCGCTGGCTGTGTCAGTGCTGCTGTTGTCTGTTTCACCTTCACTGGCCGTGTCAGTGTTGCTGTCAGAGCTTCCAGTGACATGAATTATAAATGGTTCCATTTGCTGCCCAGTGTAGTGATCAGAATCTTTCATCTCCTGAATTGTCTTCTCGACATGGTCGCAAGCCCGACTCCATCTGTCTTCCCCGATCTCTGAAAATGCCTCGTCTGTGAGTTTGATTAAATCATCAAGTCTGAAATAAAAATATGTAAGTAGTTTTATCATATGACGTCGCGTCTGGGAGTGAATTAACGCCATGCAATAAAATCGATAAACCACTAGTGGTTTACAGATTTACGGGAAACGTTATGACGTCCATAACAACGTTGCGTACATAATGACAAAATTTTAACGTTTTTACGACAGAAATGATATTTCAAAGTATTCTTAATGTCATATGATAAATAGAATCTAACATTCGTGCTCTTGTATTATTGAATTTATTAAACTCGTTGCGAAAAATAGATAAAATGCTCAGCAAGCCTCGCATTTTATCTCTTTCCCGAACTCGTTTAATAAATTCAATGAGCATGAGCACTCATGTAGGATCCTCTATATAAAAAGTGCAATTCGACACATGTTTAAATCCAACATTAAATCAGTATCAAATGCCAGACTTTTATTACAAATATGTGACGCACCTGAACGTAACATTCTTTTGACGGACAATCTGCTTGATAGGGCGGTAGGCGGAGGACTTCATGGCCATGACTTCTTATGATCTCATCTACTTTATAAAATGTGGCTGGTTTATTCAATCTGGCAAGGTCTAGAAGCTTGGGTTTCAGCATGTCGTTGTCGTAAGCTATGCCATGTCTCTGGAGCCATACCTGAAAAATATTAGGAAATAAAATTGAACAATTTCATGAGAAAATCTATTGTTAATGTATACCTACAATCAACATGGGGATCAACATAAGCATCCACGCAGCCTTATAAACTACGTAATTCTTTGCTATTTGGATAGAATAATGGCTTTCTTAGCTATAATATGATTTTCATAAGTAAGCTAGTCTAAACTGCTGAGCAGGCTGATTTCAGTCTTGTTTGGCTTTGAACTTGGAAGATTAAATGCTGTATGCTGTCGCGATTTGATTCATTGCAGTACATTAAAAAAATTGATTGAGCCCTTAAAGCGTCAATCACAGCAAACGCCGTCTGCTTTTGTCGTCTGCTGAAATGTTTTAGAAGCCTCTTCGACAGTGTAGATTCAGTAAGATAATTCTGATCAGGGTCCACACTGTTTACCTCTATACTTTCATTAACCAATAATAGTATCATATATATGCAGCAGACGACTTATGCAGACAACATTTTCGGATTCATATTTTGCTGGCGCTTTATGGGTTAGTTTATTCACCTTAATGTCATCCTTTCTTGTGCTGGATGTTGGACACTTTTCTGTCTGCATGGAGTGATAACTTGCGTTATCCATGACGACGGCACACTTGTCTGGAAGATTTGGAATAAGTCTTTCTTCGAGCCATTTCGTAAACTGCTTCCCGTCCATTTCGCTGTGGTAGTCTCCGGTTGAAGATGACGCTTTATATACAAGCTTGGCTTCTGGGATGAATTCTTTTCTGGACCCTGCGTGTACGACGACCAGTCTCTGGCCACGGTTACACGGTGGTTGAGCACCGGTCAGGCCTGGACCCTGCCAGCATCTCTTCTGGGAATTAGCCGTATTCATGTTTTCTCTCGTAGAACTTGTACCGCAGGGATAAAATGGCAGGCTTTTCTATGAGGACAGTCCTGTTGTCTTGTGTCTTCTTCCACTTATATCCCATATCTTTAAGGGCTTTCCTAAGTAGCTTCAGACCTCCTGGGTAGCTGATTTCGGTTTTCAGCGCTGCATGCAGACTTCGCAAGGTCGGAAGCATCTTGTAGTGTGTGTAAAATTGTCTGATCTTATTCCTGATGACCGTCTGGTCGTAGTCATCGATGGGCTTGTAGGCTTTACGGGTGTGTGGCCTTTCAGGTGATGAGAGCTTTCCCGTCTCCTTCAACTCTTTCAGTAGCCTGAAAATCGTGGCACGGCTAACTCCAGTTGCATCAACCGTCTGTTGAATACATGTCCCGTTGCCTTCTTTAGAGTGCCCCTTGAAATAATCTAATACGCCTATAACCTTAGACTTTTCACTTGAATTCAGAGGCCTTTTGGAAGACATTCTAATAGCTTTTGATATAAAATATGTGCAGTCGCGTGTTCATTGAAGTATTTGAACGATTATTTCGTGCTGCGCCTGATTTTCATGCGCATTTTTAAAAAAAATGGACCCCCTAAAGGGATTCGAACCCGATACCCCGGGTTCCAACTTCAACGCCTTACACACTGGACTGGACGTATTGTGTATTTCAAATGCATACATTTAAAGTATGATTCAGAGCCTAGAACATGACTTTCTTTTCGGAATCCGATGATTACCGAGAAAGGTCATTGAATATTCAAATGTCTCAGGTCAATAAAGACAAACAATACTAGATGTACGGGTAGATGCACTACCCCAATTAGAAACTCTGTAGTTTGTGATGCGTGTAAATATTTGAGCTTATATAAGCAAAAAATCACCCTTGGTGGGTGAGCATCCTTTTCCACTGACATGGTTTTTTGGCTGGACAGCTTATGTTACATTTGATGGCAGTGGCGGGATAATGTCAACTCTTAGATCTTGATGGGAGTTGCCTTACCCATGTATATCCAAGTCCAATTTAAGTTTCGGGACAAGACTTCTAGGAGGGGGAAGTGATGTGACGATGCACAGTCATCTGTATAATATGCCCGTTCAACATACTAGATGTGCGGGTAGATTCAATTTGCATATTTGAAACCCTGTTGTTTGTGATGTGAGTACAAGTAGCCTATACAAGCAATAAGCCACCATTTTCAACTGACAGAGTTTGTTGCCTTTCTGAGGTAAAATTAGAATGAGTTTATATGACATAGTCACTTTATGTATACAGTAAAACCTGTGTAAAACAGCCACTCTCAAAAAGACCCAAAATTGTTTTTCAAGACTAATTATCGCTTAATGCAGGTCAAATGTATTGCAGAATGCTCCAAGGGGAGCATTCTGCAATACTTTCAACCTTCATTAAGCTACCATTTGTCATAAAGATCTTTGTTTTGACTATTTTTGAGTGGCTGATTTACACAGGTTTAACTGTAATGTGTACTTTTTTGGGGACTCTTTGGTACTCTGTGGCAAATTTAAAGCTCAGATGTATTGTAGGTATGAAAATTTAAGCAAAGAACGCTATGGTTTAAAATCAGTATCACTCCAACTACAAATCTAAAATTTGAAACCAAAATTTCTAAGTGAAATCATATATACCTCGAGAAAAAGCCTTTTAAATTACTCAGAAACAAACAAACATTAACAAGATAAATATCTGGTATAGCTGAGTTATTTAAAATGTATGCATTTATCTTCATGATCTATATGTAAATTTCTATCTGGAATAGCTATGAACATAACCCGAATACTAATGTATAGGATCACAAATATGCCTGACTTTTATAATCACTCACAAAAGTCTTGGGCTTTGATTATGCCTTAATCATGATTTGATTAGCCTTTATATGCAGTATTACTACTTTGTACTATTAGAGGAAATTTTCTACACAAAAATCGGGCAACAAACTGACAGACAGATTGATGAAGGAGGGTTGGAGCATCAGGAATATCCCCTTTATAGCTCACCTGAGCCGTAGGCTCAAGGTGATTTTTTGTGATACTAGGATGTCCAGTGTCCAGCAGTCCGTCAACAATTCACTTTAAACAATATCTCCTAAACCACTTGATGGAATTTCACCAAACTTCACCAGAATGATTCTTAGGGGGTGACCCCTTTCAAAGATTCCCATTCCATGCAGAACTCAGGTTGCCATGGCAATCAAAAGGAAAAAACTTTAAAAATATTCTGTTAAAAACTACTAGGTCAATTCGAAAATAGTTTGGTTACCCTCTACTAAATTTGATCCATTGAAAAACATGGCCACCAGGGATTGTGGCAGTTTTTCCTATGCATGTGTAGGGATAACATTTAAAAATCTTCTTGTCAAAAACTGCTGGGCTGATTTGGAAATAAGTTTGGCACAAATGGAAGACCTCTACCAAGATTACTCAAATTAATTTGATTCATCGAAAAACATGGTATACATCGTATATAGGATGACCTAATACCTAGGATGACCTAGGATAATATACTTGATGCATATTTTTATCACTTATTATAGCTCAGCTTTTAAAAAGTGGGGGCTATAGGATTTGAGTTGTCTGTCATTACGTCCGTTCGTCCATTTGTTTGTTCATTCATTTGTTCATTCGTTGGGCCGTCATAATTTTTTCGTTTTCGCTCAATATCTTAAGAACAGCTTTATGGAATTTAACGAAATTTTGTATGTGCATTTATATTGACATGATCTAGCTTGGGATTGTTACACAATTTTTTTCGGATATTTGTACTAGAATTATGGCCCTTGCATTTCACCCTTAGTTCAGATGTGGATCAATACACATAGATGTTTGGTTTGCAACTCCCATTAAATAGCTGAGTTCTTGATGCTTTAAAAAAACATGCATCAAATACGAACATTTTTTGAAGCTCTGTCACTCTTTCTATTTTTAGATCATCACATCATTTTCTATTATTAGATAACATTGAAAAAATTCAAGAAAAATTTAAATTAAGTTTTGAATACACACCAAACAACAGATCAACAACAACAGAACCACCCCCTTAGAACGGACAGCAGCCTAAACCACCGGGGGCTTAAATGCGTTTTACTTGTACCAAATCTTCACCCTAAGATTCTGTTGTTGTTAAAACACAAAATTGTTTAGCTCGCATGAAAGCTCCTTAAGTAATAAATACAGGGACATCACAGAGAAACAATCAAATCAACACACTATGATGAAGAAAATAAGCTTGTGAGCCCCAACTTCAACTTGTTTTTCTAGATCAGCCACCTTACATGTTATTAATTTAGTAAATAAAACAAACAAGAAAATTTTCCCTGAATTATTTTGTATCTTGGGACTATGTGTCATAATTAAAGCTAAATATGATAAATGAACCCAAATACTAAGTGAAGCTACCAGAAAAACTTCATTTCTTATTCATACGTTGTTCTTAACCTGAGCAATTTATAGTGAGATCATGGTATCTGTGTATTTTCATGTGCCTAAGGACTAGGGCTCTGTGGTTATAAAACTTTTTTCATGCTCAACTCAACTAAGCATTGATTTTATCATGCTCATAAATGTTAAAATGCCAACAATTGTTGGCATTTTAACATTTTATTAGCATGATAAATACAAAATCTGAGTGTTTCGTTTTCAGCATTTCAGCTTTTTTAGCAGTTGAAATGACATGCTCAGATGAGCTGAGCATGAAAAAAGTTTTATAACCTCGAGGCCAGACTCTTGTTTTGAGTTGATGATTTACATCTCAGTCAACAGTTTACAGTCATGTCCTCAGGCTTTCCTGGGTTGAACCAATACTAAGCATTGAGGATAAATTGCCTTGCTTTAAGCACACACTACCCCAGCCTGCAGACTGGGTGATTTGAACCAGCAATTCCGCCAGAACCATCCACAAGTATAAGAATAAAAAAAGATTGTTCCTGTAGTCACAGGCCGCCAGATAAGAGTGTTTGTTGAAAATTATTAATCATTAATCTGTACCAAAACATATGTTGTGTGTACTCAAAAGAACCGTCTCAATGTGACGGTTCTTTTGAGCACCCAAAACCTTTGTTTAAACTGACGGATAAGAAAATTATGACAATATTATGCTGAAAAATTTTGCTTTACTGGACGTATATGTAGGATGTTTGTCTAGCGCCTTATGATTAATAAATTGGAACATTTTTCATGTCTATTATTGGTAATGAGTTGAGGTCCCAAGACACTTCAAGCTTCTGTGGGAACGTGTGAGGCTCAAATTGAATCTGGCGTAAAATGGTAACTAATGGTTATAGGTCAGTATGATATTGGCACTCGTAGAAAAGAGTTCTGAGAGTCTGACACTTCTTTTGAATAGCTGTAGCTCAAAATTAGCTCCAAAATTATAGAACCTTTTCATGCTCAACTCAACTGATCATGAAATTTCAACTGCTCATAAAAAATAAAATGCTGAACAACTTTTCTTGCTTTCAAACTCTCAGATGTTGCATTTATCATGCTAATAAATGTTTAAATGACAAAAATTACTATTCATTCCTTATAATTCCAACTTAGGAACAAAACAGCTCATCTATAACGGGTTGTTGACAATATTTCAAATTTTAAAGCCCACTGAAGGAAAATAGTTCGTAACTGCTGTCCATGAAAGATGGGGCAGCCATGATGAACATTCTGTCAGTTCAAAGCTTTTTTTGCTAAATAATGATTAAAATGGCATTCTATTGGGAGCGAATATGTGAGTATGAGCTCAAAAACAACTCCATTTAGTTTGGAATTGTTTTCTTTTGTCAAACAGCTTGCTGGGCTCATTGAAGAACATTTAGATTTAGGCCTTACATACCATGGATTGACAGGTTTTAAAAAGCACTTACCTTCACAAGTTCCCCACATTAGTAGGACTTAAACATCAATTTAAAACCGTCAAACTGCGTTGAAACATTTCAATGTTATTGTTTTGTTGACGATTCTCTTCAATGATATGACTGATAAGTGACGTCACATAACTTCATCATCCAGTTCATTTCTTAGAGTTCCCACCATTGCTTTGAAGATGCACCACCATGAGGTGTAAGGGTTTTCAACTGAGCTTTCAACATGCTTAACTATATTTAAACTGGTGAAGGTTTTATCTCGGACACAACAATACTTGTATTAGAAGTTTAATGTACAGTTTGTTAGTATTGTTAACTCGTGAAATCAAGGCAGATATCAAATATTCATATGCATGGTTTTTTATCGAAGTGTAAAAACCATTTAGTTTTGCCAATGGACCAATCAAAATCGGCGAAAAAACAATGAAAACATTGAGTTGGAATTTAGCAAGTAAAAAGTTAAGTTAAGTTACTGTCATGAAAGGTGGGAAAAGGGTAAAAAATACAGAATTGAAGTTGCTTTATATGTGTTGCAAACATTGCAAAAAGTCTTCAGCCAATACCGTTTTAATAGATCTTAACCCTTTGTATACTTAGTATAATTTGTTTGTTTGTTTGTTTTTGTTGCTTTACGTCCCATGTCAACAGCTATGGTCATTGCGGGACGGTCAGTTCACCTAACCACACTTTTTTCCTGGGCAGGCTTGAACAAGCGGTTAACCAGTAATTTGTGCACATACTTTCGCTTATAACTGACAACAACCCTTCTTGAATAAATCAGCGGAAGGGAGGAGAATGACCGTAGAAATTATTTCATGATCAATCTCCAAGAAAGTATGGGACCGGACTGGGATCGAACTCGCGACCCCTGGATCTGCAGTCAGACATGCATCTGTAGCCAGACACGTTACCGACTGCGCTACGCGGCCCGGTACTTAGTATAATGGATTCTTCCGTCTTCTTTGGTACAATGAACTTGGTACAGTCAATTGTACATGAAATTATCTAGGGGTGTCCGGTTATAATATTTTATTCTTTTGTCTGAAGATCTTTTTACCTGTTAAACAAACAGTGTAGATCCTGATGGAATAATGCAGCATTTTATCTGGGTCTTCACTGTTTGTAAAAGTACCCATTTAGGGGTTTCCCCCTGTATACAAAGGGTCAACGTAGGTGAGCAACTGAGGGCCATTGTGTCTCTCTTGTTTTCTTTCAAAGTTCCATAAGCTTTTTTGAAGCACAGAAAAGTTGTGGGTCCCTGGAGGGCTCCTGGTTTATCTTGAAAAGCTGTTTCTTTAATTGACTTTTGCACTTTGTCAGTTATCTTTGTTTCAATCCATCATTATTGTTGTAAACAAACCATGGAGTGTTTAACCCTTTGTATTTGTTTGTGTTGATGTTTTACATCCAAGTCAACAATTTTTCAGTCATGTAGGGACAATTTCCTGTCTTCTTTGGTTGAACCAGTACTAAGTAGCCATTAAAGTGTCTTGCTCAAGGACCAAACGCAGTGACTCCAGTGAGTCTCAAACTAATAAGCCTTTGATCCCCAGTCTAACACTCTACCAACTGAGCGAACTGAGTCACTGTGCTCTGCAACTTGATGAGCTACTAGTGTAGCCCACAGAAGATACACTTTATGGGAGCACTTAATGGGAGAAATTCTTGATACTTCTCTATACTAGGGATATAACTATTAAATCTTGCAGCTAGAACTTCTAGAATATTTTTGGTGAAGATATGTTTATGCTAGAGAGTATTAGTTTGAGTGCCAACACTTGTTCGAAAGTAATTAGTTAATGCTATAATGGAAGCAATTATGTCTGGCTTGTCAAAGATGATGTCTGTATTTTGGATGAACAGGATTTGGAATTGCTAAATATCAAGTTGAAAGACTAGATGTTATGATGGAACACCAATTCTTTGCAAGGTTAAAATGCAGACACCAGACTATGCACCATTTGATAGATACCATATTTATCTTAATTCACTGTATGCCAATGTATGTTATGGAGGGCAAAAGCATTTATAAACAGACTTTGCAATCATTCCCTCTTATGGGCTTGGTGCACAATTAATTGGTTCCATCAACTCCATTAAAAAGGCATATTCCGAGGCTCAGGACATTTCTTGGAAATTTTTTCTGCCTGTGAGTGACAAGATCTGTCATTTAACTTTCAAAAAAAAGAAGAGACAACCTACCTTGATAATCTTGTTTTCTCAGCATTCTTATGCACCTGTTAGTGTTTTCTCCCAGAGGGTGAACGGCGGGATACCCATGGGGAATTAGACATTTTTTATTTTTTTTTAAAAGTGGGGTCTAATTCCCCACCCTTCTGTAAATAATATGTGGTGTCTAAAATCCCTTGGATGGACCATCAAATTTTTTATATAATTTAATTAAGAAATTCCAGATGAAGTATCTAATTTCCCACCCCAGGGCTTAGATGCTGTATCCAATTCCTGGGGGTTGGGATTTGTTTGCAATCTAATTCCCCTTGCATCCCCACCCAAAATACTAATAGGTGCACCGCGGCTTACCTTCTGGGAGAAAATATGGTGCATCAGTTCTTTGAGGGACAGTCAAAATGGCACCATACATTGTACGGGGAGCTGGCTGGGGAGTCTGTGACAACAAACACAGACCAATGTTTAATAATCATAGGCACATTTAAAGTTGAATGGAGAACCCATTTTCCCCATAAAGAGCACAGAAACAGCAAGTGTTAAATTTCAAAAGGTACAACAGTAAAATATGTGTAAAACGGCCACTCAAAAATAGACAAAACAAAGATCTTAATGACAAATGGTAGCTTAATGAATGTCAAAAGTTGCAGTGTGCTCCCCTTGGAGCATTCTGCAATACTTTTGACCTGCATTAATCGATAATTGGTCTTGAAAACCAATTTTCGGTCTTTCTGAGAGTGGCCATTTTAAGCTGGTTTTACTGTATTTTCGTGGGCTACCAAGCAGGAAGATGAGGCCTATAATAAAGAAAAAACTCTTTGCTGACTTTTAGCTCACCTGAGCAGGAAGATGAGGCCTATAATAAAGAAAAAACTCTTTGCTGACTTTTAGCTCACCTGAGCAGGAAGATGAGGCCTATATTAAAGAAAAACTCTTTGCTGACTTTTAGCTCACCTGAGCAGGAAGGTGAGGCCTATAATAAAGAAAAAACTCTTTGCTGACTTTTAGCTCACCTGAGCAGGAAGATGAGGCCTCTAATAAAGAAAAAACTCTTTGCTGACTTTTAGCTCACCTGAGCAGGAAGTGCTCAAAGTGAGCTAATGGGGTCAGATAATGTCCTGGGTTGTCAGTGGTCAGTTTGCTTTAAATGACAAATCTTCCTATACCACTGGTCTAATTTTAACCAAACTTCGTGAGAATGTTTCCTAGGTGGCCCTCAACAAAAAGTTTGATCTGGGTTCATAGTGTTTGCTTCCTTGGTAAAGGTTTTCTACAAATGTATGCAGTGGCTCAGTGGTAGAGTGCTTGATTTGAGACTGAAGGGCCGCGGGTTTGAGCCTCACCAGCGTCACTGCATTGTGGTCCTTGAGCAAGACACATTTATCCTAGCTTAGTACTGGTTCAACCCAGGAAGAACCTACCCTATTTAACTGAAAGATTGTTGATGGGACATAAAGAATCAAATCAAACAAACAAACAAACAAATGTATGCAACGGACATAATAAGCAGACAACATTTTAGGACAAAAAAAATGGCAGGATAAGGTTTAACTCTTTTGCCTAATATTGTCATCTGCTGAAAACTTTGCAAACAGTTTGGACCCAGACCAGGCCTGACATTTTGTCAGGCCTGGACTGGATCCAAATTGTTTGACACTCTGATGGTATTACTTAAAGAGTTTTTTGAAAAAGATCAACACACAACAGAAAAAAAGTTTCAAAATTACCCAGTAGACAAAGGGTTAAGCCAAGCTGACCCTATAGTAACTTTCTTTTTCTCTTTTTCAGTTATACTACCTCGGCTGACAACACTGGCAATAGAAAACAACAACCAGATGAATGAGGTGAAGAAGAAAGAGATAGCGCTACAGTTGTTTGAGGCCTACAGTGCTCTGTCTTGTTGCTGTATCCTTTCTAGATCACCACCTAACCTCTGTCAAAACATTGTGAGATAGCAAGTGTAATACTGTATAGACTGTAATATCTTGTCATGGCATCATCAGTGGTGGATCCAGAGGCGGTTCAGGGGGTTCGCTCGAACCCCACTCCCCCCCCCCCCTTTTAAATATCCTATGAAAATAAAATAATTTGGTCACAGTGATACCAAATTATTTCATTTTCATGAGATATTTAAGAATATTGAGACAAATTAAGCAACATTAATACATACAAACTGCCTTTCCAGAAATCCTGGATCTACCCCATGTCATCCACTCTCTTCTGTACCATAAGGGCTAATGACCTTATCCCAAGCATGCTGAAATAAACCCCTTACCTCAAAGAGACGCCTTTTAATGCTTTTGCAAACAGAGCAGACCCTGATCTGGCAGCTCTTATAAGAGCTATGTACCTGATCAAGGTCTACTCTGTTTACTATGGAAATATGATTAGATATGATACTACACTAGTGGACCTGTTTATTTAATGAATTATTCATTGTGGGCAGACCTTAGCATGTGCAGATCCAGAGGGGGGATAGGGGGTCCGGACCCTCCTCCCTGGAAAATCACAATTTCTACGGGTATCTATACAAATAAGCATTTAGACCCCCCCCCCCCCCCCCCTGGAAAAAGATGGACCCCCTGGAAAATGTTGGAACCCCTCCCCCTCTCCCCTGGAAAATGTTGGAAAAACCTCTACAACCTTGGAAAATTATAGTTTTCTTTGAAATAAACCATTGATAAACCACTGTAAAACTGTAAAATAAGTTGAGGACTAAAAGAAAACAAAAAAACAACAACGCCAGAGCTGTTTTCTTGCAATCGGGCCTGGATCCCCCCTGGCAAAAATTCCTGGATCCAGGCATGCTTAGCATGAATATTCACGAAGGAAAGGGTTAATTTAGCCCCTTGCAGGTCAAATACCTTTGACTGGTTTAAGGACTATAGGTTTGGCTATCAGTTTCCCTTTTTATAATATGTCCAGACCATATCTCCTACAAGGGTAGGCATAATTCATCATAACTTCACATGATTATTACCAATAGCATGAAGGTGTGTCCCACAAAACTTTTAGCTACAAAATCAAGGTCACAAATTTGACTCAAAAGTCTGCCAGTCACAGTTGTAATTGTGGGTGTTGTTTACAGGTCAAATCTCCTATAAGGGCAGGCTGAATTCATTATAGCTTTACAAGACTACTGCCTATCATGGAGGTGTATTCTTCAAAACAGTTAGCCACCAAGTCTCAAGGTCAAGGTCACAAGTTTGGCTCAAAGTCTGTCAGCCATGCTGTAATCCTGCAGTTTGTGACCTTTCAAGGGTAGGCCAAATTCGTCATAACTTTACAACAAGATTATTACCCATAGCATGGTGGTGTGTCTGACAGAATACTTAGCCAATAACTCTCAAGGTCAAGGTCACAAATCTGGTTCCAAGCCTGTCATGCTGTAATCCTGCAGTTGGTGTCCATTCAAGGGTAGGCCAAATTCATAATTTTACACGGTCATTACCCATAGCATGGAGGTGTGTCTCACACAACACTAAGCCACCAACTGTCAAGCTGGCAACTTGACACAAACATGGCCAGAAGGTGTTACACTCAGAATTACATATCTCATACAAGGCAAGGTCAAATTCAATGTAAGTTCACAAGATTATTACCCATAGCATGGAAGTGTGTCATGCATAATACTTAGCCAGCAACTTCAAGCTCACAACTGGTCTCAGACATGACCAGAAGCTGTTACAGTCAGAATCTTGTGTCTGGGCCATATCTCCTACAAGAGTAGGCCAATTCCTAATAATTTTACATAAATATGGAGGTGTTGCATTGGAAGTTTGGTTTAGTTTAAACTGTAGACCCTGACAAGATCCCTTGGAAAGCTTCAGCCCATCAGGGCCTGTGCTGTTTGCTACCTGCTTAGTTGCCTGCTCATATTGTAACAGCCTTTTTCTCACTTAATGCCCATATATGGCAGAGAAAATGAATATTGATGAATCTGAGATTGCAGACAGAAAAAATGTTGACACAAAAGTCTGGTAACATTTACTTAGGAATTTGGTCTGATGTTGATAAATGGTATGCACTCTACTGTATGAGAAATTCTGGTTTTTATTCATACCAACGAATATGGCCAGTCAGGGTTCTTAATCACAACCCCTGGATTGAAGTCAGATGGCAATTCAAATGTACACCTTTCAATGTTAACTATTTATTTTCTAGTAGCAACTTTCGTCATCAGCTGAAAGGCCCTAAATTCAACTAGGCAAATTCATTAGATTTGTATCCCCCCTGTACATTTCATTCGCTTTAATTTTATATGCAAAATGACAGCTTTTAGAAAAAAATGTTTTGACCTTTTGACCCCACCCAAGGGTCAGTGGTGTGTGTAAGGGCAAAATATTTGCTTGCACATTGTTATACACTTCTTTACCTTTAATTTGATATGCAACATGACAACTTTTATATAAAAAAGTTTTGACCTTTTGACTACACCCCAGTGCAAGCATGTAAGTTCCCTTTAATTTGATATGCAACACATTTCGAGTTCTATGCAGCATTTCATCAGGGTCTACACTGTTAAGCTGTTGCTAAGCTGTCCAAATACTTAAGGCAAATAAGGGATAGTTTAATTAGCCTGACTATGGGAGTGCAGTGGCTCAGTGGTAGAGTGCTTGACTCGAGACCGAGGAGCCATGATTCGAGCCTCACCGGCGTCACTGTGTTGTGTCCTATAGCAAGACACATTTATCCTAGCTTAGCACTGGTCCAACCCAGGAAGACCCGTCCCTTTATAACTGAAAGATTGTTGATGGGACATAATCAAATCAAGCAAAACAAATTAGCCTGACTAATGCTGATAAAATGATAAAATGTGTAGGTCCTGAAGGATCTTCACAACTCATCCCAAATACAGATAAAATAAATAAAAAATCCTTAACCCGTCGTCAGTTGTGAACTACCAGCTTGTACAGGAGGTGATGTTACCAGGACTGCGCTGCCTGAAACACGACATGGCGCTGATCGCCCCGGAACATGAGGAGGTTGTCAATTCCATGATCAAGGAATATGAATCAAAGATAGAGACATCACGACCAGCTGACAGGTCAGTATTGAGTGCAAGAAAATCATACAGGACTTTAGTTAAGAGTGCGTAACAAAAATTTATTTTTCTTATTTCTCAACCAAAATATATGTTGTGGGTACTCAAAAGAACCGTCTCAATGAGACGGTTCTTTTGAGCACCCAAAACATATGTTAAAACTGATGGGTAAGAAAATAATCACAATTTTACGCTGAAAAAGTTTGTTTATCTAAACCTGTGATCATAACAGGACAGTTTTAACTATTTGTCTGCTAGTTATGTCTGCTGATAACCTTTGCAAACAATGTGGACCCAGATCAGACCCAACTGGAGCTGGTTATCTTCTGACAACTCTTGTTGGAATTAATATTATGTACGCAAAAGAAATAAAATGTAACTTAAAAATGGACTGGGTATTTAGTTGCTGATTTGATAGCAAATTCGTGGCTTCTCTTGATAGAGCTTAACTCCTTGAATGCTGGGAAAATTTTGCCTTCTTATTTCATGACTTCTGATTTTTTTCAAAATCAACTTTTCAAAACAAATTTTCAGGAATATCATCTGAGTGTCAAATAGTTTAGATCAAATCAGATCCAACGAAATGTCAGGTCCCATCTGGGTTCATATTGTTTGCAAAGATGTCAACAGATGAGAGGCAGGCAGGCAAAGAGTTAAGTGAGGTATTAAAGCTATATGTGCACACAAATTGCTCAAATAAATCAAATCATTCTTGTGCAAAATAAATCACTTTTGCACAAGGAATATCAATACTTTTTGGTCGCTTTCTTTCAACCTTTATTTTGCTGGATAATTTTACGTTTTACACTCCTCACCAATTTTTATCCAATTAGCTTGCAGGATTCCATTTATTAGCAAGTATTTACAAGCAAAATTACAAACAGTGCTGATCCAGATCAGCTGGCTTCTCAGAAGCCAGCTGATCTGGATCTACACTGTTTTCAAAACAGGATATATCCAGGTTAGGCACGATAAGGGTAAGAATAACCAAAACAATCTACTGGTTTATAAGTCTCTGCCCCCTGGGAAATTTTTCGTGCTTTTTGTTGTCTGCCAATTTTTTTTTTTAAATTAACTTTTTTGAAAAATTCTGTCAGGAATACTGTCTGAGTATCAAACAGATTGGATCCAGATCAGGCCTGACATTTTGGCTTGCCTGATCAGGGTTCAATCTGTTTGCAAAGGTTATGTAAAGGTTATTGTCCATCCCCTCTTGTATATACAGGCCTAATAGACTTCCTTCCAAATAGCTTGCAGCATTATTTTACAGCTAAATGTGATTTCCTTATACTCAGAGTGAGGTTGGTTTAAAGTCAGCTTTTACTCACTAGAGTATCCACCCACACAAATACAGTATAACTGCTATTTGGATGGTTGCCCATTAGGTGCGCCTATTTCATATTATATTTCGTTTCTTGTTTACTGTCGTGAGTTGGCTCCCGGTACTGTTAGTTTAACAGGTGACCAGGCCCAGGGCGACGACAGTAAACATGATTCGCATTATAAGTCTACTTGAAAGTGATATGGAAAATTGTGCATGCATCTGTATGTCAATTTGTCCATCATGCCAAAATTGTCTACCTTAAATCTCGGTCAGCGGATTGAAGATGAGGAATGAATCCCCTGATTAACTTCTGGTGATATTCTGAAAATTTCTATCAGAGTTTTAACTCTCCTTTAATTAACTTTTTGACTGTTACTGACAACTTTTTGTCTCCGTTGATAACTTTGGCGAACAGTTTGGATGCAGGTCAGACCCACAGTATATCAGGCCTGATCTGAGTTGAAGCTTTTAGACACTCTGATTAGATAGTATTCCTGAATGAATATTTTGAAAGAGTTGATTTTGAAAAAATCCACCAAACAAACTGCAAATGATAAAAAAATCATGATGCAGAGTAAATCTGCTGTGCTTTTATGGCAAATACAGAAACACCATAGCCATCTCACTCTTTCCTTGTTAGGGACAACTGGTGTCGTCTACTGATAATCTTTGCCAACAGTTTGGACCCAGATCAGGACCGACAAAATGTCGGCCCTGGTCTGGATCCAAACCATTTGACACTCTAATAGTGTTCCTGAAAGAATTTTCTGAAAAATGAATTTTGAAGAAAAAAAAGTCAGCAGACAACAACAAAATCATGAAAAATTTCCCAGAGTTACTATCATCTGCTGTGCGTTTAGGGCAAAAACTGAAAGAAAGGCTCTTTTTAAAGAATCAGGGAGCGCAGTGGCTCAGTGGTAGAGTGCTTGACTCGAGACCGAGGGGCCGCAGGTTCGAGCCTCACCGGCGTCACTGCGTTGTGGTCCTTGAGCAAGACACATTTATCCTAGCTCAGTACCGGTTCAACCTAGGAAGACCCGTCCCTGTTTAACTGAAAGATTGTTGATGGGACGTAAAGAATCAAATCAAACAAACAAAAATCTTTAAAGAATCATTTTGTATGTTTGTTTTCAGGAGTTCCAGTCTAACTGGCAGTTTCAGTTCTTTGGCTAGTGGGGAGGATGTGAAGGCTCGGATGATGAACAAGTTGAAAGAATCCACGTCTAAAGCCAACATTTCTAGTCTCTTCAATAGGAAGAAATAACCTCAATTTATGTACTGTGTATTTGGTGTGTCCATAACTGGACTCCATATTAACTCCTTTCCTACTAGTCGTCTGCTGATAACCTTTGTAAACAGTTTGGACCAGGCCTCAAGGACCCAGATCGGGTCCAACGCCATGGTTATAAAACATTTTTCATGCACAACTTAACTGAGCACGGAATTTCAACTGCTCATAACAACTAAAATACCGACAAATAAAGAAGTTTCTTGCTTAAAGTCTCTCAGATGTTGTTTTTTATCATGCTAATAAATGTTAAAATGCCAATATTTTAACATTTATGAGCAGGATTTTCATGCTCAGCTGAGTTTTATAACTTTGGACAATGGATCCATAGTATTTGACACTGATGGTATTCCTGAAATAACTATTTAAAAGTTGATATTGAAAATATCAGCAGTCGACAAAAATGCATGCGAAATACCCAGAAGGCACAGAGTTAATGTGTTTTGGTGTCCATAAAAGGAGTCCAATACATTAAAGCATATTTGGGGTGTTGGTTTACATGCATACAGTAAAACCTGTCTTAAGCGTCCACTAAAAAAGAACACAAAAATTGGTTTTCAATACAGATTTTCGCTTAATGCAGGTCAAAAGTATTGCAGAATGCTCCAAGCATTCTGCAATACTTTCGACCTTCATTAAGCTACCATTTTCCATTAAGACCTTTGTTTTGTCTATTTTTAAGTGGTCGCTTAAGACAGGTTTTACTATATTTTGTGTGTGGATTGTAGGTTTGTTTGTTTGATTTGATTCTTTACGTCCACTCAACAATCTTTCAGTTATGCGGGACGGGTCTTCCTGGGTTGAACCAGTACTAAGCTAGGATAAATGTGTCTTGCTCAAGGACCACAACGCAGTGACGCCGGTGAGGCTCGAACCCGCGGCCCTTCGGTCTCGAGTCAAGCACTCTACCACTGAGCCACTGCGCTCCCTTGATGGATTGTAGGAGTCATTTTACATATTCATGTATGGTTGGTGCTCCCATCACAGGAGTCCTTTTACATGCAGTGTATTTGGTGTGTCCATACTTACCGTCGGTCTCAAAGATGCATGGTAATAGGACTCTATCATTTTTCATAGAAATGGGTAAATAAGGGTAAATATCTTATCACAGGTAAAGTCAGTTTATGATACATACCTGTTTGAAGCACCCATTGTGTGTATACCCAAGCTGGTCTGTGCCTTTGTTGTTTGCATGAAACAAATCAGGTTTTCTCATGTTGAGGCTTGTCTGATTCTTGACTGCTCCCTGATGTGATAAGTAGCAAAATCTAACATACTTGCTTGTTATTCTTTCAATGGTTGTGCAGTGAATCATTACTCCCTATCCATTTTGCAGTATGGATGACTAGAGCATACTATGGCAAACAAACAATGAAGACCCAAATGAAATACCGCATAAGGCTGCATTTCATCAGGGTCTGCACTGTTTGCTATGACAAAATCAATCTTCAGAGAAAGAAATATAATGTTTTTGGAAATTATAACATGTAACCCCCTCAATATATACAATGGACCATCCTGACTTAACTGTATCAAAACTTTATGGAAAATTCCATTGGTCTTAAAGGGGTTAATTGGCCCAAGGTCGCAACTTGGCACCTGGTGGAGTTCTAGCCTCTGATTTCTTGGTGTCAATTCCAATACCCCAGCATTTTCCAACTGCTAACTGTTTAGAGATTTAACCCACAGCATGATGTTGACCTCTTTGATAGCTTTTAATACAAACAATATGGATCAGGATCAGACTACTCCAAACGGGTAATCTAATCAGGGTTGGTAGTGTTTGCTTCCATGATTAAGGCAAGAATTTTTTTATTAGTTGATAATGATTTACGGGAATTTTTTTTCAGATTTAGGGTTGGGGGGACGAAAAAAAATAAAATAAAAAAGCTCTGAAAATGACCAGTTAACTGGTCATTTTCAGAGCTTTTTTTTTCCAGAGCTTTTTTTTTTATTATCTCCAGAAACAGTAAAACTAGTAATAGATAAACCAACAGTCTGTATTAAATTTTACCATTTTCCTAAAAATCTGGACAGGACAATCACTTTTTACAGTGTACACTGATAGAACCTCAAAAAAATATTATTTTTTTCCAATGAAACAAATAATATTTAGAGTCGGTGGTTTAAATAAAAAATTTTTTTTTAGAAATTGAATTTTATTTTTTTTATACTTTACGGAAAATTACAGTAGGAGGGTTAGTAAATCAACTAATAAAAAAAATTCTGGCCTAAAGTAGTCTGGACAATTTCACTATATTCAGAAGTGGAAGTAAGCATCAATATTTTCAGACAAGAAAATATTGACAGGATATGGGTCAAATGTATTGTCTGCTGGATGTTGTAGGCCTATCAGTCAAATTTTAAGTCTCACAACACAGATATTGTGCACACTTGGGCAATAAAAGTGCACTATAATTTGAAACCATTTTCTTGTTGCGTTCAGAATTCAGGCACTTGACTAGTGTAATGTACATGCTTTCTCATATACCATAAATAAAAATGAAAGAGCATCAGAGACCATCAGATTCTAAATAAGAGAAATACATCATAACATGGATTTTTTGGCCCACAACATCTGCACCGGGACCGGGCCGGGATCGAACCCATACTGTTGTTGAGATTGATCATGAAATAATTTCTACGGTCATTCTCCTCCCTTCTGCTTAATCATTAATGAAGGGTTGTTGTCAGTTACAAGCCAGCCTCAAAATACTGAATTTGGCAAATAATAAGAGCTTCTCTGATTAATTTACAGTTCATGTAAGACAATCTTCCATTTAAACTTGAAATTGTTAATTTTTTGTAGGCGTACAGCAAGTTTTAAGATTTGAATTTCTTAAGTTCAGGATTTTGGAAATTTCAAACTTTCAATATAATCTGTTGTATGCAATTGTAGGTACTCATTGGCTCCTTTTGCGCCGAACTTCCCCTCTTTTGAATAATATGACTGGAAAAACAAGCACACTTCTTTCAGATAACTGTACTGTGGCGTAGGTTGTCATCCTTGAAAAAGCCTTGATACTTTACTTGAATTGTCTCAAATACCAAGTGTCATTTACTCATTAAGCCTAAATTCATAGTCAAGATGTATCATCATAATAAATTTGAATCTGCTATAGTGGCAGATCCAATGGGGGTTCAGGGGGTTCACTTTAACCCCCTCCCCGCCCTATTTTTTAAATTTCCTATGAAAATGAAATAATTTGGTCTCGGCGAGACCAAATTATTTCATGGCATATTTAAGAAAAATTAGATAGAATCAGCAAAACGAACCCGCCTACATTTAGACATATGAATCCCCTTTCGAGAAATCCTGGATCCGTCCTTGTGCTATATCATAATCATTAACTCTTGGCATGCTGGGTAATTTTTTCATACTTTTGTTGTCGTCTGCTGATTTTTTCAACATTAACTTTTTCAAAAAACTCTTTCAGGAACACTATTAGAGTGTCAAACAGTTTGGATCAAGATCACGACTGACCAGGACCGATGCTCTATTGGTCCTGATCTGGGTCCAGACTGTTTGTAAAGGCTATCAGCAGATGACAAAAGTTGCTGCAAGCAAGGAAAGGAAAAAATATTCTTGCAGACCGGATAAGGACATCTGAGATTTTATCCTGGGATAGAAAATCTTTTCTCACATACCAACGCATACGAGATCGAGTGATCCCTATGTAAGCTTGCTGTCGGAAAAATCTGTCCCACATCGCTACACATGTGAGATAAGCGTAACTAATAACGAGATAAGCCACACATGGCCGGTTACTAATGTGAGATAACATTTTTGGCGCATGACTGTATTCCTTCGAAAACGAAAGTTGAATTGGCAGTCAGGAAAAAATTCTATGTTGAATTTTCAGCGATTTAAGTTGGCCTTCAACTTGGTTTAAAAGTAAAACTGCGCATTTTTACTTACAACCTTTATTCAATGCTTTGAACATGCTGAGTGCATTGCGATTGACATATTTAACCTGTTGTGTTGGGCATTGAGTGACTGAATCCACCGGCACCGTGACGGGGAGCCTTGACGATATAAAAACACAACACACACATTTTCCTCAACAAAATTACTTACTCGAGTTACTGTGGCTGATAAGCTAGTTCTTGTAAATCCATTTTGATGAAATAACCATTTGTTCATTGTTTTATACGCTGTTTATTCGCTGTTTCAAGTTGATTTGTACAGCGCGCATCATTGACTGTAAACATCGATCTCAGTGACGTCACCAACAAATATTACACAGTACTGTACCGTACGGTCGTGGTATATGAGAAAAAGAATCGATCATTGGTGTTCAGTGGTTCCAGAAAAATCCCAAGCCTCGTTTCCCACTGGAACGGTGGGCCCTTGGGTTGGGATTTTTCTGTCCCCACTGAACACCAACGATGGACTCTATTTTTCTCACATACCAACGCATACGAGATCTAGTGATCCCTATGTAAGCTTGCTGTCGGAAAAATCTGTCCCACATCGCTACCCATGTGAGATAAGCGTAACTAATACGAGATAAGCCACACGCGGCCGGTTGCTAATGTGAGATAACTTTTTTGGCGCATGACTGTATTCCTTCGAAAACGAAATTTGAATTGTTGTCAGTCAGGAAAAATTCTATGTTGAATTTTCAGCGATTAGTAAAACTGCGCATTTTTACTTAGAACCTTTATTCAATGCTTTGAACATACTGTCTTATTGCTGAGTGCATTGCGATCGACATATTTAACCTGTGACCACCTGTTGTGTTGGGCATTGAGAGACTGAATCCACCGGGACGGGGAGCCTTGGCGATGTAAAAGCACACCACACACATATTTTCTTCAACATAATTACTTACTCGAGTAACTGTGGCTGATAAGCTAGTTCTTGTAAATCCATTTTGATGAAATGACCATTTGTTCGCTGTTTAATGCGCTGTTTATTCGCTGTTTCAAGTTGATTTATACAGCGCGCGTCATTGACTGTAAACATCGATCTCAGTGACGTCACCAACAAATATTACACAGTACTGTACCGTACGGTCGTGGTATATGAGAAAAAGAATCGATCATTGGTGTTCAGTGGTTCCAGAAAAATCCCAACCCTCGGGTCCACCGTTCAGTAGGAAACTCGGCAAGCCTCATTTCCCACTGGAACGGTGGGCCCTCGGGTTGGGATTTTTCTGTCCCCACTGAACACCAATGATGGATTTTATTTATCTTACCCAGGCTGTCATGCGAGGGCTGTACATTGGTTGTATTGGAACTCATGCATATGTTCATCAAGTGACATCATTGTTATGTTAAAGTGACGTCATCATGTCATGTCGCTTCTCAGCATGTTCAGGAACTTTTGGGAGCCATTTTTAAACTTAAATGTGGTATTTAACGGTGAGCAAGAAAAAGAATCCATTATTCATTTTGAGGATAGGATAGAAAATTCAGTCCCTCGTGATCACCGTTTGTCATCACTCGGCAAGCCTCGTGATGCCAATCGGTGATCCTCGGGTCAGATTTTTCTATTCCACCCTCACACTCATGATAGATTCTTATATAATGGTTTGCTGAAGAAGAAACAAATTTTAAAATATTTTCTGCTGCAAATCAAGGGTTCTTTCAAAGTGTTAAACTGACTGGATTATCAAAAATGTACATACTTCTAGAAGAAAGCATCAAATTTTTCTCTTGTGATTGTTATTGTATTTTTCTAAGAGCTTCTTATCGTGATAAATTTTAGATTTTTTGACAAATTCATTAGACGATGACAAAAGCATGAAAAGTTACCGAGCATGCAAAGAATTAAACCATTTGTCACTGTAGTGTAATATTGTGTACATATGTTCATTAATCTAGTGGTTTATTATTATACTTTAGTTAAGAGTGCGTAACAGAAAAATAATTTAATTATTTCTCAACCAAAACATATGTTATGGGTACTCAAAAGAACCGTCTCGATGAGACGGCTCTTTTGAGCACCCAAAACATATGCTAAAATGTATGGGTAAGAAAATATTTACAATTTTACGCTGAATAATTTTGTTTGTCTAAACCTTTGAGTGTACATGTAGTTATTACTGAATTTTTGTAAAAAAAATATTGTTTATAATAGTCATTAAGCCAAATTTTTCTTTTGTACATATTTTTATTTTTTATTTAGCTACGTAGCCTTTCTGAAGTATGCAAACATATGACCTCAACTTTTTATGACTATAAGTCTTTCCCACCGCATTATTGCTGTGTTAATTTTCTGATTTAAGCCGCTTTCCCACTGTTCACAGGAAATGTTGTCTACTTTTTCATCTGCTGATGTGCTTTTATAGCATACGGTAAAACCTGTCTTAAGCGGCCACTCAAAAATAGACAAAACAAAGGTCTTAAAGACAGGTAGTAGGTTAATTTTGGTCAAAAGTATTGCAGAATGCAACACTTTTGACCTGCATGAAGCGATTGTTGGTCGTGAAAACATGTTTTCGGGACTTCTTTTGAGTGGCCACTTTAGACAGTTTTTACTGTATATTGCTAATAAAATAGACCCTTAGGGGCAGTCTTATTTTGGTTCATAGTATTTGTATCTGTAATAAAGGTACAGTACAGTCCCTTATTAATGCTATGTTTGGGGTCCCTTAATTTTTTTATGAAATTCCATGGTAAATTTATTTGGGAGTGACAACATGATGGTGTTTTATCCAAATCTGTGTTGTAATGAGGTGTGTTATAAATCGACTGTGTTGTAGTCACGATGGCTTTGAATATACGCAGCAGGTGTAATATGCAGACAACATTTTAAGAACAAAAACGATTGGCAGGATAGGTGTACATAGACCAATTAATTTTTTACTTTTTTGCATATTTTTGGGGTCTGTATGTATGCATCAATGATGAAAAATGACTGTTTAACAGATTGTACAACAGATGTGGCATTTTTTACCCTTTCACTGCTCAAAATCTTAGTCTGCTGGTTTCAAGTAAAAGACAAACCAAATGGGCCTTTATTGGACTGCTCCCTATATTGCACCAAAGGGATCTAATAAAAATCCACACTTTTTCAATATTAGATTCCGAAATACAACGGTAGACAACACTGCAGGTGCTTTGTTTGTTTGATTTGATTCTTTACGTCCCATCTACAATCTTTCAGTTAAACAGGGACGATCTTCCTGGGCTGAACCAGTTCTAAGGTAGGATAAATGTGTCATGCTCAAGGACCACAACGCAGTGACGCAGGTGAGGCTCTAACCCGCGGCCCCTCGGTCTCGAGTCAAGCACTCTATCACTGAGCCACTGCGCTCCCTACACTGCAGGTGCCATGACTCGACTTAACTATGGCAGTGAAGGGTTATGGTACAAGGTATGTAAGAATCTCAAAAGAAATTATCCATTACAGGGCTTTGGGCTCAAAAGTTGCTGAGTAGTCAAATGAAAGAAAAAAATCGTTAACCCTTTTCACTCTAGTTCTTGGTAAACAGGTACTTTGGCAAACAGCGAGGACCCAGATGAAATGCCACATAAGGCGGCATTTCATCAGAGTCTGCACTGTTTGCTAAAGATGAAAACAATCTTAAGAGGCAGAAATACATCATTTTATAGAACTTTCGACTGGCAACCCCGTAAAATACAGTGGTGTATGGTATTCCCTTCCCCAAGGGGGGAGGGGGCATTGTTTTTGGTGGACTACCTTTTTTTCAGAGAAAAAGACTGTTTTTTTGTTCAGTGTGTTGTAACCAATGAGACAAATTTTTTAGCTAATTTTAGCAATGAGTGAAATTTCTGTCTCTAGCCTTTATGATTTTTATGCAGTATGTGCAGTCATTTTGTTCTTTAAACTAAACTGAAAAGAACTTTTGTATGCAAGTTAATCTTTGTGTGCTGAGAAATTTCTCATGATTTTATTGTTCTGCTGATTGTTTTCAAAATGAAACTTTCAGGAATACCATTAGAGAGTCAAATAGTTTGGATCCATATCAGGATCATTGATATTTTGTTAAACCTGATCTGGTTTCAAACTGTTTGCAAAGAATATGACTAGCAGTTAGAGTACCACTGATAATTTAATATGATTCCTTATAGAAATAAATTATGTCTTTCTGATGAAGAGTAGATAAGGCTTGGCTGTTTTTTTTTTTTTACTTGTTTGTTTTTGCAAATTGCCTACATACCTGCAAATCTCTTGAAGTTTTGATCATAATTTTACCATAAATGAAGAAATGTGTCACAAATGTGTTGTTTTCTGCAGTCATCATATAGCAGTTTTATGTGATATTTTTGTTATTAATTATATATTGTGTAGCCATATTTATCAGTTTCCTCTCATATTAATTGCATCATTGCGCATTGACCTGATAAATGTTGTCTATTTCACTGCACTTTATCAGGTCAATGTGACGTTGTACTTTATAACGTTGAATCATCGCTTAAACTACCCTTTGAATAGACTAACACCCTATAAATTCATGCTTTAGATAGCAAATATTAACTTAAGTGTTGAATACTGGTAGATTTAACACCTATTTTTATTGTTTTTTTCATTAAAATTCTGGAAAAGAAGATTTTTTAACGGGTTTTACCATATATGGACGTGGCAGCCATCTTAGTCAGGTGACCAAAACAATTTGTATAAATTCTGATCAACTTAGTGTAAGGAGTCTTCATATGAAATTTGAGTTCAATCAGCTAGACGGTTTCTGACAAACTATGTTTTAATATATTGATGAGACACCAATATGAGTGACCTTGGCTGAACGGTTTGACCTTTGACACTTATTTATAGCCATTGTCACATTTTTAAGTTAAAAAAAAATGTACTTTTCAAAAAAAATTCCATTTAAATGCATTAGGAAGCCAATTTGACCTTGACGTTAAGTAGGTCAAGGTCAACCTAGGATCGTGATTTGAACAAACTTGGTAGGCCACGCATTCCAAATGCTACATGCCAAGTCCCAAGGTCATTAGCCTTCTGGTTCTGGAAAAGAAGATTTTTGAAGGGTTTTTACCATATATGGGCATGGCAGCCATCTTTGTCATGTGACCAGGACCATTTGAACAAAATTTCGTCCCCTCATCCTAAGGAGTCTCCATATGAAATTTGAGTTCAATTGGCCCAGTGGTTTCAGAGGAGATGTTTGAAAATGTTGAAGGATAGACCTTGGTATACTATTAGCTCACTCATGAGCCTTCAACTCAGGTGAGCTAAAAATATGTGCAGACATGAAATTTGAATTGTTTATTTGTCTGATTGTTAGCTAATTTATTGAATTCGGAGGATAAAAGTTGGCATTAACACATAAACTCAAGGTGGTTTAAAACCTGCCATGTTTCTTGTGTATGTTTATTAAAGGTAAATGGTCTTTGGGTTACAAGCAAAGTTTGGTTCATTTACTTTGCACATAATTTAAGGTTATCATACCTGTACTTCTCAATGAACATAAGAAACTGAAATGCATTCTTAAGTGACAAGATAGAGTTTTATAGCTTTTATAACATAACATTTTATTATATTATCAAATGTGAAATCATAGGGTAAGACAAAAACTGTTTGCAATGAAACTAAGCAATGGATGCTTGGTGTCAGGATCCAGTCTTTACAGTATGCCACATAAGTATTTAATTTATTCAAGTTTGTTGTCTATTTCAGCCAAGATGGCATGTTGTAAAGACTGGATGCCTCCCTCTACAGGGATCAGTCTTGAATAGTATACCTGTATGAAAAGCTTTGGGGCGTGACTGCCATTTAGGGGATAACTGTATTCAAAATTTTTATTTGGGGAGGTATATCGTCGGATATACGGTCGGAAATTTAGTTTTACGGCGACGCGCGAGCGGAGCCGTAAAACGTTATCCGAACGTATATCCGACGATATACCTCCCCAAATGAAAATTTTGAATATGGTTATCCCCATTCTAATGCATTTCTGCAATTTCGTCTCAAATCGGAGCGTTGCAAGCCGCATAATGACGCACATCATCTAATGACGTGACGTAGTTAATGACGTCAAACTGTTTCCTACAGTATATCGCAGGATATACTGTCGCAAATTTTTGACGTTATCCAATCAGAAGTAGCGTTACAAAAGCAAGTGCATTAGAATGAAATATTAAATTTATCTACAGGTCTATATGCAGGTCACAAAGGTACTTTAAATAGTATGCCACAGATAGTAATGAATTTATTCAAGTTTGTAGTCTTTCCTCCACAGGGACCAATCCAGTCTATACAGCATGCCTATAAAAAGTATTTGAGCTATGACATGTGATTTCCAACATGGGGCATTTTGACAAGTAGTGTAGACTCAGACGAGCCTGAGCAACCTCCTTTTAAGCTTAGAAACTCGAAATGGTTTTAAGTCATTAGCTTAACACTCATAGGATATTCAAGCGACTAGCAAAGGCTCTGATCAGACTGCGCATATGCGCAGGCTGATCTGAGACTTTGCTGGTCGCACATACCACATTGTTGGAAATGTTTGTTTGTTTGATTTGATTCTTTACGTCCACTCAACAATCTTTCAGTTATGCGGGACGGTTCTTCCTGGGTTTAACCAGTACTAAGCTAGGATAAATGTGTCTTGCTCAAGGACCACAACGCAGTGACGCCAGTGAGGCTCGAACCCGCTACCCTTCGGTCTCGAGTCAAGCACTCTACCACTGAGCCACAGCGCTCCCTCACGGCTCATTTAATCAAATTCAAGTTTGTAGTCCATTTCAGTAATAGCCTAGATGGCATACTCTAAAGAGGAGACTTGTCACTCCACAGGGACCATTTTAGCCTTAATAGTGCTGAATTTATTTAAGTTTGTAGTCTATATTTATTTCAGTAAAAGCCAAGATAGCATACTTTAATAGCAAGATAGGTCCCTGTGGGCTTGTCATCTTTTCATATTTCAGAATTTACGAAACAAAATTCAAAACAATATACTGATAGGCTTCCTGAATGTTTGTAACCCCAACTTTAATAAACATTCCTCTTAAAAGGAAAACTATTTTGAATAACAGTGGCGGATCCAGAGGGCAAGCAAACCCCATTATCTGCCCCAGGGTTTTAAATATCCTATGAAAATGAAATAATTTGGTCTGAAAGATACCAAATTATTTCATTTTCATGGGATATTTAAGAGAAATGTGATAAAGTCAGCAAAGCAAACCCCACACCTTTATACATATGAACCCCCTTTTCAGAAATCCTGGATCCGCCCCTGAATAAGAAGGGGATTAATCAAATTAATTCCCAGTGTTAACCCTTTCTTGAATTGACAGGTTGTGTAGACATAGATGAGATGCCTAAATGCATGTATGTAGAATCTCATCAGGGTTTGTGCTGTTTGCTTAGGTAAAAACAATCTTCAATTTAACCCTTATCCTACCATTATATATGTCCTGAAAATGTTGAATGATTTATAGGTCTGCTGATATATTCATGTGCACTTCAGACTAGATTTTTTCATGGAAGCAAACCATATGAACCTGGTTAGTCTGCTCCCAAGGGTGCAGTCTGATCTGGGTCCATATAGTTTGCAATATAGGCTAAGAAAATAAGCAGATATCAAGCTTATTTGGTTTCTTAGAAACGAATTGGAAAATTTCATACACTGCAAATATTTGGTGGTGTTTAAACAAAATTCAAAAATGTTGTCTGCTTTCTCTTCTGCTAATGTACTTTGGTAGTCTATATTACAAACAATATGGACAAAGATCAGACTGCTTCCTTAGGAGCAGTCTGATCAGGGTTTATACTGTTTGCTACCATTAGTGGCTTGCATGGAGTGCATTTTAATATATGCAACAGATGTAATAATTAAGTAAACAAAATTTTCAAGACATTAACAGAATTGGCAGGATATAACCTATGGATCAGCTTCTGTGATTTTTGTTTAAGAATATAAAAGTAGATATTGTTTTGTGTTTTCTATCAGGCATATCAGGTTATGATACATTCCACATAGATATTGTTTATTGGTGCATGTATCACAGCGAAATCTTCAAATAAAACGCTAATGCTTTGTTCTGTTTCTCTCGTTATTTATCAATGGAAAGCCCGGCACAATTCGAGAATCGAATCAAGCCTTGGATGTGCGTGAGGCGAATTATGAGTAGTACTATGTACGAAAAAGTTCCATTTTTTAGCCGGAGCTGGCGTAAGGAAAAAGCATGTGGGTTGAGCCATGTTAAAATCCATTTTTCTGATAACCTGAAAAGTTAAATCAGCAGAATAAATTAAGTTTATGTATTTTTCATTAAAATATTGCTATAGCGATATTTTATTGAAAAACATAAACTTCATTTAAAACTTTTTGTTTTGCTGCAATCACACTTGTTATTGTGATGGCATTGTTTCTGTGACATCAGCTTCATATTATGTAAGTCAGCGTCACGTTATCAAAGTAGATCCTCGATGTACCTCTGAGGTCTGATTCCACGGAATTGGCCGAGGCAGTTCCAATTGGTAATTTATGTAACCAACTACTTCTACCAAATAAGCCAACAGTGAGCATAACTAATATTTGAAATTCTTTGTTGTGTTGTGGCTTTGTTCGATTCAATAATTTTTCGGTCATGTTGGGATGATTTCCTGTTTTCTGGGTTGAGTCAGTACTAAGCAGAGGGAAGTGTCTAGCTCAGGAATCAACTTTTTCTAAAAATTCTTTCAGGAAAATCATCAGAGTGTAAAACAGTTCCGACCCAGATCAGGCCCAACATTTTGCAGGGCCCGATCTGGGTCCAAACTGTTTGCAAAGGTTTATCAGCAGATGACACTAGTAGTCAGAGTTAATGAATTACCCTTGTATGTTTTATCTACACGTACATTTACAGACAGTTTTATCATGATCTCGCTAAAATTGGTTTCACTATAAAATACTGCTTCATCCTCAGACTGTAATGTTCTCCGTGTTGAAAAAAGGCTATAAGAAAATAATGATGGCTACAATAAATTCAATAGCAAATTGTCCGTCATTACACCACAAAGAAAGATCGAGAAAGTTTTAATAAAATAAGACTAAAATATCTAAAAATAGCTAATTCTGTTTTTATTTCACTGAAAAAATAATGTATTGTTTTTTGTGTTGATGCTTGATATCCCAGTCACCAGTTTTCCAGTCATGTTGGGACACTCCTTTCTTCCTGGGTTTAACCAGTACTAAGCCGAGGATAAAGTGCCATGCTCAAGGCCACACAACACTGTGCCTGCGCTGAGTCTCAAACCCCAACCCTTTGATCCCAAGTCTACAACTCTACCATCGGACCAACTAAGTCACTGTGCCCCTCTAATTGCGTTTTTTTAATATGGTTGACACCACACCAAAGACGAAGGTCATATGTTGAGGAGGTTCAGTTTTGACAATTGTCCTTTGATTGGCTAATATTAAATATTTTGAAGAAAGTGTAGATCCAGATCAGCAGGCTTCTTCAGAAGCCAGCTGATCAGGATCTACGTTTTCCATTCAGCTCAGAAATCTTAGGTAAGAAGTTGAATCCTGCAACTGAATCTTTTCAAAATCAGACAAGGGAATAGTATTCTATCAAATCCACAATGCGTGTGTGCCTTAGAGCAACTAATAAGAATGTCCAGCAAGGCTGTACGATATCTCTGGAACATGCCTCTCATTGGCTGAAGATAGTATATTACTGGTTATTTGTTCAGTTGGAAAATGGTAATGTGGATCAAATCTGCAATGTGAGCGTGTTTTTTTCCAGAATTACTCAAAATTCCTTGTAGGCACTTTTCTTGTTATGCATCATGCCAGTACATAAGCCACTGGGTAATCTATTTCCCCATCTAGTCACTAGAACCACGGATGTATACTACCTGGATATGAATCTGCAATAGATTTGTTAATAATTGTTTCCCGATGATTGCCGCGTCGAAATACAGGTAAATCCGATAATTTGACTGACCACTTTACAAATATAGAGATCTATACGTGGTTGGATACTCTTTTTCTAATGTTCCAGCAACTTGGGGGAGACGGTAGTACGGTGAATTTAATGCCTATAAACTGAGAATTCATCCAGCTTCAATTTGATACCAAACAATCTAGTGTTCTTGAGAAAAAAAAAACAAGAAAGAAAGAACACGCATCAGGCTTTCCTACACTACGCGGACATGGGAAACAAAGAATAGGGAGAAGGCAAAAACTATTTTCATATAAGGCTAGCGTCCTTTATGTGAGACCCAGATCAGACACAGCAGAACACGGCGTCTGATAAGGGTATCCACTGTTTGCTTACAGAATGTTCTATTAAATTTGAATAAAAATGAAAAATGCCACCCAACACCCCTTAAAACGAAAATGGACTGGTCCAATTGACTGGAGTGGGAAATCTCATTCGGCGTAAATGGGTTAAAAAGTGTGATTTCAATAAAAAATTTGGTATCTTTTGTTTAACTCTTGTGACATAAATCTGTTAATTGGCTACTAACTTATTGTCATCACTTAAAAAATTAGGCGGTTTGGTTGAAGAGATATTTAACGCAGTCGTGGAAACAATTACTGCTCATAGACACCCTCCAACTCCCTTTTTAATTGTTAAACAAACGCTTAAGGGAATTAAATGAAGTGTATCTATGGTTGACAAAGCATTGTTTATTATTAAAGATATGTTTTCACGCTTTTAAACGCTGCAATGTGTTAAATTCCTGGTGTACATTAGAGGCAATGTTTAGGTTTCTGACATTTCCGCCATTTTGTTATGTGAAGATAAGAAAAAAAGACAATTTTGCTAGCATCTTAACTGCATGGTTTTATTTTGTTTTTGCTAAACAATTCGACATTCTAGTTAGGAAATATGTGTACTTTATGTATCAAGTGCCAAGTATATCCAAATTACTCATATTAACTAGCTTTAGAACCGACAATTTCGGTGGTCAAATTGGAAGTTTTAAGATGACGGTTCTTACACAACGGAATTTGTCAAAAATAACACGAAAATTAACCATTATCCAGTGATTTTATTTCAACATAACACATATGAGATATACTTACCAACTTATTCTCTTATATTCCGTAAGAATTTTCTCCAGTTAAAATGAATATTCACGATTTTAAGGTTGAAAACTTCCCTATGGATCATCGCTATGAACAGCCTTTTTGAAAATGGCGGTTATCTCGGTGTATACCCGATTTACGCGGAGGCAATAATATTGGTAAAATAGATCAGTGACCAATCCATTCATATACATCCGTGCTAGAACCATTCATCTTCTTGCCAAAAATTCAGCCCCTCATTTTAACAAAAATGAACGCCTTTTCTTTCAATGCTAGACAGAGACCTTCCATATTTTAATTTATGATAATATGTATGACACTAAGAGTATAAAAGTTATGACAAATGATCACACGCAGATTAATAACAGTATCCCCTGCATCTCCAAACCCCCTTCAGGGGCAAGGTTTCTAGAAAGGGGGTTTATATGTATACACGCCCCCCCCCCCCCCCCCCCCCCCCTTCATCAGGGTCTGCACTGTCGGCTTAGATAAAAACAATCTTCAGGGACAGAAATATACATGTATGAAAATTTAACCTGTAACCCCTGAAAATACAAAATGGACAAATCCATCCTTATTGTATCACTACATATGGGGAAATCCATCAGAATAATAAGGGTTAATATCGGATGATGTCTGGGAGCCGCCGTGGTGTAGTGGATCAACTACTTACCTTGTACCCAGGGCTGGGGGCACTTAAGTTCATTGCCTGTCGGATAAGACTAAGCCATGGCCTTGTCTCCATATGACCTTAGCTGTTGGTGGGACGTTTAACACAAACTAACTGGCTGACTCTGATGTTGTCTGGTTTAAAAGACCAAGTGGTTTAGCCAATAAGCTAGGGTTACTCCAACGGTTTGGAGAAATAAAGAACACTAAAGACCAGAATTGAAGGGAATTTTTTTCAGTTTTTAGTTTACTAGTTGACTGACAATGCACAAACTTGTATATATATATAATATAGAATAACAGCAAGCACATTCAGCATACATGAAAGCTACACTTATACCTGAAATTACAAACCCTTGAAGCCATAGCAGTCAATGAAGATCCAGTTACCAGCCTACGCAGTACAGTAAAACCTGTGTAAAATGACCACTCTCAAAAAGACAGAAAATTGGTTTTCAAGACCAATTACATGTATCCCTTAATGCGGGTCAAAAGTATTGCAGAATGCTCCAAGGAGAAAATTGGTTTTCAAGACCAATTATCACTTAATGCAGGTCAAAAGTATTGCAGAATGCTCCAAGGGGAGCATTCTGTAATACTTTCGACCGGCAATAAGCTAGCATTTGTCATTAAGATCTTTGTTTTGTCTATTTTTGAGTGGCTGTATTACACAGGTTTTACTGTATTGCAAGTACAATGCAGTCCCTTTATAACACACCTTGTTATAACACAGATTTGAATATAACACGGACATGTTGTGGCTCCCAATTTTATTACCATGGAATTTTACAAAGGAATTACAGGAAAATGACCATGTAATCTGAGACAGCAATAGCTATGCTGATTTTAAATGCTGTTTGAGCTTTCATAGTTGAACGATTTATCAGTTACCTCTCATATTAGCTACTTTGTTGCACGTTGACCTGATAAACGTTGCCTATCTCACGGCATGTGCCTTTATCTGGTTATGATGACGTTGCACTTTTTGATGCGTTGTCAATGACAGTGAATCCACACAAAAATCTATAAATATGTCATTAGTGCTAGTTTGAACAGCGAATCAACTTGTAAACTGATAAATAGAATACCAGGTTTGCATCTTTTGATGTCAAGTTTACCAGGCTCGGCTTTGAGAACGCATGTTGAATCGCTCGGCAATTTGCAAGCCTCGCGATGTCAACAAGTGTTCTCAAAGCCTTACCTTGTAAACTTGATATCAAAAGAAACTCACCTGGTATTCTCTATGTATCATGTTACTGTCATAATTTTGTATTGATTAAATTCATAGAATACTCGCTATTCTGTTCAACTTCAAAATCCATGTTATTTCAGCCTTTTGCAAAGACAGGTTAGCCTGGTTATTCACTGTTCTGCTATGATCAACTAAACTGTTTTCCTACATTGCACATTTATACCCTAATAGAGCTTTTTGAATAGACAATCATATTACCTCTTTATCTCCTTGTGTCGTCTGCTGATAACTTTGCAAACAGTTTGGTCCCAGATCAGGCCCGACATTTTGTGGAGGCGGATCTGGATCCAATCTGTTTGCCACTCATATGGTATTCCTGAACGAATTTTTCGAAAAAGTTGATTTTGAAAAAAATCAGCAGACGACAAAAAATGAAAGATTTCTCAGGGGCAAAGAGTTAACAATGATAGAGCTTTTCAAATAGACAATCATATATTAAAATCCATTCAGACAATATATTTGAAGTGTTAAATAACTTATTTCCCTATTACATTATCATAAGGGCCTCGTCACCAGAAAACCTGTCTTAGGGAATTTACGATCAGGTAAGGTTCAAACCAACCTGCTCAGATACTAAGACTAGCTAAAATATTGAAATTTTGCATGAAGCAAGTTTAGATGAGCCATGAAATGTGATTTCCAACAATGTGGCATTTTGATAAGTGTTGACTCAGACCAGCCTGTGCAGCCTCCTTTTAAGCTTAGAAACTCCAAATTATGTTCATTCAGTAGCTTAACACTTGTATAATATTCAAACGACTAGCAAAGGCTCTAATCAGACTGCGGTTATGCGCATGGATTGTTCTGAGGCTTTGCTGGTCGCACATACCACATTGTTGGAAATCTCATGTCGAGGCTCAGATATACTTTTCAGGGAGCAAACAACAAAGTCCCTGACAGACTGCATAGACGCTCAGTCTGGTCTGCACCTTTAATTAAATTTACTTGTGGTGAGGCCCATTTATACAAATACATGAAGCAAATAATTTCCTCTAGCATTTAAGAAACAGAAGAGATTTTTACATGGGAAAACCCCTTTTCCACCATTCATAATAATTGTCAGCTGCTCTCTAATCTGCCTTTGCACATTGGTAGCTTAAGTTGCAAGCAATATGGACCCAGATCAGACTGCTATCCTGGGACCAGTCTGATCTAGGTTCAAAGTTTTTGCTTTCATGCTAAAACTATTCTGGAGTGCATTAGAATAAATGCAGCAGACAAAATAAGCATAAATTATTCAGGACAAAAAAATATTGGCATACAGGCTAGATAACTAAAAATAATTTTATCATTATCAGCTACTAAATTGTGATTTTTTTTTTTAAATTCTGACACAATTCTTGAACATTTGCATAACATTCATAAGGAACCTACATATATAGCAATTAAAATCATCTGTCACATTTGTTTTGAGAAAATAATTTTTCTCCCTGTTGTAGAACTTCTGTGACCTTGAAATGTGTGTCAAGGTCACCAAACTACAATAAACTCTTCACCTACATTTTAATGTATCCATGCTGATTTGGTAAGAATCTGATATTAAACTGATGCACGAGTCGTTGTGAAAGTTATAAGCATCATAAACTCTGGAAAATCCAGGAATTGAAATCATAAACCAGTCATTATGCTATTAACTCTTTTTCATGCTGGGTCATTTTCTTTTTAAAAAAATCCTTCTATCAGAGTGTCAAACAGTTTGTATCCAGATCAGGACCTTGTCTGTCTGCCCTTATCTGGGTCCAAACTGTTTGCAAAGATTATCAGCAGATGACAACCCAGTAAGCATGTGAGATAGGGCAACTATTGGCTTGTCAGAGAAACGCCATTCAGATGGCCCATGATGGGATGCTGGCTGGGAAAAGTCTCCTCTAGCAAGTAAAGAGTTAATTTAGCCCTATTTCAGTAGAACAGCAGTACTTTTCCTTTAAGTACAAACACTGAAACAATTAAGACAATTTTTTATTCCTAATTCAGGCTGACTTTTCATAGGAATTGGGAATAATCCTGAAAAACAGTCATCAGTCATCTCTGTCCAAAACAACACGAGATTCGGTATGCTCCCCAAATAAATGCTTGTTTGAAAACGGCTGCAAGTTGATACGTCTAATACATGTAGTGTTGATGTTATGCTCTGGACAAAATTTAAGTATAACAACCCCTGGATCAGCAGTCAGACACGTATCTGCAGTCAGAAATGTTACTGACTGTGGCACAGTACATTTAGGTTAATATTAAAACTACAGCTGTCTTGCCAAACTGATATTGCTCTCAATAAAATTTCCTTATCAGGCCTTAGACTCCTAAAATGCTTGCTAGAAGAGCAAAATGTGAGGGCCCTGATTAGACATGATATGATCCCATCAGACTACCACAGTAATTGTGGATTGCAAACAATATCAAACTTGACCTTAAACAGTGATAATATGTCCATCTTTTCAATTGTGCAGGGCATAAAAATGCTAAAACTCATTATACAGTAAAACCTGTGTAAAACGACCACTCATAAATAGACAAAACAAAGATCTTAATAACAATTGGCAGCTTAATGAAGGTCGAAAGTATTGCAGAAAGCTCCGGTTGGAGCATTCTGCAATACTTTTGACCCGCATTAAGGGATAATTGGTCTTGAAAACCAATTTTTGGTCTTATTGAGAGTGGCTGTTTCACACAGGTTTTACTGTACCCCTTCCAAAAAACAAAATCTTAACAGATCATACTCAATCTGTAATATTTTTGCAACTAGATAGTATAGGAAAGCCCCGACCCCCGTACCCATACATCCCCCAAAATTGAAGGTTCTCTTCTCTGGTTTGCACTATTTGCCAAGACATGAGAAAACCAACAAGAAGACTCCGATCAGCCTAGGGATAAGCCATACGGCCAGTTAAGCAAAAAATGTCAGCATAAAATTGCGGTTAAGTTTCTTACTCATCAGTTTTGACATATGTTTTGGGTGCTCAAAAGAACCGTCTCATTGAGACGGTTCTTTTAAGTACCCACAACATATGTTTTGGTTGAAAAATAAGAAAATAATTTTCAGTCACACACTCTTATCTGAAGGTCTGATAATAGGCATGGTCTTTTGTTTGTTTGGTTCGGTTCTTTATGTCCCAGTCGACAGCTATGGTCATGTAGGGAAGGTCAGTTCACCTAACCACACTTTTTTCCTGGGCAAGCTTGACTAAGCAGTTATTCAGTACTTCGTGAAAACATTTTTGCTTGTAACTGACAACAACCCTTCTTGAATGATTCAGCGGAAGGTAGGAGAATGAACGTAGAAATTATTTCATGATCATTCTCCGCGAAAGTATGGGACCGGCCGGGATCAAACTCGCGACCCCTTGATCGGCAGTCAGACACATATCTGCAGTCAAACATGTTACCGACTGCACTACGCTGCCTGACTAGCATGGTCCGAATAGTCTTGGCTGTCCGCATGAAGAAAGCTTGGGTCCTTAGTAATAGCTACCCACTGAGCGCACAGCAAACACTAGGAGGCTCAGAGCAATCAGTCTTTGTTGGGTGCAAACTCATTTTGTTATTTTTGTCATGCCATGGCTCATTACTATACTTCAAGAGTGAGAAAAAACAAAAACATCTACACAACAAAAAAGCTAACTGACTTCAGTACTAAACTGACACACCACACATACTAGATCCTTTCATCAAGCTTAAGGCTCAACTATGACAGAGAATACTTAAAGCTAACATATCCTAGAATGTCTTAGAGACATCACACAATTACATAGGTACTAATATATATATATTTATTTAATTATATAAAACATAACAACCATTATCAATACATGAGCTACTATTTCTTGCCTATATATATTTCAACCCTCATTGTTTGGTTGTTTGACGCTTTAAGTCCAATTCAACAATTTTTCAATCATGTCCAGATATTTCCTGGGTTGAACCAGTACTAAACAGATGATTAACCTTAAGTTTAACTCCATAATAATACCTTTAAAATACTATGCATTTGAAAATATTATGGAAAAATGGAGCATTTGCTCTTTGAAGCAAATGCTCCATTTTCCATAATTTTTCCTATTCAAAACTTTATCTAAATTTTTCTAGAATTTTTCAATGTTTTCTAAAAATAGCCTAGGGAGGAATGGGTTAAGTGCCCCAGCCAGCAGACAGTCTTGTGCCACTATTGTTCGGTTACTGGGGTCTTGCTCAAGGACACAATACTGTAGCTTTGTTTAGGCTCAAACTAGCGACCCCTCATACTCAAGACAGTACTCAACCACTGAGCCACTGTGCTCCCCACATCACCCCTGTACATGTATCACTGACTTTTTCTCCTCAGTCTTGTAACCATATTGTGTAACCCTATTCATTCTTAGCTCTATTGCACTAAGAGTGGCCAAAATTCAAAGTTTGGCCACTCTGAGTGTAATAGGGTTAAAGCACTAAGTCTTTATAATTATAAATGCAATTTTTAAATTTGAGACTTAAGTAATCATGATTGAACACTTTCCTCTACTTTTACTCAATAGGTTTGGATAAGTAAACATTTTTGATTGAAAATCTGATGAAAATGAATCTTGCGGTTCTCACCAGAAAGTTTGGATATAGGCAAGCTTATTCTGAATACAAAATATGAAAAAAAACCTTCGTTTTCTTGACAAGATTTCGGATATCAGCTAGCAGTTATTGAATAGAAAATATGATAAAAGATATTTGCTAGAATCTTTTTTAAAGAAAAAATATTAAAATTCTTCTTATTCTGGACAACAATTAGATATCGCCTAGCATTTATTATAGAGAATATGATCAAAATATTTCAATGAGAAAAGTAAAAGATAGTGTTCGCATTTGTAGAACATTTGCTGGATAAAGCTAAATGAAGAGAAATTCTAATGTACTTGCAAACGTAATGAAATGTCTGATTAGATAACATCATGAATTTGCAACAGTATATACTGCATTAGAATGGGGATAACCATATTCAAAATTTTCATCTTATGGCGGTATATCATCGGATGTACGTTTGTAAATCACTCTTTATGGCTCCGCTGATGCGTAAAACGAAATTTCCAACCATATATCCGATGATCTACCTCCCCAAATGAAAAATATGAATACGGTTATTCCCTAACTCAATAAATCTAAAATCAGTCTCATGAGAAATGTTGACATCAGGCCCAGAGGTTATAACTTTTTCATGCTCAACTCAACTGAGCATGAAATTTCAACTGCTCATAAAAACTGAAATTCTGAAAAATAAAGAATTCTTGCTAATGTTGTATTTATCATGCTAATCAATGTTAAAATGCCAACAAATGTTGGCATTTTAACATTTATGAGTACGATAAAGCTCATGCTCAGTTGAGTTGAGCATGAAAAAGGTTTTATAACTTCAAAGCCAAGTGTTTGAGAAAAATACTGTAAATGCAAAGTTTCGAACAGTTTCATGTTTGTGAACCACATTACAATAAGAGAATAATCTATGTAAATATTATAACATGACTATGGTAAGAATTATTTCAGTCTTCTAATGGCCGATTTAAGACCATCAATGCGATTTTGTCGGAACAGTCTCTCTTCTTCCATCTGCTGTTTGTTCTTTAGTAATTCCTGGAACAGAATATGTATTCTTTAAATGGAAACGCTCATTGAATAATAAATGAATGTTAAAGACTAAATTTATCTATCAAATCAGTTTGTTGCAATATTTTTCAAAAAATATCAAGAAAATATGAAAAAAATCAGAAGATACCCCCGCAGAGTAAGGGTTAGTAAAAACTTAGTTTTGGCAAGTGATAGTTCAAACAAGCAGAGCTTAGTTTTGAAAACAAGATTTCAGAAGGATCTGTGAAAATGATCTTTAAGCTTGCAATCTGGAACATTTGTTAAGATAAAATATAAAAAAATATTCACAGCTGAAAGTTCTGTATATCAAAGCTTAAATCGGAAAAATTTACTCATAGCTGTCATTTTGTAAAAAAAAAATCTGGAACCAAACTCCTTCATGTATATATTCAATGTGTCTGCATTGTGAAGGGGAAGTATCAAATTGTTCTATCAAAAGCTGTGGTAGGAGTTGATCGGCCCATGAAGGCATTATCTATATATATATACAAAAGCCAGATATGGGGAAATTTGTCTAAGTTCTCATAGCTGTCATTATGTCGAAAATCAAATTTTTTAGACCAAACTCCTTCATGCATATGTTTAATTTGTCTACATTGTATGGGCAAAGTATCAAATTGCTCCATCAAAAGCTGTGGTAGGAGTTGATCGGCCCATGAAGGCACTATCTATACATATACAAAAGCCAGATATGGGGAAAATTGTCTAAATTCTCATAGCAGTCATTTTGTCAATTTTTTTTAAACCAAACTCCTTCATGCATATGTTCAATGTGACTACATTGTATAGGCAAAGTATCAAATTGCTGAATCAAAAGCTGTGGTAGGAGTTGATCGGCGCATGAAGGCACTAACTGTGCATTTGAAGCTGCCATTGTTTCTGTAATGGAGGCTGACATATTTTTGAGTTTAAGACATCATAACCTTCTTACTACATGTAGTTGTGCAAAATCAATAAGATGTGAAAAAATATTTTCACTCTATTTTATTGTATATGCTATATTAGGCATGGACGATCATTTATACAAATGGTGTGATCTATGCTAAAATAAAGATTTCTTGCATCTTAAGGTTTCATGCATCCCATTTGCATCCCAATATATATTTTAATGACAGTGGTGACAGGTTGTTATTAAAACTTCATTTATTATCAAATTTCTTATTTCTGGCTTGACTTATTTTGAACAGTTTATATAGGGATAAATTTTTACCTCCATTCTTTTACTGAGACATTCAGCTGTTCTACTGAGCTCTTTGTTCTCTGTCTGGAGTGACTTTGTTCGATTTACTAATATCTTCTGTTCTTGATGGCCATCTGAAATAGGTAGCAATAATGAACTCTTTTCCTGCCACTCATGACTCTGCCCCCTGGGTAATCTTTTCATGCTTTTTTGTTGTCTGTTTTTTCTTTCAAAATCAACTTTTTGGAAAACAATTTTCAAGAATGCCATTAGTGTGTCAAACAGTTTGGATCCAGATCATGCCCAACGTTTTGTTGTGCCTAATATTGGTTCAAGCTGTTTGAAAGGCTATCAGCAGCCAATACTTGTAGGTAAAGAGTTAATGAACTCTTTCCTGCCAGTCATTACTTTTGTCCTCTGCTCGCTTGTCCCCGAAAATACCTAGGTAGCCTATATTGCAAACAATATGGCCCAAGATCAGACTGCTCCTCGGGAGCAGTCTGATCAGGGTTCGTAGTGTTTGCTTTAATGATAAAAACTAATCTGAAATACACATCAATATATGCAGCACACGTAATAATTGTCAGATGACATTTTCAGAATATTTGTTTCTGCTATGATAAAGGTAAAACACAGGATTTTGCAATGGAATAGGAGACATAAGAGCCATTTGAGCTGCGAAATGTGATTTCCAACTATGTTTGTTTGTTTGATTTGATTCTTTACGTCCCATCAACAATCTTTCAGTTATATAGGGACGAGTCTTCCTGGGTTGAACCAGTACTAAACTAGGATAAATGTGTCTTGCTCAGGGACCACAAGGCAGTGACGCCGGTGAGGCTCGAACCCGAGGCCCTTCAGTCTCGAGTCAAGCACTCTACCACTGAACCACTGCGCTCCCTATTTCCAACTATGTGGCATTTTGACAAGTGAAGACTCAGACAAGCCTGTGCAGCCTCCTTTTAAGCTTAGAAACTCCAAGTCATGTTGGGTCAGTAGCTTAATATTCATAGAATATTCAAGTGACTAGCAAAGGCTCTGATAAGACAACATGTATGCGCAGGCTGCTCTGAGCCTTTGCTGGTCTACATACCACATTGTTTGAAATCTCATGTCACTGCTCATTTAATGAAACCTTGATACTAATCACATAGGTACAGTCTCAGTCATTAAACATGCCCACTCAGGACTACATGGGCAAAAGTTCAAAGTTTCCAAAATCCTGAACTTAAGAAATTCAAATTTTTAGACTTGCAGGATGCCTACAAACATAAATTATTTCATGTTTAAATGGTAAAATGCATTTAGATAATCTGAAAAATAATCAGAGAAGCTTTTTTAATCTCCCTTATTCAGCATTTTGATGCTATGGAAAGTCAGCCTCAAAATCCTGAAGTCAGGATTAATCCTGAAAACTTTCACCCATGGGACTAGAGAGGCCTAGATTTTGGCCTAAGCCTTAATCTAGTTCCTGCTTTGTGTGAGCAAGCAGGGAAGGCACTGGTGAGACTGCGTAAATGTGCAGGCTTGTCTGAGCCTGCCTGCTTCATAATCATGTGACAAGTATCAATAGCGGCAATCTTACACGAGTGTGCATATATCTCATGTATCATTGAATTTATTAAGCAAGCTGAGGAAAAGCGATAGAATGCAATAAATCCTTATATTACTGCAAAATTCAATAGGTATAACTAATTCTGTTTTCTGATTCATTCCTAATGGGCATTAAAAGGCTTAAATAAGGAAAAAGTGAGTGATTTATCTATGCTACATGTATGTATGTTTAATATTAAACTATGGAAAATTCATTACTGGAAGAAACAGATTTTGTAATGGGAGGCAATTATGAATTGAGACAATTCATAATTGCCTCCCATTACAAAATCAGTTACATGTATTTGTTTTTCTCGCTTATTTAGTTTTCAGCATACATATTTTTTATTTTGTTATACTGTGTGATATATACTCACCCAGCTGATGTTTTTGATAGGTCTCCCACACAACATCCACACCAGGCCATTGATCTATGTTGTGTTGGTATGGCAACGACCTTGAACTCTCAGGCCCAGACTGATGGGTCAAGGATGAACGTTCTCCTGTTAATGCACAGAAATATTTAATCTTTACAATGCCATATATTTAAGCTCTATAAAACATCCATGCTTATTTGACAAACAGTGTAGACCCAGGTCAGACTGCTCCTGTTTGCCTCTTTCCTGACATCAGCAAATATTGTTGGCAAATATATGCAGCAGATAACATTCTCAGATGCCTTTTGCAGGCTCTTTAAGGGTCAACTTTTAGTGTCAAATAAAGTCATTTCATATGAAGAAGAGTTCACATGAAATATCAAACCTTATTTGAATTCTTAAAGCAAAAAAAAAAAAAAAAAAAAAAAATGAAAATGTCCTTTGTTGCAAATTTTTAGGTGGTGCTTATAGAATGTAACATTATACCTAACAAAACATCAGCTGAGAAAATATTTTTAACCCTTATCTTACTTATATTATTTTGTCCAGAAAATGTTGTCCATGATGAAATGACATTAATTTGACATAATAATAGGTAACTAGCTGCCTCATTAAAATATAAATAAAATATATAGATATTTATAACCCCGTACATGGAGATATATAGTATTCTACATACAGTAGAACTTGAATGGCTCGGACTCTGATGACTCATTCACCTGGGCTGGCTAGAACTATCATCATGGTCCTTACAGGTCATTTTATGCATAAATGTTAATCCATCCTGGATGGCTGGAACTACCCTTGGCTAGAACTATTTTCCATGGTCCCCAAGCCTGTTCGAGCCATTGAAGTTCTACTGTATATTGTTAGTAAAATTGTACTCAGTGGAAATGTTTCATTGAGACACTTATATGAGCACCACAGCTAAAAAACAATCCATTGAGAAGTAAGAAATTTATTTCCAGTTTCGATTAGTTTCACTAGTAGTGTGGCTTTCATTCTAGATACTGGTAAACAGGTACTTTGACAAACAGTGAAAAACCCAGATGAAATTCATCAGGGTTTGCACTCTTTGCCGTGATATAAAAACAATCTTAATGGACATTAATACATCATATTTTAGAAATTTCGTCCTGTGACCCCTTAAAACACAAAATGGACAGTCCTATAGTTATTGTCTCAATATGTTTGGGAAAATCCATCAGAATGAAGAGGGTTAAGGATTACAAATTACAATATTGATGTTAAACTCACCTGATTTCAGTGCAAGCTCCTTCTGTCTCGTCGTTTGTAGAACTGATTTGTGGAATTCCTCGGCAAAATTCTTACTAAGTGTTTGTTTTGTGTTTGAGATCTCACCAGTTTCACTAGTGCTGGCTAAAACATCACTCGACGGTCTCACTATACTACTCGCCAACTGTGATAGATGACTGAGACTGCCTCTGTTGAACATTAAACCACCGTGTCTATTTATATCACTCTGACTGGTTTCAGTTTTAATTTGACTTAGACTGGTTATAGAATCTGCACTTGACCTTGATATGTTGGTTTTGTTCTCTCCTTGATCTGCTTCATCAGAATTTGAATCTGAAAAAAAATAACATATATTTTGAAATAAATTTTCAGTTTCTTCAAAGATATCAGTCAGAAATGATATACTATTTGTGCTTGTTTAGTAAGAAGTTTGCCTGTGCATACATTTACCCCATACAGCGCCATCTATAATTTGCAGCAGACGACAATTTCAAATTTTGCTGCTTTTTCAAAAATAACAAATAAGGGGTGATATTTCATGAGAATTGTCTGCCAGCAGACAATTCTCTTGAAATATCATACCTTATTTTTTATTGAAAATTAAGAAAGATTTTGCACAGGTTTCATATTTTATACATTTCACACTACTGTCAAAACAATTACGGTATCTAATGTTTATGTGTGGTATATCCTCTTACATACATTAATGTTGTTATTTTCCATAATCAGGGATCCCACTGTGCAGTGGTAGTGCAATCTCGTGAATTTGAAGCCCTTGAGGCCAGAAGTTTTATCTTATAATAGTTATAAGCTGTTTGAATTGTGAGAGTTAGCAACTCCCTCCTTTGCAGTTGATATATTGTTGTCATTGCTAAGCTTACATACACAATTCTATATTAAATTGTGCTTCTTTGTGCTCCAATAATTCATCAAAAAATAGTGTTTCTTTACTGCTGGTAATCCGGCCCAGTCATACAGACTAAAAAGGGTCACCAATAATAAATAGTATTCTCATGAAATAATTTTCGGGTCTATGACAAAACATCGAAAGACAAAACATCGGACGGACAAAATACAGATACAACAGAAGGTCTAAAATAACATCGAAAAAGACAAAAAAAAATATCCAAAACATCGAACTTTTCCAGTTTATATTATGACAAAAAAGTAATGAAAATCGTTGAAATGTTCATTTTGACTAGTTTGAAAAATTATACGCGATTCCATGCATGTCTTGTGAACGGGAGGAACTGAAAGTTTTCAACGTTCCCGTTGTACAAATTCCTTTGATACTGAAGCCCCTCTTTGCGGCTTGGACTTGTCCATAACAAATGGTATAGTTTCATCTAAAATTTATGATAAACAAGATGATTTTAATTTTGAAATCTGTAATCTTTAAGAATGCCCTTCATTTGCAGAGAGAAGTGATATTGTGTTACATTGGACTCGTCTATTCTTGTGTTGCAATGTGTTAGCCCATTCACGATTCTTTTGGTTATTAGGGTCATTACCGGTACCTTCGGACACCTTAACAGTTCCCAGCTTATAGCGGTTTCTGGGTTAATCTGACGCTATGGAAAACTACTTGACTGAATAGACCAATGTCTCATGTAACAGTTTACACTAAGCCGGGGTCCAGAATATAATTATTTACTATAAATACAGACCAATAGTAATGTTCCGTCGGGTGTATGGTATCTTCGGACGGGGTCTGGTACCTTCGGACACCCATGATGGTACGATCGGACAATATCATTATCTGCCCAAAACAATAGTTAGTATGAATTACAACGAGTACTACACTTACATTAAGCCTTTCTATGCTTGAGAAAACGATTCTGAATGTTGCAATAAACATATTTTACCTCGGACCCAGAATAAATGGTGTTTATTGGGTCCGAGATTTTACTATCAAACTTTACCGTCAAGTTTACAGCGACTTGCCCGATTTTTTTTCAACTTTAGCTAGTACCGGCATCATATAGTATAATGGGTCCCTTCTTGACCGTATGTGAACGAGATAAAGTTTGTTTGCATATGCATAACTTCATTTTCTTCATGTATAGTTAATTCCTGGCCATTGTCCGTACTTGTGTTTCTGGGGCTAATGCCACACGTGATATGCTTGTTGAATTTTAATATTCTAAGCGAGGGAGGGTGCATGTTAATTGATTTTGGTCAATTTGATAGTTATGCTTGAACAAACAACTTTAGAAATTCATTACAGTTACCATCACTGTTCTTGGGTTGTAAAAATGACCTGTATACATTTCCAAAATATGGCCATCACAGGTTTTAAATGAGGTCAAAATTTAATTTAATATGTAACACATACCTTTTAATTAATCAAATGCCACGTTTTATCATTTTAACAATTCTAAAAGCCTTCCTCGAGCCTTTAGGATGTTTGGAACAACTTGCCACTGACATTTACATTCTAATTGAGCCAGTACACAAGATTTTGTTACTTATCCCATGGCCATCGACCAACGGAGGCTCGGACAAGCCTGCGCTAGCTAATATGCAGACTCGCCAGAGACTCTTGATCCGTTTCGGCTCGTATAAATAAAGCATACTGGTGAAGATGGAAAACTCAGATCAAAATTTAGACCTCTAGCCCAAAGGTTATACAACTTTTTTCGTACTCAACTTAACTGAGCACGAAATTTCAACTGCTCATGAAAATTAAATAACCGACAAATAAAGAAGGTCATTGCTTTAAATCTCTAAGCTGTTGTATATATATAATGCTAATATATGTTATAATGCCAACGATTGTTTGCATTTTAACATTTATGAGCTGGATAAGTTTCATGCTCAGCTGGGTTGAGTATGAAAAAAGTTTTATAACCTCGGGCCCTAGTCCCGTATGGACTTTTATAGAAGACGTTTGCGCATATATATACGATGATAAGGCTTACAAAAATCTCGTGTGCTGGCCCAAATTATGAGTCTATTCGCACACTTTCCTATAGTTTCATATCAACCTTGGGCCCCACTGGGCCAGAGCATCAACAAATATACAGCTCACTTTGGGAAACTGAACAGGTCATTCTTAGCTGTCATGCGCGGATCCAGAGGGGGAGTAGGGGGTCCGGACCGCTCGGAGAATCACTTACAATGTTGAGGACTAAAAATGAAGCGCTGCTTTCTGACAGTCGGGCCTGGACCCGGCCTAGCAAAAATTCCCGGATCCGCTCATGACTTTGCACTCGGTACTTATAACCACAGCTCAATTTAGAGTCTGTGATATTCCTGTTAAAGGCTTGTGGGCTTCGAGTTTGCGGATGCGCCCGCTGACCTGTCACCTGTCATCACTTTGCATACATGAAATGTCATTCTTTGGCTTATTTTTATAAAAGGTTTCAGCTGCTGCTGGGTGGGAAAGGGAGAGGGGGCTACGCACTGCAAAGTTTAACTATGACAACCTTATAATATCAGCCGATCCTCAGGATGACCCTAGAAATCATATGCATTTGGGTAAATGAACATTATTATTAATGTTTCTTGTTATTGAAATACATGACGAATTTGGTATAAAGCTCCAGCATACATTAAGGCCAGGTTGCACATAGAAAATAACACCTGAGGCGAGTTCAATAATGCGAGTGCTCGCCGAGCCCTCGTTGATTGGTACCTATCTTTATTCATAATGTGTAAAGCCTGACACCAGTACAACGAGCGCTCGATAGCGCTCGCATTATTGAACTTGCCTCCGACGGGTCACCTTTAAACACTGGTGCAGCACTCTCGAGGGAACAAAAATATGTCCGATTGTACCGGTATGTGATTTGCCAATAGTCTGGTATCTTCGGACAGCTAAATTTCATCTTATAATTGTCATTTGACTCAAATATAATCTGAAAACTATATATTTTAGTTACATAAATATATCTAAGACACAGCGGATACATAAATAATCGGTATGCAGTTATATAATTGTGGTTTAAGCAATGCTTTAATATGCACCCCCTTGGTGCCTCTCGGAATTGGTTTGGTTTATTTTCGCGCCAAAGTGGTTGCTGTTTACGTATTGAATTTTCGTCCAATCAAATAAGGTCTTATATACATGCTACAAAAGATATACAGCTAGTTGCAAACAGATATTTTATTGGTCATTTTGGCCAATTAGCGTCTGATTGATGTCACTGAAGCCCAATTGTGTCAGGAAAGAAAAGCTGAAGTGTCCGAAGATACCCCACTGTCCGAAGATACCGGTAGTGACCCTAGATGTTTTGTCCCTAATTTTCTACCTCTGTTTGTTAGCGTTTTAATGCCCCACCAACAGTTAAGGTCATATGGGCACAGAGTAGCAGCTTAAAGTCTAATCCTACAGACTGGAGGTCAGGGATCGAACCCACAACCCCTGGTTTACAATGCAAAAAGTCTATCCACTACACCACAGCAACTCCTTTTTCTACGTAACCTCCTATTCCAGTAATGAAGTTGTCAGTTACTGCCAAAAGTATTCATAAACTTTGTTGTTCCAAATGAAGACCTTAACTCACAGGGCCAGTTAAGCAAAAAAAAAAAAAAAAAATGCGTAAAATTGAGTTTATTTTCTTATCCATTAGTTTAATCATGTGTTTTGGATGCTCAAAAGAACCATCTCATCGAGACAGTTCTTTTGAGTACCCACAACATATGTTTTGGTTGAGAAATAAGAAAAATAATTTTCAGCTACACAGTCTGATCTCGGGGCCTGAAGCTGTGCCCAACATGGCCTGATCAATTATGGCTAGGCTATAAGAACAGTGTTTCTCACCTTCTTGGTCGGTACTCTGTTGTTCTGCTGCTGCACACTTTCTTCGTTGCCGCCGTCTTTTATCTTCTTCAATTGCCTTATGGAGCATCCCGTTCACTGTAAAATAAATTGAGGATCTTACACCGTGCTCATGTTTTATTGAATTTATTAAACAAGTTGAGGAAAAGAGATAAAAAGCGAGGCTTGCCAAGCATTTTATCTCTTTTTCGTAACAAGTTTAATAAATTCAATAATACAGGAGCACGAATGTTAGATTCTATTTATCATATGACATTGAAATTATTTTGAAATTATATTTTTGGCGTGAAAACATTAAGGGTTTGCCATATGCTTGACATTAAAAGCTTCATTTCATAAGGTTTCCCGAAAATCTGTAAACCACTAGTGGTTTATCGAGTTTAATGCGTGGCGTTATTTCACTCCCAGATGCGACATCATATGATGCATACAATTTAACTATTCAGCTGCTAATTGTGACTAAATATTGTCTGCTAGTTCATTTAAAATGTCTCTGTAGCAGACGGTGTGGACTCAGATCAGACTGTAAGAGCAGTCTGATCTGGGTCCACACTGTTTGCCTGTATGCTGAAATTAGTCATTGACACAAGCATATACATGCAGCAGATGATTTCAAAAGACATTTTAGCTGCGACATGAGATTTCCAGCAATGTGATATGTGCAGTCTGCATACAGGCAGTCTGATCAGGGCATTTGCAAACCGCTAGAATATTCTGTGACTGTTAAGCTGCTGACTGAACAGCATTTGGAGTTTCTAAGCTTAAAAGGATGCTGCACAGGCTCGTCTGAGTCTTAACTGAAAATGCCACATTGTTGGAATCACTTGTCGCAAATCACATTTCGCGGCTCATTTTCAGTTGCATTTTTCTCATAGCAGGTGAAGGGTTAATAGTTCAAGGTTTACTCGACATTACACAATGGACAAGACATATTAATCCTTTCTATCTAGATGGGACACCAATTCACTGGACAAGAGTAATCATTTCTTGCAGGGCATCCATGACTGGCGACATTACTGTGTAAAATCAGATGAAAGGTCATTCTAAAGTGGCATTCCATCAGGGTCTTGCAGAAATACCAACCCTAAATGTCGCTTATCAGAAATATGAAAGATACTTTTCATGAATACAGTAAAACCTGTGTAAAACGACCACTCTCAAAAAGACCGAAAATTGGTTTCCAAGGCCAATTATTGCAAAATGCAGGTCAAAAGTATTGCAGAATGCTCCAAGGAATACTTTCTCCCTTCATTAAGCTACCATTTGTCATTAAGATCTTTGTTTTGTCTATTTTTGAGTGGCCGTTTTACACAGATTTTACTGTATATGCATCTTTTTCTGAATGTCATATATCTCACCATAAATAGGCCTTGACACAAGAGAACCTGACTTGTTGCATGGGAACAACAAAGGCGCAGACCAGACTGCACATTCGCTTATTGGCAAGTATATAATCTAAAGTTGCTTTATGAAAAATTTCAATATTCTAGCTTGTCTCTGTAGCTGAGCAGTGTGGATTGAGCTTAACCTGGTCAGGAACCACGAAGACAGGGTTTCTCATGTTGAGGCCAAAATAATATTCTCTAGCCTTAAATGACTTCAGCATTGGCCATGAATTTGTATAATCTGTGACTAATTTCTGCATCTTCTGGCAGAGAAGCCATGTTGATTTGTTTGACTTGTAGGGTTCAAATTTGCCACTTTTTACTTGTTACTGTAACATTTTTCTGATAAACAATGCACAAGCCAGTCACATGAAGGGATACAACTCAATTTACTTCACTGGTGAACAGTCATACCAGAATAAAGTATCCAGTAGACCAGGGCCCGGAATTTCAATGCCTCCTTTAAGTTAAGGAAGATTTAAGTTAAGAATTGATATTTCAATATGCTATATTAGATGCTAAATAAATTGCCTGGATCGATGCAGTACTTGTGGTTAAAGACATAGTGATCTACAGAAAAAATGAACCTATTTTGATTTTAATCAGTTCGAAACGTTATTTTTCAAATCCTGAAAAATCAATACTTAACTTAAGTCTTCCTTAACTTTAAGGAGGCATTGTAATTCTGGGCCCAGTACTATTTGGGCCTCAGTGTCACAAAACCTATCTTTGGGGTTTCCGATAAAGCAAGACTCATATTAGTCTCCTCAGCTACAGAGACATGATGGGCACCAGAACCACACCAGGTAGACAGCAATCGAAAATGTAAATACTATCGTGGAACGTAGATCAGGCGACAAATGGCAATCAAAAACACTGTAACGATTTTTTATCCGCATTCATTGATTGTTAAGAGCGTTTTCGATTGCCGTCTATCCAGTGTGAGAATTAGCTAGCGGATAACACAGGCCTTTAGTTAAGAGTCTGTACCAGAAAAATAATTTTCTTATTTCTCACCAAAACATATGTTGTGGGTACTCAAAAGAACTGTCTCAATGAGACGGTTCTTTTGAGCACCCAAAACTTATGCTAAAAATTATGGGTAAGAAAATATTTACAATTTTACGCTGAAAATGTTTGTTTATCTAAACCTATGTAACAACTGTCATAAATGGAGGGAAAAGGGTTAAAAGTAGTATGTACCTAGTCTTGTTGTAGCTGGCACTGGTTCCAGTCTCAGTAAATGGGAGAAGAACTGGCACTTCAGCTTGTAGTCTGGTTCCCGGCATAATTCATCTGGTGAATAAGCACACTGCAAGGGAGATAACTCACTTCTAGTTTCTTCCACATTCACTGGGCTTACACTCCTTTCATGCATTTTCCGTCGTCTTTCACGAAACAATTCAAATTGTTTCTCTGAAAAGAAAAAATACTCAATATTTAACCATGACATGACAAATCCAACAATTCAGGGTTCCCACAGAAATTCAAAAACACAATTCCATGATTTTTCCATGATTTTCCATGATCAACAATGTAATTTCCATGACTATTTAATGCATGGCCTCCAACCTCCCCTTTAGGAGCATCTTAACCATGCAGAGCATACATGTAAATGCAAAATGCAGAAACGGTAATGTATTTAAATAAGCATGATTATAGTCTATGCATGCATTTTGAAATAATAAAAACTTGAAACCACCCATAGCCAGAAAACTAGCTGTCAGACACACAAGTTTTGTGTGTCTGACAGCTAGTTTTCTGGCTACTGGTAGCTTCGTCAAATTATTACACAAAATTCCATGATTTTTCCATGATTGTTCAGTTTTTTTTTTCAAATTCCATGTTTTTTCCATGCATGGAACTTTTTTCCCATATTTTCAAGGTTTTCCATGATTTCCAGAGCTCGCAGGAATCCTGCAACATGTGTGTGTGCACAAAGTGAAGGCTCAGATCAGCCTGTGCATCTGTCTTCACTTTGCACTCAGCAGGTAACTAAGGACCCAAGTTTTCTTCATGCAGACAGTGAAGATTATGATCAGACTGAGCTGAAGCCTAGACTGATCTGAGTCCAGGCCTCGAGGTTATAAAACTTGAGTACAGTCTCAGACTCAAAATAAAGCACAATGATTGGCAGCTTGCATCTACAAAATAAAGCGCAATGATTGGCTGCTTTGCGGACAAGTGTCCGCAAGCAGCCAATCATTGTGCTTTATTTTGAATCTGAGAATGAACTCAAGTTCTATAATCTTGAGGCCTGGCCTTTAGTTAAGAGAGCGTACCAAAAAAATAATTTTCTTATTTCTCAACCAAAACATATGTTGTGGGTACTCAAAAGAACCGTGGATGGGTAAGAAAAAATTTTACAATTTTACGCTCAAAATTTTGTTTATCTATCCCTATGTGAGTCTTATGCCACACAGCCACATAGTTGGTTTATCTCATGCTGCCGCTCGTTTTATCTATAACTTTTGAAGGGGTTATGTAATTTGAAAATCACTGAAAATATAAACACTTGATTGAAATTGTTCATCAATCCAACTTGCTACTAGCTGCCTGAGAAGGAAATAGAGATTTGTGGTATAACTGATTTGGTTTTGGTTTTGTTTGGTTTTTTACATGTCAGTAAACAGCTATTGTCATGTTGAGACAGTCAGTTCACCTAACAACATTTTTTCCTGGGCAAGCTTGACTAAGAGGTTAACCAGTAATTCATGCACATACTTTCGCTTGTAACTGACAACAACTATTCTTGAATCAGCGGAAGGAGGAGAAAAGCTGTAGAAAATTAATTCAGGATCAATCTTCACGAAAGTATGGGACTGGGCCGGAATCAAACTCGCGACCCCTGGATCTGCAGTCAGACTTGTTACCAACTGGGCTACGTGGCCCAGTGAATCACAATTTGAACAATCTATCAAAGCACCTTTAAGTCATAAAACTTCAGTGAACAGTAAAACCTGTCTTAAGGGGCCACTCATAAAAAAGACCAAAAATTGTTTTTTCAAGACCAATGAAAAAAGTCAATAAGCAATGCTTATTAGATACCCCCGGCACAGTAAGAGTCAGTGAAAAAACTTGGCAAGTTATAGTTTAAACCAGCAGACCTTAGTTTTGAAAAGAAGATTTCAGTAGAATCTGAGCAAACAAAAATTATAAACTCCTTCATGCATATGTTCAATGTTTCTACGTTGTATAGGCAAAGTATCAAATTGGTCCATCAAAAGCTGTAGTAGGAGTTGATCGGCCCATGAAGGCACTATCCATGCATATACAAAAGCCATATAAGGGAATAATTGTCTAAGTTCTCATGGCTGTCACTTTGTCAAAAAATTTTTTTTTTCAACCAAACTCCTTCATGCATATGTTCAGTGTGTCTATATTGTATAGGCAAAGTATCAAATTGCTCCATCAAAAGCTGTGGTAGGAGTTGATCGGCCCATGAAGGCACCATCTATGCATATACAAAAGCCCTACTAGGGAAAATTGTCTAAGTTCTCACAGCTGTCATTTTGTCAAAAAAAAAAAATTCTGAACCAAACTCCTTCATGCATATGTTCAATGTGTCTACATTGTTTAGGAAAAGTATCAAATTGTTCCATCAAAAGCTGTGGTAGGAGTTGATCGGCCCATGTATGGCCTATACTAGCATAAGCATAAAACCCTATATTAAAAGCCATTTAGAACTACAAAGGGAAATAACTCCAATAGAACTGGCCCCTAGCCCTTACTTTTTAGTCTAAAGTATTTGTCTTGCATATATGAACATGTTTGCAAGGTTTGATGAAAATCCAGCAATGCCTCTTCAAGATATTAAGGAAACAAAACGTTACGGACGGACGGACGCACGGACGGATGCACGGACGGACAACGTGAAAACAGTATACCCCACCACAAAAAAAGTTTGCGGGGGGGTATAATTATCACATAATGCAAGTCATAAGTATTGCAGAATGCTCCAAGGGGAGCATTCTACAATACTTTCGACCTTCATTAAGCTACCATTTTTCATTAAGATTTTGATTTTGTCTATTTTTGAGTGGCCGCTTAAGACAGGTTTTACAGTATATGAATGATTTACCTTTTCTATGTCTGTGAGTGGTGAGCCCCAGCTCCTTTAACAGTTTCATTTTCTTCCTACTGGTATCAAGCTGCAGCGGGGGACCAGAAGATATCAAAATATTTGACGTATGATCTTCGTTATCATCAGACCTCATATCACAATCACTGTCACTACAATAAGATCCATTAGATCGAGATTCACTCAACTTCCTTTCTTCTAAATCCAGTTTACTAACACACTTTTGAGATTCTAAGAGATTTGAATTGGATAGTAAAGTTTTTGCACTGTATGCTGGGACATTTAATGGAGTCTGATGAGAGTTGTGAAGAGTAGACAAGGGAAGTGACTCTTTCAGACCTGAATGGTGTAATGGGCTACAAATGGAATGAGAGGATTGCACATTATTTGAGTCAGTTGCGTGATTGGACATGTCAACACCAGGAACACGTCTGTCGAGGGAATGAAAGGCGCTTGCCGATGAGCCAAATTTGGATAAATACAGAGATTTATCTCCACCTGGAGGAACACCAGATTTTTTGTCATGTGACCAATGACCTAGATTCAAGCCTCGGTTTGGTTCATCTCCATGTTTCTTCTGGTCTTCATCTCCTCTGTGATGAATCAGTTTATTATGTTCGTGAAATTGTCCGTCGTAACCATTTGACAAGAACTTGCTGTCAAAAGGGCGGAAGAGATTTCCCTCCGATTTGTTCGGCTTCAGTTCTCCTGATTTTGGTGATATAAGGGGCGGAGGTCCTGATCTGTCAGAGTTGGACATTGGTGTGACAAGAGAATAACGTTTGTCTGAATCAGACTTCTGATCCTCTCTACTGGTACTCTGAAAACAAAAACAGACATTCACATAGGGCCAGTTAAGCAAAAAAAAATTTAGTGTAAAATTGTGATTATTTTCTTACCCATCAGTTCAAACATGTGTGTTGGGCGCTCAAAAGAACCATCTCATCGAGACTGTTCTTTTGAGTACCCACAACATATGTTTTGGTTGAGAAATAAGAAAAAAGTTCTGTTAACCATTCTTAATTGGGGGCCTGCATTCAGGCTTTGAAACAGCTCATGGAATTTCACTATTTTTGCATACCATAGTTTAAATTTCCTAAATCCTGAACTTAAGAAATTCATATCTTAAAATTATACTATGCCTACACAAAATTAAAATCTAAAGGGTGTTTAGAAAGTTTGTTCTGCTGTTCATCATATAATTTCGAATCATTTAAAAAGGAAATGATGCTGAAAAATTGCATTTTCCATGAGGCTGTTAGTCCCTGTGATACTCTATAGCATTTGACATCGTGTCTGACATTGAATGTCTTCACAAAATTATATTTACTTTGGGTAGTGTCTTTCGATCATTTTGGATAAATCTTATATTTTCCAAAAAATGTGACATTTTTTATTTTGGATAGTTGTTTATGGCCTTGCAGTTTAGTAAATGCACTAAAGGCCTATATAGGATGAATTTAAACTCTATTAAGGGTTTCTTAACCAATTAGGAAATATTCTTATCACTAAGACCATGCATGACAATGGTTCTTTGTCATTTCCCCCCATTTTGTTCCTGGAGCCCAAAAATTTCGAGGGTTCTTAATTTTGAAGATCATTTTTTCCATGACAAAATATGTGATTAAACATCCTGTTGTTTATTTTGTATCAAGGGTGTCGACTTTAAAGAATTCCAGTGAGATTTATGTCATAAGGACACATTATAACTAAAATAATAGGAACATAATTTTATTGCGGAACAAACTTTCTTAACACCCTTTAAATGTTCAATTTTAGATACAGCAAAAATAAATCAAAGATTGACGCTTTACTTTCCCTAATTCAGCATTTTGAGGCTGACTTTCCATAGAAAGTCAGCCTCAAAATCCTGAATACAGGAATAATCCTGATAACTTTCACTCATGCATATGAGTAAAGTTTCTTTTTTAACATGCATGAGGGGGCTCACTGAGGAGAATGATGCCCCTGCACCTGCACGTTAATCAAAAATCTGATGATGCATAGCTGGACTGGATGCTAATTTTTCAAAAAATTTGAGCATGATTTGTAAATACTTTCTATCCCCTCAGTTAAAACATATGTTTTGCGTGCTCATAAGAATCACCTCGCCGTTTTGGTTGAGAAATAAGAAAATTAATGTTTTGGTATGCACTCTTAACTAAAGGCCTGCAATAAAATACCTTTTGTGATGGCAGTCTGTTAAAATTGTTGTTGAGAAATGAGTTTTCATCCTTTGAGCTTCTTCTTTCTTCTCTCTTCCCAATGATCATACTCGCCGACTGGGAGCTCCCCGGGGCTCGGGGGTATCTGTCAGCTATACCTAGACCTTTAGATGTCCCCTGTATTATGTTTCCAAACTTAGCAGCTGAAATTGAAACAATACTGTTAACTTTTTGCCTTCTACTGATTTTTTGTTGTTGTCTGCTGACAACCTTGGCAAGTTGTTCCCCAGTTTTAACAGTTAGTTTGGTGCTTAAAAGATCTGTCTCATTGAGACGCTTCTTTTGAGCACCTTAAACATGTGTTTGAAATTTGGTTTAAATATTTAAAGCACTTTTATCTAGAGGTGCGATATCTATAATTGTTTATGTATATAAAGTGAGCCTGTGTGTATGTAGGTTTGAAAGTGCTCCATGCTGCTTGTATTATTTTGTATACATGTAAATCCTCTTTGTACTTTATACTTGTATTCATTTTTAGCAGTAGTTTATAGAGGGCCTCATGGAAGATTAGCTTTTTTTTTTTTTTTTTTGCTAAATGTGTTACCCTCTGAAAATAAAGACCATTATTATTATTATTATTATTATTATTATTAACAGTTTCGACCCAAATCAGGCCTGATGTTTTGTCGGGCCTGATCTTGGTAAAAAATGCAAAAATCTGATGGCATTCAGGTAAGAATTTTTTGAAAATGACGCACGAGCTGAGCTGTAACACATAATTTCCGAACATAAATCCACCGATATACCTCCACAAATGGATTATTTTGAATAATGGCAATCCCCATTCTAATGCACCTCTACCCTTTCATCTCAAATCACGAGTGTTGCAAGCCGTCTGCACCCAAATGCCATCAAACAAAACCTGACATAATTAATGATATCAAACTTTTTTCGACAGTATTTCGAGGCTTGCTGATATACAGTCGCAAATTTGAATCGTTATCCAACCAAACATAGTGTTACAATAGCAAGTGCATCAGAAGTTTACTGACTGACAAACCATTTGCATTATGTAATGATTGAACTCTACCTACTTACCAATTTGCAAGTATTTTGGATCAATTATTAGCACATTTTCTTGGAGTCATCATGTAACATATAAATTAATGAAACAAGTTTCACTCTTTGCCTACTTGTGTCTTCTGCTGATAACCTTTGCAAACAGTTAAGACTCTGATCAGGCCAGAAGAAACATCTGGCCTGAAGGGCTATAACTAGATAAGTATATTGTAATTTTCTTTACACCTGGTGCCAGTTTAAAGATGGCATATAGTCCTTTATAGAAACATATACCATATTGTTGTAGCATATACATGAAGAGTTATGAAGCTGGTTGCATTCATATTTGAACACCCCTCGTATTTGACTGAACCAGAATTTTAGTCTCTTAATCTTTCAATAGAAATTGTGCTGTCACTAACATCACTATGCTGTAACTAACATCACTATGCTGCACAGTAACTTTTTGGAAGAAAAACATAATTAAACATGTGATCTTGTAACTTCTAGTTACATGACATTAGCCACCAAAACACAGCGATGCCATATGATACAGTAATTATAACTACTTTCTGTCACCATATTACCCACAATTTTTGTCAAACAGAAGGAACTGTAAATAAATAATTTGTCTGATCTCCAAACCCCTTCCATCTGTATTTATAAATTTCATGAACCTAACTTACAGACTTTTTGAGTTTTGCAGGATTTCAGGTTTTATCCCAGTATTTTCTAAGTTATGGTCACCATATCAATCATGGTTTTGCCCAATAAATGTACTTTTTGTGTACGTATTGTGTTCTATCTACACAATGTCTGGATCATTGGTAAAAGTTCTAAAATTCTAAAACCCTAAAAGTCTTAGAACATGCAGCATGCTTACAAACTACCAATGCTTTGAGGTCAATCGATTTAAGTTAAATTGAAAATAGATCATGGAAGCTATCATAATTGCCCCTTTCAGTATTTTGAGGGTGGCTTTCCAGCCCCATTCAGAACTTAAGGATGACTTTCCAGTCCCATTCAGCATTTGAGGATGACTTTCCAGCCCCATTCAGCATTTGAGGATGACTTTCCAGCCCCAATCAGTATTTTGAGGATGACTTTCCAGCCCCATTCAGTATTTTGTGGATGACTTTCCAGTCCCATTCAGTAATTTGAGGATGACTCCAGCCCCAATCAGTAACAGGGTTCAATCATACAGGCAAGTATGAGTAAAATTCAAGGACTTTTCAAGGACTTCTAAAGACTATCATACAGTTTTCAAGGACTAAAAGTTTATGAAAAATCCTGATTTAAGTGTTAAAATTCTACTTCTGCAATGCTAGACTGTGATAATGGAGAAATTAGTACTAGAAAATTAGTATAAAGTTGTTGTGCCTTTATTTGGTGCAGCATTTGCTGCACCAAATAAAGGCACAACAATTTTATACTGATTTAGATCTCTATCAACAGTGTTAAGTCCTACAGAAAATAGAAGAATTCAAGGACTTTTCAAGGCATTTGAGTGATTTTCCAGTACTTTTCAAGGCATATTTAATTTTCAAGGACTTTTCAAGAAAGCCCTCTAAATTCAAGTACTTTTCAAGCCTGTGCGAACCCTGAGTAATTTGAGGATGACTTTCCAGCCCCATTCTATAGAAAGTCAGCCTCAAAATCCTGAATTCAGAAGTATTCCTGAACTTTCACCCATGCTTGTTTCTTCTTGTTCACTTACACAAGGATTCCTCTGGTTTGTTTGTTAATACTTCTTGTCTTGGTTTGTCGACAGAGTCTCTCCGTTCTTCTCTGTCTCTATGAGCTGATCTATCCCTCTCCCGTTGTTTCTCACTTTCTCTCTCCAGTGCCCTCTGTCGCTCTCTGTACATAGCCATATCTCTTTCTCTTTCCCGTTCACGTTCCTTCTCTCGTTCCAATTCTCGTTTTTCATCTTCCAGTCGTTGCCTGTAAAGAGAAGATAACCCGTTCTTGACGGATAGATTCTTTCATATGGTTCATCAACTCTTTGCATACTGGGTAATTTTCATGCTCTTATTGTCGTCTGCTGACTTTTTTTTCAAAATTGTCTTTTTCGAAAAATTCTTTGACAAACATTATCAAAGTAAGTAAGTAAAGATTTTATTGTGTCATTCTGTCGGTTCTGATACCCGATATGGGTACAAACTGTTTGCAAAACCTCAGCAGATGAAAAAGTTGACGCTAGCAAGGAAAGAGTTAAATGAGCCAGCACAATATAGTGATTCCCCAGAACACTGAAAAAGTTACGCACATCAAAAGGAGACCACCTGATCAAGCAGTGATTCTCTTCAATTGCGTCCCTTTTCAAAATGGGAACTTCTCTTAAAGGAAAGAATTTGCTCCCAGAAGGAGCCAATTCTTTCCTTTATGGTATGGAAAACCACTTTTACCACATTAGCTGACCTCCCTTAAATGTTACTATTTTTATTACACATGTGCGTAATTGCATAATGGGAGCTACGCCAATGTTCCCTATATAAGCCTGTTTAAAATATCTCTACATGTGACCCCTGCAGTGGTGGCCAAAATAGGGGCATAATTTGAACAAACTTGATGGAGGTCCACTAGATGATACTACATATTAAATGTCAAGGTTCTGCTGTCTTGTGGTTTCAGAAGAGAAGATTTTTAAAATGTTCATTTTGAAATCCTATTTTCAGCCCTTGTGACCTAGAAATGTAATGGACTGGAACCATTTGAACAATTATTAAAGATGGCCTTATAAGGATCATTCCTGCCAAGTTTGGTCCTGATCCAGCCAGTAGTTTAGGCAGATAAATATGTCCTTTGAAGCTCTTGCTGACTATACACCACAGATGATGCACAATGGACAATGAATATCCAACGATCACAATAGCTCACCTTTAGACTATGGCTCAAGCGAGCTAAAATAATATCCACATGGGTGAAAGTTCAAAATTTCCAAAATCCTGAACTTTAGAAAATCAGAATTTAAAACTTGCTGTATGCCACCAAAATATAAAAACTTCCAAGTTTAATGGTCAAATACTTTTAGATAAACTAAAACTAAATCAGAAAAGCTATTATTATTTGCAGAATTCATTATTTTGAGGCTGACTTTCTATGGAAAGTCAGCCTCAAAATCCTGAATTCAGGAATAATCCTGAAAACATTCACCCTTGTATCCAGAATGTGGTGGGTTTAAATTGATCCATGGGCTCACCTGTCAGGGTGTAATGATGGAGACCTGTGTTCTGGTAGCCGGCCAGCTTGAGAAGCAAATGCTAATGGATGTAGTAACTCTTGTGGGTAGCGGGCACCAGCACTCATCAGAGGGTGTAGACTAGGGTGTGGCAGCATCCCTGGGGGTCCATATGGCAGGTATGGGTGCTGCATCATTCGGTAACGTTCTAGTAGTAATGGATCATCAAATCTGTAATAAATCAAACAATTGTTTACCCCACCCATTTAGGACAATTTAAGCTTTCCATTCAAAATGGACCCAAAACCCCTAAACTGTTACAGAGAAGACGCAGATGAAATGCCAAAGAATGTGTCATTCCATTGTGGTCTGTACTGGTTGCCAAGACAAAAACAACCTTCAGGAACATAAGTATATCTTAACCCTTAATGCACCAATCTCAACAAAAGTCATCTGCTTTTCTCGTCTGCTGAAATGTTTAAGAAGCCTCTATGGCAAACAGTGTGGACCTAGATCAGACTGCTCCTATAGGAGCAGTCTGTTCTGGGTCCACGCTGTTTGCTTCTATACTTAATTCGTCAGTAATGTAAGGCAATTATTTGCAGCTGACGACTTCAGCAGACGACATTTTCAGATGCCTTTTTTTCTTGGTGCTTTAAGGGTTAACCCTTTTCATTCTGATAGAGTTTACCAAGCATCTTGATCAAATAGTTATGGAATTGCCCTTTTTCATATTTTAAGGGGTCATATGTCATAAATTCAAAATAATGATGTTTTTCTGTCATAAAGATTTGTATCTTACTTTTGTAAACCCTGATGAAATGCTGCATTAAGCTTTGATTTCATTTAGGGTCTTCACTATTTTCCAAAGTATCCAGGGTTGATTTGGAAATTCTAACATGTGACTCCTTGATAGGAGCAATGAGCCATACTATACATCCACAAAACGCTTTGATGCGTGACTGTAACGGTAAATGTATTTGATGAATCAAGGGTCATTACTTAGAGGTCGTGGTAGAAGTATAGATTTAGAGAATCAAATGACATGGATATAATTAAATATTATACAAAAAGTAATTTTGTAAACCATTTTGACAGCTGCATCATATAGCTTTTACAATAACAAACAGAGTGAGACTTTGATTTTTTGTTTGTTTGATTTTATTCTTTACGTCCACTCAACAGTCTTTCAGTTATGCGGGACGGGTCTTCCTGGGTTGAACCAGTACTAAGCTAGGATAAATGTGTCTTGCTCAAGGACACAACGCAGTGACACCGGTGAGGCTCGAACCCGCGGCCCTTCGGTCTCGAGTCAAGCACTCTACCACTGAGCCACTGCGCTCCCTAAAAAAAAAAAACAGAGTGAGACATGGACAATTCTAATTATTAGTGCACTTGTAATGTAAGGTGACGTCTTATTGGATAATGTCATAAATTTGCGAAAGTATATCCTACTGTCGCAAACTCAGTCATTACGCAATCTAGCTTTTCATTTGTTAGCAAGTGATTTTACGCAGCTTGAAGCGGCTGGCTGTAAGCACCATTTATTGCATTTTCGCCGTCTTTTTTTATTGCAAAATGAGCCGTGGCATGAGATTTCCAACAATGTGACATTTTGACAAGTGTAGATTCAGACGAGCCTCTGCAGCCTCTTTTTAAGCTTAAAAACTCCAAATGGTATTCAGTCAGTAGCTTAACAATCATAGAATACTCAAGCGACTAGCAAAGGCTCTGATCAGACTGCGCATATGCGCAGGCTGATCTGAGGCTTTGTTGGTCACACATACCACATTGTTGATAATTACAGGCTGTGGCTCAAATGATACTTGTGCCTTAGAATGGAGATAACCCTATTCAAAATTTTCATTTAGGCAGGTATATCATTGGATATACCTTCATAAATCATGTTTTACTGCTCCACTCATGAGTCACCATAAAACTAAATTTCCGACAATATTTCCAACGATATACCTACTAAATTGATTTTGAATACAGTTATCCCCTTATTGCTGTTGCACAAACTGATCATAAAAGCTGTTCTTTGAGGACAGGCTGACAAATAAAATGCTTACATTGGTGGCAGAGTGCTTTACATTAGAAGTTTTTTCTATTTTCAAAGCATTTGATATAACTAGCACTATGCCATTTTTTTCATTCAAAATTGCAACATCTTGGATAAGTAAAAGACAAGCCTAATATGTTAAAATTATGTTTGTTTATAGCCATTTTGGAACTTATAGCATAGGTGAGCAGGGAAGGCTCAGACGAGTCTAGACATCCCCCCCCCATACTCGCCAGAGCCTTTAATGCTTGCACCCTCAAAGTAGGAGTCACAATTGGACTAAAATTTAGACCACTAGTCCTAATGAATAGATCAGCATGAGCACTTGAAGGAGGTGTTTGCAAATAAGTTATAAGGACCAAAATCTCAATTGCTGGCCCTATCATAGCAAAGATAGATGTCTATTTATTTTAGTTGGAACATTCATCTATTTTCATACTTTGTGTGCATTAGCAGTGAAGACTCGAGCAAGACTGTGCAGTTGGGCAGACTCACCTGAGCCGTGTGTTGGTAGTCTAAGCCTAAAGAACCCCAATCCCATGGGCTGGCTCAATCAACTTTTTTGACAACTTTATTAACTCTTTGCTTGTCTGATAACTTTACATGCTTTTTTGTTGTCTGCTGATTTTTCAAACTTAACTTTTTGAAAGAATTCTTTCAGGAGTAGCATCAGAGTGTCAAACAGTTTGGATCTAGACCAGGCCCGGCATTTTGTCTGGCCTGATCTGGGTCCAAACTATTTATGAAGAATAAGTAGACATCAACAGTAATTAAAGAATATAAAACAGAGTTTGTAATATTAATCATTTTAACTCTTTGCCTACTGGGTATTTTTGCAAGCTTTTTTGTGGTCTGCTGATTTTTTTCAAAATCAACTTTTTCTAAAAATTCATTCAGTTATACCACAGGAGCTTGAAGTTCGATCCATATATCACTTCTAAACCCTAAAACCGAAAATCTCATAATGTCATTACATAGTAATGACCAGGAGTGAAACTACGCTCTCGACAGCCATTCCGGCTCCAGTTTCCGGTTATCAGCAGTGAATGTTGTGACGGCAACGTAAAATGTTCGACGTTACGCTGACCAAGATGGCGACGTTTGAAAAAACAGGACAATGTCTAGTGCAATGAACAACCATAATTTGTTCATTTCTGGCCAATTTGGTACCAGGAAACATGTTTTGTTAAGGAATAAACCAAAAGTGAATGCATTTTTACTCGAATTGACCGTATATCGGAGTTTGTAATCCTATCGATTTCAGCAATCCACGAGCATCTTGTATTTTATCCGGGTCCTCTTGCCTTACAAACAAAACGATTGATATAACTACAATAATTGTTATTAATCTTCCTAACCGCCAGCAACCGGTCTCTGGAAGTTCGTCGTAGTGACTTACTAGGTATTTCGGAGTATGTTTCCCCACACAAATGAAATAACGGTTGAATTTATGAAGGATAATAATAATAATAACAGAGCAGGAACGATCTCAAGGAAATAGCCTATAAACAAAGCCTTAAACAGAAAAAGTGTAAGATTCCTACCTTCACGATTTCATAGCAACAATGCAGTTTTGGAGGGCTCTGAACTAAACGTATTTTCCAAGAATAAGCTGCTTCCAACAGTCATAAAGAACACAATAATAATCCAAACAAGTTATATTGAAACTGTTTTTGTCACTAATTTCTACCATGTTTGTACATGTGACCGGCGAGTATTTTCTTGAAAATATGTGATGTCATAATGTGACGTGTACAGGTCGATAAATCTATTGGGGCCTCCAACGGGGGAATATTGTAAAATAGAACAGAACTATCAAAATCGATTCTACTGCTAAAGGAAAGGGCTACCTGTTATCAGTGAGATGTAATAAGATGCAAGGCTATGAAAATGTGATACGAATGCACCTATCAGTGTTTCTCCTAGAGCCGGGGGGGGGGGGGGGGGGGGGGGGGGGGGGGGGGGGGTGCATAACGTGATATCACATCGGCTGATGAGTGGGTGTGTTGTGGGTGGGTGGAGTGGGGTTCGGGAGAGTGGCGAGGACCCGGGTTGGAATCTTAGTTATACATGTAGTACATAACATGTAGTCTAAATAACATAAACAAGGGTCATTGTGTTATGTACAAATTTAATTCGTTATGTGCAAAATGCATTTCGTTATGCGCAAAAAACATTTCGTTATGTGCATGATGTAACATTTGGCCATGTTCTGAAAAAGTTGAAATTTGCCTAGGCTGGTGGGGGGTGGGGGGGCAGGGGTCTGCGGGCAAAATATTTGCTACTATATCAGAGTTGTTCGTGATTCCCTTAAATTTGATATGCAACAACGCCATGTTCTGAAAAAGTTGAACTTTAACCTTTTGACCCCATCCCCTAGGGTCGTGGCGGGATGAGGGGGGAGGGGTCTGCGGGCAAAATATTTGCTACTATGTTGCTGCATTTCGTGAGTCCCTTTAATTTGACATGCAACATGACCATGTTCTGAAAAAGTCGAATTTTGACCTTTTGACCCCAACCCCAGACTCAAGGGGTGGATGGACTGCAGGCACAATATTTGCGACCATGCTGCCGAATTCGTGATTCCCTTTAATTTGATATGCAACATGACATTGTTCTGACCTTTTGACCCCTAGGGTCAGGGGGAGGGGTCTGCTGACAAAATATTTGCTACCATGTTGATGCATTCGTGATTCCCTTTAATTTGATATGCAACATGACCATTTTCAGAGAAAAAGTTGAATTATGACCTGTTGAATTATGACCTTGCTTTATCTCCTTGTTATATCTTGATTTATATGTTTTAGGAGATGATGCATTGATAAGTTAGGGGTCTTTCATGCAAACCAAATATCTATGTGTCTTGATCCACATCTGAATTAAGGGTGAGGTTGGCGCCGTTAAACCGGTTTAAGCCCTCCAGTAAAATATTTTACTGACCGTTCCAAGGCGGTACTTCTTTTGTGGATCTTTTATGTTTTTGTTCTGTCTTGTGTTTGCTATGTTTTGTGCGCGTCTGTTTATATGTGCTTCGTGGTCACCTGCTGAAAAGGGCTGACCTCTTGGCTCTCGTTTGTGGTGTCTTCTGTGAGTTTGTCACTTTCCCATTGGTATCCTGGGTCAGGTGTGGTACTTGATTGTATCGATTCCTGATCTTTGCAACCTTATTTACTCTGTTGACCCCATTCCCAGGGTCGGGCCGGATCTGCGGGCAAAATATGGCTTTGGCTACTGTCCGTTCTAAGGCGGTGGTTCTGTTGTTGTTGATTCAATGCTGATTGTTATTCCCATTGTGGGATTCTGTTATTGTTCTATGTTTTGCTGTGCGTTACTTTATGTCCATTCTAGTTTTGCAATCGTCTTGATGGGGAAGAGAGAGCTGGTTGCTTTACTTTGATTGTCTTCCTGGTGTCTCGTGATTGTTGTGTCGCTCTTCCTCACGATGCAACGGGTTTGTCTGCAGTTTGTGATTGTGGTATTTCCTGATCATACTCACTTTCTTTTTTTAACAGAGAGGTATTGTATTACTCCGGCCGTTGGCGTTAGCATCGGCGCGAACACATGCTAAAAGTCTTGTGTAATTGAAGATGTGATGATAGTGTCCAAGCCACTTGCATATTTACATGTCCGGACCATAAACAAAAGACTTACAAAGTTTCAAAAAGATCGGTATACGGTGTGAGGAGTTCTGCTCACAGAGTACCCAATGGTCAAAAATTCAAAAGTGAAAAAAATAAAGAGCAACTGACGATATTTCCACGCCGTATGCGCATCTTCAGCATTTGAAAGGTAAAGAAAAGGGGTCGAAAAGTTGCGCCCACAAAGTTCCCACCCATATCTTCTACGGACGGACGCACAGACAGACAGACCTATTTTAATAGTCTCCTTCTAACGTCGGCAGAAAAAAAGTACCAGCATTAACCAAGCGCATCCCGTGCTATCATTTATGAGGTTCTATATGCTTTGCAAAGAATGGAAAATTATAAGATCTCCGAGAATCTTAGACAACAATCCAGTTTGCTTTCTCCCTGCGCATTTGCACCAATCAAGTCGGCTACCTGCGTACAGACTGCGTATTTTCGCAGCTGGAGAGGGAGCGAACGCGCGCTTCAGGTATGTGCCCAGTAAAAATCTAAAAGCGAGCCACCATCGGCTTACTGGCGGTACGATGTTGGCCCGACACTATATGCTGGCTGGGAATGGTCTTTCATGAGTTTCGAATCTAAATAACATAAACAACAATCTTATTAAATCACTTCGCACAGAATATAGCAAATTCATCTGGAATCCCTGATGTTGCTGCACTTAACAAAAGTGTGGACCAGACTACGCATCCGCATGGCCTCTAATCCATGCACTTGATAATTGCTCTTTGGATAAGTCAGTAGTTTTTAAAAGTCATGCTTTTGATATTTTAGCTAGTCCTTGTAGCTGATCAGGCTAGTTTGAGCATAACCTGGTCACAAACCCCGATGACAGACTTTGTCGCGACGATCGTGTCCTAATCAAGAGTTGATGACAAGTTATCTCGAATTTACAGGGGAAAATAGATCATATTGAAAAACGGATCCTTCAGATATGGAGGGAACCTACAATTTAAGAAACGGCAGACTCGGGTTTTATAGAGTCTATTCATGAGAAATATAATAAAATGCTCTACCCCCAAAGCATTACGCTTTTCCTGGGCAAGCTTGAAAAAGCGGTTAGTACTTTGTGCGCATATGACAATAGCTCTTATTGAATGAATCAGCGGAAGGGAGGAGAATGACTGTAAAATTGGTTCATTATCAATCTCCACGAAAGTATGGGACTTGCCCGGGATCGAACTCGCCACCCATGATTATTTCGTACATGTAACACTACGATTTCAGATTCGGGCCACCCATGCTTATTGAAGCTCAAATGCGTCTCGACTTACACAAACATCTCCCCCCCCCCCCCCCCCAAAACAATAGCACCCCCACACACACCGACACCGCCACGACATCGGGGCACTGGTCGACATCCAGGGCGACGTAAGAATTATCCATGGTAAACCCCGTTGGTCGCCTCATAGCTTGAAATCGATTTTCAATCAACCGGTGCGTATGTAAACATAACGTCACACCGCGGATATTTTTGAAAACAACAAACGTTTGTGCTTTGAATTTCTTTACGATAAAAAGTTTTTTTCCTGACAAGCAAAGGTATGGATATGGGTCCCGATTGAGTTCATTTAATGTTCTGAAGACTTTTAACTGGTCGTCTTATTTTTTGGCCAACGGTAAATCATTTTATAGTTTTTCTACATTTATTTTCTCCAAGTGTGACAACGGCTCGTTTTCGCTGCGTCACAACCGGATACTGGAGCCGGAATGGCTACCGTAACTTTTTGCTAATTTTCAAACACTCATTATTTTAACTCGGTGATATGTCAGAAAAAGTTATCCATGCCTCGCATGACCTGTTGACATAGTTTTTATGGTTAGATGTTCATTTTTCGCCAAAAACTTCCTGGTAACGGTGATTCAAAGGTGCCTGAAATTTAGTTTCACTCCTGGTCATTACTACGTAATGACATTGTGAGATTTTGGTTTTGAGGCTATAGAGGTGAGATAAATACAGAACTTCAAGCTCCTGTGGTTATACCAGCAGAGTGTGAAACAGTTTGGATCCAGATCAGGCCTGAAATTTTGTCGGGCCTGATCTGGGTCCAAACTGTTTGCAAAAGTAATCAGCAGACAACACTAGGAAACAGTAATCACACCGGGTAGGTGGCAGTCGAAAATGCTATCAACAATCGACGAAAGCGGATCAAAAATCGATAGAAACAGTGTTTTTGATTGCCATTTGTCGCCACACTGGCGACAAATGGCAATAAAAAAACTCTGTTTCTAACGATTTTTGATCTAGCTTCCTCGATAGTATCGGTGTTTTCGATTGCCACCTACCTAGTGTGGTAATATACCTACCTAAAAGCAGGATGTGGGAAGGCATGTGGAGGCAGAAAATGGGGATAGGAATATGCTGCTGCTGCTGCTGCCTGCTCCAGGGCCAGACTGGAGGGTAATGATGGTCGCAAGTCATCGCCTGGCCGGTACGGTTGGAACCCACGGGCACTTTCCTCTCGTCCAGATATTGGAGAGGTGGCTCCCGGTGTGGAATGTGGTGTTACTCTGTCAAAAGGAAAGAAAATATAGTATGCTTTACGTAACTTGCTTTTTTCTTCTGCTTAAATCTTTGCCTGCTATGTATTTTGCATGATTTTTTTTTACTTCTGCTGATTTGTTTGCTTGTTTGATTTAATTCTTTACGTCCCATCAACAATCTTTCAGTTAAACATTGACGGGTCTTCCTGGGTTGAACCAGTACTAAGCTAGGATAAATGTCTCTTGCTCAAGGACCACAACACAGTGACGCCGGTGAGGCTCGAACCCGTGGCCCCTCAGTCTCGAGTCAAGCACTCTACCACTGAGCCACTGTGCTCCCTCTTACTTCTGGTGATTTTTTATAAATATTTTTCTATAAAATTCTAAGGTAAGGGTTATGCTGAATATATAATACAGCATTACCCAAATAACATTTGTTGTAAATGATTTTTCTCAAGTAAACATGTAATACAGATCCTATCATAATCTTTCTAAAGAAAGAACCCATAATTATTAATATAAAAATAATTCAATTTTGGCCGATCCATTCTTGTTTAGATCTGTGCGTGGAATTTAACTCGTTTGTCTGCTAGAGGTGAATTTTGTCATCTGCTGAATGCTGATAATCTCTGCAAACAGTTTGGACCAAGACCAGGCCTAACAAAATGTTGGGCCTGGTCTGGGTCCAAGCTGTTTGACACTCTTATTATAAGTATGCCTGTAAGAATTTTTTGAAAATATTAATTTAAAAACTAGAGGACCTGAAGGTCCTGAGGCGCTCACCTGATCTCCTTAATAATGTTAAAATAGGTCAAGGTCAACTACAGCTTTAAATTATGGAACAATTTTATTTTTACCATATACATTTTGGTCAAGTGACCTCAACAATCTAATGAATAATCTATCAAACAGCCCAGTGATTTCTGAGAAAAAGATGTTTAGATAGGTATGTGGCAGTCCAAATGAGTGGCCTTGGATAAAAGGTCACAGGTCAGCTTAATAAACCATTGTCTCAATAGGTTTAACTACTATACTTTCGGCTCAGTTATAGAAAATGAACATTTTAAGATTTTATCCATGTATGCATTAGGAATCAAATTTGACCTTGCCATAAAGTAGGTCAAGGTCAACCTAGATTCATCATTTGTGCTAACCTGGTAGGGCCCACATCCCCAATCCTACATACCAAGTCCCAAAGCCAATGGCCTTTTGGTTCCAGAGAAGAAGAGATATAAAGAATTTTTACCATATATGGGCATGGTGGCCATGTTAGTCATGTGAACATAACAATTTGTATAAGTTTTGGCTAACCAATCATAAGGAGTTGTCATATGAAATTTGATTTCAATTGGCCGAGAATTGTCTGAGAAAACTATGTTTCAATATGTTGATGGGACTCCAATATAAGCGACCTTGGCTGAAAGGTCAAAGATCAACCTTGACCTTTGAAACTTATTTATAGACACTAGATTGAACATATCAAGTGAGAATAATGACTTTGGTTTCCACAGTATTCAAACAATCAACTTTTCACAAAAATTTCCATTCAAATGTATTAGGAAGCAAACTTGACCTTGACGTTAAGTAGGTCAAGGTCACCCTAGGATCATCATTTGAACAAATTTGGTAGGCCCCACAGTCCCAATACTACATACCAAGTCTCAAGGTCACTGGCCTTCTGGTTCTGGAAAAGAAAATTTTTAAAAGGTTTTTACCATATATGGGCGTGGTGGCCATCTTTGTCATGTGAATAATATATTTTGCATAAAGTTTGGCTAACTTTTCATAAGGAGTCTTCACATGAAATTTGAGCTCAATTGGGCCAATGGTTTGTGAGAAAACTATGTTTTTATATATTGATGGGACCACAATATGAGCGACCTTGGCTGAAAGGGCAAAGGTCAACTTTGACCTTCAAAACTTATTTATAGCCATTGTCTCATTAGTTTCAACATATCAAGTAAGAATAATCACTTTGGCTTTAACAGTATTCAAAAAAATCAACTTTTCAAAAAAAATCCCATTTAAATGCATTAGGAAGCAAATTTGACCTTGACGTTAAGTAGGTCAAGGTCAACCTAGGATCATCATTTGAACAAACTTGGTAGGCCCCACATCCCTGATGCTACATACCAAGTCCCAAGGTAATCGGCCTTCTGGTTCTGGAGTAGAAGATTTTTAAAGGGTTTTTACCATATATGGGCATGGCGGCCATCTTGGTCAAGTGACCAGGAAAATTTGAACAAACTTTTGTTCCCCTATCCTAAGGAGTCTCCATATGAAATTTGAGTTCAATTGGCCCAGTGGTTTCAGAGGAGAAGATGTTTGAAAATGTTGACGGACGGACGGACGACGGACGGACGGACGGACGACGGACGGACGGACGGACGACGGACGCCAGAGTCACTGGTATACTAATAGCTCACCTCGGAGCCTTCGGCTCAGGTGAGCTAAAAAAACAACAACAGCAAATGCGAAATTACCCAGCATGCAAAAAGTTAAATTGCAGATTTGTAAGAATGCAACATATATGTACCTAGAATCTAACTATGTGCACAGCACAAGATGAGAGAAGTGTTGCAATTGCTAATTCTCTATTTTCCAAACACATGTGTTTTTGCTATTATCATTGGAAGCATCTGTATGAAACGTGTGTGTGTAATTTGAGACAACGATTATTATTCAACTGCCTTTATGCTGTATTTGACCTAACAAGTGCACATATATACTGCTTACTTTCCTTGCTGGCTTTGGACCCCGACCGTGGGTCCTAATCTGGATCCCAACCCTTTGATTTGATTCTTTATGTCCCAGTCAACAATTGTTCAGTTATGTCGGGACGGGTCTTCCTGGGTTGAACCAGTACAAAGCAAGGATAAATGTGTCTTGCTCAAGGACACAACACTGTGACGCCGGTGAGGCTAAAACCAGCGGCCCCTCAGTCTCGAGTCAAACACTCTACCACTGAGCCACTGTGCTCCCTTTCCAAACCCTTCGACACTCTGATAGAGTTCCTGAAATTTTTCTCAAAAAATTGAAAGGGGGAGTTCCAAATCTGCCCACGCATGGATTTCGATAATATTTTGTATGTTGAATACCTACGTTATAACAACTACAAAAATGAAATTATTTCGTTTCTCGAAGGCCGTTAGGCCACAGGGGGGCACCTTGATGTACACCCGCTTTGTACTAATATATGACCTATTTAATATCAGTCTCAAATCATTAACATTATTGACTGCTACATTCTTTGAATGGACAATGAAAGAAGACTTCCCAGGGTATACCTTACAACCATTAATGCATATGAATACATCTAGATAATTTTTTTCTGACCCATCAAAATTTGAATTATCCCCATATTGAACACTTAAGTTAGTGTCTATAGGGGATTCTGTCCTAATATTTATCATGTTCCAGTATTTGTCAACCCATAATATTTTCAGAAAATTAGGTCAAATACATCTTCTTTATGCATGTACATTTTCATAAAATTTGAACACTGGTAAAAGTGTTATAATTTGCATGAAATAAGTTAAGTCAGTTTTGATTCTTAAGTGATTTCAAATAAAATATTCCAGTTAGATCTTACAAACCGCAGTTTTTCCACCAGTATTATTCTAAAAAGGCATTGACTATCACTATTTAGTATCTTCAGCCAAATTAGGTCCAAAATATTTTGGTGTCAGAAGTTTTAGCTAATTCAATAGCATAAAACTGACATTTTTGTAAGCAGCACTTGATAAGTAGCACTTGGTCTAGAACTTAGTTGTACGGGTTGATGTCCAGCAGGTATCATTTGTGAATTGATCCTCCACTGGTTTCCAAATTTTTTTTGGACTGAAGCCAATAGGCGGTTATGCTCTTAATGTCTTTCAGCCATTGATAAAATTTAAACAGATAAAGATTTATGCTAGGTAATTCATTGGCTCCATCTACATTCTATGTTCCTGTCGCACCTAGAATTGTCTCTATCTTATATCCCTCTGAATCAAATATTGAGGGTAAATTGGTTCAGGACTATGTGTATACTTCTCATTAACTCTTATAAACTAAGTGAAACCAGGTCAAGTTTTTAAGAAATTGTGTATGTTCTCACTACTTTGGTAGGTTCTTTTTTCAGAGGACTTGGATTTAACACCAGCTGTCTTTGTATTGGGTTAAACTTTCCCTCATACAGTGATAAAGTGTTGTATTTTCATATTCTGTTCCTTCTGGAATATTTAGTTTCAGCAGAAAGTAGAAGAAGCTAGTGCTAGGAGGCATGAGAACTGCAGCACTTTCCATTTATTGCCATGCAGAGACTGAGTGAAACTGAGTCTTAAGTTTATTTTTATTATGGAATGATCCGTTTTCCCACATTATTTAAATAGTATCCTTATTTTGCAGTCCCTAGGTCACTCAATGTGTATATTTTAATGAATGGTTTACAGAGTCTTATTTGAATTGCATTGTATCTTTATTGGTATTGATTGTGGTTATTTCTCCTGCATTAATTTCTATCCGCCAAAACATTTCAAAAGCGTACCCAAAAATACTTATCATAACGACATTTAAAAGCATTAATATTCCAACAAAAGCTTTAAAACAGCTCCAATGAAAAAAGTCAATAAGCAATGCTTATTAGATACCCCCCGCACAGTAAGAGTCAGTGAAAAAACTTGGCAAGTTATAGTTCAAAGAAGGAGACCTTAGTTTTGATAAGAAGATTCCAGTAGAATCTGTCCAAACAAAAATTATAAACTCCTTCGTGCATATGTTCAATGTGTCTACATTGTGTCGGCAAAGTATCAAATTGCTCCATCAAAAGCTGTAGTAGGACTTGATCTGCCCATAAAGGCACTATCCATGCATATACAAAAGCCATATAAGGGAATAATTGTCTAAGTTCACACAGCTGTCATTTTGTCAAAATTATTTTTTGTGAACCAAACTCCTTCATGCATATGTTCAATGTGTCTACATTGTATCGACAGAGTATCAAATTGTTCCATCAAAAGCTGTAGTAGGAGTTGATCGGCCCATGAAGGCACCATCTATGCATATACAAAAGCCTAATAAGGGAAAAATTGTCTAAGTTCTCACAGCTGTCATTTCGTCAAAAATTATTTTTTCTGAACAAAACTCCTTCATGCATATTGTTTAAGTTCTCACAGCTGTCATTTTGTCAAAAAATATCATTTCTAAACCAAACTCCTTCATGCATATGTTAAATGTGTCTACATTGTATAGGCAAAGTATCAAATTGCTCTATAAAAAGCTGAAGTAGGAGTTGATCGGCCCATAAGGGCACCGTCTATGCATATACAAACGCCTTATTAGGGAAAAATTGTCTAAGTTCTCACAGCTGTCATTTTGTCAAAAATTATTTTTTCTGAACCAAACTCCTTCATGCATATGTTCAATGTGTCTACATTGTATAGGAAAAGTATCAAATTGTTCCATCAAAAGCTGTGGTAGGAGTTGATCGGCCCATGTATGGCCTATAATAGCATAAGCATAAAGCACTATATTAAAAGCCATTTAGAACTACAAAGGGAAATAACTCTAATAGAATTGGCCCCTAGCCCTTACTTTTTTGTCTAAAGTATTTGTCTTGCATATATGAACATGTTTGCAAGGTTTGATGAAAATCCAGCAATGACTCTTCGAGTTATTAAGGAAACAAAGCGTTACGGACGGACGACCGCACGCACGGACGGACGGACGCACGGACGGACAACGTGAAAACAGTATACCCCCTACAAACAAAGTTTGCGGGGGGTATAATAAATAGAAATGGAGTTGATGAAAATAAAAATGATACTTTTGAAGATTATAAATGGATTTTCAAATATTAAGAAACACTTAGCGAATTTTTGAATGTATACATACTGAATATCTGGCATTAGACGAGGTGAAACAGTCTTTGTGCTGTTATTTCCATCGTGGTTATAGAATCATGAATTTGATTCTCAAATGACCTCATAATCATAATGCTGACATACTAAACAATTCTGTAAAACTGGGCATAAATATTTATGATGATTTCAATAATATTTATTCATTTAACAAAAGTCTGACTCACCATTCAAACAAAATATATTTCCACGCTTCAAATCTTGTGAATATTATCCTTATACATATAGTCAAATTATATATAGATGAGAAAGGTTAACAAGAACTGTAACACACCATAATTAAAACCTAAACATTTGTTGATATAATTTGTACAGCTGAATTTGAGTAAATATTCTAAAAGAAACAATATTTTAAACAATTTTTGTGATAGATATGGTAATGTGTGTACCGCACACATAAGCTAGAACTCACAGATTATTGTAATAATTATCATTTTTAGACATTCTGATTTCGGATAGATGCAAATTGGGCTGATCTGGGGGGGGGGGGGGGGGGGTACCCCTATAATCACATACTAAGCAATACCAATGTTGTAATTAACCAATGAAAAGTGATTGAAAACAAAATACTTATTATAAGCCAAACAGTCAATTTGCATAATATCATCAAGATCTATGCCTGTGCAGAACAGAACTCTAGGTAAATGAACATACTGCTGGAAATTTACATAAAATCTTGATTTTTACATTCTGCAAAATGTTGACCATTAAGATTGAAATTCAGAAAACTCCATTTTACCGGTTTTATTTTTTCTTGAGATTTTTTGATTATAACAAACACATGTGTGGCCAAATTTGATATAAATTTCATAGGTTGACAAGAACAGCAACTAGGCAAAATTGACAATTTAATTTGTTGAAAATATTTTCAAAATGTTAAATTTAGGGGTACATTCAAAAAAAAATTGATGTGGACTTGTTTATTTTATACATTGAAATACATGTATGGTACATACACAATTACAAATTATTAGGCATCATGTTGAGAATAAATTAGGTTGAAAAATCAAAAATCTTGTCGCCTAGGGCCACTTTTAAATAAGGTGTCCATTTTTTTAATTTTAAAATTTAAAATTAGTTAAATTTAACAACTGAAATAGATGAATGGGTAAATATCTCTCAGATAGAACACACATGTAATAGACAATCTTTCTACAAAAATTTATAAAATTCTGTGCGTGGGCAGAACCCTATGTAAATTCCATATAGGGTGGAACTCCCCCTTTCTGTTTCCATACAGTATTTGGGCCTTGACACGAGAAAACCTGTCTTCAGAGGTTTGCGAACAACAAAGACGCAGACCAGCCTGCGCATATGCGCAGTCTGATCAGCGCCTTTGTTATTCCCTATTGGAAAACATCATATCTAGACTTGCTACAAGCGAAATTTCAATTTTCTAGCTAGTCTCTGTAGCGGAGCAGGCTGGTTTGAATCTCACTTCATCAGAAAAATCGAAGACAGGTTTTCTTGTGTCGCAGCCCATATATTAGATTTGACCTCAGCTTGTACAGCTGTCCGGAGACCAATACTGTTGACCTCATATCACTATATTGATTGACCCTCGATCAATACAAGAAATACATGCAGTGCAGTTAACCCTTTACTCCATAGGCTATTTTTAGATCATGACATCATTTTCTATTTTTAGACAACATGGAAAAAATTCAAGAAAAAATTAAGTTGAGGTTTGAATACTATTAAAAATATTATGCAAAATGGAGCATTTGCTCCAAAAGAGCAAATGCTCCATTTTCCATAATATTTTCAAAACATCATATTTCAAAGGTGCTAAAAGGGGTTATTATGGAGTAATACCATGTAGTACATACTTTAGATGCTATAAAATTTGAACACTAGTTGCCTGCCAAATAGCACAAGATAAACAGGGCAGACTCAGATCAGTCTGTTAAGAGTTTTTGTTTGTTTGCGATGATTCTTTACATCCTAGTCAAGGATTTTTCAGTCATGTTGGGACAGGTCTTCCTGGGTTGAACCAGTACTAAGCAGCAGCTTAAGTGTTATGCTCAAGGACACAGTGACTCCGCCAGTGGTGAGACTCAAACTAGCAACCCTTCGATCCCCAGTCTAACACTCTACCAAATGAACTAATACGCTCTGCAATGATTAGGATCTACCCTGTTTGCTACTCTCACAAGCATTTTGATAACCAATATGTTATTTGAGAACAGAAAGAATAAGATTGGTCAAAGTCAAACGCCCGCAAAGAAATGATTCTAGAACAGAACAAATAAGATTGGTCACAAAGAAATGATTCTAGTAGGCAGAAAGTTAAATTAGAACACTGGACAGACCATTTTTTACAATTTTTCTAGAACTGAGGCTAGGTTAAGGTCACAGTGACCTAGAAACAAAACTTAAAGGGGACGGCAACCCTGATGATTACTATGTTTTATATGAAAGATATTAATAAACCATGAATTTTGATACCAGTTTCAACTAAATCGGTTGAAAAATGTAGAAGTTGCGGGCATTTGAATATTTGCAAATGGACCGTGATAGAAGCGGCCATATTGTAGGCTTAATGACGTCACTCAGCCTAATTAAATATGCGTAATCAAAATAAAAGACAAACCAATGGATTATTTGCATTAATTTTTAATGAAACATTTTTCTAATTTTTAATGAAACATTTTTCTTATGTATAAAGCTGCAGATCTGCTGAAACACAGATGATGTGATAGTAGTGATAACTAAAAATTAAGCAGTTGAAAAAAATCTGAAAACTAATTAAATATTCAAAATGGCTGCTAAATGTTGGCCATATTGAATTCTTTAAATGCCCATAACTTGCCCATTTTTCAACCGATTTTGATGTAACATGTATCAAAATTCATGGTTTATAGAGCTCTTTCTGATAAACCAAACTTATCATTAGGTTGCAGTCCCCTTTAACACTCCTTGACCCAAAGATGTCCTAAAATAATATAAGAGATAATTATGCTCCAGACCAAATTTTTCAAGAACTGCAAGGTCAAATTCACAGTGACCTGGAAACAGTATGCAACTCGCCGCAACCCCAAGATATATTCACACACCAAATTTGGGAATCATGCCCCAAAAAATGAGATATGCTCTGGACACAATTTTTCTTAAACTTACACAAGAGGTCAAGGTCACAGTGAACAGTATGTGACACTCCGCGGCCTCAAGATGTACCCACACACCAAATTTGGAATTAAATAATATAGGAGATATACTAAGGTCAGAGGTCAAAGTCATAGTGACCCAGAAACAGTATTTGCCACTCTGAGACCCCAAGATGTATCATATCAACACACCAAATTTGGGATTTCCATGTCAAAAAGTTTAGGAGATTTGCCCAAGACATGATTATTCTAGACCTGGGACCAGAGGTAAAGGTCAAGGTGACCCAAATTTGGTACGCCTCACTATGCGACCCCAAGATGCATCCATACACCAAATTTGGGATTCTTACCTCAAAATATGTGGGAGATATGCTCCGGGCAGGATGTGCACTAACAGATGGATGGATACTCAGAGGGACAGACAATGTAATTACTATATGCCTCCCTATGGGGGCATAAAAGTGTTCAAAACTTTAGAACATTTACTATACCTGCGAGCTGACTGAGAATGACCGTCTCGACTTGCTCTATCATCATCTCTGGATGCTGAAGACCTTGGCCGATCTCGATCTGATTTCGTATGTGCTGAGTCGTACAATGAAGAGCTGCTGTGGGATGCATGAATTCTTTCTAACGGCTGAAATTACATGGATATTTTTTTACATAACTCTTTCCCTACTAATGGTCCTCTGTTGGTTACCTTTGCAAACAGTTTGGATCCAATTCAGGCCCGACAAACCGTCGGGCCTGATCTGGATCCAAACTATTCGACACTCTGATGGCATAAATCCTAAAAGCATTAATTTGAAAGTTAATTAGGGTCATTTTGCATAAGCTAGCACATAATGTTCCTTTGTTGATAACTTTTGCAAACAGTTTGGATCCAGATCAGGCCAGACAAAATGTTGGGCCTGTTCTTGATCCAAACTATTGGACACTCTGATAGCATAAATCCTGAAAGCATTAATTTGAATATTAATTAGGGTCATTTTGCATAATCTGGCCCATATTGATACAAAAATGTATCAGTTTAAAATTTTCAATATGTCTTTAAAATAATTTGGATTCAATGTATCTCAAATTGATTTGTGTAAACCCTTTTTTAGTCCTCAGGCCCCCAGATGAGAGTGTGTAACTGAAAATTATTTTCTTTTTTCTCAACCAAAGCATATGTTGTGGGTACTCAAAAGAACCGTCTCCATGAGACAGTTCTTTGGAGCACCCAAAACACATGTTTAAACTGATGGACAAGAAAATAATTGCAATTTTACGCTGACATTTTTTGCTTAACTGGCCCTATGGTCCTGAAATACCATCAGCTTATTATGTTTACTGTATATATTCAGATGTGGGTCAGAAAATATATCAACAATAAAAGCAAACACTATGAACCCTGATCAGACTGCTCCTGAGTGAGCAGTCTGATCTGGGTCCAGTGTTTGCCATATAAGCTGCCAAAGTACATAAGCAGTTGAGAAAGCAGACAACAATTGTTGTTAGTGGCGTGAAAAGGGTAATTACATTGTATCAGGATTTTATTTATTTATACAGGGTTCATACAGGCAAGTTTGAGTAAAATTCAAGGTCTTTTCAAGGACTTCTAAAGACTATCCTACAGTTTTCAAGGACTAAAAGTTTATGAAAAATCCTGATTTAAGTGTTAAAATTCTACTTCAGAAATGCTAGACTGAGATAATAGTGTAGGCCGCTGTGTAATTCCGTGTGCATTTTTTGGTAAAAGTGTCAAACATATATTTTCTTGTAGCAAAATGTATCCTTATTAAGAACAAGACCAAACTCTGCTCTGGACCTGCGTCGCCGGTGCACGTCTTCAATGTGTGAACAATCATTATGCAAAGTTTAAATATAAAAGAATGAAATCGGTTTTAATTACAGAATACATGTAAGCACTCAAAAGGTGGTGTAGAGGTAATAATGTCTAAGTTCAAAAATCCCAAAAATATTATCAAATGTGCACAAAATATAGGTGCACACATGTTCAATGTGTGAGCAATCATAATATATAAAGTTTGAATATGAAGGAATGAAAACTGCTGGAGTCACATATAACACAAACCAGACACCTCCTTAGCATTTTGGATGGATATAATATCTAAGTTCAACAGACGTAAAGAATATGTAAATATTTATCAAATGTGCACAAAATAGGAGGTGCACATGTTCAATGTATGTATAATCATTACGCAAAGTTTGAATATTGAGGTATGATAACTTTTGGAGTTACAGATTACACAAACTAGACAACCTCTTAGCATTTTAGAGAAAAAATGTCTAAGTTCAAGATCCCTAAAATGAAAAAAAAAATCATGAAATGTACAGAAAATAGGAGGTGCACATCTTCAATGTTTGGACAATCATTATGCAAAGTTTGAATATAAAGGAATGAAAACTGTTACAGATTACACAAACCTGACACCCCCTATGCATTTCGGAAGGAAAAAATGTCTAAGTTCAACACCCGTAAAAAATGAGAAAATATTTATCAAATGTGCACAAAATAGAAGGTGCACATCTTCAATGTGTGAACAATCATTATGCAAAGTTTGAATATAAATGAATGAAAACTGTTGGAGTTACAGATTACACAAACCTGACACCCCCTATGCGTTTCAGAAGGAAAAAATGTGGTAAGTTCAACACCCGTAAAAAATGAGAAAATATTTATCAAATGTGCACAAAATGGGAGGTGCACATCTTCAATGGATGAACAATCATTAGGCAAAGTTTGAATATTAAGGAATGAAAACTGTTGGAGTTACAGATTACACAAAGTAGGCACCCCAAAAGTGTTGCGGACGGACGAACGAACAAACGAACGAACATACGAACGGACAGACGGACGGACGGACAGACGGACGGACGGAGTGGACCCACTACTAGACCTGCTTTCGCTAAAGCGACGCAGGTAAAAAAGATGTTTACAATTTTTTCCTTGACGTTTTAACATCACTGTGACGTCACAAAGTAACGTACCCATTTTTAGCTTATTTTAGGCTTGAAAGTGGAGTGTTATGAATTCCAGCAGGCATAAACATGAGCTGTTTGATCAGTTGTAGTAATTTTACTGGCGACATGTTGATTTCGGAGCATAGACCCTGACTCTGGATTTTAAAAAAAGGTTACATTAACTTCAAAATGATGTCTGTACATAGAAAAGTGACGTCAGTACCGAAATGAAAATTCTGTGATAGTGAACTCTCAAATAGCTAGACCCTTCTCTCCACACAGCAGGAAAATATTGTTTACTATAATTTTCTGAAACTACATTATATAAGATACGAAATGACATATGTTTGCTCTCTGACCTATATTTAGACAGGCATGTTAACTACGTTACCCTATTATAGTTTTAAATCATATTTTGCAAATACCAAGTTATACCTAATTATTATTTATCAGTCACCTCTCATATTAACTGCAGTGTTTTGCGTTGCCTGATAAACGTTGTCTATCTCACGGCATGTTGCTTTTATCAGGTTATGATGACGTTGCACTTTTTGAGTGACGTCGCTAATGACGCTGAATCAACACAAAATCAAAAATTACGTCATTATCGCCATTATGAAGGTTGTTCAACAATGGGTAAACTGATAAATAGAATACCAGGTTCACGTCTTTTGATATCAAGTTTACCAGGCTCGGCTTTGAGAACGCATGTTTAACTCGGCAAGCCTCGCGATGTCAACGTGCATTCTCAAAGCCATGCCTGGTAAACTTGATATCAAAAGAAACTCACCTAGTATTCTCTATTTATCCACATGCTTTTTGCCTTAAACAAAGGAAGCGCACAGCTGGTATGCATTTAAACAATACACCACTATGATGTTAGTTATATATGTTACTTCAAATGTATAACTATTTAATGCATTACTGTCACTAGACATTGGACTACCAAAATACCTCCTAGGAGAGTTTTGTACAATATAATTTTCTAAAACCACATTCTACAAGCCACAAAATAATGTATGTTAACCGTTTAGCGGTTGGGGCGATACCACGCAATAGCAAAATTTTCTACGTTACTGTAAATTAATTGGAAATCTTATCTAGTTACTCCTTATTCTTACATGCCAATATAACCTTTTAATTGTAAGCAAATGGCTAGCAATATGATGATATCAAAGAAGAAGGATATGTTATTACTGTGATATACGTTACTTTCTTTTAAACAAATTTTAAATAACAAAGGAACACTTTTTAAATTTACATGGCTAGTGGGCTATTTATTGCCATTTCACTGCCATTAATTGTCAGTAAAGGAAACTACCAATATCGCATGGATGAATAAAAGAATGAAATTTGAACCTTATTCACATACAACGAAATGTTTAAGTATGTGCGTTTTATCAAATATTTCAACAACATTTTATTTTCTTTAATGCTTATTAAATGATATCTTTCAGGTCACTGACACTGATATATTTTCCTCTTTTTATACGTGAAATTATATTTTAAAGACACATATTATGGCATCAAACATATCAGAAGAAATGTTTTATGCTCCTCAGGAAAATTATTGTTGGTGTTTCACTACATTAACATGTTAACTTATTGTGTAGGTTATAAACATTGTTTTATGTTTGATGCTGAATAAAATATAGTGTAATATATTGAATCGTATTCTTGATAACACATAAATATTAAGCATGGACTAGCTTAGTAAGATTTATCACATATTGTTTAAGCCATTTATTAATTTCAACTACTATGCTGATACCATTCAGGAATAAAAACTTTTTAGAATTTGTCATTGTAGGTCATTTCCAGCATACGTCAAAATCGAGAATAAAGAGTTTAAAACAGTCTTTTATCCTTGTCTTTTGAAAAATTAAACTGAAATGATTTAAAACCTTAATGATTTTCGCCCAAAGGTGTGACACACGCCAAACCTATCCCTATGGTTATAACTGCATTATATCAGAACGATGTCCAGTTTGGTGATAAAAGAATACCATTTAAGATGGTAAAATGTATAACAAGATAATGATAAGGACATGTCTTAACATCTGTTCTATCTTGTTCTAAACTATTGTGAAGCATTCAAACAGGACAGCATTTGTTCTAAAGGTTCATTTTATCATACATTTGAAATAGATATGTATATCACTTAGAAAAGCCCCCAGGCATTGTTAGTATTACATGTATATTGTAGCCAATGCTAAAATAGCTGACTCACAATAAATTATTGCTTTTAACAAATTATTTGTTTAAATTTGCATTATTCTATCAATTAGACTCATTGGTCTTACAGTGGAATTTTGCTGCAGACATTATCAAATTGTTGGTATAAAATTGCAGCCTAATAATTATTTGCATATTTCAAATCAAACAAAATATATTTACTAGTAACGAAAGAACAGATCAAAGGAATAAGCCCATTTGATTTTGGTATTTGTCACAGTGTTGAGCAATGAAGGCTCAGGTGAGCATGTGCATATGTGTTGGTAGACTTGCCAGAGCATTCACTGCTCGTATACACAAAGTAGAATAGAGGTTAAAGACCAAATTTTTTAGAACGCTAGCCCCTCTGAATCACCATGAGCGATTAAACAATGCATTTGCTCGTCCAAATATTTATTTATGAATTACAGTGAAAGAGTAAAAATACTTTACATTTAAAAGCACAGTGATTTATACTTGCACTAATGTCAAATAACATATCTGAAATATAGCATTCAGCATTTCGTAAACTTTACAATACAAACATTTTACAGAATTGACAATAATACACTGCTAAATCAACCTCTCAGATCTATAATGATATCCTGTACAATCTCATGAAATGATTTCTTTAAGCGAAACTTGAATAAAAGTATACATGCATAAGTTCATGTACATTTTTTAAACTTTTTATGTGCGACTATCATTGGTGACAATGTTGATACTGAGAATGTGCCACCTTAATTCTGAACAGTTAGAGTTTTGCATGTTCCTTTTGAATCTATATCCTGGCAAGTTAACAACTCATTCTAATCTTAAGTACACATATACATGTTAAGCATTGTTATTAATGATTACATTTATCATGTTTGCGAGGTTCCTGTAATATTTTTCCAACATTCTGTTTAGTGAAAATCAACATCAGGTATATAAACATTTAGTGCTCAAACTAAATCAGATCTAATCTCTTGAATGCATTTTTTTAAAAAATATTTCACATTTCTGTCCAGCACTCTAAAAACATTGTAAAATCTACTTTACAATAAATTGAATGCCATCTTTTAAAATTTGGTCTGATACAATTTTATCTAAAAAGTCTTGATAAAAATTGGTATTGTAGTTACAGCTGACCTATATATATATATATAACAATATCTAATGTGGCCTTAAAGTAAGACTCACCACTATAACTAACTTTCATTATTCCCAGGGAAATGTTTTTCATCAATAAAGTAGTTCTTTAGATATTATCGGTTGAGCACGTGATCCAAGGTACTTACTTAATGTGATGGACAGTTTTGTTGATTGTAAAACAAAAGCTATGCTGTATATAAGCTAATATTAATTTCAAAGCTGCTGTAATGCGTCACCATATACATACACAGCTAAAAGTCAGGATACAAATTGATTTCGAGAGAGTCAATTTAAACGGTAACATATTACAGACACTTTAAATACCCGAAGAGAAGTAGCTCAATTAAACTTAGAAATCTTCAGTAAAATATTACAAAACTCTAAACTAAACATAATGTATTAGCTTTGCTGGCTCAATTATATATCTGCTTCGTTAACATTTTGGATAAACATATGGCAATATAATATATTTTGTACAGTAATATTATGTTATTTAAACAAATTTGACAGTAAATTAAAATGTATCCCCTTAAGTTCTGTTACTTGAGTGCTATTATTTCCTTTGTTTGTGAATTTTAAAATCCATGGTTATGGGCAAATCATTTCTTTTTAGATGTAAAAAGTTCAAATATATACTATTTTGCAAATGTAAATGTGCATGGATAATTAGTAGGAACTTAATAAATCCTGATAAATCCTTTTTTTCAAACAGACTGGTATCTTGATATCTATTTAACAAGCACAACCAGTAATGAGATGAAATAAAATATCCTATGACGTATAATGTACGGAATAAAGCAATGTAAATGCAGACTTGAAAGTTGTAATATACGCTACATGATGCTGTACAAACTAAAACAAACTAACATTTTACACCATAAACAAAGTTAAGCCTGTTTTCTTTACTCTAGCTTATCAACAGAATGCTCATATATGTTGTTTAAAGGTTTTTAAATTGAATTTCATGCCGAATTAAAGAATGGACTTTTTGTTCAGGGTCGTCATATTTAACAGTTTATAACTCCTAAAGTATTTTTGATACAAACAAACTGTTTGCAGCTATATAATGGTCCATTACTTGCATTGTGGAAGATGTATTTAAAACCTGAAAGTTAACCAGGAAGTTTAAATAGAAGAAAATTATTTAACATAATTTCAGTGATGTTAAAGGGAGTAGCTTAAAATGTAACATAAAGGACATTACAATGGGCCCATATAACTTTTATAAACATAAATATATGTAAGGAATGAAATGTTCTTCTATGTTCCATGGATGTTTGTCCAATTTAAATAATTCAACTATTACCTTAACAACCTTGATTACATTTATTTTGTTAAAACACGTAGGGTACCATAGTTAACATGCTGTAGCAGCTAAACACCCCAACCACCAGAGAGCTAACTTGTTTCAATAAACTTAGCCAGGAACATACAATTATACTAAGATCTGATTTTAGGCGCGAGGCACACACGAATTTCCAGAATTATTTTTTTTTTGTACACAATGTATTTTTTCCAGCACATTGACTTCAAATCGACGTCAATTTCACGTAAAATCAAAGTCCATATTGAATCAAATTTCCTTTTAAGTGTTTCTATAGACGTTTTCAACCATAACAATGCAACGAACATAAAAAATAAGATTATTTTAGGTGTGTAAATAACCCCACCACATATAAGTTCTTTGATGCAAGTGGAACGACGGTACCTCATTTTGTGACGTCACTGTGACGTTAATACTGCAATAAAAAATTGTAAACATCTTTTTCCTTACTTTGCATATATTTTTCTAGCTGAAAATTGATAAGAATCACTTTTACCAAAAAGTGCACACGGGAGCCCAAATTTCGACACAGGGGCCTACACTATAATAGAGAAATGAGTACTAGAAAATTAGTATAAAATTGTGGTCTTTATTTGGTGCAGCATTTGCTGCACAACAATTTTATACTGAATTAGATCTCTATCAATAATGTTAACTCCTACAGAAAATTGAAGAATTCAAGAATTCAAGGACTTTTCAAGGCATTTGAGTGATTTTCCAGTACTTTTCAAGGCATATTTAATTTTCTAGGACTTTTCAAGAAGCTCTCTAAATTCAAGTACTTTTGAAGCCTGTGCAAACCCTGTGATAGTCTATGCATATCGATTAAGAGGGAGTTTTCATAATGTTCCTTAATTGTCAATTAAAACATGTGTTGTCGGTTCTTGAAAGAGCCATCTTATTCTTGAGGGTACTTGTAGAGAGAACTATCTTAATGCTTTGCCCCCTGAGAAATTTTTCATGTTTGTTTTTTTTTGTCGCCTGGGTTTTTTTCAAAACTAACTTTTTAAAAATCCTTTCAGGTATATCATCTGAGTGTCAAACAGATTGGATCCAATCTGTTTGCAAAGGCTATGAGCAGACGACACTAGTAGGCAATGAGTAGGCAATGAGTTAATGAAACAGGTCTTTTGAGCAGACAAAATATATGAATTGCAATTTTATTTTTCTATTTTACTATTTTAGATCTATAATCGGCAAAGGAGATTTTGTTAATCCTTGTTACTCACCGGTCTGACATCACTTGAGAGAAGACTAGGATGGGACTGTGTCGGTGCTATGGTAACCACCGGTGGAGCTGTGAGTGTTGTAGATGTATAAACTAACGGAGGAGGTCCTCCCTTTGTAGTTGCCTCCCTTGGACTGTTTGCTGTACTTGTCTTTGCCTCATCTAAATCAATACAGGAAGATTTTCAAACGGTAAATAATAAATCATTTGTTCAACACTTGTAATGGTTTACTGAGGTTAAGTGTCAGTTTGATCTCTAAAGCACCAAGTTTAAGTTTCCAGCAGGCAACTTTATGCTTTCTCTAACCCTTCTCTTGCTAATGGTGTCTGCTATTTTGTCTGTTGATTTATTTAAACAAACAAACAAACAGCGTAGATCCAGATTGGACTGCTCTGATGTTGTGAGGTTAACAACCTTCATCTACCTCATGACAATAAGGATTCAGACGAAACCCTACACAATTTGCAGCTCGCATCAGCTTAGATTGGAGCACTACATTTTCCTTTTCTCGCTATTTTACACCATAAAAGCACAGTATGGAAAACTTGCAGTTTTTATGCACTTTTTTGAGCCTCCATGTATACAGAACCAGCAAGAACCTCATACGATTTGCTTATCAGAGCCGACGGTTCTGTTTATGAAGTTTCCTACATGTGATAGGGAAGCAAGTAAAACTGCAGAAAGTCACAGCCTTATAACAAGAGGGCCATAGTGGCCCTGAATCGCTCACCAGTCTGTACTTTGTGCACCTGTCATACAAGCTTATGCGGCCTCTAGGGAGGCCTATTTTTGGCCCCAGGGGCATAATTTGAACAAACTTGGTAGAGATCCACTAGATTGTGCTACATACCAAATATCAAGGTTCTAGGTCCTGTGGTTTCAGACAAGAAGATTTTTTCATGTTTTCCCTATATTAAGCCTATGTAAAACATTTTACCCCCAGGGCTGGGCCATTTTTTACCCCAGACGTATAATTTGAATAAAAAACAAACATGGTAGAGTTCCACTAGGTGATGCTACACACCAAATATGAAGGCTCTGACCTTGTGGTTTCAGACAAGAAGATTTTTTTCATGTTTTCCCTATATAAGCCTATGTAAAACATTTGGCCCCAGGGGTATAATTTGAACAAACTTGGTAGTGGTCCACTAGGTGATGCTACATACCAAATATCAAGGCTCTAGGCCTTGTGGTTTCAGACAAGAAGATTTGTTCACATTTTCCCTATATAAGCCTATGTAAAACATTTGACCCCCTTGGCGGGGCCATTTTTGGCCCCAGGGGTATAATTTGAACTAGCTTGATAGAGGTCCACTAGGTGATGCTACATACCAAATATCAAGGCTCTAGGCCTTATGGTTTCAGCCAAGAAGATTTTTTCATGTTTTTCCTTAAGTCTATGTAAAACATGTGATCCCTGGGGCCCGGCCATTATTGGCCCAAAGGGCATAATTTGAACAAACTTGGTAGAGGTCCACTAGGTGATGCTACATACCAAATATCATAGCTCTAGGCCTTGTGGTTTCAGAGAAGATTTTTAAATTTTCACCTTGAAAATCTATTTTTAGCCTGTGTGACCTAGATATGCTATGGACTGAAACACTTTGAACAATTTTAAAGAGGGCCATATAAGGATCATTCCTACCAGGTTTGGTCAAAATCCAGCAAGTAGTTTAGCTGTCCTTTGAAGCAATTGTTGACCACGGACGATGGACATCCAATGATCACAATAGCTCACCATGAGCCAAAAGCTCAGGTGAGCAAAAGAGTGTAGTTTCTATTTTTGCTCAGGATATGTATTTTAATACATGGCACTTTATCACTCCTATGCTAAATTGCATGTTAGAGCATCATAAGGTACCGTAAATTCCGAAATTTTAGCGTTAAAAGACATATTTACAGCGTAAAAAATTTGCTACTATGGCATGATGAACCTATATCAGTAAGCGACAGAGTGATTTCGCCATTTCGCAAGGATTTTATTTTCATGAAAATTCGCGAAAATAAAACCCTCGCGAAAATTTCCAAATTAACAGTAACTAACCTGGGGTATCTTTTGCCTGATTGGCCAGCTTTCTGAGTGCGGCAGCGAAGCTGGATGTTCTTGAGGCATTAAGGGCAGCATTGGCTCCAACTGAAGTCACACCATTGGTCGGAGATGCCACATGATGCAGGGGTGATACTGTCGCTGTCGTTCGTTGAAGCTTGGTACCCGCAGGGCTTATCATGTTAAGGGCTGGAGGCTTGGAACCAGCTGGACCACCTGAAAAGAGAAGACATCCACTTATATTTGCATTCTTCAACCCTTCGAGGATTGGAAACCCCTAAACAGGACTTGGAATTATGGCAAGCAGGAAAGACCCAGGCTAAATGCCACATAAGGCAGTATTTCATCAGGAATTTCACTGTTTGCTTGTTTATTTTGATTCTTTACATCCCAGTCAACAATTTTTTCGTCATGTCTGGACGGGTTTTCCTTGACTGAACCAGCACTAAGCAGAGGATAAAGTGTCTTGCTCAAGGACACAGTGCAGTGCCTCCGGTGAGGTTCGAACCAGCAACCCCTTGATCTCAAGTCAATCACGCTACCACTGAGCCACCATGCTCCTGTTTGGCAAGATGAGAAAGAAATTAACATATTGTTTTGGAAATGATAACCTGTTAAACCCCTCAATATATACAATGGATCATCCTAACTTAACTTTATCAAACTCTAAAGAAAAGTACATTGGTTAAGTGGGCAAACTGTTTTTCAAGAAAAAAAATTTCAAGAGAAAAACAGTGTGGATCCTGCTCAAACAGAAGCCAACTGATCTTGATCTACACTGTTTTCAAAAGAGGATAAATCCAGATACACTGGTTAAGTTGGCCAACTGTTTTTTTTTATTTTTGAAAATGCAATTCAACACTGTGCAGATGCTAAGAATGCACCTTTGCAGTAACTCAATAAATTTGTCCCTGACCAAGTTGTATTACTGACATAAAATTTTGCAAATGTAATCAAGCCAAAAATAAGAAAAGATGATATGCATATTCCTCCAACAGGTTACCCTTGGATCAATAGGTTACCTCATCCAAACACCAAGCTGCAGGTCTTATTTCTGGGTCTATGACTTACATCTATTTTATGGTGTCACACATACACACTGGCCACCTGTCTCCAGAGCTATCTTGCTAAGAAAGATTAGGCACAATAAATTGTGGAATTGAATTGAAAGAAACCAAGTTTAATTTCAAATTTCTCATAGAAAATCTATCAACATGTTAATCAACAACAAACAGTAAAACGGCCACTCAAAATATGACAAAACAAAGATCTTAATAACAATTAGTAGCTTAATGAAGGTCAAAAGTATTGCAGAATGCTCAACTTGGAGCATTCTGCATTACTTTTGACCTGCATTAAGTGAGAATTGGTCTTGAAAACCAATTTTTGGTCTTTTTGAGAATGGTCGTTTTACACCCGTTTTACTGTACTGCACATAAGGATGAGATGGCTGTAATAATGACGAGACTGCACAGATGTTATCAAAGCCTGTGTGCACTATCTGCATATATCTGCGATAAGTACTAAAATCTCCTGAAATGTCTCATTTTCACCGGCTTTAAGCCTCCATATAAGCTAAGGTGTTGTAGGGATGTTAACACAAAAACAAGTGGCATGATATATTTCATGTGCAATGTTAGTCATTTTGGTAATAAAAAGGTTTATATTTTTGCACGATTAGTTTGTTTTTCTTGGTAGGGCAAAATTTTCGGGTTGTTTGGTAAAAATATAATATTTTGGCCTAATTAAGCTCATATTCAGTAGGGCCTGGCAATGCCACTTCCTCATAGAGCAATCTAGATCAAATCACAGAAATTGATTGTCTCCACATCTTGGAGCTATTAGCATGTCGCAGCAGGATCAATTATTAAACACACTTTATCCTTTGTCTTGCTGAACCCAAATATAATCTACTTTGAAATATTTGCTCAGCCCCTTTAGTTAAGAGTGTGTACCATAAAAATAATTTTCCTATTTCTCAACCAAAACGTATGTTGTTGGTACTCAAAAGAACCGTCTCAATGAGACGGTTCTTTTGAGCACCCAAAACATATGTTCAAACTGATGGGTAAGTATATATTTACACTTTTACGCTGAAAAATTTTGTTTATCTGAACCTATGTTTGCATTGCAGACACTACATGATACCCCACCACAGAAGAAACTTAGGCCAAATAAAAAAAATAAGCGTGTTTCGTGTGACCGGTTCAATTATTTTTTTTCTGGAAAAACTATAATAAATAAGATTATGTTTTTCTCCAGAAAGCCTGAAAAAATTCTAGGTTTCACCAGTAAATTTAGGTAGGGTCAGGTTACCCTAAACACAGGTTTTTTTATTTGGCTTTAATTCAGTGTATACGTGTTATGCTGTAGTTTTTAATTTTTTATAGCAATTAAAATTTAACCAATGTTTTTATTATTCATCATGATGATAGAAGACATATGATGAATCATTTTGTTTAAAATAAAACAAAACTAGAAATGTGTCAATGTGACTCAGGATGCCCCCGCCTGAGGCCATTGTACAAGAAAAAAACATGATTCCTACATTAAAATTAAAGCATGTGCAGTGTTTTCAGAGGATAACTGTGTCCCCCCAACCACAAATTGAGTCGGCAAGCATGTTTTCTGCTCTTTATTGTGTCTGAAATCCATCAATTATTTAAAGAGGAGCATGCACAAACACAATTTTGGTCAAACTTTGAAATTACAAAGTGCTGTGGTTAATTACCTTGAATATAAGGTCATGGTCATCAAAATCTTATTAACTCTTTTCTGTCTCCAAACAATGTATCCATGCAAGTTTGGTGCAGAAACTCCCACTGTGGTTCAGAAGAAAGAGTTCAGAAAAGGCTGATTTTACAGTTTTTTTAAGGATGGTGACCTTGAAAATGAGGTTTTGTTTGTTTGTTTTGTAGCTTTGCATCCCAAGTCAACAGCTATGGTCATGGCGGGACGGTCAGTTCACCTAACTACACTTTTTCCTGGGCAAGCTTGAACTAGCAGTTGACCAGTACTTCGTGCACATACTTTCACTTGTAACTGACAACAACCCTTCTTGAATGATTCCGCGGAAGGGAGAGCGGATGGGAGGAGAATAAATGTAGAAATTATTTCATGATCAATCTGCACGAAAGTATGGGACCGGGCCGGAATCCAACTCGCAACCCCTGGATCTGCAGTCAGACTCGCATCTGTTGCCTGAAAATGAGATGACTTTGAAAATTAGGTCAAGGAAACCAAAATCATATCAACTCTTCATTTTGACACAACGAAACAATACATAAAGTTTAGCTAGAATCCATTGTTCAAGAGATATCATACAAAAACCCTATTTTGGTCAAAATTTGACAATTCAAAGTGCTGGTGTGACCTTGAAAATAAGGTCAAGGTCACCAAAATCTAATCAACTCTTATCCCTCTCCTAAGAATATATCTATGCAAGTTTGGTTAAAACTGAATCACCAGTTCGGAAGATAGTGTGTGTAAATGGCTGATTTATACTGTCTTTATAGGATGGTGACCTTGAAAATTATGTCAAGGTCATCAAAATCTAATCAACTCTTCCCACCCTTCCAACAATGTATCTATGCAAGTTTGGTCAAAATCTATCCACTGGTTCAAAATATAGCACACAGAAACCCTATTTTGGACATTTCCAAGTACCTGTGTGACCTTGAAAATTAGGTCAAGGTCACCCAAATCTAATCAACTCAACCCCTCTTCCAAACAATGTATCTATGCAGGTTTGGTCAAAATCCATCCCCTGATTCAGAAGATAATGCACGGAAACCCTATTTCGGAAATTTCAAAGACCTTGAAAATTAGGTCAAGGTCACCAAAATCTAGTCAACTGTTCCCCTCTTCCCACCAATGTATCTATGCAAGTTTGGTCAAAATCCATCAAATGGTTCAGAAGATGATGCACGGAAACCTATTTTGGACATTTTAAAGTGCCGGTGTGACCTTGAAAATTAGGTCAAGGTCACCAAAATCTAATCAACTATTCCCCTCCTCATAACAATGAATCTATGCCAGTTTGGTCAAAATCCATCCACTAGTTCAGAAGATAACGCACGGAAACCATATTTTGGACACTTCAAAGTGATGTTGTGACCTTGAAAATAAGGTCAAGGTCACCAAAATCTTGTCAACTTTTCCCCTCCTCCCAACAATGTACCATGCAAATTTGGTCAAAATCCATCAACTGGTTCAGAAGATAAGGCACGAAAAAGGAGCGGATTCGACGGATCCGCACAAGGGACATACAGACTTGAAAATGGCGGGAGCATATTTCTTCCCTTGATTTTTCCTTGAATTAGATTACAACTGTACCTTACCCACTTAGAAGAGGCCCTCATATACTAGCAGTATAACAAGTATCAGCAATAAACTAGATTCACCGAAAACCGGATTTTTGGTAATATCAAGGGCCATAACTTTTCTGGGTGATGCACAAAAACTTATTGATCCACCCTTGTACTGTCATGTGTCATGTGAGGTTGGAAAAGTGTCTTCTAAAATGGAGAAATTCATTCAAAACACAAGACACAGCGACACTAACATGCTAACAGCCCTCTTCCGTTAAGCAAACTGATAGATTCACTTGAATGCACCAGCGGAAAAACAGAGCAGCGCTATTTATCAATGGCTGTATAGATTAACCCTCGACAAGAAATAAACCATTAATTGTCTCAACTCATAACGCAGCAGCGATATCAATACCATCTAAGGCTATGCCGTAATTGATTTTCGAAACTGCTAACTTCAATTTATTCGAGTGTCAAAAAAGATTTGTTAATTTCTAAACTATTGTCTGATCAATATTAGTTTACGATAAATCATCTCTCCTCGTGACAGCTTACATGTGCTGAACTCTTTGCCGGCTAGCAGCGAATTCAGCAGACGACATAGAATCCTTCAATCGAATGACAGTTTTTACTTATTATTTTTGAAAAACCATGCAAGGCTTGAATATCTTTTTAAATAGTTATTCTATTGCATCAAGCCCCTGTTCTCTTTTTGTGGAAGCGATTAAAAATTAACATTTTTCTAAGACGTCTGCAGCATGAAACCATTTCAGTGTAAAGAGTGTTAAACTATTTATAGAGAAGCAATTTTATTCGTAAATGAAGCAGTTAAGTTGAGACTTTCCGCACTGTCTATAGCAGCTGATGAACCTAGCAAAGTTTGCATCACAGCAGACGTCATTTCAAAGGGAATCTTTTGCCCTAAATTAACTATAGTCAAAGCTGTTTGAGCCACCACATGAGATTTCCAACAATGAGGTATTATGTGAGTCCAGCAAAGCCTCAGATCAGCCTGCGAACATGCGCAGTCTGATCAGAGCCTTTGCTAGTCGCTTGAATATTCTATGAGTGTTAAGCTACTGACTGAACATCATTTGGAGTTTCTACACTTAAAAGGAGGCTGCACAGGCTCCTCTGATTTGTCAAAATGTCACATTGTTGGAAATCACGTGGCCCAGCTCATTTAAAAGCATGAAAACATTTGGCCAAACTTAAAAAGTTGTCTTAAAAGCATGCAACCATTTTTGTTCAAAAAACAATGTCCAACCCTTGTTATGCTGGATATTTTTTTATGTACACCACATTTTTATCCAAATAACTTGCAGTTACAAGCAGAGCAGAAAACAGTGTGTACCCAGAGCTGAACTAGATATACATGATTGTCCACTATAAGCAATGGTAGAGTCAACCATCAAGTATTTGGCATGAAGTAATATAATTACTGAATGTGAAAATGGGGAATAAAATAAAAATAGAATGTCAAAATGGGGAGTAAAATACTCACTGACAGTCAAAATGGAGAGTGATATACTCAATAACTGTCAAAATGGAGAATAAAATACTAATTGAATGTCAAAATAGAGGGTAAAATACTCATTAAAGATCAAAATGGAGAATAAAATACTAATTGAATGTCAAAATGGAAAGTAAAATATTCATTAAATGTCAAAATGGAGAGTAAAATGCTAATTGAATGTCAAAATGGAGAGTAAAATACTCATTAAATCTCATATTGTAGAGTATATTAATACTATTTGAATGTCAAAATGGGGGTGAAATACTCAGTGAATGTCAAAACGGGGAGTAAAATACTCATTAAATGTCAATATGGGGAGTGAAAAACTCATTGGATGTCAAAATGGGGAGTGAAATACTGAATGACAAAATGGAGAGAAAAAACCCTCATTAAATGTCAAATGGGGAGGTAAATACTCATTGCTCAAAATCCATTACTAAAAATGTTATTCTCCATGTCTGGTTACCCTTCAATATGTCTCTTTCTGCAATAATTTTCATCTATGTCCCACACAAGTTTAATATGTGACAATAATCAAATATTGTCAATTCACCCATGAGCCATAAAACTTTTGAAATCCGATTTACTGTCAGGCTTGATATTTAAATCTAATTCTGTCCTACATAAGCACAATCCAGATATTGACAATAAAAGAAACTTGCAAGAAAGTTGTTGACCTCGGGATTAAAGCATACTTTCTGGAAGTACTCAATGCCCACTGAATCTTATTTCAGCAATTATACATTAGTCATTTGAAACTACTGCCCTAAATCCGCTCCCCACACACACACACACACTTAGTGCACTCACAGACACACACACACACACACACACACACACACACACACACACACACACACACACACACACACACACACACTCAGAGGCTCCAAAAACAAAATGCCCCCTGATCTTTGATTCCAGGCAAATCTGTAGGTTCAGTCTTCAACCTTAAAAGTAATGGCCAATCAAGGTTTGATTGAAACTGGTTTAATCCCTCCAGTAAAATATTTTACTGACCATTCCAAGGCGGTACTTCTTTTGTGGATCTTTTATGTTTTTGTTCTGTCTTGTGCTTGCTATGTCTTTGTGCTCGTCTGTTTATATGTGCTTTGTGGTCACCTGCTGGGGAAGGGCTGACCTCTTGGCTCTCGTTTGTGGTGTCTGCTGTGAGCTTGTCACTTTCCCATTGGTATCCTGGGTCAGGTGTGGTACTTGATTGTATCGATTCCTGATCTTTGCACCCTTACTTACTTTGAGATATCTACAAGAGTAGGTCAAAACCTGTCTTAGGGGGCTTACGAACAACACCAGCGCAACCCCTCGGTCTCGAGTCGAGCACTCTACCACTGAGCCACTGCGCTCACTTGTCATACGGGTAAATTTTAGTTCAAGACTTATAATATTGTCAACGTTAAAGTTTGTTGCAAGCACACACACACATACACAGGCACCAAAAACAGCACGTTCCTGATCTTCCAATGAATGACTTAATGCAAATAGTGGAAGTACCTGCCAAGACAGGTCAAACATGATCTGAACCACGTTACCTGATCTGTACTTCTTCTAACAGATCTCAATTTCATTCATCTATAATTATTGCTTGCATGTAAATCTTTGATCCAGAGATATAAAATTACAGTCATGCAAGCCCCTGTACAAGGAAACCTAGACCAGCAGTATCTGTTGATAACCTGTGTATCTATTTGTCACCTGTGGATGAGGTCTTCTTTAGATGGCAGATTTATCACCTGATCGGGTTACCTACCTACCACAAGGCAAGGTATAATTGGGCCTTATCACGACAAAACCTGTCCACAAAGTTTGATTTAAACCAGCAGAGAGTAGCTAGAAAAATGAAATTTCGCTTGTAGCAAGCTTAGATATTGTAATTTACAAAGCGCGACTAACAAAGGCGCTGATTAGACTGCGGGGATATGCAGGCTGGTCTGTGCCTTTGTTGTTCGCAAACCTCCAAAGACAGGTTTTCTCACGTTGACTCCCATGGCCATTAAAATAGTGATTTCAGAGGAAGACTATGTCCCCTAACTGCAAATTCGGTTAAGAACCTAAAGTGAATTGACCTTTTTAAGCCCTTAATTCAGTATCATATTTGTCATTTAACGTTAACTTTAATAAATTTGGCATTAATGAGAAAGTCAAAATTACAAAATAAATCCACAAATTAAGAATATTGAAATCCAGAAAGCAAATTAGTAGGCCCTGATCAGCCTGCACAGATGTGCAGCACCTTTGTTGTTTGCGTGCAACATAGTCAGGTTTTCTCGCATCAAGGCCAGCATTTTCTCGTCATTCTCCAGTCTGGTATATGCGGGAAGGTGAAAGATGATTAGAGTTATTAGATTCGCTGTTTACGCTCTTCTATTTGCCTGTCGATCTTAGTTTGCCTACTTAATTGTTTGCAATGTTAAACACCTTATGATTACACAGGTAGGATGGAATTGTTGTATTTATCCAAAATATTACAACAGAATTTTTTGTTGATAAATTACAAAGTAAGTGAGATGCCACAAACACACTACAGACCAACCCAAGACAAACATACCGCCTCAGTATGACCACAGGGACGTAAAATTCCACTCGCCCACTCACATTGGCGAGTTAACTTCTAGTTCGGGCCAGTAGAGTACCTGCCAAGCTCGCCCCTACGGTCGAGTGCATTTTCTTACATGTGAAATGCATTTTATCCTTTAGCGAAGCCTAACCAAAGTAACATTACAGACCGTCAATCTTTTTCATTGTAAACCGGATGTTTCTATCTGACTGTTACAACTACACATGCACATTTTCAGACTACTTGCAGTTAACTCCCCATCAGGCGCCTTTCGGTAGAACTTATTCGCAGAGCCTCCTCTATATGAGGAGTTTGACCACAGAGGTCCTCAAAAACGACGGGCGAATTCAGACATTGCCCACCGCATTTTTGTTTACCTCATTACCGGTCTATAGTACCATATTTACTGTCACAGCGAGACATTAGATCCTTTTAAGGGAAGAAAATAGGGGGAGGAGATAATGAGAGACAGAAAAAAATGAAGTCTCAGCAGAAAGACTATGATAAAAAACAACACAATTTAAAATACACATAATGTTTAAACTGAAAAAGAGTAAATGTTTATCAATATGATTCAAGTACATGCATGGATCAGTCCTTAAAGGCGAGTGATAATGTCATGTGCGTGAGTAGCTTTATCCACCCACTATATATATATATATAGTCCTGCAGGGCGAGTGAGTAAAAAAATAAGTTTACACCCCTGGACCATAGCTGTTGACTGGGACATAAAACCTCAAACTTAACATTGCACTAAGTTCACTTACAGGCATTAGCTATGTCGTCAAAGTGTGAGTATAGTGTTTTATGATAAGAAAATTATTTTTCTAGTAGGCACTCTTAACTAAAGGCCTGCCCGCTGTTTTGAGCGCAAATAAGTTAGCTAAGATATTGCATAGCTGTGAGTGGGTGGGGTATCAAACCTTGCAGCTTCACTTCAGGTAGGTATCTTGGCAATACATACTGGTATATCATGATCGAGCCACTGTGGGAGAATAGGCAGTTCCGCGGCTCAAATACCATTTGTGACCTGTCATACTGGGATGACGGGAGGGGCCACTAGACGATTAATTTGGCTTCTTTTTGTATATGAATAACCAGGGAAGGTTCAGGTATTTATATATATGGATGCATGTATGCGCATATTTGCCTGAGTTTTTCATTACAGCAAAGTGAACAGGCAGCTTTTTTCACACGAGTCGTCTTTTATCTCAAATCCACCCATCCAGATATATAACACTAAAATTGCAGTATTATAGTAGCGTAAAATAATTTGATTTTTTGATCGAGGGAAATGTCATTAGGGGTACTGAGGTACGTATACATACACTTAAAGTGACAATTTTGATGAGTACCCACCCACAGGTTATGTTTTATAGAGTAAAATAATATCATCTTTACCTGGTTCCCTGCTAAGAGCATATCATGCATGTGCACTGCCTGGCAATGGGCCAACCAGAATAGGTTACCCCTAGCCCTGCCGAATACATTAATACACACAATTTCAAACCTTAAATTTTAGCCAATTGATGTATCTCCCTCTAATCATTTCTATTATCAATTCCAAAGCCAAGTGTTGAGCAGTGATGATCCAGATCAGTTGCCTTCATCAAGCCAGCATATCTGGGTCTATATTGTTCATGAATGCAGGATGTATTTCATTTCTACAGAACATAGGTTAAATACCTGTGCAGGTTAAAAGATTGCATGAAAAAATGTAATCATGAGATACATAGAAAAGTCTACCTTTCCATTTAAATTGATTGCATCATGTAAAGGGAAGGCATGGATCAGGCTACGCAGGCCTCCTCTCATAACCTAAACAATCTCCCATAGCAACCTTTGTCGGTGGACACGGTTCTTGCCCGACAGGAAGATATATGATTCACATAGTAATCAATTATCAATTTTTAGCATGTCTCATTAAGAGATATTTTCTTAAGGTGCATGATGCTCAAAACATATGGTAGATGCTCTAAAACTTACGCACAAGTTTCCTCAACGAAAAGGTTTAGAAAAACAGAGCAGACCCTTATCAGACTGCCCCTACAGGAGCAGTCTGATCTGGGTCTACTCTGTTTTTCTGCACTGTTTGCTATTCTGCAGCAATAACCTGATTCTTGTGTAGAAGAATGAGAAAGTGTTTGTAATTTCAGAGAATTTACCATAATTTATCGCTATCATGTGTTTGGGTGAGGAGAAGAAACTGACTTCTTTTTTATATATAAAAGGAATGTATTAATACCAAAGAACGCCAGATATGCACGCTGTTTTTGGGTTAAATGTCGCTTTCAACAACTTTTCAGTCTGTTATCATATGAGCCAGTGCATGAGATTTCTAACAATGTGGCATTTTGACATGTGTAGACTCCGACGAGTCTCTGCAGCCTCCTTTTAAGCTTACAAACCCCAAAATGGGTTCAGTTAGTAGCTTAACAATCATAGAATACTCAAGTGACTAGCAAAGGCTCTGATCAGACTGCGCGTATGCGCAGGCTGATCTCAGGCTTTGCTGGTTGCACATACCACATTGTTGGAAATCTCATGCGCTATTGTACTGTCCCTTGGTAAGCTCATCAATAGTAATCCAGTACAGAGTGCATACATACTTAAGCCAGTAACTGACAACTACCCAAATTGACTTAGAGAGGTGGGAGTCCAATTCTTATTTCAAAGATGTCAGATCATCAGTGTGATTTGCTACCAAAGACAGATACAATGCTTCGATTTAGGGCTTTTCTTACATCTCAAACAAAACATAAGAATGCAAAGGATACTATACTCAAAGGAACTGTCTTCCATTATCATCATTTAGATACTCATCATCATCATCATCATCATCATCATCATCATCATAATCATAATCTTCATCATGTTGTTGTTGATGATGATGATGATGATGATGATGATGATGATGATGATGATAATGATGATGATGATAACTATGTTTTTGTGGCCGTGTTCAAAGGCTGTACCAGTACTGGCCGGGTGGGTTTAGGCTTTTTGTGGTTCTATGTCCAGGAACTCCCGAAGGCTCAACCGGCAGTGGTTCTGGTTTTAAAGCATCTCAGAAGACGGGGCAACAGCTTAAAGTCTCATCCGACAGACTAGGAGAAGCCGGGAATCGAACCTGCGACCCCTGGTTTACAAGACATTATAAGGTTTATCCCCTACACCACGGCGGCTTCTCATGATGATGATGATAATGATGATATGCCATAAGAATCAAAATCATATGAACTAACCCTTCATAATTATAGAGAATAATTATTAATGGAAGATGGTTCCTTTGAGTGGTATCCTTTAAATACTCTTATGTTAAGTTTGAGAAATAAGAAAAACCCTAAATCTAAGCGGTGCAGACCTTGAATTCTGGGTCTTCACTGTTTCTCAAAGCCCATAGATGATCAAGTGAGCTATAATGAATCAAAACAGTGTCCAATTCAAACGAAATTAGAAATCATAAATTTTACAACAAATGAGTAATAACGACCATAAAAATGAAATAAAGACCATTTATTTAAATCAAGGTGACATAATTATGAAATAAATATTAAAGAAAGACAATAATTCTCACAGCCTCATTACATGATAGGATACTGTTTTATTGTAAACAAAATCTTACAATCTCAGGAATCCTGTGACTGTCATAGATATTGTTTCTTTTAATGCTTTACGTCTTAGTCAGTGATCAAGTGATTCAAGGGAGGTAATGCAGAGTAATAATGCAGTGACAAACTATTCCCAGGTAGCGGGGCAGATATGTGAAAAAATCGTGCATTTTATGATAAAAGCATGAAACTTGGTACATGGCCAGATTTGTAATTATCAAAATTTTTGAGGGTCAGTGCCACGCCAGAAATGTGCCCTGACGGCCGCCATCTTGAATTTCAAAATGGCGACCTGTTTTCATGTAAAACATGTTAAGCAAGGTATCATTTTGCAATAAAAATTTCTTTGAAGCTAGTGGAAGTGTCTATTTTAATATTAACAAATTTTTAATAATCTGACATCACATGTAGATGAGCATAGTATCCAAGATGGCCGCCATTTTTTAAGATGGCCGCCGTTTTAATATATTTAATCAAGCTTGCTTATAAAAACACCATACAATGAACTTGGTTCAGATAATTGCAGATTATTGCATCAAATTCAAGTTGTTTCAAGTATAGAAAGGCGCAAAATGTGACCTTGTTATTTGTGAACAGTTTATAAGAGAGCCTTGATACAATATGGCATCCAAGATTGCTGCCACAGAAGAAAGATTTTATTCTGGGTTTTTTTCATACATAAATATATCTGAATTTTTTATGAGTGAAATGTGTTTTGATTGCAATGAATGTTTCTTATATATAATATTTAATTTTGAAATTTTCTCAACTGTGAATTCAAGCATGGCATCCAAGATAGCCGCCAAAATGGAAAATCCTATTTATTGGTGATATTTTGCAGTTCTTTCTAAAAAATCATCACTTTTTTGCTATTAGTCGTTTTTGACATCACTGACGATTTATCATGCCAGTGAACAGTTCATTATCAAGGACGTACTGGATATATACACTCAACAAAACAAAAACAATGAATGCATGTTAAGTACTACCTGCCTCGAGTCAAAGGCAGCAGACGTTAGTTGATCAAAAGGTTAAGAAGTTTAAGGAGCTTCTACCATCAACACTTGCAATGTATGACTGCAGGCAGCTCCAGGATGTCTCTAGCATAGAGAATATCCATATGGTTACAGAAACCGTTCTCAAATTTTTATCAGATGCTGTCTCCTCCATCTTCCATCATTAAGTAGTTTGTGCCACATGCATTTGGTGCACTTAAACTCAAGGAACCACTTTACATGACTTCATATTTTATGTTCACATGTTGACCCTTCTCCTCTCCTTCCAATACGTCCATGCATCTATCTTCACCGGCAATTCCTCCATTTACTCAGTCTTGATCACCAGATCATCTTTGTACAACAGCAACTATGGGCAGTCTGTTCTGAATTCCATGAATAGAGCCTCTTACATGACAATTAAGAGCAGTGGAATCAGAAAAGAGCCCTGATGAACATCAACACCAAAACTTCTCACTACTACAATTACCAACTATTGTCCTCCTTTTCATATCCTTGATCATGCAATGCATCAGTAGCACCAGCAGCTCGTTGATTTAAAAGCATGCACACTACCCACCTGCTATCCTTCTCTTTGTTAATGAAAGCGATGTAGAATGGCTTGTTAGAAGTCAGGAGCAACTGTAGCTGGCTTACAATGAAGATCACAACTGTAGTGCTACCATGGCTTGACATAAATATGCACTGCATCTGGTCCATCTCAACTCACTGCCTGATATGTCTCTCCAATATGCACTCAACACCCTTATTAATTGCGTAATTAACCTCAAGCCTCTGTTCAGAGCACCCCTTTGCCTATGTACACACTGTCAATTTTGATCTCCTTTCAGTTAGCTGTACTAACTTTCGAGATTATGTCGCCGATGAGGTCAAACACCTTGACTGTGCCAGTTTCCCAAATACAAGTAGAACAAAGCATCTCGGCGACATTGCTAATCATCTGTCTGCTTTGTTAGAACACATCCTGCTAGTTGCTTTTGTGATAAATCCTGTGCTGATCAGCTGGCTAGAACTTCAACTAGAATTTCCTCTGGCATGCCTTCTACATTTCAATCTTCACCTAGCCACTGTTCGCCTGCATCATTCTTGACATTTTATTCTCATTTTGGCTTATATACTGGGTAAAATCAAAGCAATGACCAGGAACTAGTACAATCAGAGCTAACATTCTTCCGACAAAGCCAAAATGGGGAAAACTAAATAAACTGATAAATAATATAGAGTGATGATGTATAGCTCTTCACTTGAAGGTAGTCACTAGGCTACCTTAACACAACCAAACTCATTCACATACATGTATATAAAAGTATATGATAATAACATTTACAACAATTACAATTAAATGAGAACCTAGCGGAAGATCCCCGGGCTATAAAAGAACATCACTGTACATGCAGAGCTAAATAGCATGATCATTTAAACCCCTATCTTCCTATATCGACAAAAGAGCTTTGGTTTCAATTAACTAGACTGGATAGGTTTTTGGACTGGGCTATCATGGAATCAAATGCCAGACTCACTAGCGGGCAATTAGTGAGGGAAACTTTTGCTAGAAACTAAGATGTCTGCAAAATTATATATTGGCTTGACTTTAGAATAATATAAACTTTGATTGCTTTCAAGTAGATGTGATAGTGCTAGCTACATCATCAACATAACCAAATAAGGTTGACTGCAGCAAATACGTCATTTGTCAAGATCAAGTCGAAAAGTTGATGTTGTGTGTGAATACGGAGGATTCTGGTCTAAATACATTTTTACATCGTATACAAATTTAGGAGATGTATAGCATATTTAAGCCTATGGTAACTTGATGAAAAGGAGAGAGGTCAAAAAGAAACTTTGATATCCCTATTTCAGACTTTATAGGATTTCTCACTAAAATCTGATGTAAACAAATGGTATTTTATTCAATGGCAATTCTACAATGGACAGTTTTAGTTTGCCATAGATACAAAAAAATCTTTGCATCTCATTTTGATCATATCTATTTTATATAGAAAACATTTTATACGAATATCTGTATACGCGTTTATGACAAAATTGGCATACATCGTGGATATCAGGTTGGATGTCCCCTTTACTATCCTAATGCATTTCTTGAGAATCCTTTTCATAACTTCAATTAACCTCAAAATATTTTCTAACTGAATATACAAATACATTTTGTTTTCTAAATCTAATTACAAAGCCATCTTAAATGCCATCTTATAATAAGTTAAAACAAAAAAAAATCTGATAAGTTTGTCCCTGATTTGTGTGAACTATTTCAACTTAATTGCACAAGGCTTTTGCATGAAATTCATACTTTGTCGAGGTTGCAAAATGTCACAACCACCTTGAGACTATGTCCTAAATCTTGTGTTTTTAAGCCTGAATGGCAATTTTTGAGAGGCAAATTAGTAGGTTAACTGCAAAATAAATAAAAATAAATGAAGACAACATATTGGCCTTGCAAATGTATGAGCTTTAAATAACTCAGTTTAAAATAGACCATATAACATTTCCACTTTGACGGCCATCTTGGAAGGCATGTTAAATGCTCTTTGTTTTATCCAAAGCCATTAAATTAAATCGTTTGCATAAATTCAAACCACATACTATCATTGTTTGCATAAATTCAAACCACATTCTTTCAATTCCAAACGAAAGCAAATATTATGTTATGATTTGTACATTGGTAGCCATCTTTAATACCATGTCGGAACAATACGCAACAATAAATCCATGCTGATAAGTAAGTAACTTGTTTAATGAGACTATTTCTACTTGCTAGAAGTAATTTTCATCAAAATTTATAGCTTTGTAATGTTCTAATATACAACTGCACTTTTTAGATACAAAAGAGGCGGCCATCTTCAAAATACAGCCTCAATCTTGACTTTTTTTAAGTGAAAGACAATTTTAAGGTGTTTAGATATTTTTGACGGCTATTTAAGTAAAATTAACTGGAGAAAACATGATGTTTGCAAATACATAATGACATTATAATTAAAAAGGTGAAAAAGGCGGCCATTTTTGAAAAAATACAAGATGGCGGCCATTAGAGGACATTTTTGGCGTGGCACTGACCCCTAATTATTTTGTATTGCTATCAACTAGACATGTACCAAGTTTCATGCTTTTATCATAAAATGCACGATTCTTCTTAAAATTGTTACATATCCGCCCCACTAAGGGGAGATACTGATTAAATGTGCTTTGCTTTGACAGCTGTCAATGTTTAAGTATTTACAATACAAGTATTTTATACATATTCAGTGCTACCATAAAGAAGTCTATGGAAACATTTTGCATTCAGATTAACTCTTTATCTCTTAACCTGCTAGTGTCATCTATTGATAATCTTTGCAAACCGTTTGGACCCAGATCAGGCTGGACAAAACGTTGTGCCTTGATCCAAAATGTTTGATACTCTCATTGATATTCCTGAAATAGTTTTTTTTTAAAAAAGTCTATTTTGAAAAAAAAGCAACATATGACAAAACATTATGAAAAATTTCACAGCATGCAAAGAGTTATGGTGACAGACAGATGACAATTCTGATTTTTGTCCCATTTTTTAAAAGCCTATAATATGGTTTGATACTTCTCATTATCAAAAAACACCAAGAGAAAATCTGACTAGGTAACACTCAAATGAATCTACTTAGCTACAGGGACTAGCTAGAACCACAAAAATTCAAATGAACCAAATATAGTAATTATACTATCTATACATATGTGAAGGCTAAATAGTGCCTTTGTTCATGCTAGAGAACCCCTGTACTCGGACAGGGCAGTCATTGTGGGTTGGTTGCAGTCGACAAGGGCACATAATAGTGTAGCTGGCTGTTAAAAAGGGTAATATTTTTGTCAATATTTAACTTCTGAAAACATTCTTCGCTGATTATTGTCACCTATTAATTATATAGTGCTGTATATCTGCTTATCAATATTTATGTGAGTTAAGGGATAGTGGATCTAGCGCCCGAGTTATGTCAAAAAGGTGATTCTTTTCCTGAAAAAGAGGATGAAAATTTGTTTATTTTCTGGAATTTATATATAGTTACTTTATATAAAATGCAAAATATCAGTACTTTATTGTGCAAAAAGGTCGAAATCTGAGGGCAGAGTATAGTGCGACCAGTTAACAGAGACTGGGCGTGTCAGACCGAGCGCTGTCATACACTGTCAAATAAGACTAGTCTACAGTAAATCGGGTGTAATAGCCTATGTGCGCTTTACTCGTGCAACCAACTGAAGCGCAGACGACAAGGGTGTCCAACTTTATACGTTAGCATGCCTGGTAAACGTTTATCTTTAGTATGCTGCTTGAGACCTGCTGCATTTCATTTTCCGGGATGGATATGTTGTGAAAGTTTTCGGGTTCTTCAAATTTTGTCTGTATGGCAAAACTGGTTTAATTTTTAAGTCTGATACAATAATAAATCACCAATTAGAACTCAGCGGGACAAGGGTTAAGTATCTGAATCATGAGAAAAGGGCATACAAACACGAGATTTGGTCTTACTGCATATCGTAAAAAAAGCCTTTAATAATCGCTCTTTCTGGCGTGTCCAGAGCGAAGTTGTTTGGAGTCTTCTTCAATGTGCATACATTGTTTATGCGAGAAGCGAAAGCCCTCGCGAGATCATGCGTACATGCAGGCTCGTCAGAGCCTTCGCCACACACCGATGTAATAAGAACCATCATTTCGTGTGTTGACCAATTTATAGTATTAATTTTTCATTGCGGACCATTTAATTTATTTCTTATTCAGTATATAATTTGAATGGTTAAAATTTCGAAACATTGTCAGAGCGCATATATCTAGACTAGTCAGTTCCTTTTCTCACAATGGGCTCAAAACTACTACAGGTATACAGGTATTTTCACAGGTGAATAAATACACTCTGTCTTACCGATTTTTATATGGAAATGTCCAAGGGTGTGTCTTTGCTAAGAACCGCCCAGTCTCTCTTAACTGGACGGACTATATTTACATGTTATATATTCAAACTTTTCATGCTGTACTCTTAGTTCTGTATATCCTGTGTTCTGGCCCAGTGATTGGGTCCTTGACTGCAACATATTGCTTTAACAACTGGTACAATGCCCAAATGACTACTCAAATTTTGTGTACAGCTACGAAATGGTGCGCATCTCCGCAAATAATAAACAGAAATAAGCAAAACTTTCTATTCCTTCACTTATTCTTATTATTCTGTGATACCATTTATCATAACTAAAGACTTACATAGCGCACTCATTAGAATGTGAACACATTTCGGACACATAAATTCCAACTGGCTAGACAGATTTTGGCTGGTACCTAGCTAGTTTTTTGTATTTAAAGGCCCCAATAGAGCCAGAATGGACTACAATACCTAAAGTGATAATTCCAAATGAAAAATCATCGTGAAAATTAATAGATGTAAAGGAATTACTCAAAGAATGGATCACAGTACCCCAAAATAGTGTAATTTGTGCCCTCGTCGACTGCAACCAACCCGCAATGACTGCTGCTAGAGTAGTAGTTCTCTAGCATGTTGTTTGTATACAAAAAAGTAGGCTTCCTCCCGTATAACTTTGCATGCTGGGAAATTTTTGCATGCTTTTTGCTGTTTGCTAATTAATTTCAAAATAAACTTTTTTCAAAACATTATTTTAGTAATACCATAAGTTTCTGAAAAAGTTGACTAACTTTTTGTGCTGATCTGGTTCAAAAACTGATTGCAAAGGTTATCAGTAGATTTTGTTTGTTTGATTTGATTCATTACGTCCCATCAACAATCTTTCAGTCATAAAGGGACGGGTCTTCCTGGGTTGAACCAGTACTAAACCTTAATGCGCCAATCTCAACAAAAGTTGTCTGCTTTTCTCATCTGCTAAATGTTTAAGAGGCATCTATGGCAAACAGTGTGGACCCAGATCAGACTGCTCCTATAGGAGCAGTCTGTTCTGGGTCCACGCTGTTTGCTTCTATACTTAACTTGTCAGTAATGTTAGGCAATTATTTGCAGCAGACGACTTCAGCAGATGACATTTTCAGATGCATTTTTTCTTGGCGCTTTAAGTGCTAAGCTAGGATTAATGTTCTTGCTCAAAGACACAACACAGTGACACTGGTATTAGGCTTGAACCCGCGACCCCTCTGTTAAGCACTCTACCACTGCACTCCCTATCTGTAGATTTGACAGAAGTGATCATTAACAGGTAAAGAGTTCAGGTAGGTCAATCTTTAACATTTATTTAATTGGTTTTTCATGTTGCAGCTTTCTAAGAAGCATACAATTAGGCCATACAATTTTGTTTTGTATTCGAAACAGTTTATTCTTTTATCTTTTCTTCATTTATATGCATGTTGGGTAATATTTCATGCTTTTGTTGTCGTCGCTGACATTTTTTCAAAATTAACCTTTTTCAAAATATTCTTCCAGGAACACTATCAGAGTGTCAAACCGTTTGGATCCAATCAGTTGTGATCTGAGTCAAAACTGTTGGCATACTGGTTATCAGCAGGTGATAAATGTCGCCGCTGGCATAGAAAGAGCTTTTGATTTTGATTTGATTCTTTACGTCCCATCAACAATCTTTCAGTTATATAGAGACTGATCTTCCTGGGTTGAACCAATACTAAGCTAGGATAAATGTGTCTTGCTCAAGGACCACAACGCAGTGACGCCGGTGAACCCGAACACTCATCTGCATTCCCATTTCAGGGTTTATTCTAGGACGAGTGATTGCTGGATTCACGCACAAATTCTGACCCTATGCGAGAGAGTCCAGCATCAAATTTGTGAAAGAAAATTCTGAAACTCCTGCTTATCCTTTGAATGCTGTAAATACCCATGTTTTCGATGAAAAAGAAACGATCTTTCGTTTTTAGCAGATATGGGAGGCAGCAATCTTGGTCATATGATCAGTACAAAATGTTTCCTTATGATAGGAAGTAAGATGAGGCCACCTCATATTATATCTACTTTGACTTAGCAGGCACTATCATTTAGCCGTGACATGTGATTTCCAACAATGTGGTATTTTGACAAGTGTAGACTCAGACGAGCCTGTGCATGCAGCCTCCTTTTAAGTTTAGAAACTCCAAATGATGTTCGGTCAGTGGCCTGAAAGTCCTAGAATATTCAAGCGACTAGCAAAGGCTCTGATCAGACTGCGCATATGCGCAGGCTGGTCTGAGCCTTTGCTGGTCTCACATACCACATTGTCAGAAATCTCATATATCAGCTCATATATATATAAAAGCTATTCAAAGATTTCTCATTATTAAATGTGCAGATATTTTTCTTCACTAAAATTTGATGTTGGGGAGGCGTGGCTAAAGGGTACAAAACTACTGTGTCCTCTTGCTTTTCTCCTAAATGGCTGGGGACAATTACAATTTACTTAATGGAGGGACTAATGGCTTGGCTCAAATGGTATCTGCTCATTTCTTAAGCTGTTACTTTAAGAGTTAAAATCACTTTATTCATGGTACACCGCTTGACGCATTAATATTAGATGATTTCACCAACAAGGAGGTGCTAAGAGCTAACACAAGAAAACGTCACAATTACCGGGAAGACAATAGCGTGAATAGATTAAATTCGCCCGAGGCCAAGCACTGTACAAGTCAATCGCTAAACCAATTTAGTTTATCTACAGCTTCAAGATCTGTGAAACGCTTCTCATAGCCGATTCTCTTATCCAAACTCTTTTGTTCACCGTGTTTCATATAACAGATCTAAATTGGAAATCAATAAGAAAAATAAAGGATCAGAGGGAGGATGGATCCGCGACAGCAACCTTCCGACATTACGCCATTTTATTTACTGTCTAGTTAATGATTAGTGATCGGGGAGCTAGAGATCTGTAGCTGTGCAATAATTTAACGCACATTTATCGAAGAAAAAAAATAATGGTGGGGAATCAATATGGGATTCATTCAGTTTCCTGTCACACAATCAACCAGCATTTCTCAGTTTCATTAAGGCTTTTAAAATTCAATACCACAGTATATATCCTAAAATTTTGAACACTTGTCTATATTTATTATACCATATTAGAACTAATATTAAGGCACTGCCCGCACAACTTTTTTCAAAATTCTCTACTCTCTTCTGAAAACAGTGCAGATCCAGATCAGCTGTCTTCTGATGAAGCCAGCTAATCAGGAGCCACACTTTTTTCATCAACACTTTGAGTCCATTTTGAAAATGAAACAAGTATAAACTTTCACAAAAAGTGTGCCTAATGGTGTCTTATCAGGGTCAGCACTGTTTGCTTGGATGAAAGCGGTCTAAATAGGGACAGAAATTATTGCAATTACAATGTGATTTGTTTTGCTTTTTTAATTCCTCTAACCCTTCAAACATTGAACCAGTATTGTATCAAACTGGATGGATGTTCATTACAACGTAATCAACTCATAAAGTAAAGTACTCAGTGAATGTCTAATTAGGTTGGATATGGCCTATGCTCAGGAGCTATGGTGGCCTTGTGGTGAGAAAACCTGACCTGATTTTGATGCATTTGAACAACAAAGCCACATGTCAAGGCTTCTGGGTTGAACCAGTATTATGGATGAGCAGAGGATACTACACAGTGTCTTGCTCTAGGATACAATGCAGTGTCTCCCGTGAGTCTCCAGCCCTCAGCCTTTAATCAACCTCAAGTCTACCACTCTACTGTAGAAGGCTTGATTGAGTCTTACCTGATCGCTAACCTCTAAGATTATTTATAGGTTTTTTGTCTCTAAACATTTAACCCTATACTTAGAGATTAATACATAGCCACAGCCACGTTACCAGGCATAGGCCCTGTGTCTCCGTATGGAGTGTCGGGCCGATATGCCTGGTAAAGCGGCAGCGGCCACGTTTTTAAACTTTTTATAACATGTTTACTCACAGGTCTTTAGGTCCCAGCGACGTGAATGACATCATTTATGACGCTGAGGGTACAAGCTATGGCCGATATGGGTGCATGCAAGGGCCTATATAGGATCACATGAGGGCCGATATGGGTTCATGTGAGCGTGCTGTTATGGGTTTGGCATAAGGAGCAGTATCAGCCCTGGTAGCTAACCATTTTATTACTATTTTTAGTAAACCATGTAATAATCCATAATAATGCCTTTTGACACCTTTGAAATAAAAAGTATTTGAAAATATTATGGAAAATAGAGCATTTGCTCTTCTGGAGCAAATGCTCCATTTTCCATAATATTTTCGAAGGTATTCAAAACTGAATTTTCTTGATTTTTTTAGATATTGTCAAAAAAAAAAAAGAAAATGATGACATAATCTAAAAAAAGCCTATGGAGTAAAGGGTTAAGCTAAATTGAAATCTTCGTCCGGAGCTGTATTTTTGCTTCCAATGGCAGATATATACCAGGTCTCCGAATTTGTTTGTTCTATATAGCTCAAAATTGATCTGTTTCTTGGATCAATGAATTACAGCAAAAGGTTAATAGCTCTGGTAAATGTGTTGTATGGCAATATGATCAGGTTATTATCATATAAATGATTTCAAATTACAAAATTTATTTTTGAAAGGCTTCCTGTGTACTTCCACTAATTTATTTACTGGAAAGCAATGTGTGTTTTTATTATACAGGCTTCTGGATGATAAATGTAACAGCTTAATTCCAGTGCCATTTATTTTGAAATTTGTAATGTACAATGGTTTGTTTGTTTGATTTGATTCTTTACGTCCACTCAACAATCTTTCAGTTATGCGGGACGGGTCTTCCTCGGTTGAACCAGTACTAAGCTAGGATAAATGTGTCTTGCTCAAGGACCACAACGCATTGACGCCGGTGAGGCTCAAACCCGCGGCCCTTCGGTCTCAAGTCAAGCACTCTACCACTGAGCCACTGTGCTCCCTGTAATGTACAATGGATCGGGTGCCTTACCTGAGAGGCCATTACAATATAATTTTGTCATGGTAGAGTCCTTGACTCTAGACCAAGGGGCTGCGAATCCGAGCCTCACCAGCATCACTGTGTTGTGCCCTTGAGCAAGACACATTAATCCCTGCTTATTACTGGTTCAACCCAAGAAGACCCGTTCCGACATAACTGAAAAATTGTTGACAAAGACGTAAAGAATCAAATCACACTAATCAAACAAAATGCATCAAATTAATAAAGAAAAATGCTTGAGTTCATATTTCCCAGTTTCTTATGAGGACCACAAAATTATGTAAACAGTACTACACACTGTGCAGATAAACTTCCACACCGTGGACGTAAACAAATACAGATATAATACGTTTCTTGTTTACTGTCGTGAGTTGGCTCCCAGTACCGTTAGTTTAACAGGTGACAGGGCCCAGGGCGACGACAGTAAACATGATTCGCACTATACATACAGACTCTCACTGGATTATTGATTTTTTTAGGTTAAAGGTCATGTTTACACTGTACAATGTGAGGTACTGGTAAACCAAAATTTCATTTGTTTGTGTTGATGCTTTACATCGGATCCTAGCCAACAATTTTTCAGTCATGTAGTGACTTTTACCTGGGTTGAACCAGTACCAATCAGTGGGGATAAATTGTCTTACTTTGGGACACAACCCAGTGACTTCTGTGGAAAATTAAGTCTTCTGTTTTGTTGTGATTGCTGCTTTAACGGTTCAGTCACTGAGACAGTTAAATAAGATGCACATAACATGTGTTTTAGTGATGAATTGAGAAAAAGAATTCACCTGAATATCTCATATGATCCGGCTGGTTAAATGAGCCTCAAAGCACTCTGCACCAACCACTAGATGACACTTAAACGAATGTTTCATTGTATTTCCTTTGGATTGAAGACATGGCATTTCACGTGAATTGTTTCAAATGAAAATACTTCACCTAAAATTTTTCATTCTATATTCCGGTAAGCATACTAGAAAATACTATGAATGCATAATCTGCTCTCTTTCAAATTTGTAAGTCTATTCAGTTTATTCTTGTCCTGCTTAACTCATATTTCTCCAATTTTAAAAACGCTGTATATCCAGATCAGCTGGCTTCTGACGAAGCAATTTGATCAGGATCCACACTCTTTTGCACTCTGCATGCTTATTACTGGAATGCTGCAGGTTGACAAGGTCAAACTTGGGGGAGGAGTGTATTTCATAAAAAAATCAGCATGGTAAGGATTAACTCTTTACCTACTAAGTGCCGTCTGCTGGAAATTAACCTTTGCAAACAGTTTGGACCCAGGGCAGGCCTGACAGAAAGTCGGGCCTGATCTGGTTCCAAACTGTTTGGCACTCTGATGGGATTCGTGAAAGAGTTTTACAAAAAAGTTGATTTTGAAAAAAATCAACAGATGACAAAAATAGCATGCAAAATTACACAGTAGGCAAAGACACACCGGATAGGCGGCAATCGAAAGCGTTAATACTATCTGTGAACGTAGATCAAAAATAGTTAGAAACGGAGTTTTGGATTGCCATTTGTTGCCCCACTGGCGACAAATATGGCAATCAAAAACACTGTTTCTAGCGATGTTTGATCCCACCTTCGCCGATCGTTAAGACCATTTTTGATTGCCGCCTATCTGGTGTGAAAGAGTTAAGCTGCAAATATTATTATGATAGGTGTGTAATTGCCATGATGTATTTACCGGCTGTCAGGTAATGTTCTCTCAGATGAAGTGATGTTTGAGTTGGGTTTGATAAAACATCAATATTCCTTAGTGATTTTCGCTGATTACTGAAATAAGGGAACACCACCAGAGAAAAAATGCATGGAGTATCCACAACACATGGTTTTGAAGTAAAACTAACAGATATTCTAGACTGTAGAGGGTAGTATCTGGGGTAGGAATCTAAGCAAGTAACAGCTACTGATTGAAGTGAGGCAGGTTCCCTGCAGATGACATGATAACTTGAATGATTAAAGCAGACTTTGCTTAGAAAGTATTGGTCTGGAAACCTTTGTTAACAATAACAATATTAAGATGTTCCATTTTTGATGTGCTAACCATACATATTCCAATCAGCACATGTCACAGGTGCTTTCCTACAGCATGTTCAGTACTCTGAACCCTATAACATTCAGAATGGTGAAAACAAGTTTTACATAAAATAGTATAAGCATTGACATTTAATAATCATTCTCTGCTATCTTACAAAAATTGTCATAGACATTTGTATGCTGGCTAACAACATTGTCAACGGTCCTACAGCATTAATAAATACATAGTCATAGGCATTGTTGGCTATATTATAGCAGCTTCATAGGCATTGTCAGCTGTCTTACAGCACAGTCATAGGCATTGTCAGCTGTCTTACAGCAGTGTCACAGGCATTGTCAGCTGTCTAACAGTCTTACAGCAGTGTCATAGACACTATCAGCTGTCTTACAGTAGTGTCATAGGCATCGTCAGCTGTCTTACAGCACAGTCATAGGCATTGTTAGCTGTCTTACAGAATTGCCAGCTGTCTTACAGCACAGTCATAGGCATTGTTAGCTGTCTTACAGAATTGCCAGCTGTCTTACAGCACAGTCATAGGCATTGTTAGCTGTCTTACAGAAATGCCAGCTGTCTTACAGCACAGTCATAGGCATTGTTAGCTGTCTTACAGAATTGCCAGCTGTCTTATAGCACAGTCATAGGCATTGTCAGCTGTCTTACAGAATTGTCAGCTGTCTTACAGCACAGTCATAGCCATCGTCAGCTGTCTTACGACACAGTCATAGGCATTGTCAGCTATCTTACAGAATTGTCAGCTGTTTTACAGCATTGTCATAGGCAGCTGTATTACAACATTGTGAGCTGTCTTACAGCATTGTCATAAGCATTATCAGCTGTCTTACAGCAGTGTCATAGGTATTGTCGGCTGTATTACAGCGTTGTCATAGGCATTGTCAGCTGACTTACAGAATTGTCAGTGGTATTAGAGGATTGTCATGGCATGCTGTCTTACAGAATTGTAAGTCTTTTTTACAGCATTTTCATAGACATTTTCAGCTGTCTTACAGCACTGTCATAGACAATGAATACTTTCTACCAGCATTGCCATAGACATTGTCAGCTACAGTACAGCATCAACAATTTGTTATAGACATTATCAGCTGTCTTACAGCATTGAAAATTTGTCATAGATATTGTCAGCTGTCTTACTGCATTGGCATAGACATTGTCAGCCTCCTAACACCATTGTCATAGACACTGTCAGCTGATTAATAGCAATGTCATAGACATTGTCATCTGTATTACAGCATTATCACAGACAATGTCTTCTTCAGCATTGTCATTGACAATGCCAGCTGTCAAACAGCACTGTCACATACATCATCAGCTGTCTTACAGCATTGTCATATAGACACTGTCAACTCTCTGACAGCATTGCCATAGACAATGAAAGCTGTCAGCCAACACTGTCATATACAATGCCAACTGTCTGACAGAAGTGTTATAGACACTGTCAGCTTTATTACAGAATTGTCATAGACAATGTCAGCATCCTTGTAGCATTATCATAGACTTTGTCTATATAACAGCATTGTCATATATACTGTCTGTGGTCTTACAGCAGTGTCATAGACAATGCCAGCTGTCTCATAGCATTGTCAAAGTCAATGTCAGCTGTATTACATTATCGTCATAAGACAATGCCAGCTGTCTTACAGTATTGTCATAGACAGTGCCAGCTGCGCTTAATACAGCAATATCATAGACAATGCCAGCTGTCATACAGCCTTGTCTTAGACACTGTCAGCTGTCTAACAGCATTGTCATAGACAATGTCAGCTGTAATACAGCATTGTCATCATAGACACTGTCAGCTGTCTTACAGCATTGACATAGACATTGTCAGCTGTCTAACAGCATTGTTTGTTTGTTTGATTTGATTCTTTACGTCCCATCAACAATCTTTCAGTTATGTCCTGGGTTGAACCAGCACTAAGCTAGGATAAATGTGTCTTGCTCAAGGACCACAATGCAGTGACGCCGGTGAGGATCGAACCTGCGGCCCTTCGGTCTCAAGTCAAGCACTCTACCACTGAGCCACTGCGCTCCCTATCTAACAGCACTGTCATAATGTCAGCTGTATCACATCATTGTCATAGTTCATTAGACAATGCCAGCTGTCTTGCAGCATTGCTATAGGCACTGTCAGCTGTCTGACGACATTGTCATCGACAATGCCAGCTGTCTTACAACTGTCAGCCATCTAACAGCATTGTCATAGACAGCAATAGCAAATGTCAGCTGTCATACAACATTGACATAGACCTTACAATTATGTAAGCTGTTCAACAACACAGTCACAGGACGGTGTTGTTATTTTTCTCAAATACCATAGATCAGAAGTAGGCTGACCTGGAGCTACAGTGTTTGTCACACAGAAAGCAACGCAATAATTGGGAACAGATTAAGCAGAGCATGTTGTATACAGTAATTCATTCAGCATTTACGAGTTAATACCACATAAATTAACTGTTTACAAGAAAATGTCAGCCATTCACCTTTTAAGGCATAAAGACATTTAATTTATTGCTTTAATCCATTAGTTATAACTGATTTGCAGATACACCGCTTACACATTTCATCATACAGCATGTGTCATATCTTGTCGGCAGAATGCCCATTATGTCCTAATATAAATTCACGGTGGCATGTATAAAACTTTTCAGTATTAATCAAGAGTTTATACATCATTTGATGGGTTTAAAGATGCATAAAAATTGAAATACATTTACTGGGCCAAAGCAAACAGAGGATAACCACCGTGCATAATATGGCTTTGACGTGAGAAAACCTGCCTTTGTTGCTTGTGATCAACAAAGGCACAGACCATCCTGTGCAATCTGATCAGCCCCTTCGCTATCCGCTCTCGGAAGAGTATTATAGCTGAAGCTACTATATCCCAAATTTTAATATTCTAGCTACGTATGCCAGATTGAGCCTCACCTGGTCAGAATCCCTGTAGACAGATTTTCTCGTGACAAGGTGCATTTAAGTTTGTGGCATTGCACAAATAATCTTTTAGTCTTAACAGGATATAAATGCCTCTGAAGAAAGGGCGGGCTGGGTTAGGGGGTGTTGTACTAATCATGTCAAGGTCATGGTATCTCTGGTTTACCTGTCAAGATTTACTTAGAGGGATGCTCACCTTTAATGAGCTTGGGAAGAGATCAAATGCAAGGCTTGCCAAGGATTTTACCTCTTTTTTGCAAGGAGATTAATAAATTCAATAATAAAGAAGCATGTGTGTTAGAATAGTTGGAATCCTGCCAGCTGATAGTTCCCTGTTTGTAAATACATGCTAATCACTGGAGTCCTGCAAGTCACTTGGACAAAAAATAAGGAGGATCGAGTGTTGTACATTAAAATACCCAGCACGATAAAGGTTAACAAGGGAAACTGGTAGCTTCAGATTGGAACTGAAAGCCTGTATGTTTGGTATCAGAACAGAAGCAATATAATAAGATATATCATTCACACATGATAAGAAATGAGCAGATTAGGAATCATCTTGTATTTTACTTGGAACATGGGGAAGCCTACCGTAGTTATTCTTATAAACACCCACTCTCTTACCAACACATTCTGGGGCATTTATGTAAAAAGTGCTGCCAAATACAACAGAGATTAACTTAAAGGGACACAAAATTCTTGTCTTTGTCAATGATTTCCTAAAGAATGTCCATTATTAAGACTACTAAACGGTGACATACCAACACATTCATTAGAATAAATCCAATAGATTCAGCATTTATCAAGAATTCTTGATAAGCATAATGCTACAGTTAAGTCAACAGTGGGAGGAAACTGCCTTTTTTCACTAATCATTACACAATGCAACCTATCAAGTGGGTTCTCCTTGGAATTGCCTCCATGAGGCAATTCCAAGGAGAACCCACTTGATAGGTTACGATGAAAAATAAAATATTCCTTGAATGGCAGACCTGATCTGGAAGGACAGCAAGTATACTCTTACCTGCTTAAGTGCCAATCTTCTCTGCTACTGACATTATCAAGGGGCATCTATTAAAAAGGGCATTCTATAGTGCATTACATGCAGAAACCACAGGATTAGATTTTGGCTCCAGATGAGTATTAAAGGTACCATATTGGCATTGAAAGTTTTTTATGTTTTTATACCCGCTTTTTTCTTTAGAAAAAAGGGTATGTTAATGTTGTACCAAAGTCGGTCTGTCGTCCGTCTGTCTAACCGTCCGCCTGTCACGTTTCTTGTAAATGTATCTCCTACTGAACCGTTAGGCGTAGCAACTTCAAACTTTGTACCTGGATAGGTCACATGATGTAGAGTGTACTGGGCAACATTTTGTATGGCCAAGGTCAAGGGCAAAGGTCAAATAATGCATTTTCATGTAAATGCATCTCCTCCTAAACCATTAGAGGTAGCATCTTTAAACTTTGTACGTGAATAGGTCAAATGATGTAGAGAGTACTGGACAACATTTCATGTGACCTTGACCCCAAAGTCAAGGTCAGAGGTCAAATAATGTATTTTCTTGTAAATGCATATCCTCCTTAACCATTAAGACGTAGCAACTACAAACTTTGTATCTAAATAGGTTGCATGGCCTATTTTGTTTGACCTTGGCCCATATTTCATACGAGCTTGACCCAGAAGTTAAGGTCAGAGGTCAAATAATGTATTTCTTCCTAAACCATAGGACATTGCAAATTAAAACTTTAAAGGTGCATAGATCACATGATGAAGAGGGCAATGGGTAATATTTAATCTGACCCTTAATTCCAAGGTCAAGGTCAAATAATGTGTTTTCTTGTAAATGCATCTCCAGAACCTTTGGACGCAGCAACATCAAACTTCATAGGTGCATAGGTCACATGATGTGGCGGGTACTGGGCATTATTTTGTGTAACCATGACCCCAAGATCAAGGTCAAAAGTGAAAAAGCGGATATTTGCGATGGTGTACCATTGACTGCAATCTAGTTGTATATCAATTTCGTACCAAAGTCGGTCCATCGTCCATCCTTCTGTGTGTGCATCTGTATGCAACATTTCTTGTAAATGCATCTCGATGTAGCAACTTAAAATTTACAGGTGCATAGGTCACATGATGGAGAGGGTACTGAGCAATATTTTGTTGACCATGACCCCAAGGTCAAGGCTAAATGATGTATCCCCTCCTTATCCGTTGGATGTAGCAACTTCAAACTTTACAGGTGCATAGTTCATAATGTAGAGGGTTTTGTGTGACCTTGACCCCAACCAAGCTCAAGGTCAACGAATGTATTTTCTTGTAAATGCATCTCCAAAACTGTTGGACTTAGCCACTTCAAACTTTGGCAAAGTTGTGTGACTTTAGGTCAAGGTCAAATAATGTATTTTCTTGTAAATACATCTCCTAAATGATTGGACATTGCACGAAATAATGTATTTTCTAGTAAATACAGCTCCTAAATTGTTGGAAATTGCAGCTACAAACTTTCAGGTTTATACAGTAGGTCACATGATGTAGAGGGTACTGGTCAGAGTTTTGTGTCCCAAAGTCAAGGTCAAAGGCAAAAAAAAGCAGATATTTGAGACTGGCTATCATCAACTGCAGTCTAGTTTATCATACCATAGTAATACAAGTAAGTTCTCACATCCCGCCACCTCCCTTACAAGACTCATGGCCATGTGAACAGCTCTTGTGTGCGGAGTGCCATGCTAAGCCAAACCTTCAACACTTGTAGTGCAACTACAGGGCCATAATCAGTCAGATCTGCAGTATCAAGCCAGAGGATATGGTCACTGTTAAGAGGTCAAGAGAACTACCGGCTAAGCTCGAGCTTGAGGAGCTTGACTTCATTTTGAGAGAGAAAAGGTTTCACTGGTTTGGACATGTGGAGCCTTCTAGTGGTACAGTCGGAACAGCATGTGATTTGAGCCAGTGCATGAGATTTCCAACAATGTGGTATGTCCGACCAGCAAAGCCTCAGATCAGCCTGCGCATACGCGCAGTCTGATCAGAGCCTTTGCTAGTCGCTCGAGTATTCTATGATTGTTAAGCTACTGACTGAACTCCATTTGGAATTTCTAAGCTTATAAGGATGCTGCAAAGGCTCTTTTGTGTCTACACTTGTCAAAATGCCACATTGTTGGAAATAATGTGTCACGGCTCAATTATATGTTTGATGGAAGGTGTGAGCCAGGGAGGCCTAAGTTGATGTGGAAGAAAAAGACAGAGAAGGACTGTCTTGAGTGAAAGCTCATGGCAGTCAGACCCCAAAAGGAACTTCTGGAGATCAGGTGTGAGATCTGCTTAGTCTCCGTACAGCTACGTAGCAAGCTACCTGGAAGGAGGCCCACTGATGTGGATGATCCCCCTGCAAACATCTGCATGTTCATTAATTTATATAATAGCAATATATTGCTTTATTATCCCAACACTTTTTTAAATAAGCGAAGGGGATATTGTTATTGCCTCCGTCTGTCCATCTGTCATGCTATCTCCTCCTAAACCATTGGACAAAATTCAACCAAATTTGATGTGTGAGTTACTCTCATGAATGGGGCGTGCAACGGCTAATTTTTTTTCCCCGCCCCCCCTAGGGCCCTGGGGAGTGGTCAAAAGGTCAAATACCATTTATTTTCAATTACAAAGTCAATTTCAAAGATTTTTATGTGTACTCACAAATGAAAGATACAAAACATATCAGACAGGATTTTCATTCTATGCCTGGGTCATGCCCTAGAGGTGGGACTTGAGGGGTGCTTACAGAAAGTTCTATTAAAATTTTGATAAAAAAGAAAAATACAACCTAACAATCTTTAAAACAGAAATGGACTGGTTCACAATTGATAACAATGGGAAATTCCATTCAGCTTTAAATGGGTTAAGACTGGACTGACTCTGTAAAAAGTCAGCCCCAAAATCCTGAATTCACGCACAATCCTGAAAATTTTTCACCCATACAAGCTCCGTCAAGAGATACATATGCCCTAGGTTGTTAAAATTGTTTTGAAACGTAGAAATTTATTGGTTTTATGAAAAAATTAGAAATAGCATATGGCTCAGGGAAGAAATTCATTGGACACATTAATTTTTATAACTATTCTTTTAACTATCAATCTATCAAAATTAATGAGACATTCATTATATTAATGATGTATTAAAATCAATAATTATTGCCCATGCCACACAAAAAGGTTATTGGCCAATTGTGTGGCACAGCACTGGAGAAAGAGTGCAGACAAGACGGATTTTTACAGTCTTTTTATTGTGATTGCGACCTTGGTTCTTTTATTTCTATGGTCCAAACTGTTTGCGATGGCAAACCATCATTAGGAGCCAAAAGTTTATAACTACATCATCATCATCATAATCATAATTGGATTTTTGATTAACGTGCAGGTGCAGGGGCATCATCCACATCAGTGGGCCCCTTTCCAGGTAACTGGCTAGCTGCACGCATAGCAGATCTCACACCTGATCTCCAGGTGCTCCTTTCTCGAGGGTCAACTGTGGTGAGCTTCCACTCACGGCAGTCTTTCTCTGCCAGTTTCTTCCATGTTTGCTTGGGCCTCCCTGCCCCCCGCTTGCCGTCAATCTGCATATCATATGCTGTTCTGATTGCACCACTCGAACGCGCCACATGCCCAAACCAGCGAAGACTTCTCTCTCTCAAAATCAGGTTCGAGGTCCTCAAGCTGAAGCTTGACACACTACAAACTGTGGTTCACTATAGGTGTACTGTATTTTGACCATTTTACTACAAAGTCTGGTTCAGTATACTTTGACTTTCTTTTACCATTGGACTACAAACTGTGGTTCAGTAAACTTTAACTTTATTTTACCATTGGATTACAAACTCTGGTTCAGTATAAGTATACTGTATTTTGATCATTGAACTACAAACTCTGGTTCAGTATACTTTTACTGTATTTTGACCATCACCATTGGACTACAAACTCTAGTTCAGTATTATGATTACTGTATTTTGACCATTGGACTACAAACTCTGGTTCAGTAAACTTTAACTGTATTTTCCCATTGGACTACAAACTCTGATTCAGTATCTTTTTACTGTATGTTGATCATTGGACAACAAACTCTGGTTCAGTATACTTTTACTGTATTTTCCCATTGGACTACAAACTCTGATTCAGTATCTTTTTACTGTATGTCAATCATTTGACAACAAACTCTGGTTCAGTATAGTTTTACTGTATTTTCCCATTGGACTACAAACTCTGATTCAGTATCTTTTTACTGTATGTCGATCATTTGACAACAAACTCTGGTTCAGTATACTTTTACTGTATTTTCCCATTGGACTACAAACTCTGATTCAGTATCTTTTTACTGTATGTCGATCATTGGACAACAAACTCTGGTTCAGTATACTTTTACTGTATTTTCCCATTGGACTACAAACTCTGATTCAGTATCTTTTTACTGTATGTCGATCATTTGACAACACTCTGGTTCAGTATACTTTTACTGTATTTTCCCATTGGACTACAAACTCTGATTCAGTATCTTTTTACTGTATGTCAATCATTTGAAAACAAACTCTGGTTCAGTATACTTTTATTGTATTTTCCCATTGGACTACAAACTCTGATTCAGTATCTTTTTACTGTATGCCAATCATTTGAAAACAAACTCTGGTTCAGTATACTTTTATTGTATTTTCCAATTGGACTACAAACTCTGGTTCAGTATACTTTTACTGTATTTTAACCATTGGACTACAAACTGTGGTTCAGTAAAGTATTACTTTATTTAGACCATGTGACTACAAAACTGTGGTTCAGTATACTTTTCTTTGTATTTTAACGATAGGACTACATTTAACTATGGTTCAGTATACTTTTTACTGTATTTTAACCATTGGTTCATTGGACTCCCAAACTCTGGTTCAGTATACTTTTACTGTATTTTGATCATTGGTTCATTGGACTCCAAACTCTGGTTCAGTATACTTTTTAGCTTTTACAAGAAGTGGATAAGACTGTTGAGTTTTACTGTATTTTGACATAGTGTATTATTACCCTTGTCCTGCTGAATATTTTATGTACTACACACCTCCTCAATATTTATCCTGTTTACCTGCAGCATTTCAGTTGTATGCATGTTTTAATCTGAGTGTCAAACAGTGTGGCTCCAGATCAGATGGCTTCTTCAGAAGCCAGCTGATCTGGATCTACAGTGTTTTCAAAAGCTGATAAATCCAGGTTCAGCAGGACAAGAGTTAAGAAGCTCTATACATAGCGCCCCACATGCATCTCCCCCCTCTAAGTGTCAACAATGATTGATGTGAGATGCTGCAACTGAAGACATGATGGATACATCAAAGTTTAAACAGCTGATCTATCATCAAGTCCATACGCCCAGATAAACAAAATTTTGGGCGTAAAATTGTTAATAATTTCTTATCTGTATATTGAAACATATTTTTGGAGTGCTCAAAAGAACCGTCTTGCTGAGACGGTTCTTTTGAGTACCCGCAAGATATGTTTTGGTCGAGTTTTTAAGAAAATTAATTTTTAATTACGCACTCTTATCAAAAGGCTCGGAAGCCAGCCAAAAATCAGGACAATGCACCTTACACAATGTTGCCTTCTTTAAATACCAGGTACTAGCAAGCAGTCAAGACCCAGATTTTTTTACACTAAGCAATCTTCAGTGACAGATATGTCAAGTTTTGGAAATTCAAACCTGTGCAATTGTTTGATACAGAACGAGACTTGAATTTTCATTAGCATCGAATCCAACCTTCTGTAAATCCTAGAAAGGTATTATTTTGGCTATCTTCTAAAGAAATCCAAATTTACTTAGGAATTAAGTAATGCCCATTGCTCAGCTTCAAATATTGGCATTAAGCAGATTATAAAGAAGCAGGAATTATAAAATACACAATGCTCAGTTTCAAATGTTGGCATAAAGCATATATGGTATATCAAAAGGGTACTTTCTCTCAGGTAAAGACTTATATAAAGTGCTTTCTTAAATTTTACAAAACTAATTCTTAAGACCGGGCCGCATAGCACAGTCAGCAACGTGTCTGGCTACAGATGCGAAACTGACTGCAGATCCAGGGGTGGCGAGTTCGATCCCGGCCCGGTCCCATACTTTCGTGGAGATTAATCATGAAATAATTTCTACGGTCATCCTCCTCCCTTCCACTGAATCATTCAAGAAGGATTGTTGTCAGTTACAAGCGAAAGTATGTGCACGAATTACTGGTTAACCGCTTGTTCAAGCTTGCCCAGGAAAAAGTTTGGTTAGGTGAACTGACTGTCACACCATGACCATAGCTGTTGACTTGGGACATAAAGCAACAAAACAAACAAACTAATTCTTAAGAGTTGAAGTGTATTAGTATATAACATTCCACTGCAATTTTCTTAACATCTGCATATGAAACATACATTATTCGGTTATGCTGTCGGTGTGCCGCAGTCCCTTCGCACTAGGCATATACACATATGAAACATCTGATGAGAGTTTATTTATCCCACATGTGAGCAGCAATTAAGGCTCAGACAATTACATAATTAAAGTAGGGACATAGGTGAAGGCTCAGACCAAAGTTTACGTCTCTTGCCTCTAGCAAAGAATATTAGGTTTGATATTTGGAGCTGATACATCACAAGAAAACATCCACACACTGGGTAGGTGGCAATCTAAAACGTTATAATATTACTATCGTAATATTACTATCGTATATTACTATCGTGTTTTACTAACATAGATAAAAAAACAACTGTTTCTATGAATTTGGCGACAAATGGCAATCAAAAACACTGTTTCTATTGATTTTTTTAACTATGTTTGTTGATTTGGCGACAAATGGCAATCAAAAACACTGTTTCTATCCATTTTATATCTATACGCTTGTCGATAGTATTCACATTTTCGAATGCCGCCTACCAAGTGTGATCCTCTTTAGTCTCAAAATGAAGAGACCTGTCACACCTTGAAAATTATGATGGACAACAGTCATAATTTTGTTGCATTAAGCTGGATGGTAATCTCAGTCACTAACTCAAGAATGGGTTAAGGGTTAAACTATGAGATGTCAAGATTATGACAACCAGCAGCCTGACATTAACTACAATTTACTATGCCTAAAAAGGCACTTATATGAATTTATCTTTGTCATAAGTCTTATGACCTTGTGTCAATTATGCAATATTTCACAATTAAACTCTAAGAATCGGAAAGAAGAGCAGTTATAAATTACAATTTAAGATTCAAATTATCTTTTCTACAGTATTTTTCCCCTTAATCTTTTAATATTTTTGTCCTGAAATGTTGTCTGCTTATTGTCTGCTTCCTATAAATTTAAATGCACTACAACAGACTTTTACAAACAGGGAACAAACCGTCGTCAGTCTGCAGTTTTCTAATATTCATTGTAGCTTCTCTCTATTTCTGAAGGATCCGTTTTTCCAGATTATTCATAGCAGATGAGGGTGCAGATGATCACTAAATGTTTTATGCCCTCACTCACAGGTTTAGACAAACAAAAATTTTCAGCATAAAAATGTAAATATTTTCTTACCACTCAGTTTTAACATATGTTTTGGGTGCTCAAAAGAACCGTCTCATTGAGACGGTTTTTTTGAGTACCCACAACATATGTTTTGGTTGAGAAATAAGAAAATTAAATTTTCGTCACACAGTCCTGCTCACATATTGAGCATGGGCGGTAATAGTCGTTATACAATACATCAGACAGCCTGAACCCAATAGACCATACCAAGCATCTACAAGCTAAATTAATAAATCATTAATTTATAATTTGTCAAGAACAGTTGAATGTAAATGCATTTCTGTCTCATACATTTTAAGAGATATTTGCTATTCTATATTCCTTTGCCAGTTACAATTTGACTACATTAACTCTTTGCTGATAACCTTTGCAGGGAGCGCAGTGGCTCAGTGGTAGAGTGCTTAACTCGAGACAGAAGGGCCCCTGGTTTGAGCCTCACCAGAGTCACTGCGTTATGGTCCTTGAGCAAGACACTTTTATCCTAGCTTAGTACTGGTTCAACCCAGGAAGACTCGTCCCTGTTTATCTGAAAGATTGTTGATGGGATGTAAAGAATCAAATCAAACAAAGAAGATAACCTTTTCAAACAATTCAGACAAAATGTTGGGCCTAATCTAGATCCAAACTGTTTGACACTCTGAACGTATTCCTGAAATAATTTTTTGAAAAAGTTGATGCATGGTTTAAAGCTAATTTTTAGGCCCCAACATGAAAAGGTCCATCACTGAAAGCCTTGTGTTTGAGTTTTTTTTCATGCTGGGTAATTTTTCATGCTTTTGATGTTGCCTGCTGACTTTTTTCTAAAAATTCTTGTAGGAACACCATCAGTGTCAAACAATTTGGATCCAGATCAGGATCGACTGTGTTGATCCTGATCTGGGTCCAACTGTTTGCAAAGGTTATCAGCAGAGGACTAATTTAGCGCCGCTAGCAGGGAAATAGACAGTCACTTCAATTAGGGTTGTTTTTAGTCATGTTTATATTCCTCGTGTGACTTTTTGTCTAACTACTATCGTGCCAGCCAAGAGTGACAGTGATGTCCTGTTTTGTTTACAATTGCTAAGTAAAACACTAATGTGTACTCTTCACTTGAGCTAACGCAAATCGATAGATCACTTGTGTATTAATCCTATCCTGTGGATAGGATTAATACACAAGTGATCTATCGATTTTAAGTCTCTGATAATTTTGTAAACAATACATGATGTCACTGTCACTCTTGGCTGGCTCGACAGAAGTTGTGAGAAATGACTAAACAACTTACCAGTGAGTGGGTTTGGTGGATACATTCCATGCAGGGCAGCTAGATGTGGGTACATATACATATCCATACCCATCAATCCATAGATATTTTGTAGAGACATTCTCCCTTCACACTTTCACTTTTATCTATTTATCCAGATTTGGTGTTTTAAATGCCAATAATAAGCTAAGTCCCGCACAATAAGCCCACATCCATAACTTTAGCTTCCTTTCTTTTTCTTCATTGTTGGTTAAATAATTTGAATATACCGATCAGATACACACTATCAATATTTACAGTGCCACGCTAATATAATCGCCGATGTTTACAATACGACAATATTCCACCACTTCAGGACAAGTCAAAATCTATCCTAAATCAAACACGGGGATCCAGAAAAAATGATTTCAACTTTTAACTCTTTCCCTGTGACTTTTTAGCGTCTACTGATAAATTTTGCCGACAATTTAGCCCGAGACCAGACCCAACCATCTGAATCCCAACTGTTTGACATTCTGATATGGTATTCCTGAAAGATTTTTTTGAAAAGTTTATTTTGACAAATATCAGTCGACGAAAAAAAAGATGGCAAAATTACCCAGCATGCGATGAGTTTAATTTCCTTTCAATTTTTATTTCAACCCCCAAAAAGAAACCAAAAGGCGATATACATTTTTTTTTTTACCTTTGAAGATACAAGGTAGGAGTAAAAGTAGCCCCACACAAGTATAAGCTTTCACAAAAAGCTCAGTCTACACTAAGCAAATATAAAATTGTTATTGCTTTAAGCAAAGGGCATAACCTTTGGCTTGTAACAGACAGGCAAGCAGGCCCCAAGGTTATAAAACTTTTTTCATGCTCAACCCAATTGAGCACGAAATTTATCATGCAAATAACTGTTAAAATGCCAACAATTGTTGGCATTTTAACATTTATTAGCATAATAAATACAACAACTGAGAGACTTAAAGCAAAAAAAACTTCTTCATTTGTCAGTATTTTAGTTTTTATGAGCGGTTGAAATTTCGTGCTCAGTGCCCTCAGGGCCAGGTAGATAGATTTGCTACTCAGGCTCACAGTAACACTGGTCAGGCACTCTAACTACCTACTTGGCCACATAGAGCAGTCGTTAACGCGTCTGACTGCAGATCCAGGGGTCACGAGTTTGATCCCAGTCCCATTCTTTTATGGAGATTGATCATGACATAATTTCTACAGCCATTCTCCTCCCTTCCGCTGATCCAAGAAGGGATGTTGATGTTGTCATTTACACGCGAAAGTATGTGCACGAAATACTGGTTAACCACTTTGTCAAGCTTGCCCAGGAAAAAAGTGTGGTTTGGTGAGCTGACAGTCCCGACAAGACCATAGCTGTTGACTGGGATGTAAAGAATCAAACTAAGCCAAAAACTCTAACCAGCTTGTGGTGGAAAGTCATGATCACCTACTTTCTTTGTATTGACCAATACTTGGGATCTCTCTGCTACAGACAAGGTGTCTGTCAAACAACAGCAGAATTTACATTAGAGAGGTACAATTTTAATAAGACAAGCAGGCAGACAGAAAGATAGATTTTACAGCCCTCGGAACACTGGGGCTACACGGGTTGTCCAAAATCAACATCACCTACTTTCTTTGTATTGAATAATTCATGGCATTTTGACTTGGGGTAGTCTCTGCAAGTGACCACAGTTGGCGTCAAATGATAGCGGAACTGTACAATACATCAGTCACAGAGCACTCTAAAATCATAGCTAGGTACTGATTGTCTCAATTCCAGAAAACGTACCAAACATTAGATAATCTCTGCATGCTGTGCCTATGCAATAATAATTAAGGAAGACAATCATTTAACTTTAGAGTGGGATCTTACTCGATGAGTTGTTTTTGTTTGTTTTGTAGCTGTACGTCCCAGTCAACAGCTATGGTAATGGTGGGACGGTCAGTTCACCTTACCACTCTTTTTCCTGAGCAAGCTTGAACATGTGGTTAACCAGTACTTTGTGCACATACTTTCGCTTGTTACTGACAACAACCCATCTTGAATGATTCAGCGGAAGGGAGGAGGATGACCGTAGAAATTATTTCATGTCAGATTGATCTCCACGAAAGTATGGGACCAGGCCGGGATCAAACTCGCAACCTCTGGATCTGAAGTCAGACACACACCTGTAGTCAGACACGTCATGGCCCGGTAGTCCAAAAGTTGTTTTTTTTGTAATGCTTCAGTCATATCCAATTAACCTATCATCTTTGCATGCTGGGTAATATTGCATGCTTTTGTGTCGTCTGCTGATTTTTTCAAAATTAACTTTTGTCAAAAAGTAAAAAAAAATCAGGAACACTATCAGATTGTCAAACAGTTTGGATCCAGATCATGACCGAGATTCTGGGTCCAAACTGTTTGCAAAAATTATCAGCAGACGACAAAAGCCGCCACTAGCACAGAAAGAATTAAGCCTATATTAACACTTTTTCAGTAGCTGACAACTGCCTATTTTGAATCAGTGCTAGGACTGAGACTGTTTGTAATAACGACTGGTATTAATACGTTTGACAGGTGCAGAGGTAAAACACGGTGGCAAGAGCCATCCTCTTGCCACCCGCTCACCAAAGACCTGAAGTTGCCCAATCTTAGGAGGTTATCGTTTTTATTAATTCAAAAGTACAAGACTCTGCTGTTGTTGTTTTTCAAAATCAACTCTTTCGAAAAATTCTTTCAGGAATACGATCAGTGTGTCAAACAGTTTGGATCCAGATCGGGCCCGACAAAATGTCGGGCCCATCTAGGTCCAAACTGTTTGCAAAGATTATCAGCAGATGGCACTAGTAGACAAAAGGTTTAACACTGTAAATTAATATATGAGCCATGACATAAGATTTCCAACAATGTGGCATGTGCGACCAGCAAAGGCTCAGACCAGCCTGTGCATATGCGCAGTCTGATCAGAGCCTTTGCTGGTCGCTTGACTTTTCTATGAGTGTTAAGCTACTGACCGAACAGCATTTGGAGTGTCTGTGCTTAAAAGGAGGCTGCACAGGCTTGTCTGAGTCTACACTTGTCAAAATACCACATTGTTGGAAATCTCATGTTGCGGCTCAATTATATATACCCAATTAGACTAGTCTAATACCCAATCTAACTCTTGCTTTTTTCCCAAGCTAATATGCTATTGCTACAAAACATATCAGAATAAAAAAAAATAATCCAGAATTTATTTCCATTCTCTCTTCTTTAACTAGATTTAGTGATCATCACAAAAAATAATTATCAAACAATAATCCGCCATATTTTCTATATCATAATCCATGAGAATTCACCCGTCAATTGATCCGATCGAATCAGCCGAAGATAATATCCTAAACCATTCAATGACAATCGGTAGATGGCAATTATACACTCAACAGGTCTATATCACATCAGTATTCATTATTAAAGTTTTGTTAAACCAATACTGCAGAGGTTACCACGGATGAGCAGTTATTTGACACTAACTTTACATTAAACTAGCGTTAAACATTGTAATGTCGCGATGGTATATTACTAGACATAATATCCTTGTTTAGATCCCATTATCTATACTGTATCTACCTTCAGAATAAGATGAATAACTTGTCGACACAAGCGATCAATCTAGGCTTAACTATGTGCAAACATCTTCTATAAACACAAACATGATATCTTTCCTACCCTTTATCTTCAAGCTTTAACATACGATATAGCCAATAGCTATTTAGCTCCGGCTTTTTCCAATACACATCATCGGATCTTCACAAATGCCGACTAATTGAAATCTCACTTATTTCACAATCACCGATGATCTGCACAATATTCTATCTGGCATGCCTCAGCTCTGTTGCAGTGCTCTTATTTGACCTTCACCTTTCTTCGTCTTTCCTAAATTGAGCAGACGACAAGTTTCTGTGAGATTTTTCCTGTTGTTTTTTTTTCGCTGCTTTTTTCCAGTAAACTGTCACAGACAGGTGAGACCTTATGAGATAATTCTTCAGCTACCATAACTCTGTAACTCTTTGCATCCTGGGTACATTTAGATGCTCTTTTGGTCGTTTGCTGATTTTTTTCAAAATCAACTTTTTCGAAAAATTCTTTCAGGAATACCATTCGAGTATAAAATAGTTTGGATCCAGATCAGGCCTGACATTTGTTGGGCCTGATCTGGTTTCAAACTGTTTGCAAAAGATATCAGCAGAAACACTATAGGAAATAGCTGTAGCAGACAGAAAATTTCACATATCTATAGGTTTTTGCAGCGTAAAATTGTTAATATTTTCTTACCCATAATTTTAAGCATATGTTTTGGGTGCTCAAATAACCGTCTCATTGAGACGGTTCTTTTGAGTACCCACAACATATGTTTTGGTTCAGAAATAAGAAAATTATTTTTCTGTTACACACTCTTCACTAAAGGCCTGAATATATTTATTTTCCTGGAAAGTAAGACTTGGCATTTCCTTTGAATCAACAGATGATAAACAAGAATGTCAAACTTTATTTGGTTAACCCTTTTTGTAGTCAGCTGATAACCTTCACAAATAGTTTGGACCCAAGTCAGTCCAGACAAAATTTTGGTCCAGATCTGGATCCAAACAATTTGATACTCTGATATTTGTTCCTGTAAGAAATTTTTGAAACAAGTTAAATTTTGATGCCAACAAATGAAAAATTACTTAGCATGCAAAGAGTTAAGCAGCATCATTGATGGTTGAGCACTTTATACCCAGGTGGGCTATAAAGGTCACTGAGCACTTTGTACTGTCAGATGAGCCAAAAAGATCAATGAATTTGTACTCAGATGAGCTAAAAAGATCACTGAGCACTTTGTACGAAGGTGAGCTAAAAAGATCTCTGAGCAGTTTGTACTCTCTTCAGCTAAAAAGATCACTTAGCATTTTATACCAAGGTGAGCTAAAAAGGTCACTGAGCACTTTGTACTCCAGTGAGCTACAAAGATCACTGAGAACTCTGTACTCCAGTGAGCTTATTAAAAGAGATAACTGATCTCTCTGTACTCCAATCAGCTGAAGAGATCACTGAGCACTCTGTACTCCAATCAGCTGAAGAGATCACTGAGCACTCTGTACTCAAGTGATCTAAAGAGATCACTGAGCACTCTGTACTCAAGTGAGTTAAAGAGATCACTGGGCACTCTGTATTCCAGTGAGATCACTGAGCACTCTGTACTCCAGCGAGCTAAAGAGATCAATGAGCACTATGTACTCCCGTGAGCTAAAGAGATCACTGATCAATATGTACTCCAGTGAGCTAATGAGATCATTGAGCAATTGAGCACTGTGTACTCCAATGAGTAGAAGAGATCACTGAGCACTCTGTACTTAAATGAGAGATCACTGACACTCTGTACTCCAGTGAGCTAAAGAGATCACTGAGAGCACTCTGTACTCCAGTTAGCTAAAGGGATCATTGAGCACTCTCTACTTCAGTGAGCTAAAGAGATCACTGAGCCCTCTGAACTCAAGTGAGCTAAAAAGATCAATGAGCACTTTGTACTCAGGTAAGCTAAACAGATCACTTAGCACTTTATAACAAGGTGAGCTAAAAAGGTCACTGAGCCCTTTGTACTCAGGTGAGCAAAAGAGATTAATGAGTACTTTGTACTCCAGTGAGCTGAAAAGATCACTGAGCACTCTGTACTCCAGTGAGAGATCACTGAGCACTCTGTACTCCAGTGAGAGATCACTGAGCACTCTGTACTCCAGTGAGAGATCACTGAGCACACTGTACTCCAGTGAGAGATCACTGCGCACCCTGTACTCCAGTAAGATCAATGAGCACTCTTTACTTCAGTAAAAGATCATTTAGCACTCTGTACTCATGTGAGAGATCACTGAGCACTCTGTACTCCAGTGAGAGATCACTGAGCACTCTGTACTCAAGTGAGAGATCACTGAGCACTCTGTACTCCAGTGAGAGATCACTGAGCACTCTGTACTCCAGTGAGAGATCACTGAGCACTGTGTACTGAAAAGAGAGATCACTGAGCACTCTGTACTCCAGTGAGAGATCACTGAGCACTCTGTACTCCAGTGAGAGATCACTGAGCACTCTGTACTAAAAACGAGAGATCACTGAGCACTCTGTACTCCAGTGAGAGATCACCGAGCACTCTGTACTCCAGTGAGAGATCACTGAGCACTCTGTACTAAAGTGAGAGATCACTGAGCACTCTGTACTCCAGTGAGAGATCACTGAGCACTCTGTACTCCAGTGGGAGATCACTGAGCACTCTGTACTAAAGTGAGAGATCACTGAGCACTCTGTACTCCAGTGAGAGATCACTGAGCACTCTGTACTAAAGTGAGAGATCACTGAGCACTCTGTACTCCAGTGAGAGATCACAGAGCACTCTGTACTCCAGTGAGAGATCATTGAGCATTCTGTACTCCAGTGAGAGATCATTGAGCATTCTGTACTCCAGTGAGAGATCATTGAGCACTCTGTACTAAAGTGAGAGATCATTGAGCACTCTGTACTCCAGAGAGAGATCACTGAGCACTCTGTACTCCAGTGAGAGATCACTGAGCACTCTGTACTAAAGTGAGAGATCACTGAGCACTCTGTACTCCAGTTAGAGAGTATAGAGCACTCTGTACTCCAGTGAGAGATCATTGAGCATTCTGTACTCAAGTGAGAATTCACTGAGCAACCTGTACTCCAGTGAGAGATCACTAAGCACTGTGTACTCAAGTGAGCTAAAGAGATCACTGAGCACTCTGTACTCCTATGAGCTAAAGATATCCCTGATCAATCTGTACTTCAGTGAGCTAAAGAGATCACTGAGAGCACTGTACTCCAGTGTGCTAAAGAGATCAATGAGCACTCTGTACTCCAGTGAGAGGTCACTGAGCAACCTGTACTCCAGTGAGAGATCACTGAGCACTCTGTAGCTCTTTAGCTCACTGGAGTACAGTGCTCTCAGTGATCTCTTTAGCTCACTGGAGTACAGATTGATCAGCGATCTTTTTAGCTCACAGGAGTACAGAGTGCTCATTGATCTCTTTAACTCACTTGAGTACAGGGTGCGCAGTGATCTCTTTTGCTCACTGGAGTACAGAGTGCTCAATGATCTCTTTTGCTCACTGGAGTACAGAGTGCTCATTGATCTCTTTAGCACTCTGTACTCCTGTGGGCTAAAAAGATGGCTGATCAATCTGTACTCCAGTGAGCCAAAGAGATCACTGAGAGCACTGTACTCCAGTGAGCTAAAGAGATCACTGAGCACTCTGTACTCCAGTGAGAGGTCACTGAGCAACCTGTACTCCAGTGAGAGATCACTGAGCACTCTGTACTCCAGTGAGAGATCACTGAGCAACCTGTACTCCAGTAAGAGATCACTGAGCACTCTGTACTCCAGTGAGAGGTCACTGAGCACTTTGTACTCGGGTAAGCTAAAAAGAACACTGAGCACTTTATACCAAGGTGAGCTAAAAAGATCACTGAGCACTCTGTACTCCAGTGAGCAAAAGAGATCATTGAGCACTCTGTACTCCAGTGAGCAAAAGAGATCACTGCGCACCCTGTACTCAAGTGAGTTAAAGAGATCACTGAGCACTCTGTACTCCTGTGAGCTAAAAAGATCGCTGATCAATCTGTACTCCAGTGAGCTAAAGAGATCACTGAGAGCACTGTACTCCAGTGAGCTAAAGAGATCATTGAGCACTCTGCACTCAAATGAGTTAAAGAGATCATTGAGCACTCTGTACTCCAGTCAGCAAAAGAGATCATTGCGCACTCTGTACTCAAGTGAGTTAAAGAGATCACTGAGCACTCTGTACTTCCGTTAGCTAAAGAGATCACTGAGCACTCTGTACTTCCGTTAGCTAAAGAGATCACTGAGCACTCTGTACTCAAGTGAGTTAAAGAGATCACTGCGCACTCTGTACTCCTGTGAGCTAAAATATCACTGATCAATCTGTACTCCAGTGAGCTAAAGAGATCACTGAGAGCACTGTACTCCAGTCAGCAGAAGAGATCACTGAGCACTCTGTACTCCAGTGAGCAAAAGAGATCACTGAACACTCTGTACTCAAGTGAGTTAAAGAGATCACTGAGCACTCTGTACTCAAGTGAGTTAAAGAGATCACTGCGCACTCTGTACTCAAGTGAGTTAAAGAGATCACTGCGCACTCTGTACTCAAGTGAGTTAATGAGATCACTGAGCACTCTGTACTCCAGTGAGCTGAAGAGATCACTAAGGTGAGAAATGGCAATCGAAAACTTCTGTTTCTAACGATTTTTGATCTAAGTTCTTGCTAGTATTGGCGTTTTCCATTGCCCCCTACCCGGTGTGAGAAAGGGCTTTATCCGGAAAGATAAAATCCTTAAATATACTTGACAGCTCTCAACCTCTCGGATGTACATCATAATTTAACAAAAGATTATTTATAAAGTATATCAAAATATCCTTTAACTCTTTCTTACCTGACACATGTGCTGATAACATTTGCAAACAGTTTCTACCCAGATCAAGCCCCTTAAAATGTCAAACCTGATCTGAATTTAAATTGTTTGACTCTCTGATAGAATTTCCTGAAATAATTTTGCAAATACGTTAATTTTGAAAAAAAAATAGACAACGAAAATCATCAAAATTTTCCAGCGTGCAAAGAATTAATTGCATCCTTGCCACTTCATTGGTGGCAACTTTGCACTTCCTTATTCAAAATGGAACATTCTGATTGTGCTCACACTATTTATTGGATGCTTATATTATCCACTGTTTCTTTCGAGCCAAATGGCGAAAGAAGTAAACACACCAAAATTGGCCTTGCCAGAAGGGCTTTTATTTCTCATTTGGTAAGAAATATATTTATCATATGATGTCGCGTCTGAGCCATGCATTAAAATTGATAAACCACTAGTGGTTTACAGATTTTCGGGAGACTTTATGAAATGACACTTTTAACATCACGTATATGGCAAAACCCTAACATTTTCATGCAAAAAAATATGATTTCAAAGTATTTTGGATGTCATATGATAAATAGATTCTGACATTCGTGCTCCTGTATTATTGAATTTATTAAACTCGTGAAAAAGAGATAAAATTCTCGGGAAGCCTCGCATTTTATCTTTTTCCTCAATTAATAAATTCAATTAAACATGAGCACTCATGTAAGATCCTCTAAGAATAAGAAAGGAACCCACTGTCTGTAAAGATTGGAAATTGCGAAGGCAAAATATGATGAAGTTAAAAAGTTGATAAAAATGACAACTATTTAAGTGAGAACAATGTGTGAACCACATGCATGTCTTTCATTTATCCTAGCTTAGTACTGGTTCAACCCAGGAAGACCCGTCCCGCATAACTGAAAGATTGTTGAGTGGACGTAAAGAATAAAATCAAACAAAAACATGCATGTCTTCAAACTTCATATCGTCTATGACGAAAACCCTACAAAGTATAAATTGCATATTCCACTTTTACTTCAAAATATTACAGAAAAAATTTAAAATTCCAGAGAGAATGATTTTATGTCACTCTCCTAGAGAAATGTGAAAATTATTTATCCAAAATCGCATATTTTCTGATGAAGCTGTATGTTATGTATATCGGAGCCTCACTCTTTGCCTACTGGACAAATTTTCATGCTGCTGATTTCTTTTCAAAATAGTTTTCGAAAAATTCTTTCATGAATACCATCAGAGTGTCATGGTCAGCATTTAGATTAACTTGCAGATGCAGGATCATCATCCACATCCAGGTAGCTGTCTAGCTGCATGCATGGCAGATCTCACACTGGATCTCCACACATCCCTTTCACAAGGATCAACCTCGTTGAGATTCCACTCATGACAGTCTCTCTCTGTAAGTGTCTTCCAAGTCATCTTGGGCCAGGGCTTTCCTTCCATCTTTTGTTTGTTTGATTTGATTTTTTACATCCCATCAACAATCTTTCAGTTATAAAGGGACGGGTCTTCCTGGGTCGAACCAGCACTAAGCTAGGATTAATGTTCTTGCTCAAGGACACAACGCAGTGACGCGGGTGAGGCTCGAACCAGCAGCCCAAGCACTCTACCACTGAGCCACTGCGCTCCCTATTTCCTTCCATCTGTATGTCGCAAACTTTCTTAATTGCTCCACTGGATCGTTCAACGTGTTCAAACCAAAAAAGCCTTTTTCTCTAGGGATAGCATCGAGGTCATCGATCTCAAGTCAAGCCAACAGCTCCTTCGATCTGACAGTATAGCCACATTCTCTGGCTTCACATAACAGATCTGTCCGATCATGGCTCTGTCATTGCGCTGTAAGCGCTGGAGATCTGGACTGGTCAAGGGCCAAGTCTCGCTTGCATAAAGCATCACATTCCTGACACATGAGCTGTACACATGACCTTGGGATAAGAGTGGGTATTTGAAAATTATTTTTCTTATTTCTAAACCAAAACATGTTGTGGGTACTAAAAAGAAGTCTGAATCACCCACAAGCCCCATGCTCCAAAGCATTCTCACTGAACAGTCCCAAAGCTATCTACTAAAATCCTGGACTTGACCGACCAGTTTCAAATGCCAATTCCAATGTGTAAAATGGAAATATTAACCCATTTAAGCCAAATAGGAATTTCCCATCAATTGGGCCAGTTTGGTATTATTCTTTTTTTAGAACTATCTGTAAGCAAACAGTGGAGAAATACTGGCCCTGACCAGCACTGTTTGTCTATGTCCAACAAAAAGGACGCTACGTTTATATGGGTTAATGTTTGATATTGAAGAGTTCTGAGTATATTCTGCATTCTCACTAGCAAATATTTATGGCTGACAATAAGAATCCAATAGCCGTGACATGAGATTTCCAACAATGTGAAATGAGCGACCAGCAAAGGCTCAGACCAGCCTGCGGGTATGCGCAGTGCCAGTCTGACCAGAACCTTTGCTTGTCACATGAATATTCTATATCTCTTGGGCTACTGACCGAACATCATTTGGAGTTCCTAAGCCTAAAAGGAGGCTGCACAGGCTCGTCTGAGTCTAAAAAATGCCACATTGTTGGAAATCACATGACATGGCTCAATTAGTGAGAACTACTGCAACTGCCTAAATATTTGGTTTAACCCCTGAATAATGAAATTTCATTATGAATTGATCTGCCTAGAATGTTATAATGCTGTAAAATGCAGAATCTGATGATAAGAAGCAAAAGAGACTGATCAGGAATTATTTGTTTGCACATGTGAGCTGTTCCTATTTTGAGCTTGTTCCCATGCAGCCTCACCTAGTGGCAAATTTTCAGGTCAGCTGATAACCTCTGTAAACAGTTTGGACCCTTGATTTTGTTCATTTTGATGCTTTATATCCCAGTCAACAATTTTTCAGTAATGTGGGGATGATGTCTTTTCTTCCTGGGTTGAATCAGTACTAAGCATGGGATAAAGTATTTTGCTCAAAGAAACAACATTGACTCTGCCGGGTTAGTCTTAAAAAACAAGCAACCCTTCCGTCCCCAGTAAACCCTTAAAGCACCAATCACGACTGCAGCAGACGACAAAGAGCTACATGCATTCAGAGGCTTTTTTCTTCCTGGGTTGAATCAGTACTAAGCATGGGATAAAGTATTTTGCTCAAAGAAACAACATTGACTCTGCCGGGTTAGTCTTAAAAAACAAGCAACCCTTCCGTCCCCAGTAAACCCTTAAAGCACCAATCACGACTGCAGCAGACGACAAAGAGCTACATGCATTCAGAGGCTTTTTTGCCCCCCCCCCCCCCCCCCCCCCTTGTGAGGCTAAAATATAAAAATTGTTTTCACCAAGGACCTCGGACAGTCTTAATGAAGGATTGCCCATAAAAATGACCAGAGAAAAGTTTCAAAGAAAAAGATATTTTTTTCTATGAAAAAGATAGTAGGTTCAACCCTCTACTTAGCCACAAAAGCCGTTTTCTCATTGGACAAGTACCAATTGAAAAATATGGGTTGAAAACTCTGTTTTTGTTATTCAACATATAGAAAATAGAAAAAATTTTACTGAAGTGCTTTCCCCCCCATGACCAAACTAATCCTTTTGCACACAGTTGTAGTTTTACATTTCACACATCATATAAAAACGGCATGATTGGTCACGGGGGGGTGGGGAACGCTGTCAAAATGCTCAAAAACACGTTATTATAAAAACTTATTTGAAACTTATTTTGTAAAAACCTGTAGGTAAATATCAATTTGCAATGGCAGGTATCAGGGCTTTAGATATGAGTGCTTACAAATTAATTAATTGTCTCATTTCTCAACCAAAACATATTTTGTGGGTGCTCAAAAGAACCGTCTCAATGAGACGGTTCTTTTAAGCACCAAATTATAGGTTAAATCTGCTGTGTAAGAAAATATTTACAATTTTACGCTCAAAGACTGTGTTTATCTAGACTATGATTTATACAGTATGTAGATATGATACACCTCAGTGCAGTTGACCTTGAAACATTACAGGTAATAGTCAAAAGTAATTGACAGCACACTTCTTTAGATGAAACAATGAAATCTTCTCAAACCGAATTTTATGCAAACGCATCACTTTCGCCTCAAGTTTTATGCCCCAAACATAATATTTACATGTATTTACGTGAATACTCGACGAAACTTTGACTTTCTGTGAAATAAAATTTGGTCACAAAAAATACCCCCACCCCCTAAACCCTATAGTCCTGGCATAATTATGTAATATTTTCAAAATAGTTTTATTTTGCTAGGTGCACTGAATGTAAGGGTTTGATTTAAGAACAAAACTATAGATGTCAGGCATGCATTATCCTAGCCACAGGCTGTCAAAATTTGGGCAGATTGAATAGGAAACTGTCCGAGGTCCTTTGTTCTTATTAGTTTATTAGAACAATAACCAAAGTGTAAAAGTCTCAAATTACTTTGCCTTTTAGCGTTGCTATGGTAGCAAAATTGGCCGCCAAATAGGCTGAAAATAGGAAATTGACCAGATTGGAGCAAAATTGAGAGGTTTGACAGGGAGGGAAATTAACATAGAGCTAATTATTAAAAAATCCGTCTGCAAAGGCCTTAAATCTGGTCCAAAATGGCAATTTAATTCTCTATTTTAAGCCTATTTTGTCGGCCATTTTTGTTACCATAGCAACGGTAAATTTAAATTAATGCCGAAACTTTCCACTTCAGTTGTTCTACTTATAAACCAATCAAAAGAAATTGGTGAAAAGTAATTTTCAGTTTTTGGCTCTATGGGGGGGCCAAAATAGCCCCTTAATGCACGTACCGCTTTTATGACATCTTTCCTAGTTTTTGACAAATAGAAGATATGATATTTCATGAAAATCATCTGCCAGCAGACAATTCTTGTGAAATATCATGCCTTATTTGTTCTTTTTGAAAAAGCAGCAAAATTTGAAATTATTATCTGCTGCAAATTGTAGATGGCGCTTTATGGGTTAAAGCAGACAATAAAAAGCATGCAAAATTATTCAGCATGCAATGAGCTACAGGAATGAATTACATCTTGCTTTTATAATTTTCTACCATGATGAGGAAATGATTTTACAATCCCTCAAAGAAGAATAGCATTCAGTGATTGCACTTAAGACACAATTCTTTCAATCTTTGAAATGCATAATGTTTTTGCTTTGTGCAGAAATGGGGAAATTTATGAATAATTTTCACGCCGACATAAAAATCCTGAATAATGTCAGACCTGCATGTTGCTGAAGCTATGAATGCAGTTCAAGGAATTGTCTGTTTGTGTAATCAACCATAAGATTCATCATTGTCTGCGCATGTGCGATACTAAAGGATCGACCTGTCTGCTGTGGGACATCGCGACTGAAAAATCGGGTTTGTGCTGTTACGCGGTGCGCTTTACTCAAGACACCTACGTTAAAAAGTAACAAGCGTTAAATGCCTATAGATAATCCTTCATTGGAGATATCTAGTCAAATTGGGTAGCCAAATCATAACAATGATAGGTATTATGGTATTCAGTCATAGACTGATCATATTGTTTGCACTAAAACATTTTTGAAAACATTCTCCGCATGGCATTTTCATTGAAACCTTTTCAGTGACAAGTGATGACGCGCTTGATAAACAATATTGAATCAGCCAATCGGGCGAATCACATGACTCTTTGACGCATTTGGTAAACAAATATGTCACATGTACCCACAGTGCTCAAATCAGACAGGTCAGTATTTGATAAAATGCTTCCGGTCGATGACAATGTAAGATTCATGGGAAAAACAAATGACGTTTGGCTGGCTTGCAGCAGTTCCCCACCCATTCTATATTTCAAAATCCACAAGTCCACACCAGATAGGTGGCTCGAAAATGTTAAAGCTGCATAGTCTGTAACTTTTGATCTTCTAATTTTAAAAATAATGTTTTTATTTTTCAAGAACGCAGTAAAATACTCAAATTCAGGTAAACATTTTACCATTTTCGTAAATCTTAACAAGTTATCACTATCAAAACAACTGCATTTATGTTAAGATTCAACGGTCTATAATTATTGGAGGGACGCAAATAATTACCAACAAGAGAAAAATACACCTATTTGATAAGATAATTCACTTTTCCATGCAGTTTCAGCTGTATTGAACATTTTTATTGTGAAAACATAGCTTAATTCTACTTTTAAAAATGATTTAAAATGAAAATAAATTTTTTCGAAAAATGTTCATAGTTACAGAGTATGCAGCTTTAATACTATCTGCGAACATAGATCAAAAATCCTTAGAAACAAAGTTTTCAATTGCCATATGCGCCAGATTGGCTGGCTTGCAGCAGTTCTCCACCCATTCTATATTTCAAAATCTACAATCCACACCAGATAGGCGGCAATCGAAAATCGCAGAACATAGATCAAAAATCATTAAACAGAGTTTTTAAATGCCATATGCACCAGATTGGCGACGAATGGCAATCAAAAACACTGTTTCTAGCAATTTTTGATCAGGGTTCGACGATTGTTTAGAGCATTCGATTGCGGACTATCCGGTGTGAAGTCTTCAAAGTGAACAAGCATTAAACATTTTATTCAGGTATTGTTCTTTCATTTTGTTATATACATCTTTCCTTGCTAGCGGCGACTTTTGCCGTTTACTGAAAAGAGGAAAAGGGCAGACAACAAAAATAACGATCAGAGGAGATGGAAACCCCTCGAAAGGTAAAAATAACTGACAATCAAGTACATGTATTTAGATTATAATTGTAAAGCAAATATGGAAACATGATGATTTGTTGGCAACTCTAGAGACAGAAGTAACTACATGGTGATTTGTTGGTGAACATATTGACAGAAGCAGCCACATGGTGGTTTGTTGGTGACTCTAAGAGTCAGCAATAGCTACATGGTGATTTGTTGTGACTTTAGAGACAGCATGCAGAAGCTACAGGGTGATTGGTTGGTGTGTTTTTGGTGACTAAACAGGACCAGCAGCTATGATACATGGTGATTTGTTGGTGACTAGAGACAGCACATGCTACAAGGTGATTTGTTGGTGACAAGAGACAGCAGTTGATACATGGTGATTCGTTGTTGACAATTTAAGAGACAGCAGTTGATACATGGTGATTTGTTGATGACAAGAGACAGCAGTTGATACATGGTGATTTGTTGGTGACAAGAGACAGCAGTTGATACAGGGTGATTTGTTGGTGACTAGAGACAGCAGTTGATACAGGGTGATTTGTTGGTGACAAGAGACAGCAGTTGACACATGGTGATTTGTTGGTGACAAGAGACAGCAGTTGATACATGGTGATTTGTTGGTGACAAGAGACAGCAGTTGATACATGGTGATTTGTTGTTGACAATTTAATAGACAGCAGTTGATACATGGTGATTTGTTGGTGACTAGAGAGGCAGCACATGATACATGGCAATTTGTTGGTGACTGGAGACAGCAGTTGATACATGGTGATTTGTTGGTGACTGGAGACAGCAGTTGATACATGGTGATTTGTTGGTGACTGGAGACAGCACATGCTACAAGGTGATTTGTTGGAGACTAGAGAGACAGCAGTTGATACATGGTGATTTGTTGGTGACTAGAGAGACAGCAGTTGACACATGGTGATTTGTTGTTGACAATTTAAGAGACATCAGTTGATACAAGGTGATTTGTTGGTGACTAGAGAGACAGCACATGCTACAGGGTGATTTGTTGGTGACTTCAGAGACAGCAGTTGATACATGGAGATTTGTTGGTGACAAGAGACAGCAGTAGCTACAGGGTGATTTGTTGGTGACTAGAGACAGCAGTAGCTACAGAGTGATTTGTTGGTGACTAGAGACAGCAGTAGCTACAGGGTGATTTGTTCGTGACTAGAGACAGCAGTAGCTACAGGGTAATTTGTTGGTGACTCCAGTGACAGCAGTTGATACAGGGTGATTTGTTGGTGACTAGAGACAGCAGTAGCTACAGGGTGATTTGTTGGTGACTCCAGTGACAGCAGTTGATACAGGGTGATTTGTTGGTGACTCCAGTGACAGCAGTTGATACATGGTGATTTGTTGGTGACTCCAAAGACAGCAGTTGATACAGGGTGATTTGTTGGTGACTAGAGACAGCAGTAGCTACAGGGTGATTTGTTGGTGACTAGAGACAGCAGTTGATACAAGGTGGTTTGTTGGTGACTAGAGAGACAGCAGTAGCTGCATGGTGATTTGTTGGTGACTCCAGTGACAGCAGTTGATACAGGGTGATTTGTTGGTGACTCCAAAGACAGCAGTTGATACAGGGTGATTTGTTGGTGACTAGAGACAGCAGTAGCTACAGGGTGATTTGTTGGTGACTAGAGACAGCAGTTGATACAAGGTGGTTTGTTGGTGACTAGAGACAGCAGTAGCTGCATGGTGATTTGTTGGTGACTCCAGAGACAGCAGTTGATACAAGGTGATTTGTTGGTGACTAGAGAGACAGCAGTTGATACAGGGTGATTTGTTGGTCACTGGAGACAGCAGTTGATACAGGGTGATTTGTTTGTGACTAGAAACAGCAGTCGATACAGGATGATTTGTTGTTGACAATTTAAGAGACAGCAGTTGATACATGGTGATTTGTTGGTGACTAGAGAGACAGCACATGCTACAGGGTGATTTGTTGGTGACTTCAGAGACAGCAGTTGATACATGGCAATTTGTTGGTGATTGGAGACAGCAGTTGATACATGGCAATTTGTTGGTGACTGGAGACAGCACATGCTACAAGGTGGTTTGTTGGTGACTAGAGAGACAGCAGTTGATACAGGGTGATTTGTTGGTGTCTGGTAACTAAACAGGCCAGCAGCAATAATTCATGACAATTTGTTGGTGACCACAGATAGCACATATATGCTACAGGACGATTTGTTGGTGACTCCAGTGACAGCAGTTGATACAGGGTGATTTGTTGGAAACTTTTTGGTAACTACATAGGCCAGCAGCTATCATACATGGTGATTTGTTGGTGACTCCAGACAGCAGCAGCTACAGGGTGATTGGTTGATGACTTCTTGGTGATTTTTTGATGAAGGGGGATGTAAACAGTGACTGGTGCATAAAGCAACTGGTGACACAAATCATAGCTTATCTGAAACGCTGGGTCATAACTTATTGATTTTGCTTAACAGCTTCACAGATATATTCAAATATGAAAGCATTTTGCAAGCTGGTGCTGAAGTTTCATTTCACCCAATTTATCACAAAAACTTGGCTTTTGTCACAGGAAATGAACAGATGCTACTTTTTTCCTTTTTTTGCAGTTATTTGGTGCACGCTTAAATAATGATGAAAAATGGATTATCATGTATTTTCTTAGCCTATCATGAACAGGCTGCATTGCAGTACATCTGTAGATTACTATTTTATCATATGACGTCGCGTCTGGGAGTGAAATAACGCCATGTAATAAAATCAATAAACCACTAGTGGTTTATAGATTTACGGGAAATGTTATGACGTCCATAACAACGTTGCGTACATAACATGTAATGACAAAATTATAACGTTTTTATGCCAGAAATGAGATTTCAAAGTATTTGTCATTATGATAAATAGAATCTAACATTCGTGCTCTTGTATTATTAAATTTATTAAACTCGTTGCGAAAAAGAGATAAAATGCTCGGCAAGCCTCGCATTTTATCTCTTTTCCCGAACTCGTTTAATAAATTCCATAGAACATAAGCACTCCTGTAAGGTCCTCTATTTCTTGCACACCCGATCAGAGTATCCGCTGTTTTACCATATGCCATATCTCACATACCCCATACCAACCCATTAACCCTTAATGCGTCAATCGCAACAAAAGTCATCTGCTTTTCTCGTCTGTTGAAATGTTTAAGAAGCCTCTATTGCAAACAGTGTGGACCCAGATCAGACTGCTCCTATAGGAGCAGTCTGTTCTGGGTCCACGCTGTTTGCTTCTATACTTAATTTGCCAGTAATGTAAGGCAAATTTTTGCAGCAGACGACTTCAGCAGACGACATTTTCAGATGCATTTTTTTCTTGGCACTTTAAGGGTTAATAGTCATTGTCTTATTAGAATAAACATATCTAGTGATGATAATGCTTGGCTTCAACAGTTTTTAAAAAATCACCTTTTCAAAAATATCCAATTTAAATGCACTAGGAAGCAATTTTAACCTTGACATAAAGTAGGTCAAGGTCAATCTAGGGTCATCATTTGTACAATCTTGGTAGGCCTCACATCCCCAATGCTACATACCAAGTCCCAAAGTCATCTGCCGTCTGGTTCCACAGAAGATTTCAAAGAGAATTTTCCATAAATGGGGGTGGCCGCCATCTTGGCCATGTGATCAATACAATTTGAACAAACTTTCCTTCCCCCATCCTAAGGAGTCTCCATATGAAATTTGAGTTCAATTGGCACTGTGGTTTCAATGGAGAAGATGTTTGAAAATGTCGACGGACAGAGTCATTGGTACACTAATAGCTCGCCTCGGAGCCTTCAGCTCAATTTTTCCCCATTTAAATGCATTAGGAAGCAAATTTGACCATGACGTTGAGTAGGTCAAGGTCAACCTAGGGTCATCATTTGAACAAACTTGGCAGGCCCCACATCCCAAATGCTACATACTTATTAAGTTCTAAGGTCATTTGGCCTGGTTAAAAAGGGTTTTACCATATATGGACATGGCAGCCATCTTGACTGGGTCATATGAGCAGAATATTTTGCACAAATTTTGGCTAAATTATCGTAATGAGTCTTCATATGAAATAGTTCAATTGCTCTAATGGTTTCTGAGAAAACTGTGTTTTAACATATTGATATGGACTCCAATATAAAAGGCTGAAAGGTCAACCTTGACCTTTGGAACTTATTTATAGCCATTGTCTCATTAGGTTAAATATATCAAGTAAGAATAAATTGTCCATTTTCTGACACTAGATTTCTCTAAACAAAATGGCGTCGGCTGTGTACTTTCGAACTTCATAACGTCGCCACGTCTATATACCATGAGCAACGTTTTCGTGAGCAAAAACATCGGCGAAATGATAGGTCAGGTCCGCAACGCTTTCCGTATAACGTCATGCAAATAATGCAGGGCTCATTTTAAGTATTTTCAAGTTCAGATCCATGTTCAAGCAGCACGTGAATCTCCTGATTTGAACATGGATTTTTGTTCATTTGACAATGGGTGTAAACAGCTTTACGAATAGAAATCTATGCAAGAATAAAACATCGATAGTTGCTACTATAGTGACGTCCCGAACCTACTATAGATCAACGGTGGGTCAGAGCACCGTTACTCTAGTAGCTGGTCTGGTTCCCTCCTCTAGACCTATCTAGCCAGATGGGTTCAAGGTCTATCAATAACCTCAAAATGTTTTTATTTTACAAATAAATCCTTGATGCGTTTTATTTGCTGTCCCTCTTATTCGTAATTGTTAATTAGAGTAAGCTGTGCAGTTTATGCACACCTTTTTTGTCAACGATGAATAATTGAGGGGGGGCATACAGAGCTATTCACTTTGTTTACTTGACAACTAATTAAAAGGTTGCAACTGTAGCCGTTCGGGTGTAAATGTGCGCACACATCTATTACATTTAAACTTTAGTTTGATTCCAAGTGGGCTAATATCATTCTCATTGCGCCAGATCGTCCATGTTCAGACAATCGTGACATGATTAATAAAGTTATAAAACTGAAGCTACAGTATTTTAAACATGTTTATGTACAAATGACATGTCAAAGAGACCCAGAAGTGTATGAGCACATGCCATGATCCCAAAATATATCTTCACACCAAATTTGGGATTCCTACCTCAAATTATATACATATATGCTCTGGACTCAACCTTGCTAGAACTGAAACCACAGGTCAAGGTCACAGTGACCTGGAACCAGTTGGTGACTCGACAGGCCCCAAGATGTATCTACATACCAAATATGGAACTGCTACCATAAATAATATAGGCGATCTGCTGTGGGTGCATTTTTTCAAGACCTGACTCCTGAGATCAAGGTCACAGTGGCTGCAAACAGCGAGCGAAATTTCATGACCCCAACACATACCCACAACTTGAATTTGGGGGTTAATATGTCATATAATATGAGACATGCTCTTAACACTATGTTTTGCTTGCTTTCCGTGAGTTGTCTTGTTGGTGAATTGTTTTTGCTTCCACACGACCGTTATGCAAACAGTATGTTATATAAATAGACAACCAGGTAGAGGGTATCACTATTCCGACACAAATGCTTGCGGCGGGAGCGCCGCAAGCAATAATGATTTTGGCTTCAACAATTCAAAAAATCAACTCTTCAAAAAAAAATCCCATTTAAATACATTAGGAAGCAAATTTGACCTTGATGTTAAGTAGGTCAAGCTAGAATCATCATTTGAACAAACCTGGTAGGCCCTACACCCCAATGCTACATACCAAGTACCAAGGTCATCGGCCAATTGGTTTTAGAGAAGTTTTTTAAAGGGTTTTTACCATATGTGGGCGTGGCGGCTTTCTTGGTCTTGACATTTAAAACTAGAAATGTGTCCATGGGACACGGATGCCCCCGCTATTGCCAAATTCGCATAAAAAGGGCATTGTCATTTAACAAAGGGCCATAACTCTGATAATAATCGGTGGATTTTATCCATAATCAAACTTGACCTGTATTTTATGATTATATACCTGTGTATGAAAAATGAATCCAATACACCAATGTATTCAAAAGATATCGCCCGGAAACCATTTTTCATATGGAGATCAAGGGCCATAACTCTGATAATAATAGGTGGATTTTATCCCTAATCGAACTTGACCTGTATTTTATGTTTATATACCTTTGTATGAAATATGAATCCAATTCACCGATGTATTCAAAAGATATTGCCCGGAAACCATTTTTCTTACCAAGATCAAGGGCCATAACTCTGATAATAATCAGTGGATTTTGTCCGTAATAGAACTTGACCTGTATTATATGATTATATACCTGTGTATGAAATATGAATCCAATATACCAATGTATTCAAAAGATATCGCCCGGAAACCATTTTTCGTACGTACTGGACAGGACGTACGGGACGTACGTATGTACGGACGTACGGACAAGGGTGATGGTATATGCCCCCCCCCCCCCATTATAAATGGCGGGGGCATAAAAAACACTGGTTTCCTCATCCTAAGGAGTCTTTATATGAAATTTGAGTTGAATTGGCCCAGTGGTTTCCGAAGAGAAGATGTTTGTAAGAAGGACGCCGGAGTCACTGGTATACAATTAGCTCGCCAACGAGCCTTTGGCTCAGGTGAGCTATATATTGAACAGCAGCATGTCAAAAGACAAGTAACGTCATTGTTGTGTGAAGGGGATGTCATCATAATATGTCGCATCTCAGGGAATGAAGCCTTTTTAAAATGCAGTATTTAATTATAAGCAAGAAAAAGAATCTTTATTTGTATGATGGGACGGAAAAATCCGTCCCTCGCCATCACAGTTTGTCATCACTCTGCAGCCGAGCAATGACAAATGGCAATCGTAAGGGATGAATTTTTCTATACCATCCTCACACTCATGATGGAGTCTTATATGGGCCTCCAGGCGAGAAAATCCGTCTATGGGGCTTGCGAACAACACAGGCGCAGACCAGCCTGCGTGTCTGCGCAGTCTGATCAGCGCATTTGTTATTCGCTTTTCGGAAAGTATAGTATGTAAACTTGCTACAAGTCAAATTTGAATTTTCTAACTAGTCTCTGAAGCTGAGGAGACTGGTTTGGAACTCGCTTTGTCGGAAACACAGAAGACAGGTTTTCTTGCGACAAGGCCCATATGATCTGTGATTGTTACACTCCCTGGTCATATTCACGTGTCTTCTAGTGGAAAAACAAGACCAGAGTTCATACAGGCAAGTTTGTGCAAAATTCAAGGACTTTACAAGGACTTCTAAAAGACTTTCCTACTGTTTTCAAGGACTGGAAACTTATGAAAAATACTGGTTTACACGTTAGAATTCTACTTCTGAAATGCTAGAGTCCATTACTAAGGATATTAGTTGTAGAAAATCAGTGTAAAATTATGGTGCCTTTATTTGGTGCAGCATATGCTGCACCAAATAAAGACACCACAATTGTATACTGATTTAGGCCTCCAAAAAAACAGTGTTGAATCATCTTACAAATGGTAAAATTCAAGTACTTTTCAAGACCTTTGAATGTTTTTTCAAGTACTTTTCAAGGCAAATTTTATTTTCAAGGACTTTTCAAGACAGTCCTGTATATTCAAGTACTTTTCAAGCCTGTGCGAACACTGAAGACGGAAAATTGGCCCTGGAGCACTCACCAGAGTTTTGTTTAAAGCTTCTTAGATAGTTATTGGAAACTGGCCATGCTCCCTGATGCCATGGTTTCAACTTTAAGCTAATTTTGAAGACAGTCAGTAATACCACCATGCAATTCCGCCAAATGATTTTGAAATCAATCTGATCAGCTGTTTCAGAGACGATTTTTTAAGTTTCCTTTGCTTCGATAAGTCATGCCCTTAACAGCCATGTTTTCTGAGGGATTAAGTTCTTTTTTGCTATTTTTTCGAGAGTGTCTCCTAGTGAACATCCCTGCCAAATTGTTTTAAATTCTGACCGTTGGTTCCCGAAGAAGAGAAGATGATTTTAAGTTTCTTATAGAGGTATATAAGGGAAACCAGCCATGCCCAGTAGCGACCATGTTTTTTGATGAATCAAATTTGTTTTAGCCATTTTTGTAGAACATGTTCTAGTGACGATTTCTGTTTGATTTGTAGACTGTCACTCATAGACATTTCTTCCAAACTATTTTGAATGCTGATCAGTGCTTTTTAACAATATAGCCACAATAAGCCAAATAAACCCCCTGGCAGCCATGCTTTTTGACAGATCTATTTTGTTTAACCTATTTCAACCTGCTTTTCAATTCTGACCAACAGTTTCAGAGGAGATGTTTAGGTTTATAAGGGAAACTTAAGCCACACACCTGTTCGAGCAGCCTGGATCAGGTCACAGGATCAGGCTTTGTATGTGACATTCAGTCACTACAAGCAGCTTAGTCCAATGGATTTCTATGAATTTTAGAATATTTTAACCCATTTCATTCCGATGGATTTCCCAAACATACTGATAGAATAAGTATGGAATAGTCCATTTTGTGTCCTAAGGGGTCACAGGTAGAAATTCTAAATTATTATGTTTGTCCCTGAAGATTGTTTTTGTTTGATATGATTCTTTAAGTCCCAGTCAACAGTTTTTCAGTCATGTTGGGACGGGTTTTTCCTGGGTTGAACCAGTACTAAGCCGGGATTAATGTGTCTTGCTCAAGGATACAACTCAGTGCTGCTGGTAAGGCTCAAACCTGCAACCCCTCGATCTCGTGTCAGGCACTCTACCACTAAGCCACTGCGCTCCCTGAATTGTTTTTGGCACACCCTGTTGAAATGCCGCATTATGGGGCAATTCATCTGTATCTTTACTGTTTGCCAAAGTATGTGTTACCGGTATCCAGAATAAAAAAGGGTTAAAGGAGTCATAATATTTGGAGTAAACACAGCATCTTTATGGTTTTTAAACATCGCATGCTGATCAATGCATGCTACGAGGATGGTTTTCATATCACACTACTAATACATAAATCACAAGTTGATATAGACACTTCTTTCTGAATTTCGTACAAAGCTAGCCAATGGTTGGGCCCAGCTGTCACGTACAAGGACTATTAACACAGCGCCTCGCTTAAATCTCTCATCCTTATATGTCTGTATTAGATTATAGCCCATAACTGGTTACAGCTCTAAACAGCATCCATAATGAAATTTCTTGACAACAGAATCAATACTCAAAACCCCTGACGATTAGAGTTCTTCCCCTTTGACACTCTCTTAAGTGTGCTGTGGTGTAATAGAGAAGTAATAATGACAAACTTTCATCATTCAGTCGCACTACTGTCAAAGTTCCAGATAAACGAATGCATTGTGTTTGAAAAAATTTTGTGAGCTGTGCATTATAATACTTATTGTTGATGCGCTCACTGTAATTGCACTATAGAGGCAATTCCAATGAGTACCAATGTGATCACAGCAGACAAGAATATTTAAATTATTCTAAGTGTCTCTGTTGTTATCAAGCAACCTGGTCGAATTGTTACAGCCTATAATATCATATAAGACGGGCCTATGAGGCACTAGTACTCCGCTTCTGTCTATGAAATCCAATAATAACGAACTACATTAAACCATTGCGATACACAGCTTCTCAGGCCAAAACAAATCTGATTTAATTTATAAACATGTTCAAATTGTCATCTCATTTCACATAACATTTAGGCATTTTCACTCAAAATTACAGGCTTGCAAACTTCACAGAAGGTATACAGAGGCTCTTGGTGCATCTACATTGTAAGTTATAAAATTATGACCCACCTTAAAGCTTTTTATTATAATGCATCTTTTTTCAAAGTAGGTCAAAAATCAAGGTCATATATTTTGATATGCTTGAAAGTTACATAAGAGAAATAGCAAGGCTCTAGGTCCAGAAGGTTTCGAGTTATAGCCAATTACAAAGTTGTTGCATGTAAGTAAGCTTTATTGTACAATTTAAGAGTGCATATACAATGTACAAATATTCGTTCTTGTAGGTGGGGCAAGTCGAAGATAAGTTTCCCCGCTACAAGAAGGAATACTTGTATATTCACGAGTATCTGTACAATAAAATACTTGTATCATGACCAATAAAACAATCACCTTTAAATTTATTCATCAGATATTCAAGTCAATTATAAGATCCACCTTTGTCCAGTCTTGTTGAAATTAAGGAACAGCATAGATCAAAGGAAAGGCGTTAAAGTCATGATATAATATCATTTATTTTTGAAAGATGGTTGACATCAAATATTTACGAGTAGTATATCTTAATTTACAAATGTACTACACATGCTCACACCTACAGTGCAATAACTATATGCCCCTGATCTTCGATACTGGGGGCATAAAAATCTGATGTTCAAATAACACTGTCATTGGGTTACTATAACACAATCCATTTCACATATTGTTTTACAGGAAAGAATGCTGCATTAAGTATTGTGTGCATTATTTCCACAGCAGATCATATGTCATAATTACACGCTCAAAATGTTCCTTTGTAATTTGGAGAAAAAATATGAAATAATATCCATTTTGCAACATATGGCCTGATATGGGATACTTACTGACAGAACCAATGATGGCTTCATTTTCCTAGAAATATTATTTTTGAAAAGCTGTGTATTCAGCTCCGAGGTTCATACTCAACATATTCAACTGCTCATCAAAAGTAAAATGCTGAAAAGTAGACTTCTCTTGCTTTCATAAGGTAGCATAAGGTGTCCTAATAGAGCCTTTTGTAGAAAACAGTTCTTGTGGTCTATAAAAACATAGCGTTTTTTTAAAGAAATCAGTGACATCAGTGAGTTTGCAACCGTTGCTTACGCTGTGGCATGAGATTATGTGCGACCAGCAAAGGCTCAGATCAGCCTGTGCATATGTGCAGTCTGATCAGAGCCTTGCTAGTCCCTTGAATATTCTTTGACTGTTAAGCTACTGACCAAACATCATTTGGAGTTTCTAAGCTAAAAAGGAGGCAGCACAGGCTCATCTTAGTCTATTCATATCAAAATGCCACATTGCTGGAAATCACATGTCACAGTTCATTTGGCAAAAAGAACATCAATGCAGAGTTCAATCTAGAGCGCGCCATTGCGCCTTTGGCCCCTTTTAAAGGCAACTGGCTCAAGTTCGATGTCTACTGGGGCCGAAATTGCGCATTACGAATCCTATGAGGTTCAAAAATATGCAAAAATTTTCAGCTAAAAACGTAAAAATCGCAATGAAACATCGTGGTGAAAAGCGGAAGTTTACAGTTTTTACTTGGTTTTCCTTTCATTTAACACAGAAGTAGAGCTTTTGATTAAAGAGGGGAACCAATCTACTATGACTATTAGCATACTGATCATGTAACCAGTGTCACCAAACCACGTGGTGTGTGACGTAAATTTTTGGTACCACCGGCAGCTAAATCATCAACAAGAAGCATCGCCTCGGAACTTCAATCAATCGTAAGTATTTTATTTTCCAGCCAATTTCAACGACATATAGCCTATTCTAAGGGGAAAAGTGAGTTCTTTACAACGGTGTTAATGGATTTGTCACCAGATTAATACTTTAGGCCTGAAAACGAGGCAAATGTCCAGAAAATGTGAAAAACACCGTGCAACCACGGCAAGCCAGTCCCAAATATTGCCAAGAAATTTGCCTCGTTTTCAGGCCTAAAGTATTAATCTGGTGACAAATCCATTAACACCGTTGTAAAGAACTCACTTTTCCCCTTAGAATAGGCTATATGTCGTTGAAATCGGCTGGAAAATAAAATACTTACGATTGATTGAAGTTCCGAGGCGATGCTTCTTGTTGATGATTTAGCTGCCGGTGGTACCAAAAATTTACGTCACACACCACGTGGTTTGGTGACACTGGTAACTATGATTTAAAAAAAAAAAAAAAAAAAAACACCTTCCGTTGCATTATCTGGCCCCCCTGGGTGTTGTGTCATCTAAAGATCTGCAAAAAGCTATGGTTTGCTTCTTTTGTTTTAACAGATAATTTCCCTGAAAGTGTAACATTTAAAACTTGTCCAGTAGCTAGCTTAGTAGTATACATCTGTGTATAAAAATGGGAATCAATTGAGATGGGAAATTAAAGAGGTAAGATTTTACTTTGGCTATCTTTATTTTTCTTGTCTATCAGACCTGAAGGAGCTGGTACTTGGTGTAGGTTTCAGTAGTTCCAAGTACCCCCTTCTTCAGATTTTCTATCTTACCCCCACTTTATGTTGGCCGGGGAAAAGGGCTGGGGGTAAACAAAAAATTATCTATAGGGGAATCCCTGCCCAATTTTTTTTTCAGTCTGTAGACGTAGTCATTTTCAAGCATTTACTTAATTTATCAGTATAGTTAGGCAATTATTTGCAGAAGACGACTTCAGCAGACGACATTTTCAGATATATATTTTTCTTGGTGCTTTAAGGGTTAACACAGCAATCACTCTTATTAATGATCACAGTCATGGTTACAGTCTCAACTAAGATGTGCCTAAAAATGTATAATTTCTCAATTAAGTAGATTTTCTGCCATTAAAATGAAATTTCTAACAAATACAAGGCAAATATGACCTTCAGTTTAGAATGTATCCTGAGAGACCTTCATTCTTTGCAGGTTGGACAATTCTGCATGTGTTTTTTTACAAATTTGTTTTGTTAGTTTGATAGATGCTTAACATCCCAGTCAACACCTATGGTCATGTGGGGACAGCCAGTTCACCTAACCACAATTATTTCCTGGGCATGCTTGAATAAGCTATTAACCAGAACTTTGTGCACATACTTTCGCTTGTAACTGACAATGTCCCTTCCTGAATCAGCTGAAGGAAGGAGAAAGGCCGTAGAAAGTATTTCATGATCAATCTCTAAGGAAGTAATAGGGACCGGGCCGGGATCAAACTCCTATTCCTGATCAGTGATCTCCCTTTGAACTTTCAGCTTACTGATTTTGAAGCATCCATTATATGAGAAGTCTTCAAGCATTTGAAAGGATTTTGAAAGGTTCAAGAAATCCCCTATTTCTAATCAAAAGTGATCTGCTTTTTAAATTGCAGCTTATTGATTTGTGTGTATCCATTTAATTCAAACATAGACGGAACAGCTTATCTGCTGTCACAATCCCGACCATTGTTCACGAACTGATGTGTTCTAATATAGCGGCAACAGCAGGGCTGCACGCCATTCAATATCAAAATGTAAGTGTCTTAACCCTGACTGCTGCCGATAGTAATATTAGCAGTTTTCATTTTAACCCTTTCCCCACAATTCAGCTCTCTTCTGCTCGTGTACTTCGTTGGCCTATATTGCAAACAATATGGACCAAGATCAGACTGCTCCTTAAGGAGCAGTCTGATCACTGTTCATAGTGTTTGCTGATGTGATAAAAATTACTCTGGAGTCTATTTGAATCTATGCAGCAGAGGTAATATGCAGACATGTTCTGGACAAATAAAATATCAGCAGGAAAAGACTTAAGTTGGTAATCCAACTTCCCCTTTCATTTTGCAATTTATTTTCAGAACAATTAACATCAATTTAAAATAAATCAATTAAAAAATAGAGAGATCTTGTTCATTTTGACAGAATAAACTTTTTCCTAATTCAGACGATGACTCAAATACAATTTTTTTCAAAATCAACAGGCCGCTGGCCCCAACTTCAGAAAGGTAGGAAAAGCCTTGACTCAGCTGATCTGGATCTACACCTTTTTCAAAACAGGATATATTTAGCATGGTAAAGGTTGATGATGTTATTGATGGTGGTTTATTACGAATTCCAAAAGGCAAGCCCATGAGGACACTACCTGATGGCATAGGGCTGAGCTATACAGGTAGAACTGTCTTTTCAGTAAAAAGATCATGCCAAGTTTATCAGTACCCAGCGGTGAAAGTGCAGATTGCATTTATGTACAATTGTATATAGTTTTTAATAACAACTGATCTGACTCCACTTCACCCCATACAAAGGAGAACCAAAGACACAACTACTGTTGACTTTGCTTACCTGCACTATATTATAATCTTCATGCAGGAACTCTTTTTCAAATGATTACATGTTTAAATTTTTTGAGTGTAAAGTAGTAAATATTTTCTTACCCATCAGTTTTAGCATATGTTTTGGGTGCTCAAAAGAACCGATTCATTACTCATTGAGACGATTCTTTTGAGCACCGACAACATATGTTTCGGTTGAAAAATTAGAAAATTAATTTTTTGAAACACTCTTAACTAAAGGCCTGTAATTAGTATTTTGAGAGACACAGAGCAAATTATCTTTTTCCGACCAAGATGAGTGAAAAATTGCAGCTTAGCCCTTGCCATGCAGAATTTTTTTATGTTCTACCCTCCTCCCCAATTGTATCCTGTCAATCTGAAGCATTCCAGTTTTAAGCACCTTAACTCAATCAGAGTGGAAATCAGTGTAGCCATCTGATCTGGATCAACACCGTTTTCAAAAATGATACACCCAGTTTCAGCAGGACATTGAGGACAAGGGTTAATAAATTTCTGTACTCAAACAATATATGGGTCTCCGAGATATGAGTACTTGATGGAGCGGTCTAAGTTAGCTTTAGTGTACAATTTATGAGTGTATATACAAATATCCCCTGCGAAATGGTCTAGAACTGTTCTAGAATGTTCTAAAATTATTCTAGAATTTTCTAGAACTATGTTCTAGAACTGTTCTAGATATGTTCTAGAATGTTTATGGGACAGATGTAGAACGTTAAATGGGACAATTTTTTGTTCTACAATTGTTCTAGCCGAGGTCAAAAAATTTGTTCTAGAAAAGGTCCAGAAAATTCAAAAAGTTTTTCCTAGAACAGTTCTAGAACAAATCAATTTTGTTCTAGAACAGTTCCAGAACAAATCTTTAGAATGTTTATGGAACAATTGTAGAACACCCCTCATAAAATGTCCCATTTAACGTTTTATAAATGTCTGGGAATAGTTCAAGAACATCTGTAGAATGGTTCCAGAACTATTCCAGAAATGTTCTAATGGTTTGTTCTAGAACTGTTCTAGAATTAACCTTGGTTTGTTCTAGAACAGTTTCAGAACAAATCTTTAGAATGTTTATGGAACAGTTGTAGAACACCCCTCATAAATTGTCCCATTTAACGTTCTATAAATGTCTCTGAATAGTTCTAGAACATCTGTAGAATGGTTCCAGAACTATTCCAGAAATGTTCTAATGGTTTGTTCTAGAACTGTTCTAGAACTAACCTTGGTTTGTTCTAGAACTGATCTAGAACAAACCTTTAGAATTTTTCTGGAACAATTGTAGAACACCCCTAGAAATGTTCCATTGAACGTTCTAAAAATGTCTCTGAATCATTCTAGAACATTTTTAGAATGGTTCCAGAGCAATTCCAGAAATGTTCTAATGGTTTGTTCTAGAACTGTTCTAGAATAAACATTGGCTTTTTCTAGAACTGATCCAGAACAAACCTTTAGAAATTTTCTGGAAAGACTGTAGAACAACTCTTCAAAAATGTCATATAAAGCATTCTATTAATGCCCCTGAATTATTTCAGAGCATTTTAGAATAGTTTAAGAACAATTTCAGGAATGTTCTAGTGGTTTGTTCTGCAACTGTTCTAAAAAATCTGAACTTTTCTAAAACAGTTGTAGAGCACCTCCCCAAAAATGTCCCATATAGGGTTTGGAAATAAGATTCCATCAAATGCTACCTTTATATATCTGGAAAACTGTTGACATTGGTTTAAAACCCCAATAAGTAATCCCCAAATGCAGGTGACACAATAAATAAATAAACATCAACTGGAAAAGAATTATTATAGGGGCCCTAAGTTGGCCTAAATGTTGTTAGTTATTGCCACCCTGTTACCCCACCCATTTCAAAACATTGTCATGCATTTGACCTTGGAAAAACAGCAACTACAGCAACAATTAACATTAATACTTAAGAAATTGTGTCTCAAGCCTACTAATACTGTCAAATTTGCCATCTAGAAACTGCCACAAGTGCTTTTTGGGGAGCCTCCATAATCCCTCCAATTCTGGCAGCCATGTTTTTCCCAACATCAATCTGGTTAAATTAATGATAATGACATGCTTGTTCTAGAACTGTTCTTAAAATGTTCTAGAACATTTTTTAACTTTTGTAGAACTTGCTGGTTCAGTAAATTTCAGTAAAATATTTCTCCCGAATTATCAGTGAATTGAAAAACAAATAACATTCATTGCAAAACTGTAACATTGTAGTTTTTGGAAAACTTATTGGATGTTAACTGCTCAACCTCTGTTTATAGTAATTAAGCCATGATCATCTTCTCATTGTGGTAACATGCCACCCTGTATTACCCCACCCATTTCAAAACATTGTCTTGCATTTGCTAAAAAAACTTACAAACAACAACCCCACCATTAATCAACATTAGAAACCTTAGAGAAACTGTTTCTCAGGTCTACTCACTGTCTCAGTCAATACTACTATCATGTTTGCCATCTAGAAATTCCCAAACAAATATTTTTGAAGAGCCTCCACATTTTCCCTCCAATTCTGGCAGCCATGTTTTTCCCATCACCCATCTGGTTATGACATGTTTCCTCTTTAAATGTTCTAAAAATGTTCTAGAACTTTTTAGAACATTTCTAGAACTTGCTGGTTCTATAAAAGTACTAAATAAGTTCTAGAACTTAATTTGAATTTTTCTTTTACTTATTTTGCCCTGTTTTTCTTTCTTTCTCTATATACTGCTAGACCCTCACTTGCGAGTATTATCGGCAAGTGTACTTTGTGCACTCCAGGTTGCAGGATGAAAGCCTTCAAGTAATTTAAACCATATCTAAATTACCGTAGGGTTCTTTAACCTGCACAAGGGTGACCTTCCCTGCAAAGGGGACATCCAGTAAACGTCCCCATCCAAAGGACCAGGCCTCCAGATAAGAGTGTGTATTGGAAAATTATTTTCTTTATTTCTCACCCAAAACATGTTTTATGTTTTGGGTACTCAAAAGAACCGTCTCATAGCCCAACCACTGAGCTACCTGATGCTTTCTGCTCTTGAGAAGTTTCAAAAATGTTCTAGAACTTACTAGTATATTTGTAGAATTAACTAGTTCTAAAAAGTAAGACAAATGTTCTAGAACTTAATTTGAATCATTTTTTAGAAGTTTTTGTCAACTTATTTTGTTCTTAAAAAGTTCTAAAAATGTTCTAGAATATTATTAAAATATTTGTAGAACTTACTGGTTCTTGATTTGTTCTAAAAATGTTCTAGAATATTTCAAGAACACTTATAGAATGGAAATCAGTTCTAGAATGTGTTTGATTTGTTCTATAACAATGTTCTAGAACAGTTGTCAAACAAGAGTTCTAGAACGAACATATTTACCTGTTTAGAACAGTTCTAGAACAGTTCTAAATGTCTAGAACAGTTCTAGAACACCTCCAATTTGTAGAAAAAATTTCGCAGGGGATTCGCTCTTGTAGGCGGGACGAGTCGAAGACAAGTTTCCAGCTACAAGAGTGAATATTTGTATATTCACGGTATTTGTACAATAAAATACTTGTATCATGACCAATAAAACAATCACCTTTTAATTTATTCATCAGATATTTAAGTCAATTCTAAGCTCCACCTTTGACCGGTCTTGGCCCAATTAATGAACATTATAGATCAAATGAAAGGAGACAAAGTCATGATACAACTAACATAATTCTATGAGCACCAACATTTGTATGCTAAGCTTGATGAATAATATTATAATCGATGACAAATTATCAGAAATAATTTCCCCTTATTAGAAGCTCTGATTATTATTGCTAAGTGCCGCTTCTGGTACATATGGCTTTGAGAGATAATATAAGACAATCAAGCAAGTTATTTAGCACTATTTTCTATTGATTTTCCTCTCGGCAGCCGCAATTACAAGCTAAAGAACTTCACCGCATTGCATTTGCTCCATTAAATGTAAGTCCAGATAAGCCAAAACCCAGACAAAAAATGAAACGATAATATAAAAAATTTTTAATGCCATCTCTAGATATATACATAATGTATTTTTACTCAATGGATTTACCTGAAAAGAGCCAATTCTAATGAATACCATTATGATATTTTGGTACAAAACCAGCGGAATGCCTGACCTTATCATTCCAATTGTTTCCGTCTCGGTATTGGCGTAGATTAAGGAGATGACACATTCGACAGAAGAAAAATTGTACAATCATTAATATTCTGATCTTCTGACCGCGGATCAAAGATGACTTCAACCCTTTCCTTGAGATAGGCGAGAATTTACATTTTCTTGTCTAGGCCTTCTCTAGAGCACACTTCACTTTGTAAGACAAGATTAACTCTTCCTTGCTAGTGGTGTTTCTTGTCATCTGCTGTTAGTCTTTGCAAACAGTTGCGACCCAGATTAAGTCTGACAGAATGTCTGGACCCAAACTGTTTGACCCTCTGGTAATGTTCCTAAAAGAATTTTTTGAAAAAGTTTTTTTTTTTGAAAAATGTCAGCAGACAACAACAAAAGCATGAAAAATTGTCCAGCATGCAAAGAATGAAATGCAATGAGTAAATCATTCTTTTACATTTCTGTCTCTAAATAAAAACTAATCATCTTTCAACTCAGTTGGGGTACTCAAAAGAACCATCTCAATGAGACAGCTCTTTTGAGCACCAAAAACATGTGTTTAAAATCAATGAAAAAAGTCAATAAGCAATGCTTATTAGATACCCCCGCACAGTAAGGGTCAGTGAAAAAACTTGGCAATTTATAGTTCGAACAAGGAGACCTTAGTTTTGATAAGAATATTTCAGTAGAATCTGTGCAAACAAAAATTATAAACTCCTTCATGCATATGTTCAATGTGTCTACAATAGGCAAAGTATCAAATTGCTCCATAAAAAGCTGTGGTAGGAGTTGATCGGCCCATAAAGGCACTGTCTATGCAAATACAAACACCTTATTAGGGAAAAATTGTCTAAGTTCTCACAGCTGTCATTTTGTTAAAAATTATTTTTTCTGAACTAAACTCCTTCATGCATATGTTCAATGTGTCTACATTGTATAGTAAAAGTATCAAATTGTTCCATCAAAAGCTGTGGTAGGAGTTGATTGGCCCGTGTATGGCCTATAATAGCATAAGCATAAAGCACTATATTAAAAGCCATTTAGAACTACAAAGGGAAATAACTCTGATAGAATTGGCCCCTAGCCCTTACTTTTTTGTCTAAAGTATTTGTCTTGCATATATGAACATGTTTGCAAGGTTTGATGAAAATCCAGCGATGACTCTTCGAGTTATTAAGGAAACAAAACGTTTCGGACGGACGCACGGACAACGTGAAAACAGTATACCCCCTACAAACAAAGTTTGCGGGGGGTATAAAGATAAGAAAACTAGACAATGTGCCCAGAGTGAGCACGTACACCACCGGGTCTGGCGCCACCATTTTTTTAATAAAAAGGGCCAAGTATGTAGGTTTGACTCCAGAGATTGCACTGTTATAATTGGGCCTGGTCGCAACAAAACCTGCCTTCGGGGTTTCCGACAAAGCAAGACTCAAACCAGTCTCCTCAGCTACAGACACTAGCAAGAAAACTGAAATTTCACTCGTAGCAAGTCTAGATATGATACTTTCCAATAAGAGAATAGCAAAGGTGCTGATCAGTGTTATTCTTAAACACCGAAGACAGGTTTTCTCGCGTCTAGGCCCATATGGTATATTGATATCATATCACCAAAATCAAATTTTTGATTGACCTGCAGGTGCTGGGGCATCATCCACATCAGTGGGCCCCCTTCCAGGTAACTGGCTAGCTGCACCCATAGCAGATCTCAACCTGATCTTCAGGACTGGGGCTCTTTTCTCACGGCAGTCCTTCTCCGTTAGTTTCTTCTATGTCAGCTTGGGCCTTCCTGCCCCCTGCCAGCCATCAACCTGTATATTACATGCTGTTCAGAATGCTCCACATGCCCAAGCCAGCAAAGCCTTCTCTCTCACAAAATGACAAAATGAGGTTCAGGTCCTCAAGCTCAAGCTTTGCCAGTAGCTCACTTGACCTTACTGTTGCCACATCCTTTGGCTTGATACTGCAGATCTGTCTGATCATGAACCTATCATGGCACTGCAAGCACTGCAGGTTTGTCTTGGTCAATGGACAAGTTTCACTGGCATGGAGCATGGCACTCCACACAAAAGAGCTGTGTTCATGGCCACGGGTCTTGTAAGAGAGGTGGTGGGTTGTGAGAACTGGTAGTAGCTCCCTGAACTTCTTCCAGACTGCTATTTCACAGCCTCAACCAGCAGAGAGCATGTCACCCAGAGTAGCAGAAGGAAGCTACCAGGACCAATCTGAACTTTTCTCTGTGGTCTGCCGTCAATAGGACGGGCATTTCCCATGCACACCTATAATCAGGATTTGGTATCAGCCGTTGTAGCCCACTGCATTTCTTATGCACCCAAAGTTTGCAACCATTGCAGTAGATGCTGCTGTTGCGTACTCCTGTACGACACAGCGCATGGGTATTCGCCTGAACTCTGCAAGAGGTCCAGGCCTGTTTCACAGATCATGACCTTTGTCTTTTCTGTATTTACCCTCAACCCCTTCTTCTCCATGGTTCCTTTCCATATCAAGATTTTCCTGACACATTCCTCTAGGGAGTCAGCAATGATGACAAGATCATCTGCATATACAAAATGTAGGTCCTCACAGGGAACATCAGCATAGAATTCACATGACAAGACTTTCAGCGCATAAAGTCAAAATTTTGGATTGATCTAAGTTTCAATAGCTATATGGTGTAGTGGAGTGGATAAACCACTTGCCTTGTAAACCAAGGGTTAGGGGTTCAACTCCCAGCTTCGTAAGTCTGTTGGTGGCCACATCTCCATAAAACCTTACATGTAGCTGTTGGTGGGATGTCAAACACAAACAAAAAACAACATATACAGGTACTATCATGCCAAATAATAATGAAATCCATCAAAGGATTACACCTATGTTTGACTTTTATATATGAAAAATCCCAATGTGTGAGCCTAGCCTCAAGTGCCTGCCCAGGGTCATCAAAGGGATTGAATATATATGAGCCACATTATGTGACTTCCATCAATGTGGTATTTTGACAAGTAGAGACACAGACAAGACTGTGCAGCCTCCTTTAAAGCTTAGAAACTGAGAATGCTGTTCAGTCAGTAGCTTAACAGTCATGAAATATTCAAGCGACTAGCAAAGGCTCTGATCAGTCTGGGCGTATGTGCAGGCTGATCAGAGCCTTTGCTGCACATACCACATTGTTGGAAATCTCATGTCACGGCTCATTTAGCTATAGAAACTTAGATCTATCCAAAATTTTGATTTTATATGAAAATTCTAAGGTGGTGGCCTTGACCTCAGGGTCACATCCTGGTGTGGGGATGGCCCAATCTCAAACCTTAGACATATCTAACTTCATGCCAAACATAAACAAAATTCATCAAATTGTCATGACCAGGTGTAATATAATATTTTGATCCGCCAAATAAGTGACAATAGGGTCATAATATTACATAATATATGACCCACAGGTCAATAAATAACTAATATTTTGACTACCTGACCCCATAAAAGCCCTCTTAACTGATTTTTTTTCTAAAAATTATTACAACTGGTTTCTTTTTCCTGTCAATACACTGTAGACAGTAGCCATGATTACCATTTTGTAATGGAAACATTCTCAAAGCCAAAGGTGGGTATAATACTACATGTATGCCTCTGCCATGTAATCATTTTTTTTTACCCCCACCTTTTTTTGAATAACTATATTTCTGGCTCCTTTACTGACCTTTAGCCTTTTTACCACACACTATGTGAAGCCCAAATGTGCAAGCAGAGGTCTTGATACCCCACCACTATAATTCACTACAATATAGTACATGTGTACACATTTAATGTTCTGCCGAAGCTGTGTTATAGTAAACAAATTTTAAAACATCACTGTATTTTTTATCTTTGGTGGGATAGTGTCCCATGAATTTTTATACAGTAAAACCTGTCTTAAGCCGCCACTCAAAAATAGACAAAACAAAGGTCTTAATGGCCAACGGTAGCTTAATGAAGGTCGAAAGTATTGCAAAATGCTCCCTTTGGAGCATTCTGCAATACTTTTGACTTGCATTAAGCGATAATTGGTCTTGAAAACCAATGTTTGGTCTTCTTTTTGAGTGGCCGCTTAAGACAGGTTTTACTATATATGTTTTTAACACTTATTCCTTGTTTTTAAACGACTATTCAGCTAAATGTTGAAGTAATGCCTACACAGTGATTTTATTTGGGATGCTACCTTTTCTTTCACGTTTCGGAAAATATATCATAAAAATTGGGAAAATACTGCTAAAATACATGAAATTAGAAAAAATCCAGATTGGGAATGACTTCCATATAAGGCGGTAAAAAATGGCCAAAAAAATTACTGCTACACCTAAGTAATTTCTCCGTAGATCACTACGAATTCTCCACTAAGGTAGATCTAAAAGCAGCCTGATCTGAACCTTCATTGTTTGTCTCTTGCCTTTTTTCCGGTAGCTGAGTTCATAAACTATAATATTGGGTATTGTTATATACCTTATAAGTGTTTACAATAGAAACTTGACGTGTTTCAATCGCTGACAGTTGTACGTTTCATCTAAATTTAACGTGTCGCAATGCGACAAATCACTGTGCGCGGGCTTCAATCCCATTACAACATGGCAGCAGAGGGCTGCAACGCCGTTACAGCCCGCTCAAGGACATCGTCTGCAAGTTAAGATTTATCGTCGCTATTATTTTATGGACAAATGACCAAACTATTTCAAATACCATAAAATTCGCTCCTTTATCATATCGGACTGGCGGCAATCGAAAACGCTCTGAACAATCGATGAACGCGGTTCACAAATCGCTAGAAACAGTGTTTTCGAAAGCGTTTTGTCGCCAGTCGGGCGACAAACGGCAATCAAAAACTATGTTTTAACGATCTTAGATCTACGTCCGTCGATAGTATTAACGTTTTCGATTGCCGCCTATCTTAAGTGTTTATTGAATATAGGCCTACTGAATACGCAGCCAAACCAATCCAAAACAATGGCTACTAGAAATAATTTACTGTCGGGCTGCAAACGGCATTCAAAAACTCTGTTTCTAATGATCCTAGATCTACGTTGTCGATAGTATAAACGTTTTTGATTGCCGCATATCTGAAAGGTTTATTGAATATAGGCCTACTGAATACGTAGCCAAACCAATCCAAAATAACGGCTACTAGGAATAGTTTACTGTCGGGGTACAAACGGCAATCAAAAACTCTGTTTCTAACGATCTTAGATCTACGTTTGTCGATAGTATAAACGTTTTCGATTGCCGCATATCTGAAGTGTTTATTGAATATAGGCCTACTGAATACATAGCCAGAACAATCCGAAACAAGGGTTACTATGAATAATTTAATACATTTTTCATATTTCTGTTGAAAAAAAGAAATTTGTTTCCATACCAGATATGCGGCAAATGAAAAGTCTCTTAACAATTGACGAACGCGGATCAGAAATCGCTACTACCAGTGTTTTTGATTGCCAATGGTCGCCATTCGGGCGACTTATGGCAATCGAAGAGTCTGTTTCTAACTATTTTTGGTCTACGTTCGTCGATAATATTGACGTTTTCGATTGCTACCAATCCGGTGTGAATTCGTTGTACGCTTCATTATGTTACGGTGGACATTTCTGCATACAATTGAATAACATTATTTGGAACTGCTTGTGCTTGAAAGGAAGGTATATAACAATGACGATATAACATTCTTTTCCGTATAGTAACGTTTGCCAAGCCCGAGTGTGATAATGTGTTGCAGCCCGAACCGCTTCCGCTTTACGGAAAAGAATGTTTTATCCTCTTATTATAGCCCGTCAAAATATAAGAGAGGTAAATGATAAAGATATCTCAACAAAAAAAACTGTCAAGTTATCCCTCTTGGTTCATTATTACGAGTGATATGGGCCTCATCGGGAGAAAACCTTCCGATCAACACTCAAACCAGTCTGCTCAGCTACAGAGACTTTGCATGCAGCAAGCTAAGACATTATACTTTCTGGAGAGCAAATAACAAAGGTGCTGACCAGACTGTGCATATGCGCAGGCTGGTCTGCACCTTTGTTGTTCCCATGCAACAAAGTCAGTTTTTCTTGTGATTTGTGCTTTTTGCACACAAAATACAGCGTTGGACTGTTTATAAATAATCTAATTAGAGCCTTCAGTAAGAGTCCATGCTGCACTGTTTGCATATATCCCACAAAAAGGACGCTAGGTTTATACATGCATAGGTTAATACAGGGGTGTGGAAATAGTAAATTTTTCTACTTGTCCAAGGACAAGTTTATGGCCATAATGTACTTGTCCAAAGAAAATTTTACTTGTCCGATAGTACAGATTAGCTTTCTGTGCTAAAACAATTTACACTTTCGAAAACAGTATGAAACCATGCAGATATCAATACTCTTGTAAACAGTGTAGAACCAGATCAGCTGGCTTCTGAAGAAGCCAGCTGATCAGGATCCACATTGTTTTCAATGTAATATGTGAACTCATAATAATTAATCAAAATATGAAATACAAAATTTTATTAACTTTATTGCACTTGTCCAAGGACAAGTAAATTGAATTTTTCAACTTTTCCTGAATGAAATGGGACCAGGTCTGACAAGTTGGGCATGGCATTTCCACAGCCCTGGTTAATACATGTTTAAAAAAACAACTTACCTTGCTCTGTGGTTCTGTCAGGATCTATGCTGCTTCTATCTTTGTTCAATGAAGAAATGGACTCCTGTTGGAGGGACAACCCATGATACTTTTCAAACCTCTGTTCATCCTAGAATAAAAAGGTACATGTCCTCTATGACCAAGAACCGAAAAATACCATAAATGGAGTATTTGCCAACTACAAGTTGAACGATCCATTGACTATGTAACACACCATATTAAACTATTTAAGCGCAAAATCATGATCTCAAAGGTACATGTACAAACTGAGTATTTTTGTTGTTGTTTAAACTCTAAAAAATTCGGAATTCCAGCCAACAAAGTGATGTAATTCTTCCAGGTAAAGCTCAACTAGCCTGCTCTGAAAAAAGACTAAGACATAATAATTTTATTGAAATTTTGCATGATGTGGAACTAAGAAATTTTTAATCATAACTAGCATCTTTCTTTTATACTCTCTAGAAAATACAATATCTAGTTATCATAACTACTGTGCTTTCAGGCTTAACGTGACGCCCGTTTTTGCCATTTATTCCTTAAATTGGTATTTTAATTGAAAAATAAACTACAGAAATGAATATTGATATAGACAGCGTAATTAGAACTTTTCTCACTTAAGTATGAGCTTTTATAATGGCTGGTATTAGATGGAATTTCTGCACGTCTTTGTTCCTCCACTTTGAATCAGTCCCCAAGTGTACCTTGTTAATATATAAATAAATTGCCAATCAGTAGTTTAAAATTCATGCGTTATGCTTACGATTACTAATATAGAGGCGCAAATGGGTATTTATCTTGATGAAAAAGACTAAGTTATTCTGAATTGTAGGGCATTTGGGCCTTAGTTCAAAATAAGGGATGCTCACAAAAATAAGTTTTAGTTACGCGGTATACATTTACATCCACATGCTAAACGTTGACCGTATAAGTATGGATTAAAATTGTTAAATAAAAGAAAAACGAGGGTCACTTCATACCTGGAAATACAGTAGCATCTTTGATTTATACTCTCTAGAAAATACAATAGCTAGTTATCATAACTAGCATCTTTGATTATACTCTCTGGAAAATACAATAGCTAATAACTATTGTATTTGCTAATAGCTATTGTATTTTCTAGCTCTCTAGAGTAAAAATCAAAGATGCTAGCTATGTTACTTTCCAGAGAGCAAAAATCAAAGATGCTCACTATGTTACTTTCCAGAGTGCACAGATCAAAGATGCTAGCTATGTTACTTTCCAGAGAGCAAAAATCAAAGACTGATCAGATGGTATAGATGTGCAAGCTGGTCTACCCATGTAATACAAATGCAACAGTGGCCCATAATTACTTTTATTTGCTTGAATAGCCACACTCTGATCAGTTGCCATGAATGCGAGGGTGGGATACAAAATCTATTTGAGGACGAGGCTTGCGGAGTGGTGACAAACGGTGATCCCGAGGGATGGATTTTCATATCCCACCCTCACACAAATAATGGATTCTTTTTCTTGCTCACCATTGACTTTTTATTTTATGTAAGCTTCAAGAAGTCTGCAATATCACACAGTGACCTCACACTGACTAAACATTGACGACCATTTGTATGATTTCCAATACAACCAATGACCAGTCCTCTCATGACAGTCCAGGGACCAAGCTGGCCCAAAATTTTAGGGAGAAGTGACTTCTCCCTGCAGGAAAATTAGGGAGAAGTGACAGTCAGATAGGGAGAAGTTATAGCGCAAAATTACGGCATTTTCTGTCAATTAAGAAGCAAATTAGCCATTACACATACTATTGCCAGTTAATTTAAGGAGAAAATTGATGCAGTGGTAGTATGTCACCACAGCTTGCATTTGTGTGGATCAGTATCCCTAAAAAAAAAAAAAAAAAAATTTTTTTTTTTTTTTTTTAGGGAGACTCCCACTTCTCCCTGGGTCCCATTTAGGGCGAAATTTCGGCCCCTAGGACGACTATCTCGCCCTAGTCGCCCTCTAGCTTGATCCCTGCAGTCTGGGTAAGATTACAAATTCTGACCCAGGTTAAAATCTCAGATATTCTTATCCCATGTGCAAGAATATAAGAATCCAGCATGAGTGTTAGGGTAGGATTGAAAAATCCGTCCCTAGATCGCCGTTTGGCATCATGAGACTTGCAGAGTGATGATAAACGGTGATCCTGAGGGACAGATTTTTCTATCCTACCCTCATACGAAGAATTGATTCTTTTTCTTGCTCATCACTGTTTTTTTTATTTATTTATTTTAAAATAAGCTTCCAGAAGTCCCTTAATACGCTAAGATGCAATTTCACATGATGTGATGATGTTACTTGACGTCCTGGGTAAGATAGCATGGATAAGATTAGGGGTGACTATTGTGGCCAAATATGACTATTGGGATAGTATTGACATTGCAGGAAGTACCATTGCGATACTATTACTATTGTGGACTACCATTGCAATACTATTGCGATACTATTGTCTGAAACATTGATGCTTGTTTGAAGGAGAAAATTAAGAATACGGTATGACTTTTCTGCGTGTATGGGTACCAATTTTCGTATGGAAACAACAGAAAAATTTCAGCATATTGTTGAAGTTCACTTATCTTGCTGAAATGATTGGGATGCAACAACATATACATTCTATTGCCATTTAACTTTCTTTTTGTGTCCAACCAAACGACTTTAAAGTGAAAATCCCTATGTCTAAAAACTATTGTAACCATTGCGATAGTGAAAAGACTATTGCCGATACTATTGACATTGCCACTTTCCTATTGATGCAGTAACATTGCCTAGGTTACTATTGCGATATATCGATAGTTCGATGTATTGTTACATCCCTAGATAAGATAAGATTTTCTATCCAAGGGTAAAATCTCAGATATCCTTATCTGGTGTGCAAGAATATACCATTCTTAAGACTTTCCCCACTATTCACACGACAATTGTCATCTGCTCGCCCTTCTGCTCATGCACTTTAGTGGCCCTTATTGCAAACAATTTGAATACAGATCAGACTGCCTTTTTAAGAGCAGTCTGATCAGGGTTTATAATGGTTGCTTTGCACCCTTACTTACTTCCATATAAATTTAATCTGGACTGCATTTAAATATACAGTAAAACCTGTCTTAAGCGGCCACTCTAAAAGACGACCAAAAATTGGTTTTCAGGACCCATTGTCGCTTAATGCAGGTCAAAAGTATTGCAGATTGCTGCCCTTGGAGCATTCTGCAATACTTTCAACCTTCATTAAGCTACCACTTGTCATTAAGACCTTTGTTTTGTCGATTTATGAGTGGCCCCTTAAGATAGGTTTTACTGTAATACAGTATGCAACAGGCATACATGTAAGAAGCCGGCAGCATTTTCTGGACAAATACAACTACAGTTAAACCTGTGTAAAACGGCCACTCAAAAATAGACAAAATAAAAATCTTAATGACAAATGGTACATGTAGCTTAATGAAGCTGGAAAGACTTTAAGTATTCTGCAATACTTTTGACCTGCATTAAGCGATAATTGGTGTTGAAAATAGAGGATCTTACATGAGTGCTCATGTTTTATTGAATTTATTAAACGAGTTGAGGAAAAGAGATAAAATGCGAGGCTTGCCGAGCATTTTATCTCTTTTTCGCAACGAGTTTAATAAATTCAATAATACAAGAGCACGAATGTTAGATTCTATTTATCATATGACAAAATTTGAAATCTCATTTCTGGCGTAAAAACGTTATAATTTTGTCATTATGATCGCAACGTTATTATGGACGTCATAAAGTTTCCCGTAAATCGATAAACCACTAGTGGTTTACAGATTTTATTGCATGACGTTATTTCACTCCCAGACGCGACGTCATGTGATAAACCAATTTCCAGTCTTCTGAGACTTAGTGAATGTCGAAAGTATTGCAGAAGTATATGCAATACTTTTGACCTTTCATGACCAATTATCGCTTTATGCAGGTCAAAAGTATTGCAGAATGCTCCTCTGCAATACTTTCGACCAGCATTAAGCTACCATTTGTCATTAAGATCTTTGTTTTCTCTATTTTTGAGTGGCTGTTTTACACACGTTTTACTGTATTTCTCAACCAAATTATACATTGTGTGTAATACAAATATGAAAATAGTTGTTTCAATGAGATAGTTCTTTTGAGCACCACAACAGGGATCAAGCTAGGGGGCGACTAGGGTGAAATAGTCGACCTAGGGGCCGAAAGTTCGCCCTAAATGGGACCCAGGGAGAAGTGGGAGTCTCCCTAAAAAATTTTTTTTTTTTTTAGGGAGACTCATTTTCATTCTGTCACCACACAAATGCAAGCTGTGGTGACATTATCAGACATCTACTACCACTGCATTGTGTTTCTCCTTCCATTAAATGGCAATAGTATGTGTAATGGCTAATTTGCTTCTAAATTAACAGAATATGTCGTAATTTTGCACTATAACTTCTCCCTATCTGACTGTCACTTCTCTCTAATTGTCCTGCAGGGAGAAGTCACTTCTACTTAAAATTCTGGGCCAGCTTGGTCCCTGCACAAGGATGGAAATGAAAATGGTTCCATTATTAATAAATTTAACCTCAAAAGGTAACCTATTTGGATGTATAATTTATGTACTACCCTTCTCAATTTTTATCCTGTTAACCAGCAGGATTCCAGCTGCAAGCAAGTATTTTCAATCAGTGAAAAACATTGTGGATCCTGATCAGATGGATTCATCAGAAGCCAGCTGATCTGGATCTACAGTGTTTACAAAAATTAATAAATAAGGGTTCAGGAGGGCAATGGTTACAGTAACAGAATTAAAAAAACACACACATCCAAAACAATAAAGGAGCTATTAAAATGTATTTTGTCTTGTTCTCATCAAGGGAGATAAATTTGCAAATTGATTTTTTCCAATATGGAAGTCCAAGTTTCACTGTTCTTCAGGAGGGGACAAAATACCCATGTCCTAAAAATATTGTGGGACAGTGTAGAGTTTGGGCGTGAGGACCAAAATGGGGATATACAACGAACAGCCACTGCCATGCAATGACCTTAGCCATCAGAAACTTTCCACATTGGTTAAAAAAAACTCTCCATGGACTAGTATTCATCTTGTATTTAAACCTTGTGACATTTTCTAAACTGCAAGGCTGAAAACAACCATCTAAAATCATAAACTATAAATGTCACAAATTTTTAAAAAGTATCAGATGTTTCCAGAATGTTTAAAAGGCAGTACCCATAGAAAATATAATTTTGTGACATCATTACATGTTAGACATGATGTCAAACACTGTAAAACAGCACAGGCAATGACAGGCTCAGGTAAAATGCAAAGTTTTCAGCATCACAATCAATCATTTCTTTTTGATTAATTAAAATTCTATGGTGAACTGTAAAGTGAACTTTCTTAACACACTTTACTTTAATGCGTCAAGGCCATCATCACGTGCGACCCCAAACTTTAAAACAACACGTGGCCGAAATTGATGTGCGCGGTCTCTTTGATCTTAAAAAGAATCATGCTGTCTTTGCCCTTGGCGTCAGCTGATATAATTAGCAGACGTTTTGTGAATTGACCAGGCCCAGCAAAAAAATTAAATAAAATGGGAATTCAAACTGTTTGAAACTCTGATATGGGCGGAGACCTCGGACCCAGTATGTTTATTAGGTCCGAGGCGGAGACAGAGGAGGCAGGGGGTCCGGACCTCCCCATAAAAATCATTGCCATTTGTTTCCTAGAACTTCAAGAAAAACTGGTACGAACCTCCCTCGAGAAGCAATTCGACCCCCCCCAGAAGTCCCTGAATACGCTAAGATGCAATTTCACATGATGTGATGATGTTACTTGACGTCCTGGGTAAGATAGCATGGATAAGATAAGATTTTCTATCCAAGGGTAAAATCTCAGATATCCTTATCTGGTGTGCAAGAATATACCATTCTTAAGACTTTCCCCACTATTCACACGACAATTGTCATCTGCTCGCCCTTCTGCTCATGCACTTTAGTGGCCCTTATTGCAAACAATTTGAATACAGATCAGACTGCCTTTTTAAGAGCAGTCTGATCAGGGTTTATAATGGTTGCTTTGCACCCTTACTTACTTCCATATAAATTTAATCTGGACTGCATTTAAATATACAGTAAAACCTGTCTTAAGCGGCCACTCTAAAAGACGACCAAAAATTGGTTTTCAGGACCCATTGTCGCTTAATGCAGGTCAAAAGTATTGCAGATTGCTGCCCTTGGAGCATTCTGCAATACTTTCAACCTTCATTAAGCTACCACTTGTCATTAAGACCTTTGTTTTGTCGATTTATGAGTGGCCCCTTAAGACAGGTTTTACTGTAATACAGTATGCAACAGGCATACATGTAAGAAGCCGGCAGCATTTTCTGGACAAATACAACTACAGTTAAACTTGTGTAAAACGGCCACTCAAAAATAGACAAAATAAAGATCTTAATGACAAATGGTACATGTAGCTTAATAAAGGTGGAAAGACTTAAGTATTCTGCAATACTTTTGACCTGCATTAAGCGATAATTGGTCTTGAAAACCAATTTCCAGTCTTTTGAGACTTAGTGAAGGTCGAAAGTATTGCAGAAGTATATGCAATACTTTTGACCTTTCATGACCAATTATCGATTTATGCAGGTCAAAAGTATTGCAGAATGCTCCTAGGGGAGCATTCTGCAATACTTTCGACCAGCATTAAGCTACCATTTGTCATTAAGATCTTTGTTTTCTCTATTTTTGAGTGGCTGTTTTACACACCTTTTACTGTATTTCTCAACCAAATTATACATTGTGTGTAATAAAAATATGAAAATATACTGAGGGAAAAAAAATTAGCAATATACTTTGAGGATTCACAGATTAAAAGAAATAGGACTTTTACTTTCATAGTGTCAAAAATATATGTTGACAAAAGTTCACAAGTACGATAACATCAACAGGTTGTCATTTCACATAATGTAAAGTCTGATTTTATGCCCCCTTGCTAAAACAGCTTATCTGGCAATGGTGCGAATAGTTTTCGACTAAAAGTTTAAATTTTCTGTCAAATGTTTAGATCCAAAACCAAGAAAGAAACGGTTTAAAACTGATTGTTATGTTCACCATTTTCGTACAGTTTTTAATTTAAAATCGTATTTGTCCAAATTACCTCCCTTTCAATTGAATAACGTTTGAAATTAATATGCTCAGCAGATCAAATCCTAACGATGAAGTTTGGTTTTGTTTCTTTTGACCACTTGCGGGTAGCCATTAGGTCATTTTCAAACAATCGACATGTTTGCGAAACTGCCAATTAAAAAGATCTAATGTTTCAAAGATCGCCTATCGGAAATCCCATTATAAATAATTGCTAAACTTTTTTCCCTCAGTATAGTTGTTTCAATGAGATAGTTCTTTTGAGCACCACAAAGATGGAAATGAAAATGGTTCAAATATTAATAAATTTAACCTCAAAAGGTAACCTATTTGGATGTATAATTTACGAGGGATGATCCAAAAGTTCTGATCGTTACCTTGTAGCTTTGTCCAGATATATTTTTGAAAGGCATACTATGCACCATTCAAAAGAATGAGTTTATACCTTTATAATGATGCTAATATTGTATCGCTGTACTGTTTCGTTTAATAATTACAGCACATTATATATGGTCCACTCCATACCACTGGCCTGTTTTCGTGTTATAGAATTTTAAAAGTATTTGAATCTGTATCTTTCAAGCCTGGGATCTTTAAAACCACAAAATAAATTTGCATTGTATTTCTACCATTTGTTACTCATAATATCTATTCAAATGTTAGAATGTTGACAGGTTGCGTCGATTCAATATTTAAAGCACAACACGCAATTCTAATGACGTCATTGAAATTGACAACCACGTCATTTTGAATACCTTGCAGAATTTTCAGTTTGGAGAATATTCGATTTTTGTCTGTCAATTTGGACTCAAAACATGCCGAACCTAATATCGGCAAAATATTTAAGACCAATATTATATTATTTTCATACAAAACATCTTAATCTTATTTGAAAAGTTTCAAAAAAATTTTTTTACCAAAAAAGTGATTGATTTTAGATAAGGTTTTTCAAAATTTTTATTGGTTTCAGACGAATGCTTTGTGCTCAATTTAAACCCATATTGCATCATTTTACGATATAGTGTACCTTGGGACAATTGATTGGGTTTTATTTTTAGATAAGCACATGTAAATTTGTGTACCACCGAATATTGACCTATTTTGTGGACTCGGTTTAATTTTTTAATGTTGGTTGCTATCAGTCTCCGACGATACCGACTATTTATATATTGCTTCAGACAGAAGTTAGTTCATCTAAGTTTGCTTAAATTATTTTTTACCTTTAATACAGCTGTTGTTACGGCAGAATGGGCAGGTCATAACTTCAAATGGTCCAAAATTTGATTATAGCTGAGAGTTGCATAACCATATTTTCAAGGGCCTAGAAAATCGAGATCATATAGAAAGTTCGCCATATTGACAGGACATAGTGGCTTACGGATGAACATTGAGCAGCCATGAAAACAAATTGCTGAGACTGCTCTTGACTGAATTGTGAGGTCTCAATTATGCACAGTCTGCTTGATAGGTCAGTGCATTTAGGGTATGGCTGCTTCGGGGTAGATTTCTGGTCGCTCCTTCAAGTTACACAAAACTTGTCAGAGCAGTGTATAGACAAAGAATGTATTTGTATTTGGTGCAATTTTCAGGCATGTCACATTACTGGCTACGGAGATATTGCACCAGGATCAGAACTTTAGGCTCATCCCTCGTATGTACTACCCTTCTCAATTTTTATCCTGTTAACCAGCAGGATTCCAGCTGCAAGCAAGTATTTTCAATCAGTGAAAAACATTGTGGATCCTGATCAGATGGATTCATCAGAAGCCAGCTGATCTGGATCTACAGTGTTTACAAAAATTGATAAATAAGGGTTCAGGAGGGCAATGGTTACGGAATAAAAAAAAAACACACATCCAAAACAATAAAGGAGCTATTAAAATGTGTTTTGTCTTGTTCTCATCAAGGGAGATAAATTTGCAAATTGATTTTTTCCAAAATGGAAGTCTAAATTTCACTGTTCTGCAGGAGGGGACAAAATACCCATATCCTAAAAATATTGTGGGACAGTGTAGAGTTTGGGCGTGAGGACCAAAATGGGGATATACAACGAACAGCCATTGCCATGCAATGACCTTAGCCATCAGAAACGTTCCACATTGGTTAAAAAACTCTCCATGGACTAGTATTCATCTTGTATTTAAACCTTGTGACATTTTCTAAACTGCAAGGCTTAAAACAACATAGGTAAATATTTTCTTACCCAACAGTTTTAACATATGTTTTGGGTGCTCAAAAGAACCATCTCATTTAGACGGTTCTTTTGAGTACCCACAACATACGTTTTGGTTGAGAAATAAGAAAATTAATTTTTGGTACACACTTTTAACTAAAGGCCTGCTTGTTATACCCGCTTTTTCGTAAGAAAAATAGGGTATTTTAATTTCGTACCAAAGTCAGTCCGTCGTCCGTCCGTCCGTGCGTCTGTCTGTCTGTCCGTCCGTCACGTTTCTTGTAATTGTATCTTCTCCTAAACCGTTGGACGTAGCAACTTCAAACTTTGTAGGTGCATAGATCACATGATGTAGAGGGTACTGGGTGACATTTCGTGTGACCTTGACCCTAAGGTCAAGGTCAAAGGTCAAATAATGTATTTTCTTGTAAACGCATCTCCTCATAACCTTTTCGAAGTAGCAACTTCAAATTTTGGCTGTGCATAGGTCACATGATGTCAAGGTTACTGGGCGACGTTTTGTGTGACCTTGACCCCAAGGTCAAGGTCAAAGGTCAAATAATGTATTTTCTTGAAAAAAGCATCTCCTCATAATGTTTTGGAAGTAGCAACTTCAAGTTTTGCCTGTGCATAGGTCACATGATGTTGAGGGTACTAGGCAACACTTCATGTGACCTTGACCTTGGGGTCAAGGTCAAATACCCCAAGGTCAAATAATGTATTTTCTTGTAGATGAATCTTTACCTGAACCATTGGACATAACAACTTCAAAGTTTACAGGTGCATAGGTCACATGATGTGGATGGTAATGGGCAACATTTTGTGTGACCTTGACTCCAAGGTCAAGGTCATATAATTTACTTTCTTGTAAATCCATCTGCTCCTAAATTGTTGGACGTAGCAACTTCAAATTTGGCAGGTCATATGATTTGGATGGCACTGGACAACATTTTGTGTGACCTTAACAACTAGGTCAAGGTCATATAATGTATTTTCTTGTAAATGCATCTCCTCCTTAACCATTGGACATATCAACTTCAAACTTCACAGGTGCATAGGTCACATTATGTAGAAGGTACTAAGCTACATTTTGTGTGACCTTGACCACAAGGTAAAGGTTATAGGTAAAAAAGCGGGTATTTGCGATGGTGTACCATGGACTGCTGCTCTAGTATTCATCTTATTTTTAAACTTTATGACATTTTCTTAACTGCAAGGCTGAAAACAACCATCTAAAATCATAAATGTCACAAATTTTGAAAAGTATCAGATGTTTCCAGAATGTTTAAAAGACAGACACAGGGTTTTCCCTCACTTTTGTATTTCAGGAGTCCTTGGGACTCCCATCTGTTGTTTTTGAGAGTCCTTTGACAAATTTCAAGGATCCCATGTGAAAATGTATAGCCAGTGGCATTAAAACAGAAGGTAAAAAGGGAGCTGTCTAAAATTTTAGAATTGCTACTACCCCGTGTGGCAATTGGTTGCTTTTGAAAGCATAAATGCGGGAATCAGAGTTCTCGCAAGCAGTGTTGGTACAAAAAGTTACTTTGCATAGGAGCAGCTTACAATATATATAAAAGTTGATTTCAAATAAAATAGGTTTAGCTTAACTACCTATTTTTTTAAAATAAATCCCAAACTTTCCATTGATGTAACACCATTAATCTGTAATCAAAAACCCCCTTTTGATATATAATTCGCTAGAACAATGATGTCTTACTCAATCAAGTTGGCATCAAAGTGAACCATTCAATAATAATCTTAGATTATTGAAATAAAGGGAGCTCACTCATCTAAAACGTTTGGACAACGTATAAGTGTCGATCGTTTTTTCTGACAGAACAGACTTTAGTGAGCCGTTACATTTAAAAGATATCTTGCAGCTATTATGTAAGTATGTGAGAAGGATAAATTTACACATCTCTGTTAGAAAATATCGGGGAATTTGCCTTTTCTAAAATAGATTTGTGTGAGGTTGCCTGCTGTAGAAAGAAGAATATTCCAAAAATAGATTTCACCGTAAACAAATTGCGAAATCAAAAGTGAATTCTCCAAATTTTATGCAGGAATTACTCTTAAGAACGTAATCATTTATTCTTTCTTCACTTCTTAACAAATTATTGCCAGTCCCAAAGGACGCACATGATGATTTCTTGGGGGTCACAAGCTTGTTTTTGAGAGTAAAAGACACAATATCCTGCGTCCGGGAAAACCCTGCAGACATACCATAGAAAATATAATTTAGTGACATCATTGTATGTTAGACATGATGTCAAACACTGTAAAATAGCACAGGCAATGACAGGCTCACAAGGTTGGCAATCGACCGGTCAATATGCAGTGTTGTGCCTAGAGCGCGGCATTGCGGGATTCCCGCGATTTTACCGCCGATGTCCCTTAAAAACGCACCCAGCGCGGGCCTAAGGGCGCACATCGAAAATCTGCTTATTATTTTTCGCTGTTTTCTACTATTTCCGTATTTAGTGTAACCTAATAAAGGGAAGTAACTAGCACAGTCCAATACACAACAACAATGGCTGAAAACTCGAATTTCATAGCAGAAGGCCAGAAAAAAAAGCTATTTTAATATAGAAATAGTAAATTTGCTGGTGAATTCAAAACTAGGGCACCAGCAGAAACTACCTCACTGTCATCTACACCCCTTTTTGAGCCAAATCTATCGACATCGAGCTCAAATTTAAATAAAAAATGAACAGAAATTTCCGGATAACTATTCAATTTAGCAGGTAAAAATTTGAAAGATTTGGTGTGTCCCCCAGAATTTGTAAATGTCCCCCTGAAATTTAGGTAGAGGGACACCTGTGTCCCCCAGAAATCTTGACCTAGGCACAACACTGAATATGCATATTGACCAGACCAGTGGTCATAACTGGTATTAACCGGTCATTACTGGTCAATTGGTGGTCAATTGGTCGATTGAAAAAAAACATGGTAGATGTGAAGATACTTAGCATTAGTTATCCCTATTTACTGGACTCTATAAACAGACTTAAAAGATAAAACAGGCTTTATTGAAAATGTGTTTCATGAGTTGCTATTGCTTAAAAATGTATCTATAATTAAATAGACAATAAAACAAACAAAAATGAATGTCAATTGTCAATAGTTTGAAACCTTCAGCCTCAATCAAACTAAATCATTACCACAACCTTCAGTTCAGACTTAAGACTTGAACTTATTTTCTATTATTCATTAATAAAAAAAGGTAAAGCAAATGCAAGCAATGAAATTAATAAATTTTAAAACTAGCTTTTTCAATCATACTTTTTTTAATCAGTGACTTATTTTAAAAATGAAAGAAAGTACAAAAATCAATCAATACTTCAAATTGATCATCAAAGGGCTCATCATGTACCAATTAGTCTTTGCTCTATTAGTTAAAATGCATGTTGAATTGGCTTCTCACCTGAGAAGACAAAGCTGTGAAAAGTGTAAAGAAAACACTAAATGTTGAAGGAGTTAGAAAATGGTCAAAATACTGGGCATGTCTCTCAGACCAAAGAAGGTGTGTCCAGTTTATTAGACCTATCCAATCACTGAGCTTAAAATGCTTTGGCTGAATTACTGGCATCTGTGTTAATATAGAGGTGTGAAAGTGTGGTTATTCTGTTATCTGCTGTTATCAGTTACCTTAATAATTTAACCAGTGTCATAAATTTATAAAAGTTATTGTCTCAAAATGATGAAAAAAGACCCTGTTATGCTGTATGGTTATTCTATTCTGTCCTTGGGGATTAAAAATAGATAAGTGTTAGGTGCCTGGACTGTAATGCAGAAGCCAGTGCTAAGGTAAAAAGTGCCCTTGGCTGGGAAGAAACAGTATTTTATTCTTTTTTTAATAAATATTAGGTAAAACCTGACCTAAATTAATATCTCAATCTATCACCAAAATGGCCATTTAAAAATTTCAATCGACCACCCAGAGTCATATTGACCAGTATTGACCACTTTTTGGCATATTGACCGGGGCGGTTTTAACCGGTTAAAACCACCGGTTAAAACCAGGGGTGGTTTCGACCGCCCAACCTTGCATGCTCAGGTAAAATGCAGTTTTCAGCATCACAATCAATCATTTCTTTTTGATTAATTAAAATTCTATGGTGAACTGTAAAATGAACTTACTTAACACCCTTTACTTTAATATATTTTGCTGTGTATTGCAAACCAGAAACATAAAATTGTGTCTGTAAAAATATTGAGTTCCCTCCTTTTTCTGCATGACAAAGCTATTTGAGATAAGTATCATTATTTCACTAGCGAAGTTTCCACAGGGCTTCAGATTTTTTTCAAGATTGGTGGGCCGAAGTGACCCATGGAGCAAAAAATGGTGGGTCGTTTTCTGACATGATGTGCACAAGCATATCAAACTAACCACAGTTGTCTTGACAGTTGCCTACACACTGACACAGACACTTGTATGCATATATGTATATTGACTGCTGATTATATAGTAAACCCTGTCTAAAGCGGCCACTCAAAAAAGAAGACAAATTATCACTTAATGGGTTAATACAGGTCAAAAGTATTGCAGAATGCTCCAAGCAGAGCATTCTGCAATACTTTTGACCTTCATTAAGCTACCAGTTGTTATTAAGACCTATGTTTTATCTTTTTTGAGTGGCTACTTAAGACATGTTTTACTGTACTGACTACCTACATGTACAAAATGTACTTTCTGTTTTGTGGAGTTTGTAGACTCACTGTAAGATGATTAATTTTATAAAAATGAGATTTTTTCACATCGAAAAAGGATTGGTCCATTGGGCCCGCTGCCTTGGAAAGTGATGGGCCATATTTTAATATTATGGGAAAATGACCCAGGCCCACCATAAATCCAAAGGCCTTTTCCAGTCATTTGATATATACGTACTGTCTGGAGGCCTGGTTTAGAGGTTATTTTATCTGGATGTAATTTTCAGCAAAGGCAACTTTCCTAGATTTGCGTAGTCCCTATATATGCATATTTTCACAACATTATAAACAGTGATCAATGAGGAACTTTTCTTATGACTTCTTAGTCAAGATTCTATAGATCTAATGTCTGGTATTTACCAAACATTTGTTCTAAATCTTACCTGGCTTTCATCTTCGGGAGCACTGTCATACATTGCAGGAGCCTTCTGCATCCAGTTGTACTTTCTAAGCTCCATAGGTAGACCCATCCTTTCAAATTCTGCATACTGTTGCATAAGGCTGTAGGCGCAAGATTTACAAACTGCAACCATTTGGCCATCATCCATTATCAGAGAATCTGGTGCAGCCTTATGCTCTTTCAGAAAGTGGAATTTTTCAGTTGATAGACTTCGTAGATATTTCCTCTCACACACCACAGCACAGACATAGCATGAATAGTTAAGCATGACATATTTCCGCAACCATCTATTGCTATCAGCTGGATTTGTTGACTGCTCAAATTCTGACCACTGCTTCATGAGAGTGTGATAACAAATATTACAGGCTGTTACACTACCTTCCTCTGTTATAGGATCAGCTTTAGGAGCTGGTTCACAGCTAGTCAAGAATGGGAAAAAAGGTTCCACCCTTGCATTAGTATGCTTTGCCTCATGTCGAGCAGGGTATGAGCATAAGTGGTGCATTTTGTTTATCAAACATCTTTCTCCACAAAGAAAACATACCTTTTTTGGCATCACACTAACCTGTTGTAAAGGATGAGGCACAGTTCTAACACCCCCTGTTGAGTCACATACAGATGTTTTTGAATCTATACAGGCATCATGAAACTTCAAAGGACTATTTGAGAGAGACTCTGATGAAGCATGTGCTGTAAGGCTGGAGTTTGAAGAATCCATGACAGGGGCAATTGCCAAAAGACCTTGTGTTGTTGGGAAAACTGAGGAAACAGAATCTTGGCTTTTTTGCAAAGGGCTAGCCATTGATATCTGTATGTTCAGTGGTTTTACAGAATCACTATCTGAAGTCTTCGTTGCTTTATCTATTTCTTGTGAAGATCCCTTTACAGCCAAGAAATGAAGGGAATAATTGCGATGATATAAAGGCACCCCTTCCATCTCTTGCACTTGCCACTGATAGCTCAAACTACCATAGCATTTAACACAAGCAAACACTGATCCATCTGGGCGTAATGGTTCCGCACCCCTGGGTCTTTCTAGTTCACGGATAAAAGGAAAAAACATAACTACAGATGAGGGACTTTTAGGAGGTAAGGTGTTTAAAAGTCCTGCATTTTCCACATTGTTAGAAATTCCACAGATATAGCAAATAAAACTTGATCTTTCATTATCTTTAACAGTTTTACAATCAGATATTGTGTCAGTTGGAACATTTTTAAATGACTTTGTCGGTGTCTTGTATGTTCTCAAAGAAACTGGGGTTCCTGACATCTCATATGCTTGCCATTGCTGATACAAAATATTTTTACAATGACCACATGCTTTAACTTGACCTGAACTTGTAATAAGATCTGTTCCTGGATATGGTTTAACTGTTCCTAAAATTGGAAAATAAGGCTCATTGATATTTTGTTGAACAATGTCAATATGACTACAATAAGACAAAGGATGTTGTTGTCCACAAACATAACAGATAAAGCTCCTAGAATCTTTACTAGGTTCTGTATAAGAGTTTTTGGTTATACTATAATGTTCCATTTCTTTCTTTGGTGTTGACAAATCAAGTGCTGAATCAACAAATGGGTTTGGCGTTATGTCAGAAACTTTTTCATTTGTGCTTTGATGCGAGTACTGCTGAGATCTAGAGTTGTTATTGACAGATCTAGTATGAAAGCTTGAGTCCATATTTGAGTTTTCTGGTGACAAAGCACTGTCAAGTTCATAGCAACCTGGTTGATATTGTAACCCCATGACTTGTGCAATATATTCGCCTTGCAATCGCATCTCGGCACCTGTAAAGTTACCATTGTCAGCACGTTTAAGCCAGTACAATCTTTTTATTGCTGGGGTTTTATTTCGCTCATATAACTCCCACTGTGTAGTTAAAAAAGCAAAACAGACTCTACAACAGTCAACACTGCCATCCCTTGCTGGCTGCCTTGTACCTTTGGGTGGATCATGATGTTCCAGAAATGGGAAGTATGGACCTTTTTCCTGCTGGTGTACATGAATGCTGGTTTCAGCTCCTGGATTGCCACAAACAAAGCAAATAATTCGACCAGGCATTTTTCTGTAGTTTGTAGTCTATTTAGTGGATAAACTTAATGTATTTCAATGACAGCAATTGCTACCATTCTCTCAATAATGTTAAGGGACAAACGTGTTGTCTTGTGACATACTGTCGTGTTCCATGTATAATTCTTTCAACCCAGTTCTTTGTTATTGTTTATTTGAACTCTCAAAAGTTTTTGTTTGGCAGCGACTAGAGTTGTTATTCAAGTGAAGAAAGCGACATGGTGAACTTTGGACCGACAGAATAAGGCAACAAAACAACTCTCATGGCATCCATCTGTCGTAGAGTCAAACGTTTTTTCAGTAACGCCAGAAATACGGAATTTTTATTTCGGACGAGGGAAAAACTCTACTAATCCACCATTTTGAGACATCTGCAGGTCCGCTTCCGGTTGAATGTAATCTGGGATATGTAATGAATAGAACAGAATAAAACGCTGAGGGTTGCACTCCACTATTAGGTTTTCCATATAGACGACAATGTTAACATTCTAACACCTTGTTGGGCCCCCAGGGGTTTTACGGATCTGGGGAGAATGGCTATTTATTTTCAGGGAGCTGGGGAGCACTGGTAATTATTTTAGGGGAGCTAGGGAGCAAGCTCATAAATTTGGGGATATACGGAGCCTTGCCAAAAAGCCAAAAAAAATAAAGAAAAGCCTCCATTTTGTTTGATTTTTTTAAATTTCTTCTGCTTCTAGGGGCTAGCCCCTGTTCCCAAAAAGAAAACCGAATGGCATGTCTCTAAAACTCAAGCCTACTCTACTGGGATCAAATTTGGGGCGAAACGACCAGGGGCGAAACGACTAGGGGCGAACTGGTCTTGGGGCGAAACGACTTGTTACCCTACCAGGTACAGCAAAAATATTTTATGGATGGCCTCATACTTTGAGCCATATAAAATGCATTTCATTGAAATTAATTGTATGTCATGCATTCCATGGCTTTTATATGTCATATATTCCATGGCAAAGACCTGTCTTTACATGTATAAGACAAAATATTAAGTGAAAATTAAGTCATGCGCTCTTATAAAGCTTCATAGTTTTTAAGTATGTGATTTTAATTCTACGGAAAGATAAATACATTTTAGGGAGAATCAGCTTATATTTTTGGGGATTTGGGGAGGAGCTGAACTATTTTTAGGGATTTGGGGAGCGAAGGCAAATACTTTTAGGGAGAAGAGGACATTATTTGCAGGGAGACGGGGAGATCAATGCATTATTTTCAGGGATCAAGGGAGCACAGACCCCCCTGGGGGCCTCCTTGTTCGAAAACGATACAAACAAAATTTACCAAATCGGCCTCATTTTAAAATATCATCATTGTCGGTTAGTTTCAATGAATGAGGGTCTGGATGGGGGGGGGGTCTGGTATTCACTATTCATTAAAAATTTAGCCCATTATTCATCTCATTAAAATTTTGGGTTATTCATTAAAATAAGACCAATTATTCATTATAGGTAAGAAAGGTGGCAAGGAAATCTGATAATTCATTATTCATTAATTTTTTCTTCAATTCATTAAAAAAAATAGGATTATTCATTATTTTTAGGATCTCATTATTCACTATTCATTATTTTTTGGCTCATTATTCACTATTCATTATAAAAAGGGCCATTATTCACTAATGATTATACCCCATCCAGACCCTCATGAATAATTCATTGAAGTATACAGTACTCAAGGATTGATGCACACAGACATTCATTCTTCCCAAGAACCGCAAGACTATGGAACGACCTACCCCCCCCCCCCCCCCCCACAACACCAATCATCCATCATCATCATTATCATCATCATTCACGCATAATATCATCTACCATATAAAACTTTTAGTCGTGTCAGTCTCACAGCAAGTCCCCTTCTAAACAATAATTAATTGTAGTACGAAATTAGTTGAAATTCCTATAAGGCGTAAATTTTCCCTAGTTGACATGATTACAAAAGCTAAATTTTCAAATAGCCCTTATGATTTTAAAATTCGTCTGTTTGGGTAGTATAACATATATAGGTAGCATCAAAAAACGTGTCAAAGCGATTCATCATTTACAAAGCATTGAAAACATGCGCTTTCTACTCCCATCCCTCATTTTACGTCTTTATACTGGATGTCGTTTAGACCAGAATTTTAGTAAATCCATTATAGGTTTTCAAAAAGTAAAAGTACTAAATTATTAAGGATATAAATGCCCTTCGTTTCCAAAACTTTGCAGTATTCCTTCTGTGCATGCGTACGAAATATACTTAAAATTGTGATGTTTGTCATTGAAAAGATGAAACTGGTGTCTTTCAGTTTGTTTTTAGATGCTTTCCCCCCTAGACCCAAGATGTCCTTTGGACAATTGAACGTCAGTGTATAAATATACAACATGTGTAAAGGGCGTCTTGGGTCGGGGGGGGGGGGGAGGGGTTGTATAAGCGAAAGAAGACATCAATCATCTGACAAAAATAGACCACTTTGCAAGATGGTCGTTTTTATTGTACATCAACTGTATAAATATATATAATATACTTTATCATGATAAATGAAGGACAATTGTTTACCTTAGTTTAACGGTCTGTTTCCCACACATGTTACTGAATAGCGAGCACAGTTGATGGTCAAAATAAATTCTTATTCAAAACGAAGTAGATATATTACATGCATTTTGGAAAACCCGTTTTAAATATACGAACTAACGTGCAAGGGTACATAGACGGCTCGTCTATATGTATTTGTTGAGTGTGCCTAGTGTCTCCAGTCATTTTTTCAACAAAATAAAACGAACGTCTTATTTAAGGAAATGGCTCGCCTTATCGCCGGAAATTCTTTTATGTATTGTCAATTTATCTATACATCTTTATTGATTGTCCTTTTCATGTTATATTCTGATTATTTTGACAAAAATTTTGTCATTTTCGCTGCACTCCACATAATACTCTTCTAGAGGTGTTTAGAGTATCCGGTAGATACAGATACAGATACAGATAATAACTACATGTTTCCCAGCTCAATCCCGCACTTTATTCCTTTAAACCGACATACTACGAAACAACATGTTTTCCAATATAGATAGCTCTTCAAGGGGGTCCAAGAAGCAAAACTTATCAACCTTGTACCAGAATTTATCACCTTGGCCATCTCCATTAAAACGCACTATGACTCGCATCTTTAATTCAAACACCTGTCAATCAACGAATATTGAAGAATGACGTCATCTTAGCTCTAATGTAAAGTATATGCTCTCCCCTCAAAAGGCGGGGCCAGATTTCATGAATATTTAGTGCAGTGTACCCTTAGGTATGACTGGCTGTTGAGATCAACCATTCTCTTCAAGCATGTTAAAACAAACGTATTCACATAAATAGACCTAATTTCACTTGCTCCTGGAGTCCAGCCGTTCTTCAGGTCAATGAGCCCCAAAACAATTGTAATGGAAGCACTAGCTTTTACGTACATACTACCAGAACAGTAAAGTAAATCCTTGATAATGTTTCAGAGTAAAATTTAAGTAGTGTGCACATTGATGAGTACATTTTGATACCAATTTAGATGTTAAATAATTATTTCTAAAATTTAACCCTTAAACGCCTTCAAGCACTAATTCATTACTATAGCAGAACACACATTTTTTAACAACTTGTCAGGTATGGTGCTTGATTGTATCGATTCCTGACTTTCCCTCTTTCTTGCTTTTATTAGAAACAATATAAGGAGATTATTATCAGGATTAGGAGGTGATTAGTTACATGCAACTAGGTCAGGGTTTCTCCCGACACGGCCCAAATCGCCCGCTTTTTTCTCATAAAACAAGTTTTACTATCCACCTGTTACAGCTTTCCGATGCTATGAGACCAGGGGATGACTCGTGCATGGATAAAGTGAAAGAAAAGTACTCCAGATAAATATTCTAACACTTCAAAGTCGAAAATTAAAAAAAAATGACCTACTCTCCAGATCGGTACTCGAATCAATTCTGGCAACATAGTGTGCAAAATTGGCATTCTGGCAAGAAATGTCTTGTATGAAAATTTGTGTAGAACAGAAGTCTAAAACATGTCTAGGCTCCTGAAAGATTATACACAACATGACAGCTTACCAGGTGCTCTACCATATGACCAGATAGAGTCAGTCACCCTTGTTGATGCCAAATGGACACAGAGTGTTCAGACGCCGAATCCAGTAGCTCTCTAGGAGTTTCCTGGTAGAATCTGACCACTCCTTGTTGTGTTCAAGGCAGCAGACAGAGGCATGACTCAAGAAGTCATGATCTGCAGAGTGAAAATGTTCTGCTGTTGGTGATCTTTCAAACCTACGGTGTCTCCAGTCATCACGATGTCCATTCATACGTTTGTTCAATGGACATTTGGTTTCTCCTACGTACTGTTTGTTGCAACTGCTGCAAGAGATCAGATTCACAACATTCTCTGTTGTGCAGTCTGTGTTCTGTCTCAGTCTTACAGTGGCCCCAGAAGATGACTTCACAGTGCCAGCAGAGGTTATCATTTTGCAGCATTGACATCTTTTTCTGCCACAGGGTCGACATTCACCATTTTGGTTGTCATCATCAGAGTTTGGTTTGAGTCGTGCTCGTACCAGGAGATCATGAAGGGGTTGTCATCATCAGAGTTTGGTTTGAGTCGTGCTCGTACCAGGAGATCACGAAGGGGTTGTCATCATCAGAGTTTGGTTTGAGTCGTGCTCGTGCTCATTAGGTGTATCGGTATTTGTCTTTCCCCTTAAAGGCAGATACGTGTGTTTCCCATTGGTGATTTATAATATATATTATATAAATTATATATTAGCCATGCTACTCTAAAACAGAAACGCGAAGTTTAATTTCGTTCATTCTAGCCAAATTTCCAAAAACTTCTGGAGTCCGTGGAACTTGGGCTATTCAACATGCAAATAGTCTCCGAAGAAAGATACATTTTTACATCTTTTTCGGTCGCACTCTCCCATGCTGGAAATAGTATAATTAAAAAACACTCTTATAGTAATCGGTTGCATTCAGGATACACTCATCGATGGTAATTCTGATCTTTGCCCTCTTTCATACTTTCTATGAGGGGGGGGGGGGGGTAACAAATATCCGATATCCTTAATCAACAATTTCAATCTGCTTTTTCTAAATTGTCTCCTCTGCGTCTTGGACAGCTATGCATCAACAAAGTACAAGATATTTTTATAATGTTCCTGAAAATCTCAAATGTAAATATCCAAGCATGCCTGACATCACTATTTCTACCAATAGAATTCTAAAATTACTAGGGAATCTTAAAACAGACAAAGCTGCAGGCAGGCCAGATGAAATTAAACCTATTGTATTGAAGGAATTGAGGAACGAGATTGCTCCTGTGATCCAAATTATATTTGAAAAGTCTCTCCAAACAGACCAGCTCCAAAATGATTGGAAAACAGCTAGAGTGAGTCTCCTACACAAAAAAGATGATAGAAATGACCCCGTAAACCACAGGCCAATTTCTTTGATCTGTATTTTGTGTAAGGTCATGGAGCATATTGTTGCCTCAAATCTTACTCAGCATCTTCATAACAACAACATTTTGTACGAGCTCCAGCATGGTTTTCGTGTAAAACGTTCGTGTGAAACGCAACTCATCCAACTAACAGAGGATCTGGGAAGGCAACTCAAATACAGACACCCAGTCGATTTAGTCTTGCTAGATTTTAGCATGTCTTTCGACAGAGTAAACTACCTCAAGCTTCTATTTAAACTCTCTACTCATGGAGTCAAAGGTAAAACCCTTAACTGGATAGGCTCCTTTCTTGGGGGCCAAACCCAGGCTGTAGTGCTTGAGGGGGAGTGCTCTTCAGATGTACCTGCGTTATCAGGCATACCCCAGGGCTCAGTATTTGGCCCACTTCTCTTCTTGCTCTACATAAATGACCGCCCTGAAAATATCAAATCACAGGCCAGGCTGTTCACAGATGACACTGCAGTTTACCTTACCATAGATAACAAAATGATATCAGCTGGGAAATGGGAATATACCTGGGACATAGAATTTAATCCAAGCAACTGCCAGGTTTTGCACATCAGCAGAGCAAGGCAGCCAATCCACTCCAACTATACCCTCCATGGCGAGATCCTGGAGTCTGTTGATTGTGTCCGCTACCTTGGGATAAGTATAACAAATGACCTGTGTTTTAATCAAACTACAGGTAAGGCTAATCGCACTTTAGGCTTTGTTAAAAGAAATGTTCATACCAAAAAATTCGTCCGTCAAAGAATTAGCCTATAAAACCGTTGTTCGCCCTTGTTAGGCTTCAAGTCGAGTATTCCTCCACCTTGCAGAGCCCTTATACAAAGAAAAATATTCATCAAATAGAAATGGTCCAGAGAAGGGCTGCACGGTAGATCTGCAACAATTACTCCCCATATGATAGTGTTTCTGCGATGCTGAGTAACATGGACTGGCGATGTTTTTCAAGATATACATGTACCATGGCCTTGCTGCAGTGCCCATGCCGGCAAACATCCCATCACTCGTAATATGCACTAACTTAGTTTCCGCCAGGTACATGTTTCTTTTGACTATTACAGGTATTCATTTTTCCAATGTATCTTATTTTGTGGAACGGGCTCCCATCAAGTAGATCTATAGTTGTTTTAGATGATTTTGACTCATTTAAGAGAGAAGTGAGTAAGATCAATTATTCATGGCCATAGAAAGTAACTTCCGTTTTTATCTTTATAGCTCATTCTCACACTAACTTACTAATACTTTCACGTTTTCTTACTATCTCACACTTTAATCACCCACTATCCACTTTTTTTAAACTTTTATTCCATGCGCGGATCCAGGAATTTTCGTCAGGGGATGGGGGTGGGGGGGGGGGTCCAGGTCAGTCTGACAAAAAAAAAGCTCTGACAACGTTTGTTTTTTAGTCCTCAGCTTATTTTACAGAAGTCAAATGGTCAATTTTCAAGAAATCTATCATTTTTCAAGGTTCTAAAGTGGGTCCAACATTTTCCGGGGGGGGGGGGGGGGGGTCCGATTGCTTATTCCCTTTAGAAACCCATATAACTTGTGATTTTCCAGGGGGGGGGGGGTCCGGACTCCCTGTCCCCCCTCTGGATCCGCACTTGTATTCTCACTCACCTTGCGCATAACACTCAGTCATGAGGGTGCCACAACAATAATAGATAAAAGATAGAAGTAAACGGGCAAGTATCCCTTATAAATTGGCAAATAATATCCCAAAAATTAATTTTCCTAAATATTCAATATCCCTTAGAGTAACGAAAATGTTGAACACAATATCCCATAAACCTGAAAGTAAAATGGATAGTGAGCGATAGTATCCTATATCACTGGAAGTAAAATGGCAAATATCATACCTATACAAGTCTCAATTATATCCTAATCGAACTACCCTGTGTGTGTTAAGCACCATATTTTGTAAAACTGGCTTGATTTCACTATTGTCTTCTGATGGTACGTAACAAAGAATGCTTCTAATATATCTAGAAACTTTGACAAGGAAAATCGGTAAAAAAAAAAACTCTAGCAATTAGTAAGTGTGTGTCTGGTAGAACATTCTCATGAAAACATATTATTTCTGTTGCAATGGGATGCTTTTTTTAAAAAAAAAAAAATACTACTTATGGCGAAATATAGAGGCAGGTACACTTTGTTTCTATGAAAACTCAGATTTGACGGACAACTCCAAACAAATCGTTGTCTCTAGAATAGATCAAAATAATCTGCGCTGTAAAAATAATGTTGCGTCACGGGTATAGGGCGTGAATATGTTCAAGCTAGGCCCCCCAGGGGTTTGGGGATCTGGGAAGAATGGCTATTTGTTTTCAGGGAGGTGGGAGCACTGGCGATTATTTTCAGAGATTTTGGGGGCAAGCTCATAGTTTTGAGGATTTGGGGAGCCCTGTAAAAAGTATAAAAAGCTCACCTTAAAGGAAATGCCTTCTTCATTCCATTTGATTTTTTTAATTCTTCGGCGTCTGGGGAGCAGATCCCCCTTGGATAATCTAATTGCGGTCGGCAATGGCTTTATATAAATTTCATTTTAAACACACATCAAATTCAGGTTTTGACTAAACCTTTATGCCGTGCTCAGGCTACATTTTATTTGCTGCGGAACAACGAGTGGGGTACCAAATATCGTGGGTTGACCTACAGCGCGTAAACTGTCCGTGAAATCTGTAGGGCTACCTATAGCGCGAGGCAAGCTCGTTTGCGAATTTAATTTTCACAAAGAAGGCTTCAATTTGCCCTGCCGCTTATATAAACGCAATTAGTATTAGCTTTTCAAAAAAGCTGGCGAAAGTAAAACGTCCCAAAGTCAAAACGTCCTTAACTGGCAAAGAGTGGAAGCGAACTTCACATCAGTAAACGTACTTATGTGATTTGCATCCATATCTGATCACATAGAATTACTATGAATTCAGGCACTGTCTTATGACGGTAATGACAAACAGGTTTTATGCCCCAAAGGGAGGCATATAGTAATCAATTTGCCTGTCCTTAGTGTCCTAAGTGTTTGAGTGTTCATATCATATCCGGAGTATATCTCCTATGTTATTTTAGGTAGAAATGCCAAAACTTTGACACAGTCTTGTGTAGAAAAATATGAGGGTTTTTTGCACTTTACCGCATGAAATTTGACTTAGTATTACGAAAGTTATGAATTATTTTACTGGTTCAGGAAATCCGTGAACCCAATCATGTTGACCACGTGATTGGCCGCCTTGAACATGCTAATCTGCATTGGTATTGGTGACTGATATGGCGAATAATTTTTAATCTAGTGGAAAATTAGCCTGAAAGTCGTTGATTTTAGCCTCATAATAACGTATTTTGGAACACTCAGAATGCGCCAGATTGCACCATTTTAATACATAATTTCCGGGGGAGCATGCCTCCCATCCCCTAGCACGAATCTGAATCTACACCATTACAGGAATATCTACGCACCTGGTATGTAATATTTAATGTAAATAAAGGAAAAACTTCCATTTTCTTTTACATTTCTTTAGCTTCTGGGGGATAATGCCCCCAAGACCACTTATAAATGTGAATGCATTAATTTTTGTGCTAACGTGCGTCTCTGGATTGATCTTGGAGAAAAGTATGGCACAAAATTTGGGTTGTTGAAATATTATTCTAAAATTGTTGATTTTTAGGTTGATAGTAACATACTTTGGAACACTCAGAATGCACCAGATCGCACCATTCTTATCATTTTTTTTCGGGGGGGGGGGGGGGGGGGGGGAGCATGCCCCGGGACCCCCTAGCAGAAGTGAGTATCAACATCATAACAGGGCTAACTACGAACCTGGTATGTATTTCTCTATCTAAGTAATTAGATGGTTCTTATTAAAACTTTGATGAATTTTTTTCAAATATATTGTTAGATCAACTTGATGAAAATGAAGTTAAACTTACAAATAGGGCCTAATAGCAAGATAACACTTTCTATGGTTACAAAAATAAATGCTTTCACTTTGTGTAAGAAAATCTAGTTTCATCTATTGGAAAAAACAACCCCTTCCTCACCAGAAAAACAAATGGTCTAGCTGCCCCTAATGAAAAATCAAATCTAGAGAGCATTCCTCAATACCTACTCTACCAGGTACAGCAACAGGATTTTAAGGATGGGCCATTTGGCCTCATACTTTGAGCTATATATCATGCATTTCATTTTAAATAATTACATATCGTGTATTCCGTGGCTAAGCCCTATCTAATACATGTATAACGTCAAATATTAAGTGAATATTAAGTCATCCGCTCGTGTATAGAGTTCTATAGAAAGAAAAATACACTTTAGGGAGAATTGGCCCAGAAAATAAGCACACTCTAGTTTCAGTTGAACATATTGACTTCACTACAGCTGGTGACTGGGACTGTGTGGCGGCGGTAGAACGTCTCCCTGCCCTTCACAATAGTGAAGATTTTATTTTCTTGTCCTTTGGGATCATGGGTTTCATTGTGGAACTTTAAAAATATTAGAGGGTCACTGATGAGGCCTAAATGGCAGAAACTAGCTAGTCTGGCCCAGGAAATATGCACACTCTAGTTTCAGTTCTTTGATGCATTCTTTGCTTCCAAAGGATACCCTTTTAAGAACATATTATATTTTTGAGGATTTGGAGAGAAGCTGAATTAATTTTAAGGATTTGGGGAGCAAAGGAAAAAAACTTTCAGGGAGCCGGGGAATTTTCTTTCAGGGATATTGGGGAGGTCAATGCATTATTTTCAGGGATCAAGGGAGTGCAGACCCCCCCCCCCCCGGGTGGCCTCAAGCTACACACGTTTAGGTCAATTCTGCAATTGGTACACTCTGAGTTGGTTTCACTACTTTACCTCATAATTTAATTAAAGATATACTTATTGACCTTATTAAAGGACCTTCCAGAGAGAAGGCTCTCCTTACCTTGCATGTAATGACAGAAATGCATATTTTACTTCGGAAAAACCTAAAAAATATCATGCATGGTCATGTCAAAATGTATGTGATGCGCTGACCTTTTTGTTGGACAACATTTTTATTCGATTTGGCACTAAGCTGTATAGACAAGTAGTTGGGGTCCCTATGGGCACTAATAGTCCAATTTATTCCTGTTTTGTTATGAGAGGGACTTTATGATGTCTTTTTCTGACGATAAGCATGCTGATGTTATTGATGCGTTTAACACTACTTCCAGAAATTTGGACGATATATCAGAGCTCCAACTTAATGAAGCCAATACCTCTGATACAGAAGCCGCATTTTAAGACTTGCATTTTATAATTTCTAATGATACTGTTTCTACCAAAATTTATGATAAAACATGACGACTTTGATTTTGAAATTGTCAGTTTCCCATTTTTAGATGATGATGATGATCCTTGCTCTTTATCCTATGTATGGAGTCAATATCTCTCAACTCATTCGTTTTGCTAGAACATCTAGCTATGCTACTGACTTCAACACTCCCAATAAATTATTGACTCAGAAACTTCTTAAAGAAGGCTATCGGTGTCATAAACTTCGCAAAACCTTTTCTAAATTTTATAGACGAAACTATGATTTGATAGACCAATTAAGAAGCCAACCTGCCCAATGCGTATCTTCAAGTACCAGAAAGCTGATTATGATGGTTTTAGGCAAGAACTAAAGGAACTGACACCATCTTTTCTCAAAAAGGCCAACACCCTTGACTTAAATACACTGTGGATAGAATTCAAATCTATCATTCATCGACTGATGGAGAAATACATCTCTATTAGGACACTCCGGGGGAAAAAGAAGCCTAAACCATGGATCACCAAAACCATCAGAGCCCTACACAGGAAGAAAAATAAGCTCTTCAAGAAGCAGAAAAACACAAGGAAATACAAGGATACCGACAGCTACAGACGCATGAAGGCCAAAGTTCAGAAAGCAGAGCGTCAAGCTTATTGGCAGTATGTTGAGAACTTGATCGACGTAGGAGACGAGAACTGTGAACAACGCCCTGGGAAACAGAAAAGATTCTGGTCTTATATTAAATCCCTGCGGAAAGACAACAGTGGAGTTGCACCACTCAAAGAAAATAGGAAGATGCATGCAGACCCACTGGACAAGTCTAACATACTCAACAGGCAATATGAATCCACATTTACCCAGGAAGATGAGACGAACATTGCGCAGCCCGAGGGATGCCCATATCCACCAATGCCTGACATAGAGATCGGTAGGGATGGAGTTCTGAAGCTACTTAAGAAAATCAACCCCAACAAAGCATCAGGCCCAGATATGATCCCTGCACGTATCCTGAAAGACTTGGCAGAAGAATTGGCTCCATTCCTCGCAGAAATATTTCAAAGATCCTTGGCTGATGGAGAAGTCCCCATGGATTGGCGTTCAGCTAATGTGACAGCAATCTTCAAAAAGGGTGATAGAATAAAGCCAGCAATTACAGACCTGTCTCTCTAACAAGCCTGTGCTGCAAACTACAAGAACACATCATCGTCAGTAACACCATGAAACATCTAGAGCACCACAAGATCTTGACAGATTGTCAACATGGCTTTAGAGCACGACGAAGTTGTGAGACACAGCTGGTAACCCTATGTCATGAACTTGCGGACAGCCTGGACAAGAACAAACAAACAGATATGGTTCTCCTAGATTTCTCTAAAGCATTTGATCGGGTCCCGCATCAACGCCTGCTGATCAAGCTTCGCCATTATGGAATTCAAGGCACCACATTCCAGTGGATACAGTCGTTTCTGTCCTCAAGGAACCAGCAAGTGGTAGTTGATGGAGCAACATCAGATAAAGTACCCGTCATCAGTGGAGTACCACAAGGCACAGTGTTGGGTCCATTGCTCTTCCTACTATTCATTAACGACTTACCAGCCTGTGTTGAATCCAAGACAAGACTATTTGCCAATGACTGTATCATTTACAGAAATGTGAAGACCATCAAAGACTGCCGAGAACTTCAGAATGATCACTTCAAGCTTACAGACTTGGAACAGAAGTGGGGTATGTTATTCCACCCTGACAAGTGTAACAGCATGCAAGTAACAAGGTCATGAAATCCGCTGACGTTCAAGTACAGTCTCAAAGGTTAGAACTTAGAAGCCGTCAATACTGCCAAATACCTTGGAGAGGACTTGTCCAACAACCTTTCATGGAACAGCCACATTGATCGAACAGCCAAGAAAGCAAACAGTATGCTGGGATTTCTACGAAGGAATCTACGCATAAACAACAGCAACACTAAGACTGCTGCTTACAAAACACTAGTTCGACCAAACCTTGAGTACTGCGCATCAGTATGGAGTCCATATACAGCTACTGGCAAACATAAAATCGAGATGGTGCAGAGACGGGCAGCGAGATACACCACCAACCGCTACCATAATACAAGTAGTGTAACTGACATGTTGCAAGATTTGGATTGGGAATCACTAGAATCGAGGAGAGTCAAGATACAACTGACCTTACTCTTTAAAGTGATCCAAGATCTAGTGGATATACCAGCCGCAGCCTATCTGACGCCAGCCAGCACTCGTACAAGAGCCAATCACACGAAGAAACTCAGACAGATTTCATCAAGATCAGATGCCTACAAATTCAGTTTCTTCCCTCGAACCATCCCAGTTTGGAATTCTTTGCCGGCCACTGTGGTAGAGGCTCCTGACTTGGTATCCTTCAAGCAGGGGCTCTCCACTCTTACATTTTAAGCTAGGGTAGGGGGCAGTCTGCAAGTAGGGTCAGAGGGTTCTTAGAGCTGTGCCGGTTGGGCGACCATACCCAGTGGCAGTTACTGTAGCCGGATTGGTCTTTTTACCCGATGAAGATTCCGAAAAATCAGACTGCAAACTTTTAAGTTTTTCTGCCTTTCTATCACCTGATTTCTGCCTTTCCTAAATTTCCCTCTTTCCCCTTTTCTACCGCCACAGGGACATAATAATCAAGTGTGATTGTCGTCTCTTAGCGTACAGATACAGATATCTAAATTAAAAGTTGGCCTTTAATCTCTCTTGCGCCAAGGCGTTTTGGAACCTGAATTCTATGGTGACTTGGAAGGTTAGGTTGGCGCTGTTATTTAAACCGGTTTAAGCCCTCCAGTAAAATATTTTTCTGGCCGTTCCAAGGCGTTTTTTTGTGTATATTTTATGTTTTTTTCTGTCTTGTGTTTGCTGTGCCTTTGTGCGCGCGTCTGTTTATATGTGGCTGGGAAAGGGCTGAACTATTGGCTCGTTTGTGGTGTCCAACTGTGAGTTTGTCACTTTCCCATTGGTATCCTGGGTCAGGCTTAGACAAGAAGCACCAGCACGACCTGATCATCTTAGACTTTTCAAAAGCATTTGATCGCGTCCCCCATGAGCGTCTGTTAAAGAAATTGGAGCATTATGGTATCAGGGACAATGTACACCGATGGATACGATCATTCCTAACGGACAGGACTCAACAGGTGCTGGTTGAAGGAGCAACCTCAGACAGTATACCAGTCATAAGTGGAGTGCCGCAGGGAACAGTCTTGGGACCACTGTTGTTTCTTCTATTTATAAACGACCTCCCAGACAGCGTCCAGTCAAATACTCGGCTTTTTGCAGATGACTGTATTCTCTATAGAAGGATAAAGAACCAGAGAGACTGTGACATCTTACAAGATGACCTAGGCAAGCTAGCATCATGGGAGAAGAAATGGGGTATGTCCTTTCACCCAGACAAGTGTAGCACCATCAGAGTATCATGGTCAAGAAATCCTGTTGTTAGAGAGTACTCTTTGAAGGGACATGTTCTTACATCAGAGGATTCCACACGATATCTTGGTGTAGAGATGCAAACAAACATGGCTTGGAATAAGCATATGGACCAGACCATAAAGAAGGGAAACAGTATGATAGGCTTCCTGAGACGAAACCTGAAGGTCAGCAATGAATCGACAAAAACAGCTGCATATCTTTCTCTCGTCAGACCCATACTGGAGTACTGTTGCACAGTCTGGAGCCCCTACACCCAAGACTACATCAACAAACTTGAAATGGTCCAGCGTAGAGCGGCTAGGTATGTTACCAACAGATACCACAACACCAGCAGCGTGACCTCCATGTTGGAACATTTAGAATGGGAATCACTGGAATCGAGACGTGTCAAGTGTCAGCTTACTATGTTGTTCAAGATAATCAACGACCTAGTAGACATCCCACCGGATCAGTATCTAACGGAAGCCTCAACAAGAACCAGGTCACATCACTCTCACAAATTTAGACATGTCCCAGCTTCTAGTGACTACTTCAAAAACAGCTTCTTCCCAAGAACCATTGTTCTTTGGAATTCCCTGCCAGCATCTTTGGCAGACGCTCCCAGTTTGGTATCTTTCAAACGGGAGCTCAGCACCATGTCATTCTAATCTGTCTAGGGTCCGTCGAATGCAAGTAAATCCTAGTGACTTCTTGTGCTGTGCTGGCGGGGACTTCGTGTGCCCTGGTACCTGCAAGGTAGCTAGATTGGACAAGACCGAAGGATTGAAAATGCATTGGGCACAACTTTTCTAAATTCTTCTGACTTTCCTATCATGCCTTTTCTTTGCTTCTAACTTTCCTATCGATTCTTCTCTTTTTCTTTTCTTAAGTCGCAACCCCCGCGCTATAACAGTCAAGAGTGACGGACAGCGCGTTAACCATAGATGTAGATGTAGGTGTGGTACTTGATTGTATCGATTCCTGATCTTTGCACCCTTACTTGAGAAGTGGTGTCATGACCGATGACGTCACTAACCGTCATGAATATTCATGAAGAAAACAATTAGGAAGCAATTTGAGACGCAAGTGGCTGCGTGTCCGCTGGCAAATATGCATTTTAATTCAATGAGAAACTTTAGGTAGGTGAAAAAACTGAACAGTCGCACGAACAATTTCAAAAGTATTTAATGAAACCTGATCGTTTTATAAATCAATCGGTAGATATTGTAGTATTTATGATATTTTCATGATGGGCAACCGTGCTTGATGCTTAAAGTTCAAGATGGCCGACTTGTTGGTAAGTGAGTATGGCATGCCACAATCACACACTAGTCTCTAAAGACCAAACCATGGCACCGTGAGGAAGTCTCAGGAACGATAGCAGAGACATGACCAGATGAGATTCAGAACAAAAGTAAAACAACCAGCTCTCTCTTCCCCAGCGAGATGATTGCAAAACAAGAAATTGGAACACAAATTTGTGGCAAAATGAGGACATTGCACAAAACAATGGTAGCCAGGGCTTCATCATCATCATCTTCAGTAATTGCCTCCCTCAGTACTTGAGTATTGTCGCAATGTAGTGGAGGATGCCAACGCGCCAAGGATAAAAGACTTATGTATAGTAGTTAAAATCAGATAAAAACAAGGTGTGACGTTTTAAGAGAAAGTGTGGATTTCCAGCTGGTTCTGGAAGGCCTCCAGTGTAGTCTGGCTTACTGCAGTCTGAGGGAGTTGGTTCCACAAGACGATAGCTCTTGGGGAGAGCTCTGTTGGTAGGTGTTGTTCGTGGTCTGGATTTGGTGAAAGCGAAAGTCGTGGCCTTTAGTCACACTGTAGTCATTCAACTCCGGCAATTTGGGTCTCGTCACCCACTCCGGTGTTATAGTAAAATTACCTTCAAATAAAGGCTGACAAAAATGAGAACTTTCTTATATGATTGCTTCGAGATTGCATCGTCTAGTTAATAATCTCTGTGTTGTTTTGCCAAAACGGAGATAAAAACAGATTCCAATGTATTTTTTAAAGTTATATTTAAAAAAAAAGTAAATTAAGGTTTAGTCATAATTATACGGTATCATCATTGATTAATTGTCCATGATGACGAAACCTTTATTAGTTATTTCATGCCTAGACATCAAACGTTAAAGTTTTCATATAATTTTAAAGCTAAAAGATACAATGTGAATTTGATGAACAAAAATTAATCGGAACCCAGGCATTTTGGGGCGTTTATCTGTGATTAAATGAAGAAATTGAACATGATGAGAAAGTTACCTTAACAATGGAATAAGTGACGAGACCCAAATTGCCGTAGTGGTATGACTACAGTGAGTCATGCTAGTCGATAGAGTCAAGTAAGGCTCTACTGGTATGTCAGCTAAATTGTGTACCATCTGGTACATCATGCTGAGTCTGGCAAGATCTAGATACGCTTTTGAAGGGTGTCCCAGCCAAGGACTGCTATCATCTCTGTGACACTGCTTTTTCCGCCGTAATCATTTGTAACAAATCTGGCTGCTCTTCGTTGGACCATCTCAATCTTATCGGTGTTTGTGTCGGTGGATGGTGCCCAGGTTGTAGCAGCATATTCCACAATGGGGCGGACACACGTCTTGTAGGCAGTATCCTTTGCAGCTTCTGGTGCAGATCTAATATTTCTCTCGAGGAATCCCATGGTGGAGTTTGCCTTCTTGCCTGCTCCAGGATAAATCACTGCTGATGGTCACTCCCAGTCCCAGATACTTTGCCTCAGTCTTAATGTTCAGCTTCTGGCTGTGGATGGTGTAGTCTGAGCAAAGGGGCCTCTTTTTATTAGTGATGCGGATGACCTCGCACTTGTCTGCATTGAAGCCCATCTGCCATCTTTGTTCCCATTCTTGGAGCTTATTTAAGTCTTCCTGAAGCTGGTGACAATCAGCAATGTTCTTTATTCTCCTATATAACAGGCTGATATCAGGGAAGAGTTTAATCTTTGATTTGACACATTCTGGCATGTCATTTATATAGGCCAGGAATAGGAGTGGACCCAAGACTGTGCCTTGAGGGACACCTGACATAACTGGAGAGAGTGGTGACTTTGAGCCTTTGATGATGATCTCTTGAGTTGCAGACAGGAAGTCCTCTATCCAGCTCAGGATGTTTCCCCGCACCCCATAGTGCTTCAGCTTGAGTAGCAGACCTTGGCGGGGGACACGGTCGAATGCTTTGGAAAAGTCGAGCAGTACGTACGGCGTCAATCTGCTGCTTGTCGTTCAGTCCTCTGGCTAGGTCCTCGATAGTTAGAATGAGTTGTGTCTCGTATGATCTGCGCTTTCGAAATCCGTGTTGGCAGTCAGTGAGGATGTTGTTCCTCTCAAAGTGGGATATAGCACTGGAGTGGATGACATGCTCAAGGGTTTTACACACAATAGACATGAGCGAAATTGCCCTGTAGTTTGATGGTGATGATCGGTCTCCCTTCTTGAGGACTAGAGTGACATAGGCTTACCTATGGGTACGCATGTACGTACAACATGGCCTGCAAGTATAGGGTTTTTTAGGCCCCAAAAATTATTGAATTGTTTCTCTGTCCATTTTTTGGAAAAACAGATGCGGAAGGGCAAGTTTTTATTTTATTTTTTATTCAGCAAATAACACACTTTGGTCATACCATTACGACAAGTTGGGTTTCGTCACTTATCCCGGTGTTAAGGTAAATTTCTCATCATGTTCAATTTCTTCATTTAATCACAGATAAAGGCCCCAAAATGCTTGGGTTCCGATTGATTTTTGTTCATCAAATTCACATGGTATCTTTTAGCTTTAAAATTTTATGAAAACTTTAACGCTTGATGTCTTTTAGGCATGAAATGTAATAACGATTTTGTCATCGTGGATAATTAATCAATGACAAAACTGTGTAATTATGACTAAAATTGTCATTGACATTTTTTTACTATAACTGTGAAAAACACATTTAAAATCTGATTTTATCTCTGATTTGGCAAAACAACACAGAGGTTGCAACTTTTTTAAAAAATTCAGAAAAATATTTTTTAAAAGTTGTGCTTGTACGGCTATATCAGCGGATATTATTCAAGTCGGGTCGTAAAACTTGATAGTGAAAGCCTCTGCACATTAAATAGATTTGACTTCATCACGGATGCATAAAACTTACAGTGTTGGGGCTTGATATCTAAAGAAAGAGTGGAAAAATCAAGTCCAATCTAACGGAAATGGAGGCGAGAATAAATAACTACACAACATTACCAGCAATGGACCACAGCGTCCAAGTGAAACCGCATGGTTGTTAAGGATAACGATGTTATGAAGCTGGAAATGGGGGTTTTATTAATTTTTATTTTTAGAAAGCAATAAAAAAAAGTAATGCAGGACTTTTTAAACAGATGCGGCTGTGTCTGAGAAACAATTCATTTTTTTATTTGGCCTTAGCTATTTGATTTGAACTTTGGAAGAAAATGCGACTAATAGTTTTTCTAGTTGCGTGTTGAGAGCTCGATCATTTTAACTCAGGGTATGAAATGCTCTTAAGCAATTTTTTCTCCACAGGGCTTCACCCCTGGTGCCATATATAAGGGGGGACCCGCAGACCCCCTCAAGTGTGTGTACTCTATAAAATGCCTCCGGAACGTGCCTGGTAGTAGTGACAAACAATGGATGAACAACACCAGAACCATGCAGATGGTATCTTTCATACTCTGGTCATTTGGGACTGTTCTGCGCAGGCAGATGGAATAGCAGAATTTTTCCAAAATAGTAATATGGGGGGAAAACTGAGTGGGAGGGGAAAATATTGACAGATCAGTTTTTAACCCGAGGAAAAACTGACTGATACACTGTAAACACCTAAATGGTTACTTTGGCAAACAGTATAGGCCTAGATGCGGAATTTCATCCGGCTCTACACTGTTTGCTAAAATAAAATCAATTTTCAGAGAAAGAAATACAATATTATTTGGAAATTATAACCAGTGACCGCTCAATATATACAATGAACCATCCTGACTTAATTATATGCTGTTTTATGAAAAATTCCATTGATCTGAAAATGGTTTAAGTTCACACTTCTGGTGTTCTAACAGCAGTACATACATGTATCAAAATTTGACATGAGCCGTGACATTTCCAACAATGTGGCATTTGACAAGTGTAGACTCATACGAGCCTGCAGCCTCCTTTAAGCTTAGAAACTCCAAATGATGTTCAGTCAGTAGCTTAACAGTCATTTTATATTCAAGGGACTTGCAAAGGCTCTGATCAGACTGCATGTATGAGCAGGCTGATCTGAGGCTTTGCTGGTTGCACATACCACATTGTTGGAAATCTCATGCACTGGCTCATATGTATTTAATACACTTTATGTACACCATAGATGCTTGCTTTAGTAAGGGAAAGTCTTACATGCAATACCTCACACTGTGAGATAAAATCTCACAGAATTTTGCCCTTCTGAAAGCCGATACCCATAAGATTTTCCACAGAATTTTCAGACCATCTTAAAACACATTTTATTAAGAAATAATCATAAATCACACTTTATTGTGTTTATCACACGTTTCTTATATCAAGATAAAAGCTTTTTGGTTATTTTGGGAGGTTTCCAACGTGATTTTTGTGAAATCTCACAGAATTTTATTAAACCTCCCTTTAAAGTTAGGCTTATCTTACAGATTCAGTCCGTGTGCAGCAAAGGGCCTTCTTTCATGTTGTGGCTCATTTGAATTGTGGGTAATAAATTTTTATAGAAATAAGACAAAATTTCAATTTTGTATATTTTACAGTTGATGACAAAAAATAGTAGTTGACCCAGCCAAATGGGTAAACAGAAATTGTTTACCCCGATCTTGAAGTGTGACACCTGCAACCTCACTACCAAGAATCATTATATCATGAAGCGACACAAGATCCGTTGTCAGCAAAAAATAAAACATTTAGATGATCTGCATGATGAATCGTATGATGTCGGCAGTGCAGATACCTCAAGTAAGTTTTAGGTTAACCCATAGGTCCAGATAAGGAAATTTTATTTGCGTAAAATTTTAATTATTTTCTTACCCATTAATTTAAACATGTGTTTTGGGACGGTTCTTTAGAGTACCCACAACAGATGTTTTGGATGAGAAATAAAGAAAATAATTTTCCAATACGCACTCTTATCTGGAGGCCTGGGTTAACTCTTAACGCGCCAATCGCAACAAAAGTCGTCTGCTTTTCTCGTCTGCTGAAATGTTTAAAAAGCCTCTATGGCAAATAGTGTGGACCCAGATCAGACTGCTCCTATAGGAGCAGTCTGTTCTGGGTCCACGCTGTTTGCTTCTATACTTAATTCATCAGTAATGTTAGACAATTATTTGCAGCAGACGACTTCAGCAGAAGACATTTTCAGATGCATTTTTTTCTTGGCGCTTTAAGGGTTAAAGATACATCTAGCATAGTTCCGGTAAATGTTCTAAAATTTTGAACACTTTTCTCTTTCTGTTCTCAAATAAAACTGGTTGTCAGTGCTGGAATTCACAAAAAGCTCGTCAGAATAATAAACAGGGAAGACCCTGATCTGACTGCTTCTTCAGAAGCAGTCTAATCTGGGTCTGCTCTGATACAGAGCAGACCCAGGTCAAGATACAGAGCATAGTTCCGGTAAATGTTCAAAAATTTTGAACGCTTTTCTCTTTCTGTTCTCACATCCGGGCTGGAATTCACAAAATGCTTGTCAGAATAATAAACAGGGAAGACCCTGATCAGACTGCTTCTTCAGAAGCAGTCTAATCTGGGTCTGCTCTGTTTGTCTAGGCCTCTTTGCAATTGACAGACACATAAGTGTTTAAAATTTTTGAATATTTGCCATAGTCGCATGGGTGAAAGTTTTCAGGATTATTCATAAATTCAGGATTTTGAGGCTGACCACAAAAACTGATTCTGTTTTACTGTACAATTAACCATAAACTTAATTACATTTTGTTGGCATACTGCAAATTTAAGAGGACAGGATCATGAAAGCTTTCAGCATTCACTTGTGTAGTCTTAGATAATAATATTTTACTAAAATGCGGCAGTCATTCTTTTGTTATAAAATGGGCTGCTACACAACAAAGTAAGTAAGGGTGCAAGATCAGGAATCAATACAATCAAGTACCATACCTGACCCAGGATACCAATGGGAAAGTGACAAACTCACAGACAAAACATGTCTTCAGGGTTTCCGACTAAGTGAGATTCAAACCAGCATGCTCAGCTACAGAGACTAGATAGAAAATTGAAATTGCGCTCTTTGCTAGTCTAGATATGATACTTTCAAATATGCAAATAAGGGCGCTGACTAGACTGTGCTGATGCACAGGCTGGTCTGCACCTTTGTTGTTCGCAAACCCCGAAGACAGGTTTTCTCGCATGGAGACTCAAATGATGTAGTGGTGCTCATTGAAAGGTCATCAGGCCCCTAGAGAAGAGAGCAGAATTCAAAATTAATTTTCTTATTTCCCAATCTGTTACCAAATAAATGTTGTGGGTACTCGAAAGATGAGACTTGGTGAGATGTTTTTTTGAACACCCAAAACATGTGTTTAAACAGATGGATAATTTTCAGGGCTTTCCCTGGCTCAGAATTTGTTGTATCCAACACTTTAGCCAAACGGAAAAAGTTAGAGCCAAATGAAATTGACTTTAGCCAAGGTTTTAGCCAGAAAGTAGTACCAAGAAATTGTACTATATTTAAAGGGAACAGCAACCTTATAAGCATGTGAGTCTGACATATAAGCCATTATTAAGCCATGCAATCTGCCACAAACCTGATCAAAATAGGATATGAAATAAAAAAGTTATATATATAAGTTAAAAAAGCAATATGAAAATCCAATTTCTGACATCTATTAAGCCAAAGGAGGTGACCATTTTGAATATTTAATTAACTTCCTGTTAATTTTTAAAAGCCAATAAAATCCTCATTTTCAATGCAAATTGTACAGATTTTTTCAAAACGGTCTATTTTTGATAGATGAATCAATAAAATTGCAGTGGAAATTGAAATGAATAGCCGGAAAAACTAGTTATTTTGAGTTTGCATATTTAATTAGCGCTGTGTGACGTAACTCAGCCTAAAACTGGCTGCTGTCCATTGCTTTCATTTGTCTACTATACTTTCTTAGTTTTCAATTGATTTTGATAGGGTTTGCGGCATATTGCAAAATTTAATAAGGATTTGCATTTGAGATCCATTTGCCTTCAAGGTTGCCGTCCCCTTTAACTCTTTGCCCACTCGCAGCCTCTTTTGTCATCTGCTGATAGCATTTGCAAACAGTTTGGACCCAGATCAGGCTCGACAAAACTTGGGGCCTGATCTGGATCCAAACTATTTGAGACCCAAAATCCAGCATTCATATAGTTTGATATGGCACAATAATAAAGTGTGAAGGAAAAATTAAAGCAATATTGGAAAATCCAAAAGCTGATCTGAATACTCTTTTTCGCAGATATGTATCATAGTTTTTGAACCACCTAGACTTGCACTTTTAGCCAATGACTTGGGCTTAAATGAAATATATGTGTGGTTCCTGTTGAGTACCAACAAAATTTAGGGTAGGTAGGTAAGGAAATTATTAAATTTTACAATAACAATTTTAACAAAGAAAATCGGGATAAAAACTGAAAAGGTGGCCATTTTTTGCATTTTTCTCAAAAGACCATTTTAATGTTTAGGGTAGGGATAGAAAAATTAGGGTAGGTAGGCCAACAGGAACCACACATACATTTCATTTAAGCTTTATATTTGTAGCCACTCTACATTTTTAGTAGCAAATGGCAACAATTGCTTATAGCAGGGTGAGCCCTGATTTTCCTCTCAAACCTTGCCTATCTGGACATATGGTTAACCCTTTAATGTATATGGGAAACCTCTCAAAGGGTACTTTTACAAACAGTGAACACCCAGATGAAATACTTCATGATGCAGATGAGCTATTTGCCCTTTGTATACTTATGGATTCTTCCTACTGTTTTAGTTCACCTGAGCCATTGGCTCAGGGTGAGCTATTGTGATCATTGGATGTCTGTCGTCCGTCGTGTGTCTTCCTTCGTCAACAAATGCTTCAAACGACATCTCCTACTAAACTACTGGCTTGATTTTGACCAAACTTGGTAGGAATGATCCTTATATTACCCTGTTCTAAAATTGTTCAAATGGTTCCGGTCCATTGCTTTACTAGGTCACACAGGCTAAAATAGATTTTCAAGATGAAAACTTTAAAAAATCTCCTTCTCTGAAGCCAAAAGGCCTAGAGCTTTGATATTTGGTATGTAGCATTACCTAGTGGACCTCTACCAATGTTGTTCAAATTATAGCCCTGGGGCCGAAAATGAGCTAGCCCTGGGGGTCACATGTTTTACATAGGCTTATATAGGGACTCCAAGCAATCCCCACCCTAGAATGTGTTATTGAGGTCAAGGTTAATGTAGGTCTAAAGTTTAAAGCTGCATAGTCTGTAACTTTTGATATTTTTCGAATTTTTTTATTTTCTTTTTAAATCATTTGTAAAAGTAGAATTAAGTTATGTTTTCACAATAAATCTGTTCACTATAGCTGAAAACTGCACGGAAAAGTGAATTATCTTATAAAACAGGTGTGTTTTTCTCTTGTTGGTAATTATTTGCGTCCCTCCAATAATTATAGACAGTTAATTTTAACATAAATGCTGTTGTTTTGGTACTGATAATTTGTTAAGATTTACGAACTTGGTAAAATGTTTACCTGAATTTTAGTTATTTTATTGTGTTCTTGAAAAATAAAAACATTAGTTCTAAAATTAAAAGATCAAAAGTTACAGACTATGCAGCTTTTAACTTCTAGCTATCCCCACCCAAGAATGTGACCTTATGGTCACAGTTAATGTAGGTCTTAAGTTTGATTTTGAGCAATCCCCACCCTAGAATGTGGCCTTGAGGTCAAGGTTAATGTAGGTCTAAATTTTGTCTTCCAGCAATGCTAACCCTAGGATGTGACCTTGAGGTCAAGATTAAGGTCATAGGCATAGTAAATTTTTATGTCCCCTCCATGACAATGGCCGGGGCATTAAGTGTTACCCCTGTCCGTCCTAACACTCCCACAGGTACATATGTGGCCAAAAAGCTTGGACAGTTTGCCATCGAGGTATACATTTGTGAGTTCAAATGCAGTTTATTGCGTAAAATGTATACCAATAATTTTTTCTTACATGGCAAGCCACCAATGAGAATTTTTCACTTTAGTGTACATATCCCGAATCGCTAGCCACACAAATGTCCATCCGTTAGAATGTCCATCCATCCATCACACCAATGACGTACACTCTCGAAGTCAAATAGTTTTGATCAGAATTTTATGAAACTTGGTCACATTTTAGTATCATTTCTTTCAAGTTTGCTAATGGCCCATATCTCACCATGCCTTCAGGAATTAATGTGCAGGGCCTTTTCCAGGAATTTTGGGAAAAGGCCCTTGGCCAAAATTGGGAAAAATGATCGACTTAACATCAAAATTGGGAGAAATTAACGACATAGAGCATTACAAGGGTAGCAAAATTTATCATCAAAATCAAGTTATGTTAGATTGTATTATGCCAAGCATACAACTTAAGCACAAGTGTTTAAGTATTGTTCTGAAATGGGTAAGTGTTTCCCATAAGTAGTAGTGGTCTCTAAAAAAAAAGTAAAAAAAAAAAAAAAATTTTTTTTTTTTTTTTTTACTTTTCTTAATTGGGAAAATCAGACATGGTATTGGGAAAAAAGATGACTATTTTTGATTGGGAATGGGGCCGAAATTAGGCCCCTACAGATTGGCAGAAAAGGCCCTGATGTGCTTTGTCCATGCATGAGGATAGACCATTTTTTGATGGTGTACAGTCTCTATTAGTCCACTTATTTTGATCATGACTTAATGGAACTTTTTAGGGAGCGCAGTGGCTCAGTGGTAGAGTGCTTGACTGGAGACCGAGGGGCCTCAGTCACAAGATACATTTATCCAAGGTTAGTACTGGTTTTATTCAGGAAGACCCGTCCCTGTTTAACTGAAAGATTGATGGTAGCTTATATGGCAAACACTATGGGCCCAGATCAGACTGCTCACTCAGGAGCAGTCTGATCAGGGTTTTTAAGTGTTTGCTTTCATGGTTGATATATTCTGACCTACATCTGAATATAAACAGTAAAGGTAATAAGCTGATGGTATTTCAGGACTAAAATATATTGACAGGATAAGGGTTTACTCAAATCAATTTGAGATACATTGAATCCAAATTAATATAAAGACATATTGGGAGCCTAGTGGCTCAGTAGTAGAGTGCTTGACTCGAGACCGAGGGGCTGCTGATTCGAGCATCACCGGCGTCACTGCGTTGTGGTCCTTGAGCAAGACACATTAAATATCCTAGCTAAGTACTGGTTTTACCCAGGAAGGCCCGTCCCTGTTTAACTGAAAGATTGTTGATGGGACATAAAGAATCAAATCAAACAAACAAATAATGGAACTTTGTCACAGTGTTTAAAACAAAAATGTCTTAAGTTTGATAATGGTCTGTATGGCGGTGCATTCATGAGTTATAGCCCTTTCTTGATGATGAATAATGACGCTTTCTATGATATATGGTCATTAAATATACCCATACAGAAATAACTGGTGTATTCTATACAATAACTCTATATGAATTCTGTATAGTACATAATTAGTACTTAATTAGTATAGAAATCACATTCTATACTCTTGCAAATGAGCCAATTCTATACCCATGAATATATGATGTACAGTCAACCCTCTTTACACCGACACTCTTTATAACAGCAAACTTCTTTACAACGTCATTAGTATTCGCACAAAAGTACCAATTTAGCTTAAAATTGAATTCATTACAACAGAAATTCAGTTTAACGTCAAATTATCAGGGCCGTCGCCGCGAATTTAAAAGTGGTCCGGCGGAAGAAATTTGTGTAACGTCAAAAGTTGTTTAAATACGTCAAACAATGAGATTTTCACAGATAAGAGAGGCGATCTTCCTTGCGTTAATATTTCTAAGCACACATGCCCAGTTGTAAAATGATCAGATGTAAAGTTTGTTTTGGTTTATATATATATTTGAGTTTTTAAAGGTTTTTTTAATACATGTTCCCGAGTAGAATTACGAAAAGTAGGGTATGCCCAGGTAAGCACAATTATTTTCAGTAGTAAATGCGATTGGTCGGTCGGTGCTTATTAACTACATAAATCTATTCTCGTTGCAGTATACTTCAATGGACAGACGGACGGACAGACAGGGTGATTATAGGTCTTAAGGATATCTTCGCTGCACACACCTTTGCATGTTTATATTAAAATTAGCCAATACGTAAGCGTTTGGTACTTATCGCATTGTCCGGCAACTAGGACTCGCGAAAGTCTGTGTAATGGTACAGGCTCGTCAGAGTAAAGTATGAATGTAGATGATAAATAGTTGTAGAATTGAGACCTCTATCACCGCTTGGTACATGTATGTCAGCATCCACATTTTCACGAGGCTTTTGCGTATATGCGATAATGACCAAAATATCGCCAAGAGTTAGTGTTGGCCCAAACAAACATGTAGACACAAATGAATGAAAACAACAAAGAAATTAATTTATTTGAGATACGAGCACGTCACGTTTGAGTTTCAGACACACCCTTTTCATCGTATGGCTTCCAATGAGTTGACTATTACTAATACCTAGCAATATGATGTACATTCTCGGGACATGTAGTTGTTTGCCACTTTGCGACGTCGCCGCTTGAAACAAGACATTTCTAGAATTTTGTAAAATAAATACCATGACAAACTTAAATTTTATAAAACTTACAAGGATGAAGAGCAAATAGAGAGTAGCAATATACAATAAATGATTAAAATGATTACACTTTTGGTTCTCAAGTAGAACGCATTTAAAAGTGAATGTAAATTTTAAAACACCGCTATTTCCGTAGACGCTAACGTTAACGTCACCGAAAACTGTCATTTTAATTTGTGTTTGCGTTTAAATTACTACCATACGAAAACAACAGAAACCGAGAAGCTACAATTAAAATATTTATTGCGTCAATCAATTTGCTTTCATTTGGTACTTTTTTCAAAATTGTAGCTTCTATAGTTTTTGGACAATAATTATTTGCAAAACATCTGGAAATACATCGATTTAAGCGGCAACGTCACTGGGTGGAGAGTGGGTATGTCCTGTGGCTGTATATGTACACAGGAGCTTGAAGTTTGGTCCTTACATTACATGTATATGCCTCATAACCAAAAGCTTAAATGTCATCATTACGTAATGACATTATGAGCTTTCGGTTTAGGGGCTATAGGAGTGAATAAGGATCGAATTTTAAGCTCCTGTGATATATTTCCTGAATATTCCTGAAAACAGGGGTAAAGATCACCGAATATTCAGATTTCTCGAATTAATTCTGGCCAGTGACCTATTTTATATTACTCTATATAGGACAGTGTCCTACAAGACTATGCTAATGCATCAGTATATAAGTTTTAAGAAAATGCGTGATTAAGTTTTTGGCATTTACGCATATTATAACGCTAAAATGTTAACGTTTTTACGACGCGATTAGCAAAGTAATAAAAACGGCGTCTGTGACATTTTTGCTAGACAAAGCATTTAAGCGATATTTTGTTCAATATTTAACAATTTCTGTTAATTTAAAAACAGCATAAAATATATGAAAAACGCATTTCCATATCTTATTTAGAGAGAAATAAGTTTGAAGAAACATCTTTTCATTTAGTATTGAATTAATGTCTCATATTTCCGAAGACGCCATTTGCGTGAGTGTGACATTTTTGCTAGACATAGCAAAATAACAAATTTTTGCTCTAAATATGGAAAAAATCAAGAATAAATCCAAATTTTAATTCTATTTTGAAAACGCATTTTTGTGATATACTTCGAATTTCAAAAACACGAGGCACTAAAAAGTAATACATCAAAATTAATACACAGATCCCATGTTTTCAACGTTTTCTTTAAATCTCTACACGTTCCGTTTCTTTGCTTGGTTGGCTATTTCTGGTTAGTTTGCCGATTAACGCCAATTTCGCGCATGTCGTCGTGAGGGTAAGCACAAAAAGTAGCTATGCGGGGAAAATTACAAGATTTCATGCATTATTAGTTATAACTTTTGGATGTAGAAACACTCCGCCAAACGATTTCTGTTACGTCTCTACATGCAAAAAATCGGCAATTTATGCGGAACATGTTAGCGATAACTTTTTCTTTCTATCTTAATTTGTCTTTCGTTTTTCATCAATGTAAAATATAATTAATAACCTTTTCTTTGATGTTTAGTTTGTAAAAATGTATAATGGAATAAGTGAAATAGAGAACTTTCAAAAGAGAGGACCCCCACGTTTTTAAAATTAACACCAACATCTGACGCGACGTCCGAGTACCGACGGCACGAGAGGGGGACTCCCCTTCTCGTCAGGGGGGTTAGGAGGTCTCCCCCGAGAAAATTTTGAATTTTTAGCGCTTCTATGTGCGTTTTTAATGGGTTTTTATGCGTTTGGGACCAGATTTCAGTCAAGATTTTTGGCTAGAAAAGATATTTCTTGGCGCGTGACAAAATCGTTTTAAGATAGTCACGATTTTTTTTTTGATTTTTTTCTTCAGCATATTTCTTAGACATTATGTCACCTATTTTCCTGCAGGTTTTGGCAAAGTACTTTTAGCACTGATCCTTGGTTGTCATGGGCGGATCCAGAGGGGGGACAGGGGGTCCGGAACCCCCCCCCCCCCCCCCCCCTGAAAAATCACAAAAAATAGGGTTTCTAAGCAATACTGGTCCAGATCTCCTAAAAAATTACAATGCTACCAAGCCAGCATTCAATGTTGGGCCATTATCGGCTCGCCAGCCTGTGATATAACTTTCTGGATCCGCGCATGGTTGTACTTCAAAGAGTTGTATTTTCGAAAAGATATACATAAGCGTCTTTTCAATTAGTAAACCCGTTACTTTAATGATGCAGAAGGCTTCATCTAGATTTTTGCTGCACAACTTTCCTTGATGAGTTCCCTTGTCGATAGGCATAACGTGAGATCTTTGGCTTCATCGCTATGAAGCTAGGGCCTACTGTCGAACTATGACGGGGCTAAACCCTTCTCTGTTCATGCTTCTTAAAGTCGTATGAACGTTGGGGGAACCGAAAAGTCTTGGGCTGAATTGGAACAACACGTGCCCACGATGCTCGTAACGTTTAAACATACTTACATGCTTAGTCGCTCGACATGTTATTTAGAAGAAAAAAAATGTCAATTTGAGGGAAATGAAACTAGCGCATAGAAATTATCTGGCCCTCAATGCGAGAAGACCTGTCTTCGGGGTTTACGCTCAGTTACAGAGAGTGCATGTACATGTAGCTAGAAAGCTAAAATTTTGCGTGTAGCAAGTTTATCAATTATACTTTCAAGAGGGCGAACAACAAAGGGACTGATCAGACAGCGCGGATGTGTAGGCTGGTCTGCGCCTTTAATCTTCGAATGCAACTACGTCAGGTTTTCTCTCGACACGGTCCATAAGTATGATAACTGTCATTATAATAATTGCATTGTTTTTCAATGTTTTCACACCTTGGCCAGGTCGGTCTATCGATGACACGCGCAACGAGCGTTATTGATGATTGCATCAATAAATTAAAAATCAGAGGTAAGCACAAAAAAATGAGCCAAAACGAGAAAAAAGGGACAAAGCGGAAAGCATACTCGTCCAAAAAAGTGGTCCGGCGCTCGCCGTCCTGCCGGACCGGCGACGACGGCCTTGATTATTGGGAGACAAACACTGTGGCTGTAAAGAGGGTGGACTGTACTAATTCTATACTTTAATACTATATTTATTCTATACTATATTCTGGGTTAATTCTATACTCAACTATGTACTTTTTGCTTTCAATTTTATATTAATTCTGTATTCTAATACTGTACTTATTCTATTATCTTAACAATGTACTAATTCTATACTACACCACATGCTCAAAAAACAGGGACTAAAAATACATGCATATGTGTACTTCTACACAATTTTTTAAATGTATGTCTGACAGTCTAATATCAGGAAAGTTTTGAAATGCAAGTTAATCTACAATTCTAACAAACCTCCCCTATAGAGCCAGCGGTAACAAACTGATATATCGGACAATAAATCATTGCTAAAGTGTATGATAGCTAACGTCACTGGAAAATGACGTCATTCATGGCTTTAGACGGTGTAACATCGTTTTTACGCTTGAAAGACGTTACAATTACATGCAAACGTATGCTACGTAATCTAAGTATTGGTGGGAGTTCTTCAGTGCAATGACGGAAAGTTGGAAGAAGCTGAAGACTTGGGAATGTGTTTTCGTCGTTTATTGTGTGTTAGAATCGAAATAGATCAGCTCTACTGCGTGAATTGTTGAGTAATAATTCACTGTTTGTTGTTCAGTTGTATAAAGATAAATTACTCGCGCTGCGTGCTCGTGATTTGATCTTCTTTACAACTGACCTCCAAACAGTGAATTATTACTCACTAATTCACTGCTGGAGCTGATCTATTTCTTAAATGTACTCGCATGGAAATGGCATATCCTTTGTTTTCTTGATACATGTAAATATTCAGATTTTCATTTTTCACATCACAAACACTTCAGAACTTGAAATCCAAAAAGGCGTCCTATTTTAGCTGTTCTTTTAACATAAAGCCACTGTTTCATAAAGCTTCCTATTAGAATGGAACCACTTCTAATTCTAGACTAATGCTGTACTTAATGTATGTCTAACTTAAGTTAACGGTTAGTAACTCTGTAATAGTCTGTATCAACTATACACTTTTGTCCGAAACAAAGTAAAATCTATACTAATCCTGTATTGCTTTATAAATGAAGTCCTATGCTATACTAATCCTATATGAGCCCAAAAGTACAGTTCTAGTATAGCATTAAATGGTATACAGGGGACAAATATATTTCAATATTGCACTTGTCCTGCAGGAATTAAAATTTTCACTTGTCCTTCAAAACATGCACTTGTCCTTTTAATAGCATATGCAATCGAGAACATACTAGGGAGTAATATGTTATATGACTTATAAAGTTCCTTATATCACTGCTAAAATGATATTTACCCAGTCAGTTTCAGAATTTCATCCCATATAATGACAAGTCAATTCTCAGAAAATGCTAGCTTCACCCTCGGATTTTTCGCCGTCATCCTCGAGTTATTACTCCCAAAGCACTCGTCCTATAGGAAGAGTGCTTTGAGAAGAATTACTCGTCCTTTCTAGATTGCACTCGTAATTATGAGCGGACGAGTGGAATTTTTGTCCCCTGGTATATCAATTCTATTCCATGATTCTATACTAAACAATATAGAATTGATACCTAGTTAATATATGGTTAGAAATATTTTTTTGCCCGATTTTTTGTTTGGGAATTTCTTCATGAGAATATGGGAATGTTGCAACAGCAGGGGTATCTGTGTTCCCTGGATACATTTCTAGTTTCATTTAAGTTTATATATCTATATAGTATTGGGATGCTTTAATAAATTTCCTTTGCATTTGACATTATGGTATATGTATGTTTAAAGTTTTACACCAGTCTCCAGGTCATCCCCACTACTTAGTCTAGAATTCTCAAACATGGATGTCACATGATATTATCAAAACCCTTTGATGGATTTCATTATTAACTACAGATACTTCTTTAGGTCAGCTGAAAAGAATGATTAGATTTTGATGACTTTGACCTAATTTTCAAGGTCACCAGGGGTATATTAATTTTAACTGAACTGGCACAAAGGCAGGACCCTTACGGGAAAAAAATGCACTGCCGCGAACAATTTTTGCGAACAGCTAGCGAATAGTCTGCGATTGTTCGGTTAACATACCTTAAAAGGCTGACCAGTATTCGCAGAATGTTCATGAGATGTTCACTTTTCACATGCAAATTAGGTCTGCGGCGAATACTTTGAGTTAACAGCCTGCGAATATTCAGCGAATATGTGGCGAACATGATTCAAGACGGCATACTAAATATGCAGCGAATATCCCGCAAACATTCTGTGAATATGCGACGAACATGCATTTAAATATGTAAATTAAATATGCAGCGAATATGTGGCGAACAATAATTGCAACCATCCTGCAAACAAGCAGCATTCAATGATTTACAAAAGTCAAAGCTTGTTAAACTCAAACAGTCAAAATTTATCCATTTTGCACTGACCTCAACAAGCAACACCGTTCCAGAACAATCAAAAGGTATCACTCAAACATCATAGGAACAGAAAAACACATGAGAAGAGATTACAAACCGTAAAAAGACTTCTCAACACGTGTTGTCATTTTTGCATCATGGCAATTATGACAGCCATTTAATTGAAGAGTTTTAAGGGGAGATAATTTTGAATCTATCTCCCCAGTAAAAAAATAAGATCTTTAGACTGAGAGCTATATGAGTTGAAGTTCTTTAGATGAACACTCCGCGAATACATAAAAAGTTAAAGTCACTGTAATGAATATACTGCGAACAGTATCCAGAACTAAGTTCTTATTGCGAATACCGGGCGAATAGTACCTTGTGCTTGAAAAAAGTTTAAGTTTAGCTGCGAATATGCAGCGATTATATGACAAACTGCGAACATTCAGTGATCACTTTTTTGTCAGACCAACTTTGTTCGCTAGGTATTCGCGACAAGAAGTGAATATATAGCGAACAATTACTGTGAACAATGCAATTCACAGAATATTCGCAGCATATTTGTCAGATATTCGCACAAAGAAGCTTTTCGGTAATACGGGGACCAATGGCCACAGACTATTACATCATTAGGAGGACTTAATAAAGGATCAGATTTTGGTGACCTTGATCTAGTTTTCAAGGTCTCAATGATCATATAACTGGGGGACATACATAATCTGTTTTCTTCTGAAAAATCTGTATTGTTCTTTTTAGAAAACATTTTAGAACCTGATTTGCTGGCTTCTCAGAAGCAAGCTGATCAGAATCCTTATTGTTTTCGAATCAGTGTGAAAATGCTGATACATGTAATTAGAATGTTGCAAGGGTAGTGGATAAAAATGGGGAGAAGTACAGTGCATGTTTAATTTTAACATATTATGGGCTAATATTATTTACCTCAAGCTCCATAGGTTTAGATAAACAAAATTGTTGAGCGAATTATTGTGAATATTTTCTTACCCATCAGTTTTAACATTTGTTTTGGGTGCTCAAAAGAACCGTCTCATTGAGACCGTTCTTTTGATTACCCACAACATATGTTTTGGTTGAGAAATAAGAAAAATAATTTTCTCGTTACACACTCTTAACTAAAGGCCTGAGCTCTGATTATTTTCATTGCAGATATGGAAATTATTTCATCAACTACTGGTGCAGATAACCTTGCAGCCAATGGTACTGAAGCTGAGCCAAAGAAAGTGATAGATTCTTCTGAAATGTTAGAGAACTTACCTCCGAGTGTTGATGCTTTATCCCCGACAAATGTAACCATTGCCAACAGCAAACCTCCATCAAAGTTTAGTCGCAATTACATGTGTGAGGAATGCAGTTTTAGAACAAGGAAGTCAAGAGCATTCCTATACCATCTGGTTGAAGAACATAAGAGCAAACTAGATATTTTTGCTTGCTCCCATTGTGATTATTGTGCACAAAGTAAATTCAAAATGCAGAGACATATTAAGATGAATCATGGTATAGCATTAAGTTTTGATGAGTTGAAAGCAGAACATTCATATGTTAGGACTAAAAAAATGTCAGCTGTGCAGTCAAAGAGTGTACCTATGAAGAGGATTAAAAGAGTCCGTAGCTCTTTCATAACCAAGTCGGTTCCAGGGAAGAAGTTGACAGTAAAATTTATGAAGCCACAAGGATCAGGTTCCACATTACCAGCTCCTAAACAACACTCATCATACCTACCATCACCAACAAAGTCTCAGTCCATGGAACACCTTTCTAAAGTTGTTGATGAGATTCCAGCAGAAAATGGTGGTTTTGTCTATAAATGTAAAGAATGTCAGTTTACAAGTGATGATAAACAAAAAGTTGCAAAGCATGCTGTCTCCTGGCATGTTGATACAAAGTCATTTGCATGTACCTATTGTGATTACATCACCTTTGACCGTAATGATTTTGGAGCACACAGACAAGTCCATAGAAATGAGCATCAGTTTAGATGTGACGAGTGTACATATTCTACAGATTTCCGACCCAATATGGATCGCCACATATTGAACCATACAAATTCATTCCCTTTCACTTGTTCCTTCTGTACATATGGTTGTAACACAGAAGCTGCTATTCGCCGGCACATGGTGAATAATCATGACCCTGTTCCACAAGCTGAGAAGAAAACCAGTCTACCTGTACCCAAAACTGTTAGAAGTTTACAGAAAAGTGAAGTTTCAACAGTCTTGGGCACTGATAGTGTCAAAGTCACTGACACAGAAGAGGATGATAAGATTGATGAGCCTGAAGACATGGAAATAGACATGGTTGATGGCAGTGTTGAGATGACTTCTTCGAACAAAGGTCCAGAGTTTGACGATGGACAGACAGGCACACAGAATACGGGTCAGGGCAAAATTAGAAATACAGTGACTCACTTTCTTGAAAAAGATAATGGAAAATTGTTGTGTCCTGTATGTAAACTAAAATACAAAAGATCCTCAGATTTGAATCGACATATGAAGCGCAAACATGGTTGTAGACTAAGAGAGTATGTAGAAGTTCATTTTAATGTAAAATTCCCTCCCCTAGAATCAGCTAAACCTTCTCGGCCTACTCAGCATGTCCCTCTGAGCATGGTGAATAGTCGTGGTGAAGTGGGTTTCAGTACTGAATATCTAGATTATGGTAATGATGATTTTCTTGACATTGATGATACTTTTGATGAACTCGACCAGTCACAAGAAATATCGTCTGAGACTGCTGGACCTTTAGACATGTCAAACCCACTAGACTTGTCAGTGAAGAGTGGAGAAGATGAATCACCTATTTCACCTGAAAAATTGAGATGCCCTCATTGTCCATACCAAGCTAAATGGCCAAGTGATTACAGAAGACATATTGTGGTGCACTCATTAGAGAGAAGATACAAATGTACATACTGCCCCAAGAAATACAAGTATCTTGGTGATCTGAATGTACATGTGCGTAAAGATCACAAGAAAGAGCCTGGTAATGTGAAAGTTGTAAAAGTTCCTGCGATCCAGAAAAAGATGGCGCCTGCCTTATTTAAATGTCCCTGCTGTAACTACACATCATGCTGGAAATCAGAAGTGGATAGGCATTCACGCCTGCATACTGATGAAAAAAGCTTCCAGTGTAAACAATGTGAATATCAATCATACTGGCGAGGAGATATGCGGCGTCATATGTACAAAAGGCATCCTGAAGTGATGACAGAAGGTGTAGCTCTTAATGATGTGATTATTGTGAACAAGAATCGAGCAAAAATTGTTGCAGCAACCAATTCGAAAGAGTTGAAATCAAATGAAAATGTAGAGTCTACATCTGGTGTAGAAACGGTCTCTGAAGCATCAGAAAAAGGAATCATTAATTTAGTTGAAGAACCAACTGTTCTGCCTCCTCAACTAGTTAGAGATTCATCACTACCACCATATGGCGTGCTTCAATCAGCACTAGATATTGCTGGACCAAACAAACCATCTCAGCAAGCATCAGAAAATACATCACCTGGTAAAGCTCTAGATATAACTCCACCTCAAGTTGCAGCACCTGGTTTCTTCCCATTTGTTTTAACAGGAACACCTAAGGCACAAGTATCAAAAGTCAGTCCCTCTCGTACTCCCACTTCCAAGTCACCAACACCATCGCCTATTAAAGATCTTGGTGGTGGCATGTATGAATGTAACTACTGTGGATTTACTGCAAATGCACCATCAAAGATGAACATGCACATAGCAACACATACAAATCTTAAAAGATACAAGTGTCCAACTTGTGGCAGAAGGGCAAATTGGAAATGGGACATCTCAAAACACATTAAGCGTGATCATAATGATTTTTTTACTCAGGTTATTAAACTAAGCAAGGAGGAAGCTGAAAACACTATACAAGAATACATGGAGGGTTACCCTACTGTTCGTCGTGATCATCATTTAAATGTAACACCTGAAAAAACCATTCCTCATTTAGAAGGTATCAAATTCTTCAAGTGCTCTGTTTGTGATTTTTCTGCAGAGAAAAAGTTGTCTGTATCTAGACATATTAGCTATATGCATAATGCAACTGTGGCTAAAATTATTGTCATCAAGAAAATGCCTCAGGATATGAGCCCACAGATAACACCACTGAAGTTGTCTCCTCAAATTACCCAGTCAACACCACAAAGCAATCCCGGTTTGGACTTTGGGTCTAGCCCTATCATGACTCCAGTGCCTAACACAACCGCTCCAATGCCTTCCGTAAAACCTATCATTCCAACTCCACCTCCACTTCAGCCACTACCTCCACCTGAGGCTCCAGCTCATATTACAGATGGAACAGATATTGACAAACCTTTTATGTGTTCTGATTGTGGAAAACGTGGAGTGACAAAAGGAGATGTTAAAAAGCATTACCATTATGTTCATCCTAATCAAGAAATCAGGATTGTATACTTAGGAGATGGATCTCAAAGTGTCTATGCAGCCAAATCTGAGATTGGACAGTTTACTCCTGAAAAGAGTTCCCTATCTTCGTCTACATTAGAAACTTCACAAACCGATTCATCAGCATCACCAGACAGCAAAGATTCACCCAGCATTAACAGCAGCAGCACAGGAATTGGAAGACCAATATCAAGCACTCTGCCTCATCCAAAAGTTCTTGGTTACATAAGGCCTTACAAATGCTCTCTTTGTGGACGGCGCTCAAACTGGAAGTGGGATTTGAACAACCATTTAAGGGACAAACATCGAGCTGAAGATGGTGCTCGGGTTATAACTTTGAATGAGAATGAAGCTAAAGCAACTCTAGAGCATTATATGAAGTTTGAGCTACCTGTTTTACTAGGAACTGCAATTAAAGGTGAAGTATTAAAGACAGTAAAGGAAACTGGATACACAGTGAAAGTAGAAACAGTTGAACCACCTCCTCCTAGCAAAGGAAGCTTTCGTCAACTTAAATGTTCTGCCTGTCCATATAGGGCAAATCTTAAAGCTGATCTTTCAAGACACATTGTTCGTAAACATGGTGCAACAAGAGCAAAAATAATTGTACTTGATACAGAAACAGCTCGAAGAACTCTACCAAGCTACAGTTACTCAAGATTTCCTAAGAAGGCTAGTGAAAACTCTTTTAAGGATGTAGTCATTAAAGAAACAACTTCACAGGATTCAGCTTTATCTTACAGTTCTTCAGCTGAAATTACTGTTATAAAGTCCCCTTCATCACCAAGTAAAAGCCCTGGAAAGCATTATTGGAAATGTTCAGTTTGCTCTTATACAAAGGGAGATAAAGTTGATGTGCTCAAACACATGGGCAAGCATAATATGAAGGCCTATAAATGTTCAGCATGTGATTACAACTCCAATTTCAGATCAGGTGTTTATCGTCATATAAAGTTTAAACACAATGGGGATAAAACAGTTGTTTGCAGATTAACAATTAAACTTATTAAAGAGGGCACTGAAGAAGATGTGATAGCCACTCAGACAATGCCTGAAGACCCACAAGAGATTGCAATACCAGCCAGTCCATCACTTGCATCACTTCCATTGCCCTTAACTCCACAAAAGGATAATAATTTTCCTGCAATTTGTGAGAAATTTTACTGCAAACTTTGTATGTTTCAGTCAAGATGGCGTTCCTGTGTTTGCCGGCATCTTCGTGATAAACATAAAATTCATGACTACATTAATTTTATTCTGAAAAGGGTGATTGATTATACTGGACTTGCTTCTCCACAGAAGACTAGCTCACAAGCAATGATGTCCCCTCAAAGAATGGTACCAGCCGTTGGAGCTGAAACACAGTTGTCTTCTTCTCCAAAATCACTGCACCAGTCTAAGCCAAGGAACTTTCTTTGTTCGTTGTGTCCATACAGAACATACAAAAGTAAGATGTTGAAGTTTCACATGACTTGCCATAAACCTCAGCCAGGAGTCAAACAGGCCAAATGTAAATACTGTCCTTACTATGTATCTGGTTCCAGGCTGCTCTCTCAGCACATGCAGTTACATATGCAGCATCCAGATGGTCCTTTTGTACATCCTGCTACACCCGTAAAAGCAAGTCCTCAAAAGGTTCCAAAGAGTCCCGATGTATCCAAGCGCCACGGTTGTGAGAAGTGTCCTTACACAACTAACAGTAAGAATGATTTCCTTTATCATAAACAGTTCCATCGTCCAAAGCCAACAGCTGACTTTAAGTGTGACCATTGTGAATATTGGGTAACACATAAAAGACTGTTGAAACAACATGCAAAGGTTCATACTGGAGAATTTTACAGTTCAAACATGTCCAACGTCAGTTCACCAGCAAAATCAGACTATTCTGAGAATGCTCTTGTGTATGATACTGTAGAAATAGCTGCTATCAAACAAAGAATTATTGCATCGAAAATAACTCCCAGTATTTCAGTGACACCAGCTGTATCTCCAATGAAATTGGCATCTAACTGTACCATGGGGAATAAACGAGGATTTTTAAAGAAGGATGGAACATACAGGAAAATCCATAAATGTCGCTTCTGTCCATATTTGAATCTTCGTACTAGAAACCTGCGATTACATGAGCTAATGCATGGTAGAAGGTCTTCAACAAACACCCTGATGAAATGTCCTCATTGCAACTACTATGTTGGTTCAAAAGGACTTCTTGCTCATCATTTGAAAGTTCACCAGCCTGACTATGGTTTAGAATTGGTACCTAGTGCTGATAGTTCTGTAGAAAAGCCAAGTGATGCTAGTGAAGATTCAGAAATGGATCAGCCAATTGCTATTGAGAACAAGGTTGATACACTTTATGAAATAGCCAAGTTTAAGAAGTTTGGTTGTGAGAAATGTCCCTATGCTAGTGCAAAGCGCTCACACTTTCAACGACATGTGGAATTGCATGGAAGTAAGCAGAAATGTAAATGTGACTTTTGTGATTATAGTGTGCCTTCAATGAACTTGTTATGTCAACATACCAAACTTCACTTTGAACCAAACCAGAATCTGCTAGCTGCTCAATCTATTCTGAATCTCCAGTATCTACCAGAAATGCCAGCAGACGTTGCACTCTCCAGTATGATGACAAATGTGGATTCTAAACATCCAGTCAGCGTTACACATGATCATCTAGAATTATATGAAAATGCTCCAGAAGAGTGTGAGCCTAAGAAACTCTACAGATGTGATAGATGTCCATATGCTAACATTCGCAGAGATCATCTCTTAGCTCATCTTCGTTGTCACATGGTAAAGAATGAGTTTGTGTGCCCTTACTGTGATTATAGTGTCGGAAAAACACATGTTCTACTGCAACATGTTAAAGTTCATTTTAGTCCTCTACCAGAATTATCTGATTGGTTAGTTCAAAGTGGTGATACAGAGAGGATAAAACAGTCTAAAGAAAGGAATATAAAGGAAGCCATTGAGTTAGCTACACTTTTCCAAACTGAGAGGAAAGCAGAAAAGAAAGAGAATGAAACAGCAGAAAGTAGTGATAATTTAGTTTCTAAAAGTCCAGCCAAGACTGATGGAATAGAACATGAAAAGAAGGAAACACCTGATAAACTTGAAAAAGAAGTTGATGGTGAAGATAACAATAAACTAGGAGAGGAAGTCAAAATGAACAAATCTGCTACTGATCAAAATGAAAGCCAAATGGATACAAGTGAACAAAGTTTTGCAACTGTTGAAGTGGACCATGAGGTATCTTTTAAAGTCATTGAGAAGGATGTAGTGAAAGCTGAAAATGTTAAAGAGAAAGATGTTGATGTTGAAGGAGAAATGAACAAAGAGGAAGGCAAAGATACTGCTAAGATGGAAACTGCTGAAGTATCAAAGGAAGTAGATCATATTGAGACAACCAACAATGCTGTGACTGACAGTGATAAAGGTGAGAATATGTTAGGCATATGTATCACATTAAAACATGAAAAACCTGTCGGAAGGGACCACTCAAAAAGAATACCAAAAATTGTTTTTCAAGACTGATTATCGTTTAATGCAGGTCAAAAGTATTGCAGAATGCTCCAAAGGGGAGCATTCTGCAATACTTTTGACCTTCATTAAGCTACAATTTTTCTTAAGACCTTTGTTTTGTCTTTTTTTTTGAGTGGCCACTTAAGACGGGTTTTATTGTATAACTTATATAAGGCACACATTAACCCTTGTCCCGCTGAAATAAACCAGGGCCCTAAATAAGGGTGCATACCGTAATTCATTTAAAATTACTATTTTGATTTCTCAACCAAGACGTGTGTTGTGGGTACTCCAAAGAACCCTCTCAATGGGGAAGTTCTTTTGAGCACCCAAAAGGCATGTCAAAATTGATTGATCAGAAAACATTCACAATTTTATGCTCAGAAAGTTTGTTTATCTTGAACTATGAAAAACTGTTAAATACCACTTATCCACTTCCCTTAAATGAAATGTGTAGACCCTGATCTGCTACAGAAGTTCACTGATCTGGGTCTGCTTTTTACAAAGGAAGATATACAGTAAAACCTGAAGCAGCCACTCTAAAGAAGACCAAAACTTGTTTTTCAAGACCGATTATCACTTAATGCAGGTCAAAAGTAAGAGAGCATTCTGCAAATACTTTCGACCTTCATTAAGCTACCATTTGTCTTTAAGACCTTTGTTTTGTCTATTTTTGAGTGGCCCCTTGATACTTTAGATTCAGTTTATGCAGGTTATGATTTTGAGTTTGCATGATGCTGCATTTTGTGCCTTAATTTCCAATCAAAAACCTACCAAGCCATGCACTGATTGATCTGGGCCTTTTTTGTTTGGAGGTATTCACACACATATATATATAGTCATAGAAAAACAGGTTAGTAAATGCCTATAGAGACTACTAGGTGAGTGTCTTTTGATATCAAGTTTACTAGGCAAGGCTTTGAGAATGCAAGTTTAAATGTGAGGCTATACAGAGCGATTTAACATGCATTCTAGAAGCTGTCTGGTAAACTTGATCTAAAAGACGTGAACCATATATTCTATTTATCAGTTTACCCATTGGTTCACTCTTTCAATTGATGATTTTAACCTAATTAATGATTTTCCTAGTCGCTACTATTTCCGACTTGCATTAATTTGAGATGTGTCAGGATTGTGCTTTGAATCCAGATCAGGACAGACATTTTGTTGATCCTAATATGAGTCCAAACTGTTTGCAAAGGCTATCTGCCAGCAACAAAAGTCACCACCATAATGATCAAAATGCAGCAGACAATAGTCCGATGGCATTTTCAGGACAAAAATAATTTGCAGGATTATTGTTACACTGACTAGAAGTAAATTGTTGTCTGCTGATCATAACCTTTGCAAACAGTTTGGACTCAGATTGGGATTCAAACCGTTTGACAGTCTGAAAGTGTTCCTGAAAGAATTTTTTGAAATGTTAATTTTTGAATAAATGGGCAGCAGACAAAAACAAAAGCAAAAAAATTACACAGCATGCAGATTTGAAATATATCCATTAATGTCCAAACTTTATTGTATAAGCTTTAACCCTCTTACCCCATATGCTATATTAAGTACATTGCATCATTTCTATAAATAATTCAAATTTTCAATTTTTTTCCACATTTCAATATTTTGAAAATATTATGTAAAATGGATCATTTGCTCCCCAGGAGCAAATGTTCCATTTTTCAAAATATTTGACTGGGCACCGTACCGCAGTCGGTAACGTGTCTGGCAACAGATGGGAGTCTGACTGCAGATCCAGGGGTCGCGAGTTCGATCCCGGCCCGGTCCATTCTTTCGTGGAGATCGAATCATGAATTAATTTCTACGGTCATTCTCCTCCCTTCCGCTGAATCATTCAAGAATTGTTCAAGCTTGCCCAGGAAAAAGTGTGGTTAGGTGAACTGACCGTCCCGCCATGACCATAGCTGTTGATTTGGGACGTAAAGCAACAAAACAAGCAGACAAACAAATCATAATATTTGAAAAATCTTACATTCTAAAGGCGTCCAAAGGGGCTTGTATTGAGTGGAGTTAAAGGGAGATGGAAGAATTCACCTATCAAGAAAGGGTAATTAATCAAATACATTTTTTTCAGGTTTGTCCATATCAGATTCCAAAGATGGCGAGATGAAAGCAAAGGAGAACTACATATGTCAGTACTGTGATCGAGAATTCAACCAATCAGACACTTTGGTTAGACATGAGATGCAACATTTGATAGGAAACAGTTATGAGGTATGCACAGGGATCAAGCTAGGGGGCGACTAGGGCGAAATAGTCGTCCTAGGGGCCGAAATTTTGCCCTAAATGGGACCCAGGGAGAAGTGGGAGTCTCCCAAAAAAAGAAAAAAAAAAAGATTTTTTTTTTTTAGGGAGACTCATTTTCATTCTGTCACCACACAAATGCAAGCTGTGGTGACATTATCAGACAATCTTCTACCAATGCATCGTGATTCTCCTTCCATTAAATGGCAATAGTAATTTAAAAAAATTGTGTAATGGCTAATTTGCTTCTAAATTGACAGAAAATGCCGTAATTTTGCGCTATAACTTCTCCCTATCTGACTGTCACTTCTCCCTAAATTTCCTGCAGGGAGAAGTCACTTCTCCCTAAAATTCTGGGCCAGCTTGGTCCCTGATGCAACATTTGGCTCTTTGCCTGCTACGAAAAAATGCATTTGAAAATGTTGTCTGTTTAAGTCGTCTGCTGCATGTATTTTTTTCCGTCAAGGACAAGTTTTGGCATACAGACAGTGTGGATCCCGATCAGACTGCTCCTAGAGGAGCAGTCTGATCTGGGTCCAAACTGCTTGCAACAGAGATGTTTTAAATGGACTAACACAAATGATACAGTAGACTACATGTATATATAATTGTGATTAGCAGCCAAAAACAAATGAGAGGAATCATTTAAGAGGGCCCCACCAAATATTGCTTGAGCGCTATAGATTCCTCTCCATCATACTTAGTGGGCACTAGAAGTCATTTGTCAGCGGATTTCTACCAAATTTCATACATGAGTAAAGTCCAGCAAAAGGTATAAGTTTGCATGTGAGCCCATAGTAGACTCAGATCAGCCTACATGTTTGCAAGTTTGTCTTTGATGGGCGCTCTATGGATAGCCAAGGGTTCGACATCTCTTCAGGCAGAAATTTAGACTGATCAGACTGTGCAGATTAGCAGGCTAATATGAATCTTTGCTCTGTGCAGCATGTACCTTATACTTTATCCCCGGCTTATATGCAATACTTTTATCAATCCTTTACCGAAGTTTAAATACGAGTTTTGTTCATCAACCAGGACTTTAGTTAAGAGTTTGTACCGAAAAAATAATTTTCTTATTTCCAAACCAAAACATATGTTGTGGGAACTCAAAAGAACCGTCTTAATGAGATGGTTCTTTTGAGCACCCAAAACATGTTAAAACTGATGGGTAAGAAAATATTTACAATTTTACGCTAAAAAATTTTGCTTATCTAAACCTATGATAAACACTCACCAATGGCCAACATAATGGTTGCGGCCTATCTGCTTGCACTTGTGGACACAATAGCTTAGTCTTTGTCTCCCTATAACTTCTTGAATTTCATAAATGCATTACCTCTTCTTATCTCTTACTCAAGTATAATTATGGATTTTGTCCTTTGTATACTTCAGCATTGGCATAACCTTTTCTTGTGTGCAAGATATGAACTAGTGGACGGATTGGAGGAATTGTTTGAAAAAGCTGATTATTTTGCATAATCAGAGTGTCAAATGGTTAGGATCCAGATCAGGACAACATTCTGTAGGTCCTGATCTGTGTCCTAAAACTGTTTGCTAAGGTTATCAGCAGATGACAAAAGTTGCCAGTAGCAAGGAAAGAGTTAAAGAGGGTGCAGACCTAAAGGGTAGTCTAGCATCAGCATTGATGATCTTAGAATTGTGAAATTACTGCTCAATAAGGGGAAAATAGTTGGAGAGCAAAGCAATAAAAGAATTATAGGGTTACTTTAAAAGAAGTCCTGTGTCCTTTAGTCCCATATTCACACTTCATACATACAGACTTTAAAATGGAGAACAACAATTGAGCCAGTGCATGAGATTTCCAACAATGTGGTATATGCGACCAGCAAAGCCTCAGATCAGCCTGCGCATACGCGCAGTCTGATCAGAGGCTTTGCTAGTCGCTTGAGTATTTTATGATTGTTAAGCTACTGACTGAACACCATTTGGAGTTTCTAAGCCTGACAGGAGGCTTCAGAGGCTCGTCCGAGTCTACACTTGTTGAAATGTCAAATTGTTGGAAATCTCATGCCGCGACTCAATTAATAGTTAAATCTTTTATTAACTTCTCTTTTCAGGAATTAATGGTGCAGGTATGTCATTTTACTTACTTTCTCAGTTATCATAATATCTGCTTTGTTATCCCCGACAAAGGGAGGGATATAGTTTGGACATCATTCGCCCATCCTTCCTTCCGTTCACATTGTTTGTCTGTCCTGAACCATATCTTAGTTCCTATTTGTCAGATTTGATGCATTCATGGTATAAATGATAAGTACCACGGACAGTCGATATCCTATAAGTTTCTTCAAAATCAACTCATAAACACTTGAGTTATTGCCCTTGACTTAGTATAGGCAATTATAAGGCAAAATCTGTATTGGCCTTTTAAGTGTAATGAATTTCACATTCCCCCAAACTATTACATCTGTCAACTTATCATTAAAGGCCATAATTGCCAAGCGCCTGTAGATAAGCATGAAAGTGTCAAAAATTTTACCCACCCCCTTGACCCCTTAGGTGGGCCAAAGGTCAAATATTTAAATTTGGCAATAAGTAAGTCAATTGTCAATATTTGTTACTGAAATTTTGTATGCAGGTGGAGGAACAATAAATATGTAACATATCAGAAGGGATTTTAGTTTGAATATTTTGGGCCAATCCCCTTGGTGGACTTAAAGGGTGTGGACGAGAATATAAACTTTTTCGGAATATGGTCATGTTGCATATCAAATTAAAGAAAAGGACACATACAGTAAGTTAACAAGGTAGCAAATATTTTGCCCTCAGACACACCCTTGACCCTGGGGTGGGGTCAAAAGGTAAAAACATTTTTTTCTCTAAAAGTAGTCTTGTTGCATATCAATTTAAAGAGAATGGAGGATAGAGCACCATGAAAGCAAATACTGTGTCCTTAGCAATAAAGTATGGTTGACAGGCTTTTGTTATGATCTGAATGATACCCAAGGGGAGAAGTGGGATTTATGTTTTGTGATTCACACCTTTCTCTAAAATAACCCTTTTTCGGGGAATATAAATTTGATGAGTTTGTCTAGTTTGGTTTTTCAGTTACTTTCTTGTATTGCAAAGGCTCTGTTTGTTTTTCCATTGTTGGTATGTCAATACTTTCAAACATCTCTGAATGATATAAAGTCAATTTTCATATTAAACAGTTTCCTTGTAAGGGGTAAATTTTCTGTTAAGATATCGCTTGAACCCAATTGAATTTTCCAAGAAAACGTGTCAGCAAGAACCTAATATTTTGGTACGTTTTGTACTAATGGTAAATGTTTTTAATTTAGAACACTAAGACCGAGGCAAACAGAAGGAGCAGTCTGATACGGGTGTCCCCTCTTTGCTATTATGACTAGTTGTCTTTTGCAAATTCTAGCCCTGGTAACCAACATTTTATTTGAGAACAGAAAGAGAAAAAAGTCTGAAAGTTTAGAACATTTACCGTACATATAATGTACATGTATATGTGAGCATTAAAGCTCATCATAGATTTCAGGGCTCCTGTATTTAGAATGTTGAGGGCCTTGAGTCTAACTTTCCAAAGAATGCCAGCCTTAGAATGCTGAATTGAGCGGAACTTAATAGCTTTTGTTTTCATTTTATCTAAAGACAAATATTTAAAGCCAGTAAAAGTTTAAATTGTATCATTTTTGTAGACATTATGGATAATTCTAACACTGATTGCCTATATAGCCAATGGATAAATTCAGTGATTTATTGGTTGATAAATCACTGCACGGACTGGGAACTGTCTGCCATGACGTCATTCGACCGCCAGTTTGATTTTATGACGTCATCTATCACATAGAGTCTAGTAACGTTGGTAATAGACTGTGTAACATTGTTTTTACAACTAATGGTTGTTCAAAACATACATAAAAACATGTGTTTCAGTCTAAATAAGAGTTGTGGGAAATTCTAACACTCTGTTCAAGATGGCGGAATCATTTTAAACTTTAAAGGATTCGTTCATATTTTCAATCTGTCTGTGTGTTAGAATCAAATTAAATTTGCACCGGTAGTGATTTGTTGCTTAATTAATATATCACTGTCTGTCTGTCAGTGGTAATTGGATAAATCGCTTGCTCTTCACACTCATAATTTACTCATATTAACGCAGGGACCAAGCTGGCCCAGAATTTTAGGGAGAAGTGACTTCTCCCTGCAGGAAAATTAGGGAGAAGTGACAGTCAGATAGGGAGAAGTTAAAGCGCAAAATTACAGCATTTTCTGTCAATTTAGAAGCAAATTAGCCATTACACATACTATTGCCATTTAATGGAAGGAGAAACATGATACAGTGGTAGTAGATTGTCTGATAATGTCACCACAGCTTGCATTTGTGTGGTGACAGAATGAAAATGAGTCTCCCTAAAAAAAAAAAAAAAAAAATTTTTTTTTTTTTTTTTTTTTTTTTTTAGGGAGACTCCCACTTCTCCCTGGGTCCCATTTAGGGCGAAATTTTGGCCCCTAGGGCGACTATTTTGCCCTAGTCGCCCCCTAGCTTGGTCCCTGATTAACGACTGATTTCCATCCAGTGACATATTAAGCAACAAATCACTGTCAGCTTGAATCTTTTTCTCTAAAACAAAAAGCTTTGAAGTGGTCTGTATTTACAATATGAAATACAGTTCCAGAAAAAAGGGTTTCATGTATTTATTTATGTTTAGCATAAAATATTTTTCAAACACAGATGTTCAAGCCAGACTGGCTAATTTTTAAGTATTGTGCATCAATCTTTTGAAGTAGAAAGAGCCAATGGTGATGATTATGGTCATTAATCAGAGGTTGCAGTATATCTATGGTAGTTTTGAATTTCTCAGGTTCAGGATCTTTAAAGAAAATTATCATTTTATCTCTAGATAATTAAAAAATAATTTCTTAATTCTCATTCAAAACATATGTTGTGGGTACTCAAACGAACCATCGCAATAAGATGGCTCTTTTGAGTGCCCAAAAGTATGTTAAAACTGATGGATAAGAATACATTTTCAAATTTGTACTATTAAAAATTGTCTATCTGGAGCTATGGGAATCGTTTAATTTGTTTTCAGGTGAAAACTGATGCACATTTGTCAATGCCTGAGCCAGCATCGGATGCTAAAAATAGAACTGACCGTACTATGGAAGTAGATAATGCTAAAAATAGAGCTGACAGTACGATGAAAGTAGATAATGGCATTGATGAAGATGAAGATGATGAAGTTATACCGGTTCCTTCTTTTGGTGAAGACAAACAGAAAACTGAGTAGTTGTTTTGGTCTTAATTCTTAGGAACTTATCAAAGTTGAGAAAACATGCTTTGAATCAGATGCAGTGAAACCTGTCTTAAGCAGCCACTCAATAATAGACAAAACAAGGCCTTAAAGACAGGTGGTAGCTTAGTGCAGGTGAAAAGTATTGCAGAATGCTGGAGCATTCTGCAATACTTTTTACCTACATTAATGCTCAACCGGGGCATACTGCAATACTTTTAACCTGCATTAATGCTCGACCGGTGCATACTGCAATACTTTTGACCAGCATTAAGCGAGTATCCAAAACTTATTTTCAGGTCTTTTTTTGAGTGACCGCTTAAAACGGTTTTACTGTACTCTCTTTGGATAAGGGAGCACATTTGTGATTTGTACTCATCCAGTTGGCAGGAGAGGATGAGCCTGAGCATTGGAGCCTTCACTAGCTGCTGGCATACACATACTTATGGAAGTAATTGACAGCTTGGAAAAAAAATTAGGCTGCTAACCCCACTGAATAGCTATCCATGTTTAACTCTTTATCTCCTAGTGAAATCTGCTGATAACTTTTGCAAACAGTTTGGATCCAGATCAGACCCAACAGAATGTATGGCATGATCTGGATCCAAACTGTTTGACACTGATTGTATTCCTGAAAGAATTTTTCGAAATAGTTGATTTTGAATAAAGTCAGTAGACGACAAAAAAGCGGAAAAAATTCTCAAGGGGCAAAGAGTTAAAGAGTGATATTTGAAAGGCTGGTCCAACTATTAGAAGTATAGCATGAAACATATGTAGTGGTAAATAGGTTAGATAAGACACTTTTTTTGGCTTAAAGACACTGTAAATTTGGAAATTTCCGCGAGGGTTTTATTTTGTGAAACTTCATGTATGCAGAGTTTTGCTAAAATAACCCCCACGAAATGACAAAAACTCTTTGTCCTTTACTGATGAAGGTTAATCATACCAAAGTCGTGAATTTTTAACATGGCTAATATGTCTTTTAACGCTATTCGCGAAAATAAAATTCTCCCGAAAATTTCCAAATTAAAGTATTGAATCTCCAGTGTAAACTTTTGAGTGTAAAACTGTTAATATTTTCTAACCTATCAGTTTAAACATAGGTTTTGGCTGTTCAAAAGAACCGTCTTATCGAGTTGGTTCTTTTGAGCAGCCACAACATGTTTAAGTGGAGAAATAAGCATAATAATTTTTAATTACACACTCTTATCAGATGGCCTTAATTTTTTGTCTTATTGTACTGTGAAAGCATTTTTATTAGTGCTCATTGAAAATGCCTCAACAAGACTTCTTCATTGAGTACCCAGAGTATATGAGTAAGCATTCTGAGAAATTGGCACTCATGGCACATGTGTGAGCTCATTTTTAATCCTTTGTGGACCAGAAACCTCTTAACAGGTGCTTTGGCAAACAGTGAAGACTCTGATGAAATGCTGCATAATGCAGCATTACATCAGGGTCTACACTGTTTAAGGCAAAATCAATCTTCAGAGAAAGAAATATATATTTTTGGAAATTATTACCTGTGATCTCTCAATACAGTCGACTCTCGTTAACTCAACTATGCATAACTCAATACTATCACTTATCTCGACTTGATGGCCCGGTCCCGGTATTTTCCCCTATATATTATTGCAATTCCACAAAGTTTATCTCGACAACAGCTAAGTCAATAAAACTGGTAACTCGTCACGAAAAACTGGTTCCGCTGATCAATTTTAGTGTATTTTACAATACCTAACTCGATTCCATTTCATAAGAAAAAGACAGTCATTAACTTACCTTTGTATCTGAATGTGTCTCCAATTAATCCACCGTTTTGAACGTTAATTATCCCCATTTAATTTAAAAACCATCAATTGTTTGATCACTTGGTCCACGTAATTAGTGTGTTGCAAAATTACAAAATTGACCGTGGTCGGCGAATATTCTATTGATCTATTGTGTACAATTTCAAAGCGGATACATGTCTATCTCATGTAAGTGACGGTTTGAGCTCATGTGTCATAATTGAGCAATCTATTGAGTATTTAGCCTGTCCGATGACTGCTCGTTTTAAATAAGGCCAAAGTATAATTTAATTGTTTCTCAGGCCATTTTTTGATTTTTGAAAACAGATGCAGCGTTTTATTTCAGGCACTGGACAGTTGTGCGTGTAAGGCTATTTTCGGACATTGGTCATGTCATGACAAAAATAGATTGGGAAGAGCCGACGAAAATTAAAACGTGCACTGTCTGTTGGGGCTTAATCATATGACGACCCACAAAAGGGTAAACCTGCGACCGCGGGACCAGTCGCCGATACTTACTTTGAACTGAAAATGCTTTGTTTATTTTTTTTCTTTTTGCCTTAAAAAGTGAAAAAAATGGCCATAATTTCGGGAATGCTGTGGTACCTGAAATAGATTCTATTTTCCCCTTTTTATTCTTTTTTTTTGTAATTACAATTCCCAATGTCATTTGATTCTTGGATCAATTCGTCCCGCAGTTCATTAATGTAATAGCTACCAATAACGATCTATTAATGGACGAGTTGAACGTGATTTATTTTGCCCCAAAATTGTGGCTATACGTCATGATATGGTTACCTCGAACTACTGATAACTCGACATAATTTGCTCAGTCCCTTGAAATTCGAGGTATCGAGAGTAGACTGTATATACAATGGACCAACTCGACTTAACTGTAGCAAACTTTATGGGAAATTCCATTGGTACACAAAGGGTTAAAAATGTGTGCACAGCTATATACTGGGGCTAATAGGGGTGCAACGATATGCCAAAAAGCGTATTGCGATATGAAAAACCTGTATTGCGATACATATTGCGATACACCTGATATCTTTATTTCTGTCTATTACTGCCCCTAGTTCAGTATTATAATCTGACTCAAGGGTCATGAAATTGGCATCTATTACACACTGTCATTTTTTCAGCTACTCCTTCTGTCCCTCGGCTGCTTTTCAAGAAGAAATGATGGAATTTGTGCCGTTCCCCTTAGATATTTAGCTACAATAATTCGTGATTGACCGCCATCTTTTTTTTTAAAACGAAATTAGCTGTTGCCTGTTGGTCTAATTTGCAACACAAACAGATATGTACAAGTTTTAACAGTAAAGGGTCTGTATTTGAAACGCGTTAATAACTTGAAGGGGTTGATAGAAGATGTGTAAAATATCCATAAACAATATTTTATGGCTCACATTGATGTCTGCCGTACAGGATAAACATCTTCCAATGCTCGAAAGGCGGCGATATGCTGTTAGACACAGTCAACGTTTGTGTAGTTTGTGACAAGAATTATACCACAGCTTGTTTGTTTCTTTTTTTTTTTACCGCTTTCGGTTTTGAAAACAACCTGATTTTGAGGCAATTTCAAAGCCAATAATGGATATTTTCTTGCAAAGTTTAGATGAAAACCGGCTTCATGACACATATAGAAGGCTGGTGTACCGGTACAGCCAAAAGTATATCGCGATAGAAAGTTTATTTAGAGTGAATTGCGGTTTATTGGTATATCGTTGCACCCCTAGGGGCTAAATGCCTAAATTTTGGCCATAGCCTTTATCTATGTCCCTACTTAGTCAGTGAGAGCAGTGAGTTTTAGTGTGTATCGGTGAGGCGAGAAGGCTCATCTAAGCCCTTGCTGCTAACATACCAAAATATATCCCCCCTGAAGGAATTTTTGAATCCCCCATGTGCCTGTGAAAGGTTTGAAATCGAATCATTAGAATGTACATGAACCCTTTAGGGGTAAATATGCAAATAGTGAAGACCCAGATGCAATGGTGCATTTTATCAGGGTCTGGACTGTTTGCTAAGATAATACAATCTTCAGGGACTGAAGTGCATGATTATTTGGAAGTTTCTACCTGTGACCACTTCAAATATATAATGGGCAATCCCATCCTTGTTGTATTGATCTGTATGGGAAAAGGTTAAGGCAGTCTGATCAACTGCTCTTTGCTCAGGAGATTTTACAAATTTTATCATATGTTGCCGCGTCTGGGAGTGAAATAATGCTATGCAATAAAATCGATAAACCACTAGTGATTTACAGATTTTGGGGAAACGTTATGATGTCCATAACAACGTTGCATTCATAATGGCAAAATTATAAAGCTTTTACGACAGAAATGAGATTTCAAAATAATCTTGATGTCATATGATAACTAGAATCTAACATTCATGCTTTTGTATTGTTGAATTTATTAAATTTGTTGCGAAAAAGAGATAAAATGCTAGGCAAGCCTTGCACTTTATCTCTTTTTCCCAACTCGTTGAATAAATTCAATAAAACATGAGCATTCATGTAAGATCTTCTTTGACTAGTCTGAATCTAATAATAGTATATAAAAAAATAGGGATAGATACACGGTACACCTCATAAAAAATTAGATTGTTATAATGAACTGATTGCAGTTTTACTGTATGTATGAGTTTATCTGAAAATGTTGTGCCAGTTTCTCTTTTGATGGCTATTTCTGTTTTCACATGACATAACATCATGTCAGGCCTCCAGATAAGAGTGCGTACTGGAAAATTATTTTCTTATTTTGCAACCAAAACATATGTTGTGGGTACTCAAAAGAACCGTCTCAATGAGACCATTCTTTTGAGCACCCAAAACACATGTTTAAATTGATGGGTAAGGAAATAATTACAATTTTAACTTATCTGGACCTATGTCATGTATGATGGTAACTGATAAAATACTAGTGGTTTACATGTTTAGTAATGTTATGCAATGGCTGAACAGAATATAACATTTCTGCTTTTGTGTTACTCATTGCAAAAAAGGGATTAAATGCTCAGCTGGACTAAGTGAGAGTAAGTTAAATGACTCTCACACTTCTAACCTTTTCAATATAAAAAACTTTCAACTTTATCGTAAAGATAGAGTTATTTCTGCTGGTAGACCTGAACAAGGGGGAGGAATTATTGTCTATGTGAAAGATGGAATCAAGTGTGAGAGGAGAATAGATTTAGAATGTGTGAACATTGAATGTATTTGGTTAGAAATTTTCCCCAAAAATAGCAAAAGTTTTTTGACTGGCATTATGTATAGGCATCCAAATGAAACTGTACAGTGGAATGAAATTTTTGACAATCAATTTGATAAAGCATTAGCATGTGAAAAGGAAATTTATTTGATGGGAGACTTTAATCGTGACTTACTGCAGGTCAATATAAAGAAAACTTGGCTTGAATATATGGAATCATTTGGCCTTGAACAAATTGTTAAGTCTCCAACTAGAATTACAGATCATTCAGAAACACTAATTGACCATATATATTGTAATAACTTGAGTAATGTACTCTCAACAAAGGTGCCGATTTTGGGGCTTAGTGATCATTTCCCTGTTTTCGTAACAAGAAAACTAAATTCATCTTCAGTACTTAAAAAGTCTCATCATTCAATTTCATATAGGTCTTTCAAGAATTTTAATGAAGCTGAATTTATTAATGATTTGTCTTCAACGCTTTGGGATGTTATCAAAATATTTGATGATACAAATGATATTGTTGAAAGCTGGTCATCTTTATTTTTAGACATTATTGATAAGCATTTACCTTTGAAACAGCATCGTGTTAAACGTAAACAACAACCAAAATGGCTAAATGGAGAAATAATAGATGCGATAAAAACAAGAGACAGGTACAAGTCTATAAATGATAATGAGCAGTACAAAGTTTGGCGCAATAAGGTATGTTCCCTCATAAAACAATCTAAAAAACATCAGTATTCTGAAATTTTAAATGAAAATGCAAATAATCCTGCCAGTGTATGGAAATTATTTAAAGAAATTGGGGCAAGTAAATGTAAGGATAGCTGTGGGATATTTTCATTGAACGTTGACAATAATAGTATTGAAAATCCAAAAGACATTGCAGATCAGTTCAATAAGTATTTTGTTTCAGTATCATCAAAAATCAAAGAACCTCCTTTGGCATCTAATTTTGATAAACTAAAAGAGTTTTGTGATAAGAAAATCCCTGCAAATATTTATTTTTCAATACCATGTATCTCACAAGAAAAAGTAGAAAACTATCTTAAAAACATTGATATTACCAAAGCTACTGGCTCTGATAACATTGGAGCCAGGTTACTTAAGCTAGCAGCTCCATTTATTTCTGACAGTTTAATGTATATCTGTAATCAAAGCATACTTAACTCAACTTTTCCAGATAAGTGGAAAGAGGGCAAAGTAAGACCCTTATATAAAAATGGCCCTAAGGATGACACCAATAATTATAGACCCATCTCAATTTTGCCTGTCATATCAAAAATGCTAGAAAAACATGTGCATGATTCCTTAATGACTTATTTGACCTCTCATAAATTGCTTCATTCAACACAATCTGGTTTCAGACCCAATCATTCTTGTGAGACAGCCTTGCTTCAGATGGTCAATAAATTCCTAGAAGCTATAAATAGCAGTCAGATAATTGGTATGGTCATGGTTGATTTTAGAAAAGCCTTTGATTTGGTAGATCATACACTTTTGCTTAAAAAGCTAAGACACTATAAACTTTCAGATAAAACAATTAATTGGTTTTCTTCTTATTTGTTGGGCAGGAAGCAGAAAGTTGTCATAAATAATATTGAATCAGGCATGGAGAATGTTTTGTGTGGTGTGCCTCAAGGGTCAATCTTGGGTCCATTGTTATTTCTAATGTTTATAAACGATCTACCACTTTATACTAATAATGTAGCTACTGATCTTTATGCGGACGACACCACATTATACATGGTTGGTGAAACTCAAGAGTATATTGAACAAAACTTGCAGATGGCTTTACAAAATCTCTCTGAATGGTGTAAGCTCAATGGAATGCTATTAAACACAGATAAAACCAAGGCAATGTTAATTACCACCTCCCAAAAACGGCTTCATCTCAATAATGACATTTTACATCTAACTTACAACAATGATGTTTTGAACTCAGTTGAAAATGAGAAAGTTCTTGGTGTTCACATTGATAACAATCTTACCTGGTCTATTCATATTAATTTTATTGCTAAGAAAATTTCTTCAAATCTATGGCTATTATCCAAATTGAAGGACTATTTATCCACTGAACACAGAGTTCAATTTTACAAAACATATATTCAACCCCACATTGACTATTGTTCTACAATATGGGGTGGAACATCTCAATATAATCTTAACAGAATTTATAGACTACAAAAAAGAGCTGTTAAAATCATTGTAAATTACCAATATGATAACATTGCCAACAGTATGGATGAGCTTAAAATTTTAAACATATATGAACGCATTTTCCTCAGGAAGGCTAAATTTATGTTTAAAGTTTCTAAATCTGTCCTACCCTCATATGTAAATGAAATGTTCTCTTTTCGACCATTTAATGAAACGCTTCAGTCTCTAAGATCAACAGGTGCATTGGATTTTTATACTCCAAGACCACAAAAAGAAATTTTCAAACAAAGCTTAATTTATTCAGGTCCAGTCATTTGGAACAACTTACCAGACTGTTTAAAAAATTTAGAAACTGTCGATTCTTTTCATAGACATTGTATTAAATGGATGAAATCCAGTCTATCTTTCAATCTTTGAAACTGAAGCATTATGTCCGTATGAACATAAATTTTCAGTGTAAAATTGTGAATATGTTTTGTTCCCCAGTTTTAACAGTTAGTTTGGTGCTTAAAAGATCTGTCTCATTGAGATGCTTCTTTTGAGTACCTAAAACATGTGTTTGAAATTTGGTATAAATATTTAAAGCACTTTTATCTAGAGGTGCGATATCAATAATTGTTTATGTATATAAAGTGAGCCTGTGTGTATGTAGGTTTGAAAGTGCTCCGTGCTGCTTGTATTATTTTGTATACATGTAAATCATCTTTGTACTTTATACTTGTATTCTTTTTTGGCAGTAGTTTATAGAGGGCCTCATGGAAGATTAGCTTTTTTGTTTGCTAAATGTGTTACCCTCTGAAAATAAAGACTATTATTATTATTATTATTATTATTATTATTATTATTATTATTAGCAGAGCCATGCATTTTATCATGTATAATATATTCAATATTATAAAGCATGAACATTCATGAAGGAATTTTGGTGAGAAAAAAGACTAATCCTTAAAGCGCCTATCACGACCACAACAGAGGACAAATTTTGTGACATCTTTGCTATTTAAAAAAAAAATAAGGTATGATATTTCATGAGAATTGTCTGCCAGCAGAGGATTCAAATGAAATATCATGCCTCATATATTATTTTTGAAAAGCAGTTAAATATAAAATTTCATCTGCTGCAAATTATACATGGCTTTTTATGGGCTAATCTTTAATTTAAAGATAGGGTAGTCCTTGGAAACTCTAGTAATTGCAGGCTAAACCATTATGTTTTGTTTTGAACTATTAAACGGCAAGGCTGAATTTTGTTTTGTCAAATGTGTACATAGTCTTTTAGATTAAATGATTTTTGTAATATTTCTTTTTTGATTCGGATGTAGACATCAAATTGTTTTGGATTTTATATAGAACTATTTTGTACAGTCATTGTAGTGATATTGTATGGGCCTTGATGCGAGAAAACCTCGGTGGTTTGCAAAGAACATAGGCGCAGACCAGCCTGCGCATTGGCATAGTCTGATCAGCGCCGTTGTTATTCGCTTTTTGGAAAGTATCATATCTATACTTACTACAAGCAAAACTCAATTTTCTAGCTAGTCTCTGTAGCTGTGTGGACTGGTTTGAGTCTCGCTTTGTTGGAATCTAGGAAGACAGGTTTTCTCGCGACGAGGCCCATATATAAACCTTTGAATTTTACTGTAGCAATGAATTTTGGAGTGGTTAACATGCCGTGCATCATTTTATTAGCTCCATTGGAAGGAATGTGAGCTCAGAAATTAAAACCCATATCTATATTGATGCAGCCAATATATAGCTCTGACATGTAGCACCTCCAAAAATATTTTTGACAATTTTGCACCACTCCACCTTCAGCTAGGTCTGTTTGTAGTGTTTGCAGTGCTCTAATAAAACTACCTTATCAGGATTTTTTTGGTGTCTTTTGACGGCCGATATTGGGTCATGTTCCCAATGGCAAATAGTATGTTTTTTTCCCAGTTTCAATGAAAAAATCCTCAATTCAAGGAAGCAAAAAAATTATCACCATTTTGTGACATCTTTACTGCACTGTGCCACAGCAGATTGTATTTTTGCATTCCAAGTTATGAAATGAGCCAGTGCATGAGATTTCCAACAATGTGGTATGTGCGACCAGCAAAGCCTCAGATCAGCCTGCGCATACGCGCAGTCTGACCAGAGCCTTTGTTAGTCGCTTGGGTATTCTATGTTTGTTAAGCTACTGACTGAACACCATTTGGAGTTTCTAAGCTTAAAAGGAGGAAGCACAGACTCGTCTTAGTCTACACTTGTCAAAATGTCAAATTGTTGGAAATCTCATGCCGCGGCTCAAATGTGCTTATTAGTGAACCGTATATTTGATGTTTTGCTTTGTTTGACTTTTATTATACTGTGTATGTTTTTCCAATTTTGTGTAAAATGATGCAAAAATTTTGGGGGTCCAGTCATGTTCCCAAAATACCGAGAAGATTCTTGTCCGGTCATAAATATGGATACCAATCTTGCTTCTCAATTGAAACATTTGTTATGGTGTACTTTTTCTCAGATAGCCACAAGACATTTTAGGACACTTCTTAATACCTTATACAAGTGGGCTTACCAACAGTAAATACATACCCATTAAGTACCTTTGTACATAAATTTAACACAACAAGTGTGCTCTCGTAAATGGGGACAAACAGACAGACAGCGCCATGTCGTTTTGATCATTTTTTCAAAACGGGCGTATAAAAATTGTAATAATATAATAAAGAAATAAGCAGATAGTCCAAGTTAAATGAGATTCTGCACTGTGCAGCATCTCATCAGTATCTACACTTGAATTGTCTTTAGTGCTTATGTCAGGCAGTTTTAATAGATATATTAGGGTTATTCAAGGATGGTAGATCTCTGCTACATTGCAGTCCCTTTATAAAGCTTTATTTGGGGTCCAAAGTATTGGAGCTTGTTATACGTACATTGTGTTATAAAGGGACAGTTTTACAGGACTTTAGTTAAGAGTGCGTACCAGAAAAATATTTTTTTTATTTTTCAACCAAAACATATGTTGTGGGTTCTCTAAAGAACAGTCTCAATGAGATGGTTCTTTTGAGCACCCGAAATATATGTTCAAAATTATGGGTAAGAAAATATTTACAATTTTACGCTGAGAATTTTTGTTCATCTAAACCTATATATTTACAAAGGAATTATAGGGAAATGACCATAATGAACAATTTATGGTCATTTTCCTATAGCTCCTTTGTAAAATTTCATGGGCAAAAAAAATGGGAGCCACAACATGACAGTGTTATACCCAAATCTGTGTTATAATGAGGTGTGTTATAAAGGGACTGTACTGTATTCTTTAAGGATACTAGATCTCTTATTCTTTGATATTGCACATGTGAAGGTAGTTACTGTTACAGTGAACGTCATGCAAATGTGTAGTTTCTAATTTCATGATAAACATGCTTTGTCCTTAGTGTAGCAAAAAATATGAGCTTTGTGATTATATTCTTGGCATAAGTCTGAACATAACATATATTCACTTGAGTGCCCATGTGTTATTTTGGATGTTCGAAAGAAATGCTTCTTTGAGAGAGTTCTTTAGAGTACCCACAACATATGCTTTGGTTGATAATATAAAAAGAATATTCTTCTCTTTTCTAGAGGCAAATAGAAAGAGGTCAATTATATTGTTTGTTTGTCTTGTGGGTCATTAGCATCAGACAATATTAAATTAATCATGATTTTGATGAAAAATATACAGTTAATGATGACGATGAATTTGAATCATGACATTGAGCTGCGATATGAGGTCAATTATAATGTTGATTACAGGAACAACTTTCGTGCTATATCTGCAACAGCAATAAACCACAGGTTTAGATTAAAAAAAATAAAAAAAAAATAGGGTAAAATTTAAATATACTAAGAAAAACAATTGAAGGATATTAAAATTATTTTGACTATTATAACAGTTGAGAAAATAATTTCCATACAAGGCATTTTCGTATCTGATAGAACTACCAATATGCAATTCAGCAGAATGCAAAATAAAAATATACGGGTTATTGGTTACGAAACAGTGCCACACCAAATGTACCAACCCTCTTTACCCAAAGTTCACAGGCAAAAAAATTAGCGTTTATATTTTTGCATCAACCTTTACCTGGTCATAACTTATGCTCTAAATCTGACCACAGACATATTTTCACACCCATTTATCAGTAACTGCACCTAATAATGTGACAACTTCTTCAACAAAAATGCACAGATATGGCATACCCCAGCCAATATGACAACAAATTGGAAGTAAAACACTAACAAAAGCTACAAAATTAGGTGTCATACCTTTGTCTGAGAGCCAGCAATAATTTTGAAGCTAGCCATTATTGAATACAAACGATAAAAATGCAATTGAATCATTTTTGAATGCTTGTGACTCTCAATATAGAGAGTGGCTTCATTTGGACATGTACTGTACTTTAATCATTGAAGCGTGACATAAATCAAACATTCATTTTGATTGCAGATATCTGGAACTATGAAATACATGCATAATTAGTTTAGATTTTATAGTATTAAATGTTAGAGATGGAACTGAATCTAAATATCCTTCAATTGTTTTTCTGAGTATATGTTCTTACCTTTTCTTACCTTTCACTCGTAACATATGTTATGGATGCTGATGCTGTCTAATTGAGACAGTTCTTTGAATACCCATAACATATATTTTTTGGTTGAGAAATAAGAAAATTATTTTTCATCACACACTTTTAATTAAAGGCCTGAATATACTAGAATAATGCAGCATTTGACCTGGCTCATATGATATCTTGCTTTATCTACAACAGCTGATTATTTGCTATATCTGCAACAGCAGTATTAAATGATAATTTAGCATTTGAGTCAATTTGTTTGATTAATTTTTATATATATCTACAACAGCAGTGTTCAATGATATTCCTGCATTTGAGTAGCTCATAGTATTACTTGCTATATATGCTACAGCAATGTTCTAGATTTGAGCTGGCTCATTTGATTATTTTCTATCTATACACAACAGTGTTCCATGTTGAGCTAGCTTGTTTTACTCAGTATATCTACAGCAGCAAATCTGCTTTTAAGCTAGCTTATATGATTACTTGCTGTATTTGCAACAGCAGTTTTCTATGATAATTCAACATTTAAGCTATCTCATATGATAGCTTGCTATATTTGTAACAGTAATGTGGTATGATAAATCTGCATTTTAGCTAGTGCTATATCTGCAACAACAATGTGTTTTGATAAATATGCCTCCTCCACAAGGTAGGGGTGGGGGCTGTTATTTGTTATGTCCCCTGTTAGTGTGGGCATCGAAGTCAGCATGACAACCATATCTCAAGAAGCAGTTGGCCGATTATGAGAATATTTTCATGGATATAAGATTATGGCTTGATGAAGAGTTGATTAGGTTTGGGCAACCTTTGAACCAACTTTCAAGGTCATTTACCAGTGTTTAATGGCAAAATGATAAATGAACATTGTTACTTATTTTACTCTTGCTACTAAACACAGGTTTAGATGGTGAGAGATGTCTGTTTTCAGTGTATTTCAACATTTGAGCTAGCTCGTATAAATTGAATTAGTGCATATTTGATATGGGCCAAGTTGGGAGAAAACCTGTCATCAGGCTGTGACCAAACCAGCTTACCTAGCTACAGAGATTAGCTAGAATATTGAAACTTTGAATGTAGTAATTTTATATATATAATCTATAGAGAGAATAATAAAAGTACCTATAGATCAGACTGCAGATTTGAAGGCTGCTCTGCGCTTTTGTTATGCACATGCAACAGTCAGATTTTCTCTGGTCAAGTCACATTTGATACTTTCAAACCTGTCTAAAGCAGTCACTAAAAAAGAAAGACCCCAAAAGATATTTTAAAGACAGATAATCACTTAATGCAGGTCAAAATATCCGGTGAAGCATTCTGCAAGACTTTCCACCTACACTTAGCTATCTCCTGTCTTTAAGACCTTTGTTTTGTCTATTTTTGAGTGGTCGCATAAGACGGGTTTCACTATATGTCCTGTTATGTATGTCATAGGTGGAAGTAAAAAAACATTGAGCTTAAAATTACAAATATTTTCTTATCTATCAAATAAGTTTTGGGCGCTCATTGAGACAGTTCTTTTTAGTACCCACAACATATGTTTTGGTTGAGAAATAAGAAAATTAGATTTTCATTATGCACTTTTATCTATGGGTCTGTCCCATGTTCAGTTATTCTGTGAGGCTGGAATTCTAATTTTTGATGAGAACTTTTAAGCTACTTCAATATTTCCTGCATGCAGACAGTGAAGCTCTGAGTATCAAAGTATTAGCTAGCTCATCTGTTGTGATCAACATATGTGCCGTGATGCTAGAAAATCTGTCTTTGGGGTTTGCAAACAACAAAGGCGCAGACCAGCCTGCCCATCTGAACAGTCTGCTCAGTGCTTGTTAAGTGAAATTTAAACTTTCTAGCTAGTCTCTGTAGCTAAGCAGGCTGGTCTGAGCATGACCTGGTGGGAAACCCCGGAGACAGGTTTTCTCGCGAGGAAGCCCATATCATGACGAACACTAGTGATAATCTTGGTTTCTATGCAAAAAAAAAAGATGATCTTTTATGAATATTTTGATATGATTGACTTTTTATATGCATTTGTTTATTTTGTTTAAGTAACATTGAATCTGTGATCAGTATTCTGTATATGTTGATTATTTTCTTGTAAATAGGGGATGTTATATAAACATCAAGTTTATAATTCTTTTTTGTGTGTTGTGTGTTACTGACACTGTCTTTCCAAAGTGAACATTTTTCTTCATAAACTGATGGAAAAGCATTAATGAGCTAAGGCACAGCAAAAGGTACAACTTGGTATGTTTGCCTAGCGAAGACTCAGATCAGTCTGATCAGAGTCTTTGCTTGGTACTCTATTGGTAACCTGCAAGGTCCCAATAATTTGTAATACAGAAGATCAGACTGTGTGGATGTGCTGGCTGACCTGAGTCTACGATGGATATACATGCCATATTGTGCCTTTGCTGGACACAGGCTTAAATGATCATTTAGTATCATTGATCCGATAATTTTTCATTTCCATGTGCCAGTGGCGGATTCAGAGGGGCTCCCTGAAACCCCCTTCCCACCATCCGTTTTTAAATATCCTATGAAAAAGAAATAATTTGGTCTCAGTGAGACCAAATTATTTCATTTTCATGGGATATTTAAGGAAAACGAGATCAAATCAGCAAAGCGAACCCCCATCCCTTTATACATATGAACCCCCTTTCCAGAAACCCTGGATCGGCCCCTGGGTGTCTATATAAAATGGAAGAAAAATTGTTTTGATTTTCAATTTCTTGATTGTCAATTTCTATAGATTAAACTTAGCTCTTTGCATGCTGGGTAATTGTTCATTCTGTTTTTATGGTCTGTTGAATTTTTTCAAAATTAAGTTTTCAAAAAATTCTTTCAGGAACACTAGAGAAACACACGGTTTGGATCCAAATCGGGTCTGAAGCTCTGTTGGTTCTGACCTGTATACAAACTGTTTACAAAGGTTATATATTAGCAGATGACAAAAAACACTGCTAGCAAGGATAGTGGTAACCTGTGTCTTGATAATCTTAGATTTATACTCTTGAAAACACTGTAGGCTTCTGGCAAAACCATCTGATCAGGGTCCTCACTGTTTTCCACTCTTAAAATTCATACTTACAACGTAATAGCTACAGGAATTGGGGAGGAGTCTAATACAGCAAATATTCAGCATGACAAGAGTAAAGCCAGGACAGGCTCCCCATAGGAGTAATAATTGTCTAGCTCTCATATCACTTTAACCCTTTCCTTCATGAATATTCATGCTTAGCTCCACCCACTATGAATAATCATATAACTAAACTTTCACTTTTGTACACAGAACAAAGAAATTACTTGTCAGGTCCATTAGTGTAGGATAATCTAATCATATTTCCATAAGCAAACAGAGTAGACCATGATCAGGCAGCTCTTACAAGAGCTGCCTGATCTTGGTCTGCTCTGTTTGCAAAAGTGTTAAAAGGCGTCTTTATAAGGAAAAGGGTTAAAGCATTGCCCACTGTGCTGTAATATGGTGCCGAAGATGAAATAAACAATTATAAAACATATCTTGTTACATTTCTTATTAACTCACCTGAGCCGAAAGCTCATGGGTGAGCAAATACCAATGATTCTAACATCAGGCCTGCCAACAATACTTTCAAACATCCTCTTTTCTTAGACCACAAGGCCAATTGAACTCAAATTTCATATGGAGACTCTTTAGGATGGGAAAACAATAGTTTATTCAAATGGTCCTGGTCACATGACCAAGATGGTCACCATTCCCATTTTTGACAAAACCTCTCGAAAAATCTCCAGAGCCAGAAGGCTGATTACTTTGGACTTGGTATGTAGTATTAGGGGTGTGAGGCCTACCATGTTTGTTCAAATTATGATCCTATGTCACCTTGACCTGCTTAACCTCAAGGTCAGAAATAGTGAGTATGATCAGGAAATACCATAATCACATACTGCAGACAAACCTGTGGCACTGTGAGGAAGAGCCACACAACAAGCACGAGACACCAGGAAGACAAAGCAAAGCAACCAGCCCCCCTTTTCTAGCAAGATGATTGCAAAACTAGAATGGACACAAAGTAACACAACAAAACATAGAACAATCACAGATGATCCCACAATGGGAGCAACGATTAACAAAGAATAAAAAACAACAGAACTACCGCCTTAGAACTGACAGCAGCCCAAGCCACTGGAGAGCTTAAATGCAAATTTGCTTCCAAATGCCTTTGACCTTTCATCAGAAGTCTCTCGTTTTTAGCTGCTATATAGTAATCTAAGCATTTATATTAAAGAAACCCCTGGGTTGATTCAACTCAAATGGCATATGAAGTATCAGTTAGATGAGATAATCTAAATCTATCTTAAAGTTTAAGGCCGATTGAGCAAAAAAATGGCAGCCATGCCAATATGTGGCAAAGACATGTTGAAATCTTCTATGGAACCAAAAAGGCAATGCCCTTGGGTCTTGGTTTATAGCAGTGGGGTAATGAGCCCTATCAAGTGTATTTAAATGATTATCCTAGGTTGACATTGACCTACTTTATAGCAAGGTCAAAGAGCTATGTACATTAAGGGCATATTCATGAGGCCCAAAATAAAAGTTATTTACGAATATGCTCTTATTGGTGTATTTAAACAATAGCCCAGGTTTAAAACTGGTATTAATTTGACTTATCATTGCTATGGTAACCAAAACGGCCAACAAGATTAGCTGTAAATGGGAAAGTGGCCATTTTGGAACAAATTTGAGACGGTTCATAGAGCATAAGCAAATACCAAAATTATGTTTTAACAGATGATGATAATTACCAGGACACATGACATATTAAAAAGTGTGTTGTATTTAGCTGTGCTTATATCAAATTCTTAAAGTCAAATTTGGTCCAAATTGATAATATCTCTTTTAAGCCTACTTTGGTGGCCTTTTTAGCTCACCTAAGCCGAAGGCTCATGGGTGATCTAATAGTGTACCAGTCACTCCAGCGTTCGTCCGTCTCTCAACATAATTTAGCATAAGGGTCATAGCTCTTACCTCAATGCATTTTCTATTATCGCCACTTTGACAAATTCAATCCATGTCTCCATGATCTATTCACAGGGGATATCAACTTGAATTCGCTTGTTTTTATGTTCAGCTGGTATCGTGTCCTCGTTTAATTGACAAAAGTCTGGTTCTTTTATTATGGAAATGTTTTTGTATTTAGCTCACCTGAGCCATTGGCTCATGGTGAGCTAGTGTGTTCGTTAGACGTCCGTCGTCAACAATTGCTTCAAATGACATCTCCTAAGCTACAGGCTGGAATATGACCAAACTTGGTATGAATGATCCTTAAATGTCCCTCTTTAAAAATTGTTCAAATGGTTCCAGTGCACTGCATATCTAGGTCACACAGGCTAAAAATAGATTTTCAAGATGAAAACTTTAAAAAATCTTCTCTGAAACCACAAGGCCAAGAGCTTTGATATTTGATATGTAGCATCACCTATTGGACCTCTACCAACATTGTTCAAATTATGCCCCTGGGGCAAAATTGGCCACGCCCCTGTGGTCACATGTTTTACATAGGCTTATGTAGGGAAAACATGAAAAAATCTTCTTGTCTGAAACCATAAGGCCTAGAGCCTTGATATTTGGTATGTAGCATCACCTAGTGAACCTCTACAGAGTTTGGTCAAATAATTCCCCTCGGGCCAAAAATGGCCCCGTCCGGGGGTCACATGTTTTACCTAGGCTTATATATGGAAAAACATGGAAAAATCTTGTCTGAAACCATAAGGCATAGAGCCTTGGTATTTGGTATGTAGCATCACCTAGTGGACCTCTACCAAGTTTGTTCAAATTATGCCCCTGGGGCTAAAAATAAACCCGCCCAGGGGTCACATGTTTTACATATGCTTATATAGGGAAATATACTTAGCTACTAAAGAAACCTGACACATACTGTGCGCCAATTTTTGTTAGTAAATAAATACGATGCACAATTGTCATTCCATTGCGTAAAGTTGAACAAAGGTAGACTAAGATGCATTGAGATTATTTGAAAAGATTAACTAATTTCAGACGTCAGCTATCAAAACACCATGTAACCCCTAAAATTAATTATTGCAAGAACAAAGAAATAACGCAAAATTCACCTGAAACCACTTTAGTTTGATTATTTATTATTTCATTTCATTGACATCTTGGCATTCAAATAAAGCATACATGCAATGTTCAACCCAAAAGCCTATTTTCCCTTTCTAAGCGTCAATTTTACATTATCAGCGTTTTATGAGCTTTTAAAAAGCACTGATACTTTATCAACTTTTTTTCAATTTGTATGATGTTTGGAATGCATTTTGACAATGTTTCAGTCTTTTGAACTCCGTACCTGCCGCCTACGTCCATTTAGTGACGTAAACCGTTACAATTACATGCTGATATGTATATACTGCAAAGCTTGAAATTCATACACGATTAAAGTAAAGTGTAGCCAATTAGCACTATAACAAAGTAAAAGAGTACACATTAAACGGCGACATACGTTGACAAAGAAAAAACAGTTATTATCCATAGTTTACGCTATTTCTTAATTGACCTTAAATTTGGTTTATTCCACTTTAACCCTTTAACATTACGCGAAACTTAGGTTGTGATTCTTGAAAATGCATTCTCTCACAATGATCAGTTGACTCAAGTCATTTCAGTTTCTAGAAATTGCTTAAGCAAATGAAACACTGCCATTTAGACAACTTCGAAAGCACAACTTAAAACCCCCATATAATACGTCACAGCAAGAAATTGCAAATTTTTAAAATAAGTAAGGGTGCAAAGATCAGGAATCGATACAATTAAGTACCACACCTGACCAAGGATACCAATGGGAAAGTGACAAACTCACAGTTAGACACCACAAACAAGAGCCAAGTGGTCAGCCCTTTCCCAGCAGGTGACCACAAAGCACATATAAACAGACGTGCACAAAGACATAGCAAATACTAGACAGAACAAAAACATAAAAGATTCACAAAAGAAGTACCGCCTTGGAACGGTCAGTAAAATATTTTACTGGAAGGCTTAAACCGGTTTCATGGCGCGCCAACCTCACCCTTAATTCAGATGTGGATCAAGACACATAGACATTTGGTTTGCATGAAACACCCCTAACTTATCAACGCATCATCTCCTTAAACATATAAATCAAGATATAACAAGGAGATAAAGCAAAGATAACGACTCAACAGTAAATAAAACTGAATACCAGAGCAAAAGAAATCCAACAGGTAAACCCCGGTGGGCCTGACAAACAGCCAAATCATCAGGCCCCTACCATCTCATCAATAGATAAGCCATTAAGTCGGAACCATCATAGAGTCTGAAGTCGGAGTCACCGGCGTGCAAATAAAGAAGAAAGCAAAGTTGCCAACCATGATTGGGTTGACCACCAAGCATGCAGTCTGTTGCAATACATTAATGTTATAGCCAATCTTTTTATAATGGGAAATTATTTTAATGAACTGCGCTGAAAAATTAATAGAGCCAATTAACAATCTTCTTCAATTTATACACCAAGTCACTATAGAAATCAGATTCCGAAAGTCCTTGGCGCAAGAGAGATCTAAGTCCAACTTGGAATTTAGAAATCAAATCATAGTATCGTCTATAAAATTTTGGAAATGTTTTGCAAAGTTTATGATACCGATAGCCTTGTTTAAGAAGTTTCTGAGTTAACACTTTATTGCGAGTGTTGAAGTCAGCAACATAGCTAGATGCTCTAGCAAAATGAATGAGTTGAGAGGTATAGACTCCATAGGATGTAGAACGAGGAACATCACCATCTATAAATGGGAAATTGAAAATTTCAAAATCAAAGTCGTCACGTTTATCATGTAAATTTTTTTCACATTTTGGACATGATAAGATTTTTAAAATATGATACTTTCTTCATATTAAAACCGTGGTATGTAAAGAAAAAGAAAAATATACAAAACATGACCCAAACCGGCGAACATTTTACTGAGCAATAGCCATTTCATGGGCATTTATATTCGAAACAGCAAGAAATAAACATGTACAATAAAATATGCATATAAAAAAGAAAAAAAACGTCACATGTATGTATTTGATCACTTAACTCGTATATATATAATGTTGCCATTTTTCTTTTACAGCTTAATAAAGATATGTATTGAATGCATCAAAAATGACTATCACAACAAAGATTTCAAAAGTAAAGCTTCTAGATCAATTGAATCTTTTAATAGGAGGGGTCAAAATTTAAAAGCTTAATTTCGAGATGCCCTCGCTTTATTTGCCCTAACTTTTGTTGAAATGACTCAACACAATTATCTAGTCATTCTCAGACCTCTTATTAGACACCGTTTGTCGCCAAAACGTTAAAAAATGATAGCGTCAAATGCAAACGTCTCTGAAAGTGTTGACTTGGAACATCACCATCTAAAAATGGGAGATTGACGATTTCAAAATCAAAGTCGTCACGTTTATCATAAATTTTGGTAGAAACAATATCATTAGAAATTGATAAATGCAAGTCTAAAAACGCGGCTTCGGTATCAGAGGTATTGGCTTTATTAAGTCGGAGCTCTGAAGGGTATATTTGACTTACCATATTGTCAAAATAAGCATTATTAATGTTTAAAATATCGTCCAAATATCTGGATGTAGTGTCAAAAGCATCAATAATACCAGCCTGCTTATCATCAGAAAGAGACATCATAAAGTCCCTCTCATAACAAACAGGACTGAATGGGCAACCAAGGGAGCACAATTAGTGCCCATATGAATCCCAACTACTTGTCTATACAGCTGTGTGCCAAATCGAATAAAACTGTTGCCCAACAAAAAGGTCAGCGCATCACATAGATTTTGACAAGACCATGCATGATATTTTAATGTGTTTCTGTCGTTACATGCAAGGAAAGGAGAGCCTTCTCTATTGAAGGTTCTTTCAATAAGATGAATAAGTTTATCTTTAATCAAATTATGAGGTAAAGTATTGTAAAGAGTAGAAGAATCATAAGTGGGCAAACTGGTCGCATTGAAATCTCTAGCTTTAAGTTTATCTAAAATTTCACCTGAAATTTTAATAGACCAAAATAGATTTTTACCGGATCTCTCATATACCTTTTCACAATACTTGATAACATGTTTTAACAGCTGTAAGACATGAGGTCAACAATTTAGAAAGTTCTGTTGTCGTACAAGAACTAGAATTAGCAATAAATCTTGCTTTATAGAGATTTTTATGGAGTTTAGGTAACCAGTACAACGTAGGAACTTTGTCTTGGTTTTCTTTAGCCTTATTTAACGTCGCTTATATATAACAGACAACATTAACTTACAGGCTAGTGTGCGACACAACAATATCTTTAACAGATACTTGCTCTATCTTCCTAGCACACCCCTTTTCTGCGAGCATCAGCAAGGGGGCTGCTAGTACCATTTTTACACCTTTAATATGGTGCGGCCGTGGGATTAAAACCCACGACCTCCCGCTCCGAAAGCGGACGCTCTACCAACTGAGTTATCGAGGCAGTTAGTGTAGATGGCTGTCTTATGAAAACGCATATAATTGCTCAAGGGTATCGTTTTGGAATAAATTTTTTGTGACGTTTCTTTTTTTTGCCCATTATATTTTGTAGGCCACAAAGGCTAATCCAGTGTAGGCCTACATAGATTTTATATCCAGTTCGGTTTGGTTTTAAAGACTTTTTAAGGACTTTTTACATTTTTAAAAACACATTTAACTCTTGCCAACGCAAGTTGTGTTTCAACGAAGGAAAATATAATACAAACTACACTCGAAAGAAGGAAGTTGGCCTAAGTGGGGGTCGAACCTCGGGTCTCTACAACAAAGGCAAATGCGCTTACCACTGAGCTACCGAGCATATGTCACCCTTTGGTGACGCCTCCATTACCAAAGGTTCGCCAGGATTTGCTCGAAAAACCGGTCTTATAAGTACAGTCCCCGCAAGGTATTCATCTGCAGTTGCAGTTATAACAAGATTGTGTTATTAAATTTGGAAGAGTTATTCACCACTATTTTTATCACAAAAATTGGACCGTGCATACAACCGCAGCTCAAGAGACTTTATTCACCCTTTTTGAAGGTAATAATTATCCCTGAATCTAAAGCATCATCAGTCCGATCCCAACATCCAGACGATGACGGCACTGATGATCCCCAAGGTCATAGCTCAAATCAAAGGACAGTCATATCTACCTCATAATGAGGTCATTAATGGGATTAAAAGTCTCTGTGTGGGGCCTGGAAAGGGGTACATTGTGTAATTGGATTCAAACAGATTAATTTTTTGCCAATACTCAATATTAAGGGGATATCTTTCAAAAGCTCTTACTTGCATGAAATTTTTCCTGTAGAAACAAAAATTGCTTTTTACTCGGGCCCAATAAACACGGACTGGTCATTTGCATACAGGTAAATGTATATATTGGAAATACGTTGTCGTGGCTCAACTGTGGCTGAGCTTTCAAAACTGACGTATGTTGAAGATTAAATAATCATATCTCCGTTATTTCTCTGCATATCTTTGAATTTTCTTCAAAAAGCAATGGTTCAATATGCTATCATTAAGACTGTATTGTTATATTTATAATAAAACCAGGGGTTCTGGTTTTAAAGCATCTCAGAAGATGGGGCCATGGTTTTAAGTCTTATCCTAAACATACTGGGACAGCCGGGAATCAAACTCCGGTTTTTTGGGCACAAAGGGAGCAACTTATTATCCACTACATCACGGAGGTCCACTTAATTTTGTTCTGTTGTGTGAATTGTAAAATTAATAGAAAAATACATTTATATACATATAAAGCAAATTTTAAAAAAGAACAAGTTAGTTATATAGCCTATATAGTACTGCAAATATCAAGGCGCTGAGAGGGAGTTTAGGTGCCCTCTCTGTTAACAAGTTGAGTCATATACCAAAGTTACAGCCAATGTCTGCGGTTTATGAAAACCAATGATGTCGCATTTGGTCCCGTGTACTTATCGAGTTATCTGCCCTTGAAATACCCCACCCACTTTTTAAGCCTGAGAAGCGATAATTATGCTAAAAGGAAAAATAATTAAAATTAATGAAACGGATCCACATTTTTTACACATTTTCTTGTTGCAGATACTTTTAAGTATATAATAGGCAAATTTGATTACAAAATAATGTCTATAATTATATTTCCTGACAGTTTAAAGTACAAAAATTAGGTTTAAAAAACTGTCAGAAAAAAATGCTCTTCCAATTTTAACCAGACTTTCTATTAATTCGGTCTAAAGTTTCAAAATCACATTTCCATAGCAAGATCAAAACCTTTGCTACGTAAAAATTACAACCGTTACCCATGATAGCAAGTTCAAATGTCCCAAAAGGGCATGGGGAACATGAAAGTACCCCACCCACTTTTTAAGCTGTAGAAGCGATTATTGTGCTAACACGAAAAACAATTATGATTGTTAAAACAAATTCGCAATTTTTGCATATTTTCTTGTAACAAACACCTTTAGATGTGTAATAGGTGAATTTCACCAAAACATGAGGTCTATAACTATATCAGCTGACATTCAAAGTACAACATTTAAATTATGTTTAAAAAAAGTCAGAAGAAATGGTAGTCCAATTTAAAACATACTCTCCTTTAATTAGGTCCACAGTTTCAAAGTCACAATTTTGTAGTGCGAACACAATCTGTGCTACATAGGTTCATAGCCGTATCCTATGAAAGCAAGTTCAAATGCCCCAAAAGGGCATGGAGAACATGGAAGTACCCCACCCACTTATTTGTGCATACTATAATTAAATTCTATTTGCTAACTCTTTCGGACTAGCTGAAGGAATTTTCTAACACCTATGTACATGTGAGTATCTTATCGGATTAATATTTTTTTAAAATATTTGACCTTGACGTCAAGGTCATTTTCGACAAAGGTATTTAAACTCTTGTATCTTGTAATATTTGCGTCCTAGTTCTCTCTGTTGTTGTGAATGACGAAAGGTGATCGAGTCTTTGAAAGCTTAGTTTTACCCCCTGATTACAGACTTATCATATCTTATGATTTATATCAACGTTTGAATTCGTTTCTTTGGTGCATTGCAAAACGTAGGCGTACCCCACCCACCTTTTTTCGCCTGTATTGTTCACTTATTCGAACCTTTTGTAGAGTTGGAAGGTCTTTACGATTGAACAAGTGACGTTATCAAATAGATACAAACTCTGAAATGTTCAATTTGGGTGTTAATAGTGGCATTAACGTCAACGCTAAAGCTACATTCGAGCGTCTTTTCTAAACATCTTCTGACGTAAATGCAGGCATATTCTTGCGTCATTTGTCTGTTTATTCAATCATATTGTTTTCCAAAAATAGTAAACGAGTATGATCAGGAAATACCACAATCGTAAACTGCATACAAACCCCTGGCTTCGCGAGGAAGAGCCACATTACAATCACGAGACACCAGGAAGACAAACTAAGCAAAGTAAACAGCTATCTCTTCCCCATCTAGATGATTGCAAAACTAGAATGGACATAAAGTAACGCACAACAAAACGTAGAAGAATTACAATAACTTGGTCAATGTGAGCAGACAAGATCTTTTATCTCACCTGATTCGTTACTCAAAGTGAGCTGTTGTGGTCATGATTGCCCGTTGTCCGTCGTCAACAATTGCTTCAAAATACATGCCCTCCTGCATTATTGGGTGGATTTTGACCAAATTGACAGGAATGATCCTTATATGGCCTTCAACAATTAATTGTTTAAATGGTTTTAGTCCATTGTATATATGCATCTAGCTCAAATAGGCTAAAATAGATTTTCAAGCTGAAAACTTTCAAAATACACAAGGCATTGAGCCTTGATGTTAGATATGAAGCATTATCTAGTAAACTTCTACCAATGGCATGTCTGTTTAAATTATGGCACTGGGGCAAAAAGTTGCCCCGTCCTGGGGTTACAATTTTTACAATGTCTAATTATATGGAAAACATAAAAACAATCTTCTTGTCTGAAACCACAAGGCCTAGGTCCTTGGGTTTTTTCTGTCTGTTTATCTGCGTCTATATGTCTGCCTGGAATTCATTAGACATTGACCTGATTTGATTCATTTTGGTTTAAATGTTAATATCCACTGAGGTTTATCAACCTTTTGCATTCCTGAACATGACATATAAACGTTTAAAAGCAAAGTCTTATTAAAACTGCAGATCCATCGGAGATTGACAGCTGTAATGTTGGGGAGTGATTATGCTTTTCCCTGACCTTACGAATAGTCATATCAGGTGAGCGATCAAGGACCCAAGAGCCCTTTTGTTTAATATTCAAGTTCGATATTAGCGAACCTAGTTGCTTCACAAATGTTTGAAACACTCCAAAATAATTTTGCAGACATAAGAACACCAGCTTGTTGCAGATTTGAATGGATGCAATAAACAAGTCATTCGACTGAAAATAAACTACACGAAAGAGTAAAAAGCCTATTGTATCGAATTCTGCAATTGTGCCGTAAAATCATAAATTAACGGTAGATTACATTTGGGACTGATTTGGACTTTTGACAGAATGGTTCCTGGTTCGAGTATCTTTTCTGTCGCCATTGGTTGTCTCCTTTGTATATATGAATATATGTTCTTTGATTGTTAACAAAATGTCCTTAGAATAGGCAGTACAACCGAAACTAGTTTGGAATAAAAATAACTTGAGGTTTGATCTTTTGTTTATATAACTGCATGTTATGTGATCGTTTGGGTATGTACACTATTAGAAGAGCACACGCGCAGAAAGTACGCACAACACGTTAGACGTTGGTTGAGAGATCGCTGAAATTCGTTTATCCCTCGCTCTCTTGTTCGTCTATACTCGTTGTTCTGGATTCGCTTCAAGTTCGTTTTCAGTTCTTTGTTAAGTCAATCCAAGTCGCGATGATCACAGTCGTCGAATTTTTCAATGTATGTTGTGTGTGTGTGTAATTCGTTGATGACACGTTCTCTAAATCTGTTATGTTGTAAAGGGGCATTAAGGGTTGGTATGGTATGACGTCATCAGAGTAGCCATGCAGTAATCGCAACTTATTCAAACAACACAGGGCCTCTCCATAAATAGTAATAAGCTAGTAAACCGTGGTCAAGAAAATATGAAATAAAGGTTGAAGCGTTTTCAAAGTCCCTTAGTATATTTTGGACTATGAGACGAATAAGAATACCTTACATCATGCTAACACGCCCATGTTATCTATATCCCATCACACCCTACTTTGATAGTAAAACGGGGGTTGAAAGGGGTTGACAATAATTTTCTTATTTTGCTCTAAGACATAAATTTTGTGGGTTAGAGGCGACTCATTGAGGCGCACCCACAGTCTATATTTTGAGCAAAAGTAAGAATGCCTTAATTTTTCATCTGAAAATGATCAATTATCACAGCCGTAAAATAATATTTTGATGATACTATCACCCTCGGAGGAGCTGCGTCGTTAATCAAGCAAGAAAATCCATCAAGCAAAGTTTCTGCAGTAACTGTGAAAATAAGGTAAAATTCCCCAAAACCAAGTCGGAGTTTTATCATGTCCAGGTGTTGCACACATGCAAATTTCATTAAAATCTGCTAACATATTCGCCCAGGCGATAATGTACATTTAGGTATATTTGGTCTAATTAAGGAGGGTTTTTTTTTCTGCATCGACATTGAAATTAAAGTCAAGATTTCCATAATACAATCGACTATTTACCTGCTCACACAACTTTGGTAAACTTTGAAACATCGGCCGACTCGCAAATTCGATATTTTTTGCCTAAACTTAGCAGTTTTGTTCTAATGTAACCTTGAAAATAAGCCGGGTCATGATCCCAAAAACTTTATCATCTTTTGTCATGTCAGATATTAATTTCATCCAAATTTCGGTAAAATCCGCTTGTCCGCTCTGAAGATAATGCGCAGTTTAATAAGTTTTTGGCCTTAATTCGGATTTTTTCCAATGCGACCTTGAAAATGAGGTCAAGGTCTCCAAATCTGTATCAACTTTTTTGTCATATCCAGGTTTTAAAAGCATGCAAGTTTGGGTAAAATCTGCTGACCCACTCTGAAAATAATGTGCACTTAAGTATTTTTGGCCTAAATTTAGATGTTTCTATTTCTCATGTGACCTTGAAAATAAGGTCAAGGTCCCCAACCATTATCAGCTTTTTGTTATGTCCATGTATTAGATTCATGCGAATTCGGGCAAAATCAGCTGACCCAATCTGAAGATAATGTGCATTTAAGTATTTTAGCAGTTGTTTTCTAATGTGACCTTGAAAATAAGGTCAAGGTCTCCAAATTTTATCGGCTTATTGTCATGTCCAGATATTAATTCATGCAAATTTGGGTCAAATCTGCTAACCCACTCTCAAGATAATGTACATTTAAGTATTTTTGGCCTAAATTTAGCAGTTTCGTTTTGTCATGTGACCTTGAAAATAGGGTCAAGGTCCCCAAATCTTTATTAGCTTTTTTTCATGTCCATGTATTAGATTCATGCAAATTTGGGCAAAATCAGCTTACCCAATCTGAAGATAATGTGCATTTTCAGTTAGTTTTTTGCCCTAAATTTAGCATTTTTTTTCTAATGTGACCTTGAAAATAAGGTCAAGGTCTCCAAAATTTTATCGGCTTATTGTCATATCCAGATCTTGAGTTAATGCAAATATGGGTAAAATCCACTGACCCAGTTCGAAGATAATGTACATTTAAGTATTTTTTTTGCCTAAATTTAGCAGTTATTTCCTACTGTGACCTTGAAAGTTAGGTCAAGGTCTCATAAACTTTATCGTTGTTTTGCCATGTCTAGTTATTGAAATCATGCAAATTTGGGTAAAATCAGATGACCTTCTCCGAAGATAATGCGAATTTAAGTAATTTATGGCATAAATTAAGCAGACTTTTCTCTCTAATGACCTTGAAAATGAGGTCAAGGTCACCAAATACTAGTCGACTATTTATCAATCCTAGTTACTGTATTCTTGCAAACTTTGATAAAATCCAATCACCCAATCCAGAGATATGAAACATATATCAAAGGGCCACACCTACATTATTGCTGACACCGACGCCGACGCCGTCAGGGCGCGCTACAAAAGGCATCCTTCCCAATCGCCTCTTTTATTGGGAAAACTGAATAGAAATTAAACATAGTTTCCGTTTCAGGTTCAAACTTTAGTCGAGAATGCGTAAAATTGGCTATTTCCAGCAAAACCCCAAAATCAGTCTAAAGAGTGTTTAGGGTAGGTAACTTTCAAGGGCCATAACTCTGTATGTACGCGACTCCGACACCGACATCATTGGTTTTCTGAAACTAGGGATGCTAACAAACAATTTGGTATATAACACTACTTGTTAACAGAGAGGGCACCTAAAAGTCCTTAAGGAGGCGACTTTTGAGCTCTCGTTTGCTCTACTAATATGCATATATCAATTTTAAAGCTATATTTTAGAAATGTTTAATTTGCTAGACTGTAATCAACAACATCCTGGGTAATTTATAAATTGATTTAACCAACTATACTGTAGACGAGAAGGTCAACTTTAGAATAAGACAATAATAGCAGGCTCTGTGAATTCTAAAATAGTCTGCAACAAGGGAGCTAATAATCTGATAATGTCCCTTGATTTACAGACGAAACTTCCCCAAGTCAAAATTCCCCCGACTCAAAACACAAACATCTCTAATCAAGATCTCACGAAGAGCGATCTCACTTGACTGAGCTGACTGAGCTTCTGACCAATCAGATGCAGGGATTTCTGTATAGTCCAAGGTGAAATCCATAGAGTTCAAGGTGAAGTCCATATAGTCCAAGGTGAAGCCCATGTAGTCCAAGATAGCTGTATAGGTCTTAGGTAATATCAAAAAAAGACTATATGATGGTAGAAACGTCACGAGTATGACACCGATGCATTTTGCTGTAAAAGTGCTGTATATCCAGTAGTTAATTAATAATTCTAAATTTTATAGTCGGATAATTGTAGTTCATGGTCATGCAACTGTTTTTTCTAAAGTTCACCCAGCGTGTCACAATATCGTATTAGTATAACTTATATTATAATAATGTGTAGTTACCATATTTGATCCGCGGCATGCTATTTCCAACAATGTGGTATGCGAGCCCAACAAAGCCTCAGACCAGCCTGCGCATACGCTAAGTCTGATCAGAGCCTTTGCTAGTCGCTGTTAAGCTACTGACTGAACACCATTTTGAGTTTCTAACCTTAAAAGGAGGCTGCACTGGCTTGTCTGAGTCTACACTTGTCAAAATGCCACATTGTTGGAAATCACGTCACGACTCATTTATGATTGTTCCAGGACTTTAGTTAAAAGTGTGCAACGAAAAAATAATTTTCTTATTTCTCAACCAAAATATATGTTGTGGGTTCCCACTCAAAAGAACCATCTCAATCAGATGGTTCTTTCGAGCACCCAAAACATATGTTAAAATTGATAATGAGGGGTAAGAAAATAGTTATATTTTTGCGCTCAAAAATTTTGTTTATCTAAACCTATGTTGTTCTGCAGGAGAAGAAAGAAGAACTAGAAGAAAGCATATCTGACTTCCAAGAATAAAGATGCTGGGGAGTTTCTAGCACAGGGGCCAAGTAAAGATCTGAGGATGCTGGGGAGTTTCTAGCAAAGGGGCCAAGTAAAGATCTGAGGATGTCACTGGACAAGGAAGTAAAAGTCATGCAATGTAAGTTGATTTGACTGCAGAGAATAGGATAGAAATATTCTATGACATAGGCTTTCATAGGTCCAGATAAGGATCGTTTGTGCAACAAAAATTGCATTTTTTTCATTACCCATCAATTTAAACATGTGTTTTGGGTGCTCAAAAGAACCGTCTCATTGAGACGGTTCTTTTGAGTACCCACAACATATGTTTTGGTGGAGAATTAAGGGAAATAATTTCCCAGTATGCACTCTTATCTGGAGGCCTGGGCTATAAGAAAACTTCTGATTAACATGGCTACCAAACGAGCCAATGCACACCATCTGGTTGAATATTAAAAACAATTCCTCCAGGAAGAGAATTAAAAATCGGGGAATGTCATGCAACAGCCTATGCATTCCTACGTTTGTGGTATAAATTTGAGGGCAGAAAGTTTTCATGTTTTGTCAGATTTGCTTTTCACTTAAAATAGGTGTACCAGAATTGGACAGGAAAGTGCAAAAAGTAAATACAGGTATGACCTAATGAGAATACTCTCTGAGCTCTTATTTATGCCACAAACGTAGGAATCCATAGGCTGTTTCATGACATTCCCTGAATTTTATTTTCTTCATGGAGCAGTTGTTTTTCATATTCAACCAGATGTTGAGCATTGGATCTTTTGGTAGGCGTGATTAATTTCACATGCATTTGTGTCTGAGAGTGATATCATACCATCTACATTTGTCTTAAAGATGATAAGCCACTAGTGGTTAAATAGTAAGTTTATTTAATATTAACAACATCACATATACAATTGTGCCACGACATGTGATTTCCAACAATGTGGCATTTTGACAAGTGTAGACTCAGACAGGTATTTGCAGCCTCCTTTAAAGCTCAGAAACTCCAAATGATGTTCAGCCAGTAGCTTAATATTCATAGATTATTCAAGTGACCAGCAAAGGCTCTGAACAGACTGCGCTTATGCGCAGGCTGGTCTGAGGCTTTGCTGGTCGCACATACCATAGTGTTGGAAATCTCATATCTCGGCTCACATGACAAAATTTTGAGCCTTGCATGCCCAAAACCCAATTTCAAAGTACTTTTAGTGTCATTTGATAAAAAAGAATCTAACATTTGTGCTCCTGTATTATTGAATTAATTTTAAACTCATTGCAACAAAGTGATAAATACACATTATTACTTGAGGAACTTGATCTGATGGATCGGATCACTTCGAGTGGCTGCGCCAGGAACAATCGTTCACACGAGACGAAGTCAAGTGTGATCCAGTAGTTCCTGGCGCAGCCACGAGACGTTATCCGACCCATAAGATCAAGTTACTCAAGTAATAATGTTTTTATTATATACCTACATAACACAACAAAACTCATTTCAGTTTTAGCGGTTAACTCACCAAAGTTGATACGATGTGTAGTGACGTTGCGATGCCGTTACGGTAGCAAATAATGTCGCGCCAAATGTTTGATGACGTCACATTGTGTAAACATGTTACGACAGAGGCGGAAAATGCATTTATCGTGTTAAATTCCTTTCCTTTAATACAGGAAATAGATAAATAGAGGCTAATCACCTAAACGTCAGATAGAAATGTGATTTTAGTGATTAATAATGCTATGGCTAAGATTGCGAGTCAGATTAAGAGTTCGCCGTCAGGTGCTGGCTTTTATCTTGTGAGTTGGGTAAAACATGGAGGATGGTGATACGGAAAAATATCACCCGAGTAGCGTGATACAAGATTTTGTATTTTCCAGTCGGAAAAGTAGTTGTATCAGATGTATTTCATTGCAGGTATATAATAAAATGCTCAAACTCACATTTTATCTCTGTTTCCACATTCAATAGTACATGAGCACTAAACAACGCAGGCACACTGCACAGTATGTTTAGCACCATTGTTACCTAACTGACTAGAAAGTATAGAATCCATAAAGCTAAATCTTCATGATTCAAGTCTTTAGTAGCTGAGCATATAATCTGTGGCAAATCTGGTTGCATTCCTGGAGAAGGATTGTGTAATGGAAAGACAGGGGTGTGGAAATAGTAAAATTTTCTACTTGTCCAAGGACAAGTAAATGGCCATAATGTCCAAAGAAAATTTTACTCGTCCGAAACAGCTTATTAGCTCATACCTTTCTTTGCTTAAACAATTTACTCTTACGAAAACAGTATGAAACCAGAAAAAACAGTATGGATTCTGATCAGCTGGCTTCTCTTGTAAACAGTGTAGATCCAGATCAGCTGGCTTCTGAAGAAGCCAGCTGATCAGGATCCACACTGTTTACAATGCAACATGTGAGCTCATAATAATAAATCAAAATATGAAATACAGAATTGTATTCACTTTATACATTTGTACTTGTCCAAGGACAAGTAAATAGAAATTTTCAACTTGTCCTGAATGAAATGGGACCAGGTCGGACAAGTCAGGCATGGTATTTCCACAGCCCTGATAGAGGATATTCAAATATTTGGAATGAATATGGCGTGAAATAAAAAATGTTTGATAAATGGTAAAGCCACGATTGGAATATACATTTTATCACCTGATGAGATGAAATGCAGGTCACATTCATGAGAATAGATCAGTTTTCTTTTAATTATATACAATTTAAAGATGCTACAGTTGTTTTCGCACTACTTACATCATACACAAGCAATAGTTATACCATGGGTTGTCCACCTGTACGTGGAGATAATCCACAAGCTTTAGCGAGTGGATTATCTTACGTACAGGTGGACAAACATGGTATAACTGTTTTATACCACCTACATCAGTGTAAACCTTGCACATCATGAGATATTTCTTGCTAAAGTTGGTAAGGGTGGTATAAGGTCTTATATATGTATGATGACGTCGCAATTAACGTGTCTGTCTTCCAACACTGAAACCACTAGAGCAGGACCTGATGGAGATGCAAAACAGTAAAATTTGAGTAAATCAGACCTTAATTGAGTATTGGTTCAGTGTTGGGGTATGTATGTGCATTTTTTTTTACATAATTGCTCTATTTACTGGTCTGATACCAGTATATTCCAATATTACACTGCTTTGTATATGATAAATACAAAAACGTAGACAGGGCTACTACACCTTAATGATTGCATTAACCCCTTTACTGCCGAACCTAGATACTGTAAATTCGGAAATTTTCGCAAGGGTTTTATTTTCGCGAAACTTCACATGCATATGCAAAGTTTCGCGTAAATATAACCCTTGTGTAACAGTGAAATTATTATGTCATTTACTGATATAGGTAAATCATGCCCTAGGCTCGAATTTTTAATGTCGCAAATATGTCAACGCTATTCGCGTAAATAAAATTCTCGCGAAAACGTCTGAATTTACAGTACACAGTTGATCTAGATCAGCTGGCCGCTTCATAAGTCAGCTGAGCAGGATCCATGGTGTTTTCATTAAGCAACTAACTTTTGTTAGCAAATGGATGCATACATATTGGTCAGCATATGTGTAGCAAAATAATTAGAGACACATTATATGCTTAGAATCCGCATTTTTCACCTGGCACAAGTAACCCCTTAAACACTGTTCACAAAAGTGGCCATAGAAGTTTGAAAAACGTATATACACAGTGCACTTACTAGGCCCTAAGGTTATAAAACTTTTGACATGCTCAACTCAACTGAGCATGAGATTTATCCTCATAAATGTTAAAATGCCAACATTTGTTGGCAGCAGGATAAATACAACCACTGAGAGTTTTAAACAGGCGTCCAGATAAGAGTGCGTATTGGAAAACTATTTTTTTTTTATTTTTCATCCAAAATATATGTTGTGGGTACTCAAAAGAACCAACTCAATGAAACGATTCTTTTGAGCACCAAAAACACATGTTTAAATTGATGGGTAAGGAAAAAATTACAATTTTCGCTATAAAAACTTCCTTATTTGGATCTTTGTTAAAGCAAGAAAATATTTCGCTTTTAACATACATGTATTATTTTTTATGAGATGTTTAAACTTCATGCTAAGTTGAGTTCAGCATAAAAAAGTTTTACAATATCAGGGCCAGGTCAAATTTCTTTCACAGGCTGGAGATGTAAGAGCTTTGGTCATCAAACAGGAGATAAAGCATGTCCACTGTATGTATCTGGAACTGTTCAAACAGAAAGATTCAGATGGGTAAGTAAAGTACAATGTATATGGTAAATGTTCTAAAATTTCAAGCACTAGTTGCCTGCCAAAAAGGTCTAGACAAACAGGGCAGGCCCAGATCAGTCTGCTTCTGATGAAGCAGTCTGATCAGGATTGTCCCTGTTTGCTATTCTGACTTCCAGCCCTGAAAATGAATATTTTGACTGAGAACAGAAAAAGAAGTGTTCCAAATTTTTGGACATTTATCGTACCTGATGTTTTAACCATTTGACCATCATTCATGACAAATGTCATCTCCTATCTCATCTGCTTTTAACCTATTGCAACTTGTATTGCAAACAATATGACGCGGATCAGAATGCTCCTAAAGGGGCATTTGACCAGGGATCATAGTATTTGCTTCTTTGGTAAACATTTTCTGGAATGTATTTGAATATACACAGCAGACATAATAAGCAGACTGCATTTAAGGAAAAAAAATAATGGCAGGATAAATGTTATTAAAACCAATTGCAATGGCTCAGTGGTAGAGGTCTCATCTTGAGACTTAGGTTAAGCTTGCAAGAGAAACTGTATAATGTTTGTTAACATGACACTTTATCTTCTGCTTAGTATGATTCAACTCAGGAATCATCCTGACATTACTGAAAAATTGTTGACTGGGATGTAAAACATAAAATCAAATAAATAAACAAACAAACAAATTTCAAGGTCTTATAGATAGTCTATGTCATAGCCCATGTACTGTTTTCAGCTCATTTGAGCACAATGAATTCAAAACTGAGATACATGTGCAAGGTATTGTGATCAGTCTTTTGGTGGCTTAGGCTGCTTTCCACTCTAAAGTGGTGGTTCTGTTGTTGTTGATTCATTGTTTTTTGTACCTCCAGGACTTTAGTTAAGAGTGTGTAACGAAAATTTAATTTTCTTATTTCTCAACCAAAACATATGTTGTGGGTTCTCAAAAGAACCATCTCAGTGAGACGGTTCTTTTGTGCACCCAAAACATATGTTAGAACTGATGGGTAAGAAAATATTTACAATTTTACGATGAAAATATTTGTTCATCTAAACCTGTGTACCTCCCATTGTTTGTGTAGATTCTGTATTTGGTCTTTGTTTTGTTCTGTAGTACTTAGTATCCTTTCCAGTTTTGCAATCATCTTGATGAGGAAGAGAGAGAGCTGGTTGTTTTGCTTTAATCATCTTCCTGATGTCTTTTGAATGTTAGTGTTCGGTGGCTCTTCTGTGCCGTGGGTTGCTCTGCAGTGTCTGATTGTGGTATTTCCTGATCATACTTATTTCTTTTTTGTTCCTTGTCCATCATACCTAGAATGTTTCTATAGATAACATCTTCTACTGGCTCAAGCTAAAACTTTTACACAACTATTCCCCATCATTCCCTCCACCAAATTTGTTCAAAAGGTTACCCTCTGCTTAACAAAATGACCACCATAGGTTAGAAAGAAACTGAAGTTTTTAAAACGACATACCTCCATTGAAACACTTGTTTTGGTTCTCAAAATAAATGGTCTCATTTTGATGGTTATTTTGAGCACCCAAAACATATGTTTAAGTTGCAGTAAGAAAAAATGTACACGCATCCTAATTTGAGAGTTATCTCCCCTTAACTTTTTCATGTTTCTTGTAGAGTCAAGAAGACCCAATGCACAGCTACATTAGAGACCAAGAAAAAAGAGACAAAGAGGCCAGGTACAATTTTCTCACTTTTCCAGTAATTGGCATTTTTGGTAAGAAATGGTATTGAAGGGAATAGGGCCAGAATTTTTTTATTAGTTGATTAACAAACCCTCCTACTGTAATTTTCCGGAAAGTAGGAAAAAAATAAAATTTAATTTCTACTTTTTTTATTTTTATTTTTTCCACCGACTCTAAATATTATTTGTTTTTTTGAAAAAAAATAATATATTTTTGAGGTTCTGTCTGTATTTTTGAGAGTGACACTATTAAAAATGATTGTCCTGTCCAGATTTTTAGGAAAATGTTAAAATATTTAAAGATTTAATACAGACTGTTGGTTAACCTACAACAAGTTTTTCTGTTTCTGGAGATATTAAAAAAAAAAAATAATGAAAATATATACATATATATAAAAAAAAAGCTCTGAAAATGACCAGTTAACTGGTCATTTTCAGAGCTTTTTTATTTATTTTTTTCGTCCCCCCGACCCTAAATCTGAAAAAAAATTCCCGTACATCAACTAATAAAAAAAATTTGGCCTAGGCAGTGGACTCCCTATAATTGCATTTCTGTAACCATCTATTTATGAAACGCATTTTCAGGATAATTTCCTTAATTAAGGATTTTGAGGTTGACTTTCTATGGAAAGTCATCCTCAAAATCCTGAATAAGGAAAATGGTTAATGAAAAAGTTGATATTTTATAGACATACTACACATTTTATGATAAGAATTTCTAAAGTTTAGAATTTTGGAAATGTTGAACTTTTGCTCATGTATACACAGAGCCTTATTTACTCTCCAATAATTAGCAATTTTTCTCAGATCCTCTGACAGCTCCTACTTACTTGGTATTATTCTTAGCTCAGAGTTTCTTTGCTAACCCCCCCCCCCCCCCCCCAAAAAAAAGGGAAAAAAATTAGAGTAGCAAAAAAAAACGGGGTTGGGGGATATAAAATCACCCAAATATGACATTGGGAAATACATTTTCGAATTAAGTTACTCAATAAACAATAAATGGACACACATCCTTACGATGATAGTATCTGTATCAATTAACCAACTTTTGAACGATACAGTCTGTTGAGAAAATCATGCCTCCAAAGGGATTACTTTTAAAGGAAAGAATATGCTTCCTTTAACAGTAACGCGCAACTGAATAGAAATAAAATATTCCTACATCAGGGGATATAAATTTTACAAATATGCCTTGTTGTTTATACTGCTAACAGCTCCAAATAAAAAAAACCCCATTAAATATAGATGTTTAACAGTATTGTTATGGGCAAGTACTTAATCTTATATATCTACAAATCGCAGATTTTGTATAGCTTCAAGTATATGATCAATCTCTGACAACTGCGTCAGTCTGAGAGTCGACACTATGGCTCAGAGATTAGAGCATTGGTCTTGTACCGAGGCGGCCCGGGATTGATTCCCGACCAAGGCACAGGAAGATTTTCAGCTATGCTTAACATTGTTACGACGATAATGCCATAAGATGGGGGCTCACGTCTGGGATTGGACTTTATTTTCGGCTAAAAAGGCTTTTCACCATCATAAATGATGAATTCTTTGGAAAGGGGGACTGTTATGATATAGCTACACATTGTAGATTTTGCATAATTTGTAGAATATAATCAATCTCTGACAACTGTGTCAGAGAGTCGACTCTTTGGCTCAGTGGTTAGAGCCTTGATCTTGTTAGGCCTCGTACCAGGGCGGCCAAGGATCGATTCGCAGGCAGGGTGTATGACTAAAATGGGCCTAGATGCGAGAAAACCTGTCTTTGGGTTTGCAAACAACACAGGTGCAGACCAGCCTGGGCACTCACGCAGTCTGATCAGTGCCTTTGTTAATCGCTTTTTGAAAAGTATTATATATAAGCTTGCTACAGGTGAAATTTCAAATTTCTAGTTAGTCTCTGTAGCCAAGGAGACTGGTTTGAAACTCGCTTTATATGAAACCCCGAAGACAGGTTTTGTCTCGATGAGGCCCAAATGTCTAAGAGTATCTTGTTTTGTTTCAGGGTTCAAGAGTTACAAGCTCTTTTAGATTCTTCATCATCAAGTTCTTCTGACAGTGATACTTCATCTTCATCCCTTGATACTCAGCACAGGAAGAGGAAACGGAGGAAGGAGAAACACACAAAAGATTCCAAGAAGGGAGATAAGCATGATAGACATAAAAAGGAACACAAGGGTGATAGGAGTAAGAAAGATGATCGTGATAAGCATAATAGAAACAGGTGTGATAAAAGTGGGGAATATGACTGGGTTGAGAAAAGTGATCACCGGAAAGACAGAGATAGACTGCACAGGTCTGACAGAGAGGAAAGCTATAGTGAGGTTAAGAAAATACATAAAGAATATTCAAACCATACGAAAAGGGAAAGATGTGAGAGTGAAAAACAAGGTGTTGACAGCAAAAATGAACTTGAAAAAGACAGGAGGCTTGGAGAAAATGTAAAAAGGAAACACAAGAAACATAAAAAGGAAAAACACAAAAGGAAACATAAAAAATGAATTCAATTTGACATAGGGCTAGATAGACAACAATTTTGAGAATAAAATTGTGAACATTTCCTTATCCAATGGTTCCCTATGAGACTGTTCTTTTGAGGACCCACAACATAATATTTGAGGCGCAACATATGATTTCAACAATGTGGCATTTTGACAAGTGTAAACTCAGGCGAGCCTGTACGGCCTCCTTTTTATGCTTAGAAACTCCAAATACTGTTCAGTCAGTAGCTTAACAGTCATAGAATATTCAAGTGACTAGCAAAGGCTCTGATCAGACTGCGCATATGCGCAGGCTGGTCTGAGCCTTTGCTGGCAGTACATACCACATTGTTGGAAATCTCATGTCGCGGCTCATTTGACATAGGCACAGGCTGTATGCGCAGGCTGGTCTGAGCCTTTGCTGGTCGCACATACCATATTGTTGGAAATCTCATGTTGCGGCTCATTTGACATAGGCACAGGCTGTATGCGCAGGCTGGTCTGAGCCTTTGCTGGTCGCACATACCATATTGTTGGTAATCTCATGTTGTGGCTCATTTGACATAGGCACAGGCTGTATGCGCAGGCTGGTCTGAGCCTTTGCTGGTCGCACATACCATATTGTTGGAAATCTCATGTTGCGGCTCATATGACATAGGCACAGGCTGTATGGCCAGGCTGGTCTGAACCTTTGCTGGTCGCACATACCATATTGTTGGTAATCTCATGTCGCAGCTCATTTGACATAGGCACAGGCTGTATGCGCAGGCTGGTCTGAGCCTTTGCTGGTCGCACATACCATATTGTTGGTAATCTCATGTTGTGGCACACATGTTTTGTTTGAGAATTAATTTTTTATTGACAATGTCTTATCTTAAGGGCTGCATCAAGATTGTTCATTAGAGAATGCATTATTATATACTGAACCACACTTCTGACGCAAAATCAAACTAGGGAGTGCAGTGGCTCAGTGGTAGAGTGCTTGACTTGAGAACGAGAGGCTGCCGGTTGAAGCCTCACCGGCATCACTGCATTGTGGTCCTTTAGCAAGACACATTTATCCTAGCTTAGTACTGGTTCAACCCAGGAAGACCCGTCCCTGTGTAACTGAAAGATTGTTGATAGGACGTAAAAAATCAAATCAAACAAACAAAATCAAACTGAACCTTAAATATTACATACAGTCAAATCTCGGTTATCCGAACGTCAATTATCCGAAACTACTGGGTTATTCGAAGATGACGGACAGTCCCGACTTTTTTCTCTATTATCTATTGCAATAAAACTACCGATTATTCGAATTTCGATTATCCGAAAAATTCAATTTTTCGAAGTGATTCGTCGGTTCCGATGAAAGAAATTGCTATTAAAATTACCCTTCAAGATTCGAAGTCCAAATGTCACGCCTGATGATCATGATTACTTTGTTTGGTCCAGTTCGATTTACACACCCCAGTGATTTAGCAAACAAAGTTGCAACAGGTAATTGACACCGGATTAACGTTCACACTTTTACGTGATCAACCGTTAAGTGAGTAAATGGTGTCTTTAATTAAGGTCGTCTGCAATGATGGTTTTGTTTGATGTTTTTAAATGTCTAACTAGGGGCATAAATGAGCTAAAAATGATTTTAATTTGATCCACTCTCATCCTTTGATTTATTCTTGACCACTGTACATTAAGCGAACACGCCTAGCGCACCGACTTTGAAGATCAAACAGGTTACAACAAAAACAACAATTTCGATAATAGACGAATATCATGGACATGTGCTTTGGGTGCTCAAAAGAACTGTCTCATCGAAACACATCTTTTGAATGCATAAAACACAATATTATAATTGAGGGAAAACAACCAAAACCTAGGTTTGGATGCTTAAAAGGACCCTCTCATCGAGACAGTTCTTTTTAACAATCAAATCGTATGTTTTCGCTGAAATAAAAGAAAAGTCACCAGCCCAAAAAGTACACTACATCGGGCCATCAAAGGCCCGCCAGCGATATGCCATCTCAATGGCCTATCGCTGGTGGGCTGTTGATGGCCCGATGTTGTGTGCTAGCTTGGTGGAGACCTTATGACAGTAGGGCGATAAAAAGGAGACAACATTTCGTCAGTAAATATGGTTCGTCAATTTACATTTAACTTTTATTTCCAATGTTGTTATCGATGTTGTTACATGTAAATAGTGGGTAAGCTCTGATTTTTTTCTTTTCTGTGTTCTTAAACCTGCAAAGCATAACCTCCAAGGAGCTCATTTTCTTTAATGATGTGACAGATGTTCCGATTACTTCACGGAAAACAAGAGTTGAAGTTGCAAACTCTGGCAAAACAATAACGTTCTATGAAAGCATCCGAGCTTTTCCGAAAATATCCGAAAACTTCCGGTTTCGATCATTCGAACTACCGATTATTCGAAAGGATTCCTGCGGTCCCTGGCCCTTCGAATAATCGAGGTTTGACTGTATATTGTTTCACCCATTGTAGCGCAATTTAATCAAAAATTAAAACACTTGTTTTTGAAAATGAAAGTAGAACTTCATCAGTCAATCATTCCCTTTTAATCATAACCTGATTTGGTGAATGCCTGCCAAAACCGATGAACAGTACAGTGATTTTGGCAAGACCTTGTATATTAATTAAAGTTAATTTACTGAAACATTTTGTGTTGAAGTGTGGGCCAGTATATATTATTAAATCCTTAAAGCCCCAAGAAAAAAAAATGCATCTGAAAATGTCGTCTGCCGAAGTTGTCTGCTGCAAATAATTGCCTAACATTACTGACAAATTAAGCAGTAGTACTCGTAAAGTACACATGAGTACAAGTTTTTTTGTAACAGTACTTAAGTAAGTATAAGTACATGTACTTGTGAATTTTGGTAAGTACAGATAAGTACTGAAAAAAAAGTACTCGAGTAAGTAAGAGTACAAGTACGAGTACGAGTACTCCATCCCTGGAATTAAGTAAAGAAGCAAACAGTGTGGACCCAGAACAGACTGCTCCAGTCTGATCTGGGTCCACACTGTTTGCCATAGAGGCTTCTTAAAGATTCCAGCAGACAAGAAAAGCAGACGACTTTTGTTGCGATTGGCGCATTAAGGGTTAAAGCTTGCCAGTTATAACCTATTGCAGACCACAATCATTTATTATCAAAATAATGCTTTGATAGGTTATTTTTCAATAGGAACTGCCTCGGCCAATTCGGCAAAATTTGGTGGAATCAGACCACGGATGTACATCGAGGATCTACTTTGATAACGCAGGTGATAACGTGAGGCTGACATTATATAATGTGACGCTGACGTCACGGAAAACGTGTCAACACAATAACAGTGTGATTGTAGCAAAACTAACGGCTTAAATAAAGTTAAGTTTTTTTCAATAAAATATCGCTTTAGCGATATTTGATTGAACAAACATAAACTTCGGCTTAAATAAAGTTTATGTTTTTTTCAATAAAATATCGCTTTAGCGATATTTGATTGAACAAACATAAACTTCATTTATTCTGCACATGTAACTTTTCAGATAATCAGATAGAGCTGAACCCACTTGCTACAGAACTTATTTTCCATACGCCAGTTCGGGCTAACAAAGTGGAGCTTTTTGGTACACAGTACTATGCGTAATGCTCCTTACATACACCTGAGCCATGATTCGATTCTCGAATTGTTGCGGACTTTCCCAAATGGTTATTTTTGTCATAAGGCCAGAATTTTTTTATAAGTTGATTTACGGGACTTTTTTTTCAGATTTAGGGTAGGGGGGACGAAAAAAAAAAATAAATAAAAAAGCTCTGAAAATGACCAGTTAACTGGTCATTTTCAGAGCTTTTTTTTTTCAGAGTTTTTTTTTTTTTAATATCTCCAGAAAAAAACCCAGTAAAACCAACAGTCTGTATTAAATTTTTTAAATATTATATCATTTTTCCTAAAAATCTGGACAGGACAATCACTTAACAGTGTCACTCTCAAAAATGCACACACAGAACCTCAAAAAAATATTATTTTTTTCAACCAAACAATTAATATTTAGAGTCGGCGGATAAAATAAAAAACATTTTTTAGAAATTTAATTTTATTTTTTTCCTACTTTCCCGAAAATTACAGTAGGAGGGTTCGTAAATCAACTGATAAAAAAATTCTGGCCTAAATCTGAAAGTTGTTCTTACCCAAATGGTATAGTGGAACCTGTTAACAGGTATATTGGCAATCAGTGAAGATCCAAATGAAGTGCTGCACAGTTGGGGGTTATTTTTTGGGGGTAAAGCAACCTTTCCAGCTTTAGGTAAACCTTAGTTTAGATCACTTAGAACAGCATTAGCATGTCATACCAACTAAAAAACAAGAGGGCCATAGTGACCCTGAATCGCTCACCTGATCTATGTGCACCAGTCATGCAAGCTTATGTGACCCCTGGGGAGGCGAGGTTTTGGACACATGGGCATTATTTGAACAAGCTTGGTAATGGTCCACTAGGTGATGCTACATACCAAATATCAAGGTTTTAGTCCTTGTGGTTTCTTACATGAAGCCTATGTAAAACATGTGACCCACGTTGCAGGCCTAATTTTGGCTCCAGGGGCATAAACCAACTTGATAGTGGTTTACTAGGTGATGCTACATACTTAATATCAAGGCTTTAGTCCTTGTGGTTTCTTTCATGTTTCCCTTATGTAAGCCTATGTAAAACATGTGACCCCACGGGCGAGCTCAGTTTTAGCCTCAGGGGTATAATTATACCCCCTTCAAACTTTGTTTGTTATACCCCCGCAAACTTTGTTTGTGGTGGGTAAACTGTTTTCACGTTGTCTGTGCGTGCGTCCGTCCGTGAGTGCGTCCGTAACGCTTTGTTTCCTTAATATCTTGAAGAGTCATTGCTGGATTTTCATCAAACCTTGCAAACATGTTCATATATTCAAGTAAAATATTTTAGACAAAAAAGTAAGGGCTAGGGGCCAATTCTATTAGAGTTATTTCCCTTTGTAGTTCTAAATGGCTTTTTATATAGGATTTTATGCTTATGCTATTATAGTCCATACACAGGCTGATCAAGCAATGGATTTTCATCAAACCTTGCAAACATGTTCATATATTCAAGTAAAATGCTTTAGACAAAAAAGTAAGGGCTAGGGGCCAATTCTATTAGAGTTATTTCCCTTTGTAGTTCTAAATGGCTTTTTATATAGGCCTTTATATCTTGAAGAGTCATTGCTGGATTTTCATCAAACCTTGCAAACATGTTCATATATTCAAGTTAAATACTTTCGACAAAAAGTAAGGGCTAGGGGCCAATTCTATTCGAGTTATTTCCCTTTGTAGTTCTAATTGGCTTTTTATATAGGGTTTTATGCTTATGCTATTACGGTAAATGTTCTAAAATTTCGAACACTCTAAAATTACGAACACCTAAAATTATCACCGAAAATAATTTTTAAAACATCCTAAAAAATCGAACACTGTCATTTTTCGGAAAAGTGAATTTCTAAAATTACGAACACACGTTATTTTCGGCAGAAATCGATGTCCGTTTATCTGTTTGTCCCATCTGTGTTCGGTATACTTCTACCGTACAGCACGTGAGCGGTATCGACATTTGGAAGGTTCAATTCTACTTAGATGGGTAATATGGCACGTGACGTTCTATTTCGCATGCCAGCACGCGACGTTATACAATATTCAAGGTCACCAGCATTGACGAACTTGATGCACGGACAAGTTCCTGCAACGATTCTGAAACTGCTTTGACTAACCCGATTGAGTATATGTATCCACCCAAATGGCTGAGATCATTATTTATGACCAGAGAATTGTACGTGACATCCGCATAGTGTGCTGTGACACGTACTCGGTTTTTTTTCTAAAGAGAGAGAGAGTTGCGGAAAATGAGACGATCACTTAGGATAATGAAATAAGTTGATGTATAGTGATTGCCGTGGACGTTTGGAACACAAGGGGTCATTCGGTTTCGTGCAAAATGCAGAGAAAATCGTGCAAGTCGCATGTTTTTTCTCACCGAGACATCCCATGCGGAAAATAAAGCCAGCGTACAGTATATTTAATATATACCGACATGCCTGCAAGAACTCGCACGTGGTCATCATCTCATTTTTTTTTCACGGTAACTTAAGGCTTAAATATGTGTGATTCTCAGGATATCCGACGGACACGCCCTACCCTCCCCTCCCTTTTAAGCATTTTAAAGGGTTTCCCAGTTCAGCAATATGTCCAAGCAGGGCACTTCTATCATTCTAATTCTATGCGTGTGCTCTTTTCTTGAACACAGCTTGGACCCGAGCATGAAATCAACTTGCGCTGAGCCCCATATGAGCTTGTAAAGACCCTGCTGGTACTTATGACAGATGTGATCAGCGAAGGCTCAGGAGAGCATGTGTGTTTGCACAATCTTGTCAGGGTCTCGCTCACTAACAAAGTTTAAAGTGGATGAAGACTAGCCAAATAAGAATTCAAGACATCTACGTACAGCGGTTTTAATCAAATTCCTCAAAATGGAACGTTTTAACAAACTGTTGAGCCGATCGCGGCGTCTGTTTGTCCTCATGAAACTGCACATGGATAGTCCTACGAGTGCATTGCCGCTATAATGTACGCACAGACGCACGTACATGTACCAAGAAATAAATTGGTTGTAGCATGATTCTGCATCTTGATGAATTTAATATTTACATACATGTATTTAATTTCATGAAATAAGCCAGCTATGCGAGCAGCGAAGGCTCAGACGAGCCTGCGCACCCACGGAAAATCGCCAGCGCCTTAACTGCCCACAAACACATAGAAGAAATGCATGCCGTTGCTGTGAATTTAAAATCAGTAAAGCCCTCGAGATGATGGGGACATCTCGGAATATTCGCTTTGTTGACCACACGTCTGTAGATGCATGTACCCCGACTTTGTTACATGCGAAGATCAGTCTGCGCACCGCACAGCCTTATCAGCACCTTTGTTTCTAGAACAAAACATTAAACGTTTTGTCGGGCCAGATCTGGGCCCAACTGTCTGCTAAATTAGTTTGTCACAGCCTCTTTGGGGGGGGGGGGGGGGGGGGCGGTACTGCTAATAGTATCAGCCGCAGACAAAGGGACAGGGTAATGGTTTATGGACATGGTTTGAGATCAAAGAAGCCGACTATCAGACCACGTGTTGTTGTTGTTTTAAGACTCGTGTAGCACGCGGTGGGAATTGGCGCACGAAAACGGACTTAGCACACCAAACATAATTGCCTAGCTGTATCTCCTTTTCAAGGGTTTGCATAAAAAAAAAACAATTACAATGAACTCGAGCATGAACGGCGCACTGCTTGCATGAAAAACTAGATTTGTGGTACTTGTCTGAATTTTTCCTTTTCTTTGAGATATGAAAGTACCCAGCGTATTGTACGCATCGGCTCGAAGCCAATCATAAATTGAGCCGCGACACAGTGTGGCATTCTGACGAGTGTAGACTAAGAGGAGCCTGTGCAGCCTCCTTTTAAGCTCACAAACTCCAAACGATGTTCAGTCAGTAGCTTAATTCTCATAGAATATTCAAGCGACTAGCAAAGGCTCTGATCAGACTGTGCATATGCGCAGGCTGATCTGGGGCTTTGCTGATTGTTGGAAATCTCATGTCACGGCTCAATTATATTCTTTCGAGGCATCTGACGCAAAGTCGGACATGAATTCTTGCTCGGACCCAGTATGTTTATTGGGTCCGAGATTCTTGCCCCTGATTTGGTTTGGCAAGACCTCGGAGATCTTCTGGATCCAAACTATTTTCAAACTTTGAAAGCAGGTGGGAGAGAGAGAGAGAGACAAGCGCTTGCATACGAATCTCTTGTAATCTCGAAAAATATCATGAATGGGTGCTGAAAAGCTTCTCGTGCGCATCGGCTTTTGCACGACAAAGTCGGATATTCGACGGTATCGATGCTTTGTATGCTTTCTATCGCATTCCCAAATGTTTAAATTGACGAAAAATTCTTTCCTGAATTCCATTCGGATCTGATCTGGATCCGAACTCTGACAACGTTTTTTTTTCTTTTTTAAGGAAGAGAGGATCCAAATATCACTAAAAGCGGGCCATCATCGGCCCGCCAGCGAAACGCCTTTTAATGGCGTTTCGCTGGTGTGCCGATGATAGCCCAACGTTGAATGCTGGCTTGGATGTTCTGAGAATTCAGGGGATTCGATCTAGTATTGCTAAGGGGTCCGGACCACCTGTCCCCCCTCTGGATCCGCGCATGGGACCGGACAATGCATACACTTATTGAGATATACTGAAAATCCATTTTATCGTGCGCATCGGCTTTTGTACGACACTTTGCATACTTTCTATCGCATGCACAAATTTTAAATTGACGAAACATTCTTTCTTGAATTCCATTCGGGTCTGATCTGGATCCAAACCGTTTTTGCAAATGTAAATAAAGAGAGAAAGAGAGAGAGACTGGTACATGCACATCATTTCGGGAGAATCAAAGTGCATCGACAGATCGACAAGTAGAGAGAGAGAGAGAGATAGAGAGAGAGAGAAAGATGTGTGTTCTTTTTGAATTTCGTCATTTTTTTAACTCTGAGAACTCGTCTACGTATTTCAAAGCTTCGTGTATATCTTTGCAAAAGATTCTGATCGACGAGATGTCCTTGAGTAACTGTATTACATTATAAACGACATTTGCGCAGATGGAGTTTTTGTTTTCTGAAGGAAGAACGAAAGTGTAGCGATTCATCGGTATTCCGAGGTTAAACAAGTGGACTTTTACGACTTGTAAGTAAATTGAGTGACATAACATGCACGTGCCTGGCTCTCGACTTGGCAATTACCGCACGTGCTGGACATTTTACTAACTCAGTCCGCGGTTGAAAAGAAAAATGAGAAGATAGCGCAGAATCATATCGCCGTGTTTTCAACACGTAACCGTCGTTTCTACCACATTTCTACATGCATATATACCGTTTTTGCTCATGCTCAAGACCACATTCTAAAATTACGAACACAAGCACTTTTTCTGAAACGTAATTTCTAAAATTACGAACAGCGGAAAATATAATTATTTTTTAGTGTTCGAAATTTTAGAACATTTACCGTATAGTCCATACACGGGCCGATCAAGCAATGGATTTTCATCAAACCTTGCAAACATGTTCATATATTCAAGTAAAATACTTAAGACAAAAAAGTAAGGGCTAGGGGCCAATTCTATTAGAGTTATTTCACTTTGTAGTTCTAAATGGCTGTTTATATAGGCCTTTATATCTTGAAGAGTCATTGCTGGATTTTCATCAAATCTTGCAAACATGTTCATATATTCAAGTAAAATACTTTAGACAAAAAAGTAAGGGCTAGGGGCCAATTCTATTCGAGTTATTACCCTTTGTAGTTCTAATTGGCTTTTTATATAGGGTTTTATGCTTATGCTATTATAGTTCATACACGGGCCGATCAAGCAATGGATTTTCATCAAACCTTGCAAACATGTTCATATATTCAAGTAAAATATTTAGACAAAAAAGTAAGGGCTAGGGGCCAATTCTATTAGAGTTATTTCCCTTTGTAGTTCTAAATGGCTTTTTATATAGGTCTTTATATCTTGAAGAGTCATTGCTGGATTTTCATCAAATCTTGCAAACATGTTCATATATTCAAGTAAAATACTTAAGACAAAAAAGTAAGGGCTAAGGGCCAATTCTATTCGAGTTATTTTCCTTTGTAGTTCTAAATGGCTTTTTATATAGGGTATTATTCTTATGCTATTATAGTCCATACACAGGCCGATCAACTCCTACCACAGCTTTTGATGGAACAATTTGATACTTTTACTATACAATGTAGACACATTAAACATATGCATGAAGGAGTTTGCTTCAGAAAAAATAATTTTTGACAAAATGACAGCTGTGAGAACTTTGACAATTTTTCCCTATTAAGGCTTTTGTATATGCATACACTGAAACAAAGTTCTAAGTAGCCACTTTTCAATTTCTTTTTTTCTGACTAAGCCCTAGTGATATTGAAATGAATTTTTGCCCAAGTATGTGCATTGTAATGGACTAAAGTTAAGTGGTGTTTTGGAAGAGTTTTCTATCACTTCACAATTTTGGGTTTAAAAATGCAAAAATCACATTTTTGAAGAAAATAAGCGTTTTGAGTGCTGTTTTTATCGAATTCAAGTACAGGTGATTGCAAACTGCCTAGTCGACTTAAAAAAACACACCAAACACTTGACATTTTCCTAATGACAGATTTTTTATGAATTTTTATACCCCCCGCAAACTTTGTTTGTAGGGGGTATACTGTTTTCACGTTGTCCGTCCGTCCGTCTGTGTGTCCGTGCGTCCGTCCGTCCGTAAAGCTTTGTTTCCTTAATAACTCAAAGAGTCATTGCTGGATTTTCATCAAACCTTGCAAACATGTTCATATATGCAAGACAAATACTTTAGACAAAAAAGTAAGGGCTAGGGGCCAATTCTATTAGAGTTATTTCCCTTTGTAGTTCTAAATGGCTTTTAATATAGTGCTTTATGCTTATGCTATTATATGCCATACAGGGGCCAATCAACTCCTACCACAGCTGTTGATGGAACAATTTGATACTTTTCCTATACAATGTAGACACATTGAACATATGCATGAAGGAGTGTGGTTCAGAAAAAATGTTTTTTGACAAAATGACAGCTGTGAGAACTTAGACAATTTTTCCCTAATAAGGCTTTTGTATATGCATAGATGGTGCCTTCATGGGCCGATCATTTCCTACCACAGCTTTTGATGGAACAATTAGATGCTTTCCCTATACAATGTAAACACATTGAACATATGCATGAAGGAGTTTTGTTCAGAAAAAAAATAATTTTTGACGAAATGACAGCTGTGAGAACTTAGACAATTTTTCTCTTATTAGGCTTTTGAATATGCATAGAGGGTGCCTTAATGGGCCGATCAACTCCTACTACAGCTTTTGATGGAACAATTTGAAACTTTGCCGATACAATGTAGACACATTGAACATATGCATGAAGGAGTTTGGTTCAGAAAAAATAATTTTGACAAAATGACAGCTGTGAGAACTTAGACAATTATTCCCTTATATGGCTTTGTATATGCATTGATAGTGCCTTTAAGGGCCGATCAACTCCTACCACAGCTTTTGATGAAGCAATTTGATACTTTGTCAATACAATGTAGACACAATGAACATATGCATGAAGGAAATTATAAGTTTTGTTGAATTTAGACAATTATTCCCTTATATGGCTTTTGTATATGCATGGATAGTGCCTTTAATGGCCGATCAACTCCTACTACAGCTTTTGATGGAGCAATTTGATACTTTGCCAATACAATGTAGACACACTGAACATATGCATGAAGGAGTTTATAATTTTTGTTTGCACAGATTCTACTGAAATATTCTTATCAAAACTAAGGTCTCCTTGTTCGAACTATAAATTGCCAAGTCTTTTCACTGACTCTTACTGTGCGGGGGGTATCTAATAAGCATTGCTTAATGACTTTTTTCATTAAAAATTGATAATTTTCCCTATTTTCCAAAATTTTCGGAAATCATCAGCTGCACATACTAAAATCAATGTATGTGTTTTATCTTATGTTAATATGTTTGACAAAACACCATGCAACTTGATGGGCCCATTTTCTAAAGTTTTTTTTACTAATTTGGTATCCACTTTCGATTTTAATGTGAAAATTTAAAGGCCATTTAAATGACATTTGTTAAAGATTTCTTTTAATTTTTAAGCAGAACAGTGACGCCAATTCATAATGAAGAACCCATGAAAATTGCACTGCTGTGTCGCAGATAATAAAGAGTACAGAGCAATACAAAGTGGGTATGCAAACTGCATGGTTACGCTAAAAATCCTTTCATTAAGTTGTTGACCGCGGCTGTCTTCATGTTAACGTAGAAGAGAACTGCAGTGTTCATTTGTCAAAAAAACTTTTGATTCTTTTCATCTTATATCACATCTGTTATAAACATCTTCAAACTAATTAAAATATAAATGGATAACGTTTATATCACACTAAAAAGTGTGACTTTTTGAAATGATTGTACCTTTACTCGGACCTCGTCTGTGCAAGGTCTACCAGTCATTTTGAAATGACATAACTTGCAAAGGCTTAACAAAGCCTTGGACCTTGTTATAGAATTTAAATTTTGTGAAAGCGAATTTTACTTTTTGAATGGGAGCAAAAATTGTATGGTGGCTACTTATAACTTCGGTTCAGTGTATATGCATAGATAGGGCCTTCATGGGCCGATCAACTCCTACCACAGCTTTTGATGGAACAATTTTATACTTTGCCCATACAATGTAGACACATTGAACATATGCATGGAGTTTGGTTCAGAAAAAATAATTTTTGACAAAATGACAGCTGTGAGAACTAAGACAATTTTCCCCTAATATGGCTTTTGTATATGCATTGATGGAGTGCGGCCTTCATGGGCCGATCAACTCCTACCACAGCTTTTGATGGAGCAATTTGATACTTTGCCTATACAATATAGACACATTGAACATATGCATGAAGGAGTTTGCTTTAGAAAAATAATTTTTGACAAAATGACAGCAGTGAGAACTTAGACAATTTTTCCTGAGTAAGGTGTTTGTATATGCATAGATAGGGCCTTCATGGGCAAATCAACTCCTACCACAGCTTTTGATGGAACAATTTGATACTTTGCCTATACAATGGAGACACATTGAACATATACATGAAGGAGTTTTCTACAGAAAAAATAATTTTTGACAAAATGACAGCAGTGAGAACTTAGACAATTTTCCCCTAATATGGCTTTTGTACATGCATAGATGGTGCCTTCATGGGCCGATCAACTCCTACCACAGCTTTTGATGGAGCAATTCCATACTTTGCCAATACAATGTAGACACATTGAACATATGCATGAAGGAGTTTGGTTTAGAAAAAATATTTTTTGACAAAATGACAGCTGTGAGAACTTAGACAATTTTTCCCTGATAAGGTTTTGTATTATGCATAGACGGTGCCTTCATGGGCCGATCAAATCCTGCCACAGCTTTTAATGAAGCAATTTGATACTTTGCCTATACAATAAAGATACAATGAACATATGCATGAAGGAGTCTGGTTGAATTTTCTTTTTGACAAAATGACAGCTATGAGAACTTAGACAATTATTCCCTTATATTGCTTTTGTATTTGCATGGATTATGCCTTCTTTGGCCGATCAACTCCTACCACAGCAATTTGATGGAGCAATTTGATACTTTGCCAATACAATGTAGACATATTGAACATATGTGTGAAGGAGTTTGGTTTGGAAAAAATAATTTTTGTTTGCACATATCCTACTGAAACCTTCTTTTCAAAACTAAGGTCTGCTGGTTTGATCTATAACTTGGTCTGCTGGTTTGAACTATAACTTACCAAGTTTTTTCACTGACTCTTACTGTGCGGGGGATATCTAATAAGCATTGCTTATTGACTTTTTTCATTTAAAACAAACTTGGTAGAGGTCCACTATGTGATGCTACATACCAAACATCAAGGCTCTAGGCCTTGTGGTTTCAGACAAGAAGAGTTTTTCATGTTTTCGCTATATAAGTCTATGCAAAACATGTGACCCCCAGGGCAGGCCCATTTTTAGCCCCGGGGGCATAATTTGAAAAACTTGTTAGAGGTCTATTAGGAGATGCTATACATCAAAAATCCAGGCTCTAGGCCTTGTGGTTTCAGACAAGAGGATTTTTTACATGTTTCCCTATTTAAGTCCATGCAAAACATGTGACCCCTGGGGTGGGCCCATTTTTGGCCCCAGGGGCAAAATTTGAACAATTTTGGTATAGGTCTACTTGATGAAGCTTCATACCAAATATTAAGGCTCTAGGCCTTGTGGTTCCAGACAAGAATTTTTTTTCATGTTTTCCCTAAATAAGCCATAAAGCCTATGTAAAACCTGTGACCCCGTCTGGGGCAGGCCCATTTTTAGCCCCAGGGACATAATTTGAACAATTTTGGTAGAAGTCAACTAGATGATGCTACAAACCAAATATCAAGGCTCTAGGCCTTCTGGTTTCAGAGACGAAAAATTTTAAAGTTTTCATCTTATAAAATCTATTTTTAGCCTATGTGACCTAGATATGCAACATACCTGAACCATTTGATCAATTGTTAAAGAAGGCCATATAAGGATCATTCCTGCTAAGTTTGGTCATAATCCAATCAGTAGTTTAGGAGGAGATGTCATTAAAGACAATTGTTAACCGACAACGATGGATGATGAAGACGACGGAAGAAGACCGATCACAGAAGCTTACCTTGTCACTACCTTACAGGTGACCTAAAAATGTGAGTGCACTTTTGAAAGTGTATGTCTTACAAATATGAAAAGAACTGTAGAAAAGGGGTTCAGGTAAGCATTTTTGTGACACAAAGAAAGTCTTTAACCATTTATGATCTCACGAAAGACATAAATTAGATTAACAGCTGCTAAGGTCACTTGCTCATGCAATGCACTACAAAGATCAAATTCATCAGCCAGAAGTGACACTGGTGTTGTTATTGATGTGGAGCCACACCTGAGTCATACATGCTAAACAAGCCTCCTGTTTGCTACATTGGCTGCCTGTCTTTTGTACTGGCTGTACTGCTTTTTAGCTCACCTGAGCCATATGTTCAGGGTGAGCTGTTGTGATGGGAGGCAGTCTGTTGTCCATCAGTCCATCCAATGTCTGTCAACAATTTCTTTAATCGACATCTCCTAAACTACTGGGTAGATTTTGACCAAACTTGGCAGAAATGATCCTCATATGACCCTCTTAAACAGTTGTTCAAATGGTTTGGTCAGTTGCATATCTAGGTCAAACAGAATAAAAATAGATTTTCGAGATTAAACTTTAGAAATCTTCTTGTCTGATACAACAAGGCCTAGAGCCTTGATATTTGGCATGCAGCATCACCTAGTGGACCTCTATCAAAGTTGTTCAAATTGTTCCCCTGGGACTAAAAATGGCTCCGCCCTGGGGGTCCCATGTTTTACATAGGCTTTAATATGGAAAATAAAACATTAAAAAATCTTCTTGTCTGAAACCATATGGGCTAGAGCCTTGATATTTGGTATGTAGCACACCTAGTGGTCCTCCATCAAGTTTGTTAAAATGATGCCCCTTGGGCCACAAATGGCCCGACCAGGGGTCACATGGTTAACATAGGCTTTAATATGGAAAATAAAACATTAAAAAATCTTCTTGTCTGAAACCATAAGGGCTAGAGCCTCGATATTTGGTATGTAGCATCACCCAGCGGTCTTCCACCAAGTTTGTTCAAATGATGCCCCTTGGGCCACAAATGGCCCGACCAGGGCTCACATGTTTTACATAGGCTTTAATATGGGGAAAAACATAAAAAAATCTTCTTGTCTGAAACTATACGGCCTACAGCCTTGATATTTGATATGTATTATCACCTAGTCGACCTGTACTCAGTTTGTTCAAATTATGGCTCTGGGGCCAAAATTGGCCCACTCGGGGGGGGGGGGGGTGACATGTTTTACATAGGCTTTAATATGGAAAAAAAAACATTAAAAATCCTCTTGTCTGAAACTAAAAGGCCTAGATAATTGATATGTATTATCACCTAGCGGACCTCTACTCAGCTTGTTCAAATTATGCCCCTGGGGCAAAAAAACGGCCCTGCCCCTGTGTCAAATTTTTTACATACGTAGGCTTATATATGGAAAAATATGAACAAATCTTCTCATCTGAGACCATAAGGCCCAGAGCCTTGGTATTTGATATATAGCATGGCCTGGTGGACCTCTACCAATTTGTTCAAATTATGTCCCTGGGGCTAAAAATGGCTTTGCCCCTTAGGTCACATGTTTTACATAGACATATATAGATTTTACATAGACTTGTATAGAAAAAGATGGAAAAATCTTCTTGTCTGAAACCATTAGGCCTAGAGCCTTGATGTTTGTTATGTAGCATCACCTAGTGGACCTCTTCCAAGTTTGTTCAAATTATGCCCATAGGGCCGAAAATGGGCCTGCCCTGTGGGTCACATATTTTACATGTAGGGAATGAAATCACAAGGTCCTAGTAAGGGAGACAACAAACAGTCATGGTTGCCTTTGACTTTCCAGTGGTTATCTTGTTATTAAGGGAAAACCTAGATATTAGTACCGGGTATGTATACCTCTAAAATATTAACCTGGGCCCGGAATTACAATGCCTCCTTAAAGTTAAGGTAGACTTAAATTGACGAACTTACTTAAATTTCACGAAAAGTGCATTACAATCATTTTCCCTATCTTAAATGTCTCCTTATCTCGACAAAATACTTAAATATTTAAGGTAGCAGCGAGGCTACCTTAAAGTTAGGATTTAACTTTTTGACGGGGTTGCGAGTTCGAACCCCGTCACAGTACCATGTTATTTTTTTTAAATTTATTTTTTATCAATTATTTATTGAACCGTGGCATGTGATTTCCAACAATGTGGCATTTTGACATGTGTATACTAAGACGAGCCTGTGTAGCCGCCTTTTAAGCTTAGACAGTCAAAATGCTGTTTGGGCAGTAGCTAAGTCTTCATAGAATATTCAAACGACTAGCAAAGGCTCTGATCAAACTGCGCGTATGCGCAGGCTGATCTGAGGCTATGCTCGTCACACATACCACATTGTTAGGAATCTCATGTAGCGGCTTATTTAAAGATATAATTCATAAGCATTTCCAAACCATTTGGTTTGCTTAATATCACTTTACTTGATTGTATCGATTCCTGATCTTTGCACCCTTACTTACTTTAATGACAGCAAACAATGCGTACCCTATTGAGTTGATGCATTCAGTGGCATCTCGCATATGCGTTTTCGTGTTTGATAATGTCCCATTTGATGGACACTTTGTATAAATGTTAAAACTGTTTTCCAATGATGCTTAAAGGACACATGTGAAAATATGAATCAATAAAAATGAAGAAAAAAAAATGAAAGCATTGATGGGATTCGAACCCGCGCATAATGGAAAAAATAAATGTATGTTCTGCTGCCAGCGACTCTATCTAAGATGATATCAAACAGTTTTCAAAACTACACCTGACTGCTGAATATGCCAGCCTACTGTTTTGATTTCAATGTTTACAAACAAGCAAATGTAAACATGGTCATTAGATCTTTGCAGCACTATAGAAGGTTTTAAGGAGCGATATCGTTTCTATACCACCACGATACCGTATATCCAAGCGCGGATCCAGGAATTTTTCGTCGGGTTTGGCGGTGGAAGGGGGGGGGGGGGGGTCCAAGCCCGACTGACTAAAAAAAGCTCTGACTTTGTTTTTTCTCTTCTTTTTTCTGTAAGTCCTCAGCGAGTCCAGTGATCGTGGCTTTTTCAAAGAAAACTATCATTAAACTATAACTTTCCGATATTCCATGGAGAAGGGCGCTCTAACATTTCCAGGGGGTTCAACTTTTCCCAGGTGGAGGGGGTCCAATTGCATATTTCTATATAAACCTATAGAATATGTGATTTTCCAGGGGGCTGGAGTCCGGACCCCTGCCACCTCCTCTGGATCCGCGCGTGGCATCGTTAACTGGGTTCGTCGACACATCTTCTTGGCCAAAAGACTTAGCATGACACTCACTCCATTGATGCAAGCTCTGTGCGGCTGTGGTAAACAACGACAGGGTCCTACTGTTTAGTGATAGGAGATACGCTTAGGCTATCAAAAATGCCATGAGTAGGGTAGTGCACCGTGTATCAAAGGCGTTTTGTGCTATGGGATATTGTATTATTCCCAATGTCGGATGTGAAGGGAGTCTCTACATATAAAATACCGAATTACCCACATGCTTTGTCCCACACTGTATGCGGTAATCACAAATGAACTTAATTGCTAGGAACGCTGTTTCGTATTTAAAAAAAGCGTATTGCTTCCTATCAGGTACGATTTTTTAGTAATAAGGTGGAAGGGTTCACCACATTAAGAAGTCTGCGAGTATTCTATAACTAACCCCCCCCCCCCCCCTGGGTAACCGGGTGCCACTTTGGCAGAGATATTTGTAGCTTATAGCATGGCATCAGTGTTGTACAGCTCAAGTCGGATGAAAATCCCGAATTTACGTAGACCTCGAAGTCTCACAAATTACTGATATTGCTTGGGAGCGCAGTGCTTCAGTGGTAGAGTGCTTGACTCGAGACCGAGGGGCCGCGGATTCGATTATCACCGGCGTAACTGCGTAGTGTCACTGAGCAAGAACATTTATCCTAGCTTAGTACTAGTTCAACCCAGAAGGCCCCGTCCCTTTATAACTGAAAGATTGTTGATTGGACGTAAATAATCAAATCAAACAAAACTGATATTGTACTGTTTACCTTAACTTTAAATAAACATTCGTATGAGCAAACTGCAACCGAGCCAGCACGAAATTATGGGCGAGCAACCATGGATTGCTCAAGGATCCACATAACCTGCCAATCCACATGAACTTAAAATATGCACGCGTGTGATGGTTCAGAAAAAAAGGATAAAAAAACTTAACCCCCACTGGATAGCTGATCATGCATCATTTATGTAAGGTTATACGGATGGGATAAGCAACACAGTATCATTGGTTAGCCCATAAATAGTCTACAACGAGCTAGATGAATGTAAACTGCTCCCACAAACACACAAAAACATGATCATCGCGAACGAGTTCGTGTGTACTCCCCCCTATCCCCCCGCCGCAGATCACCCCCACCTGCCCTCCCTCCTCGTCTCCTCTAAAATGACGCCTACACTCTTTTATGAAATGGAAAATATTAACACAAGTAATTCTGCGTCGTGGGGAGGGTTTTAATGAGCAGGAATTACTCTATTTTGTAGTATTTTTCGAGTCCGCTGATTAATTTATATGACGCGCGAAACATTTGGGTCGCTTACAGTCATTAAAACTCTATATTTTTCGTATGCCATCGTAAGCTTTTCCGTCAAATTATCGATTTTAGCCGAGGATTTATACTTAAGTTAGGTTCACAAAAACGGTGCATTATAAATGCACATTTAAGATAGAATCTTAACTTTAAGAAATATTGGAGTTAAGTTCGTAAAAGTCTACTTAACTTAAGGAGGCATTGTAATTCCGGGCCCTGATCCTGACCTTTATGCATGAATAAATTATTACAGTATTAACATTGAATGTAATATATATTTTCGTGGGGGATCGTGTGTAATCGGTATGTTGGGAGCAATTACTGAAATAAACATCTTGGTGCAATTGCTATAAAATCGTGCCATAACTCAATGAAGTTATACTTTCCACCGAAGTCGTGTGGTTTGTCAACTTAGCACCAGATACATAAATTATGGGTTCGAATCCTTGCTGACCCCACTTTTTTAAATTTTCATTCTTTATTTTCATGTCAAAGAAATGCACATAAACACATTATTATGTAAGTTCACGCTTTCTTTGAAAATGTAATGACTGACAAGTTCTTGATGCTGGGAGTTAGAATTTAGTTTGCGAATATGTCTTTAAAAACTGCTTTTGGCTCCAAAGCAAAATTAATCAGTTTTAGCTTGTCGAAGCATTTCTCTCAAGAGCAGCAAAGAGGTCTGTATATGAGCCACAACCTGAGATTTCCAACAATGTTGTATGTGCGACAAGCATAGGCTCAGACCAGCCTGTGCATGCGCTCAGTCTGATCAGATCCTTTGCTAGTCGCTTAAATATTCTAAGCCTGGTAAGTTATTGACTGAACAGCATTTAGAGTTTCTACTCTTTAAAGGAGGATGCATAGCCTCATTTGAGTCTTCATTTCAAAATGCCACATTGTTGGAAATCTCATGTCGCAGCTCATGTATCTTAAAAACTGAAGAGGTGACAGGCAATAGTTGAAATTAAGCGAGAGAATGTTGTTGTCACCCAAGAGATCAGATTAAATAAAATGGAGAAACGATATTGCAAAAAGGAGAAAACATAACCAATTTATGCCGAACGGACTTTCCCACTGTTATCGATTGGACCAGTCCATTTCCGTAGTTAGGGTTGTTGGGTGGCAGTTTTTATTTTTATTCAAAATTTGATAGACCATTCTGTAAGCAAACAGTGGAGAACCTGATTAGCCGCCATAATCTGCAACGTCTGTGTCTCCACTGTTTGCCTATGTCCCACAAAAAGGACACTAACGGGTTAATCAAGATACAAGAGGGCCCTTGGGTCTCTGGTCACTCACCCGAGAAAGGACTGATCAGTTCCTCATGAAACTTAATTTCTGAATCATGCTGAATCTTTCTGAAGCATAGCTGAATCTGTCTGAATCCATTGTATGAGGTCTGAATCAATATGAATCCAAATAAATGGTTTCCAATATTTCTGAATCAGTCTGAATAATTCTAGAATCTTCTGAATCAATTCAGTATTGATTCAGTGTTGATTCAGAAGAATTTAGACCTCTGAATATGTCTGAATCACTCTGCACTAAAAATAGTCTGGATCTATCTGAATCATATCTGATTGATTCAGAATTATTTATTACCAATTCTTAAAGTCTGAATCTATCTGAATAATAACTGAATGATTTAAAATTAATTTCTGTCAATTTTCTAAGTCAGAATCATATGATTCACATCTAAATGATTCAGAATTATTTTACACCAATTTCTGAATCATTCAGCAAATGAGCCGTGACATGAGATTTCCAACAATGTGGTATGTGCGACCAGCAACGGCTCTGACCAGCCTGCGCATACGCGCAGACTGATCAGAGCCGTTGCTAGTCGCTTAAATATTATTTGACTGTTAAGCTACTGAGGGAATATCATTGGGAGTTTCTTAGCTTAAAATGGGGTTACACAGGCTCGTCTGAGTCTATACTTCTCAAAATACCACATTGTTGGAAATCACACGTCGCGGCTCAAATGATCTTCTGATACTGAGTAATTATGTGATGTTTATATTTATTTATTATGTTTTTTTCTATGAGGATTCAAATATTACATGTACATGTATACGGCTCATTTAAAATAATTTGAAACTGCTTTTGGTTGATTTGTTTTGTTTGCTTGGTTTCATTCTTTACGTCCCACCACTAATCTTTCAGTTATATATAGGGACGGGTCTTCATGGGTTGAACCAGTACTAAGTTAGGATTAATGTACCTTTGCTAAAATAATGAAATAAATATACTGAAGTTTCCTATCCCCCCACCCCCAGTTGTACCCAAACTTTTTTTACTTCATATTTCATATAAACGGAGCTCTGACCATAGAGGCTTGTTTATGGGGTACCAAATATCCCACATCCTTGAAGTAAACAGACAAGTATCCCTTATAAATTGGCTATTATCCCCATAATTAATTTTCCTAAATACGAGGGCTGTTCAAATATGAATGCAAGTAGCTTCATAACTTTCTTCACATATATGCTACGATAAAATGTCATACCTTTCTGGAAAGAATTATTTGTCACCTTTAAAATGGCACCAAACGTAAAGAAGCGCTCACTATATTTCTCGAGTTACAGACCCTTATATAAAGGCCAGCACTCACTATATTTCTCGAGTTACAGACCCTTATATAAAGGTCATTCCTGTTTACTGACGGTTTTCTGAAGCAAATTGCAATGCTCGTTTTGGTACATGTGCGGATTTAGTGTCATATCTTTGTAAGTTTTTGTCAAAATGGCGCCAAATTTTAGATGCAAGTTTAAGTAACAATCCTAAAGTTGCTTGCAGGAAAAAGTTTATATAATCCTGTTTCAATCTTGAGTAAACCGTCATAAGTTTTATGATAAACGTCATTTTGAGTTAGCTACTGGTGATGTAATAATGAACATCGCTGCGTCGTTTTCTTTTCCTTTTGTTGAAAACATGCTAAATATGTCATAAGGGAGTTTTCAAAACGCGCCATCCTCTATTTACAGAGTAATTACATTTTATATCATTTTTCTGCTTCTAAATGAGGTGCTCCCATTAATCAAAATATGTTCAATCTGTCCGGTTACTAGAAAGACAGGAAACGACTTATTGACAGGAAAACGCAGGAAACTGCGGGAAAACACCTAAAATATAGCTAGAGACGAAATGCACATCTTTCAAGCATAAATGAGAGAGAGAGAGAGAATGTTACGACATAAAGCCGGTCAGGAAGGAAGAGGGGAAATTTTATTGGAAAATTCCTTTATGCGATGACGATGCTACCAGGGAAAAATAATGCACACAACTAGCAAAAACTTTTCAGTACTTTATGTACTAAGAAACATCAACAACACATTAATATACAATGACACCACCTACGCTGTTATTTCTGGCTAATTGAGCATCCTATACTAGGGCAAGTTGCCACTCTAAGATCATTTCAATTAGAATCAATCTTAGAGTGTCCTGCTCTAGATGTACGTCAACTAGTCAGAAATAAGAGACGTAAAGAATATGATTCACATATAACTTAAGTTCTCAGAAAAAAAAAATTGGGCCCTTTAATACTTCAGTATCGTATTGACGAGTACTCTTAGGATTATACGCGTCTCGCGAACACTATAACTGTTGGTATTTCACGCATCTCGCGGCCACTATGTCTTCTTAGTCGCACATTGTCTACTTCAGACAATCGGCGCTGGGGTTATAAGAATGTGATCGATCCTGTGTTTTGGACGTCACCTGATTCGCATAGAATTTCTTGCGCGGAATGTTGATCGTCTTTTTAGTATATACGAGGGTTAGTCAAAAATAACTGAGCCCTATATCATTATATCTTAGCATCACATTGTAGACAAATAATGTGATTATCTTTTATAAGTAAAGCATGTCATAGACCTTTTGACCCAAAATAATTACCCTGGTGATGCTTCTGTTATGGTTTCTAGGCAACTAAAGGTCTTTAGTCAGAGTGATGCGTTCATGATCTCCGTCACCAGGAATATACAGTATGTCTTAAAAAAGCTTGTGGGCTTGATAGTTTTTGAGAAAGACATATTTGACATTCATTTAAATAACATATGTCTATTGTCTTTTCATTATACTTGGTTCATAAATGTTTAGGTGAACACTGATTGCATGCGTTGCCTAGCAACAAAATAAGTCAAAATTTCACTAATTTTCAAATACACAAGGATTGTGTTGCCATGGAAACAGAGTCATTTATTCCAAACAAGGAATTTAATATTTCTGTGGGTTTGTTTGTGTATGCAGTATTGTATAAGCATTATTAGGATAGTATTAGGACGTTTTCTATTAAAATCGTGTTAATATGCATGTGGGTGGGGTAGATTATAGGATTTGAGGCGCGTAAAAATTTGCTAAATTCTGAAATCAAACTACCACAGCATCTATAATTTGGGGTCAGTTGTTTTCTTTTCTGTGGCACTGAGTAGGTACATGTAATATGTATCAAACGACAGTGAATGCAGCATAACAATGACATTATCGTTTCCATGGCAACGCTTAGATATTGATATATAACAGCGTGAACGCACCCATTTGACAGGTCATGCTCGGTTGCCTAGCAACCAGTATATATAGCCTACCAACAGATATAAATTAGGTTATTGAATAGATGCAATATAACTGCGATGAAATATTATTTAAATATGTGTCCATTTTACTTGAAGTAAATGTTATAAGGTAGGGCTCAGTTATTCTTGACTAACCCTCGTAGACGTCAAGTTTAGTATAAGTGGTTCTTCCTATATAACGGTTCCTGATCGTATCCCCACGTTGGGACGTCAGATTCACTTAAAAAAAATCCAGCCGGTTGGCTCCCAACTAGGTCTAGTCTACGTGGTTGGTCATAAAAGTTGGGGCCTGATCCACGCTGTTCGTGGCCTGAGGGGACAGCTAATAAGTGCCCTCAGGTATGAATCTTCCGGCTCACCAACATTCAGCCTCCAACGTAGTAGGGGACACAAATCAGAGACGATTCTGCAAAAAACAAACTACTTTTAGAATCTCAGAATCACTCTGTTGCGTCAATAATGGAGTTGTTCGTTTGAAGTTCACAAAAATAGAAATAATTTCAGTGGTCTTACTTTTTTAAATAACAGCCTAACCCTATAAGCGCGCGATTAGCCCTCACCCATGGGTGTATGGCTAACGGCTCCCATGCGGTTAGGATGGATCGGCTAATCTAAATATCCACACTCAAAAATATATAATAGAGAATATTTTTAGTGACTGGCCTATGTCAGCCCTAAACAATACCTCTTATGCCAAACGAACAAACCCATACATTACAAAATTTCCAATACGCTGTCGTAACGTCACCCTGGTTGAGACGCTATCGCAGCCGAAACATCAAGTTCCTGTGGCCCTTTTTCCCTTCCAGGTCACGTTATCAAGATAGTTTCAAGGTTTACAAATACTGATACCAATTCGCTTAAAATTCCAGGAAAACGTTGAACAGTGTGGTGCCGACGTAACGTTTGGACGTTTACGTCGGACCTCACCCTGCCCCCGCACTAATTTCGTACATGTATAACGTATCAGTTGTAAACAACTAATTCTGACCTCTCGTCAAACATATTTACATCAATATTGAGAGATTACATTCTGCTGTTTGATGCGTGTAAAAACGTACAATATTTTTACATTTATTTTGGTGTAACAAACACCTACCTAATCTCTAAACATGCATGTCAGCTATCACCTTATTTATGTAAGTGTGTTGTAGTGTATGCACCTAACCCTTATTCTTATATGCGTCAGATATAACTCGAGGTGACACATACAGGTCGCTACAGAAAGTCGACTATCACTGGCAGGCAAATCGTCTTTCCAACAACGCCATATAAAATCACAACAACTTAAAATCTAGCTGCTAAAATTGTTTTTCACCTATCGGTCCCTGGTAAATCTTTCAGCATACCATTAGAGTTTTATTTGCAGGCCCGACATAGCCCGTGACTACTTTTGGCCGAAATAACCCGACGAGTCCATCCGGACAGCTTTTACTTTAGCCACAAGAATGGTCCCAGCAGATTTTTAGGCACTACGCATGTGCGAAGCTTCATATGCAAGTGCGTAACAATCGCTATTTTCACCGAAAAAAACGGGACGTTATTGATAACACCCGATAGAACTCGTACACGGAATGCTGGCCGATTCAACAGACGACAAAATAGAAAACGAGTGACTTATTATTTCAATACAATGTGACATGCTAGAGACATCGCGATTCAATGCAATAACACAAATCGCCATAGCCCTGTCATGTACAATTTCAACACAGTCAAAATATATATAACTTCACGTACCTTTCTATAATAATGAATAGCGTCTCTATATCGAGCTCTCTACGGTATCTTTAAAATGTCCCCTAACAAAAATGGGAAATTCCATCCTTTATATAGTGAAGAAAAGTGCACAAGATCTACAAGATCCTCAAGAAAAGTAACAAAATCGTGCAAGCGTTAACAAATAAAGACACAATGAATTCCATCTCAGACAAACTGCCCTTTTATAGGACTATTAGTAGAAAAGGTACCGTATCATAGTTCGAATAGGTGACCAGGTGCATACCTAAACCTTTGCGTATTTGTGCGTATACGCAACCATCACTGATTCTGTTGTTCCATATATTCTGCATCGTAACAAAAGCCCTTCCTTTTGGGAGAAAAAGGAACGAATTTTTCTTATGATGCATGATGTAGAAAAGAAGGAACAATACAGAATAAATATATAATACAACATTTATACACGTGCGACTTAAATGGCGGACTACCTGGAAAGATAGTCTGCCCCCACATTGTCTTGTCCTCGGATTGCCACAATCTCAGACCTATTTAAGCTTTAATGCTCCACACATGATTATGGGGTTGTACCCCTTTAACTTTCATCTATGTATGGGGTTGTACCCCTTTAACTTTTTTATGAAGTTTTATGTCTTATGACATTTAATATATAAGGCAAAATAGCCAATAACTTTTTCAAGGTCCATAGGTTACGCATTATGCTAAGTATACCTATTAATAACACCATCCATAATACAATCTTTGCTCAAAATAAATTAACGTGACTCTTCACGTTGCAGCCAACCTCTGTTGCTGAAATATATTATCATGACTTGCTCACGTCAACAGTCTACCGTCATACGTCATGACTTAAATAATTCCGTGACTCCTCACGTCTATAGTACACCTCTGTGACTAACTACTATGCTATCATAGTTAAATTATAGGTCAACAATCCGAGACAATTAGGTCATTAGACTGTCGCACACCTTTAATACTAACACTGACTACTGCTTTCAGTCTCAGTCATATTGCGCCAATAATATGGTATTGGGCAACGTCTACCACTACCATATGAACGTCGTCGTTCTGTCTGGCTTTCAGTCCGTCTTGTACGGCTAACTACTGCCTCCTTAGAGGATATGTTTCTCTGGGGTACACTACAACAATGAGTACTTGCGATCTATATATTGTGAGTTGTCCTTTGACAAATGGCACAAGATCTACAAAATTGAGCTACCTCTCTACAAACACCGGGCCAATAAAATTCTTCTAAGACCTTAGATATAGTTTCCTTTCTGCCTCTATGATTTACCACCTTTCGTGATTCTTGGGCTAAATTCATGACGCTATGCGTTAAACTAGAAGGAACTACTAACTGAAGTGAAACTTTAGCATTCTTCTTAAAATGCCTATAAATTAAACCATTCCTACGAATGAATTTAGTTTCACCACTAGAGAAACTGCGACTCTTAGTCACACTACCAGACTCTACCCTTCTTCTAATCTCTTTCAATTTAATATCTGACGCTTGCTTCAATACTAATTCTTGCCTGTTCTGCCTAATAAACTTGTCTGCCACCTTGACCTTTCTATTAGTTTTCCTATCGTTCCGTGACTGCCTCTTTCTATTTACCCCTGACGAAATATGGGTCATATCGGGAAATTTGGACCCCTCAATATTTCCAATGACTAAGTCATGTGCTGGGTCATCAATGCACAATGCATCTGTAGTACCTCTAAAAATGGACAATCAATATTGATACGGGCTACTGGACATTTCTGCTGGGAATCATTAATAAGGGTTACACCACACTCCTTACCTATGAACTGATTTTCAGAAACTAAGTTTCTCTTAACAATTACCCCAGTACACCCCGTGTCTCTTAACACCCTGACCTCTTTACCATTTACGGTACCTACCGCTGTAGGCAACCTTGATCTTGGGAAATGACAAGCGCCCTCTTTATCTTGGTGGGGTGATTCTTCCTTGGAAGAATGAGGGGATTCTAACTTAGCTTGATAGTCCCTACTACAAGTAATGTCCTCAGCAAAATGAACCCTCTTAACTTTGGCTACGTGTTTACCCGACTGTGCATTCTTAATTTTGCAAAAGTTGACCTGATGTTCGGTCGCATTATTGTTCGATTGTACACCTTTAAGTACACCCTTAATTTTACCATCATAATTCCCACAACTTTTACTATGCCTGTTTGAATTATCTCCCTTATACTGGGGTTTAACAATGGCAACATCAACATTCGATGTCGCCTTCTGATCTGGATTATACCAACACTCATGCGTGGAATGAGCCTTACCACAAATATTACAGGACAATTTAGGCCTCTTAACTGATGGGGTCTCAACATGAGTCTGCCCTGAACTTTTGGAATCACGTTGTCCGCTTGGGAGACAATAGGACACACCCCCTGATGCGTCTGCAAATAAATCTGCATCCCTGGCCATATCTCCTAAAGTTTTAAATGATTTGGGTTTCAGGAAAACATACATATCTTGATTAGCAATTTCAAGAAACTGATCACGGGCCAAAAAATCACATACAGCTTCAAAAGTTTTTTCAACTTTGGCCATAGCCAACCACTTTTCCAAATAACTCGCCATTCTACTGCTAAACTGCCTAAATGTTTCTGATTTTTCAGGCCTGCTCTCCCTAAACTTTCTCTTAAACTGCCTTTCTGTAAGGTTGAAATTATCAAGAAGGGCCTCCCTTATTTGTTCATAATCAGACTGGTCGTCTTTGGAAAGTCTCACAAAGACCTCCAAAGCACGCCCCTTTAATAAAGCACTTAAATACAAAGCCCACATGGCAGGATCCCATTTACATGCAGTGGCATAGCTCTCGAACCTGGTCAAGTAACTATCCATCTGATCCGTTTTTTTTTCATCAAAATATGGTAACTTGGGAAAACGGGCATTTGACGCTGTACTCTTGGGACCTCCCGAATCTGACAAGGATTCTAACTCTAACTTTTTCATGGCAATCTCCCTTTCAGTCTCAATTTTAAACTTTTCTAAATCCTTATCATTTCGTATGGCCTCAAACTTTAATTTTTCTAAATCCTTATCCTTTTCTATGGCCTCAAACTTTAACCTCCTGACTCCCTATCTTGCTGCCTGCTAATGAAATCCCTCAATTCTTGGCCCTCATAACCTAATTCCCTCGCCAAATCAATGATTTTATCCATTTTAGCCTATTGTTGGGAATGGTATAAATCAACTATACTGTTGAAAATAAATAAGGGTTCGCTTTGTCCCTTTTAAATAGGTATGGGCTAACCAACGTTCGCGCTGGTAAACTAATAATTTTACTCGGGATTTTAATGACGTTACATATGAGTAACGTAAAGTACAACGTATAAGAGATCACCATGGAAAGGTGCCTAGGATATATATCAACCTTAAATAGGCCTTCACTAAACGTACTTGACTAAAAAAACGTCATTCATTTTCTCGTATTTACGTCAAGAAATGTATACCTACCCGATATTAATATAAACGCGTTACAGTCAAGTCAACAGTCACTTGTCATAGCAAGACATAATAATTGACTAAAAATAATCTTTCTATGGACTTCTTCTAATAATAGAAATCAGTTGAGTGGCGTCACACACTATGACGTCACTGAGGTGATTTAAAATATTAGTACCCTCAAACGATATGAAATTTTCCACATCAGTATCCTTAATTAATAGGAATACAGGGCATAAGCCAATACACAATTATATGGGTCAAATAAAGGTGGACAAGTCTAATAATTAAACTCTGACAAATTTTCCTTGGGTTTTATTCCCTACTGGCAATCCACAGGACAAGGAAGTATGGGTCCCCTCAGAATGTTATGTGATGACTTATTTACATGTGTCGTACTTCATCACAGGGGAACGCATGCAATCAGTACTGTGTGTTGACACTAACAACCTTTCTTGTGAAAAAAATCAACTAGTGTGCGCCCGTAGCAACGTCACAACAGAGAAATTTGCCAATAAAACCTCAAAAATCCCACTCTTCTGACACCATTGTTACGACATAAACCGGTCAGGAAGGAAGAGGGGAAATTTTATTGGAAAATTCCTTTATGCGATGACGATGCTACCAGGGAAAAATAATGCACACAACTAGCAAAAACTTTTCAGTACTTTATGTACTAAGAAACATCAACAACACATTAATATACAATGACACCACCTACGCTGTTATTGCTGGCTAATTGACCATCCTATACTAGGGCAAGTTGCCACTCAAAGATCATTTCAATTAGAATCAATCTTAGAGTGTCCTGCTCTAGATGTACGTCAACTAGTCAGAAATAAGAGACGTAAAGAATATGATTCACATATAACTTAAGTTCTCAGAAAAAAAAAATTGGGCCCTTTAATACTTCAGTATCGTATTGACGAGTACTCTTAGGATTATACGCATCTCGCGAACACTATAACTGTTGGTATTTCACGCGTCTCGAGAACACTATGTCTTCTTAGTCGCACGTTGTCTACTTCAGACAATCGGCGCTGAGGTTATAAGAATGTGATCGATTCTGTGTTTTGGACGTCACCTGATTCGCATAGAATTTCATGCGCGGAATGTTGATCGTCTTTTTAGTATATAGACATCAAGTTTAGTATAAGTGGTTCTTCCTATATAACGGTTCCTGATCGTATCCTCACGTTGGGACGTCAGATTCACTTATAACAATTCCAGCCGGTTGGCTCCTAACTAGGTCTAGTCTACGTGGTTGGTCGTAAAAGTTGGGGCCTGATCCACGCTGTTCGTGGCCTGAGGGGACAGCTAATAAGTGCCCTCAGGTATGAATCTTTCGGCTCACCAACATTCAGCCTCCAACGTAGGAGGGGACACAAATCAGAGACGATTCTGCAAAAAACAAACTACTTTTAGAATCTCAGAATCACTCTGTTGCGTCATTAATGGAGTTGTTCGTTTGAAGTTCACAAAAACAGAAATAATTTCAGTGGTCTTACTTTTTTAAATTACAGCCTAACCCTATAAGCGCCCGATTAGCCCTCACCTGTGGGTGTATGGCTAACGGCTCCCATGCGGTTAGGATGGATTGGCTATTCTAAATATCCACACCCAAAAATATATAATAGAGAAGTATTTTTAGTGACTGGCCTATGTCAGCGCTAAACAATACCTCTTATGCCAAACGAACAAACCCATACATTACAAAATTTCCAATACGCTGTCGTAACGTCACCCTGGTTGAGACGCTATCGCAGCCGAAACATCAAGATCCCGTGGCCCTTTTCCCTTCCAGGTCACGTTATCTAGATAGTTTCGAGGTTTACAAATACTGATACCAATTCTCTTAAAATTCCAGGAAAACGTTGAACAGTGTGGTGCCGACGTAACGTTTGGACGTTTACGTCGGACATCACCCTGCCCACGTGCTAATTTCGTACATGTATAACGTATCAGTTGTAAACAACTAATTCTGACCTCTCGTCAAACATATTTACATCAATATTGTGAGATTACATTCTGCTGTTTGATGCGTGTAAAAACGTACAATATTTTTACAATTATTTTGGTGTAACAAACACCTACCTAATCTCTAAACATACATGTCAGCTATCACCTTATTTATGTAAGTGTGTTGTAGTGTATGCACCTAACCCTTATTCTTATATGCGTCAGATATAACTCGAGGTGACACATACAGGTCGCTACAGAAAGTCGACTATCACTGGCAGTTAAATCGTCTTTCCAACAACAAAATCACAACAACTTAAAATCTAGCTGCTAAAATTGTTTTTCACCTATCGGTCCCTGGTAAATCTTTCAGCATACCATTAGAGTTTTATTTGCAGGCCCGACATGGCCTGTGACTACTTTTGGCCGAAATAACCCGACGAGTCCACCGGACAGCTTTTACTATAGCCTCAAGAATGGTCCCAGCAGATTTTTAGGCACTACCCATGTGCGTAGCTTCATAGGCAAGTGCGTAACAATCGCTATTTTCACCGAAAAAACGGGACGTTATTGATAACACCCGATAGAACTCGTACACGGAATGCTGGCCGATTCAACAGACGACAAAATAGAAAACGAGTGACTTATTATTTCAATACAATGTGACATGCTAGAGACATCACGATTCAATGCAATAACACAAATCGCCATAGCCCTGTCATGTACAATTTCAACACAGTCAAAATATATATAACTTCACGTACCTTTCTATAATAATTAATAGCGTCTCTATATCGAACTCTCTACGGTATCTTTAAAATGTCCCCTAACAAGAATGGGAAATTCCATCCTTTATATAGTGAAAAGTGCACAAGATCTCCAAGATCCTCAAGAAAAGTAACAAAATCGTGCAAGCGTTAACAAATAAAGACACAATGAATTCCATCTCAGACAAACCGCCCTTTTATAGGGACTATTAGTAGAAAAGGTACCGTATCATGGTTCGAATAGGTGACCAGGTGCATACCTAAACCTTTGCGTATTTGTGCGTATACGCAACCATCACTGATTCTGTTGTTCCATATATTCTGCATCATAACAGAGAAAGAGAAAGAGAGACAGTGAGAAACTGAGAAGCCATCTTCATATTCTTATGCGTTATCTACATGAAAATGACATTAATAAATTAATTTACTTTTTCCTCTTTGTTCATAAAGTGAGTATATTGTTCATAGTACAGTAGACCAGCAAGTCCAGGAGTATATATGACCAGGAAATGCCACAATCACTAACTGCAGGCTTCTATTATAGTCTACTTTTTATGCTGTGCCGAGGCATCGATGCGCCGAAAACTGCGACTTTATGGTGCATTTTGCCGATTTTTTCCGGCATATTGGGACTTCAATATTATTCCTAACTTCCATAAAGCCCATATATACACCCAGGTTACAGTCCTCCACTTCTGCGGCGCAAATTTTAATATTTATTAGGTATTTTCCGGCGTTTTCCGGCAGTTTCCTGCGTTTTTCGGTCAATAAGTAGTTTCCGGTCTTTCTAGTAACCCCAATTTGTCTAGTCCTCAAGATCAGGTGAGTAATTTTATTGTAAATAATGCCTATAGTGGTCAAACTTAAAGTTTAAGTTCAAAGGGGCTCTTTCATGGTATGGGAAATTAACATGGGAGTCTGCCCACGCTTGGAATTCGATAATATTATTTTTATTAATTGTCTGGGGTATGACTTTTATATTTATGGTGCATATGAGTTTTTATGCAATTCCATTGCTCATTTATGATGTCATGGATGATATCACTACAATACCTTAGGGTATCTTGTTATAATCATTTCTAAAGTAATTGACATATCATGTAACCGGCGCAGAAATGTTTTATTAAATAACTACATCATTGATAAGTTTGTTGATACTATACATGGCTTTGTATGTATTAGGATAGCGGGTGGGCATTCATTTTTATGAGATGGTACCCCAACTTTCAACTGTATATTTTGTATTCAGTCAAATTTGGAATTTTAATTTTTACACGTTGTGGTCTTTGTCTAGATACCATTTCAACATATAAACTTTCCATATATGTTAAGAAAATGTAGACCAAATTTCATGAAATTCAAGGACCGGTAACATTTTTTTTCAACTTGATGTAAACACATGGCCCTAATTCATTGAAATGTAAAAAATACAATAATTATGTTTCAGTTTAAAACATACTTGAATACTTGCTTAGTTTGAATCACCATGCTAGTACGTTTATTGGTAGAAGTTGATATGTTCAGTGTTGTTCCCTATTACTGATTGAAAAAAGAAAAAAATTATTCTTTGATATTAAGGGCCATGATTCTTATTTAATGAAGTGCATACACAATAATATTACCCAAAACGATACAATATGGTGACACCGAACTTACCACATCTAGTTTCGAGCGTTAAAACTACATCTTACCAATGTTACACTTAATATGTAGCATTATTAAGAATTTAAATTCATACAGAAGAGAAACCTTATGACAAGTCAGTTCATACAGGAGAAGAACCTTATATCTATGGTTTTACAATTGTAAGCCTCATTAATAAACCTGGTTCACAAGAATAACTCCCTGTCAAACCTGTTGGTTAAAATTAGCCATTTTGGTCACAGAGAACTCTTTGCTTCAAAGGTATTGCTAAATTAATGCTTAAATCTTCTCTGTTTATTCTGTTTTGTAAAACTGATGCTGATTTCTATCAAATGACAACATTTATTCTTTGGCTGGCTGTATATTCCAGGCATACAGTTTTGTTTCTGGACCTCACTTATTCATGTAGAACACTGTTCTATGATATCTTTGATATCACTCTGTTAAACTTAATCCTGGTCACGGCACCAAAATGTGGTTACTCTAGTTCAGTTTGGATGTGAAGGAAATATTTGGTCTTCTTGTTTTCATACGTTTATTGATAGGATATTATGTTTCTTAAACAATATCAGGCAGGACTTGAGGAAGTGATACACATTGTCTTGGCCCAATAGTGTCATGACATGGGGCCATGACCTTTGGCATTTACGGCCATTGAATCATCTGAAATTGTCTAAACATGTCTTTCTTTAAGAAAAGTGGAAGTAGATTTAAAAATACCCCTCCTTCTGTCGAGTTATTGATTCATTTCAACTAAATAATTAATTTTGCTAAAACTGACCTATACCCATAAGAGGTAGAAAATGACAACTTGTTGGTTTTGGATTTTCATGAAATTTGGCTCAGATCAGCAGGATATATATGGCATGTTTTTTGTGATAATATGATATCTTGACAAAGACAAGAACATATCTATCTTTGAAATTTAATGTTGAATGTTTTGTAATTTTTTGAAAAAAATATTGAAATTTTATAATCACTTCTTCAGAAAACGTAAACCATAGTTTATTCAAATAGTTTCCTGGTATTGATATAATGCCTATGGTATATTGGATTCAATCTAGATGACAAATCACAGAAATAAACAAAACTATAGATTTAGGACATGGAAATTTAGAGACAGGTGCCACCTCAAAGATGGAGTACGTCAGGGTTGCTTCCTAAGCCTTATTCTTAACTATCTAGTTCAATATTTACATTTTCATAGTTTGTTTATAATGAGTCATTATTATGCAAATTTTAAAGAAAATCCATGCGTGGGCACAGATGCAAGTACCCCTTTAGAATAAAGCTGCAATGTTATGGCAAAAAATTGAGAATAAATTCTATAACCCCTTCACTTATGGCATTTTTGACTTAATAAAAAATGCTTTTCTGCGTTTAGAAATTACCCACTATCCATCAATAATTTGTAACAACAACTCAGGATGAGTGATCAACATATTATGTATGTAATATTTAAGGTTCAGTTTGATTTTGTTTGTTTGATTTGATTTTTTAAGACCTATCAACAATCTTTCAGTTAAACAGGGACGGGTCTTCCTGGGTTGAACCAGTACTAAGCTAGGATAAATGTGTCTTGCTAAAGAACCACAATGCAGTGATGCCGGTGAGGCTTCAACCGGCAGCCTCTCGTTCTCAAGTCAAGCACTCTACCACTGAGCCACTGCGCTCCCTAGTTTGATTTTGCGTCAGAAGTGTGGTTCAGTATACAATAATGCATTCTATAATGAACAATCTTGAAGCAGCCCTTTAGATAAGACATTGTCAATAAAAAATTAATTCTCAAACAAAACATGTGTGCCACAACATGAGATTACCAACAATATGGTATGTGCGACCTGCAAAGGCTCAGACCAGCCTGGGCATACAGCCTGTGCCTATGTCAAATGAGCTGCAACATGAGATTTCCAACAATGTGGTATGTGCGACCAGCAAAGGCTCAGACCAGCCTGCGCATATGCGCAGTCTGATCAGAGCCTTTGCTAGTCACTTAGGCTCGCCTGAGTCTACACTTGTCAAAATGCCACATTGTTGAAAATCATATGTTGCGCCTCAAATATTATGTTGTGGGTCCTCAAAAGAACAGTCTCATTGGGAACCATTGGATAAGGAAATGTTCACAATTTTACTCTCAAAATTGTTGTCTATCTAGCCCTATGTCAAATTGAATTCATTTTTTATGTTTACTTTTGTGTTTTTCCTTTTTATGTTTCATGTGTTTATGTTTTTTGTGTTTCCTTTTTACATTTTCTCCCAGCCTCCTGTCTTTTTCAAGTTCATTTTTGCTGTCAACACCTTGTTTTTCACTCTCACATCTTTCCCTTTTAGTATGGTTTGAATATTCTTTATGTATTTTCTTAACCTCACTATAGTTTTCCTCTCTGTCAGACCTGTGCAGTCTATCTCTGTCTTTCCGGTGATCACTTTTCTCAACCCAGTCATATTCCCCACTTTTATCACGCCTGTTTCTATTATGTTTATCACGATCATCTTTCTTACTCCTATCACCCTTGTGTTCCTTTTTATGTCCATCATGCTTATCTCCCTTCTTGGAATCTTTTGTGTGTTTCTCCTTCCTCCGTTTCCGTTTCCTCTACCTTTGATGAGTATCTAGTGACGAAGATGAAGTATCACTGTCAGAAGAACTTGATGACGAAGATTAAGTATCACTGTCAGAAGAACTTGATGATAAAGTATCTAAAAGAGCTTGTAACTCTTGTATCCTGAAACAAAACAAGATGCTCTTAGACATTTGGGCCTCATCGAGACAAAACCTGTCTTCGGGATTTCATATAAAGTGAGTTTCAAACCAGTCTCCTTGGCTACAGAGACTAACTAGAAATTTGAAATTTCACCTGTAGCAAGCTTATATATAATACTTTTCAAAAAGCGATTAACAAAGGCACTGATCAGACTGCGTGAATGCCCAGGCTGGTGTGCACCTGTGTTGTTTGCAACCCCAAAGACAGGTTTTCTCGCATCTAGGCCCATTTTAGTCATACACCCTGCCTGCGAATCGATCCTGGGCCGCCCTGGTACGAGGCCTAACAAGATCAAGGTTCTAACCACTGAGCCAAAGAGTCGACTCTCTGACACAGTTGTCAGAGATTGATTATATTCTACAAATTATGCAAAATCTACAATGTGTAGCTATATCATAACAGTCCCCCTTTCCAAAGAATTCATCATTTATGATGGTGAAAAGCCTTTTTAGCCAAAAATAAAGTCCAATCCCAGACGTGAGCCCCCATCTTACGGCATATTCGTCGTAACAATGTTAAGCATAGCTGAAAATCTTTCCGTGCCTTGGTCGGGAATCAATCCCGGGCCGCCTCGGTACAAGACCAGTGCTCTAATCTCTGCGCCATAGAGTCGACTCTCAGACTGACGCAGTTGTCAAGGATTGATCATATACTTGAAGCTATACAAAATCTGCGATTTGTAGATATATAAGGTTAAGTACTTGCCCATAACAATACTGTTAAACATCTATATTGAATGGGTGTTTTTATTTGGAGCTGTTAGCAGTATAAACAACAAGGCATATTTGTAAAATTATAACCCCTGATGTAGGAATATTTTATTTCTATTCAGTTGCGCGTTTCTCTTAAAGGAAGCATATTCTTACCTTTAAAAGTAATCTCTTTGAAGGCATGATTTTCTCAACAGACTGTATCATTCAAAAGTTGGTTAATTGATACAGATACTATCATTGTAAGGATGTGTGTCCATTTATTGTTTATTGAGTAACTTAATTCGAAAATGTATTTCCCAATGTCATATTTGGGTGATTTTATATCCCCCCAACCCCGTTTTTTTTGCTACTCTAATTTTTTCCCTTTTTTTAGGGGGGCGGGGGGGGGGGTGGCAAAGAAAATCTGAGCTTAGAATAATACCAAGTAAGTAGGAGCTGTCAGAGGATCGACTCTCTGACACGAAACCCTCCTTCTGTTGAGTTATTGATTCATTTCAACTAAATAATTAATTTGGCTCAAACTGACCTACACCCATAAGAGGTAGAAAATAACAAAGTTATCGGTTTTGGATTTTCATGAAATTTGGCTCAGATCAGCAGGATATATATGGCATGTTTTTGTGATAATATGATATCGTGACAAAGACTAGAACATATCTATCTTTGGAATTTAATGTTGAATGTTTTGTAATTTTTTGAAAAAATATTGAAATTTTATAATCACTTCTTCAGAAAACGTAAACCATATTTTATTCAAATGGTTTCCTGGTATTGATATAATGCCTATGGTATTTTGGATTCAATCTAGATGACAAATCATAGAATAAACAAAACTATAGATTTAGGACATGGAAATTTAGAGACAGGTGCCACCTCAAAGATGGAGTACGTCAGGGTTGCTTCCTAAGCCTTATTCTTAACTATCTAGTTCAATATTTACATTTTCATAATGAGTCATTATTATGCAAAGTTTAAAGAAATTTTATGCGTGGGCACAGATGCAAGTACCCCTTTAGAATAAAGCTGCAATGTTATGGCAAAAAATTGACAATAAATTCTATAACCCCTTCACTTATGGCATTTTTGACTTAATAAAAAATGCTTTTCTGCGTTTAGAAATTACCCACTATCCATCAATAATTTGTAACAACAACTCAGGATGAGTGATCAACATATTATGTATGTAATATTTAAGGTTCAGTTTGATTTTGTTTGTTTGATTTGATTTTTTACGTCCTATCAACAATCTTTCAGTTAAACAGGGACGGGTCTTCCTGGGTTGAACCAGTACTAAGCTAGGATAAATGTGTCTTTCTAAAGGACCACAATGCAGTGATGCCGTTGAGGCTTCAACCGGCAGCCTCTCGTTCTCGAGTCAAGCAGTCTACCACTGAGCCACTGCACTCCCTAGTTTGATTTTGCGTCAGAAGTGTGGTTCAGTATATAATAATGCATTCTATAATGAACAATCTTGAAGCAGCCCTTTAGATAAGACAATGTCAATAAAAAATTAATTCTCAAACAAAACATGTGTGCCGCAACATGAGATTACCAACAATATGGTATGTGCGACCAGCAAAGGCTCAGACCAGCCTGCGCATACAGCCTGTGCCTATGTCAAATGAGCCGCAACATGAGATTTCCAACAATATGGTATGTGCGACCAGCAAAGGCTCAGACCAGCCTGTGCATACAGCCTGTGCCTATGTCAAATGAGCCGCAACATGAGATTTCCAACAATGATGTATGTGCGACCAGCAAAGGCTCAGACCAGCCTGCGCATATGCGCAGTCTGATCAGAGCCTTTGCTAGTCACTTGAATATTCTATGACTGTTAAGCTACTGACTGAACAGTATTTGGAGTTTCTAAGCATAACAAGGAGGCTATACAGGCTCGCCTGAGTCTACACTTGTCAAAATGCCACATTGTTGAAAATCATATGTTGCGCCTCAAATATTATGTTGTGGGTCCTCAAAAGAACAGTCTCATTGGGAACCATTGGATAAGGAAATGTTCACAATTTTACTCTCAAAATTGTTGTCTATCTAGCCCTATGTCAAATTGAATTCATTTTTTATGTTTACTTTTGTGTTTTTCCTTTTTATGTTTCTTGTGTTTATGTTTCTTGTGTTTCCTTTTTACATTTTCTCCCAGCCTCCTGTCTTTTTCAAGTTCATTTTTGCTGTCAACACCTTGTTTTTCACTATCACATCTTTCCCTTTTAGTATGGTTTGAATATTCTTTATGTATTTTCTTAACCTCACTATAACTTTCCTCTCTGTCAGACCTGTGCAGTCGATCTCTGTCTTTCCAGTGATCACTTTTCTCAGAACAGAACAGAACATCATCTTTATTACTCTCAAGTCATACAAACATGACGTATGAGGACAAAGCAAATACAGTGAAATAAGCGGTGTATTGGTGCATTCTATATGTTGTGTGTATTTTGATCCACACTGTTGCTAAAATGGACCACGCATTGTCTCCGTATTTCATTATAGCAGCAGTATGGAACGGCATGGAACACAGAGAATGCATTGGTGGAGGTGAGAAGACAAAACAAAAACTATCTAATTGGTTGGGGTTGGGTAAGGGTGGGGAGCAGTTATAATGGGGGCTATAATAAGTAAGTATTTAGCCAGGGTCTATCTAAGTAATGAACCAAACAAAAAGGATGGAAAACATAAAGGAAAGAACTATTTGTAAAAAAAAGAAGAAGAAAAGAAAAACAAGAAAAAAGAAAGAGAAAAACGAAAAAAAAAAAAACAACAACAAAGAAATATGGAGGTAATTTCAAAGATGAGTAACTCGGGTTATTTTCCACTTGAGTGTTTGATCAGTTGTTTCCCTTGCTCTTGTCTAGTGTTTAAAAATTCTTAGAGAGCAAGACCAATGCCACCCCGTGCAGGAACTGATGAGACAGATCCTAAGAGATGCCTCATCAGGGTCTACACAATAACTTATTTAGTGGGTGCAATGTTAGAAGAATAGTGAAGTATTTTGCGTAGAGTATCAACCCAGTCATATTCCCCACTTCTATCGCACCTGCTTCTATTATGTTCACGATCATCTTTCTTACTCCTATCACCCTTGTGTTCCTTTTTATGTCTATCATGCTTATCTCCCTTCTTAGAATCTTTTGTGTGTTTCTCCTTCCTCCGTTTCCGTTTCCTCTTCCTTTGATGAGTATCTAGTGACGAAGATGAAGTATCACTGTCAGAAGAACCTAACGATGAAGAATCTAAAAGAGCTGGTAACTCTTGAACCCTGAAACAAAACAAGATACTCTTAGACATTTGGGCCTCATCGAGACAAAACCTGTCTTCGGGGTTTCCTATAAAGCGAGTTTCAAACCAGTCTCCTTGGCTACAGAGACTAGCTAGAAATTTGAAATTTCACCTGTAGCAAGCTTATATATAATACTTTTCAAAAAGCGATTAACAAAGGCACTGATCAGACTGCGTGGATGCCCAGGCTAGTCTGCACCTGTGTTGTTTGCAACCCCAAAGACAGGTTTTCTCGCATCTAGGCCCATTTTAGTCATACACCCTGCCTGCGAATCGATCCTGGGCCGCCCTGGTACGAGGCCTAACAAGATCAAGGCTCTAACCACTGAGCCAAAGAGTCGACTCTCTGACACAGTTGTCAGAGATTGATTATATTCTACAAATTATGCAAAATCTACAATGTGTAGCTATATCATAACAGTCCCCCTTTCCAAAGAATTCATCATTTATGATGGTGAAAAGCCTTTTTAGCCGAAAATAAAGTCCAATCCCAGACGTGAGCCCCCATCTTACGGCATTATCGTCGTAACAATGTTAAGCATAGCTGAAAATCTTCCCGTGCCTTGGTCAGGAATCAGTCCCGGGCCGCCTCGGTACAAGACCAGTGCTCAAATCTCTGAGCCATAGAGTCGACTCTCAGACTGACGCAGTTGTCAGAGATTGATCATATACTTGAAGCTATACAAAATCTGCGATTTGTAGATATATAAGGTTAAGTACTTGCCCATAACAATACTGTTAAACATCTATATTGAATGGGTGTTTTTATTTGGAGCTGTTAGCAGTATAAACAACAAGGCATATTTGTAAAATTATAACCCCTGATGTAGGAATATTTTATTTCTATTCAGTTGCGCGTTACTCTTAAAGGAAGCATATTCTTTCCTTTAAAAGTAATCCCTTTGAAGGCATGATTTTCTCAACAGACTGTATCATTCAAAAGTTGGTTAATTGATACAGATACTATGATAGTAAGGATGTGTGTCCATTTATTGTTTATTGAGTAACTTCATTCGAAAATGTATTTCCCAATGTCATATTTGGGTGATTTTATATCCCCCCAACCACGTTTTTTTTGCTACTCTAATTTTTTTAGGTGGGGGGGGGGGGGTGGCAAAGAAAATCTGAGCTTAGAATAATACCAAGTAAGTAGGAGCTGTCAGAGGATCTGAGAAAAATTGCTAATTCTAATTATTGGAGAGTAAATAAGGCTCTGTGTATGCATGAGCAAAAGTACAAGATTTCCAAAATTCTAAACTGTAGAAATTCTTATCATAAAATTTGTAGTATGTCTATAAAATATCAACTTTTTCATTAATCATTTTCCTAATTCAGGATTTTTGAGGATGACTTTCCATAGAAAGTCAACCTCAAAATATTGAATTAAGGAGATTATCCTGAAAATGTGTCTCATAAATAGATGGTTACAGAAATGCAATTATAGGGAGCCCACTGCCTATTCCTTTCAATACCATTTCTTACCAAAAATGCCAATTACTAGAAAAGTGAGAAAATTTTACCTGGCCTCTTTGTCTCTTTTTTCTTGGTCTCTAATGTAGCTGTGCATTGGGTCTTCTTGCCTCTACAATCATAGTAAACATGAAAAAGTTAAGGGATAATAACTCTCAAATTAGGATGTGTGTACATTTTTTTCTTACTGCAACTTAAACATGTGTTTTGGGCGCTCAAAATAACCATCAAAATGAGACGAACCAAAACAAGTGTTTCAATGGAGGTATGTCGTTTTAAAAAATTCTGTTTCTTTCTAACCTTTGGTGGTCATTTTGTTAAGCAGAGGGTAACCTATTGAACAAATTTGGTGGAGGGAATGATGGGGAATAGTTGTGTAAAAGTTTAAGTTTGAGCCAGTAGAAGATGTTATATTAAGAAACATTCTAGGTATGATGGACAAGGAACAAAAAAGAAATGAGTATGATCAGGAAATACCACAATCAGACACTGCAGAGCAACCCACGGCACAGAAGAGCCACCGAACACTAACATACAAAAGACATCAGGAAGATGATTAAAGCAAAACAACCAGCTCTCTCTCCTCCTCGTCAAGATGATTACAAAACTGGAAAGGACACTAAGTACTACAGAACAAAACAAAGACCAAATACAGAACCTACACAAACAATGGGAGGTACACAGGTTTAGATTAACAAAATTTTTCATCGTAAAATTGTAAATATTTTCTTAGCCGCCATCAGTTCTAACATATATTTTGGGTGCTCAAAAAAAACGTCTCATTGAGACCGTTGTTTTGAGTACCTACAACATAATGTTTTGGTTGAGAAATAAGAAAATTAAATTTTCGTTACACACTCTTAACTTAAGTCCTGGAGGTACAAAAAACAATGAAACAACAACAGCAGAACCACCACTTTAGAGTGGACAGCAGCACTGATCACAATACCTTGCACATGTATCTCATTTTTGAATTCATTGTGCTCAAATGAGCTAAAAACAGTACCTGAGCTATGACATAGACTATAAGACCTTGAAATTTGTTTGTTTGTTTATTTGTTTGATTTTATGTTTTACATCCCAGTCAACAATTTTTCAGTCATGTCTGGATGATTCCTTGATCTTTGATTTAAAACTAGTTTAAATGTTGCTTAGTGCATTTTGTAAGATAAAAGTTTAACTGAAAACTGAAAGGTAGTGTTTTGTTTACCATTTATTTGCAAAAATTAGGAGACTTTAGTGAAAAAGATTCGTTGTAATATAACAGAAGCATGTCAGATTTTCGCAACTTTCACAGAATCATTATATTTAGACGGATAGCTGAGAATGGGTTTGCTCCCCCTAGGGATTTTTTTCAGACATATCCTATCTTGTAGAGAATTAAAAGCCGAGTCTTTTAAGAAATGTTTGTACTCTGTGCGTTGGGGCGTTAGTCTGTAAGAGCGTGAAACATACGTTACTTGATCAAACTAAGAAAAAGTAAATTGAAAGTTTGGGCTACAAATTAAAGACATTGAAATATTCATTTTTAAAAAATCATTATTATAGTCTGCATACTGGGTATCTTAACTACGTATGACAGCCATTTGAACAAAATTGCGGTTTCCTAAGGTGTCAAATGCGTTACATAAATCAGATAACCCATTAAAATTTGCAAGGGTGGCTAACATCATTTACATTCACAATCTCTCTGTGTGTTTTGCAAAATGTTTTTAACCATGTCTGACTAGCTTATGCAATTGGCTAACAGAAAAATTAAAGTTTGTTTCCCTATCTTAAATATTTTTTCTGGAATAAGCAATTAAACAACCCTACCCCTACCCAGTTTTAAGGTGAAAAGTTTGGTATTAAAACTAAAGTAAAATACTTAAAAAATATTTACAGTTGATGAATATGTTTCATTGTTTGGCATGTATTTGCTTACATAAAAAGACTCATAAATCTGCAAGTTTGTTGAAAAATTTTTAATATCAGAGGCTGTAACATATGTTACCTGATGTAATAAATGGGCAAGCTCATTGTCTTTACGTAATATATGCCTTAAATGTTTTAATCTCCTGGAGGGAATAATGCAGACATATTCCTTGTTAGGTACAACTCAAGCTGCATCGAATAAGGGATGTTTGCACTCTCTAAGTTGTGGCGTTAGTCTGAAACAGCATGTTACATGCGTTACTATATCAAATAAAGGAAATGTAGTTTGAAAGTTTAAGCTATAATTGTGACAAAACTCGCAGCTGCTGGATATCTGACATTGTTTAGGGATTTTAAGCTGGCTCGTATGATAAAGACTTATAGATCTGCTAGTTGTCACCACGTTTTAATGATCAGAGAGTGTTACATATGTTAGCATGATAAGTAAAATCATCAAACAGTATTTTGACATCAAGCTGAGTAAGGGCCTGCTCCATCCTAATCCCCTTTGGAATTCTGCAGACAAATTACATCTTATGTAACCATTCAATGTGCATTTAAAAAGAAATGTTTGCACTCTGTAAGTAGGGGCATTAGCCTGTAACAGCTGGTTACATATGCTACTATATCAATTTCAGAATGAGAAATTTGAATGTTTGAACTACAGAAAGAAGACATTAAAATTATCTAATAAATTGACATTCTTATAGTCTGCATACTGGATGTCTTTACTACATATGGAAGCTGTTTACATTTATATGGCTACATTGTAACTGTGGTGTTGTGTGCGTTACATGAACCTAATTATAATTTAAAAGCCATAATTATGACTATCGTCATTAAGTTAAACAACTACTATGACTTGGTTTCGAACTGTTTTATTAGATTTTACAAACATATACTCAATTGATGAATAGGAAAAACCAAGTTTGCTTTTCTATCTTAAATAGATTGTCTTATAGGAGCTAATACACAGCACACTCCCAGTATTACCAAGAAGCAAATTTTGTTATTACCATTTAAGTAAAACACATGAAAGTGATTGCAGCATGTGGATATTTTACATTTTCTTAGTCGGTCTTGCTCATATATCTGCAAGATGTCATTAAGTTTAAGATCAGGACACTTAATGTGTACTCGTAAGTCTTTGGTGCGAAAACACTAGAAATAATATACATTTCTGATTATCAAGCCCATGGACTGTTGTTACAGATGTTATAAATGACCTTTTGGACACATTTCCTAATACTGTGCATATAATGCTAAATATAGAGCCACAAATAGAAAAGATAATTTTACATTTGTACAAGACAATACAATAAATAAAATGGTCCAAACTAATTAAACGCTTGTGGTTGTCGGCTTCTGTGGTAATCATAATTATCACACGCCTCCTTGCAATTAGTAGAATCATCACACAATATTTCAATCATTTACTGTTATACAGTTTTACCACCAGTCCACTCAAAATTGATGAGCCATTATCAACTTTCTAATTTTGCCATTCATGGCTCGGAACATTCGGAAACTGATATGAATTCCTAATATTTTGCTCTTTGAGTATGTGTTTCAAGTGATACTCTGCATGTAGGAGAAAAACTAAAGTTTTACAAGGAGGAAAACTATGCCATTAAAAGCAATGAGTACCTGGACTGATGTACCTTGATATATCTGTGATAAAGAATCATATCTTAGCTGGTTAACTTTTATAAATGTAGCCTTTCCATCTATGCAACAAACATATTTTCATCTAATAATGTCTCCGCACTTATTATCTTTCCCCAAGCATTTAAAAACCTATTTAAGCCTTAGTACTTCTGAAGTGCTGAAACCAAGTTAACTCTTTCCCTTCAGATAAACGAACTGGATGTATCACAGCAGGTAAAGCAATGAAATGCAGGATGAACAGAGCGCAAATTAGACCCTTTCACTTCAATGATTCACTAAGTTTTTAAGATAAAAGCGCTTATTAAAGGATGTAACATATATAACTCGTCATAATGAATGAGCAAGGGCATTGTCGTGACATCCTTTTTGATTAAACAGTCAGAGGCAAGTGTTTTCAATTTCAGTGTTTTCAATGGATCATGAAATGGGACAACCTTATCAACTTGTTTACTCTGTATAAATCTTCCATAGAGCATAATATAGAACTACTGGTTATCCTATTCTACCCATAGTCCACTTTCCTTCTTTTGAATGCAACAGCTAATGATATGGCTGCAAAAACTGAGAAATCAAAGGTTTTACATTATTTTAAGGCTTGCTTCAATGTACTGACATAAAAAAACAACCAGCTGCAAACATAATTGATGGCAATGTCTGTCATGTTCTTTCTCATATACCAGATAACTTTCAAGGTGTAATAGAAATTGTTTCAGACCGTCTGCCAAAACCATCAAGAGTCAACATTGTAACTAAAGAAAACTTATAAAGTTCTTTGGGCGCAGCAAAATACTATTGATGACCTGAGGACTTAAACACCAAAAGACTGGAAAGGTTCCATGGCAAATGATGCAAAAAAGCAGTTTATCAAATTTCTGTTTGACCAATGTTAGAAATCTTAAATTATTCTTAGAGATACATGGTAGAGACATAGCTTGTGCAAAATCAGAGCAAAGTTATCATTTGACTAGCATGGATTCAGAGGCAGCTGCAGTAAGATTGCTCTTGCCCCTTCACAGGAAGAGACATATACCAGAGTCATACTCCATTGTATGCATATATGTGAAGTGGCATTAAACCCATATTTAATCAGGTGTTAGATCTCATGACACTGACATGCTGTTTCTGCTTTTGAAGAATGCTTAGGATTCAAGTTATAGCTGAGTCAATTTGTTTGACGCTGACACTGGCCACACATACAAAGAAAATTAAGTCTTTTGATGGCAAAAAAGGAGGATCACACGAAATGTTTATAATTGATGTTTGTCACAATTACCAATTTTAAAAAGTAATCTTAATTAATGTAACACATATAACACCATAGGAAGCTGTATATTTGTTAAAAACACTTTCTTATGAATCAAAGGTATTCAGCATGCAAACTACATGAATAATTCAAATAAATAGATAGTTTTATGCCTTCTTTCTGTTTCTCAGACTTTCAATTCATTTATTCTTAAATTGATATAGTAACATACGTAACATACCATTACTGGTTAACCCCCTGGTTAATAGAGTGCAAACATCTCTTATTTGATGCAGCTTGAATTGTCCTTTAAGGTAGGATATGTCTGCACAATTCCCAAAGCGGTGGAGAGGAACAGGATTGTATTCAGTTTGCAGTCCTAATACTATGTCATGATTCTACTGGTTGTGATGAAATGGGTGATTATTTTGCAAAAGAAGCAGACACAATGATAGAAATTGTGAGGTTGACGTGAATAAAGATTGTTTTTGAATAATTATATTCAATAGGAATATTTATTAAATTGTGTCATTTATATGAGAACTATTATTTTCTATCTATACGTCTATATATTTTAATATTATAGGCATTAGGAAATATGTGATAAAAAAGATTATATATAACATCTGTAACATAATTCCATGAGCTTGTTATTAGCAATGACTATAATTACTAAGACTAAGGCACCAGAGGCTCGAGATTAATAGGAAAACATGTGAAAATAGCATTTTTTCTGAAATGTCATCTCTTACTTCCAAGACATACGTTACATACTTTAATGAGATCTCTGATCCTGATGTCAAACTTACAAATGTATGATTCTTTATTGTATTAGTAAGACAGTCCCAAAAATGTAAGATATCCACGAGCGTCAAATATTTTCATATATTTTTCTTCAAAAATAGATACCAAAATTAGATACTTAAAATTGGGAGTAGGGTTGTTTAATAGCTCATATAAAACAATGTATTTGAGATAGAAAACAAACTTTGTTTTTTTTTCTATTAGTCGAATAAGTATTTTAGCGAACTAAGATTAAAAACACTTGTAAAAATGCACACATCGTCTGTAAAATTAAATGATGTTAGTCACGATTTCAGGTTTCAAAGGGAAATTTAATCTATGTAACGCATATAATACCATTGAAGGCTGTAATTTTGTGTAAAATGCTGCTTTGATGTAGCTAAGGCATCCAGCTTGCAAACTACATAAGAAATTTGAATAATTAGATGATTTAATGTCTTCTTTCTGAAGCTCAAACTTTAATTTTGATTTTTTCCTTAGTTTGTTACAGTTACATATGTTACAGGCTGTCAGAGACTAACGCCCCGGAGTACAGAGCAGAGTGCAAACATCTCTTAAAAGATGCGGCTTGAAATTTTCTTTGAGATAGGATATGTCTGCAAAATTCCGAAGGGGGGGTGGGTGGGGGCAGGACCTTCTTTTTAGCTCGAAGTCTAATTAGAATATGGGGATACTTCATTAAAAATTTCAAGAAAATTTAACCTGTTTATCTAAGAATTATACGCTCGTCTATATCACTGGTGTATGTTCGAATCATTGAGTTTGTTATTATACTAACGTGATCCTCATTTGAAGGGTATAGCTCGATAAGTATACTGTATTTTTCTTAAGGTCTGGTGCCAGTTTAAGGGCGACATATAGTCCTTTATAGAAACGTTTACATTTTGTCGTGCATATATGTGAAGAAAGTTATGAGGCTACTTGCATTCATATTTGAACAGTCCTCGTAGTCAATATCCCTGAAAGTAATCAAAATATTGAACACAGTATCCCATATCCCTGGAAGTAAAATGGATAGTATCCTATTTCATTGGAAGTAAAATGGCAAATATCCTGTATCCCTAAATATATTAGGTGTCAAGATATAGTTTAAAGAAAATCGTATTTTTTCCGATTTTTTTTCCATAACAAACAATGTAGACCCTGATGAAATGCCGCTTTATACAGCTTTTTATCTTGGTCTTCATTGTTTGCAAATGTATCGTTTAGGGGGTTCGCTTTCTTTTAAGGTCGCACTCCACAGTTTTCTGAGAGTTTTGTACAAGCCATAGTTGGGGGAGAACAGCACTTTTTTCGACCCACCACCCACAGAGTTAGATTTGCTTCAAAGACCCACCCAACGTATGTTGATATTTATCCACAAGCTTTTTTAAAAAAGTAAAGGGGGTAGTATAATCGCCTCCGTCCGTTCGTCCGTATGTCCTTTATGCTATCTGTTTCTAAACTATTGGACGAAATCATTGGATGAAATTCAACCGAAATGGGTCAAAAGGTCAAATATCATTAAATTTCAATAAAAAAGTTCAATTTCAAAGATTTTTATACCAAACTTTGTGTGTGTTCATACAAATCCAAGATATGAAATATATCAAACGTTTTTTTTTTTTGTTCTGATGCCTGGGTCATGTCCCAGGGGTGGGACCTGGGGGCGCTTGGTTGCACAGGGGGCTGGGGGCCAAATATATTGTTTGAACATGGTTGTTTGGCATATCAAATTGACGGGGACGATGAGTAGAACAGAATGCAAGTAAAATTTTCAGCCTATGGTCAAACTGGTGACCTGGGGGTGAGGTCAAAAGGTCAAATATCATTCACAAAGTCAATTTCAAAGAATTTTATATCAAACTTTGTGTTCTCACAAAATAAAGGCATAAAACATATGGCATATCGATCTGAATTTTCATTATGTGACCTGGGTCTGGCCGCAGAGGTGGGACTTTAGGTGCTGGGGATCAATAACTTGAGCGTGGGGGTTTGTGATGGCGCCCCATCGACTGCGCGTTCTAGTTGCCTCTTCCAGTTAGCCATAGAATCAAAGTTAAATTGTTGACATCTCGAATCCTCAGGGTTAACATTATTATTATTACTCTTTCATGAAAGTAGTATTTTGTAACTTTTTTTAAACCCTTTCATAGGGAGGAGAGTGGCTCAGCGGTAGAATGTTTGACTCGTGACCAAGGGGTTGCGAGTTCAAGCCTCATTGGCATTACTGCACGACAGGACAGTGGGTCATGCCTCAGACGTAAAGCTTTAATTAGTGGTTTGGTGCCTGATGCTTATATCTAGCTGGATCCACCGTGGCTCAACTTGAGTTTTTTTTCTTTAGCTCAGACTATCTGTGAGGTGTGAGCCCTTTTCTTTGTTTCATTACCATGTTTGATTAGAGTGATTCTCCATGATAATACATTGCAATAGTAAGAAGGCCTCCATGCGAGCTTAACATTTCTGTAATTCAACAACAGCAGAATATAGGGGGAAGATTTGGTACCAGTAAAATTAATCTACCCCCCCCCCCCCAAACCCCCCTCCCGTGGCTTAGGCTGCTGTCCGTTCTAAGGCGGTCATTCTGTTGTTGTTGATTCGCTGTTGATTGTTACTCCCACTGTGAGAGTTTACTCCCATTGTGGGAGTCTCTATTTGTTCTATGTTTTGTTGTACGTTACTTTATGTCCATTATAGTATTGCAATCATCTTGATGGGGAAGAGAGATTTGGTTGCTTTGCTAGGTTTGTCTTCCTTGTGTTTCGTAATTGTTGTGTAGCTCTTCCTCGCGATGCCATGGGTTTGTATGCAGTTTGTGATTTTGTTTTTTACCTTATCATACTCACTATTTTTGACAAAATGCCTGGCCTATTCTGGGTCCTAACTGTCCAATAAGTAATTACGTGTGAAATAAATGGGCATAATAACAAGAAAGCCTTCTTTTGTTGCATGCGAATGCCTAATTGCGATAGCCTTTTGAAGCAGTTTGGACCTTGACCAGGCTCTACAAAGTGCTGTGCCTGATCTGGAGCCACACTGTTTAATAAGTAAATACGTATCTAATATCAATACATTTTGTCCGTTTTCCTCTTTAAATTGTCTATCATTATTATTCCCCGACTTAGTCGGAGGGATATAGTTTTGGCGTCGTCCGTGCGTCCGTCAATTCCGTCCGTCCGTCCGCACTTTTGTCTGTCCGGAACCATATCTCAGTACCTATTGGTCAGATTTGATTCATTCTTGGTACAAATGATAAGTACCATGGACTCTCGATATCCTATAAGTTCCGTCAAAATCGACCCCTTAACACTTTAGTTATTGCCCTTGTGTTGAGATATGCAATTATAATGCAAAACCTATATTAGCTTATTGTGTTTCATCAAAGCTATTTTATCTAACAACTTCTCACTATACAAGATTGCCCAGTGCCTGTAGATAAGCATGGCAGTGTCAAAGTTTAACCCCACCCCCTTTGACCCCACCTAAGGGGTCAAAGGTCAAATATTTAAATTTCGCAATATTTAAGGCAATTGTCAATATTTTTTGCTGAAATTTCGCATGTAGGCAGGTAAGCAATAGATATGAAACATATCAAACGGGATTTTATTTTGAAGGCAAGGGTCCGAGCACCTGGGGTGGACTTCGGGGGTAGGACCGAGGCCAAAATTAAACTTTTTCAGAATATGGTCATGTTGCATATCAAATTAAAGCTGACGACTTTTGCAGCAACATGGTAGCAAATATTTTGCCCACAGACACACTCTTGACCCAGGGAGTGGGTTCAAAAGGTCAAACCATATATTTTTGTGAAAGTAGTCATGTTGCATATCAAATTAAATGGAATCGAGCGCAGAGCACCATGAAAGCAAATAAGTTGTCATTACACACAACAACGACCCCTAGGGTCAAAAGGTCATAGTTTGTTTTCTTTTCTAAAAGTGGTCATGTTGCATATATTAACATTTCCACTGCGAGTCTTTAAATTAACCTTTACATTTGAGATGTGGTTCATACCTTCATGAACAAATCGATTTAAGCCACATCCATATACGCGCCATTTGAGCGTGCTAACGTCAATTCCATCCAATAACGTTGCTTGTTTACTGACGTTTGCGTGACGTTGAACACGTATCGCCATGACGTTAAGCGCGGAAATTTGGCGTTTGGCTATTCCAAACCCTACGTTATGTCTGATTTAATTCCAAATATCTAGAAAACCAGCCAAATAAGGTGACAATTGAAAATTGATGCTTGACTGATAATATAAAATGTAAATATAAGTAAGAAATTCAATTTTTGGAATGTTCATGGAATCATGAATACTTCGGGTCTCTTGCAAAGTTAACGTGAAGCCCTTCGGGCTTGACTTACTTTGCACGAGACCCGAAGTATTCATGATTCCATGAACATTCCAAAAATTGAATTCATTTCTTGAATCACAATAAAGTGGAAGAAGTGTAGACCTACATGCAAGGTAACACTTTGAATTTACACACACCCTTGACCTCTGGGGTTGGGTTGAAAGGTCAGATATTGAAATTGTGTAGATGTAAGTACATATTAGTTTTTTATTTAACTAAGCACTAAAACATACTTAACAGGCGTTTGTTATGATCTGAATATGGGATTTATGTTTTGTGATTTACATGTTTCTCTCAAATAACCCTTCGTCGGGGGATATAAATTCGTCGAATTTGTCTTGTTATTATTAGTATAGCCTTTACAAACAGTGAACCCTGATCAGGCTCAAAGCTCGACAAAATGCATAGCCTGATCTGGAACTGTTCAATACACTGATTAAGTAAAAAGAAAAAAAAAGAAACAGCTGAATATAATAAAATAAATAGAACGTGCAGTCGGTGGGGCACCATCGCAAATCCCCACGTTTAAGTTTTTGACCCACAGTACCCCAAAGTCCCGCCCCTGGGGCATGACCCAGGCAATAGATTGAAAATTCTGTTCGATATGTTTCATATCGTTTATACACATACAAAGTTTGGTATAAAAATCTTTGAAATTATTAGACCTTTTAACCTCACCAAAGGTTGACCCGAGGGTAATAAGTTTACATGCACTCTGTCCTACCCATCATTTCCGTCAATTTGATATGCCACATGACCATGTTAAAAATGAGCCATAGCGCACCCAAGCCCCATCCCTTGGGCATGGCAGAGGCGTCAGAACAAAAATCCCGTTCGATATATCTTTTATTTGTAAGAACACACACAAAGTTTGGTATAAAAATCTTTAAAATTGTCTTTGTTATTTTGACCCCTACCCCCGGCCCCAGGAACAGAGCCATTGTTTTTGTAGTTGGATGCCCCATTCATGTGAATAACTCAAAGAAAAAGCTCATTTAAACTTTTTCTTTGCATGGTCAAATTTGGCTTGTGTTTAGGGAAGACATTCAAATGTTTCACCGACCTGCGTTGTTTATTATCCCTTTTCAAAAAAGAGAATTAGCATTACTAAACTGAATTTTTCCTTGTAAATATTGTAAAAAATGATCAGTTAATATCACGACATTTATAATTGGAAATCAGAAACAGCACCTGCAAAGAACAAACCACGATTAGTTTCAGTATAGATAAGCGAAACCAATTTTATTGAAATAAAGCTATAAATTATATTGAAACCAAGATAAACTGACTTACCTATAACGGCGGCTGTACATATTGTTCGCAGTTCCTCGATTGTGTTTAGCGTTCGATGTTGCCTCCTACCCGGTGTGTTAACATATCAAGTGAGAAAAATGACTTAGAATTCAACAATATTCAAAAAATCAACTTTTCGATTTTTTCCCCATTTAAATCCATTAGGAAGCAAAGAGGTACGTGCGTTAAGAGGCTATTTTGCCCCCTCCCCCCAGGAGGCTTAAAAATAAAAATTGTTTTTGAGCATTTCCTTCTTATTAGTTTAGTTTATTAGAACAATATCCCAAGTGTAAATATCTGGTAATAATTTGACTTTTACCGTTGCTATGGTAACAAAAATGGCCGCCAAAATGGGCAGAAAACAGGAAATTGTCTTTATTGGAGCAAATTTGAGACATTTGACAGGCCAATTAACATAGAGCACAAGCAAATACCATAAAAGATACTTTAACATATTATGGGCTTCATCACATCACACAACACATTTAAAGTTTTTTTTGGTATTTAGCTGTGCTGGTAGCTAATTCAACAAAAGCCCTCAATTTGGTCCAAAATGGCGATTTCTCTATTTTAAGCCTTTTTGTCGGAAATTTTTGTTACCATAGCAACCATTAACATTTAAATAAATGCCAGAATTTAACACTTGAGTAATTCTTCTAATAAACCAATCAGAAAAAAATAGTGAAAAGTAACTTTCAGATTTTGGCTCCAGATGGGGCCAAATTAGGCCTAAATGCACGTATAGTATTCCTTTGAACTTGACATTAAGTAGATCAAGGTTAACTTAGGATCATCATTTGAACAAACTTGGTAGGCTCCACATCCCAATTGCTACTTAACATGTCTCAATATGAGGGACTGGATGGGGTATAATAATTAGTGAATAATGGTCCTTTTTTTATAATGAAAGTGAATAATGAGCCAAAAAATAATGAAAAGTGAATAATGAGGGCCTAATAAATAATGAATAATCCTATTTTTTTTAATGAATTGAAGAAAAAATTAATGAATAGTGAATGATCAGATTTCTTTGCCACCTCTCTTACAATTAATGAATAATTGGTATTTTTTAATGAATAACCCAAATTATAATGAGATGAATAATGGGCTTAATTTTCAATGAATAGTGAATACCAGACCCCCACCATCCAGACCCTCCAATATCACACGATCACTGAACTAAGCATAAAGAGTTTTCACATGAAATTTGAGTTCAATTAGGCCAGTGGTATGTGAGAAAACTATGTTTTAATATATTGATGGGACTCCATTATGAGCGGCCTAAGCTGAAAGGTCAACCTTGACCTTTGCAACTTATTTATAACTATTGTCTAATTAGATAAAAAATATTAAGTGAGAACAATGACTTTGGCTTCCACAGTTTTAAAACAAATCAGCTTTTCAGAAAGTTTCCCATTAGGAAGCAAATTTTATCTTGACGTTAAGTAGGTCAAGGTCAGCCTAGGATCATCGTTTGAACAAACTTGGTACACCCCACAAATCCAATGTTACATACCAAGTCCCCGAACTCATCTGCTTTCTGGTTCTGGATAAGATTTTTAAAGGGTTTTTACCATATATGGGCGTGGCTCCCATTTTGGTCATACGACCAGGACCATTTAAAGCTGCATAGTCTGTAACTTTTGATATTCTAATTTTGGAAATAATGTTTCTTTTTTTCAAGAATGCAGTAAAAATACCCAAATTCAGGTAAACATTTTACCATTTTCATAAATTTTAACAAATTATATCTATCAAAACAACAGCATTTATGTTAAAAATCAACTGTCTAGAATTATTGGAGGGACGTAAATAATTCCTTACAAGAGAAAAATCACCTGTTTTTATAAAATAATTCACTGTTCCATGCAGCTTTCAGCTGTACTGAACATATTTATTGTGAAAACATAACTCAGTTCTATTTTTACAAATGATTTAAAAAGAAAATATTTTTTTTGAAAAATGTTCATAGTTACAGATCTAGTCTCTTTAAACAAACTTTCATTCCCGCATCCTCAGGAGTATACATATGAATTTTGTATTTAATTGGCCCTGTGGTTTCAGAGGAGAAGAAGTTAGAAAATGTGGACAGATGACAGACTGACGCCGGAGTGACTGGTATATTATTAGCTCGCCCAAGATCCTTCGGCTCAGGCAGGTGAGCTAACTAAAAGACCTGAAGATCCTGATTTGCTCACCTGATCTCCTAAATAATGTTAACATAGGTCAAGGTCAACTTAGGCTTATCACTGAATCATATGTTGTTTTACCATATATGGGGGTTAAGGCTTGTTTGCTCAAATGACCTAAAACAACCAAAAGAATAATCCATATGAAATTTGAGTCTAAAACATCCAGGTGATTTATGAGAAAAAGATATTAGATACATATGCGGCAGTCCAAATGAGTGGCCTTAGATGACAGTTCACAGGTCAGATTGACATTTGGTACTTATATAAAACCATTGTCTCATTATGTTCAACAATTCTCTCAAGTATTATGAGTTTGGTTTAAAACGTTTATGAAAAATTAACATTTCAAGATTTTTCCCAAATAAATGTATAGAAAAATTTTGACCTTGCTGTAAAGTAGGTCAAGGACAACCTATGATAATCATTTTAGCATACTTGGTAGGGCCCACATCACCAATGCTTAATACCAAGTCCCAATTAGGTCATCGACCTTCTGGTTCTAGAGAAAACTATTTTAAAGGGCTTTTACCACATATGAGTGTGGTGGACATTCTTGGTCATGTAACCAAAACAATTTGCATACATTTTAACTAACCTATCATAAGGAGTCTCCAAATGAAATTTGAGTTCAATTGGCCATGAGGTTTCTGAGAAAACTATGTCTTGATATATTGATGGTACGCCAAAATGAGCGACCTGCGCTAACAGGTCAACCTTGACCTTTGGAACTTATTAATAGTCATTGTCTCACATATCAAGTGAGAATAATGAATAATGTAGCTGGACCCACCGTGGCTCAACTTGAGGTTTTCTTTAGCTCTGACTATCTGTGAGTCATGAGCCCTTTTCTTTGTTTCATCATGGAGTGTTAATTTGATTAGAGTGTTTTCCATGATGATACATTGCATTAGTTAGATGGCCTCCATGCGAGCTGAACATTTCTTGTACTTCAACAACAGCAAAATCTAGGGCGAAGATTTGGTACCAGTAAAATGCATTTAAGCCCCCCCCAGTGGCTTAGGCTGCTGTCCGTTCTTAGGCGGTGGTTCTGTTGTTGTTGACTTTTTGTTTATTGTTACTTCCATTGTGGGAGTCTGTAATTGTTCTATGTTTTGTTGAGCGTTACTTTATGTCCATTCTAGTATTGCAATCATCTTGATGGGGAAGAGAGAGCTGATTGCTTTGCTTGATTTGTCTTCCTGGTGTCTCGTGATGGTTGAGCGGCTCTTCCCCGCGGTGCCACGGGGTTGTCTGCATTTTGTGATTGTGGTATTTCCTGATCATACTCACTTACTATTTATGTTTCAATAGTGTTCAACAGATCAACTTTTCAAAATAAAATCCCATTAAAATGCATTAGGATGCAAATTGACTTGATGTTAAGTAGGTCAAGGTCAACCTGGGATCATCATTTGAACAAACGTGGTGGGCCCCACATCCCAAATGCTATATACCATGTCTCAAGGTCATCAGCCTTCTGGTTCTGGAGAAGATTTTGAAAGTTTTTTTTTATCATATATGGGCGTGGCCGCCATCTTGGTCATGTGACCAGGACCTTTTGAACAAACTTTCGTTCCCCAATCCTAAGTAGTCTCCATATGAAATTTGAGTTCAATTGGTCCAGTGTTTTCAGAGGAGAAGATGTTTGAAAATGTTGACGGACAACCGATGGACGACGGAGTCATTGGTATACTATTAGCTCACCCATAAGCCTTCATCTCAGGTGAGCTAAAACACCCACAAAGGAAGCACTTTTATTCTTGTATCTTCAACAGTTTTGAAAATAATCTGAATGAAGACGAGAAACAAGTTTTGATGAAAATTTTAGCATGTTATTCACAAGAAAGTATTCAAACAACCCTTTTGATAAAAAAAATAGCTTACCTGTTTTTAGTTTTGTCTTATCGAATTTACTCATACGAGGACTTAGAATCGGTAGCTTTGACTATTGCAGGTATGACCTTTTGAAACGTCACAAAAACAACAATTTTTCATCGGCTATTGCATACCAGGTTTTTTGACCTGTTGCGCTGGACTTTTGATACTGGTGTCATGATGAAAATGGGATTTGGTTAAAAAGTACACATACGAGGTTTTGTAAATGAACCAACCATATAAATGTTTAAAAACTGTTCATCGTCTTTAGTAGTTTCCAGGAATCTTATCCATTTTTATCATATCAAAGCATCTGTACCTCAAAATATCGTCGCTTGATCAAGTTCATGGCCTCTCTTACTATTTGTACATAAAGAAAGCTGACACATTATTCATGTTCCTTGTACTTCGTAATAACATATTCTACGAATTTTCAAAACTAAAAGAGCTGAAACAGAAAGATGCTAAAAAACTACATTTACTGCTGATTTAATGCATACTTTTACTACGCATGAGGAAGAAATCATTTAACAAACCTCTGTGGGTGAAGTTATCATCCTCTGTGGGTGATCATGAACATCTGATCTATTGTCACCATCGTCAGGTTCCTCTGATAAATCATCACTGTCGGTCTCATTACTGCTTGCTTCACTCTCCTCCATACTGCCTGTATTCTTTTCTGCTATCATCCTCTGTGGGTTATCATGAACATCTGATCTATTGTCACCATCGTCAGGTTCCTCTGATAAATCATCACTGTCGGTCTCATTACTGCTTGCTTCACTCTCCTCCATACTGCCTGTATTCTTTTCTGTTATCATCCTCTGTGGGTGATCATGAACATCTGATCTATTGTCACCATCGTCAGGTTCCTCTGATAAATCATCACTGTCGGTCTCATTACTGCTTGCTTCACTCTCCTCCATACTGCCTGTATTCTTTTCTGTTATCATCCTCTGTGGGTGATCATGAACATCTGATCTATTGTCACCATCGTCAGGTTCCTCTGATAAATCATCACTGTTGGTCTCATTACTGCTTGCTTCACTCTCCTCCATACTGCCTGTATTCTTTTCTAAATAAAGAGACATTGGAACCTGACATATTCTGAGTTCCAACTTTCTGGCCCCAATTACATACTTGGCGAACTGATGCTTAAGATTTAGCAGTTCCCACTTAGCAATGTAGGAATCGGAATCTGAGAGTCTTTCTTTGAAAACCTTTTCAATAGCTTTTATGGCATTTTCTTTGGAACCCCGTGAATCGATTTCCTGAATGGCATCTTTAATGCAACACTTTTTATTAAACATATATTCATTTGTAATATTTCCTCTGTCATTTAGAATGAGCTTCTTTTTCAGCTGTTTGATCATCTGAGTAATAGTTTCGCTTGGAACTTGGCGCTCCAACAATGCATTCTTAACTGCTTTTTCAGCGCTGCTTTTGCTATCAGTTTGCATCTCAACCTCTTGATGTAGTGACGTTTTCCTGCTATCTCTGCATGCATATACGAACACCAGCCTTCTTTTTTCATCAGTGAACAAGTTCAAGAATTTTTCTTTACCGATGTCTTTTAAAATCTCTGCCACTTCTCCTTTGTAACCTTCCTTACTGGTATTAAAAAAAGCATTGTTGTTCCAGTATTGTTCAAGAATACTGCTTTTTGACACATTAGAATCCCTTATGCATTGTGCAGAAAGACGCAACTGACTACAGACATCTCTTGTTGTCACTCCAAATCCCGCTTTTACATGTATAATGTATGTTATGTTTTCTTTTTCGTCAGAGATTAAAATATCGTATAGTTCGATGTTTTTTCTTTGAACAAAAATTTCATCTCCTGGTATGATAATGAACCTGTCATCTTTGTAAATTTTTAGTAACCTCATCAACAGCACATGAAGATCATTGTATTCACCTTCTGTGATAGGAGTGTTCATACGAAGAAAGAGCAAGTTTTCCAGAACAGTTTTTTCTGCTTTGTCTACCTGTGGAATATAATACGAAACCGCTGATACCTTTGTCCTTTTGCAAACAGAATATTCTGCTGCTATTTGTTTTGAAGTGTAATCTGTAGGCATGTTTGTACTTCCATTTTGATTCTTATTCTTAAGCATTGTATCAAAATCAACTTTCACTGGATGATGTATAATTTTATATCTGTTGCCTGTTTTGAATGCCTTAGTCCTGAACCTCTCATAGCCTTTGGTATCCTCTTCTTCTTCATTCTTCATCTTCGTACATATCTTACCAAGTTTTACAGTATCTATTACTTCATTGTAAGCTAAACTGGAAGATGTACTTACACTGAATGATGCAGCCTGACTTTCGCCTTGTTCAGAGCTTTGGGTGAACTCCAGTCCAGAATCTGCTTGTCTCTTGTCTTTCCTAGGAGTAGTACTGGCTGACTGTGCAGGCTGTTTTGATTTGTAAATCCATGGAAGAATGGGAAAATCTTTCGATGCTGGCAAGAAACTGTCATTCAAAAAGTCTTTGAACTCTTTTTCCTTATCAGAAATGTACTCATTTGTGACTGTGAACCATTCTCCGAACAGGTACCTGTAGAAGGTACCTTTGAAATTGATGAAATCTACAAGAAACTGGTTCAACGCATAGTCACATTTGTCCCATTTGATTCGGACTGTTTTTAAACAGTCCTCTTTAAAACAGTCCTCTACAGATATTTTATATTTTTTCAACACAGTAAAGACTTGACGAAAAGTAAGTCTTTCATCTCTCCAAGACTTGAGTTGTTTGTCACGTGCAAGAAGTTTAAGTTCTGTTTTCTCGTTCCATTTTCCAGTTTCTTCATGCTGTAACCATTTATCTGCACAGAGATATTTCCCGTTGTCATCTGTTTCAGTCAGTTGTTTAAGTCTATTTATAAGTTGTTCGTTCAATTGTATTCTTAACTGTTTTTCCTCAACTTTCTCTAGTTTGTCTAGGAATTCGATCTTACAATTCTGGATTTCCTCAGATATATGTTTGAAGAGCTCATTTATATCTTTTATGTTTAGTTTCAGGCGAAAAGCAGTGTTAGTAGTGCTTACATATATTCTACTCCCACTTTTAAGTGGCCCCTGTTCAGTCAGGCTTGTCCCGTCCTTGGTTAATCTAGTACTTTTTTGAACGACAGTATCACCAATGTCGGTTTCGTCTGGATCCAATTTCTCACCGCCTCTTGCATATTGTTCTGTAGACAAAACTGGTCCACCATCTATGTGCACAAGCTTTTGATGCAATGTTTTATTTTCAAGAAGACTTTTCGTAAATTTAACTGGGTATGACACGCAAGCTATCTCCTTAGCTATTCGCCAAAACTGTCCAAATGTTATGACAAATATTTCGGGCTTAGTGTCTCTTTCTAAAATTCTATAGAAAAATAATATTAGCGAGCTTGCTGGTTTCACTGTCACAATTTTCTTTCCATCACTAGCAGTTACAAGTTCTTTAGTAAAACGTGGTCCTTTACATGTAGTTGATGTTTTGGAATGGTATATTAGTAACATGAAATTATCAATAGATGCCCCTAGTATGCCACTAATCTCAGAATTCAACTGTAATTTTTCTAGTGGTGTCTTGGTTTGCTTTTGTACTTCTGAACAAGATTGTGCATTGTCATGTTTTCGTTTCATTCCTTTTGATCTCTTGCTTTGAATAAATTTTTCTATAAAGAATTCTGTAGCCTTAAGAGTGTTTGGTACATTTTCTGGGTCATAGTTTGGAAATTTTGTTAGGTCCGCTCTTGTCACACGTATAATATCAAAACTACTGTCTGGAACATTTTCTGCAGTAGAATCTTTATCAATTAATGTTTCGTCCTCTGACAGTTCACTGTCACATTTTTCATCACTTTGCTGTATAATTGTAGGTGATAAACTATCTTTTGACGAATTATAAATGCTTCTGATGTCATCTGTGGAATGACCTTCAGTATCATCTAGCTTTTCAACTACACTGATTGTTGTATTATGAGCCATCCTGATTCATGGTTTAAATCATATGCGATATCTGAAGTTTAAAAAAGTTAGATCATTATATTATATAGCTAGAACTTTCCAAACCATATTATTTGCAGATATTGAACAACATTATACAGACACACCACATAATGAGATTTTCCTTTTTCAAAACAGAATAATAATAATAATAATAATAATAATAATAATAATAATAATAATAAAATAATGATAACTTATTGGACACTGTTCCTCTATAGGTCGCAATATTTTTTGCATAAACAGTTTCTATAATTTTGGGCCAAACAGTATATTTTGTGCGTTAAATAAGAGGGGTGTTCAAAAAAATACGTGGACAGATGGTGCCATTCCCCCAGGTTTGACTGAACAGCATGAAAATAATGATGCCAAAATAATTTTGTACCCAGAGTGTAACTTTACTGACATTATCTGTATTCATGATAAAGGTATGCCTGTTATGGTAACATGACCTTGTAACACCCGTCCCAAAATATAGCAAAACACAAACTTGTGTCGCCCTTAAAATGACTTGCCTCACTTGCCTCTGATCCAATATCGTTTCCAAATTTTAGCTCAGTATGGCGCCAAAATAGTAAGTGAGTATGATCAGGATATACGACAATCACAAACCACAGGCAACCCATGGCATCGCGAGGAAGAGCCACTCAACCATCACAAGACACCAGGAAGACAAATTAAGCAAAGCAACCTGCTCTATCTTCCCCATCAAGATGATTGCAATACTAGAATGGACATAAAGTAACGTACACCAAAACATAAAACAAATACAGACTCCCACAATGGGAGTAACAATAAACAACAAGTTGACAACAACGGAACTACCGTCTTAGAACTGACAGCAGCCTAAGCCACCTGGGGGCTTAAATGCAATTTACTGGTACCAAATCTTCACCCTAGATTCTGCTGTTGTTGAAGTACAAAAAATGTTCAGCTCGCATGGAAGCCTTCTAATTATTGCAATGTATCATCATAGAGAAACACTCTAATCAAATTAACACACCATGATGAAACAAAGAAAAGGGCCATGACTCTCAGATAGTCAGAGCTAAATGAAAATCTCAAGTTGAGCCACGGTTGGTCCAGCTACAGATAAGCATCAGGCATCAACCCACTGATTAAAGCTTTACGTCTGAGCCGTCATAGAGTCTGAGGCCTGACCCACCGTCGTGCAATTTAAGAGGAAGCCATAGATATAAACCGTGATTGAGGTTAAAACCAGGCATGCAAACTATCGCATGACATCCAAGTTATACCCAGCCCTTATATAGCGTTTTACAATCTTTTTGAATTGATCATTAAATTAGGTTTTCCAACAATTCGTATGAATTTATAAACTAAATTACCATAAACTATAGGTTCTGATATGCACTGGTGCAGAAGCGTTTTCAACCCAAAGTTGTATTTAACAATTACCTCTGAGTGTCTGTGGTAAAATTTAGAAAATGCTTTCCGGATTTTATGATATCTATAACCTTGTTTTATTAACTTAGCAGTTAAAACTAAAGTCATCAACATTAGAACACACTCTAGCAAAACAAATAATCTGAGAAATATATACACAATAGGAAGGGGAGCGAGGAAAATCTCAATCAAGAAATGGGAAGTTTACTATTTCAAAATTAAAATCATCTCGTTTATCATAAATTTTAGAAGAAACTATGCCATTTGTTATTGACAAGTTAAAGTCCAGAAACAGAGCTTCAGTATCAGAAGAATTCGCCTCATTTAACTGAAGGTCAGTAGGATATATCTGTCCTACCATTTTCTCTAAATATTGACACGACGTCAGTGATGTCACATATAAGGCTGTTGTCATCTAAGCGTTACCAGCAATTTAGTTTATGCTAGGTGCATCAAAATGAGAGTCAAACAGAGAATTGTGGTTAAATTCTGTGTTCTCAATGAAAAAAAATATCTAGAGGACCTAAAGGTCCTGAGGCACTCACCTGATCTCCTTCATAATGTTAAAATAGGTCAAGGTCAACAACAGCTTATAATGAAACAGATTTTGTTTTACCATATATGGGGTTGCAGCCATTCTGGTCAAGTGACCTAAACAATCTAATGAATAATCCATCGAACAGCTCAGTGATTTCTGAGAAAAAAGATGTTTAGATAGGTGTGTGGCGATCCAAATAAGTGGCCTTGGATGGAATACCACAGATCAGCTTGACATTTGGTACTTTATATAAAACCATCGTCTCATAAGGTGAAACATTTCTCAAAAGTATTATGATGTTGGCCTAAACAGATATTGGAAAATGAATATTTTAAGTTTTCCCCGTATAAATGCATTAGGAATTAAATTTGGCTTTGCCATAAAGTAGGTCAAGGTCAACCTAGATATATCATTTGTGCAAACCTGGTAGGGCCCACATCCCCAATGCTACATACCAAGTCCCAAAGCCAACGGCCTTTTGGTTCCAGAGAAGAAGGTATTCAGAAAGTTTTTACCATAAATGGGCGTGGCGGCCATCTAAGTCATGTGACCAACAGTTTGTATAAATTTTGGCTAACCAATCATAAGGAGTTGTCATATGAAATTTGATTTAAATTGGCCAAGTGGTTTCTTAGAAAACTATATTTTAATATGTTGATGGGACTCCAATATGAGCGACCTTGGCTGAAAGGTCAATTTTGACCTTTGAAATTATTTATAGACACTAGATTGAACATATCAAATGAAAATGATGACCTTGGCTCCCACAGTATTTAAAAAAATAATTTCCCTTTAAATGCACAAGGAAGCAAATTTGACCTTGACGTTTAGTAAGGCAAGGTCATTTTGGGATGATCATTTGAAAAAAATTGGTTGGCCCCACATCGCCAATGCTACATACCAAGTCTAAAGGTCACTGGCCTTCTGGTTCTGGGGAAGAAGATTTTAAAGGGTTTTTACCACATATGGGCGTGGCAGTTATCTTGGTCATGCGACCTAAATTTGACTAATTAATCATTAGAAGTCTTTACATGAAATTTGAGGTCAATTAGGCCATTAGTTTGTGAGAAAACTATGTTTTAATATATTGATGGGACTCTGATATGAGCGGAGGCTGGAAAGTCAAAGGTCAAACTTTACCTTTGAAACTTATTTACAGCCATTGTCTCATTAGGTTAAGCATATCAAGTGAGAATAATGACTAAGGCTTCCACAGTTTTAAAAAAAATCAACTTTTCAAAAAAATCCATTTAAATGCATTAGGAAGCAAAATTTGACATTGACTTTAAGTAGGTCAAGGTCAATCTAGGATGATTATTTGAAAAAAAAACTTGGTAGGCCTCACATCCCTAATGCTACATACCAAGTCCCAAGGTCATCTGCCTTCTGGTTCTGGAAAAGATTTTTAAAGGTGTTTTTACCATTTATGGGCGTGGCTGCCATCTTGGTCATGTGACCAGGACCATTTGAACAAAATTTTGCTCCTGCGTCCTAAGGAGTCTCCAAATGAAGTTTGAGCTTAATTGGCTTAGTGGTTTCAGAGGGGAAGATGTTTGAAAATGTTGACAGACAGACGGACGAAGACCGACGGACGCAGGAGTCACTGCTATACTATTAACTCATCCATGAGCCTTCGGCTCAGGTGAGCTAAAAACAGAAAAAGAAACTATGGAAATATTGGTTAAGGCATGCGGCAATGCTGCAATGAAGAGATCAGCATTAAATAAGTGATACTCACAGTATGAAAACAGATACAAAAGTGTAATGGATAAACAACGCAGTGGACAGCAGGTGCCAATAACATGACAGAATGTTCAGAAAATCTAAGAACTCCTGGATGAAGACAGACATATCGCAGTTAGAGAAGTTAGCCAGAGGGTAGACTGTAGTGCTGAGACAGTACATACAAACAATCATGACAGTTTGAATATGAGGAGATTATGCTGAGATGGGTTCCTAAAATACTGTCCGAGTGTCAGAAAGCTAAAAGGGTTGAGTCATCCCAGCATTTTGTTCAGCAATTTGGGCTAGAAGGAGAAGCTGTTCTCAGTAGGATTGTGACCATAGACGAGGCGTGGGTCAGTCTATATGAACATGAATCAAAAGAACAGCCTACAATGTGGAAAACCGCCCATGAAATTTAAAGTCAATCGTTCTTCAAAGAAACAGTACGTTTGAAATTTAACAACGTTTTACATTTTTAGATAAGAACTTATTATGATATGGAAACAATGGATAACACGTTAAATAAATCCCTTGTTATGGTTCACATTTCTTATCAACAGGTACTAAACAGAGACCATCAAGCCATCCAGAAGAACGAGCGCCCCAGTGGTACACTATGCTGTTTCACCATGACAATGCGCCTAGCCGCCTGGCGTCTACGGCTCAAGACATGATTGACAGACAGTCCATTGAAGTGCTTGGTCATCCTTGTCACATCCCAATTTGCCCCCATGTGATTTCTTCTTCTTCCCTACATGAAAGAAGATTCTGTGAGGCCAACAATTTGACGATGTTGCAGATTTGCAAAGGGCGGTGCAGTCCACAATCTCGTCCCTTGGACAATGTGCATACAAAAACTGTTTCTATTCATGGGTTAAAAGGTGCAGAAAGTGCATTTCATTCCAAGGGGAGTACTTTGTAAAGGACAAATGCCTCAAGACAGACATTATTGAAAGCAACGTGAAAAAAATCACGCTAGGATAGCGCGACGTCAACGTGACGTTGGCCAGTTGTGACGACCCACGTTACCATAACAACAGACGTATGATCATGCTTGAAGTCAATTGTATCAAATTTTCACTGGAAATACAGAATTCTCTGGGCACCATTGTATGCATGTTTGGCGCCGTTCAGTCAAAAAATGAGGGAATGGCAGCATTGGCATATATAAGAATGCCACAACCCCCCTCCCAAGGTCCTTTTTCCCTTTTTGTTGTGATATTCTACTGCAATCAATGTTTCTAATTGAAGAATACCTGATATATGTTGGCTCTGAAATAATCGATTTTAGCCCCCAGGTTCTTGCTCTAGGGCTGTGGTTCCGCTGTTGTTCATTTTTACATGGTTTTGCTTCTTTTCTTTTTTTTGCTTTATAGCTTTTCATGTTATTTGTTTTTATCATGTTCCTATTTTTCATCGGTCCAGATATCACTGAGATCACCTCTTGTTAAGAAAAGAGATCTGGCCTCGAGGTTATAAAGCTTGAGTTCATTCTCAGACTCAAAATAAAGCGCAATGATTGGCTGTTTGCGGACACGTGTCCGCAAGCAGCCAATCAATGAGCTTTATTTTGAGTCTGAGCTTGTACTCAAGTTTTATAACCTCGAGGCCTGGTGCTGGGCTATTGGTTTATTATGGTTCATGTGTGCATCACCATTGACTTGCTCCTTCTCTTGATGCTATAGGTGTGCTGTGATCTCTTAATGTTGCTTTTCTACTACTTTCACCCATATTTGATTGGTTTCCAGCTCAAATGGGAAACTTCTATCTTACATTGCCATGTCTCTGCTTTCTTTCATCAGCAAGATTAATTACATTATACGCGGATAGTCATTATGTCATCAAATGCAATGTGATATCGATTGAACCTGGACATTAGGAACGTCAAATGCTAGACATTTTTTTTTTATTTTGTCGACTAGTATATAGAATTTCAGCCATGCCATCCATCTAATTAGTTGTCTTGTAAATTTGCAGACATAGGTTTTGCTTACATCCATTTATAGACCGGATAGAGCATGCACAGCAGGTCTAAAACCATGTCACAGCAATTATTAAAAAGTTGAAAATTTCGCTGATTGAAATTCGTATCCCTGTAGGTAAACTAGAGGACCTGAAGGTCCTGATGCGCTCACTTGATCTCTTTTATAATGTTAGAATAGGTCAAGGTCAACTACAGCTTATAATGAAACATATTTTGTTTTACCATATATGCGGTTGCAACTAGTAATTCTAACGTTAATGGTAGACAATTTTCTGTAATTACTGATTCTGATCTTGATTGAAATCAACTGATGTTATTTATGTTTTATCTTGAGAATTGTGGCATGCAATATGTTAGCCAAACTTGTAGATTTCTAAAAAATCAAAGCACTGAGAGTACTGATGGGGACGGCTGCATTAAAGCATTCAAATAGGGAGGTAGTTAGTTAGATACATTTTCTATAACCTGCAAATGGAAACTGGAAGTCCGTATCTGATGTAGGGTCAAACATACTGGCACAAAGTAAAATAAAAAGCAATCTTTCTGACGACAGTGCCATTTATTCATTGGACGAAACCAGCCTTTTTGGGGAGAGTTTAATAAATGTAATCAATATATGAACATTGCAAGAAATCAGATGAATAATGACTTACTTAAGCAGTGAATGATCAAACTTTATTTTCAAATGCTTTTATTATAGAGCTTACAGTGTTAAAAATAATCCCTCAATAAATGTTTGTGAAAGCTCTTCAGGCAGGTAAGCGGTAACAATTTTCTCTAAACTTCTTTGACACAACCCCAACTAAACATTTGTAATTTGATCCCAAATACCGTGGCATTTTTTTTCTCCTTTAGATTTTCTTTTGGTTTCTGTTGGTTAAAGATCTTATGAGAATGAGGGAAAGTGTTTCCTAGTATCTTATCTTACCTAAGACAAATCCACCCTCATATTCAAAGAAATTAATGATAATCAAGAACTGATTTGATAAAGTTCTGTCCACTTTTGTATATGTTTTTCCTACTTTTACTTAATCGCCACCAGAGACATTATGTGCAAGCTTGAATGAAGTCTCTTAATTGTATAATTTTGGTAGAGTGCTCATTAGGGACAATTCTGTGAAATTATTGTAAATTTTGGACCATTGGTTCAGGAGGAGAAGTCATTCAAAGACATTTTTTATCTGGAGCTTTGGTGGATCCATTGTTCAGTGGATTGGAACCGTTTGTGCAAAATTGGTAGAAGACACCATGGGGTACACATACGTGAAATTAACTTACTTTTGGGCCAGTGGTTCAGTGGAAATTATGTTAAAAGAAGTTTCTTAGCTAGAGCTCTGACAGTCTTTGCTCAAAGGAGTGGAACCCCTGGTCATGAACCCGAATACCTGAAGTCACAGAAAGTAAGAAATGAAATAGTACATGTTCTTCAAATACAAGTGGTCCTATAAAAGAAAAAAAATAAGATGTCCTAGATTTTTACCTCTACCCCAACCTGAGGTATGGGCGCAAGGCTCTGAAGCTGATGACTGGAAGCCTACCATGAATATGATACCAAATGCCTAAATATGAATGTTTTCTTATAAATGGTTGGAAAGATATCTGCATAAGTTGGAAAAATAGAATAGCTCTTTTGAAAGGTTTTCTATATTATGACCTCTAGCCCCACCGTGGGGAATGAACCATCAAGTTAAAAGTCACAGAGAGAATGTACCCATGGCCAGTTCAACAATGTGAGCGCTCTTGGGTTCTCGTTGTACTTGATGCCAGGGTTTACAGATTACTAATAAAGATAGGTACCATCATGAAAGTGTGCCCGCAAACGCTCACATTGTTGAACTCGCCACTCTTGTTCAAATACAAATGATTCTAAAAAAGAAAATAAGATGTCCTAGATTTTTATCTTTAGCCCCAGAAAAATGAATATTTTTGGGGATATAATGCATTTTAGGGTATTTTCTTTAGGTCAAGGATACTTTTTTGGATGCTAAATTTTCAATTATTTTGGGGTCCTTGAAATTCCGGATCTGTTTTGGGGGTGAACGGTAGATGCTGGGCCAGACGCTACGTATGAAGAAAAAAATAGGCCTACCCCCCTTCCAAACCCCCTGGGACATGCAAATACTTTTATGTAACAAGAATACGCTCTGTCTATACAAAGAAATTGAAGCGTTTGGTCGGGCTGACTGGTTGATTGACTGAGAAGCAAGCAGACAGACAGCTATATTTTGCTGTATACTGCTCTCAAACACTGGTCAGCTTTCTAGGGCGAGGGGTGAGGTGGTACACTGATATTATCATATATAAGTAGGTTTGGTCCATTTTTGGAGGTTCAAAATTTTGAATTACATTTTTGAGGTGGGGTGGGATCGGAAAGGTCAGAAAAATAAATATGTTTGGGGGTATGATGAAATTAAGATTTTTTTTGACGTTTTGGGGAGTCAGTTCTATCAATGTGGGGCATTTTAAGGTACAGATTTGGAAAATGTTTTTGGGGTTGCTAAATTTCGAATAATTTTTGGGTATGCCTCATATTCTTTTTTTTGGGGGGGATAAAGAGTAGATGCTGGGTACAAGCCTACGTATTTAGAAAAATTAAAAGTATCCCCAATGGGGTCAGGCACACTTACCACCTGAGCTACTAAATAATCTAGCAAAACAGGCCTACAAAAAATCAAAAGAGCAAAGAACCGATACAGCGAGACAGACAGCCATTGGCAAGTGGACAGACAAGTATGCAGGCAGGAAGACGGCTAGATTATGCTGCCCACAGCCTTCAGAACATTGGACAGGCGCTCCAACCACCTGGGCTACTAGACAAATGTAAGCTGGTTTAACGAGCATATTAGTAAAAGAATTAAGAACCAATGCAGACAGACAGACAGACGGATGGACTGATTAACAGGCAGACAGACAAACAGCTAGACTTTGCTGTTTACAACCTTTGGCACTTTGGTCAGGCGATCTTACCGTAGAAACTAGATAATTTGGCTAAATCAGCATACAGAGAAATAAAAAGAGCAAAAACCCAATGGCTGCATTCTGATCTAACTGTAATTGATCCAGTGGTTTCAGCATACCACCTACCTATCTTTTGTCATAGATGATTCTGACGTTTTGAGTTTAAGGATTTCCGCGGACAAGAAAGCATATTGAAGAACCACACAGCCATGAACAACGCCCAAAATGGTCACATCTGCGGTAAGATTAAAAGCATGCTCATGTTGAAGCGCCTGTCCAATGTTCTGAAGGCTGTGAGCAGAATAATCTATGCATACTTGTCTGTCATGTATTTGAACTGTTTAATGCTTCCATGCACCCTTTTAAAACATGTGCAATTTATAAATAATGTTTTGATGTTTATAGTTTTGTTATAGAGGGCCACTTGGTAGAATGGCTATTTCAGCTAAAAGTGTACAGCTCTTTAAATATTGTATAAATAAATAAATAAATAAACCCCGAGGTTCAGATTGGCGTCAAACTCGCAACAGAACCAATATCTGCTGTCCTTGCTGGTAGAAACTAACAGACTATCAAAATGTTAGTGCCTTTGAGCCCATAATAAGTTCTTGCCGCGTTAATTCATATGTGAAAAAACGGTTCTAAAAAGCCCTGCCAGATAGCAAAACCCGCGGACGCTATAGTATTTTGTCACGCACCTCAGCGGTTAAGAATTGCAACCGTTGAAGGGGTAGGGGCAGAAATCCCGTTCTCATAAACAATCGACGCTTATTTAATCCAAATCATTAACATACAGGTAAAAAACAAGTATATGTCGTTTCACCAAAAACGTCAAAAATATAGAAACCATTTCTGTAAAAGTGTGTTATTGTCAATCAATCCCAAAGTATCCCGATTTCAATGACTCATTCATTTTTCTCTTGTTAGAGTGACTATTCAAGAATATATGCCTTTAGTCGAACCTGACAAGTGTTCGTAAATAAGGTTTTAATATTTCAAATGAGATCCTCAGTTTATATATTCTCCGCAAAAAGACTAGTTGAAAAATATCCACGGCCAAGAATTCGGTATGATACCTGTGGTGAAGCCTGCAAACTAATAATTGGACCCAGATCATACCAAACAAAACGTCAAGCCTGATCTGGATCCCAAATGTTTGACACTGTAACGATAGAACTGCAGGGGCGGATCCAGGATTCCACGTTAGGGGGGCGCAATATTTTAAGCATAAAATATTTTCATGGGAGCGCAGAAGGCGTGAAGCCATGCTAGGGGGTACAGGGGCATGCTCCCCAGGAAATGTTTTGAAAAAAAAACGGTACAATTTGGTGCATTCTAGGGCCCATTTTAGCTTTTAAAATTTTGCTGTTTTTTGTTTGATTTAAATGATGCCTTTGCAGACAAGTCTGAAAACAAAGAAAAAGAAGAACCTTAAATGTGATTTAATGGTTTTAAAAGCGGCACTGACTTCAGATGGGACAGTACTTGTTCCGGTCTGGCTTCAAAAAAAGCTGGGAGCGCAGTAGCTCAGTGGTAGATTGCTTGACTCAATACCGAGGGGCAACGGATTCGAGCCTCACCGGCGTCCTTGCGTTGTGGTCCTTGAGCCAGACACATTTATCCTAGCTTAGTACTGGTTCAACCCAGGAAGACCCGTCCCGGTTTAACTGAAAGATTGTTGATGTCCCGTAAAAAATCAAATCAAACAAACAAAATCAAAGAAAAGAGTTCCAGCTTGACTTGAATTTCCGGCCGCTGGGTAGTAGACCTGACGCGCTACCGGCACATGTCTACTGCAATGTAACTAAATTTAATTTATATATTATATTAATGTTATTTCGGCGCTGTCGTTATGAACTTGGCACACTTTCACACACCGAAAATAATTCCAATCTATACTCAGGGCTGTAGCAATGAGTTTAATGTGAGTGTTATGAAGCAAGGAATGTATCAACGCGCGAGTTCCGTAGGTGGCAAGCGCGTGTTAGGGGGTCTGGGGGCATGCTTCCCCGGAAAATTTTTGAAAAATCGGTGCACTTAGGTGCCTACTGGCACATTTCCATGCAGTTTAATTTTTTTTTCAGAAAGCTTCATTTTTCAACAGGCAAAGTCATAAAATTTTGAAATGAATGGGTAAAATGAACTTTGATGTCATTTCATTAACTCTCAAATGGTTTCTAAACGAACTTGTAGACTATATCATGATTATATTAGGAAAATGCGAAGAACATAATTGTTTGCCCTTCTGCACAGACTGATCCTTCGTCTTTTCGCTATATGATCACTCTAATTCAAAATATAGTATGTATAATCTCTCCAAATCTCTACCTATGATCCCCAGTAGCTATATAACCCAAGTTTGAGTCTGACCTGGTCGGAAACAGTGAGGAAAGGTCTTCTCGCGATGAAAAAGTGAGTCATGCAATGCCATGGGCAAGAATTTTTTTTGACATTTCTATAGGCCCCTAATTGAAAAAAAAAATCCGCTCCATATCATATTAAAAACTTTGCTTTGGCGAATTTAGCCCCCTCCCCTTGAATCCGTCAGTGAAAAATTATAATTCAAAAAATGCTTTACGATATTTTGATTTCTGTGTTGCATAAAAAGGGTGTTTTAAACTGTATTATAGGGATCACACATGTGTTTCTATCCATTAACATCTGCTGGGCGCATAAGGCATATAAGCCGATTTTTAGATTCATAATACTCTGCTAGACAATTCAGATAAGGTAGGCAACAATAAAATGACGGGGTTTTAGCAGGTCGCCGCCGAATTTAGATATCTATGTTCGCGAGCGGAGCGAGCAAGGAAAAAACACAGACTATTTGAAATTGAAAAAAAATCAGCAACAAAAAACAATAGTGGCTGCCAAAATCATATTGAAAACTTTGATTTGGCGAATCCGTTAGTGGAACCGTCATCCGCGGCTGATGATTGTGGTTCGTTTCAGGGTTCGTTGGCAGGCCGATAGTGGCTCGTGACGGGCCCCCTAAATGGATGTTGGCTCGCAAATGCCCTTTTATTTAATACCGCGGATGGACTCAAGATTCCAATACTGCGTCAGCGTGTATGCTATAAATAGACGCAATGCTAGTCTAACAGATAGCGTCCATTCTCAAATGTGTACATAACGTGATGTTTTGGCGGGATAGGCATAAAGTAAAACTTCAAATGAACTCATGCAAGTAACATTATTAATCCCCAATATCCAAGCGACTTTCTGGGGTCAGCTGAGATAAATCTTGATTCATATGAATGTTATATTATTAACATACATAGCCTTGTAAAACACGCCAACTTGTGTTTTTGTTCTCACTTTTAGCCGTCTACAATGGCGAGTCCACTTTGTCTTTTACAGTATGCTTATCAGTGTTATACTACTGTGCAAGGTAATAATTTTAAATATATTTGCATTTGAATTAGCAATTGGCAATTAATTATTACTTCGATACCCAAACTGAAGTTTCTCAACTGCAAAACATAACAAAGAATAAAAAAAAAACATTTTAAAAAGAACTATTTTTTACGCGTAATATTTTCCAGAAAGAAGTTCAAATCGTATTAAGCCTTTATCCTGCGGAGACCGGATATATCCCGATCTGAAAAACATTGTAGATCTGGATCAGTTTGCTTTTCAGGAACAAACTAATCAGGATCTATACGACTTTTTTATCATACATCTAATTAAATTGTTAAAATTGAAACCATGCAACTTATATGATTGAAAATTTGCAAGGAGTGTAGCATATTGTAATGTATGGCATGGCAAGGGTGAAAAATTGACGTGACTGAAAAAAAGTAAGTGTTTAACTTGAGTCTGGATGCAAGCATCCGTCCCCAACTAGATTTTCTGAGCGCTATCGTCAAACAAAAAAGCCTCGTAAAATTGATAATTTTCTTTATAGGCATTTCAAACAAACTAATCTGATAGGCATCGATGCCTTATGGTAGCTAAGTTAGGGTTGTTTGTTGATGAGGTCCATAGCAAGCTTCCTACGTTATGCTGGTTACCTAAACTTCATGATCGGCCCTATAATTCGCGTTTTATTGCTAATTCTAAAGCATGTACAACTACTGAGTTGTCTATTCTTTTGACTTCTTGCCTCACTGCGATTAAAAACCATGTCATTAAATATTGCACAACAGTTTATGAAAGAAATGGTAAAAACATATTTTGGTCTATTCAAAATTCAGGGGAAATTCTTAATAAATTGAGGTCTAGAGGTTTTCTAGAATCTTGTTATTGTTTGTTTGATTTAATTCTTTACGTCCCATCAACAATCTTTCAGTTATAAAGGGACGGATCTTCCTGGGTTGAACCAGTACTAAGCTAGGATTAATGTTCTTGCTCAAGGATAGCATCTTGTTAGGGTTAATACGGACAATGTATAGCCGATTGCATAGGTAATCTTGAGAGGCTGTTGAATCGTTCTTTTTTTATTCTGGCGCCTTGTCGTTTGATGTATCGGAGAACATGGATCGATCTTCTGGAAAAATTAAGGTGCCCAGGCATGCTAGCCTCCAGATATTCTGTACAAATAGCACAGCTTTGTTGACCTGAGGCACCACATCTATAATGGCTACGAAGATTTGGAACCCTGCTTTTTGTTATCCTAAAATATCATAATTGGTCTTCAACCTGCAATCCCCAAAGCTTTGTTTGGTCTAAAATATACGGTTTGCTAAAACAATCGAGAAAATCATATCATCAAAGTAAAGACACCGTGTCCGTATTTCCCGACATACAAAAATCGACTGGTAAAATACGGACACTTTATATTTCAAGTAGCTGGATCGAAATGGTTTTCATTATTGAAGAGAAATATGAAGAAAATGAAACATGAATAGTCCAATCTTTGGCTAAAGTCAATTTAATGCAATGAAAAACACTTTTAATGACTGAATTCATGAGACGAAAATATATCTTCCGATAGATGAACCTTTTTGATATTCTCAAAGAATGTGGATTATGCAGGGGCAGTCCCACTGGTCGAGGAAAAATCCTCATTGCAAAGGATAATAATTAAGTGATATGCGGGTGTAGAAAAGCCGAATAAACACTATTTAAAGCTGAAATAAAACATTTCTTTGTCAGACCTGTGTTCTTGGATATGTGAATTGTAAGCCATCTGTACGTATTTACCCCTCTGTCCGTATTTACCCGGATTGACCCTACTGGATTTCTTACGGTCTTAATTGAAATATATCAAACTTTTCCAATGAAATGTTATCTACTATATATATATATATATATATATATATATATATATATATATATATATATATATATATATATATATATATATATATATATATATATATATATATATATATATATATATATATATATATATAACTAATTAACATCAGTTCTCTGAGAGCACCAGAAAATTCCCATAGACCCATTCCACGCACCGTCTCAGAATCGGACGAAACTTTCACACAATGATTATGACCATCCAATAACAGCATAAATTTAGTTAGAATTTTGTTTGCATGCACCGTTGCCATGGCAACCAGCAGAATAAAAATTGGCTAAAATCAGCCAAATTTCTCATATGCAAGTATTGAAAATAGCTGTTTTTCATGTCAAAATTTCAACATAAAAAAATAGCATACATCTAAAATATGTTTTTTCTTCCAAGTCAACCATATCTCGCTAACACATATCAGATGTTTATTTCAAGATTTAAAAATTACAAAGTTTTGTGTCACAAGCGTGAAGTGTAGATACTCTTCAATATTTCTCAAAAAGTTAAAATCACCATTTTAGGCAATTTTTGAAAAGCTAGAGTCAAAAATGCACCGGGCTTTGAACAGTCTCATAATGTTTTTCTGAACTGACTAAATAAAGTTATTAAAGTTATAGAAAAATATGAGTGGGTTATTTGGATCTTACTTGCAAAATGAGCGCTTTAATAATGGCACTGTACAGCAAATTTTAAAACAGGTTTTAATGGAGCACAGTCATAAATATGTTCTAACAATAAAATTAATTCAACTGCAAGTACTTTTGATAAATAACCTGCTGCCTGGAAGGGTTTTAGATCAAAATTGTATAAAAACGGGTTTGCATCTTGAAAATAGTGCTTATTTTCTCTATTTTTAAGCCAAAAAATGCAAAAAACAGGGGGTAGGGAAAATCAACCAAAGATTGACCTTTATTGTGAAAGGCTTGCTTGGCAGAAATGTACTAGAATCAAAATAATATTGGACCTGCTAGATTTTAAAACCAAGTTGATTAAAATATTTATATTGTTTTGAGAGAAAAGGGGCCATAACTCTTTATAAGGAACTGAAAATGCAAGGATTTTGGAGAATTTTTCTATAATCGAGGGTTTATCAAAAATAACTGAGAGTTGGTTAATATCTCTTTCTCTTGACTGAAACTTAAAACACCTATAGAATGAACCTTTGTGCTTTATTGCATATAGATGTTGACGTCTTATCATCTTCAATGTGCTGTTGCTGGGCAACCGAAGACCGCCTCTCAGCGATGTGCGTTTGCGCTAACAACATTTCTGACCAAGCAGAGATGAATTTAAAATTATTTCAAATCTAAAACAGTACATGTATAACAACGGACCTTTTATCTTGCAAATTGTATCATACAATGTGCTAGCAATGTTTTAAAGAAGTAAAATAGAAAGTTAATACATGGGATATTCATTGCCTAGCAACCAAAATCGAAGGAAATTCTATTTTTGACAAAAACCACATTTTGAGGCTATGGAAACTGTTTATTCCTAAGAATATTCCAGATATGCATTCAGATATTATAAACAATGACTTCATACAATGAAATGGTTATATAATATAGTAATTAGTTGAAAATTTATCTCTAGAATGAACCATTATTGGTGGGTGGGGTATATTTTGGGATAAAATTTTCCGAGAAGTGATTTAATTTTCCTGTTATTTGTGGAATAAAATTCCAACAGCTATATTACAGTTGTTGCTTTTAATGAAATATATACAGAAATTTTATTTGCGACAAATGGACAAGTGGATGTAACTTTTTTTGTATAGAGTTTCCATGACAACGCTTTATTCCAGCGTGAAGGTTTAACATTTCTCGCAAGTATTATGATTTCCACTTAAACAGATATAGAAAATGCACATTTCAAGATTTTTCCAATATAAATGCATTAGGAATCAAATTTGGCCTTGAGGTAAAAAAAAGGTCAAGGACAACCCGGATCCATCATTTGTGCAAACCTGGTAGGGCCATCATCTCCAATAATACATACCAAGTCCCAAGACCATTGGCCTTTTGGTTCTAGAGAAGAAGATATTTAAAGGTCTTTTACTGTATATGGGCATGGCGGCCATCTTGGTCAAGTAGCCATTAACATTTTTTTAAAATTTACTCACCTTAAGTTAAGGAGTCTCCATATGAAATTTGAGTTCAATTGGCCAAGTGGTTTCTGAGAAAACTATGTTTTAATACATTGATGGGACTCAATTATGAGCGAACTTGGCTGAAAGGTCAACCTTGACCTTTAGAACTTAATAATAGACATTGTCTCTTAACATATTAAGGGAGAATAATGATTTTGGCTTCAAAAGTATTTAACAAATCAACTTTTCAAAAAAATCCAAGTTAAATGCATTAGGAAGCAAATTTGAACTTGGTGTTAAGTAGGTCAAGGTCAACCTAGGATCACCGTTTGAATAAAAATGGTAGGTCCTACACCCTAAATGTTACATACCAAGTCCCAAGGTCATCAGCCTTCTGGTTCTTGAAAAGAAAATTTTAAAGGGTTTTTACCATATATGGGTATGTCGGCTATCTTGGTCATGTGACCAGAACAATTTGTAAAAATTTCGGCTAACTTATCATAAGGAGCATGACTTTAGTTAAGAGTGCATAACAAAAATTAAATTTTCTTACTTCTCAACCAAAGCATATGTTGTGGGTACTCAAAAGAGCCATCTCAATGAGACGGTTCTTTTGAGCACTCAAACATATGTTAAAACTGATGGGCAAGAAAATATTTACATTTTTACGCTGAAAAATTTTGTTAATCTAAAGCTTTGAGGAGACTTCCTATGAAATTTTAGTTCAATTTGCCTAATGATTTCTGAGAAAAAATAGTTTGAATACATTGATGGGACTCAAATATCCTAAGGAGTCTCTATATAAAATATGAATTAAATTGGTCCAGTGGTTTCAGAGGAGAGGATGTTTGAAAATGTTGAAGGACAGACGGATGCTGAGGAAATTGACAGACAGAGCCAGTGTCACTGGTATACTATTAGCTCACCCATGAGCCTTCGGCTCAGACGAGCTAAAAATGTTGGGCTTAAAATTGTGGAAAATTTATTTGACATCAATTTTTACATTTGTTTTGGGTGCTCAAAAGAACCTTCCCATTGAGATGATTCTTTTGAGTACCTAAACCATATGTTTGGTTGAAAATATGAAAAGTAATTTTGAATTGCATTTTGTTGTTTTTTTTTTTATCATGAAGCCAACTATTGTCTTGATAATAATAATTTTATTGCTATTAATCTCCATGGGATTCCATAGCACTCTCTGGGCTGTCCTTCTAGAAATCAGTTGAGTCAGTGCAGCAGTCTGTAAGTCTAACCATTTTATCATTCATGTGAATTGTAAGGTACAATCAAAGGCACTTAAGTCAAGATGAGAGGAAGACAGAAATACAAATGTTCAAATAGAAATGGAAAAACTAAAGATTGAAGCATGTATCGAGCAGTACAGAAAAATAGATTTGGAGATAGAAGAACTTATTTTTTCGAAATGTTCGGGCCAAGAAGCAGACTATCTCTTTGAGCAATGGCGGATGATAGTACAGAAAAATGAGCAAATATCAAATAAGAGATGGTTAAGCAACGAAAAATGGCTACAAGCATACGAAGAAGAATTTTTAAAAAGGTATGCAAATTCAAACCCATTTTTCAAAAAAGGAAAAGAGAAACCAACTTACGCTGAAGCAGTTAAATCACAACAAAAACAATATCATCATCATCAAAACAGACCTGTTAAAGATTATGTCCAAAATGTACAACATAATCAAAGAAGATATACACCAAATGACAACAGAAATACACATAATTTCAGAAGATATCATCATCATATAAATAAGAACAGACAACAAGAAAGAGGCTTTACGCCAAAATCATTTTTCAAGATGCAAGACAATAGACAATATGACGTTCCATCTCTTCTAAGTGGGCCTTTAATGCCAAGAACACACCATAATGGAAGGGGTAGAGGACGCCAATATAATATATCGAACAATTCAGAGTGGATGGATGATGAAGATGCAGTCAACCATGACTCTTCAAATTCTTTTTTGTCAATGGACAGAAATTGGACTTACCAATTATAAATGATGGCAACTTAGCTGAAACAGGTAAAATATTCACAAAAATGTATAATTTGTCAAATCGTAAGCTAAATGATATAGAAAAAAGTGTTTTAATGATGGGTCTCAAATTTACTCCTACACCAGAAAAGAATAACCCCTGCGAACTTAACGATGATGTAAATGAGTTTTTAAGAAAAATAAGATTATGGGAATATTTTGACGGTGAAGAAAATAATGATGAATCACTAGTTAAAAAGAAATCGAATTTCACTCCACCTATTGGACGTAATGAAAGTTTAGATATATATGCAACAGCCACAAAAACTTCCTGCGCAATTGCTTCTAAAGAGAACAAACAGATTAAGCATAACATAACTTTAGAGCAACGAAATGCAATTAACTCATTAGCACAAGATAATTCTATTGTAATTAAAGAGGCTGATAAAGGGGGTGGCATTGTTATAATGAATACTGATTTTTATAAAAGAAAAGTATTAGAAATGCTGACAGATGATTCATATTATCAGCCAGTCCCTGACAATAAAAGGAGAGAAATATTTGAGAAAATTGATAAATTGATAAAAAACACAAAAAATTAACAAAAAAAGAAATAGAGTTTTTAATTAAGTTTGATTGCAAGACAAGCACATTCTATGGACTGCCAAAAATACATAAGAGTAAAATTATTCAGGATATTTGTAATGAGCTTAAGTCTGAATATATTGAGGTTTTAGATCCCAATGACATACAGCTTAGGCCTATAGTTGCAGGTCCACGGTGTGAAACAAGCCATCTTAGTTCTTTGCTGGATATTTTACTTAAACCATTTCTTACAAAAGTGGAGAGCTATTTAAGAGATGACATACACTTTCTCAATTTCATACCCAAAATGGTATCAGAACACACGCAACTTGTTTCTTTTGAAATTGTCAGTCTATATTCAAACATCCCACATGATTTGGGCCTAGAAGCTATTTCATTTTGGTTAGATAAATTCCCAGAGTTAATAGCAAATCGCTATAACAAAGCATTTATCACTGACGCTTTGAAAATTGTATTAGAAAACAATATTTTTTCATTTAACAATAACTATTTTAAGCAAATAAAAGGTACTGCTATGGGGACTGAAGTGGCCCCTACCTATGCAACACTTGTTCTAGCATTTTAATAAGGAAAAAATGTATAAAACAGTTAAGATTGAAAAGGATGAAAACTTCGCAAAATATATTAAAGAACAATGGAAAAGATTTCTAGATGATTGTTTCATATTTTGGGAACGATCTATGACTGACTTTACTTATTTTGAAAGTGTTTTAAACTCTTAACATCCAGATTTTAAATTTAAAGTGCAGAAAAGTGCTGAAAAGCTTCCATTTTTGGATATAATGGTGATAAAATGTGGGACTTCTATAATAACGGACATTTACTTCAAAAGCACTGACACAAAACAATATCTTAATTTCAATTCTTGCCATCCAAAATCAACTAAAACAAACATTCCATTCTCACTTGCACGTAGAATTTGTACTATTGTTTCTGATTCAAATATACTGAAATAAAAACGTCTACAAGAACTTGCGTCGACTTTAAGAAGCAGACACTATCCAGGCATTTTGAAAGCTATTGAGATCCCAAGAAACACTTTATTAAACACACATAAAGAGGTAGAAATAAACATCACTCCGTTTATTTCTACATATAACCCAAAAAACAGGGAAGTATTTGGTATATTAAAAGCAAATATGAATATTTTTAAACAAGACAATACAATGAACAGAATAATGAAAAATACCAAATTCATAAAAGGCAAACGCCAACTTCCAAATCTAAGACGCATTTTAATGAAATCAGAATTTAATGAAAATAATGTACCAGTCTGAGTATCGTTCCGTCCATCCATCCATCCATCCATCTATCCATTCACCCACCCACTTAGCTATACCATATATGCGATCGAAAAGTTACTCGCAGGTTTAATAATTTGACTGCACTATCACGCGACGCTGCTTATGACGTGGTGTGTATGATACCATATCAGCAACAGAGTTTATAGACTTTATCTAATTAAAAGTCTTCAATGTTTCGAAAATAAACGTCAAATTTGAACATCAATTAAAAACATCTCCATAAGTTACCGTTATGCGCGCTTTCATTACTGATATTGACTACATACACGGAAAAGCATGTGGGGAAGACGTTTTGATGTAAATCATCACAGGAGATCTGCTTTCTTGTGATCGAGAACGTCTTAAAAATTACGTTAACGTCACTTGCACAATGCAAAAGATACGTGACACAAGCGTAATTTATGCATATTCTGCCATTTGTTTATGGCCTTAGCCTCTTCCAACAAAACCAGTTGTAAAAAAATCGAAACTTTGAAAGGCCCACGATCACTGTGGTCATATCACACGGCAATTCGGGTCTCGACACTTATTTCGGTGTAAAGGTAACTTTCTCATCTTGTTCAATTTCTTCATTTAATCACAGATATTCGCCCAAAAATGCTTAGGTTCCGATTGATTTTTGTTCATCAAATTCACATTGTGTCTTTTACCTTTAAAATTATATGAAAACTTTAATGTTTGATGTCTAGGCATGACATAACTAATTACGGTTTTGTCATCGTGGATAATTTATCAATGACAAAGCCATATTATTATGACTAAACCGTAATTAATCGACACTTTTTTAATATAACTGTAAAAAACACGTTTAAAATCTGATTTTATCTCCGTTTTGGCAAGACAACACAGAGGTTGTTAACTAGAGGATGCAATCTCGAAGCAAACATATTCGAAAGTTCTCATTTTTGTCAGTCTTTATTTGAAGGTAATTTTACTATAACACTGGAGTGGGTGACGGGACCCAAATTGCCGTAGTGGTTTGACCACAGTGAGGATGTTGAAATTTATTACTAGACTATATTAATCAGTGTGGGTATATATATGACAAATAAATAATTAAAAAAAACTTAAAACCGCACTCTTCTCCGTGGCATCTGACGGACCGATACAATCTTACATGTATCACCAACAGTAAGTGAACAGAGCTCCTACTCCTCTGCACAAGGTCACAAAACTAACTCATATTTGAACCTCCTTCGGCTTAATTGAATAATTAGTCTGGTATATGAAATTCAAAAAGGCCCTAAATAAGGAGAAAAATACACCCATCATTAGAAAGGATGAAAATGGTCTCAAATTAAAGCTTAGCATCACTAGTTTCAAAATTCGCCTGTTGACACTTCGAAAAAGTGTAGCGTCATAGTGTAAAATGGGCAGATAACTCTATACCATGCATGTCAGAAAGTTACTAGACAGTTATTTAAACGATGACAACGACATGTTTTCATACTTATCAAAATCCAAAAGTTAATGTTTTCCAAAAGTAAAGTTAATTTCAAGGAGGCTCATATTTTTATTTAAATCATTTAAGTTATTTTGACGTTAATGACGTCACGTTACGTAATTGAACCTTTCAAAATCGTTAAAATAAACTTTTTTACATTGATTTCGGAGCTGGATATTCAATATTCTGTCAAATATTTGTAATTATCCAACCCCAAAATCTCTTAGCTTTGCAAATATATAAAAGGTTGATTCCTACTATTTATACGCAGAAAGTTATATCGCTTTAAAGGCGACAACCCCTTTGCGAGCAACCCGCCATATTTGACGTGTTGTCATAAGTATATGGAGTTCAAATAAGCCCTAAATAAAGAGAACAATACACCAATCATTCGATAGGATGAGAATGGTCTTAGGTTAAAGTCTACCATCTCTACTTTCAATATCAAGGTGTTGACACTTCGAAAAAAAGTGTAGCGTCATATTGTGAAATGGGGAGATAACTCGATACTTTGATATTCGAAATTTTTGAGGAAGAATAATGCAATCTTGTATAGCCATTGAATAACTTATGCTGTGAGATGCAATATGTTTTTTCCATATGTGCAATTTAATTTTTGTAATAAGAATAATAGCTATTTTTATCTTGCCTTAATCCATTTTCCAAAGTTCAAAATGAGTCATGGGTCAAACATCTGTAATTTAATTGGTTATTGAATTCTTAAAAACTATATCTAAAGAGTTCCTTGACAAGTATTCTGGTGACCAACTTAGATAACCTTGTACCCTTGGACAATTATTCATGGATGCCATTTTGTTAACTATGACCACTCTAATGTAAAACTCAGTTGTCCAAGCATAAACCTGTTTAGGCTATGAGAATATGCATGTTCTCCAAGGCAACCCATAACCGATTCAAGAATGGGGGTGTGCCTACAAACTTACTCATATCTCAGCTAATACTTATCCCGGACTACATAACTTGATACCACATTAAAGCTTAGACATAGACCTTTTATTTATTTGTCACATTTGCAAATTATAATAATTTTATTTGCATATTCATAAATATTTATTAAAACATTCAAAAATGTGATTCAAGAATGGGGGTGTATCTACAAAACCAATGATATCTAAGCTACTACGAACCATAGACTACTAAATTGGTACCAAATAAAAGCTTAGTCACATGTCGGTTATTTCATGGTCAGATATACAAACTTTCTTATTTGCAAAATTTGCTATTTCATGAATATTAGAAAAAAATGTTAAATAAAATAAGGAAACATCATTAAAAAACTTAAACAGGTTGATTTCAACCTCATGTTATCATTGTTGCATGTTGCTATGTCATCAGTGATCAGTGATACGATTTGACAAAGTAAGTACCGGTGCAAAGATCAGGAATCGATACAATCAAGAACCACACCTGCCCAAGAATACCAATTGGAGAGTGACAAACTCACAGTTAGACACCACAAACGAGAGCCAAGAGGTCAACCTTTTCCCACCAGATGACCACAAGGCGCATATAAACAGACGCGCATAAAGGCATAGCAAACACAAGACAGAAAAACATAAAAGATCAACAAAAGAAGTATCGCCTTGGAACTATCAGTAAAATATTTTACTGGAGGGCTTAAACCGGTTTAACGGTGCACCAACCTCACCCTTAGTTCAGATGTGGATCAAGACACATAGATGTTTGGTTTACATGAAAGACTCCTAACTTATCAATGCATCATCTCCTAGTCCATTCATCCAGTGTTCCTATATTTGCATATTCATGAATATATATGAAATCGAGAAAAAGAGGGGAAATCACGTAAAAACTATCAGGGGGTAGGGGCGAAGTGAGGTGATTGATAATCAGACATTGCACCCTTAAGATATTTTCTCGTGCATGCCGAATTGTTAAGTGGGTCACCTAAATGAAAAAAAGTTGTTATAAAAAGCTTGTTTGGGTTATGTAAAAGCATAGTTTCCATGGCAGCTAATAATGCTATCCTCAAGAATTGGGGTGTACCAACAAAATGCTCATATCTCAGCAGTATCTCATCCTTGAATAATATACGTGGTTACAAATTAAAGCTTAAACTGCTTTCACTCATTGGTCAAATATGCAAGTGTTCTAATTTGTATGTTCATAACTATTAATGAAAGCAATAGAAATGAGAGATATTGCAGAAAAATAATGGGGTGTATCTACAAAAGTACCTATATTTCAGCTGCTTATTATCCGTTACAACCGAACTTGGCACACAATTAATGCTACGACATGGCACCTTTAGTTAATGTTCTGATATACAAGTTATCTAATTTGCATATTCATGAATATCATGAAAGACATAAGAAATAAGAGGGGAAATGTAGAAAAATGTAAGGTGTGTGCTAACAAAATTTGCTATATCTCAGCTGCTAGGTTTCTCTAATACCAATTTGGTACCATATAAATGCTAAGACATATCAAGTTTTATATAATTCACGTTTAGTAGTACACTGACCCAAAATGAAAACTTTACACTTTATATCTTCGAATAGCTATTTGTTAGTATACATGTCGTTGTAAGATTTATGCATAATTGTCGAAATTTCGTCGCGGATAACGATTATGCAGCTTTTATTCAAATCCCAGGTCTATTTAAGCGTCAACGCCTGAAAAACGCGTTCCTTACGTTGCACGTGCTCAGGAACAGGTGTTTCACTAACATCTTTAAAACTGACAAGATAACATTTGCAGCTGAGTACTGATGATAAAAAATAATTTATTGTTACAAAACGCTTGCATTTAGCGACGGCACGTCTTTCAAAAGATCAAAGAAACCAAATTATTGGCGTGCTCAAGGCGGGGTCTACGGTAAATGAGATCGCACATCATTTCGGCTGCTCTATAAAGACTGTTCATAATCTTATGAACCGGTACAACAGTTCTGGGTCTGTCAGAGTTCGTGCAAGAACTGGTCGCGCACGTGTGACAACGTTACGTCGTTTTCACGTTAACACGTTAACTCACCCACGTAGTCGTTCTAACCAGCAACCATTAATGATTGGCGTTTATGGGGTTCATGCGCAAAAGTTCCTTAATCATTTAGCAAAATAACGGACCTGACATTTTCCAACATGACAATGCAAGGCCTCACACAACGCGTAAATATCCACACAAAGTCATGCTCATTATAACGTTAACGTCTTGCAATGGCCTGCTTTATCCCCAGCCATGAACCCCATAGAACACGTATAGGATGAATTGGGTCGACGGGTCGGGTTCAATCACCAAATGGATGCTATAAATGACTCCAATAGGCACCTCTGGTAGAATGACAAATGTATCCCTAACGTACTCATACGACGTTACGTAAATTCAATGAAGCGACGTATTCTGCTACGCATGCGTAAGAATGGAGGTCACACTGGTTACTGATGATCTTTTAAATCTCACTTATTGCACACAGTCAGTAATTTCTTGTTTCCAAATGCTGTGTGACTGTTTTAATTTTTCTAGAAATTTTCATTTTGACCCATCTGAACTGAATTATTCATAAAAATATGCAATATCAAATTTTCATCAAAAAATCCTTTTCAGAGACATCAATAAGACATTGAAGATTCGATGACAAAAAAATTATCCCGGAAAACTAATTTATCATCAAAATATATACTTTTAAATACTGTGTAAAGTTTTCATTTTGGGTCAGTGTATAGGATAATTAGCAATCGGGATCTTGTAAGTACACTATCATTAATTTGACTTCGAATTTTGTTAAGTTTTCATTAGCATACATAAATATTTAAATCAGATAACTACCATATTATTTAGGGAGCGCAGTGGCTCAGTGGTAGAGTGCTTGACTCGAGACCAATAGGCAGTGGGTTCAAGCCTCGTTGTGGTCCTTGAGCAAGACACACTTATCATAGCTTAGTACTGGTTCAACCCAGGATGACCCGTTCCTGTTTAGCTGAAAGATTGTTGATGGGACGTAAAGAATCAAATCAACCAAAAGTAGCGGATTAAATAACAGAGAAAAGGAAAATTTTATTAGCTTTGATTAGGTACCAAGTTTTGATGTTTATGATAAATGGTAGCTGAGATATGAGTAGTTTTGTAGGAACACCCTCATTATTTTTTTTTCATTTTTTCACAATTTTCTCTCTTTTCTAATGTTTTCATTAATATTCACGAATATTATAATAAGATGATTTTATATATCATATCATTAGGTAAAAGGTTTGTATCTTTGCATGTGTTTGGTACAGTTTTCTAGAGCAATTAGCTACTGAAACTTAAGAAATGCTCTAGGTACACCCCTACCCTTTTCTCCAATTTTCTCTAATTTTTTCAAGTTTTCATGAATATTTATAAATACTAGAAAAAGATCATTTGCATATTAGCCCCTTGATTAAATAGACTATGTCTTAGCATAATGTTGGTGCCAAGTCTAGCACTCTATGGCAATTAGCAGCTGATAAAATAGAAAATCTGTAGGTGCACATTTTTTTCGCAATTTTTGCTTTCCTTTGTAATGTTTTGATTAACATGCATGCCTTTTTAAAATGAGATTATTGCCTAGCAAATAATAGAAAAAAACATAATTATCTAGACTTGATAAGGTATCAGATTTTGAAGTTTGTAATAAATGGAAGCTGAGATATGAGTAGTTTTGTAAATAAACCCCATTACTTTTTTCTATGATTTTCTTTCTTTCTTATGTTTTCATTAACATTCATGAGTATGATAATAAGATAATTTATTCATCTTATCATTATGTAGATGGGTTCTACCTTAGCATTTTTATACCAAGTTTGGTACTCTATTGCAATGGGCAACTGAAAATATAAGATCACTAAATTGTTTTACAATTTTCTCTAATTTTCATGTTTTCATGAATATTCATGAATATAAGAATTAGATCATTTGCATATCAGACCAATGGATAATAGTGCTATAACTAAGCTTTGATTTGTTGCCAGTTTTAGAATTCTAGATTAATTAGCAAATAAGATATGAGTAATCTTTAGGGTACGCCCCTTATTTTACTGCAAGTTTCCATCATTTCAAATTATTTCATTACTTTTCATGAGTATTATGCAAATAATGTGATTTGAATATCGGACCATTTGGGTAAGAACGTTTTGTCTTAGCATTGATTTAATACCAAGTTTGGAAATCTGTGATAGTTAGCAGCTGAAATATAGGTAATTTTGTAGGATGGCTTTTAAATTATTGTTTAGCATAACGAATTTATTATTTAGGAAAATATTTTTTTGCAATTTGGTGGTCCAATTTCAATTTGACATCCGTACGCAATTGCCATTGAAGTTCATGGTAGGTCTAACTACCCCCTTCCTCTGGTGTAAAAGGACTTGTCAAATTGAATCACCTATAAGGTATAACTACATGTAAATGTATCGCTGAAAGTTTTCATCATTTTTACCACATTTTTTAACCTTTTCATTAATATTCATTAAACAAAAAAATAGCATTTACATATCTGATTATGCAATGAAAAGCCTATATCTAAGCTTTAATTTGGTTTCAAGTTAAGTAGTCTTGGATAAACATGCGTTGAGATATGAATGGGTTTGTAAATCGCATAAGTGTTTGACTTTCACATAGTCCAAACAGGTTTATTTTTTAGGATAACTTGTTTCCGCATTTAGGGGATCCGAATTAACAATTTGGCACCCATGACAAATTGTCCTGGGCGTCAAGGTAGGTCAAAAAAGCTCCCAAACTAAGTATGTTTCTGTGGAAAAATCATATGAAAAGGCTTGTATAACAGTAACTGCTGTTTTTGAAAACATGCTTCCTGATAATATAAGTACACCGCATACGGAAACATGATCAGTTATGCGTATGCACGGACGCATGCGTATTTACAGACAGACATACGGATATACGGACAGATCATTATACGAATAGTATATAATGAACCAAATGCACTATCCCCTTCATATTTTTACAAAACGAGAAAAGCACATTTAACGATGCTCTTTATTTTACTACAGGCTACTACATTTAGTTATGTTACGTCATATTATACGTACATATTCGGTCAGAATCAGTAAACCCTGTATAGATGGTGTTCGCTCCATGGCATTTTAGTATTTCTAAGAGAAATCATCACTCACATGCTTTATATTCCAATCATTAAGCAAATACAGGAAGGCTGCTTTGAAATTCGTTTTCAGGTTTTTAATATTTTCTTTAACTGGCTTTACGTTATGTAACTAACGGATAAGTTACGTTACAGCATGCAAAAAGATTGATTTCATATTATAATGTTCCGAACATTGTTCAGAATAGATACTTAATTGAGCATGCTAGCTGACAATCTTTCTTATCTTTCTCAAACACCTTTGCACCATTAGATAGCTAGGTTTACAACTGTTGGTGGTCAGTTCCTACTGTGATAATATACTGCCTGACCAATTATTCAATTAAGCTGAAGGAGGCTCAGATATGAGCCTGGCTTTGGAGGCTATTCGGTAGAGTGTAAGGGTGAATATAATGTTTTAGGAAGTGATTCGTGAGAATGGTACCGTTACTCCAGCCTCAGAGTCTAGGGCTGTGGTATCGCATCTTCAGTGAATCCTACGGGAATTGTCCATGACAGAAAAAATAACGATTTACGGTCCTATTGTTTACCATATTATTATCATTTCTGAATGACAAACCGTTTTCACATTAAATGTCAAAAAAATATTTTTTTCCCTTTTTCCCAACTCTCATGAACAAATGTAATGAATCCTGCTGTGTGATTATAATTGCACGACCCTTGGGTCTAAACTATATTCACTATGTGAGTATGTCCGTCCGTATGTTAGCACATAACTCTTGAATCACATGGTATATTTTGATCACTTTTGTATACATGTGCAGGTCAATGTTTTGCATGCATGTGTCTCGTTAATGTTAAAATGCAAAGGTAAAGCTACTTGTGTCTTCTAGTTATCTATACCTCTAAACAAAGACACAAAACGGACTCAATTCTGAGTCTCCTTCATCTTAAAGACATAGATTACTGTCCAATTGAGATCATTAAAGGATTAACTGATAAGGGACAGCTTCAGTATCTCATAAAATTAATTGGGCCTCAAGACGGGACTTACCTGTATACAACACAATTTTATTCACTAAGATAAAGATGAATATTTAATCATAAAATACCTAATCCCTTTACGGGACCACTTATATGCCCCAGTAAGGAAGTCATAATCACCTCATTATGATTGTCCCTTTGATCTGCCCATCATGACCCCTGGAGAGAGTCATAATGAGTGGTACCAGTATTATTGCTGGAATATTTACCTCTTTAATTGAATGAGCAGGCAGTATATTATCAAAGCAGGCACTTGCCTACAACAGGTGTAATCCTAGTAAGGTATTTGAGAGAGATAAGAGATCGATTCTGTTAGTCAGCTAACATTCATAATTAAGCGACAGTAATATGCACAGCCCACTTTAAACGTTTGCTAATTAGAATGGAACTCGAGGCATTTAAATTGAACAATGATCTTTGCAATATTGTGGGTTCTAATACAATTTACATTATTGAGACACAGGTATGCATAACGGTGACTAAGCTTTGTCAAGAAGTGTGTGCAAAATTTGTGAGCTTCTTCACCATTTAGCATACCTGTGGATAGACAATATTATAATAAATAAGTATGCAACCTTTGATTAAATCAAAGCACTGAGAGTACTGATGGAAACGATGTCTTGTGATTTTAGTTCTTGTAGGCTAAGCGGAGTGCATTTTTGTAGATGATATTTTAGGAACATTTGAATTTGTATATTGTATATTTCTCTGACCAATGATGAAAGAAAAGTTTGATATGATTTCTATTTTTAGTTTTTAGTTTTAGCATAACAGAATTTGAATGGGCATGCGACAAAATCTTATCATTTCAAACATGGGCTGGTTTGTCTTTAAAACATATTTCACTTTTTAGCTCTGGTGGCCATTTTGCTATGTGGGATCAAACCTTTTGCCCATATTTAGCAGAGGGCATTATACCGATTACATCACTGAAATTATTTTAAGTGTTTGGATCACTGGTTAAGAAGTTAAGATTTCTATTTTAGATTTTCCATTCGGTTCATTGTTGCCCTATTTTAAGGGTAATGTGATGAATTATTGCAAACAGGAAACAATGGTTAAGGAAAGGTGGTTTATAGCCATTTCCTTTGGCTTAGCTCTTGATAACATTTTGTTCAGTGGAGCAACCCGTTAACATTTTGCTAACATAGACTTGCATTATAATTGCCTATACTACAACAAGGGTAATAACTAAAGTGTTAAGGGTCGATTTTGACAATACTTATTGTTTACCAAATATGTATCAGATTTGACCAGTAGTTCTGAGATGTGGACGGACAAAAATGCGACGGACGAACGACGCCAAAACTATATCCCTCCAACGTTGTCAGGGATTAATAGATATCAGCATAGCTACATACCTAAAAAGCTTTTAATATGTTATGTGTTCTGATAATTCTTATCACCTGGTAAATATCTTGTTTGAGTTTACGTTAATTTCTCTGTCAAATGTCTCAAATTTGTTCCAAAATGTTCACTTTTTCATTTTTAGCCCATTTTGATGTCTGTTTTTGGTAACCATAGCAAAGGTAAACGTCAATTTAAAAGTTTTACTTTTAAACTTGGTCTATAGTTCTAATAAAAGTAAGTAAAGGTGCAAAGATCAGGAATCGATACAATCAAGTACCACACCTGACCTAGGATACCAATGGGAAAGTGACAAACTCACAGAAGACACCACAAACGAGAGCCAAGAGGTCAGCCCTTTCCCAGCAGGTGACCACAAAGCACATAAAAACAGACGCGCACAGACATAGCAAACACAAGACAGAATAAAAACATAAAAGATCCACAAAAGAAGTACCGCCTTGGAACGGTCAGTAAAATATTTTACTGGAGGGCTTAAACCGGTTTAACGGCGCCAACCTCACCCTTAATTCAGATGTGGATCAAGACACATAGATATTTGGTTTGCATGAAAGACCCCTAACTTATCAATGCATCATCTCCTAAAACATATAAATCAAGATTTAACAAGGAGATAAAGCAAGGATAAGGACTCAACAGTAAATTAAACTGAATACCGGAGCAAAAGAAATCCAACAGGTAAACCCCGGTGGGCCCGACAAACAGCCAAAGCATCAGGCCCCTACCATCTCATCAATAGATAAGTCTTTAAGTCGGAACCATCATAGAGTCTGAAGTCCGACCCACCGGCGTGCAATTAAAGAGGAAAGCAAAGTTGCCAACCGTGATTGGGTTGACTACCAAGCATGCAGTCTGTTGCAATACATTAATGTTATAGCCAATCTTTTTATAATGAGAAATTATTTTAATGAACAGCGCTGAAAAATTATTAGAGCCAACAATCTTCTTCAATTTATACACCAAGTCACCATAGAAATCAGGTTCCGAAAGTCCTTGGCGCAAGAGAGATTTAAGTCCAACTTGGAATTTAGAAATCAAATCATAGTATCGTCTATAAAATTTAGAAAATGTTTTGCGAAGTTTATGATACCGATAGCCTTGTTTAAGAAGTTAACAATTTATTGCGAGTGTTGAAGTCAGCAACATAGCTAGATGCTCTAGCAAAACGAATGAGTTGAGAGATATAGACTCCATAGGATGTAGAACGAGGAAACCAATAAGAACAAATTGGTGAAAAGCAGTTTTTAGCCAATATGTGGGCCAAAATTGCACCCCCTGATGCATGTAGCTCTTTGGCAATATTAACTGTGTATATCTGGCATTAACTATAGATATAAAAAGAAGATAAACTTAGGTTTCATTAAGAACATTGACAATAAAAAAAGTAAAAAAAGCACTTAAAAATAAAGAAGGAGCAAAATATGAGCCGTGACATGTGATTTCCAAAACATGTGGCATTTTGACAAGTGTAGACTTAAGTGTTGTATCAATGATCAATTATAATCACCAATTATAATCGATGATCAATCAAAAACTCCGTTCGATTGTGTTATTGGTAATAATCGATGATAATTGAAAAACATCACACTTGATCCACTTTTAAGCTCCTATTCTAAATATGCAACTTTGCTACACGGAATGGCAGTTAAATGGAGTATGCTGTCAGGACCAGTTGTGGTATTGGCTACTAGCACAAAGGCTCTGATCAGACTTGGTCCGAACCTTTGCGGGTCACATGAAATCTCATGTCACCTAATTCCTTTAATTTTTCCCCAATCAGCATTTGTAATTTGCATATAGGCACTGGAGTCTTACATATTCTTACAACCACCAGGTTGAGTTTTGTTCATAATGCCACAGAGTATGCTCAAATAGCAAAGGTACAAGCAACAGCAAATTGTAAATTTGCAAGCAATTTGTTGGCAAAATTTTTAAACAATATTATATCTGGTTTCAGCTACTCTTTAGACTTTTTACAGATCAAACATAATATCAAGTTTGTAAAAAAGCGAATAAAGCATTTTGACATGCTTCTGCAAAATATACTGTTTGGTTTTTTGTTTGATTTGATTCTTAACGTCCCATCAACAATCTTTCAGTTATAAAGGGACAGGTCTGCCTGGGTTGAAACCAGTACTAAGCTAGGATAAATGTTTCTTGCACAAGGACACAATGCAGTGACGCCGGTGAGGCTTGAGTCTGGGCTGCTCCGTCTCGAGTCAAGCACTCTACCACTGAGCCACTGCATATACATATCTTTAACAAACATGCACTTTGTTTGTAAAAAAAACTTAACTCATTGTGCTACCAATGCTTATTTTAGGACACAAGGCTGTGACTCTCGGTGGGTGAAATTATTCTTGACTTCAAAACTATATGCAATGACACAATGACAATACATTCGTCACCTCAGACCTACATACAATGACCAGAGACATGCATTCAATCGATACATAAACTCAACTATCGTATGGCAGTACTGGTATTCAGTAGATAACATCATGTTATACATAGTAGATCTTGCACAAAAGGTTATTGCATAGAGTTTAATATCAAGTTTGTGCAAATGTGAATAAAGCATTTTCACACATTTCCTTTACTTGGCATATGCAAAATATACTTATCTATAATGAACATACACTTTGCTGGGAAAAATTCTAATCCATGTTCTACCAATCGTTATCTTAGGACACAATGATGTGACGCTTGATGGGTGAAATTATCTACTTCAGAACTATATGCAAAGACACATTGACTATACATTATTTCAGACCTTCATGTAATGCCTAGAAACATTCATACAATCAATACATAAATTCAACTTTCATATGACATTACTGTTATTCAGTAGATAACATCATGTCATACATAGAAGCTGTTACAGAAGTGATCATTTCATGAGAAATTTTAAAAGTTATTGCTTTACTTCAAAGAGTGTTTAAGAGTGTTAAGAGTCAGAGAGACTCTATGATGGTTCCGACTTGAAGACTTATCTATTGATGAGATGGTAGGGGCCTGATGCTTTGGCTGTTTGTCGGGCCCACCAGGGTTTACCTGTTGGATTTCTTTTGCTCCGGTATTCAGTTTTATTTACTGTTGAGTCCTTATCTTTGCTTTATCTCCTTGGTATATCTTGATTTATATGTTTTAGGAGATGATGCATTGATAAGTTATGGGTCTTTCATGAAAACCAAATATCTATGTGTCTTGATCCACATCTGAATTAAGGGTGAGGTTGGCGCCGTTAAACCGGATTAAGCCCTCCAGTAAAATATTTTACTGACCGTTCCAACGCGGTACTTCTTTTGTGGATCTTTTATGTTTTTGTTCTGTCTTGTGTTTGCTATGTCTTTGTGCGCGTCTGTTTATATGTGCTTTGTGGTCAATTGCTGGGAGAGGGCTGACCTCTTGGCTCTCGTTTGTGGTGTCTTATTGTGAGTTTGTCACTTTCCCATTGGTATCTTGGGTCAGGTGTGGTACTTGATTGTATTGATTCCTGATCTTTTCACCCTTACTTACTTTTATTCCAATTGTGTTTCTTGTCATAAAAGAGTTATTTAACTTCTGGCTATGACATTATTTTTTTACATGATTTGTTTGTTAGATTTGGTTCTTTACGTCCCATCAACAATATTTTAGTTAAACAGGGACGGGTCTTCCTGGGTTGAACCAGTATTAAGCTAGGATAAATGTGTCTTGCTCAAGGACCATGACGCAGTGACGCCGGTGAATCTTGAACCCTTGGTCTCGAATCAAGCACTCTACCACTGAGCCACTACGCTCCCTTTTTTGACATGATATATTCTACTGAATAACAGTAACATCAAATGAAAAAATAATGTTATGACCACAGGTTGCATAATTTCGATACAAAGAAGTAATGTTAGTAAATTTTCTTTGAAATAAACCAGCTTTGGAGGTGTTAATTTCGCAATAGTTCATATGATGAGAGAATCTTCCATTTGTGCCCATTTCAAATCAATTTTTAAAACTAACCTAAGGCTGTCTAAACTGATTGACTAAAGCTTTAAGTATTTAGTCAACATTATTTCAGTCTAGTCAGACTCCTCCCACAGAGGAAAGCAAAGAAAATAGACTTCCTTGCCCGCAGCCCTCAACAAAGTTTGACAAGTAAATTTAATCCTGCCAACTGGCCAACAATAAAGGAGCCATCTCTCAGAAACCATCAGCAAAAAATAAAATGCCCCATTCTACCACCTTGTTATGAAATAATAACTTGTGTAAGACCCTCTATAAAATACACATAGAACAAATCAGAACGAATGGAATAAGAGACCCTATTTCTGCTTGTTAAAGTACCATCAGCACATCAAAGACCAATCATAAGAGCCCCTATCAGGGCTAGGCACCAAGTCATTTTCTATTTCATCGTTGCTGGTAATCTATCTTAATATATTATCCCAAGGAATCCTAGTTAGTTGGATTTTATAATACGGTAAATCTTGTATTAGTTCGTACACTCAAATAGTTCGTTAAATATCATGTATTAGTTCGTACACTTGTCATTTTTTCTGATATGCAATTTTATAAGTTCGTACACAACGTTTTTTCCTTCATTGGTGCTTGTTTTTAATCAGCATGGCTGTCTACGATATGTTACTATTAAAGCTGCATACTCTGTAACTATGAACATTTTTCGAAAAAGTTTCTTTTCTTTTTAAATCATTTGTAAAAGTAGAATTAAGCTATGTTTTCACAATAAAAATGTTCAGTACAGCTGAAAACTGCATGGAAAAGTGAATTATCTTATCAAATAGGTGTATTTTTCTCTTGTTGGTAATTATTTGCGTCCCTCCAATAATTATAGATCGTTGAATTTTAACATAAATGCAGTTGTTTTGATAGTGATAACTTGTTAAGATTTACGAAAATGGTAAAATGTTTACCTGAATTTGAATATTTTTACTGTGTTCTTGAAAAATAAAAACATTATTTTTAAAATTAGAAAATCAAAAGTTACAGACTATGCAGCTTTAACTTTCGCGTGCTTACACCAAAATAGACCTTTTCGTCTGTCAATCTAATGACTTCGGTCGCTAACGTAAATCCAGCATTGACGTCGCATGTTAATAACATTATACAATTATTGACTTATGTTGAGGTGGACATGGAGTGTTATTGAACAGTAAACGGCATGATTGACCGACGCGGAGCGGAGGTCAATATGATTAAGTTTACTGTTCAATAACACTCCATGTCTACCGAAACATAAGTCAACAATTGTTTTATTATATAATAAATGTATGTTATTCATTTCCTGCCATTTTTGACCATAAAAACGTTGACGTTACGGATGGATCATGCGAAATTACTTGACGTTCTGACGTCACTTCCCGTAAGCCGGTCAATATTACCTCGTGCCGTGTACTTTGCAACGTCACGTCCGGCAAACCATGCGATATGTAGTTTTATTGACTCGAGTGGATATGCATCTGGGCCAATCAGAAGAGGTTTATTTATAGATTATATAATAATAAAATTTGTTTTCTGGAAATCGAGCGAATGCTAATTTACACGCCATATGTCGCCGATGCGTCGGAGATATATACAAAAAGTGTCCTTAGAATAATGGACTGTTTTATTTACTTCTGTGTCATAAATCTTTTATAATCGGACACCCAAGCCGCGTGCATTTCTATGCTTGTGCAGCTCAGGCCCGACACGAAATCAACTTGCGCGGTGCCTCATATAAATTGGTACCAGAATATTTCGTAAATAGCCTGCTGGTAATTATGACAAGGCCCAGGAGAGCATTTGCGTTTGCGCAATCTCATCAGGGTCCCGCTGCTCACTAACATAAAGTTTGAAGTGGATAAAGACTCAGCATGCTCAGACCAAATCAATTTCTAGATATCTACGTACGTTTTGTTTTATATAGTTGAATATCAATTTCGGTTTTCTGAGCGTAAATAACTCAATAAATGAAGTGATGGTTCAAACAAATGGAACATTTTAACAAATTGTTGAGCCGATCGTGGCGTGTCTTGCTGTCCTCATGAACTGACTACATACGGAAGGTCCTGATAGTTCATAATTACCGAGATAGTGTACGCACAGACGCACATACCGAGTATAATTTGATTGCATCATGATTCTAGGTCTTGATGAATGGTATTTCCATGAAATAAGCCAGTTCATGAGATTATGGTACCTATCGCATATGCGAGCAGCGAAGGCTCAGACGAGCCTGCACATCTGCGGAAAATCGTCAGCGCCTTAAGGCTTAACTGCGAACATAGAAGGAATGTAGATGAAGGTACGTTCATTAATTTAGGATAATAGCCCCACTAGGTGGCTGTGAATTTGAAAACAGGAAAGACCTTGAGATGAGAATTCGCTTTATTTTAACCACCACACATCTATTGACGTATGCATCCCGACTTTCAATAGATTAGTTTTCATGAACAGTCAGACCGTGTCTTTTCTGGAAGGTCAAGTCTTCCAATATGGATGGATTTCCCTTCCATTTATTTTTTTTCACAGAAAATTGGAAGGTCTTTATACCACCCATCTTAATGAAAACAGTAAAGACCTTGAGATCATCCGCGGTGACATACATATCAGAATTTGCAAAAATCCTTACCACACGTCTGTAGATGTTTTACCCCGACTTTGTTGTATGAGACCAACAAAGTCGCAGATCAGCCTGGGTACCGCACATTCTTATCAGCGCCTTTGTTATGAATACAAACATTAAACATTTTGTTGGCCTGGTCTGGGTCAAACCTGTCTGCTAATAATATCAGCCGCAGACAAAGGTACATAGTCATGAAGATCAAAGCCGCCGCTTTCATGCCACGTGCTGTTTTAAGAGTTGGGTAGCACGTGGAGGCATTGGCGCATAAAAGCGGACTTTGCACATAAAACATAATTGCCCAGCTGCATGCGCGGATCCAGAAAGGGGTGCAACTTTGACAACTTTTTTTTAGTTGATGATGGGAGAGAGGATCCAAACACCACTATATGCGGGTCATCATTGGCCCGCCACGCGAAACACCATTTAAATGGCGTTTCGCTGGCGTGCCGCTGATGGCCCAACATCGAAAGTTGGCTAGGTAGTTTTGTGATTATAAAGGGAACCGGACCAGTATGCTAAGAAATCCTATTTTTCAGGGGTGGGGGTCTGTCCCCCTCTGGATCCGCCCATGAGCTATCTGGCATGAAAACTCATCACTTTCGCTCATTGCGATCGCGTACACGTTAGCAAACATGTCATATAAATTGTTTTGGATCTCGGGAAATTCACTTTACAAATTCAAACTATATCAATGCCCCACAATTTTATCAAATGGCGGCCGACAGCCAGAACTCCTTTTTAAAATTTCCAGTAGGTGCATAAAAGGCCTCGGTACACCGTCACAAAACCGAAAAATCGCAACGGAAATTCACTTTTTTTCTTAACGACGTGAAGAGCATTAGACGCTAGTATATAGGCAAAGATGAGCATGCGCATCCAACACTGTTTACTTTACGGTAGTATCATTCGCGAATCCAGGAATTGTTGTCATGGGGAGGGTAGGGGGGGGGGGGGGGGGGTGGTCCAGGCTCAACTGACAGAAAAAAACTCTGATAACGTTTTCTTAGGCTTTCTCAGCTTTTTACAATTTTACAGAGGGGTCCAATAGTTATTTTAAGGAAAACTATAATGTTTTAAGGTTCCAGAGGCGGTCTATCATTTCCCAGGGGAGGGGGTCCAAATTTTTCCAGGGGTGTGGGTTCCAAATGCTTATTTCTATAGAACCTATAGAATTTGTGATTTTCCAGGTGGTCCGGGCCCCCATACCCCTCTGGATCCGCGCATGTGTATGATAGATCCACTTGCGATATCCAAACTTTCAAGTCTTCAGTAAAGTTAATCCCGAAGGACAGGTTTTTTCATGCAATGGTTCATTTTCCTTCCCTGGAGCGTCTAGTGACACCTCAAAACATGATGAGGTATATGATTCTGCAATATTTTAGTGGAAAACAAATTTGTTGAGACCTCGGACCCTGGTCCAAGTTGAGACACAGTGATTATCGCGACTTTTAGTCAACTTTTCATGGTTTCAGTCTTTCATTATGTATATAAGACTAGGCCTTGATTTCTGGCATCAGTTTGAGAAAAACGGGCTGTCCAATGTTGTCAAATAACGTTCATGCTAGATACATTACCATAACATACCATGCATAAGCTGGGTGCTTAAGATCAATCAACATACTCGCTGGAAGAAATGTGTTCTAACCGGGTAGGCGGCAATCGAAAACGTAATCAGCAATCGACGAACGCGCATCAAAAATCGATAGAAACAGCGTTTCCGATTGCCATTTGTCGTTATCGATTTTTTATCTACGTTCCTCGATTGTATTGGCGTTTTCGATTGCCGCCTGCCCGGTTTGGTGTTTAATGGTAAAAAAATACATTTCAAACGTTAATAATCAGAGCATAGAACAAATCTACATGGATAGATCTATGCTCGAGAAGCTCAAAATGGAAGCATGCAGTGTGCAAGAACACATACAATGATATGGCTAAACAACCGCCAGCTTTTTTGAAAAGCTAATACTTGTGTAGAACTACTCGATGATGATATTATTGCGCGAAACGAAAGTCAAGGTGTATTTTTATTATTATTATTATTATTATTATTCGCTTCTGTAAGTCGACAGTGTCTTTTCATGCAATTGACTTAATTTCAATCGCCACTGCTATCATTCTGTCCGTAAAAACTAAATACCTAGCGCACTATATTTCTAGAACTATTTTAGTTGCGGTCAGGTTCATAAAGGGCGGGAAAACATGAGCACTCCACAAGAAAACGTGTCTTCTTCACGTTTATGACAAAAGGGCAGACTTGCGTTTATTGTCCGTCTCGTCATGTTTAAAAGCAAAGAAAAATATAATGATAAAAAACGATTGCAAGATAGTGTGCTTTTAACTGCAATATCTGGCTGAACCACAGATATTGCAAACGGTTTATCGTCGTACAAGAGCAGGTCTTCTCATGTTAAGGCATTATTTTTCTGACGCTCGTTTGAGGCATCCAATGGGGTTTACTGATTTGCGAATTTGTCCCAAATTTTTACCAATTAGCGTCTTCATAAAACTCATTTTTACCAGTTAGCACATTCAGCATTACAAAATGATTGTTTTTACCACTGATTTTTCTGAAATTAAACTGATTAAAGCGTAATTTTAACAAAAAAAAAAATACTGATTTTTAAGGTAGCCTACCCCGTTGTGACCCTCTCCGTTTGATGTACAAATAAGCTTATAATTCTGTTTCAATCATATTTAAGCTTTCAATTATCAAGTTTTCAAGCTCAACCACGTTTTTCTGACCATTGGGTTTACATTTCAGGCCTGAAAACCGCAACAAAACTAATAAAATAGCAATATTGATTTGTCTAGCAGCAGGACAAGGGTTGTTGCAATAAGGTCATTTGGTTCCCGGTATCTTACACAGGCTGTAACGGTCTAGAGATGCGGACTGGGTAGCAATGTTGAACGGGGGTTCGATGGTATGGGGATTTTGTGTGTAATTTGTATTTATGATACCATTGGAAACGGATGTAAACATCGTTTCCAAAAATATTCCATTAATTTCATTAATTTATCAAGAGTTATGAGGATTTTCCCTAAGATGGAATCTCATATTGAGTATAGTGCAGACCAAATGGTCGCGCAATTTGTTTCTTCGGAACAACTGTGATGAAATCATGTTTATAATAAGTTGCAAGTATAGCCATTTATAAAATGTAAACACTTTAGCCATGCCGTGGCAAAACCAAAATATTGAGCGATCGCCTATTAAACGCTCAGATCAGTCTGGACATCTGACGCTGATCGGAGTGCTCTCTACATTTTGGTTTACTCATTTTTGGTTCAATACATAGAACATGGGTACTCATTTCAGAACCTCAATTCCGTAGTTCCAGCGAGTACATATACTCTATGTTTTAACTCTTTGCATGGTGGGTAATCTTTTATGCTATTTGTTAACAACTTATTTTTTTTTCAAAATCAACTTTTTCAAAACAATAATAATAAAAAAAATCAGGAATACTAACAGAGTGTCAAACAGGATCTATATCAGGACGGACATTCTTTCGGTCCTTATCTGGGTCCAATCTGCTTGCAAAGATCATAAGTCGAAGAAAAAGGCGCCACGGCAGAGTTAAACAAATATCTGGTATAATGTGTCAAATTTACAGGGTGTTTAAGAAAAATCTTCCTACACGGGAAAGCAAACAGTGCACACTTAAATCAGGAGAATTCTTGGGTGAACATTTTTTGCCTAGACCTGCCTGAATATTTTGCATAATTTTTAATGATGTAATTATAAACAGACAAGCATCATGAATAAAATAACGAAAAAGAATGAGATAACACCCATAAAAGATTTAGGATCCATGACTTTATCAACCACAAAGTTTTCCAATCGGCTGACCATCGCCCGATGATCGGACGATCGTCGTCCTATTGTATTTACCTGTCGAGCATCAAACAATAAGTCGGGCGTTGATCGACCGACGATTTACCGACTGTCCGCTTAATAATCAAATGATAATATAACATTTTGGCTTCAGTACCCATCCGCATCTTGTATAAAGTAGGGCAATCGACCGATAAAAGGTGATATGGTGTCTGTCGCTCGGTGATCGATCGACTGAAGATCGGATTACAGACAGTTATAATGCATAGTATTAAAAGTAACATGTATCATTTTATTCTTCCATCCTAAATTCTTAATGTATTGTTAGAAAATATTATTTGTGTCCTACCATGTTTAGTAATTAGCAGTTTATATCATAATGAACATATAAATATGCTAGGAAATCAGCCTGCATCTTGTAACTGGATACGTTCTTACAATGTTAGCAACAGTTAACTGTTGCTTTTAAAGTTTCCTCTAGGTAAATACATTGCTGCGGCTTTCAGAGAGATGGCCCTATCATATTTGGCTTGCTGACAGAATGCAATTTGCTTCACTTGATGCAAATTTAAGTTTGGGTCGCGGCCTTTAAGACAATCCTATTCTTCTTTTCTTTCTCCATCCCTCTTGGAGGAGCCCTGGCATGACTAAAATATTGTTGACTTTGATATTAAACTTTAACTAATATCAAATAATACCACAATTTAAATCCACCAGGCCTACAACATTATCTTTGACACAACAGCTTAGACAACAATAGAACCATGGTATAATTTATATAGTTATATATGTTACCTGAACAAATTTGACAGGATATGGGAAATGTCTATGTTCAGCTGTTAATTGAATTCTATCATATGCTCTATTGCATGAGCTTTAAAACCTATAACTTTGGGAGAATTAGTAAAACTATTCTACTGTTTCCAAATAAATATTATGTTTAGCAAAACTAAATGCACACTGATAATGTTGTTTAAAAAGAACTATTAAGTTCTATTTTAGACAAACAGGTAGCTATATATCTATTTAATGCCAAACAATATGTTTAAAATAAATTAAAACACCCAATGATGTATAATGTAAAACAAACAAGGAAGCATTAAATGGAATATATAAAAGCTAGTAATATACGTTACATATAATAAAACAAGCAACAGAATAATAATTTACACCTTTTTTAAATATCGCCATACTATATTCTTTAGCAATAGAATGTTCTTATTATGGTGTTTAAAATGCCTACAGAATGCCTTCTTTCAATAAAAAGGTACCTATCTTATAACACATTTCATTAAGGCCATCATAGTCAGCAACTTATAACTCTTGCAATTTCTGTGATAGAAGTAAGCTTTTTGCAGTTTTGAATTGCCAGTGCATTGCCTTTTAGAGACACGGTATTTTTTTTTTATCTAAAATACACATTAAAAGTTTATCAAATGAAAGTATTAAAAAATCAATGATTTCAGTATAGGGTTTGATTGACGAACATAACGAGTTTAACATAAATATAAATATACCCCTTTTCTTCATCAAAATTACACAAAGGGGTCAATATCAAAATTCAAATTTCAAAACTCAAAAATCAGTCTGGCGCCCTCAGACGATTTCTGGCAGTATAGACAGAAATTCTCGTGGTTGTTGCATGCCTAAGGTGTTAAAGAAGTTTCCAAGCGGCCATGAAGCGATTACGTCATGTTGACGTCACTATGGCCCTAACTTCAAGTGGCGTCGTTATCCGTGGTCTCCCTGGCAGAGGCTTGTCATTTTAACTGCCAGCCTGTTGCAAACGTGTTTGCAGACGATATTGTCGTATTTTTTTTGACCCTGAAGTTCAAAGGGAGTGGCCTATGCTAATTTTATGTCCGATCTGTTATCCGTAGTTTTCGGAAATATACGGGAACTAATTAGGTTATTTGAAATGGAATGTGTTATAAGAGAACATAAGTAGCGGATTGACAGTATCGTCCACTGTAGTATAGTGGGTTAGACGCAGGACTCGTAACATATAGCAGGTACAATGTAAGTTCGAATCTCACGAGGAGCGTTTTAATATTATTTTTTGCCTGTAAAGAAAGGGTTTGCATGCGCTAAAACTACAGGAAAGCGTGAATGATTTTTTTCGCTCGTGCGAATTGTGTATAATAAATGTAAATGAAAACATGAAACCACTGCAGGTGCTAGGAAATCAAAAATGTCGGACAACCATTCTTGACTCTTACATGTATGCGAAACAGTCTCAAATTACTGGCTACTGCACGTGTTGAGCACGTGTACATATAAATCAAACAATTTCACGCTTTTGTAGAGTTTTCCGTCATATCAGTACATAGAAAGTATTCTTCTGAAAAAAAAACAGAAAAAAAGAACTCCTCGCTAGATTCGAACTTCCCTCTTCTGTCATACGAGTCCTAGACTTAGCGCACTATACCACAGCGATCGATATTGTCATATGATTACCATTATGGTACATTCAATATCAGATAATCTAATTTATGGCGAAAACTATCGATAACAGGTTTGATATAAAATTACCATAGGCCACTCCCTTTGAACTTCAGGGTCAAAAAAATACGACAATACATTGTTTGTTCATTACATCAAAAACTGCATGGCACGTCCTGCTTCAAGAAGTCAAAACGCGGTATTTCTGTGATTTGTTGATAGCCTGGACGGCGCCTTAAGCTTGTTTACACTGAATTGTCTTCGGATTATTGCAGTAGGGACAACACTCTTTCAATATCGAACTATATATGAGAAAATTACCCTGCCGGTTTACTGCAGCACGTGCACATCGTGCATTTTGAAATTTGGTTAATACAATCTAATAGAGGCATTTTTGTCACACAATAAACGGATACATGTAAAGTTACGATACTACAACTCATGTATACAATTTGATAATGATGTATCCAGTATTGTTGATTTTATGGGAAAACATAAATACTGACTATACTTTTTCCTCTGAGTATATTTTGACCGTCTGGTCCAGTTTCACCCCCCCCCCCCCAATGCATTCCGAGTTATACCTGGTCAGACAATTCTGGTCAGAAAAGTTAATATTAATGCGTATTCAATGTATGTACTATAATAGATAGATTCACGAAAGTTGGCAGTGATTTAACGTATAACAAGACAAGTGTATTGATGTAAATAGGAGACAAAGGTATATTTAAAAAGACACATTAATATCATAATAATGATTGTAATTATTAAGAAGCACGAAACGTATTCGATGTATGGCTGAGTGGATAAGGCAGGCAGTTTTAGTACTCAGGGTCCGAGGTTCGAATCCTACCAGCATTTGTTTTTCAGTAGCTGTTTTCCCTTTCGTTTAATATTTGTGCTTTTGTACCTATTTCTGACTAGAAAGTTTTTACAATTGCTAAATACCCAAAACATTTAACATAAAAGATATACATTGAAGGAAGAAACTGACAATTCAATATTAGGGTTACTTTAACTAAGTATGCATCATGTGCTTGTTGCAACGTAGTTGGGTCGCTATTATCAGATTGCCAGACAGGCTTCTTATGAAATGTTTCTTATACTCAGTGTATTTAGATGCAATCTCAACAAAAGGATGTGGCCCGACTAGAGTTCGAACTCAGTTCTCCATTTTAGAAGTCCGCAGTAGTCAAATTACTACTAACTAAATACTATACGATGATGTTTGCAGTTCGAATGCTGAAATATGTGGTTATTGGAATTGGACTACGTTTAAAGAAAATTGTTAAAGCTAAAAGCACAGCACGTGCTTTTATCTTTTTCTATATATCTTTTGTTACTGACTAGCTCCGTTTTGGAACATCATTATGCCAGGGAGTGATAATTTTGAATGTTCAAAAAAATAAAATAAAGCCTTTTACGCAGATACCTTCGTTACAACCATAGCAATAATAAGAAACGCGAAAATCTGGAATATTATTTTATTAGTTGCATTTTTCCGAACGTTAAGCTCAAATCTGGATTTAGAGTATCCCGCAGTGTCAGAAGAAAATTGTTTGAACAATCTACTACCACTGCCCTTACCCCTAATCTCTTGGGAATTTCGGCATTTTTAGGCTTTCTGAAAAGTGGGGGGAACTTAAACGGTGTAACAGCCATGTGACGGCCTATATATCTGCACTTAAATTTCTACAGGTAAGTGTCAAAAGCATCACACATTTTAAAATTGTGATAGCTTTGTACATGCCAGTTTTATTTTTTAAGCACTGCCATTCAGTTGATAGTATCGATTCAATCAGCGTAGACACATATCCTACTGATCCAATACGATAAGTTTCATCCGGGTAAACACTGTTTGCTATGTTTGTAAGGACATTTTCTACTAAAACAGCGTGATTTGGCTATTATGGACAGTTTCATAAAAACAACTTTTACAGTGGTAAACGGCCTAAACAATATAAGCTACCTATGTAGTATTATAGTCAACCATACATTTTCTGTAATTAGTTAATTTGAGCTGTTTCCATACATTCTTTCAATGGTAACACTCAAGTCAGGGATAATCCTGGACCAAAATGACGATGGGCCCTTAATATGGGCCAATGGCCCATATCCTATTAAAATACATGCAGATTACATAATTTTAATGGGCCTTTTGAAATTTCTATGGGCCCTTTGCAAAATTTGATGGGCCCAAGAATCCTTAATATCTATAATAGAGCATAATTGACATGAGCTTTGAATAGCTTATATATGAGACCCCGCCAAGAATAACGTCCATTTAGCAGAAATAATAGTTTTCTAACAAAATGGATTAGGCCTATCCCAGGATTATCCCTGTCAAATGTCAAATAAGAGGAATAAAATGCCCAAATTCTACCATCAGAATTATTAGAGCAAAAATTAGCCGTAATACCAGCTAATATATATTGTCAAAATACTCCCTGAAATGATTCACGATTATTGAATGCTCAATGCGATGTAAATTGAAAACGTACATCTAAAGTCATTTATTGGCGATTCTAATTTATGCAGCAATACTTTATATGTACGATACACTTTATGCTATACTGAACAATAGTGAAAATGCTACACTACAATATTTTATATTTTGTAAGAAAGCATTGGACGAAAAGTATTTACTAAAGCTTAATAATGTTTTCAAGACATCCAGCAAGCGATTCGTCGAAGCTCCACCATTTGGTCTCGTTTGATGTCTGAGTTTATTCCTTTTTTGTGTTTAAAGCTTTATTCACTGAATTTTGCAATTGCGCATGCGCAAAAAGGTTATAAGCTTATCAGAATTCCTCATACTTGTGTTGCATTAATACGCAAGAAAACTGTATTACCACTTGAAACAAGCTCAGAAATCAATTTCGAATTTATCAAATGTGTAAAAAAAATGTAAAATGTCTCCCTTTGACAAAAACAAATAGAGAATATTAAATATTTGGTAATCTTTGATTTATCACGATTTTCGATAACTTTCATCCTTTTGCCAAATCATGTTGACCTATCAGGACATTGTTCCTACCATTTCTCGACCAGTAATGTGCTCAGACGAAGATGCAACAACACATTGATTTTCCTATGGAGATTTCAGTGTTAACATTTGAAGCTTGGCCTAATGAAAAACCCGCTTTCTTAGGTTGCTTTTCTAAGCGATCAACGCATATTGTGGTTGTCACATGTCTAAGACTACAATTTCGTTCAGTCGGATCTGGTTGGCAGTGGATTTCTGAAAGCCTAAACTGTGTGAGATTTCTGTTCAAATTTGTAACCTGAAAAATTGGACCCCTGTCACATTTCAATGACATTTTTCTGTCTTATTTTTTGGTATGCTTTCGTGCGCGTCTGTTTATTGATGCTTTGTGGTCCCTTGCTTGGAAAGGGCTGATCTCTTGTCTCTCGTTTATGATGTCTAATTGTGAAGATGTCACTTTCCAATTGGTGTAATGGTTCAGGTGTGGGCTTGATTGTATCGATTCCTGATCTTTGCCCTCTTTCTTTCTTTCATGTGTTTCCTCGGGACAACATCCGTAAACCTTTTACTTCATGCATAACCCAGTCTTTGAACAGTCAGATATACTTTCATTTGCTTAACTGGATTGCATTATTTTGCATATACATGGCAAACAATTCAGGTGAAGCGTTTTCACTTTTGTTCAGTATATAACCAACACGGGGATTACTGACCTGAACGACATCGAATTATTTAGTCAACCGTTGCATATTATTAATAAACTGGGTCTGTTTATGTCCATTCCATCAACAGTAAAACTCCCCCGTTGAAAAGAACCAAAAATATGCCAAAATTCCATCTAATTACAGAAAAACACAGCAAAAACACCAAGTTGAAAATTTTGTCAAAAAATACTGCACCTTTTTCTATTCGCATATCGAAAAGTTCTAAAGAAAATAACGTGAAAAGATGCACTTAAAGTCGATTTTTCGCGTTTCTTATTAATACGGCAGTACTTTAAAGCTGCATACTCTGTAACTATGAACATTTTTCGAAAATTTTTATTTTCTTTTTAAATCATTTGTAAAAGTAGAATTAGGCTATGTTTTCACAATAAAAATGTTCAGTACAGCTGAAAACTGCATGGAAAAGTGAATTATCTTATCAAATCAGAGTTGGGGTTGATTACATACAAATGTAATCGATTACAATTACAATTACATTGAAAATTCATGATTACTGATTACAATTACAATTACTTTTTTTTAAATGTAATCGATTACAATTACAGATTACATTGCAAAGTAATCATGATTACTTAATGATTACTTTTGAGCAATAAATTAACTGTATTATATTTCAAGACTTAATAGACTGTTATCCTGAAGAAAGGAAAACTTAGCTATGGTTCTCAATTCTACTTACAGAGCTACAAGGTTTACTATATGAAATAAAGAATAAAACAAAAGTATGAAAAAAAATCCCTTATTATTCTAAATATAAGCATGGATACACATTTGATCATCTCATTTATCTTACATGTATTTGCTAGATCAAAATAGCCATATTTGGCCAGGGTGGGTAGTCACGTGGTTTCTGTTAGGATACACTGTACGGAAAAATGGCGGATTTCTTTCCTCACCGATGTTTTTAGCAAAAGTAAGTAGATATTTCTGCGTGTTTTTTCATCCTTACACAGAAAGTTATACACCATTTTCCAGCCCCCATTTTTCCCGATCTAACGATGCCAGGACATCCTCATAAAGCTTCTTACTTTGAGTACAGACTCTGTCACAAAATTTCTAGCGGCGAAGATCGGGCCTGAATTTGGAAATAAGCTGTACGGACAACATTTGTGACAGAGTTAGTACTCAAAGTAAGAAGCTTAAAGATGCTATCCTGGTAGCGTTTGATAGGGAAAAATGTGGGCTGGAAAATGGTGTATAACTTTCTGGGTATAGATGAGAAAACATAGAGAAATCTACCTTCATTCGATCAGATGTCCGTACAGTGTATTCGAACATCCGTACAGTGTATCCAAGCAAAAACCACGTGACTACCCACCCTGTTGGCTGCAGTGATTCATTTACAATTTTAGGCTTATGAGTCCTTGGACTCCCTGTTTCCCATATCAATGACTCCAACTGCAAACTTATGAGTCCAGAACACTATTTTTAATGACAAGTCTGCAATACTATTGCGTCTTGGGACTCGCTGAAATAAAAACTTTGCATCCCAGAGACAAAGTTATGTGCAAAAGATGCAGGATGCGCAGGTAACAAAATCACCGTGGCTGTTTCTTTTAAGTTCAGTAAGGGATACTATAGACCAGTCCATTGTTATTGTTTTCATCCGGGCTTATTGACCACGTGATAACAATTTTGACCACGTGACTTTTTATTGTGGTGGGCAAAAAACCTTCCGCTCAATGCAATGGCCATTGAGCTGAGCCAACATTTACGTGAGAAAATATCATCTTAAACGATATTTTAGCCCTAGGTTTTGATTGGGATATAAAGAATAATTATCGGACGTTGATTTACAATAATTTTCTTTTGAAAAAAAGAATTAATTTTATTAGTTTTTATTTGTTTTTGACGGGCCCCCGCTCCTGTGTTTTTGGTCCGATGTCGACCGCTCCAATCTCCTATATTTTTGTTAAATGACGATAAAAAACGTGAAAAATCACATCATTTGATAGGTCAATGATCAGATCTGATAAAGTGTCTTGCCCCATGACACAACACTATGACTCTGGTGATTCACAAATTAGTATAGTGCGAATCATGTTTACTGTCGTCGCCCTGGGCCCGGTCACCTGTTAAATTAACAGTACAGGGAGCCAACTCACGACAGTAAACAAGAAACGGATTATAATTCTTCAATCCCTAGTTTAACACTCTTCGAACTGAGCCACTGTGCTTCTTAACCCTTAAAGCGCCAAGGGAAAAAAACCTCTGAAAAATGACGTCTGCTGAAGTCGTCTGCCGCAAATAATTGCATAACATTACTGGCTAATTTAAGTATAGAAGCAAACAGGGTGGACCCAGATCAGACTGCTCATATAGGAGCAGTCTGATCTGGGTCCACACTGTTTGTCATAGAGGCTTCTTAATCATTTCAGCAGACGAGAAAAGCAGACGACTTTTGTTGTGATTGGCTCTTTAAGGGTTAAGTCCATTATCTTTGTAAATATGACGTCGTAGATTGGTGGGCTCCCTTTTTAAGCTTGGATGAAACCCAAGAGCAACATATTGGACACTGTGAGAGCGCTCGCCAAATGTTGGGGCGTGCCTTTGCGCTATTTTTAGCTAGCCAGTGGGGAGTCTTTTGACTGAGGCTTATTTTGTATATCTATGCGAGCTGTGAATAATCTAATATGGCCGTTCACACATGCATGCTTGTCTTAGCATTAACTAATTGCCTTTATGAAAATAACTAAACTCGTGTATCATCCCTTCTTTACCCATTGCCGCAGTGGTAGAATGTTCAACTTGAGACCAAGTAGTCCCTTGTTTGATCCCTATTGCTTGTTTGTTTGTTTACTTAATTGTTTGTTCTTTTGTGTATATCATGGGTGTGATATAACGACATGTACCACTTGTGGTTTACAACTTTTGGTAACGCTATGTAATGACGTCCGTAATGGTTTCTCATATAATTATATTACAACATCAAAGCGTAGTTCCAAGCAATTTCTAAACGCGATTTAAACATAACATAACATTTCTTTATTGATCAAGCTCAGATAACATAATTTGTTACACATGAGCGGATATACATAATACAACATGTAGTGGCATCATGGCGGAGAGAGAGAGAGAGAGGCAAATCAGCATATGTCGACTTACTTTCGTTGCTTACATGCATACATTTCTAAACCCCAAGTGTCAGGAAAAATGTATCTGTATAAGACCTCTGTGTAATACTACAGTAAAAACTGATCAATGTCTATACTGTTCCTGCGCAATTTTTTTTAAGTCAATGATTAACAACCCTGGATTTTGACAATTTATTTTACAAGTCAAAAGTGGAGTGATTTATTTTATATAATTTGAATAGTAATTTTTAGAAACCCGACTGTCCAAAACCTTTTCCAATTTCACTCTCTTGAGTCAAGCCGAAAACTGAGATGGAAGAGGGTGCACCCCGGTTTTGAGGTATCTCCAATCCCATCATGCATTTCTCTGTTCGTAGTGGCGTCTCGCAAGGACAGCCATTCCATTGGTCATTGGTAGAAGGTTCGGTCAGTAGAGCCATTTCGATTGGTCGAAATGAGATTCACAAATATCCATGGTCAAATTCAACCCTTGCTACGCCGAATACCCTGAACTAATTTATGTTTTTATCAATTGTCATTCTAATGACGCCTAAATATGGCAAACATTTCCATTCGAAACACAAACAGTGCAGACCTGATCAGACAGCTTCACCAGAAGCCAACTGCTCTGAATCTGTAGTGTATTAAAATACAGCAAGGTTGAATATACAACCTTTTACTTGAACTTTAAAGTCTCTCATTTACAACCTTCCAGCTAGCTGTATAAGTGTTTTTTATGGCAGTCTTCTCATACCATATAAGATTGATGGTATCATACACTGGTACTCATTGTTGCTCATGCATAGGGGTCTATATATGATTTAAACTCATACTCTGTCTCAGAAAACATCTGACTACATAAATGGAAACATAATAGCCAGTACAGGTATTTCGGTGAAACCCCTTGAATCTCAAGCAATGGCAACGCCTTCTCTATTAATTCCTTGGCATGCATACACATGCCAATCAATGTCTGTACGTCGTCAGCTTCCTTCGGAAAGTTTGAAGTGATTTTGTCAACCACAATGTCTGTGAACACCTGCTCCGGCTTACTCATAATCGGACGATGCTCATTCTCTCGAAAGTTAGAGATGTTCAAGGTTATCCATTGTTTCAGCTCTTCTTTCCCTTTACTCAGGTCAATCAGCATGTTAAAGGTGTCCCAGCAATTTATATATCTAGCGTTGAGTTCCATGACCTGAAACAAAGTGGAGGTAATGCGTCTGGTTTAGTAATTTTTCAATTATTTAGTGTCCAACACTACAAACTTCTCCTTTATGATTCTGTTAGATGTCGTCAGTCGCTCTTTGTCCGTCAGTAGAGATGTGGCAACTTCTACCATGTTGTCGTCACCTTCTGTCATGCTTGGTTTCGTCTTAAGACCTTCCCTTATCTTGGGCTTTCTCATGACAAGGCAGGGCATGTTTTTGAGAATTTTGAACTTACATTTCAGTAAGTCAGTGGCCAAAACACTAAGAATAATGATAACAGACATAACAATTATTAAGTAACCCCATAGTGAGAAAAGTTCTGTTGCTATAGGTTCAATCTGCCATTTAATATGCAAGTCTTCAACCAAATTACCCAATGGAAAATCTTCTAAGTTAGCCAATTTAGGTGGAATTTTAACAGTAATAACCTGAAAGGAACAATTCGATTTATGTCATCCCAAACCCTTAAGTCTGAAATATTATAGTCCTTCAACATATTACTTGCAAAGTTTTCGATGTTCTCTGTTGAACGACCCTCAAAATACCCTAACAATGAAAAATGATTTGAGGTAGCCTCACACGACTTATGTAATGTCAGAAAACCAAATGGTGGATCAACTTGCTGTCTTCCACTTACTTTTTTCTTACATGACAAGTGAAATACTGTTGGCTTATCCAAAATAACCAAATAAACATAATTAGACAAATAAAGCGCAGTTGGTAAAGTGGTTTGATGTATCCATACATTGCAAAATTTCTTGACATGAAACTTATGCTGATTGAAGTTACTTAAAAGACAATTAAGCCCAACATTAGCATTTCTTATAGGGCTTTTTATGTTACAGATTTGCAAGCCTGATTGAACACAATCTTTAACTTGAGTTTCTGTTAATAAAATATACTGTGATCTATCTGAGTTGATTGCCAAATAATTAGATTCTAACTTATAATATGCTTAAAGTTTTATCATCCTTATCAACCCTTGTAATGCCTAACAATTAATAACCTTATCCTCAACTGACCCAATTAGCATTAACAAGTCATTAATTCTTTGCCTGTTTTCTTTAACCTCCATTCTTGATACATTGAGTATAGAAATCGACTCTTCTACAACATGCATCCAAGTGTCCTGATTAGCAGCCAATTTGTACACATTCATCTTACGCTTACGTCTGCTCTTTCCGTCCGTCTCTTTCAACAGTCTATAATAGCTAAAGCTTCCCAAAATATCAGCATGGACCCCCTTATCAACCGAGATCTCTCATTCTACGAAACTACACTGCCGTGCATCAATGCACTTATATAGAATAAATCTCAGTCTCTAACACACTTTCTCAACAAGTTATACAAATATATTATAACTCATTAGGACCTAAATGGGCGGTCGTTAACATCAACCTTTACTTTTATACAAAACCCATGTCCACACGAGACCTTACAGTAAGTAGACGTCAACTACCGTCTAACACAAAATATGTCATTATGCTTGTTCTTTAACAACTTACAAGTCTCTCTTCAATATCCCATTGACCTATTCAAGTAGCTTGACCATAATTTTGCCAAAATATCAAAACATTAGCACCGGAAAATATCCGACTACTAAGTCAATAATACACCTGTTGCAACAACGCATTACTTAGTGCTAAAATATATCGCTGCTTTCCACAAAGCTTACCAATTTAAACTTCTATATACACAAAACAAACTACACACTTCTAACACACCATTCATACCCGTTTCAACCTGTGATAAAATAACAAGGACTCCAAGGATTGTCGACGTATTTCGACTTCTCATGTATGAACAAACCCTAATACTAACTCAGAGAATCCAGTAAGAAAGCGTCAACTACCGCTTTACATGAAATATGGCATCATGCTTGCTATATAGCAACTTACAATCTCAATATAACATTGAATTTTCAAAATGGCTGATCATATTTGATCAATACAAAACAGTTGTACCAGATATAATATCTGACCACTTAAGTCAAAACACAAGCTTGCACAAAATCAGCATCACAGATTACAAAGTTAAGGTATACAACACATTCGAATTACTTTAGACAAAAAGTAAACAACAATTCTAGCTCTCACTGAATATCAATTACATACTGCTATTTACAAATTTCTTAAGACGGCCAATAATTATCTTAAAATCTAACTGATCATGATCTACCAAGTTTTATGTCCTAAAACAAACTTGATCAATATTCAAAATCAAAACTGACTGAAGCCTTTCATAGTTTACATGCTTTCTTTTAAAATAAAATTTCCAACTAATTATATCCAAAAAAATCAACCTAATTTTATAATTAAAATCAACCCTATCAATTTTAGTTTCTTATTTATTGGCCCTCGAAACCGGCTTCAGTATATTAAATATTTTATTATTATTAGCCCTAGTGTCTGTCCGTATGTCTGTCCCTGTCATTTGGTCTATATTTGTCACTAAAATCTTTACCCTTTTTTCTCATCACTGGCTGTTACTACCTTATTACTTGAAAATGCTATTCTTTCAATTTCTTTAACCAAATCTTTATCCAAATTTCCCTCAAAGATCATCTTATGTTTACTTCCTTCTGGTTTATCATTATTTCCAACCCGTGTTAAGATGATGCTTATAAACATTTGCGAGTTTTCATCACTAGCTTCTCCTAAGTCTAAACTACCAACCTCCGCTACAATTTGTTTAGTACACTCAATCATTGTTGGATTGTGCTCACTCATGCCTTGTGCAGTCTGCACCAAGCATTGAGAATTGTCATTGATTGCCTTAGCTAATTCTTGAAATTCGGCCATATTGAATTAAATTAATAGAGTACAATATAAGTGTAATTAATTAAAAAAATACTTTTAATTATTAATTATTATTTTTAAATAATATAAACAAAAACAAAAATTGACACCAATCTATTTCTTAACACCTTGTAAATAACAGAAAAGAAAAAAAAAATTGCTAAGGTACTATTTATCAAGTAGCAGATTAAACCTATATGACAATTGATATGACTGTCAAATATCTTAATTTTATTCAATGTATAAGAAAGCCCAGATAAGTAGAGTCAAGACTTACCAATGCAGCTTCCAGCGACGTCTGTATGATTCCAAAGTTCGATTCCGGTCACGGTTACACCAAATCAACAAGTGTAATACTACAGTAAATACTGATCAATGTCTATACTGTTCCTCCACATTGTGTTTTTTTAAGTCAATGATTAACAACCCTGAATTTTGACAATTTATTTTACAAGTCCAAAGTGGAGTGATCTATTTTATATAATTTAAATAGTAATTTTTAGAAACCCGACTGTCCAAAACCTTTTCCAATTTCACTCTCTTGAGTCAAGCCGAAAACTGAGATGGAAGAGGGTGCACCCCGGTTTTGAGGTATCTCCAATCCCATTATGCATTTCTCTGGTCGTAGTGGTGTCTCGCAAGGACAGCCATTCCATTGGTCATTGGTAGAAGGTTCGGTCAGTAGAGCCATTTCGATTGGTCGAAATGAGATTCACAAATATCCATGGTCAAGTTCAACCCTTGCTACGCCGAATACCCTGAACTAATTTATGTTTTTATCAATTGTCATTCTAATGACGCCTAACTATGGCAAACGTTTCCATTCGAAACACAAATAGTGCAGACCTGATCAGACAGCTTCACCAGAAGCCAACTGCTCTGAATCTGTAGTGTATTAAAATATTGTTTGGCATAGCAAGGTTGAATGTACAACCTTTTACTTGAACTTTAAAGTCTCTCATTTACAACCTTCCAGCTAGCTGTATAAGTGTTTTTTATGGCAGTCTTCTCATACCAGTGAGATTGATGGTATCATAAACTGGTACTCATTGTTGCTCATGCATAGCCTGAAATGCCATGGACCACATAACCCTTGTCTCTATGAAGTAGGGGTCTATATATGATTTAAACTCATACTCTGTCTCAGAAAACATCTGACTACATAAATGGAAACATAATAGCCAGTACAGGTATTTCGGTGAAACCCCTTGAATCTCAAGCAATGGCAACGCCTTCTCTATTAATTCCTTGGCATGCATACACATGCCAATCAATGTCTGTATGTCGTCAGCTTCCTTCGGAAAGTTTGAAGTGATTTTGTCAACCACAATGTCTGTGAACACCTGCTCCGGCTTACTCATAATCGGACGATGCTCATTCTCTCGAAAGTTAGAGATGTTCAAGGTTATCCATTGTTTCAGCTCTTCTTTCCCTTTACTCAGGTCAATCAGCATGTTAAAGGTGTCCCAGCAATTTATATATCTAGCGTCGAGTTCCATGACCTGAAACAAAGTAAAGGTAAAGCATCTGGTTTAGTAATTTTTCAATTATTTAGTGTCTAACACTACAAACTTCTTCTTTATGATTCTGTTAGATGTCATGGGTCGCTCTATGTCCATCAGTAGAGATGTGGCAACTTCTACCATGTTGTCGTCACCTTCTGTCATGCTCGGTTTCGTCTTAAGACCTTCCCTTATTTTGGGCTTTCTCATGACAAGGCAGGGCATGTTTTTGAGAATTTTGAACTTACATTTCAGTAAGTCAGTGGCCAAAACACTAAGAATAATGATAACAGACATAACAATTATTAAGTAACCCCATAGTGGGAAATGTTCTGTTGCTATAGGTTCAATCTGCCATTTATTATGCAAGTTTTCAACCAAATTACCCAATGGAAAATCTTCTAAGTTAGCCAATTTAGGTGGAATTTAAATAGTATCATTGCTGAAAGGAACAATTCGATTTATGTCATCCCAAACCCTTAAGTCTGAAATATTATAGTCCTTCAACATATAACTTGCAAAGTTTTCGATGTTCTCTGTTGAACGACCCTCAAAATACCCTAACAATGAAAAATGATTTGAGGTAGCCTCACACGACTTATGTAATGTCAGAAAACCAAATGGTGGATCAACTTGCTGTCTTCCACTTTCTTCTTTCTCACATGACAAGTGAAATACTGTTGGCTTATCCAAAATAACCAAATAAACATAATTAGACAAATAAAGCGCAGTTGGTAAAGTGGTTTGATGTATCCATACATTGCAAAATTTCTTGACATGAACCTTATGCTGATTGAAGTTACTTAAAAGACAATTAAGCCCAACATTAGCATTTCTTATAGGGCTTTAATGTTACAGATTTGCAAGCCTGATTGAACACAATCTTTAACTTGAGTTTCTGTTAATAAAATATACTGTGATCTATCTGAGTTGATTGCCAAATAATTAGATTCTAACTTATAATATGCTTAAAGTTTTATCATCCTTATCAACCCTTGTAATGCCTAACAATTAATAACCTTATCCTCAACTGACCCAATTAGCATTAACAAGTCATTAATTCTTTGCCTGTTTTCCTTAACCTCCATTCTGGATACATTGAGTATAGAAATCGACTCTTCTACAACATGCATCCAAGTGTCCTGATTAGCAGCCAATTTGTACACATTCATCTTACGCTTATGTCTGCTCTTTCCGTCCGTCTCTTTCAACAGTCTATAATAGCTAAAGCTTCCCAAAATATCAGCATGGACCCCCTTATCAACCGAGATCTCTCATTCTACGAAACTACACTGCCGTGCATCAATGCACTTATATAAAATAAATCTCAGTCTCTAACACACTTTCTCAACAAGTTATACAAATATATCATAACTCATTAGGACCTAAATGGGCGGTCGTTAACATCAACCTTTACTTTTATACAAAACCCATGTCCTCACACGAGACCTTACAGTAAGTAGACGTCAACTACCGTCTAACACAAAATATGTCATTATGCTTGTTCTTTAACAACTTACAAGTCTCTCTTCAATATCCCATTGACCTATTCAAGTAGCTTGACCATAATTTTGCCAAAATGCCAAAACATTAGCACCGGAAAATATCCGACTACTAAGTCAATAATACACCTGTTGCAACAACGCATTACTGAGTGCTAAAATATACCGCTGCTTTCCACAAAGCTTACCAATTAAAACTTCTATACACACAAAACAAACTACACACTTCCAACACACCATTCATACTCGTTTCAACCTGTGATAAAATAACAAGGACTCCAAGGGTTGTCGACTAATTTCCACTTCTCATGTATGAACAAACCCTAATCCTTACTCAGAGACTCCAGTAAGAAAGCGTCAACTATCGCTTTACACGAAATATGGCATCATGCTTGCTATATAGCAACTTACAATCTCAATATAACATTGAATTTTCAAAATGGCTGATCATACTTGATCAATACAAAACAGTTGTACCAGATATAATATCTGACCACTTAAGTCAAAACACAAGCTTGCACAAAATCAGCATCACAGATTACAAAGTTAAGGTATACAACTCATTCAAATTACTTTAGACAAAAAGTAAACAACAATTCTAGCTCTCACTGAATATCAATTACATACTGCTATTTACAAATTTCTTAAGACGGCCAATAATTATCTTAAAGTCTAACTGATCATGATCTACCCAGTTTTATGTCCTAAAACAAACTTGATCAATATTCAAAATCAAAACTGACTGAAGCCTTTCATAGTTTACATGCTTTCCTTTAAAATAAAATTTCCAACTAATTATATCCAAAAAAAATCAACCTAATTTTATAATTAAAATCAACCCTATCAATTTTAGTTTCTTATTCATTGGCCCTCGAAACCGGCTTCAGTATATTAAATATTTTTTTATTATTAGCCCTAGTGTCTGTCCGTATGTCTGTCCCTGTCATTTGGTCTATATTTGTCACTAAAATCTTTACCCTTTTTTCTCATCACTGGCTGTTACTACCTTATTACTTGAAAAAGCTATTCTTTCGATTTCTTTAACCAAATCTTTATCCAAATTTCCCTCAAAGATCATCTTATGTTTACTCCCTTCTGGTTTATCATTATTTCCAACCCGTGTTAAGATGATGCTTATAAACATTTGCGAGTTTTCATCACTAGCTTCTCCTAAGTCTAAACTACCAACCTCTGCTACAATTTGTTTAGTACACTCAATCATTGTTGGATTGTGCTCACTCATGCCTTGTGCAGTCTGCACCAAGCATTGAGAATTGTCATTGATTGCCTTAGCTAATTCTTGAAATTCGGCCATATTGAATTAAATTAATAGAGTACAATATAAGTGTAATTAATTAAAAAAATACTTTTAATTATTAATTATTATTTTTAAACAATAAAAACAAAAACAAAAATTGACACCAATCTATTTCTTAACAACTTGTAAATAACAGAAAAGAAAAAAAATTTTGCTAAGGTACTATTTATCAAGTAGCAGATTAAACCTATATGACAATTGATATGACTGTCAAATATCTTAATTTTATTCAATGTATAAGAAAGCCCAGATAAGTAGAGTCAAGACTTACCAATGCAACTTCCAGCGACGTCTGTATGGTTCCAAAGTTCGATCCCGGTCACGGTTAAACCAAATCAACAAGTGTAATACTACAGTAAATACTGATCAATGTCTATACTGGTCTTCCGCATTGTGTTTTTTTTAAGTCAATGATTAACAACCCTGAATTTTGACAATTTATTTTACAAGTCCAAAGTGGAGTGATTTATTTTATATAATTAAAATAGTAATTTTTAGAAACCCGACTGTCCAAAACCTTTCCCAATTTCACTCTCTTGAGTCAAGCCGAAAACTGAGATGGAAGAGGGTGCAACTCGGTTTTGAGGTATCTCCAATCCCATCATGCATTTCTCTGTTCGTAGTGGCGTCTCGCAAAGACAGCCATTCCATTGGTCATTGGTAGAAGGTTCGGTCAGTAGAGCCATTTCGATTGGTCGAAATGAGATTCACAAATATCCATGGTCAAGTTCAACCCTTGCTACGCCGAATACCCTGAACTAATTTATGTTTTTATCAATTGTCATTCTAATGACGCCTAACTATGGCAAACGTTTCCATTCAAAACACAAACAGTGCAGACCTGATCAGACAGCTTCACCAGAAGCCAACTGCTCTGAATCTGTAGTATATTAAAATAATGTTTGGCACAGCAAGGTTGAATATACAACCTTTTACTTGAACTTTAAAGTCTCTCATTTACAACCTTCCAGCTAGCTGTATAAGTGTTTATCGGAAGGCACTAAAATTGAGATGAAAGAAATCGTGATATTTCTAATAGGTTGACCTTTGTTATCTTCAGTTTAATGAGATGTCCAATTGGATATTTCATAACCGCAGAAATTGGGCACATACATGCCATTACATGAATAAAAAGTACCTACACACAAAAGTGTTACATCTGCCCATACGTCTGCCGCATATATATCTGTTAGTATTATTGGCATATATCTGCAAACGATGCGGAGCCAGATCAGACTGCTCCTTAAGGAGCAGCTCAACACGGACCCACAACATTCGACCGAAAATGGCAAGGACAACACAGCAGACGCAAAAGGCAGACGACTTAGTCATGTCCGACGCCCCAAAAGTCGAATCAAATTGAGACCCAATAAACATGAGCTAGAACTGCCGATAGCAGCAAGTTAATCCGGTCTCAATGGATTTGGGAATATTTACATAACAATGCCTGGTGTTGTAAAAGCATGCAGATCTCGTGCAATATGCTACTTAACCTTGGTCTAGTTATACCTTCATTCATCACTTCGTAGTGCGTCAACAAGTTAGGACATGTGCAGTGTTTTTTTTTGAAATTAATTCTCGTAAAGATTGGTAAGTATTGTAAATTTAGTAAATCAACTTTCTTTGAATCATTTTGCACCAGACATTACTTTTACATTAGGACAATTTTCTTGATCTTTCTCCGTATTTTTCCAAAATATTACCAGATTGTCAAATTGTTTGGATCCAGATCAGGCCCGACAGTTTGCAGAGTTTGATCTGGGTCTGAGCTGTTTGTAAATCGGGTTCTGAATAAAATATAATGGTAGTGATTCCCCCAAATTCTCATTGATTCATTTCTGAGATATATCATGTAGCGTGCGCCAGTTATGGGCATGGGGTCCCTGCATATTGTACAAATGATAAAATTCATGCAATTTGGTCATGATAAATCAAGGAACAAAAATGGCCAAGGCAATGTAGTAAGCACATAAATCACGTGGCTTTTTATTGTTGGAGTCACTCACCGGATACTCTCATCAGAGCCACCTCGTTGAGGCCATTCTGATCAATATCAAGTGTAAACTCTGAATAATAGTTTTGAAATGCACACACAGAGACATTGCAGTTTTTGACACCGTCTCTTTATGACAAGGCCTACAAAAATGTCTCCCTGAGACGATTCGATTTCATCATATCCTGTCTAGTTGTATAATACCAACGTTTAAAGTAGTTACGATAAATAAGGGTATGAGTCACCTACCGGGTATGCTCATCACAACTGTTTTGCGAAACGATCCTGGTGAGCATCACAGGCAGTTATCAATGATAATCGATCCGAATTTCTTGGTACATGATACATATAGTTGATTTGTATATATAGGGAAACTAGCTGAACCGTCTCGTTGAGGCAATATTATAAGAATCCAGGACAAAACTCATTTACACGTTTATACGTGAAATGTAGAAAAATAGGATTTCTTGGAAGTAACGGTTAGATATATCAGTTGCCTACCGGACATGCTGATTAGAATCGTCTCATTGAGGCAGTTCTAATCAGCATCACAGGTATTTCTGGTTAAAGTCTTTAACTGTGTCCATGGTAATTTGCACAAGGTGCATAGATTTTTTAATTCATTTTCCTGGTAGTGACGATTATCTGTTTCAGTTACCTACCTGGCATGTTGATCAGAATTGTCTCATTGAGACAGTTCTAGTCAGCATCACAGGTATTTCTGGTTAAAGTCTTTAACTGTTTTCATTATAATTTGCATGGATTTTTATTTTGCTTTAGTTTTCTTGGTAGGGACGGCTATTTATTTCAGTTGCATACCGGGCATGCTGATCAGAATTGTCTCATTGAGACAGTTCTAATCAGCACCACAGGTATTATTGGTTATAGTCATTAGCTGTTTTCATGATAATTTCCATAAAAGTGCATGGATTTTTTTCTTTAGTATTCTTGTTAGTGACGGTTATCTATTTCAGTTGCATACCGGGCATGCTGATCAGAATTGTCTCATTGAGACAGTTCTAATCAGCACCACAGGTATTATTGGTTATAGTCTTTAACTGTTTTCATGATAATTTCCATAAAAGTGCATGGATTTTTTTCTTTAGTATTCTTGTTAGTGACGGTTATCTATTTCAGTTGCATACCCGGCATGCTGATCAGAATTGTCTCATTGAGACAGTTCTAATCAGCACCACAGGTATTATTGGTTAAAGTCTTTAACTGTTTTCATAATAATTTGCATGGATTCTTTTGCTTTAGCTTTCTTGTAAGTGACGGTTATCTATTTCAGTTGCATACCGGATTTGAAACAAATACATAAATTGATGTCACTCACTCCACGGCAACGCTTTATTCCAGCGTGAATGCATGCATATAGGCCTTGAGCTGGCTATAGACCCCCCTCCCCCCAGGGGGAATTTTGTACACTATAATTTTCTAAAACTACATTATATAAGACACAAAATAAAGATGTTAGCCCTCTGAGTGGCAGCGTTAACGTGTAACATCACGTTATATACGTTACCCCCCAAAATAGCATTAAATGTCCCTGATAATGTCTCAACCATGGCATGTTCGTACATATTTGCATGCTGACACAGGTTTATGAACTTATTATAACACAGATACATATTTCTAGTATTAATTTTATGAATATCTTGAGTTATTACCGTTGTATACGTTACTTAGTGTTTCCTGCGTTATTTCCGAGTATCAGTATGGTATTTAATGACCATACCTGTATTAAATCTGTCACAGAATATAGTAATTCTATATGGCTGCTACTTAAATAACTCCAAGATCTTTATTATGGCCGCTTAAACTATTTTTCAGGTCCATGTTACGTATGTTACCCTCAAAATAGCATTAAACATTCAAGTAAATGTCTCTAACAAGCCCTGTTTATACTTATTTGCATGCTTGCACAGGTTTATGTACTTCTTTTAACAAGGTTACCTATTTTTAAGTATTCATTTATTAAATGCATTGAGCTTTAGCTGTTATGTGTGTTACCAAATGATACATAAGTTATTCTGAGTATCCGTATAGCAGTTGTTGGCTATACATGTATAAAGTCTGTCAGAGAATTTAGAACATTTATAAGGCTGAAATAAATTGAAGTTCCTCATTGATTTATGGTGATTTAAACTATTATTATAATGTGATCGATCAACATTCGCTGTTTGCTCTCATAAACAGTAGATACAATGCATTCAAAGCGGAAGTTCTGAAAGACAGTCACTGTGAAACAGCTCATTTCTTGGCAAGGCATATGTATACAATTCAGATGGTGTTGACAATGATTAGGGCTACAAGGAAAACAACTTTGAATTGCATGTCAGCTCTATCTGTGTGCCTTGTTCCCAGTGGCCATTGCACACAATCACAACAACTACGCACAATATGTACCTGTGTAACTGATTACACTCATAAATTTGTCTGATACACATCGCAGATGCAAAGAACTTCTCGAACAAAATGAGTTTAGTGTGTCACAATCATTGGTTCTTTGCTTGAGGAATGCTCTTGACATAACTATAAGGCAAACAATAAACCCCGTGCCAAGACAAAGAGGTATTATAGGCTTCAGCAGCTAGAACTAAGCTTCGTACTGCAGACGGAATTGTGTATTACTCATTACATCAGAGCTCAATTTAATGAAACAACTCTTCAATGCACTGAAATCAAATATTCAATCTGCTCGGATGCAAAGTAGAACGAGTACTAGAGACAGTTTCTGGCTTCACTAATCCTTTTAGTTCTAGTTTTGAAGACAATGAAGTGTACTTTTTGTCTTTCGGTGTTCCTGCTAAGCCTGGCATAGCTAAGGATCTTTTTGAGGCTGATGGCATTGGGCAGGAAAGCTGTTGCAGACTTCATTGACTCACTTTTAGTTGAAAATCTGTATTTCACAACCCAATAAAATGCTACAAGCTAATAAAGTTTTGAGGCTTGCGAGGTCAAGAAGAAATTGTCCAATTTACAAAACGTATTCAGCCAGATTAGAGCTTAAAGGAGCGTCTTTGGTCAGCATGACCTTCTTTCTATTGGATATAATGTTGACATTGAGTTAACACTGCCTTTCCTCTGGGACCTGTACCATGGTTACTGTCAACTCCTGATTGAATGTCAACCAAAACTGATAAGTCCAAACTTCTGCATGGCTTGCACATTGAACCAACATTAGATTGGCCATGTAGTGCTGCACATAACTTTGATGGTAACGCCATACTACAGAGTATAATAGCTATTCCTGTCATCTTCAATGGTCCGATGGAACCAGGATTCAACCAGGCACTTTAGGCAGGGCATTTTTTTTTTCACTGATACATATATACAATGTATAAGCAGCAGTCTAAAAAAGTCTTACAAACATTCTCGCAGAGGATAACCTGGATGTTTTGTTCAACACTGGTCTATGCAACAAAAGGTGCTCCTTCTGAAAGTCAACAACATTGGCCAGAATATGGGGGAAGAAATCTTCAGTCATACACTGTTTAACAGACTGTGACACTACCAATGTGCCAATGTGTCAGTACCACAGAAAGATTGTTGCTATCAAACTGATAGAGAACCCTTCCCCACTAGCTCATCTACATTCTATGCAGGGTAGGAAAACAAACAAAGAATTGCTGTAAAAACTCATCAGTGACACAAAGCCCTAACATGTGCTATTTATGTAAATGTGAATTAGCTGCAGTATGACATGTTTCTGAAAAAAGTACCAAAGTCATACACATATACTGACAATTTCAAATGGCATGAACATGAGCTTACTTCCACCCTGCTTTTCTGCATGTGCTTAAAATATACATACAAGGATTGAACTATCAAGTATTTCCCATGAAAACAAGTGAGGCTGTCCAGATATGGACAAAATGTGTGGAAAATAAATGGGAAGGAAATTGAGTACTTCTGGGTGAAAGAAAACTTTATTGCACCCTAACAAAAGAGCCACAGAATTATATTTCACAGTTTGATATGGGGCTACCATGTTCAAAACTCAACAACACAAACCTTATAAAAGATAGAAACATAATATTTGCAGTTTCCAAAAGGTACATAAACATTCTTAAATACAAAATGAATTAGTAAGCACATTCCCATTTAAAAAAAGTATCAAACTATATTAGTTTCATAATTCATTTATATAGGAATAATGAAAAAAAACATAACATACGTAACACTTTGGGTGCATATTTGTTTTCAAAGGTATTTCTGTGATGCAAAAATAGCTTACTTAGATGATGTAGCCAATTTTGAAATCTTACCTTATGGTTTGCACATTTCAGAAGTCATGTCATTTACTAAAATTATCAAAGATGTTGATGGGTAATATATGTAATTGGCTGTTACAAGGTAATAGTGCCATTACCATAGTGCTTGCATATTGCAAAATCATTGCAAGATGAATTTGATAGAGGATTAATAAGCTGTATTGGAAAATTCTTTAAACCCTTGGATAATATAGGAAGGGTTGCTAGCTTGGCAAGAAACAGGTCTATAATTTCTACCTGATGGGTTTTCTTTGATCTTTAAAGTTATTACTCAAATATTGCACTGTATGTTACAAACTTTCCATGAGTATTATGTTAACTATATTTGATGTCTCTATAAAAGAAAAGAGGGTTTATGGTGGTTTGTGTTTTGAGTTACTTCCTCAGCAATTGAGCCAGAGTAAAAAGAAGTACATAGACCTGTGTCAGCATGCAAATAAGTACAAGCAGTTGTGTTGGAGCTCTTATCTTGAACGTTTAGTGGTATTCGGAGGGTAGCGTATGTAACCTGGGCTGTAAAATAGTGTAAGACACCATAATAAGGAACTTCAATTCATTTGAATAGCAGCCTTATAGATTTGCTATATTCACTAACTGATGTAATACATGTATATTCAGTGACTGCCATACTGATACCTGGAAATAGTATATGAAACACTAAGTAATATTAACAACGGCAAAAACTCAAAACATTTGTCAAATAAATGCTAAAATTGTGTAACTGTGTTATAAGAAGGTCTTAAACCTATGCCAGACTTAAAAAAAGTGTGAATATGTCATGTTGAAGACATTATCAGGAAAATTTAATGTTATTTTGTGGTTAACGTACGTAACATAATGTTACACGCTAACTCTGCCCATCTCAGAGGGCTAACATATTTCATTTTGTGGCTCATATAATGTAGTATTTATAAATCATAGTGTACACAATTCCCCCTTTGGGGAGGGGGTACTATAGCCAGCACAACGCCTAGAGAATTACATTTGACATTTTTGTGTGATATGGGGCTACTATGGTCAACATCTAATAACTCAAAAAGTATATAAGATAGAAACGTAATGCTTGTAGTTTTGAAAAGGTAAATAAAAATTCTTTAATATAATACCAAATTAATCAACATAAACTGGTTTCAATAAAATTTAAGACAAACTATATTAGATTAATTTATCATTTAAAAGGGAGTACAATGAAAAAATGTAACATACATTACATCGGGGATGACTATATTTGTTTACAAATGTCAATATCTGTTGGCCAGTAATAGCTTAGCTAGAATATATAGCCAATTTGGAAATCTTACCTTATCTTTTGCACTTTTCTGAAGTCATAAAAAGAAATTTAATTATCAAATAATTTGTAGGGTAACGTATATAACAGGCTGTTACAGCTAAACGCTGCCATTGTCAGAGGGCTGACATGTTGCAAAATCCTTGCAAGACATTGGGCTTCAAGAAAAATATGGTCTACAAAATTTCCCCTGGGGGGAGGTAAACCATATCCAGCCAGTGGCCTAATAAGATCGCACTCTTTATTTGCTTAGCAACAGCAGCCTATACTTTGCATGATCATGTTTTTGCATATTCTGAGGCAGGATAGTTCATTGAATAAATGTGCCAAATTTGACTCGCAATCAGCTTACTTAAAAGATATGTATCAACTCTCATTCATTTTTGAGCTATCCTCGTATATAAACTTGAATTTGGAAAGGAAACAAAGTATTCTTAAGAGTTCATTTTAGTGCCATGGCGTGCTCTTAAACCATTCCCCCCAGCTCGATATTAATCTACAGGTTCATTTAATACACTCAACGCATGCAATTTCTCTAAGAATTTTTCTTTATACTTAATTTTAAAATACTTCAATCCTTTCCTTTATGTTTATTAATGCTATGCTCCACCTATGAATAATTATATAATTATATAACTAGAAATCGTGTTTATGAAACACTATGCCCCCAAATATTTGCTTGGCGATAAGAATGATCTCACCATCCTTTCCACCACGAAAACTATTTTTCATCCTCTATCAGCTGACCAAATCTGAGGCTATTAGTTTTAATAGTTATGAGATATCTTTATTACAAGTTTTCGATGTCCAAATTAGAAAAGGGAAATAACTCAAAAAATGCAAAGGGCTATAGCTCGAATTTTTTTTTTTTTTTCAAGTTTCACCAGGTGATCTACTCATTATCCTCTATCAGCTGTTCATGTTTGTTCAAAGCTCCTAGCTGTTAGAGTATTTGAGATATCAAGTTTTCTATGTTCAAAGGACGTATAACGGTTTGGCCGTTTTTTGGCCCACGATGGATTTGGCTGAAATTTAAATATATGGTGGTTTGATCTTTGCCCTTTTACGTGAGCATGTTTTTGAATTAACGACGGCTTATGCAGTCACATGAATTAAAGTTTCTCACAAGTGTGTATAAACAGAGGTTTGTTCATGAATGTGGATAATTTTAAAGATGCAACAAGCAGACTGACCTCAATCATAATACCAAACATGCGTGTGTTTATACTCGTCATGTCTATGTCGTAATTTGCGCTAACACTACCACCATTAATTAAAAATTATGCTAAAACTTGGCTAAATACTGTGTTTACGATTACCTTGATGATATGTTGTTTATTTTAGGTGTAATACATATTGATCATTTAGTGTTTTATCGCATTTTCCATTTAATCAATAGCTCAAACAAGCCTATTCCGGTTTATTCATATCAATATAATCAGTACATGTTAAACGCGGCATTACATGCGCAACCTTTTTTTGCTGGATTGGTATGAAACATGAATATAATTAGTAATAAAGTTACAGAAATGATAATATAGCTTTGAACACTTATTTTGATCACATCAACAATTATTAAATAGGTACATGTGAGTGTTGTATATCTGTCTGTTCATCTGTCAGTCCGTCTGTATGTCACACTTTTGTGTCTGTGACGTATCTTCTAAACGCCTGATTCGATTATAAGATTAATTCACAAAACTGTGCACCTTTGTGGATGAACATGCAGAATAAATGAATACTTTAAGGTCATGTCAAAGCAGGCGGTCATAGGTTACATGTACAGAATGCTTATATGCTCCATATTTTACGCATGTCCCAGCTCAGATATCCAACAGTCGTGATAGCGATGTGGTCTATATTATTTACCTATTATCTTACGTGTGACTAAGGGGTCGCAGTTCACAATCCCGAAGAAACATATGTTTTGTGGCATTGAGCAAGACCCTTCATCTTTATTGCGTAATACTTGTTCAACCGAGGAAATGTCATGACTGAAATATGGTTCACTGTAACGTAGAACAATGACGAAGAGCATTAAAACTCTTAGTCATGTTTCAAGCATTTGTGGTGCATACATCTATTTCAAGGGTGACAAAGCAGGGATTTCGGAACAGTTTGAACAACCTACATTGTGTTTTGATAAAGGTGAATGAACATCTAAAATAGAGTATTTCGATCCTTGAATATTAAAAGGTATGTGTTTGTTGGTACCAGTGACTATTTACCATCTGAAGACAAGTGGTTGTTGAATATATACTGCATCAGTTTAGCAAACACTTTACGAGAGCGATATTCATTGAGGAAACAAACAGTTTAGCACAGATATTGTGCACATGTAAGCATGAAAAGCGCATTAATTACACTCAGTATGAATAAAATGCTTGTGGCGTTCGCATTCATGCCATTGGCTGTTTTTATACATGCTTTCTTGCATAAATAACAATGAATTGAAAATAACAAAACTAAATCAAAGAATTACATTGGTTTATTTGCGACAATATCTGCGCCACCTATATACATCATATATGTACATGAGAAGTTACGAACTTCAAAAAATATAGAAAGGTGTTAGCTTTGAGGGTCAGTTACAATACATGTTGAGAGTGTGTATTTGTATGCATTACACCAGCTCCTTTTTGTTCAAATAACCTCACTTTAATTATATTAGGATTAAACTGACTCAGTTCTATCAAAATCTGGGAATCAAATCAAATGATTCCGATATCTGTGCTGTGAAGTAGCTTTTTGCTCTACCTTATGGGCCCCTCGATGAATTTCATCGAAACTTGCACAGATACTTATCTTGGACAGCCAAAACGAATTATAAGATTTTGGTGACCTCGACTTTATTTACAAGGTCACCAGGGACATATATAAAAAAGGCTTGGCTGTACTCTATCTTCCAAACCAATGACCAGATTTTGACCAAACTGACACAGATAATTCATTGGGAAGACCTTAATGAATGACTAGAATTCGGTAGTATTGCCCTTAACTCCAAGATCACCAGCGTCACATAACTCCTTTAAGTGGGTGGGGGACAACTCCATCTAATGTTATATACTTTCCATTCCTAACTACTCTAGTATGTCCATATTAAACAGTGTCTGCCATGTAATTTGAGAATACCCATAATTGATTATTTTTCCTCATGCTCCAAAGAATGATCACATAATTTGCCAGTTTTGACAATCTTAATTCAAAGCAATGGGCCATGCCAAAATAAAAGTGGCGGTGATCTGTCTTTTTAAAAGCAGATTGTACCAAAGAACTGTCTCCAGAAATCTATGTATCAGTTAAAGAAGGGGGTACATCAAACTCTCTCCTTGCACCTTCTCTCTCCGCTGGCCTCTCTCTCTCTCTCTCTCTCTCTCTCTCTCTCTCTCTCTCAAATAAGACTCGCATTTACTGAAATGTTGTTGTATTTGCTTTTCAAACGCAATATATCCAAAGACTGTTTGTAAGAAATAATATTGATACAAGCTTGCTAATATGTACATTGTATTCCATTTTTGGACGGGAATCTTACGTATCTCCAGTGATTTTAGTACTCTCAGTGCTTTGATAAGTATGAATTGAATAGTACATTTCAGGATAAAATTTGCAGAAAAAGTATTTTTACGGTATTTGCCGCATGCGGAACCGACTCAGAGTTACCATTTTATGGTGTAATATTATATGCACAATAAAATGAGAAATAATTTTATCCGGTTCCGCATGCGGACATGTATGTAATTGAGTCACGAAGTACACGAGGGTGTTTGGTTTTACCATAGACTTAGTGTTAAGTGTGGCATGCATTTAACCCCAAAATTTATCATAAAAATACATTTTAACGAAGAAAATAAATTGTGGACATTAAACTAGAGACTCTTAGGTATCATTTGGTAATATTTGGAGGGATTTCTTTACAATCGATTTTTTACTGTATAAGTGGACCATTTGTAATACAAAACCGTTACACGTCCTTTGCAAAGAGCAATAGCTGAAAAAAAATCGTTTTTAATTTTCACCAGGTAATCTACTCATTTCCTCAATCAGCTGACCAATTTGGAGCTCCTAGCTGTAACAGTTTTTGAGATATCTTAATTACAAAATTTCATTATGGCCCTTATTTAAAAGGGTCATAACTCCACAAAGGGAGATAATCCAGACTTAAAGCTGCATAGTCTGTAACTTTTGATCTTTTAATTTTAGAAATAATGTTTCTATTTTTCAAGACCACAGTGAAAAACTAAAATTCAGGTATACATTTTACCATTTTCGTTAATCTTAACAAATTATCAGTATCAAAACAACAGCATTTATGTTATAAATTAACTGTCTATAATTATTGGAGGGACGCAAATAATTATCAACAAGAGAAAAAAAAAACACCTGTTTTTTTAAGATAATTCACTTTAACATGCAGTTTTCAGCTATAGTGAGCAGATTTATTGTGAAAACATAACTTTCTTCTACTTTTACAAATGTTTTAAAAAGAAAATATTTTTTTCCGAAAAATGTTCATAGTTGCAGACTAAGTCTCTTTAATAAAATACTGGTCACTTATATTTTGATGAGGAATCCATCTATGAAACTTCAAAACCCTATCTGAAATTAGAATGAACGGGCGCACGTAGACTGGCTCCAGTCCTTAAAACAATTTTTCATCAAATGTGTCATATAATATACTTGTGGCCAGTCTAACTATGATGGCTCTGTTTTAAAACAGAGCCATCAGGGTTAGACTGGCTACAAGTATAGCCATCATAGTTAAACTGGCCATAAGTATATTATATGACACATTGATGAAAACTGTTTGAAGGACTGGAGCCAGTCTAGGGCGCACGGACAAGCCTAAAGCAATATGCCCCTTCAACTTTTCCAAAGTTGGGGCAGTAATAAATCTTCACGTTTGTACATTGACCAAATAAATTACTTGTAATATCCATTATTTTAGGAACATATTGTAATCATATTTTCATTATCAAACAGAGTAACCCCTTATCAGGCTGTTCAGACAATAGCTGCTGATCTGTGTATGCCCTGGTTGCAAAAGTATTAATGGCGTTTCTCTGTGAGTTACGTACTTGAGCATAAATACTTTGTTGAAAAGAGAACTTTTTTCAATTAAACTTAAACACTACCGCATATCAAAAAACAATACATCATACAGACAAATCACAGTGTCATAACACAAGCTATACACTACTTCTGCGAAATACCATACAGTCTTAAAATTTTGGGAGTGGTCGCTCGTGCTCCTCGTGTGCCTACATTAGCATTTCTAGGGACATTTATCTTAAGTAAAAGTCATCATAGATCATGACTCTATCTTAAAAAGGCATTGAACAATATTTTGTTTCAATTAGAGGGCTCAATCGGTCGATTTTCTTATCACAGGTGATGTGTAATTCTTGCAAGCTCTAGTGATTTGCGGATGAAAAAATAGATTTAGACCATAGAAAACGACATCTAGTCGTGCCCACAGCTTTTCAATATGGAAAACAAGAATAAATAAAACACGCTACCAAGTTGTGTATGTCCGAAACACAATTACACATGTAACATAACACAGACTACCATCAAGGTCATAGAAAAACACAATGATTCGTTCACTATACAGATCGACACAAAGTGTCACACGTACTTTCGCTCCCAACCAGCGAGCATATCCACAAGTGATTTAATTTTAACCTTCTGTCTCTGAAACGATCGAAATACGAAAACAAATGCAAACAACATTACACATCAGACATTTTAGACGCAGGACCACTTTAGATGATGCACAGGAATATAATGGGGATCATTTTAGAGTCTGCTTAGCGTGCCATAATAGATGCCAGCCGGGACCAATTTAGAGGCAATTCGGGGCCAAAATAGATGCCAGGACCATTTTAGATGCAGGACCACTTTAGATGATGCACAAGCGTTCGATGTTGCCGCCTATCCGGTGTGTTAAAGCGCGCCAACATGCTAGCGCGCCAACATGCAAACTGTGTTTGTTTGCTATGATATATTGTAATATGATATAAAAACTAAATTAAGTCCATTTAGTCGGCAACGAAATAAAAAAAAAACACTTTCTAATAGGGCCTACGTACGAACGGGCGCGCGCCCCAGGGGGGGGGAGGGGTACTCTCATTTTTTTCTCATACGTAGGCTAGGGCCCAGCATCTATAATCCCCTGCATCTCGCCTAAAATTCTGCTAGAAAGTAGGAGCACTTATCTTAATATACTGGTCAAAAGTTCTAACCGGCCACGTGTGTTTTTGTCGATTTTCTAAAAAGTTTTAAGCACAATATAGATTCCATTTTCATTTCCGAATAGGCCAGCCAATTAGTAAATTTTACCAGAAAACGGCTTAGCAAAATTCTTAAAATTGTATCCGGGAGGCTTTTCCGAATACACATACCCTCAGTTTTAAAATTGACACGATGTTGCATTGGATGGTGGGGTAATTTTCAACACTTTTGCCAATAACAACGAGTCTCATGCAGATGGAGTGTTCATTTTAGCACGATCGTGTTCAATATGAGTTTGGCTTTTGAAATGAAAATGTTTTGCGCGTGAAAGTGGGTTATTTCAAAAAGTCATGACTTACAAATTGGGCCAAAATGCGAATTTTACAAATGGGGGTACCACTAATTAAATGGGCATCCTGCATGTACTGTTGAACATGTTGTCAATATTTTACTGTCTAGGATACATAACACGTGTGACTATTTCGAGGTGCAAAAAGTGTAGTCATGTCATTTTACATTTTGAAGAAAATTAATGAAATGCAGGTGGCCGGTTAGAACTTTTGGCTAGTATATAATCTGACAGCTCTGAGCATTCATTATTTTTACAAAGTTTATCTGTACTTGTACCACTTTACACATTAGAAAGTCGGCTTTAACTTATTTGATATAGAGAAAAATTAACAGCTCAATAACACCATTACCCTATAAATTTCAGAACATTTGTCGTCTGCATGTGCATCTGATAATGATTTTTCAAACATTATAATCCGTAATCGTCGTAGTCTGATCAGGGTCCAAAGTGTTTTTCTTCCATGAAACAAAAGTTTAATATTTGATTAAGATAAATACATCTATAAGATCTTGTATTAATATATACAGCAGACATAAAAGCAGACAACAAGTTTCAAGACAAGGAATGTTACTGAAACCTTAGGGTATGATTGGTGGTTGTTACTTTTTCATGCCTTTGTTTTCAATTTGCTGACTTCTATGAATTTTTTTTTTTAATCTTTAAGAAACATGATCGGCATGTCAAACTGTTTGTGTCCATTGGGTCATATCAGTGTCAAACTGTCTGGATCTAGATCAGGACCATTGGTCCGTATCAGTGTCAAACTATTTGTATCCAGAAAAGGTCCATATCAGTGTCAAACTGGATCTTGATCAGGACCATTGGTCCGTATTGAGTGTCAAACTGTCCGATCTAGATCAGGACCCTTGGTGCATATAAGTGTCAAACTGTTTGGATCTAGTCTGTATTATTATCAATATGTTCAGATTTAGATAAGGACCATTGTTGGTCCATATCAGTGTCAAAATGTTTGTATCCAGATCAGGACCATTGGTCAGTACCAGTTGCAAACTGTTTGGATCCAGATCAGGTCCATATCAGTGTCAAACTGGATCTTGATCAGAACCATTGGTCCATATCAGTGTCAAACTGTTTGTATCCAGATCAGGACCATTGGTCGGTACCAGAGCCACAACGTTTGTATCTAGATCAGAACCATTGGTAAGTACCAGAGCCAAAATGTTTGTATCTAGATCAGGACCATTGGTCAGTACCAGAGCCAAACTGTTTGTATCCAGATCAGTACCATTGGTCAGTACCAGAGCCAAACTGTTTGTATCCGGACCAGGACCATTGGTCAGTACCAGTGCCAAACTATTGGTCTGTATTCTAACTGTTTGGACCTAGACTAGGACCATTGGTCTGTTGCATTATCAATATGTTCAGATCTAGACCAGGACCATTGTTCCATATCAGTGTTAAGATCAGGGCCATATCAGTGTCAAACCGTATCTTGATCAGGACCATTGTCAGACTGTTTGGATCTAGACCAGGACCATTGGTCCATATCAGTGTCAAACTGTTCAGATCTAGACCAGGACCATTGGTCCATATCAGTGTCAAGCTGTTCAGAACTAGATCAGGACCATTGGTCCGCACCAGTGTAAAACTGTTTGTATCCAGATCAGGTCCATATCAGTGTCAAACTGTTTTGATCTAGATCAGGACCATTGGTCCGTATCAGTGTCAAACTGTTTGGATCCAGATCAGGACCATTGGTCCATACCAGTGTCAAACTGTTTGCTTCCAGATCAGGACCATTGATCTGTATCAGTTTAAACTGTACAGATCTAGATCAGGACCATTGGTCCATATCAGTGTCAAACTGTTTGGGTCAAGACCAGGTCCATATGTCCGTAATCATTATCAAACTGTTCAGTCTAGATCAGGACCATTGGTCCGTATCATTGTGAAACTGTGTGTATCCAGATCAGGTCCATATTATTGTCAAGCTGTTTGTATCCAGATCAGGTCCATATCATTGTCAAATTGCTATGATCTAGATCAGGACCATTGGTCCGAATCAGTGTCAAACTGTTTGTACCAAGATCATTAACATTGCTCCATTCAGGTGTCAAACTGTTTTTATCCAGATCATTAACATTGCTCTATTCAGGTGTCAAACTGTTTGTATCCAGATCTTTACCATAATGTCATTGCTCCATTCAGGTGTCAAACTGTCTGTATCCAGATCTTTACCATAATGTCATTGCTCCATTCAGGTGTCAAACTGTTTGTATCCAGATCAGGACTATTGGTCTGTATCAGTGTCAAACTGTTTGAATCCAGATCAGGGCCATTGGTCCGTTTAAGTGTCAAACTGTTTGCATCCAGATCAAGACCATTGGTCCATACATGTATTAGTCTCAGACTGTTTGGATGCTGATAAGGGCCACTGGTCAGTATCAGTGTCAGACTGTTTGGACCCAGATCAGAACTGTCAATACATATGAATGTCAATCAGAACTGTTGGTGTTTATCGGTGGCAATCTGTTTGGATCCAGATCAGGACCAACTTTCCTGATCTAGGTCTTAATTGTTAGAAGAGGTTATCAGCAGACAATAGCACTCACTGCTAGCAAGCAAAGGGATAGGAGTATGCATGCACGCATGCTAATGGTCATTATAGCTGTTTACATTCCTTATAAATCATTATTATTATTATTAATAATTCTTGCTGCAACCCGCAATTAGTTTTTTTTAATGCAATTCTACTTTATAGCCAATAATTGATGTGGACTCATCTTGTGAATGACTCGGTGTGGATTCTAATACTCTGACTTCAAATGAAGCCAGCTGATCAGGTTCTACACTATTTTAAAAGAGAAAACAATTTTGAGAACAAATTGTGCACTGTGCATTGTTAGGTCAAATGATAAAATAATTCTCTGCAAGCCATGGCATAACACCTTGATTTCAATAATTATTCAACTCTGAAAGGTGCTAGAAAGGGTTGTTCTGCAAGCATGTATTATCAATATTGTGGGGGCAGTATGATAAAAATAATTGGATCTATGTATATATGTTCAGTTTGTTGTTTTAATCATTAGGAGCTGTCAGAATAAATCAACACTATCAGAGCAGTTTACTGTTATAAAGTTTTTATTATTTTCTGAAATCCTGGCGAAATGCAGGGAATTATCTAACGTTCACCTAAAAAAATATCAAGAATTTCAAGCACCCCCAAAGCATATTTGAAATTTTAGCAACCCAAAAAAATATCCTTTACCTTAAGAAAAGACCCTAAAATGCATAGAAATTACCCCGAAGTATAGTCCAATTTTGTCATATCCCCAAAAAATATTCATTTGTCTGAAAACCTAAAAAATTATTGAAATTCAAAATTTTGAACCCCCCAAAAAATGACCCGAGCCTACGTATGTATGAAAATATATCCGAGTACTCCCCTTCTCTGAGGCGCACGCACGCACGCACGCACACACACACACACACACACACACACACACACACACATCGACTTACCCGAGCATCCTTTCCCATGGAATTTTAAAATAAAAGTTTGCGCTTGCGTTTATATATATGTGAGTCATGGGCGTATTCTCGGAAAAATCGATGAAGCGTTTTTTTTTTGAGAATTCTCCGAGAATATATACACGCTTAGGGATGTCTGTTACAACGCAAGGTGGTTCTGGACGACAATTCGTTACGGGCCCATGACGACTGCTTACCTGTGCTGGACGACAGGTAACGGGTTTTAGATGACAGATTTAGGGTTTTGGACGACAGTGGAAAGGGGCAACTCACACAGACGTCGCAGAAAATGATAATATAGTGTGTTTGGCTATTTTAAATCATTTCTGTCATATTAGTGTTTGTAATTTCCGCATTAGAAGTGCGGACACCACAGATATTTGTAGCTAAATTGTAAAATTCTGGTCTGGAATAGAAACTTCAGAAATATGTAATTTGTGATTAATTACTTGCGTTCCCATCATGAAATAAGCATAAATGGTCAGACAATAGATCTCACATGATTTTTCAGTCATTTTTACATGTTTTTCTTAAAAGAAAACTGAAAACCTGAAAATTTCATTTTTTCTAATGTTACAAGTGAGAGACGACTGTGTAACAGGTAATAGACGACGTCAGTTTTTCTGTAACAGGTGTGAGACGACATTTTTCTTTTGAATATACTTAATAAATTTCTATTATTTTTTTTTTGTTTGATTGATTTTACTCTAGGGCCCAGACCTGTAATTGTTTTTCCATAGACCTCCAGCTTTTAAGTAGGCTGTGGTCCTCACAACTCTTCAATCACAATGAGGCTGCCATAGAGTTACAGATTGGACCTAGTTCAATCAATAAACAAGAATGAGATACCCTGGTGACCGCCATGTTTTACCACTTTTTGGACAATTAAGGTGGGCAACCTACATGAGAGGAACATTCTACTGAAATGAATACCAGAATGCAAGGTCCTTTTTTCTAAGCAACACCAGTAAACTTAATCAACAAAAGCAATGAGATGTTGTTTCAAAAAGTACAGCAAAGATATACCCGTCTAATAAATACAATATATTTCCTAGATTTATTATTGACCAATCATGAAACACCTTACAACTTATAAATATTGTGCTGACCTTCCACCCACCTTTTGACCCAACCACTTCCCCTTTTTCAATTACAGGTCTGTGACCTCTAAACGTCTGAGTCTACATTTTTTAAGTTATGTCAGGATGGATCTTCCTAGGTTGAACCTGTACTAAGAAAGGTTTCATGATGTGTCTTGCTCAAGAACACAACGCAGTGATGACTGTGAAGTTGGAACTTGCAACTCCTCAGTCTCGGGTCAGACAAAAAGCCACTGCCCCCTCCAACAGCCATTGTTATTCACTGGGGTAAATTTAAAGTGACGTTCAATTGTACAACGTCAACAATTTGATACAGTGTATTTTAAAGAGGAGTAGCGTAGTTGTTTTGAAATAATATTTGGTAGGGTTTATTACAGAATATACTGTTGGAAATCATGCTTTAAAGAGTTAAAAAACAACAGCCCACCGCTCTGTAAACGTTCGCCTGATAACTGGGTTTGGTATATGCAAAAACAATACAAAAGCAGAGGCGAGTTCAACGACGCAAGCGCTGTTGAGCACTCTTCGTACTGGTGCCCGGTTTTACAGGTAGACGCTACGAATAAAGATAGGTGCTGGAACAGCAATCTCCAGTAGATGATAGATGAACTCGCATCTGGTTAACATAGCTGAGCAAACCTTGATCTTATTCACGCATTATCGTTCCATTATCATTTAGTTGATTATATAACGCTTAGTTCATGTTGAAAGCTTCAATAAATTCCATTGAATCGGTCATTGTCAGATTTTTACATACTAAAGTAAGAAAGATGGCAAAGATCAGGAAAGTTGCTAAATTTAACCTAGCTGTAAAATAGATTAACGTCAACACAGGGTTATCATTTTATCAAAAAGTGATGAATTGACCTTGACCTGCTTTACAGCAAGGTCAAGTTTTGTAACTTAAAAATATAGGAGCCATTGGACTTAGACTACAACGTGGCTCATGCCTGAGGCTCATGGGCAGGATGGCGTATTGCATTTTAAAGTAGATTTTTGTGTACAAATGTGTCTGTTTAAAATCTGGAGCAGTACCAGCATTAAGTTTATTAAAAACGTTTATTTTGCCAAACATATTTTGATTTTTCTTAAATACATACACATTATAATTGTGTGATGGCCGCTTTTTTGATGATGTCATTACTCGAGCCAGACGCGGAACTCAGATGGGTGAACTGGTTAAAATGGTTGCAAATACCCCAAAGTTTAAATTTATATAGGTCACCAAAAATCGTCACGAAATTTTCACTGGATCATTTTTTGTTTGCCCATTCGACATAGACTAACTGTCGTCTCTACCTGCGACGATGTCGACAATAACCTGTAACAAAATATTTGCAGTCGTTACACATCTGTAACATGGAAAAATGACTGCAGTACATTCGTTTCAGTTTTAAAAACGTAGTCGTCCAAAGTAAGCAGCTTTATAAGAATCTTTCTGGGTTTATGTGATGGACAATGCAATGTCTTATCATATCAAGTCATGAAATGTGTAAAGAAAACGAAAGTGAAGGTACTAAATAAGGATATGCGGACATGTGTAGTAGTAAAATACAGATTCAAGAATAATAATGTATCATACACACATTAACTTGATACAGTCGCCAGGCTCTATATGATTAATTAAGTTAATATAAGTGTCATGGACAAATATACAAAGACAAAATTAGATACTTGCGGCTTAATGTGTCTTAAGTCTCCCAAAAACGATGCCCATTCAATAACACAAACCTATATTTAGAAATATTTCGTCCGGGACCCGTAACATACTGTCGTCCAGAACCACCTTGCGTTGTAACAGACATCCCTAAGCGTGATATAGCAGATGAAAAGGATTGAAAGTAATCGTGTCACGAGAAATCAAACTACGACTTGTGATAACTCATATGCCAGGCCGTTTTAGACATTTGTCTAATATTCTCGGAAAAATCGATGAAGCGTGTTTTTTTTAGAATTCTCCGAGAAAATATAGCAGATGAAAAGGATTGAAAGTAATCGTGTCACGAGAAATCAAACAACGACTTGTGATAACTCATATGCCAGGTCGTTTTAGACATTTGTATGCCCCCAAAGGAACTTCGGAAGGCATAGTTATCGCACTGTCCGTCCGTCCGTCAGTCCCGCGTCGTGTCCGGTGCATACAGTTAATTGCCCAGTTACTTCAAGGTGGATCTCAGAGTTTGCTTGTTTGATTTGATTCTTTACGTCCCATCAACAATCTTTCAGTTAAACAGGGAGGGTCTTCCTGGGTCGAACCAGTACTTAGCTAGGAGAAATGTGTCTTGCTCAGGGACCACAACGCAGCGATTCCGGTGAGGCTCGAACCCGTGGCCCCTCGGTCTCGAGTCAAGCACTCTACCACTTAGCCCCTGCGCTTCCCTGTTTGCTCAGAGGAAATAAGATTTAGGCTTTACTGTAACAAAGCGCTATCATTACCCTAAATAATGAAACTAAGTTTGTTTCACTCGGACTCTGCTTCGAGTCATACAATGACTTTGAAGTAGACCGCCAATTGGCCTAGTTTCGGGTCATTTTCCCAGTTTCGAATCACTTCTGCAATTCCTAAAAAAACTTCAACATATTTTTCTATTTGTTAGCGTAATCACGGATGTATATACATCCGTGGCTTAATCACTACTTGTACATCATTTTACCGTATTCAATGCAATAAACGGTAAAAAAGATAAAATAAAAAAGAACGAAAAAGAGAATTCGATACCTAGGCAATAATAGCTCTGGCGAGTCTGCGTACAGGTACGTTTGCTCGCCAGTGCCCAGATTGCAAGAACGTTCGACGTGCCTGCTTTTAGGGGAAAAAATAATATTAAAATCAACAAATTGGTAAATTTATTATTATCATGAACCCATTTAGGCTTAATGGAAATTCCCATTCTTATCAGTTGGACCAGTCCATGTTTGTCTTAAGGGATGCTGGGTGGAAATTTCCGTTTGTATTCAAATAGAGCGTTCAGTAATCAAACGGTGAGGAACCTGATCAGACGCCGCGATCTGCGGCGACTTGTCTGGTTCTCCGCAGTTTGCCTACATCCCATAAAATACGCTAGGAAAGTCCATAGTATAGAAAAAAAACGTGCTCACGATACAACTTTCGACAAACCGAAAATGTTTTCTCTGTTGTTTGTGTTTGTTTTGATTTGTACATGTCTGTGTGATTTTTGTATGCATGTATGTATGTGGCAACGCTATTGTTGAAACTCAATGGTACAGTTGTGCTAAGGCTAAAGGTAACACCAAGTGCACTCCGTGTTCACTACAGATAAACTTCATCTAGACTTCAAAGTTCACTACTAGTGAACGTCATAGTTTTGTGCACTAGGTAGTGGACGAATGTAGGACATTTCGGCCACGGACATTTCGGCCCGGACATTTCGGCTACGGACGTTTCGGCCACGGAAAATGCCAAATCACACATTTATGCATGCACACATCCCAAACCCAAAATTTATTGTTATGGCCGAAACGTCCACCTTCGGCATTTTCTGTGGCCGAAATGTCCGTGGCCGAAATGTCCGGGCCGAAGTGTCCTAGGCCGAAATGTCCGTGGCCGAAATGTCCGAGCACCGTAGTGGACACCATGTGAACTAGACATATCAATAGTCTTATATGCATAAGCAAGGCGTCTCTTGATAGCTAGACATTGATGATTATAAGAGATGAATACCAATTTATTTGTTTGTTTGTTTGTTTTGTTTGATTTGATTCTTTACGTCCCATAAACAATCTTTCAGTTAAACAGGGACGAGTCTTCCTGGGTAGAAGCAGTACTAAGCTAGGATAATACCAATTTATAATAAAATATATAAATTAGGAATATATTTTTCGTCTATTATTTCATTCATTCTTTTTTTTCCCTTATATTTCATTCAACTTTAATAAATGAAATATTCATTCGTTCATCCATTCATAGTTCCTATAAGTAACAGTCTGATCTGGGTCCACACTGTTTGTCTCTACACTTATATTTATCAATGAAGCAAATGCATGCAGCAGACGACTGAAGCAGACAATATTTTCAGATGCATTTTTTAAGGTGCTTTAAGTTAAAAAATGAAAATAAATTACTTTCTCGTGATCTACTTTTCTTTAATAATAAATGTAATTTTTTTAGATGAAATTTGATGATTTTTATTATAAACTAATATTGATTTTTAGATTTAAAGATTCCTATTGTTTCATTTTATTACCTGCGTCGCTTTAGCGAAAGCAGGTCTAGTAGTGGGTCCACTCCGTCCGTCCGTCCGGTCGTCCGTCCGTCCGTCCGTCCGTCTGTCCGTCCGTCCGTCCGTCCGTCCGTCTGTCCGTCCGTCCGTCCGCCTGTCCGTCCGTCCGAAACACTTTAGGGTACCAAGTTTGTGTAATCTCTAACTCCAAAACTTTTCATTCTTTTTTATTCAAACTTTGCCTAATGATTATACACATATTGAAGATGTGCACCTCCTATTTTGTGCACGTTTCATAATTTTTTTCTCATTTTTGAGGGGTGTTGAACTTAGACATTTTTTCCTTCAGCAATGCTTAGGGGGTGCCTAGTTTGTGTAATCTGTAACTCCAAAAGTTTTTATTCTTTTTTATTCAAACTTTGCCTAATGATTGTTTACATATTGAAGATGTGCACCTCCTATTTTGTGCACGTTTCATAATTTTATCTCATTTTTGAGGGGTGTTGAACTTAGACATTTTTTTCATCAGCAATGCTTAGGGGGTGCCTAGTTTGTGTAATCTGTAACTCCAAAAGTTTTTATTCTTTTTTATTTTAACTTTGTCAAATGATTGTTCACACATTGAAGATGTGCACCTCCTATTTTGTGCACTTTTTATGAATTTTTTCTCATTTTTGAGGGGTGTTGAACTTAGACATTTTTTCCATCCGCAATGCTAAGGGGGTGCCTAGCTTGTGTAATCTGTAACTCCAACAGTATTCATTCCATTATATTCAAACTTCACACAATGATTGTTCACACATTGAAGATGTGCACCTCCTATATTGTGCACATTTCATAATTTTTTTCTCATTTTTGAGGGGTGTTGAACATAGACATTTTTCTCCATCTGAAATGCTTAGCGGGTGCCTAGTTTGTGTAATCTGTAACTTCAACAGTATTCATTCCATTATATTCAAACTTTGCATAATGATTTTTCACACATTGAAAATGTGCACCTTCTATATTGTGAGATTGTTTCATTGTTTTTTCTCATTTTTGATGGGTGTTGAACCTAGATATTTTCCCATCTGTCCGTCCATCCGCAACATTTTAGGGGTGACAAGTTTGTATAATCTGTAACTCCAAAAGTTTTCATTCCTTTTAATTCAAACGTTGCCTTATGATTGTTCACATATTGAAGATGTGCACCTCCTATATTGTGCACGTTTCATAAATTTTATCTCATTTTTGATAGACTTTTTTCCATCTGAAATGCTTACTGTAGATTACATTGCGAAATTTGGGTGTAATCTGATTTCATTCCTGTTTATTTGAACTTTGCATATTGACTGTTTACACATTGACGATTTGCTCCCGCGACGCAGGTCCAGAGCAGAGTTTGGTCTTGTTGGTCATTAAACAAAGATTTACCACCTGTTCATTTAACTGATCTGAGTACAAACTGTTTGTAAATTCCAGACGACGAAATAATTTACTGTGAAGTACAATGTAAATATATAACAAATTAACCTTTACCATCTAATCTTAGGCACCGGGCCGCGTAGCGCAGTCGGTAACGTGTCTGGCTACAGATGCGTGTCTGACTGCAGATCCAGGGGTCGCGAGTTCGATCCCGGCCCGGTGCCATACTTTCGTGGAGATTGATCATGAAATAATTTCTACGGTCATTCTCCTCCCTTCCGCTGATTTATTCAAGAAGGGTTGTTGTCAGTTACAAGCGAAAGTATGTGCACAAATTACTGGTTATAATTCGTTTCTTGTTTACTGTCGTGAGTTGGCTCTCGGTACCGTTAGTTTAACAAGTGACCGGGCCCAGGGCGACGACGGTAAACATGATTCGCATTATAACCGCTTGCTCAAGCCTGCCCAGGAAAAAGTGTGGTTATTGTTCATTCACGATATCTTGGCTCAATGATACCGTTAGCGGTGGACTGATCTATTAAAATAAGGGAACATGAGGTTTGATGCATATTAACGGTATAATTATAACAAAACAGTTTATATCACATAAGAATTCAAAATGGCTTCGTGGCTCAGTCGGTAAGGCGCACATACACATTCGTTATATCTTTTTGTAGCGTAATGAAGAGATAGTGGTTCGAAACCCAAAATCAAAGATGACCTTTTTTTAGTATGTATAATTGTTGTCTTGTTTGTGTGTGATATTACAATTCGTACATAGTTTGCACTTGTCAAAGTCGCTAGGCTTCATCCCGCCGAGGCACGAGGACCTCCGACTCAGCTTTGATGCGCGATAGCGTTTTGTTTGATATGCCAGTCAGCTAGCTGGCTCTCTCTCTCTATAATTTGATAATGGCGCAAATAGTACATCATTCATGGCATCTTCTTCGTGTACTTTTAAAATAACATGCGCAGCAACACGGGTCCCCGGTCTGTGATTTGTCTGGCTTGTGGTCAGATCGCATTCCTGTCAGACATTTTCTACAGCCAAGAGAAGTATGCGCAGTGAAAAAATATGAGAGAAAGCATATATGAGCAAGAAAATCAAGAGATAGATCGAGATACGAATGGCAAAACGAAAAAAAATGGATTTCATAGGAATCGAATAGTATAACCTCACACATGCAACCAAATATGATTGATAGTTCTTCACGCTATCGTCTACACCACTCATATTGATTGAAACATGCATCACGTTTTTCGCTTTATACCATATTTATCTTGAACATGAACAAGAAGCTACCCTATAGTGGTGTAATGGTAAAATCCACCTATCGGTTTCTTTGAGCCAAGATATCGTGAATGAACAGTAAGTGAACTGACCGTCCCGCAATGACCATACCTGTTGACATGGGACGTAAAGCAACAAAAACAAACAAACAAACAAAACCATCTTAGGCCCATACATAATATTTTAAAAAGTGTAGATCAAGACCAGTATCTATAACAGTTTTGTCGTCCACTGAATGTGTATCATAGTGCTATATGTTTAGAAGTTGTTTAATAGACAGGTCTATGCAATTAAAGTAGACCCAGATCAGGATGCTCCTGATTGTTTACACTGTTTGCTTTTAGGTGTCGTAAAATTTTTGACGTGGACACGCCTATGTAATTAACAGTGATTTTTACATGATAATAAGTTGCTCAAAACAAAGATTGTGGGTTCTTGCAATAATCAAAACAAGGTTCTAATGAGTACCCATATTCTGCGCAGCCTTATTAACTGGGTAAGTTTTCATGCTTTTTTGTAATCTGCTGATTTTTTTCAAAATCAACTTTTTCCAAAAATTCTTTAAGGAATACAATCAGAGCGACGAATAGTTTGGATCCAGGTCAGGCCTGACGTTTTGGCGGGTCTAATCTGCGCCCCAACTGGTTGCAAAAGTTATCAGCAGACTAAACTAGGAGATAAAGAGTAAATCATTTTTATAACTCTGGGGCGGGGGGTCTACATGGAGATGGTAGCTTAATGATTATAAGTATGAAAACAATTTTTGTAAGTTATCCTAATGAAAAACTTGATTTTTAAACAATTATCTTGGACCATTAGATAAGTAGGATTACATCTGTTGATGACCAGTACCTGCTGTGAGAATATGTTGATTGGCCAATTATGGCTGGGGGCAGTCTCTCTATCAGTTTAATCTCTATAATAGCCACCATGTAGGTATTTTGATTAGGTATTGAAGAAGACACAGAAAGACAGACACCTCACAAACAGTGAAGACCCAGATGAAATGCCACATAAGGTAGCTCTTTATCAGGGTCTGCACTGACGGTTTGCTAAAATAAAAATAAAAATAGGGAAATAAATTCACCATGAGGGTAATTTACAAAAGTTGACCTGTTACCCCTAAAACTCAAAATTGACCGTCCCATACTTATTGTATCAAAATCACGGATCAGCAGGATTGACATGGAGATATCGCAATTACTTTTAGATGTCCGCTCAAAAACAAACAAACTTTCAAAAACGTCTCCTACAGTTCAGGCCAAAATCGACCGCAAACCAGGGACCAAGCGCGGTTACAGTGCTTGACCCACTTTTACACAGGTGTCATACCGTTTTCTGACTGCGGAGAATTTGCAGCTAGTCTTGCCTCGGGGGTCGTTTCTTTTATGGTGGAGGGGAGGGTTGGTTCCGTAAAAGGGTAAAAGAATATATTTTCATTATCTATATCCAACTCAAATCTATTGTATTAACACAACCAAACACTCGTTTATGTGCTCAGAAAATCGCAAACCTTGCAAACTCTACTGTTGGACCGCAAATTATGGTTTAAAACGGTGGAAATTATTTTGAAAGGCAAAAATTGCTTTCAGTCGATCGAACTGAGAAAATCCTAAAATAACATTTCATTTAACATTGATATCTTAAAAGCCAGGTTATTGATAGCAATTTTGCAAAAATAATATAGTTATTGCTCTTAGCATTTACTAGATAATGCCATATAAACATGGTGCCCATGCTAAAAAATGTTGATCTTATCCGCGGACGTTGGTGTACCTGTCCGCGGGGCACACCAAGATTTTGCTAGACTAACCGAGGTGATTACTTACGGAAAATGCTAATACTGAAACGCGGATGATACGGTGTTGAACCCTAGTACTGTCCTCGAAGTTGTAATAGATAAATTGCTTAAAATGCAATAATCTGAATCAACATCATTGGCGTAGCTACCATTACGCAGTTACGCACGTGCGTAATAAAAATAGTAACATTCAAGGCAGGTCACCTAATGTGGTAATAGTGATTTTTCATACTATAAGGAACTGCTCATAAAGGAAAGAATTCGCTTACTCTGGGAGCAAATTATTTCCTTTAAGAGAAGTTCCCATTTTGAAAAGGGTCACAATCGATTTTTTTTTATTTCAGTCTAAATTCAGCAAATATATGATACCTATATGGACATACGTTTTTCAGTATATCATTGCATACTCGCATTTAATGTGCGTAACTTTTCCAGCGTTCTGGCTACGCTAGTGAACATGTTTTATCTAAAATAAGTATGCAATGATATACTGAAAAGCGTAAGTCCATAAAGGTATCATATATTGCTGAATTTAGGCTGAAATTTACTTGAATTAAATAAAAGAATCAAATCAAAATAAAATATTGTATCAGAATCCTGATCTTTCCCCTAAATGTTTGAAAATATGGCCAAACAGTATATTTGTGCTTGTTGTTGCTCCATTATGGAGAAGAAAGTCAAACGTTTAGGTTCGCAACACTATAATTTGATTTCTATCATCAATTTAATACAAATGGAGTTCCAATCATGCATCCCTTATGTTGGTCTTAATATTGTTTTGAGCATAAGAAGGACTTCAGTTAATATTGTGTGACAGTAACATAACTTTCTTATTTCTCAACCAAAGCATATGTTGTGGGTACTCAAAAGAACCGTCGCGATGAAACGGTTCTTTTAAGCAAACATGAGAAGAGAGGACGTACTGGAAATTTAATGACAACGAATACTGAGGATGGGCGGTTACTGTTTCAGAGGAACGTCAAATAACAACGACCATTCTCGTTTCCCTGACTCTTCACTGATCGGGGCAAAGAAAGGCAACCGTAGGGTGAAATTTTTCAAGCGAATAGCAAAGGCTCTGATCAGACTGCGCATATGCGCAGGCTGATCTGTGGCTTTGCTGGTCGCACATACCATATTGAAATAATCAAAGCATAATTCACACAAGAACTTCTGTTATTATAGTAAATGTAAGTAGAATAGAATCGGGATAAGCTCCTGTTAAAAAGACTTAAAAAACATGATAATAAAATAGAATAATAAAATAAATGTGATCCGACTTACTTCTGGGGAGTTAGATAGACACTGCTTTCCTCACGAAAGATAGAGGACCTACCAACAGTTTTCTTTCATCTTTTTCCTGTTTTTGAGCTACTCCCAGATGAGTCGTCATAAAATACATTAGATCTACTGCGTTTGTGTTTCTTTGCAATAAGCAATGTGATCAGGAATAAAGTAATTGCAGCCTTCTGATTTTATTTAAACTGAATCGGAAATTTGATATTGATGAGGCTCTCCCAGGTGTTTGGGGACAGGGAAATGACATTTATTTCACGTGAACGGGGAAAGTTAGGCCAACTTATGATGGAAACAGAAGAACGGGGAACAAGGAACATGATAACGAATTTTCAATGGAGGGGGGGGGGGCGGGGCGGGGGAACACGCCCCTTTATTTCGGGGAACATGGGGACATTTACCCCCCCCACCACTTTGGGAGGGCCTCGCGAATGTATCGTCTGCTAAACACATCAAAACATAACGAATATAGTATTGAGGCCCCCAGGGGGTCTATGCTCCCTCGATCCCTGAAAATAATGCACTGATCTCCCAAAATTCCTCAGCTCACTGAAAGTATTTTTCCTTTGCTCCCCAAATCCTTAAAATTAATTAAGCTTCTCCCTAAATCCCCAAAAATATAAGCCAATTCTCCAAAAAATGCATTTTTCTTTCCATAGTATTAAATTCACATGCCTAAACAATGAAGCTATACACGAACGGATGACTAAATATTCACTTAATATATTTACGTATATACATGTAAAGATAAGGCTTAGCCAAAGAATACAAATATCACATGATATGTAATTAGTTTAATGAAATAAACACTTGTGCTAGGGGGTTCCGGGGACATGTTCCCCCAGGAAAAATGATAAAATGGTGCGATCTGGTGCATTCTGAGTGTTCCAAAGTATGTTATTATCAATCTAAAAATCAACAATTTTTAGGATAATAAGTCAGCAACACCCCAAATTTTGTGCCATATTTTTCTCCAAGATTAATCCAGATGCGCACGTTAGTACAAAAATGAATACAATCACATATTACAAGGCAGGGTCTGGGGGCAAGAGCTTCCGAAAGCCAAAGAAATTTAACAAAATGGATGCCTTTCCTTTCAATGTAATGATGTGAATTCAGATTCGTGCTAGGGGGTCCGGGGGTAACTCCCCGAATTTTTTTAATTAAAATGGTGCAAGCTGGCGCAATCTGAGTGTTCCAAAATACATTATTATCAACCTAAAAATTAACAATTTTAAGGATAATAAATCAGCAAAATTAAAAATTATTCGCTAGACCTTTCACCAATACCAAGGCAGAGTAGCATGTTAGAGCTCGAAAGTAAATACATTTAGATTTTCCAAGGGGGGGGGGGGGGTATGGGGGCTTCCCCTCAGAAGCCGAAGAATTAAAAAAAAAAAGAAATGAAATGAAGGCTTTTCCTAAAAGGTAAGAGTTCATAAATTTATTTTTTACTTTTTTGCAGGGCTCCCAAAATCCCCAAAACTATAAGTTTGCTCCTCAAATCCCTGAAATAATTACCAGTGCAGCCCAGCTCCCTGAAAATGTATAGCCCTTCTCCCCAGCTCCCCAAACCCCTGGGGCCCCAGTATTTATTTCAAGATAAAGGCGTGCAGCAAGGCAGAAGCAAGGATGCCTGGGCTTCAAAATCACATGGGCCTCGATGCAAGAAATCTCAAAGAACAATAAAGGCACTGGTCTTTCGCGCAGTCTGACCAGCGCCTTTGTTATTCGCAATCATTGCTGAAAAGTAAAGTAACAAGGTCAACTATCTTAATTCTTCATTTTTTGGTAATTTCAACATGATAAAATCCTCTGACTACGCCCCTGATTTTGTTTGATTTGATTCTTTACCTCCCAGTCAACAATTTTTCAGATATATCGGGACGGGTCTTCCTGGGTTGTACCAGTACTAAAACAAGGATAAATGTGCCTTGCTCAAGGACACAACACAGTGCGACGCCCCTAACATATAAATGTTGTCTGCAACTGATTTTTTTCTCCGAGATGTCCTCGTTCGTCTACGGAGAACAAAATAATTAGGCAAGCCCCGAATACAATGGGAGCAACAATAAAAATGGACGGACGCCAAAAGATTCGCCGCCGTTGGACATCCGCGGCTCCAGACGTCCCTCCCCCCCCCCGAATTATCACAAAAATGTAGGGTTTCACAGCAATTCTGGACCGGATCCCCTAAAAAATCACATTTATCATCCAATCATTCAATGATGAGCCAGCAGCAACGCCATTTGACGCCATTCAAATGGCGTTTTGCTGGCGGACCGACGGTGGCCCGCTTATAGTTGTATCTGGATCCTACCTCTCGTCATCATTCAAAAACAAGCAAAGGAAAAAAGCTGTTATAGTTGGATCCCCTCTGACAAAAACTGTCTGGATCCGCACATGTAGGACGGACAGTAGCCTATTCCTCTGTTGTCTACAATGCATATAACTTGCAACAAATATGCTCCCAAAATTCTGTTGTTGTTATCAATAACAAGACACGCAGCTCAGGAGGGGGGGGGGGGGGAGGGGGTACTCTAATATGTTCATACACACATAGGCTAAGGCCATTTTTAGGGGTTCAAAAATTTCAATTTCAGTATGTTTTGGGGTTTTCAGAGAAATGAATATTTTTGGGGGTATGAAGATTTTGTGGATATTTTGGGGGTTTATCACATATTTGGACTATATTTAAGGGTTATTTCTATGCATTTTAGGGTCTTTTCATTCGGTCAAGGTACATAATGGGGGATATTTTTGGGGGTTGCTAAAATTTCAAATATTTTCTGGGGTACTTGAAATTCTTGATATTTTTTTGGTGAACCGTAAATGCTGGGCCCGACCATACATATGAAGAAAAAAATGAGAGTTACCCCTCCCTCCCCCCAGCCCTGGGACATGCGACCACTTTTATGTAACAAGTATACGCTTTTACAAAGGAGCTTGGTCTACGCGGTTGTTCAGGCTGGCTGGGTGACTGATTGATTGACTGAGAAGCAAGCAGACAGACAGCTATATTTTGGTGCATACTTCTCTAAAAACAATGGTCAGCTTTCGGCGGAAGGGAGAATGGTACTCTAATATTAATTTACCATAAATAAGTAGGTTCAGTCCACTTTTGGAGTTTCAAAATTTTGAATTTCATTTCTTTTTTTTTTTTTTGGTGGGGAGGGGGAGGGGTCAGAAAAATAAATAATATGTTTTGGGTTATGATGATATTATGAATAGTTTTTTGGACCTTTTGGGGAGTCATTGCTATACATTTTAGGGCTTTTCTTAAGGTCAAGGTACAGTATTGGATAATGTGTTTGGGGTTGCTAAATTTCAAATATTTTTGGGTATGCCTGATATTCCTTATATTTTTTGGGGAAAAGAGTAAATGCTGGGTACAAGCCTACGTATTTAGAAAAAAATGAAAGTATCCCCAATGGGGTCACGCACTCTTACCACCTGAGCTACTAGATAATCTAGCAAAACTGGCCTACAAAACAAGTAAAAAGAACACTGAACAGATACAGCGAACCAGACAGTCATAGGCAAGTGGACAGGCAAGTATGCAGGCAGGCAGACGGCTAGATTACGCTGCTCACAGCCTTCAGAACATTGGACAGGCGCTCCAACCACCTGAGCCACAAGACACATGTAAGCTGGTTTAACGAGCATACAAGTAACAGAACTGATTAACGGGCAGACAAATAAACAGCTAGATTTGGCACTTTGGTCAGGCGATCTTACTACCGTAAATACTAGATTATTTAGCTAAATGAGCATTCAGAGATTTAAAAGGAGCGAAACCCAATGGTTTCATTCTGATTTAACCGTAATTGGTCCAGTGGTTTCAGCACACCATCTAACTATCTTTTGTCATAGATGGTTCTGATATTTTTTTAGTTTTAGTTTTAGGATATCCGCGGAAAAGAAAGCATATTGCAGAACCCCGCGGCTATGAACAACGCTGACAATGGTCACATCCGCGGTAAGATTAGGAGCATGCTCTCACGCCGTGGTTCAGATTCGCATCAAACTCGCAATAGAACCAGTATCGGCTGTCCCTGCTGGTAGAAACCAACAGACTATCAAAATGTAAGTGCCTTTGAGTCCATAATTGGCTCTTGCCGCTTTAATTAATTTGTGAAAAAAGGGTTCTAAAAAGCCCTACCCCGCGGCCAGATAACAAAACCCCGCAGACGCTATAGCATTTTTTCACGCACCTCCGCGGTTAAGACTTGCAACCGTTGAAGGGGTAGGGGCAGAAATCCCGTTCTTATAAACATTTGACGCTTATTTAAGCCGAATCATTAACATACAGGTAAAACAAGTAAATGTCGTTTATCCAAAAACGCAAAAAATATAGAAACCATTTCTGTAAAAAGGTGTAATTGTCAATCAATCCCAAAGTATCCCGATTTCAAGGACTCGTTCATGATGCATTTGCATTTTACTCGCATATTTTACGTGCTGTAATAAATTAGCCATGATGTGTTGTTTGGGTGACTATTCAAGAGAACATATATGCCTTTAATCGACTCTAACAAGTGTTCGTAAATAAGTTTTTACTATTTCAAATGAGAGCCCCTTCCTTCAATTTCAGTATATTTATTCTCCACGAAAAGACTAGTCGAAAAATATCCGCGTCCATGAATTCGGTATGATACCTGTGTTTTAGATCACATAGGAAACGTACAAAATTGGACTGCAGTGAGTGTTCAATTCTTAATTCAGTTATGAAGACCTCTGCGTGTCCGTAAACGAACTTGGAACAGCAGGATTTGCATTACTTACATGAAACCCATACAAATCACGTGCCTGTCATGCCACTCAATTTACAAGCGATTTGAGCGAGTGCGTAAATGTAAATGTTATTCTATGCTAAATTCCTTTTAGTCATAACGCATAGAAATACTTTACAAACTAAGAAAAAAGACAGTAACGTTTCAGTATTTTATCATGAGAGATAGGTGATATAAGTGCATGTAAAACAATCCCAAATTGTTATAAAACATGAAAATACTTTGTCCAGAACATATATCCAAAATGTTTCGACTGCATGCACTTGTCACCTAATACTGAGTGATGCAATCACCTTCCTCAATAGGCTAGCTACTTTCAATATGTCAATCATAATTAGAAGGGGTGGTCTAATACTGCTTTGTTTCAACCTTTGTAAATAAATTTCTATGCTAAATTCCTTTTAGTCATAACGCATAGAAATACTTTACAAACTAAGAAAAAAGACAGTAACGTTTCAGTATTTTATCATGAGGCCCCAAAGAACGGGAAACATTTTAGATTTATGATCTGGACCATGCAAACATGCAGGTGTATATATAAACTTAATCCCGAAAAAACAACCATATTGATTATATGGAGCATCTATATACAATATATATAAAGTCACAGACCCAGACCTAAAGTAACTGACAATCTTCTTTGCAAATCATCCGCCACGTAACCGTCCTTAGACTTTTCAGAAACCCAACGACCATGGCGTTTCCATAATCTATCCAAAGTACCATTGTTTGCACTTATTGTGGCACCAGCAGACCGCAAAGAATGTAAACCATAATCGCGCGCATTCAAACCCAATTCTGTCAATTTATGAAGAAAAATACTTCTCACAGTGGAATAAGACAACGCCTTATTGCGATCAGGTAGCTTCGAAGAACTTTCACACATAATAGCACGAAAAATATATTCCTCTGATATTTGCTGCCAAAAGGTACCTCTCCAGTAGATGAACTGGACAACACAAAGTCCCAGTCCTTGCAATAGCTAAACTGTTACCTAGGCGATATACGTCAGTTTTACTATTTCTGATGGAAATAGAATAATGTGATGGATAAAATATGATATCAGATCTCCTTAATTTAAGTGCTTCATTAATTCTCAAAAAAACAGCAAAAGACAATATGACCAATGAAGTTATACGCAAATCACCTAGTAAACAGTTAGCTCCTGCATATGTATATACAAAAGTCTTAAGAGTTTCAATGGATATAGGCTCCTTTTTTCTAACTGGCTTGGCCACAAGTCGACAGCAACCGTCTAAACAAAGCTTCAACCATGCACTGCTATCGCATGGATTATACTCTACACCTTCTAGCTTATGAAACCAACTAATTGCATAAAATGCCTTTTTTAATGTCGACTTAGATGAGCCAGTTTGCACCAAACTTACAAGGTATAGAGCTCTTGTCTCTGTTGAAGCCGGCATATGCGATTGACTTGTGACCTTGCACCAATTAACGAAGGCTTTAAAAGCACAATCATAAGCTCGTTTTGTTTGATCTTGACGACCAGCCATCATAACTGAGTTAAGTGGGTTCCACAAATTTTCTAGAGTTCTGTTGACTTGAAATTTGTGTCTAACATTTCCCATCAAGGTTGACATCGTGCCACCTACAATGAAAAAACAATTTCACAATGTTAAAGAGACTAAGTCTGCAACTTTGAACATTTTTCGATTTTTTTTATTTTCTTTTTTAATCATTTGTTAAAGTAGAATTAAGTTATGTTTTCACAATAAATCTGTTCACTATAGCTGAAAACTGCACGGAAAAGTGAATTATCTTATAAAACAGGTGTGTTTTTCTCTTGCTGGTAATCATTTGCGTCCCTCCAATAATTATAGACAGGTAATTTTAACATAAATGCCGTTGTTTTGATACTGATAATTTGTTAAGATTTACGAAATTGGTAAAATGTTTACCTGAATTTTAGCTATTTTACTGTGTTCTTCAAAAATAGAAACATTAGTTCTAAAATTAAAAGATCAAAAGTTACAGACTATGCAGCTTTAACAGCCCACCAGCAAACCAATTACACATTCTATTTCCCTTGTCTATATCAAGGATATATAAACACTATCCTTGTAATCAAAACACATGTTGTACTAAACCGTTTAATTTTAGGTTAATCATTCAGCCTGTGACATATTAACTTGTCACTCCTCCGCCAATCTACATGTTCTCAATGTATGTGAGTCAGTTCCACTCATATTACAATAATACAAAATCTGTAAACATTCTATGACATACCATTTCGTTCTGATTTTCTATAAATGCTGCAGCTGCATAACTGCTGCTATCTGAATACACTTTAATTGGATAAATACGGCACTCCTTATTTAATTTACGATGGCCGTTTAACTTTCTCAAACGAGTTCTCCAATAATTTAGCTCCTGAATTAACCCAAAACAGCCAGAAATATGTCCCAGTTTAATCTGTTATTTATCAAAAAATACAAGTGGCGTGTCATTAATTGAGTTATATTACCTAAAGACGGTGCAAGAGAAATTAACAAACCTGTTTAATGCGCAATTTTGCGGGCTGATACTCCATATAAACTATTCAGAATGTTCAATATGGCATTTTCCACCTTAAGAAGTCTAGTTTCTGGAATTTCTAGCACCCCTTTAATGAGATTCCACAACAATCCTAGCCAAACTAAACCTTGACATGGTACCCAAACACTTTTATCATTGTTTATAATAAATCCAGCGAACTGCAAATCAGTTTTAACTTGTTTTGCTTGATCGACACATTTCTCAAATGTATCACAAACCCCAGCACCGTCGTCCAAATAAACTGCTGTCTTAATTCCCTGTTCCCACCAGTGTTTTACTACAGGCCTCAAAAGTTTAGTAAAAATATATGGGCCTGTGCTGAGACCAAACATCAGAACTGTATAGAAAAAATATCGGATCCGCCCTTGAAACTCAAAGGAAAAACCAAAATACTGCTGGTGTCCAACAAACAGGTCCAAATGATGGTACCCGCTTGAAAGGTCCCACACAAACATAAAATCCCCTTTATGTGCATACTCAAACAAGACTCTCCAATCATCTAATTTAAATGTTTGCTTCCAAACAAACTGATTTATGTACCTTAAATCTAAAATCAATCTTTTCTTACCAGTAGCATTCACTGATACTGTAAGTGGATTGATAACTGTGCAAGGAGTAAATGTTTCTAATATACACCCTGTTTTTAAAAGATCTAAAATTGTCTCCTGCACGAATTCTGCATTGTCTAAAGCAGGCTTATTATTTTTGAATGCCTTTGAGGAAGGAGTTTCTATAAAAGATACTTTATATCCATTTTCAATCATATCTAAAACGCTTTCATAAGCGTTTAATGACCTCCAGAAATCAATATTTCGACGTAAACTGCCTTTCACATTTCTGATTGGCCCAGTACTATCATCACTACCCAGTTTTTCAACTGAATCTTTGCAACATGCCTCACTATATGAATTTAAATCGTACTTAACTTCAGTTTCCAGCCTTTCTTGCACTCCCTGTCTGCGTGGTAGGTAACGCTGCTGAGCCCCAGCCGATCGATTGTGGATACTGGAACAACTGCTGTTGGACTGGAAATTCCTGGGGCACTCTGTTGTTAATTTGTGCCTGACAGTCCCTTCGGAAATGACCCCTGAGCCCACATCAGAAACATATGTCGAGTGGTCCTGCGTCCCTGTTGCTTTGTTGGCCACGAAAAAGATGAGGCCTGTCAATATTACTTGGAAGAACCATTGCTGGTCTACGTGGCTGTAACCGACGTTTCTTGCCCTGGCATTCGCCTGTCTGATCTTCTTGTCGTCGTCTGAATCATCTGCATAATCACACGTCTCGTACTCCTCCACTGTACTCCACCTACCTTCTGTTCTGTCAGCTATCTTTATCAGCTTATTCCGACCTTTTATGTCCCTGATTATGTTTTCAATCTCTGATTCTATATCCTCAATTGTTGACGCATCTAAACCGTTTTTCACCTCCGCAAGTTTGTGAATCACAGAACAATTAAAATCGAATTGTTTTTGATTGCCGTTATACTTTAACGAGACCTGTTTTTCATCTTCAATTTTTCTCTTCAGGGAATGCGCAGGCTTGTCAATAAGCTGCTTCCTAAGATCTCTGAATTCAGATGTGATAATGTTCGTAACTAGGCTTACAGTGTCCTCTTGTGTGAGAAGCGATGCGTCCTGTGTAGATGTACTTCCAGATGCTACGTTATCCATTAATAATTATCAATTAAAATATCCCACAAAAATCCAGCAAAATATTAAATATAATGAATGAGAAATATAAGTGCATGTAAAACAATCCCAAATTGTTATAAAACATGAAAATGCTTTGTCCAGAATATATATCCAAAATATTTCGACTGCATGCACTTGTCACCTAATACTGAGTGATGCAATCACTAGCTACTTTCAATATGTCAATCACAATTAGAAGGGGTGGTCTAATACTGCTTTTTTTCAACCTTTGTAAATAAATTCACAAAATATCCCCCCACCCCAGCGATAATTGGATTATCAAAGCCCTTTTTTGATTTGTCGTCTGCTGATTTTTTTCAGATTCAACTTGTTCAAAAAATTATTTCAATAATACGTTTTGTCGGGCCTGATCTGGGTCAAAGCTGCTTGCAAAAGTTATCAGCAGACGACACTTAACGATAAAGAGTGAAAAGATTGAGAGTTTATTGCGAGCACACCAATGTTGTGTAAGAATAACATAGGTGATATTCTACGCGTTATGTGACGGCTGATCAGGGTACATACTTATTGTAATAAATTTAAGAAAATAAACGAAGTTGCTCAATTCTATTATAATATACAGCTTCAGTATAAAATGAGCCATTGCATGAGATTTCCAACAATGTTGCATGTGCGACCAGCAAAGCCTCAAATCAGCCTGCGCGTACACGCAGTCTGTTCAGAGCCTTTGCTAGTCACTTGAGCATTCTATGATTGTTAAGCTACTGACTGAACACCATTTGGAGTTTCTAAGCTTAAAAGGAGGATGCAGAGGCTCGTACACATGTCAAAATGCCACATTGTTGGAAACCTCATGCACTAGGCTCATCAAATATGATTTGCCACTAGTTAGCCGAAATAATGTTTTTACAGACAGTTTAAAGCCATATCAGACATGCATATATAAATTACTAGCAGTTCTTTTGATTTCACAAAATTTGTTTAATTTCTAATATATTCCTGGCCATGAAGGTTGTTTTTATCTTAGCAAAAAATGTAGACCCTAATGAAATGCCTGTCATAGGCTGTTGATGGGGCGTAAAACACAAACACTCACTCACTCCTGATGAAATGTGGCCTTTAATCTGGGTCCCTACTGTTTGCCAAATACATAATCCACAGGAATGTAGGACATTTCGGCCACGGACATTTCGGCCTAGGACGTTTCGGCCCGAACATTTTGGCCACAGACGTTTCGGCCACGGAAAATGCCTAAGGTGGACGTTGCGGCCAAAACCATAAATTGTGGGTTGGGGTGTGTGCATGCATAAATGTGTGATGCATTTTTTAGGAAATAATTGACTGAATAATCTTATATACTATACATAGTATTTATACCAAATTTTTATCAGTTATTAAACTGCATGTATTTACTAGCAGAGATGAAAACAGTGTGGATCCTGATCAGGCAGGGAGCATGAAAGTAGTTAACATTCATCAATTGTTATGTACAGTAGATTCAAAGATACACGAGAAATGTTTTCAACAAAAAATATAAACTAATTCAGGTTATGGGTACTTTATACAGGTATTTCATAATCATTTACTGCTGTATAATATACACCATAATTTACATCTTTCTGTGAAAAATAGCATACTCTTATTATCATGCATCTTTGAATCAACTGTAAGTATTCACATGCATATTTGGTTTGATTATTTTGGTTACACATTTATGCATGCACACATCCCAAAGCCAAAATTTATAGTTATGGCCGAAACGTCCACCTTCGGCATTTTCTGTGGCCGAAACATCCGTGGCCAAAATGTCCATGCCGAAACGTCCTAGGCCGAAATGTCCGTGGCCGAAATGTCCTAGCACCAATCCACAGAGGTAATGTATTGTGCTGACTCTTTGCAAGCTGGGTAATTTTCATTTGACTTTGTTGACTGCTGATATACGACGTAGTTTTAGAATGTTAGTTTTCAAAATTATTTTCATGAATATCATCAGAGTGTCAGTTTAAATCCAGACCAGGCCCGATGTTTTGTTGGACCTGATCTAGGTCTAAACTGTTTGCAAAGGTTAGCAACAGACAACGAACGAAATACATTACTAGCAGGTAAAGGGTTAAAGTCAAGTGACCACACACAGAAATAAAGGTGTGATAATTAACCAGTCAAGCGATTATAATCTTATCTGTTATCTTCAATTGCTTGTATAAACAGTGTCATTAATTTATGACATACTTCTGCAAAAATAGCAAATTAAAATATAAAATAATGCGGTTGAAGGTTCAAAACAGCTTGCACGTATTCTTTCATCAGTGTATTTTTTCAGCGGCAGCTGTCTATAATCAACTTTACTCTAAATTATCCACCAATCAGAAATAATCTTACATCTGCAAGTCTGCTATCTATGCTCTTTGAAACGGACTATCTAAATTATCCACCAATCAGAAACAATCTTACATCTGCAAGTCTCACACCGTACAACCGGCTGCTTAGATGACAGGTTACTAACAATGATGACAGATAGCCAATTTTATGTCCCATGAAGGGTAGGTTATAATTTTCTGTTGGCAAAATTGTTAGAGAAGCCCTCTGGTACTATGTGGTAGGTGAGTACACGTGGTAGTGTTGAAAGATCCTACAAAAACAAGCTGACATTATATCTCTCACAAAAAAGCCATACTTGATCATCATTTCAGGGGTTTCACAAGAACAGTCACAAAAAACGGTTATCTGTTCAGGTTGTGTGTCTCTACGTCAAAGTCTGCTGTCTGTACTTACATAAAATAAAACTACTATCATTCAGCTACAATTCTGCTAAATTTGAAGCCGCAGTTTGATTTTGTAAAGTTATTGGAGCCCATCAAAGACGACAGGTAGAGGAAAATGGCTGCCTTTGTCAACAGATCAATTTTGAAGTGGTTGTCTTTGATGACAGGTCATGAATTTTAGTGGCTAACATTGATGACAGGTCATAATTATAGAAAGTTACTTTAAATCAACATATTTCTTCAGTTTTTGGTCTCAACTGAGGGCATAAATCATATTCCCTTTTGCATTCAGGTCAAAATAATCTTATATGTCAGTTGGCTAACTGATATTGAGCATAGGTAAATAGTCTAGATCCAGACCATACACCTTAGAAACAGGGTCCATACTGTTTCTTAGAGGACATAGATACATAAACTAAGCTCAAAATGTAATTCTAGATCAGATATCAGTTTGATGACAAATGGGCATATCCACTTTTCAGTGAAATCTTGAGCTTTGTCTGTGGGCCCTTTTCTTTGTTTCATCATAGTGTTTTAATTTGATTGGAGTGTTTCATTGCAATAGTTAGAAGGCTTCTCTGCAGCCTGGGCATTTCTTGTGCTTCAACGTTGGCAGAATCTGGGGTGTAGATTTGGTGCCAGTAGAATGCATTTAAGCCCCTCAGTGGCTTGGGCTGCTGTCTGTTCTAGGGCGGTGGTTCTGTTGTTGTTGACTTGTTGTTTATTGTAACTCCCATTGTGGGAGTCTGTAATTGTTCTATTTTTAGTTGTACGTTACTTTATGTCCATTCTAGTTTTGCAATCATCTGGGTGGGGAAGAGAGAGATGGTTGCTTTGCTTAGTTTGTCTTCCTGGTGTCTCGTATTTGTTGTGTTGCTATTCCTCGCGATGCCATGGGTATGTTTGCAGTTTGTGATTGTAGTATTTCCTGATCATACTCACTATATATTATTGTAATATCAGTTTATTGCACGTTGTGGTTTTAAGGACAGGGTTTGGTTTGAGTTGTGCCATTTCCTGGTTACTGCTCATGTTATTTTTGTTCAAAGTAGTACCAGTACCTGGTGACAAAATTTCTCTTCCACTGTATGAATCAACAGTCAACAGTTGTGAAATACTGTTACAGGTTGAATGGCACCCTGATCTTTCCCCAAAGCAAAATATTTTCAGCCTTTATTAAGGTATGCACGTTGGCATCATGTGCTAAACAGGCATGGTGTCTGCTTGCATCTTGCCTGGTATCTATTGTGTTATGCCTTGGTGATCAAAGTATTTGTTTTACAGATTTTTACGATAGGGATCCATCAACAGGGGTCAATCTAAGGAGTCCTCAAGCTCTAAATATTCCAAGTTGTGATCCACTGCCAAAATCTGTTTAACAAATACTTTGGTTACCAAAGCACAACACAATAGATAACAGTCAAAACGCCAGTAGACACCATGCCTGTTTAGCTTTAAACAGCACATGGTGTCAATTTATACCATACAAATGTGTTCTTAAAAGGGTATCCTTTGGAAGCAAAGACTGCACCAAAGAACTGAAACTAGAGTGTGCATATTTCTTGGGCCAGACTAGCTAGTTTCTGCCAATTAGGCTTCATCAGTGACCCTCTAATAGTTTCAAAGTTCCAAAATGAAACCCATGATCCCAAAGGACAAGAAAATAAAATCTACACTATAGTGAAGGGCAGGGAGACCGCCACCACACAGTCCCAGTCACCAGCTGTAGTGAAGTCAAATATGATCTTAAAAGGGTATCCTTTGGAAGTAAAGACTGCACCAAAGAACTGAAATAAAGTCTGAATATATTTTGCTGTGTGGAGAGATCACGATATTATCTGTTGCCATTCAGCCTGTAACAGTGATGCACAACTTTCAGTTGGTATGTATAGGGGAGGTGTAATATTGTCCCCAGGTACTGGTACTGCAAGAAAAAAAATAACATGAGCAATGACCAGGAAGTGCCACAACACAAACCAAACCCTGTCCTTAAAGCAGAAATTATGAAATAACTGATATTACAACTCAAGATTTTACTGAAAAGTAGATACGCCTATTTGTCATGTATATGATATCTGATCTAGACGTACATTTTGAGTTATTTTTTGTATCTATATCCTCTAAGAAACAGTATTTTTTGGTTTTTTTTGTTGCTGTACGTCCCAAGTCAACAGCTAAGGTCATGGCAGGATGGTCAGTTCACCTAACCACAATTTTTCCTGGGCAAAATTGAACAAGAAGTTTACCAGTACTTCATGCAAATACTTTTGTTTGTAACTGACAACAACCCTTCTTGAATGATTCAGCAGAAGGAAGGAGAATGACCATAGAAATTATTTCATGATCAACCTCTATGAAAGTATGGGACCGGGCCGGAATCCAACTCGTGACCCCTTGATCTGCAGGCAGACTCGCATTTGTTGCCAGACACGTTACCAACTGTGCTACGTGGCCTGGTAAAGAAACAGTATGGACCCTGTTTCTACAGTGCTGGTCTGGATCTAGACTGTTTGCCTATACTTGATATCAGTTAACCAACTGGCAGATAAGATTATTTTGACCTGAATACAATATGGAAGATGATTTATGCTCTCAGTTGAGACCAAAAGCTGAGAAAATATGTTGATTTAAAGTAACTTTCTATAATTATGACCTGTCATCAATGTTAGCCACTAAAATTCATGACCTGTCATCAAAGACAGCCACTTCAAAATTGACCTGTTGACAAAGGCAACCATTTTTCCTCTACCTGTCATCTTTGATGGGCTCCAATAACTTTAAAAAATCAAACTGAGGCTTCAAATTTGGCAGAAATGAAGCTGAATGATAGTACTTTTATTGTATGTAAGTTCAGACAGCAGACTTTGGCGGAGAGACCCACAACTAGAACAGATAACCGTTTTTGTGACTTTTCTTGTGAAACCTCTGAAATGATGATCAAGTGTGGCTTTATTTGTGAGAGATATAACGTCATGTTGTTTCTGTAGGATCTCTCAACACTAACAAGTGTACTCACCCACCACAGAGTACAAGAGGGCTTCTCTAACACTTTTGCTAACCGAAAATTAAAACCTACCCTTCATGGGACATAAAATCCCGTATCTGTCTTCACTGTTAGTAACCTTGCATCTAAGCAGCCGGTTGTATGGTGTGAGTATGCTATCTATATTCATTGAAACGGACTATAATTTAAAGAAAATCACAGCAGTTTTCGTCGGGTCCTGTTTAAAAGAATTCCATTCTGTCTGGAATTGGCTGTTTATATAACAAAACGCAAAACTTTTTCAACATAATCACCTTTTGTTTAAAAGATGTTGGGGCTATTTGTTTTGAAGTATCTGGCTCAGCCGGGGTTGCCCATTTCACCCGGTTGTGTCTACAAGCTGTAACCGAACCGAATTCGGCCGAACCTACCGAACTTACCGAATGTTCACTGTTTTAACCTATTGATCAGAGGTATGTGATTTTCTTTATATCCCTTTAAGTTTTTGGCCAAAATCTCTGTATCCCTAAAAACCTTTCCAATGCCTCACTAAGAATAAAGGTGTCGTCGAATTGTTTCATAAATTGTCGCCGAATTGTCTCAAAATCTGTCGACGAGTTGTCTAAAAAAAAACGTGTTGCCTTCGGCGACATCAGGTATATTTCGGTATGTTCTGGCGTAGTAACTATAAATAGCCTACGCATGTAGATAAATACAACGATCTAAGCCAGATTTATATCATTACAAGGTTAGCTTTTAAAAAAGCTTAGAACCATCGCATGGGCCGTTTTACAGTTATTAAAGAAGAACGTTTATAGGGGAGACCGGGGCTAGTTCGGCATTTGGCTATATTTAGCATGTAAACTAAGTTATGGGGCTGGGAAACATATTTGGAAATTACTTGCGACGAGTTTGTCTACATGAGTACACAATGGCTGTATTGTTGAAGGGTAGATTGATATTGTACCAGAAAACTTGTTTTCTTGCATGATTAGTAATTTTTTCATAGTAATTTTTGTTTTTATTTATCTAAAGATGTGTTAAGATTCTGATTTAAATTCTATATTTTTATTACGAATGGATTATGTGCTATGATATAAAAAAATGTTAATTTCTTCTCTTGCATCTTAAAAGGAGCTGTCACGTGATATTTGGAAATAGTCTGTCAGGGGCAAGTTTGGCCACTTAAGTCGGGGCAAGTTTGGCCCATAGCCAAACTTGCTCCACACTTACATAAAATACATGCCCATTGCCAAACTTGCTCCACACTTACATAAAATACATGCCATTGTATGTCACCTATTTTGTGAAGGGTGGTTATATCATGGATCCTAAATACCTCCGGGTTCATATTTAGCACAGCGGTTGACTGCACAATGATTCTATTTCATCGAAAGTTTCAGATCGCCATTTTACATTGAAGTCGAAAGTTAAAATACATGTTATACAAACTTTTCCTTTTCTTCTTCTTCTTCTTCTTCTTCTTCTTCTTCTTCTTATTATTATTATTATTATTATTATTATTATTATTATTATTTTCTGTTTTATTTCATCACTTTTTGCCTAGAATATCCGAAGGCTCCACGTTTATACAAAAACACAAATAAATATACAAAATATACCATAACTTTAAACATTCTTAGTTATGAACTACTTATAAAACTGCAAAAGTGTAACAGGGGCTTTGAAACCTACGCAGCCAGATCAATGCTTAAACTTACACTTCTCTTTTACAATGCAACACCTCCACCAACTGACTTTCCAGACTAATTACAAATTTTCACCGTGTCCCTACAACAGGCTTACAATACACTTTATCCCTTTGATCTGCAAAAGACATCGTTCACATACTCTGAGTCAAACTTTCACGTTGGCAACTTCAATTTTCACCTCATCCAATCAATCAACATCTAACACCAATCTATTGTGCATAAAAACATCTTCCAATTACAACCGGACTTTAAATGTATGTTCTCCTTTAAATGCCGCTGAATATCTTTTTTAAAGATATTTCTTGTTATACAGTTACTGGCCCAGTTCCGAATCACTTTTATTTCAAGGCGTATTCCAAATAGTTGCTCCGAGTAAATAAGATTTCGGTTTTACTATTACAAAGCACTATCATTCCCCTAAATAATGAACCTCAATTTGTATCATTCGGACTCTGCTATGTGTCATACCACGGCTTTGAAGTAGGCCGCCAATTTGCCTAGTTGCGGGTCATTTGCCCAGTTTCGAATCACTTTAGAAATTCTAAGAAATTACCTTCACTAGTACAGTTGCATTAAGGTTTTCACATTGTTGGCTTAATCACTACTTCCAATGACGAGTTTGACGCATTATTTTACAATATTCATTGCAGTAAACTTGCACGGACACAGAAAGTAACCAAAACAGGCAACCATCGTCCCGCCAGCGAAACGTCATATAAGTGGCGCCTCGCTAGTAGTCCGAGAGCCCGTAATAGGTTTAATCAAGTGGTTGAGGCCAAAAGGTTTGAAGACGTGTTCTTATGTAGAAAAGTGTGCTGAATTCAAAAATCAAACTCTTAAAAAAATCGGCTGGTACACAAAAGTGCTATGCGCAACGGAATACCCCCGGGAGGTGCAATATCTCAAAATAGCGCTGTAAAATGCATATTTTGGCAGCAAACAAAATATAATGATCAATGCTTAATATAAAACAGAATAAGACATGCCAATAAAGCTTTCTAACATTAAAATACAGCAAATTATAAAGCCCACGAAAACAAATGACTTTTGTCTCTGGTTATCGGATGGTTTTTAATTTGTTTAAGCTAGAGCAGATTTATAATTCAATCTTATGTAATGCAATGGTGTTTTCATCAACAATTATTATAGTTTCAAAAATGATGAGAATGGCCAAGAAATGCCACAATCACAGACTGCAGGCCAACCAGGCATGGCACCGTGAGGAAGGGACACAAAGTAGGCATAATCCAAGCTGTTACAGTACAATATAGGGGCGCAGTGGCTGAGTGGTAGAGTGCTTGACTCGAGACCGAAGGGCCGCGGGTTCGAGCCTCACCGGCGTCACTGCGTTGTGGTCCTTGAGCAAGACACATTTATCCTAGCTTAGTACTGGTTCAACCCAGGAAGACCCGTCCCGCATAACTGAAAGATTGTTGAGTGGACGTAAAGAATCAAATCAAATCAAACAATATAGGAATATTTCAAGTTCATTTTCCTTTCAAGGTGAATAAGTTATGCTCAGATAACACTATGATTTGCCTAGATATTGGCCCAGCTCTATTAGTTTCTAAGCTGTGAACTATATGTTTAGCTAGCACCACACGGTCAACCACGACTGACCAGACTGTACTGGTGACTTATGTTCCTATCTCCCACCCCCACGGATAAACCCTATCCCACTCTTTTGCTGAATCTTAATTGAAATATGTATGAGTATGAAGAAAGCAAGTAGAAAGTAAGTGAGTATGATCAGGAAATACCACAATTACAGACTGCAGACCAACCCACAAGACCACGAGAAAGAGCCACAAAACACCAAAAGCCACAAGACATCTATGGAGAGGTATGTGCATTACACAGATCTTACTAGGTCAGGGAACACGATAAAACAGCAGCCTTCTGGATTATGCACATGGATATTGTAGAGATCTATCTTCTTTTCAACAGATCCTGCACCATAAAAGGTTTAAAACCTTGGGGGGGGGGGGGGGGAATAGCCAAATAGCCCCCTTTTTCAGCGCCCACAGGTATACATAAAGCAGGTTTTCTCGTGATGAGGGTCATTTGTAACTTGTTTACAAATCACACAGGATATAAAAAGGTATATAAATTAAAAGGACAGTATATGAATAGGTCAACTTTCTTTGAAATCAAGTATATGAATAGACTGGTTTTTTTCAAAGGCCGGGTATATGGTTGGGGTTGGTTTCAAAATACTGACTCGCACACCCATACCAAAATTACCCGAGTTGCCCTCCTCCCCCCACACACACAATCACAGAGGATATAAAAGGGTATATAAGTTCAAAGAACACTATATGAATATGTCAACTTTCTGTGAAATCAAGTATATGAATAGGCTTAGTTTTTTTCAATGGTCGGGTATATGATTGGGGTTGGTTTCAGAGTACTGACTCGCACGTCCGTACCAAAGTTACCCCGAGCTCCCCCCTCCGAGTTTTAAACTTTTTCACTTTCTGTCTATGTAAATTGTGTGCAATTATATTCTCTGCTACAAGTTGTCCGAATTATGCTCAATGGATGATGAGATATCACCTAGAGCTTCTTTACAGCGATGAGGCACACCCAACTGCGTGTGCAATGTTGGAGACAGGGGCTATGTCCATCCAACGAACAAACAAACCATTTGTAGGAGGCCTGTGGATTTGAATTTAGAGCAGATAATGTCAATGCTGATGTTCCATCCACACTAAAAGGAATGGCATCATTCAGTAAATCGGTGAGTGCCAGAAGGAAGTGGATAGTGAATAGGATTGTACTAAATGAGCTTGTAAGCCATTTAATTGAAAGTCAGGACTGAAAGAGAATGCAGATGATATCAAGTCCAATTAAGCGTGACAATGCAGACCTGAACAAGCTAATCACTGGGATTGGGACTACCTTGGACTCTGTTCTTACAGACTTTCGAGATGAAAAGCTCTACTGCATTTCACAGGTAAATTGATATCTGGGAATATTGCAGGGAGCATTTTAGCAACTCAGACACAGCGACAACAATGGTACAAAGAGTTTAATACAGGATGCTCCCTTATGGTGACAAATTAAATTTGAAAAACCTAATCGCAGAAAAAAAGTAAAACCATTGCATGCAGTGCTTCGTCAGGAAACTTCAGACACGAGACAAGAAGATAAAGAACATAAGGCCGCTTACTTTATCTGCTAATAGTTAGAGTTAGATCTGAAAAGGGTGCTTGCTTATCCCCTTACAGCCGTTCCTTTGACTTTTGTCCATATTGATGGACTTTAAATATCTATTGACAAATCAACTATTTTCAGTTAGCTCCCAGAAATATAGATGCTTGTATAGTCAATGGAATGTTCCTGGTACATTCTCATGTAGATTAGCCTTCAACTTTTGGTGGTCAAGCAAATGTGACTCTGTCTCGTCTTCTTGTCAGATGTGCAAATCATGTAGATTTTGCATGTAACACTTTATAATAACCATCAATTTATGATATTACCAGAGAGGATCATGGTTTGGTGTAGGGAGAGGTAAATGTATCTGGACCTGAACAGGGCATACCAAATAATTTACCCAAGCTTTAAAGTCGGAATCATTTAAGACATCTCTGTTGAGGTTAGTGGCAGAATGAGCATGCTAATGCCATGTGAGCTGTATTTTGGATTGAAGTCTGCTTCAGATACAAATTATTTGATGGACAAATGACACGTCAAGATGTCTTAGACCTAAATTGACACAATGTAGAAGCTGATACCTGTATTGTCTTGCATGTTAAGCATACTTGTGGACTAATTTTTCAACCTAGTATTGTTGTCAAATGCATCTATAATGACATTCTCACTATATTGCTTTTCCGTACAAATAACAAGGAAGGGATTGATTGTTCTAAGGTGGTGGTTCTGTTGCTGTTGATTCGTTGTTGATTGTTGCTCCCATTCTGGGGTTCTGTGTTTGTTCCATGTTTTGTTGTACATTGCTATGTGTCCTTTCTAGTTTTGCAATCATCTTGATGGGGAAGAGAGAGCTGGTTGCTTTACTTTGTTTGTCTTCCTGGTGTCTTGTAGCAGCTCTTCCTCACCGTGCCGTGAGTTGGTCCGCAGTGTGTGATTGTGGTATTTTCTGATCATACTCACTTACTTTTTTCATACTCATCCATTCTTTTAAGATTCAGCAAAAGAGTGGAATATGGGTTATCATGCAATTTCTAGGACATAGAATATAAAATATGTGGAATATTGACCAGCACAGTCTGTTCAGTCGTTGCTGGCCATGTGGTAATAGCTAGCTATACATAGAGTCCACAGCTTAGAAACTAATAGGCTGGGCCAATATCCAGGCAAATCATTGTCTTATCTGAGCATAATTTATATTCACATTGAAAGGAAAAGGAACTTAAATTTACATATATATTGTACTGTAACAGCTTGGATTATGCCTTCTTTGTGTCCTTTCCTTACGGTGCCATGGGTTGGCCTGCAGTCTGTGATTATAACATTTCTTGGCCATCCTCTATCATTTTTCGAAACTATAATAATTGTTGATGAAAACACCATTGTATTACATAAGATTGAATTATAAATCTGCTCTAGCTTAAACAAATAAAAAACCATCCGATAACCAGAGACAAAAGTCATTAGTTTTCGTGGGCTTTATAATTTGCTGTATTTTAGGGTTAGAAAGAGTCCTTGGCATGTCTTAGTTCTATTCTTTTATTAAACATTGATCATTATATATTGTTTGCTGTCAAAATTTGCATTTTACTGCTAATATTACATGGTTTAAATTATAAACATGCACGGGTACCCCCATTTAAGCGCGATTTTGAGATATTGCATATCCCGGGGGTATTCCGTTGCGCATAGCACTTTTGTGTACCAGCCGATTTTTTTAAGAGTTTGATTTTTGAATTCAGCACACTTTTCTATATAAGAACACACCTTCAAACCTTTTGGCCTCAACCTCTTGATTAAACCTATTACGGGCTCTCGGACTATAGCAGTCTGATGATGACCCGACATCGGTAATCTTAAGATAATTTACAGCTTTGTGCTTTTCCATGCGGGAGGAGGTGGTCCGGACCCACAGTACACACCCCTGTGGATCCGCGCATGAATAAATGTCCTAAGACTATGAACATTTTTACCACATGCAAGTAATAATCCCGATTATACACCCTGGCAAATGATCGAAAGGTTTACAGGTAATCTTGGTCTATGAGACAGTGTAGAGTTGAATTAGATCAGAAAGCTGCTAGAGGCGCGTTCTAATCAGGATCTGTATTGTCTGTCATTTGACGCATCGTTTTGTGATAAAAACACTAACATTCACTTTTTCAGAGTTTTTTTCTATTTTTGTGACATTTTCATTTTAACGTCTGTGGTCATTTTAATTGTTATTTAGCGCACGCATATACCAACACGCGCGTTGTGAGAGTGAAATGCATTTGTACCCACCCGCCAACACCGGTCGACACACGTGATACTGTTGTAGCCGATAGCGTGGTCATGGTAGATGTTTGAATGGTTATAACGTCTTGACCCCCCCCCCCACACACACACACCACAGTACAGGATAAAGGCCAGGCTTTTAACATTTAAAAAAACGATCGACGAAATCTGTGCCAGTAAAAAGAAAAAATGGAGAGCTTCAACATTTTTAACGGTACCAACCTCTCTCTTAATTCTGATTTGGCTCTGGTCTCTATAGACCCAAGTAAAAACTCTGTTATACATAGTTGGGCAAAAAGCAAGGGAGTCATCCGACACAAGTATGTCCACTTGTGATGGAGTGGGGCAAAAACCAGGGCACTGGAAAATCAACAAGTCGTTAGCCCTACTTTTACTCACAGGAGGATGAAGTGCATGTGCGGATCCAGAGGGGTACAGGGGGTCTGGCCCTCCCCTCGAAAATCACTAAAATATATAGGTTTTTAGCAATACTTGTCCCGATCCTCTTAAAATCTTAAAGCTACCAAGCCAGATTTCAATTTTGGGCCATAATCGGCACGCTAGCGAACCAAAGAGGGCCCACTAATAGTGGTATTTGGATAATTTTACCCCCCCCCCCCCCATCAAACTAAAAAAAAAAACGTTGTCAAGGTTGGACCCTCTCTGACAAAATTTTCTGGATCCGCGCATGTAGTTGTTACAGATAAATGATACATAATTAGGATAATGGGCATCTACCAGCTAAGGTTAATCGGGAACTGGACAGATTTAGAGTCCCAACTAAAGACTTGAATTGCCCGGTATCGAGCTCGGGATTCCTGGTCTGCTAGGCCTACACCACATATGCTGAGAGAGAGAGAGAGAGAGAGAGAGAGAGAGAGAGAGAGAGAGAGAGCGAGCCAGAGAGAGAGAGAGAGAGAGAGAGAGAGAGAGAGAGAGAGAGACAGACAGAGATGCAGACAGACAGGCATATAGAGAGACTCAGATAGACAGACAGACTGATAGATAGACAGACAGACAGATTCAACAGACACACACAAAGGCACAATCCTCATGCATTCTCGGATCCAGGGAAGCCAGGGACACAGATCCCCCCCCGCACACCCCTATAAAGTCCCATGGCTATACCCATAAAATTCAGACTATTTTCACACTAATACTCTCTAGAGCTACCAAGGCCTTCAAATGGAGTTTCGCTGGCGGGCCGATGACGGTCCGCTTTTGTGGTATTTGGATCCTCTCTCCCCTTATCAACTTAAACGACATGAAATATAAAAAAACGTTGTCAGAGTCAAAACTTTCTGGATCCGCGTCTGCTAAGAGAGAGAGAGAGAGAGAGAGAGAGAGAGAGAGAGAGAGAGAGAGAGAACGAGACTTATACTGAGTATATGTGACCACGTGTGGTTATGCACATATAGTTTTGTCAGGGTTTGTGCGCAACAACAAACAATAACATCACAAAACCAGGTCAAAACATTAAACCATCACACTTTGTGAGCAACAACAAACAATAACATCACAAAATCAGGTCAAAGCACTAAACCATCACACTTTGTGAGCGACAAGAAACAATAACATCACAAAATCAGGTCAAAACATTAAACCATCACACTTTGTGAGCAACAACAAACAACATCACAAAACCACGTCAAAACATTAAACCATCACACTTTGTGCGCAACAACAAACAATAACATCACAAAACCAGGTCAAAACATTAAACCATCACACTTTGTGAGCAGCAACAAACAATAACAACACAAAACCAGGTCAAAACATTAAACTATCACACTTTGTGAGCAACAACAAACAATAACATCACAAAATCAGGTCAAAACATTAAACCATCACACTTTGTGAGCAACAACAAACAATAACATCACAAAACCAGGTCAAAACATTAAACCATCACACTTTGTGAGCAACAACAAACAATAACATCACAAAACCAGGTCAAAACATTAAACCATCACACTTTGTGAGCAACAACAAACAATAACATCACAAAATCAGGTCAAAACACTGAACCATCACACTTTGTGAGCAACAACAAACAATAACATCACAAAACCAGGTCAAAACATTAAACCATCACACTTTGTGAGCAACAACAAACAATAACATCACAAAACCAGGTCAAAACATTAAACCATCACACTTTGTGAGCAACAACAACTGATAACATCACAAAACCAGGTCAAAACATTAAACCATCACACTTTGTGAGCAGCAACAAACAATAACATCACAAAATCAGGTCAAAGCACTAAACCATCACACTTTGTGAGCGACAAGAAACAATAACATCACAAAATCAGGTCAAAACATTAAACCATCTCACTTTGTGCGCAACAACAAACAATAACATCACAAAACACGGTCAAACACTAAACCATCACAAATTGTGAGCAACAAGAAACAATAACGTCACATACAAGATCAAACTCAAAACCATCACACTTTGTGAGCATTAACAGACAATAACATCACACAACCAGGTCAAAACACTAAACCATCACACTTTGTGAGCTTAACCAAACAGAAACATCTTAAAACAATGTCAAAACACTAAACCATCACACTTTGTAAGCTAAACCAAACAGAAACATCTTAAAACAAGGTCAAAACACTAAACCATCACACTTTGTGAGCAGCAATAAACAATAACATCACAAAACAAGGTCAAAACACTAAACCATCACACTTTGTGAGCATTAACAAACAATAACAGGTAAGGTCAAAACACTAAACCATTACACTTTGTGAGTAACAACAAACAATAAAATCACAAGACAAGGTCAAAACACTCAACCATCTCACTTTGTGAGCAACAAGAAACAATAACAGCACAAAAGCAGGTCAAAACACTATACCATCGCCTTTTGTGGCAACAACAAACAATAACATCGCAAAACAAGGTCAAGCACTAAATAATCACTCTTTGTGAGCAACAACAAGCAATAAAATCAGGTCAAACCCTAAACCATCACAAATTGTGAGCAACAACAAATAATTACGTCACAAAACAAGATCAAAACACAAAACAATCGCACTTTGTGAGCTAAACCGAAAAAAAAAAACACATCACAAAACAAGGTCAAAACACTAAACCAACACACTTTGTGAGCAACAACAAACAATAACATCACAAATCAGGTCAAAACACTAAACCATCACACTTTGTGGGCAACAACAAACAATAACATCACAAAATAAGGTCGAAACACTGAACCGTTACACTTTGTGAGCAACAACAAACAATAAAATCACAAAACAAGGTCAAAACACTAAACCATCTCACTTTGTGAGCGTTAAAAACAATAGCATTTCAAAATCAGGTCAAAACAGTAAACCATCACACTTTGTTAGCAACAACAAACAAAAGCATCACAAAATCAGGTCAAAACACTTAACCATCACACTTTCTGAGCAACAACAATCAATAACATCACAAAACAAGGTCACTTTCTAAACCATCACACTTTGTGAGCAACAACAAAATATAACATCACAAAACAAGGTCAAACACTAAACAATCACACTTTGTGAGCAACAACGAACAATAACTCCACAAAACAAGGTAAAAACACAAAACCAACACACTTTGTGAGTACAAAAAAATAACATCACATAATCAGGTCAAAACACTAAACCATCACACTTTGTGAGCAGCAATAAACAATAACATCACAAAACCAGGTCAAAACACAAAATCAGCACACTTTGTGAGCACAACAAACAATAACATCACAAAATCAGGTCAAAGCACTAAACCATCATACTTTGTGAGCAACAACAAACAATAACATCACAAAACAAGGTCACTTACTAAACCATCACACTTTGTGAGCAACAAAAAACAATAACATCATAAAACAAGGTCACCCACTAAACCATCACACTTTGTGAGCAACCAAAAACAATAACATCACAAAACCTGGTCAAAACGCAAAACCTTCACACTTTGTGAGCAACAACAAGCAATAACATCACTCTAGCAGTTACAATAAAAACAAACTTCGTTTGATTGATTTTATCAAACACAAAGTTTTTTTCAATCAGCTGACAACGCCTGATTATCCACCAATCGTCGCCCGACAACCCCCGATTATCCACCGATCGTTAGCCGACAATCGGCCGACTGTCCACCGACTGATCAAACTATAAAATGACTTTGGCTTCAGTATCCATGCGCGTTTTGCATAAAGTACTTAGCAAAAATGACAGTTTGTATTTAGTCGCTTTCCGCCTTAAGAAGAAAACATTAAGATAAACAGAAAGTTCAAAATAAGTTATACATGAATGCGATAAAAATCTTGGACTTGGCTCATAAGTGAAAAGAATCGGGCGACTGTCTGCCGACTATCGGTCGATAATAAAGAGTGTCAGTCCACCATGGACCGATGATCGGCCGATAGTCGACAGACGGTCGGTCGAATCCAAACCGTTTGCTAAGTCCCGAAGACAGTTGGCGGATGGAAAAAGAAAAAACTGGTCAATTATATTTTTTTGCCGCCAGCTGACCCTAAAAAGCAGCTAAAATTGCATACAAAATCACCCGACTTTAGGTCTACTGTCGGCCGATTCGTATCTCTGACAGTCCGCAGACTGCCGATGGGATCAATGTAACTGCGTTTTAAGTAAGCAATTGATCAAATTTCATGGATTTTATTCTAAGTATATGTGACTATACTATAATACCAATGAAGTTTGTCATGATTTCCTGGTCAATATATGAGTTATTGCCCTTTGACTTTCAGAATGTCAATGGTTTTTCCAGTCCTCAGCCATTGATTGACAAGCGGTAGAAGGATTTTCATGAAATTTATATTTGGCAATGGTGTGATGATGCATGTGAAGATTTATGAGGATGTCATTGGGTGTAAAGAAGTTATTGCCCTCTGATTGCCTAAAGATTGCACAGTGGCTCAGTGGTTGAGTGCTTGACTCGAGACCGAGGGGCCGCGGGTTCAAAGTAAGTAAGGGTGCAAAGATCAGGAATCGATACAATCAAGTACCACACCTGACCCAGGATACCAATGGGAAAGTGATTAGCCTCACCAGCGTCACTGCGTTGTAGTCCTTGAGCAAGACACATTTATTATAGCTTAGTACTGGTCCAACCCAGGAAGACCCGTCCCTGTTTAACTGAAACATTGTTGATGGGACGTAAAGAATCAAATCAAACAAAAACTGATTGCCTAAATATCAATAAATTTCGAGCGATACACATGAATACTCATTCCAGTGCACATGAATATTCATAAGAACAGGAGTTATTGCCTAAATTTCATAATTTCGGCGGGGAATATCAATTCGTTATCGAATTTGCTTGTTTAGCATACCTTTATCTGCCTAAAGAGGCGTTTAATTAGCATTTTAACTGTATGGGATAGATCATATATCTAGACGACACACTGCATGCGGGGCAAAGTGACTTTGTTTCTTCAGTATGAGGCAGGGGATTGAAGGGTTGCTAGCTCGAGACTCACCGTAGTCGCTGTTTTTTGTTTTACTCTATTCGTCTCATAGTACTGTTCAAATATATGAGGCAAGAATATCGTCACCACATGACTGAAAAATCGTTAACTGAAACGTAAAGCGTATACACAGACAAATTAAATACACTCTGCATTTGTTGAGTGTGCATCACTTTTGTATATCAAAGCTTGAGACGCTATGCTATACAGTATTAGCTTTGGACAGGTCAAAATTATTCTGCAACCTATCATTTATACCCATCTTCACCTATCGCGTACATGTTTCAATACGGTGTTGCTATACCTTTCCTTTTACGTTTACTTATTCGTATGCGGCGAACCCGGACAACTCTATATAGGGATTTATGCTTAGGCTATTAAAGGCCATACACAGGCCGATCAACTCCTACCACAGCTTTTGATGGAACAGTTTGATACTTTTCCTATACAATGTAAACACATTGAACATATGCATGAAGGAGTTTGGTTCAGAAAAAACATTTTTTGGCAAAATGACAGCTGTGAGAACTTAGACAATTTTTCCCTAATGAGGTGTTTGTATATGCATAGATGGTGTCTTTATGGGCTGATCAACTCCTACCACAGCTTTTGATGGAGCAATTTGATACTTTTCCTATACAATGTAGACAAATTGAACATATGCATGAAGGAGTTTGGTTCAGAAAAAATAATTTTGACAAAAATGACAGCAGTGAGAACTTAGACATTTTTTCCCTAACAAGGTGTTTGTATATGCATAGATGGTGTGTTCATGGGCCGATCAACTCCTACTACAGCTTTTAATGGAACAATTTGATACTTTACCTATACAATGGAGACACATTGAACATATGCATGAAGGAGTTTGGTTCACAAAAAATAATTTTTGACTAAATGACAGCAAAGAGAACCTAAACAACTTTTCCCTAACAAGGCTTTGTATATGCATAGATAGTGCCTTCATGGGCCAAACAACTCCTACTACAGCTTTTAATGGAGCAATTTGATACTTTGCTTATACAATATAGACACATTGAACATATGCATGAAGGAGTCTGGTTGAATTTTTTTTTTGACAAAATGACAGCTGTGAGAACTTCGACAATTATTCCCTTATATGGCTTTTGTATATGCATTGATAGTGCCTTTATGGGCAGATCAACTCCTACCACAGCTTCTGATGAAGCAATTTGATACTTTGTCGGTTAATAGCAGACACATTGAACATATGCATGGAGGAGTTAATATTTTTTTATTGAAATTAGACAATTTATCCCTTATATGGCTTTTGTATATGCATGGATAGTGCCTTTATGGGCCGATCAACTCCTACCACAGTTTTTGATGGAGTAACTTGATACTTTGCCAATACAATGTAGACAGATTGAACATATGCATGGAGGAGTTTATAATTTTTGTTTGCACAGATTCTACTGAAATCTTCTTTTCAAAACTAAGGTCTGCTGGTTTGAACTATAACTTGCCAAGTTTTTCACTGACTCTTACTGTGCGGGGGTATCTAATAAGCATTGCTTATTGACTTTTTTCATTTCCCTTGGAACTTTGTGCATCACAAAAATCGAGTCCGCTCTATCTTGAAAACCGCTTAAGCTATATTCACGAAACTTTATACAAATATCAATCAGCATGAGATGGCGTGCAGAGTGCAATAATGGTAACTCTGCCTTTTATACTTTTTGAGTTATTTTCCTTGGAACTTTGTCCATCACAAGAACTGTGTCTGCTCTTTAACTTAAAAACCACTTAAGCTATATTCATGAAACTTTATACAAGTATCAACCAACATGAGTGGAGGTGCAGAGTGCAAGAATATTAACTCTGTCATTTATACTCTTTGAGTTATTTTCCTTGGAACTTTGTCCATCACAAAAACAATTATATATGACTATTTTATACCAGGTTATGATTGTGCAATAGTTAACTACATTGACAGATATTTTACTAGATACGAGCTGATTGTCTGCATAAAATGACTAGAATTTCCGTTAGAATTTGTACTTAATGTTTCTGTTTGAAATTGTATTTAATGTCTAATGCTTTTGTCGTCAAAAGGGGGGAGACATCTGTTTTTTCATAGAAAAACAATTCTAGTTCCCTCTTATGTAAACAGTCCCGCTGCGTGATCAGCAGGTGTTTATTTTAAATTGCTGTACGTAAGATGTGGATCTTCTAAAATAATTTTTATTCTGTTATGCAACAGGTTAAAGCAAGCTTCTAGATAAGAGGGGTTAATATTTTCTCATCAAATTATGTGGGTATTCAAAAGAATTGTCTCATTGAGATGGCTCTTTTGAGCATACAAAACATATATGCTTAACCCTTACAGGGCCAATCGCGACTGCAGTAGATGACAAATCTTGCGACATCTCTCCTAATTTTCGAAAACAAATAAGGTATGATATTTCATGAGAATCATCTGCTGGCAGACGATTCTCATGAAATATCATACCTTTTTGTTATTTTAAAAAAAGCAACATAATTTGAAATTGTCATCTGCTGCAAATTATAGGTGGCCCTTTAAGGGCAAAAATGATGGATAAGAAAGTAATCACAATTTTATTCGTTTTTTGTTGCTTATCTGGACCTGTTAATGGACAAGCTGATAAAGCCATAACTTGGAATACCATTTTCTGATACTATAGCAATAGTATTATGAATTTACCCCTTTCATTCTGATGTGCTTTGATGATGAAGCAAAAAAAATATATTTTTATTGCAGGCTGCAGTACGTCGTGCCTGTGCTATCATGAAAAGCCAGAAGCCAGTAGCTGTGAGAAAGACTGTTCGAAAAAGGAAATATTAAATTGTTAACCTTCAATGTCACAGCTTAATAAAAAAAATGGAGGGAATGAAGTGTTTTTGTTTTAATTTAAACCTATTGTTCTATGAGCGGCAACATGAACAAGAACCTCTTAAAATAAACTGAGGCCTAGTTCTTCAGAACGGGGTCATTCTTGTGTGGCCCTTGTAATGAGAAAAACTTGATTTTGTTGCCTGCAAATAACATCAGTGTAGACCAGCCTGCACATCCACACCATTGGCGTAACTCTCATTATGCAGGTTACGCATGTGCGCAATAAAAATAATTATAATCAAGGGAGGTAATCTAATGTGGTGAAAGTGGTTTTCCATACCATAAGGAACTGCTCTTAAAGGAACGAATTCGGTCCTGGGAGCGCAGTGGCTCAGTGGTAGAGTGCTTGACTCGAGACCGAAGGGTAGCGGGTTCGAGCCTCACCGGCGTCACTGCGTTGTGGTCCTTGAGCAAGACACATTTATCCTAGCTTAGTACTGGTTAAACCCAGGAAGAACCGTCCCGCATAACTGAAAGATTGTTGAGTGGACGTAAAGAAACAAATCAAACAAACAAAACAAACGAAATCGGTCCCTCTGGGGGGAGTGAATTCTTTCCTTTAAGAGAAGTTCCCATTTAGAAAAAGGAAGTAATTGTAGAAAATAACTGCTTGATACAGTAGTCTCCCTTTGATGTGCGTATTTTTTTCAGCGTTCTGACTACGCCATTGCACACTCTGTTTGTGAGGGGCTTTATTGTTATTTGCTTCCTCAAAAGTATAATGGCTAAGCTTGTTATATGTACAGTAAAACCCCTAATTCGAACTCTATTGTTTCCAAATACTCGCTAATTATACCCCCCGAAAACTTTGTTTGTGGTGGGTATACTGTTTTCACGTCCGTCTGTCCGTGCGTGCGTGCGTGGGTCCGTCCGTCCGTAACTTTTTGTTTCCCTAATATCATGAAGAGTCATTGCTGGAATTGCATCAAACCTTGCAAACATGTTCATATATGCAAGGCAACTACTTTAAACAAAAAGGTAAGGGTTAGGGGCCAATTCTATTACAGTTATTTCCCTTTGTAGTTCTAAATGGCTTTTTGTATAGGGTTTTATGCTTATGCTATTATAGTCCATATATGGGCCGATCAACTCCTACAATAGCTCTAAATGGAACAATTTGATACTTTGCCTATACAAGGAAGACACATGAAGCATGAAGGGTTTGGAGTTCAGAAAAAATAATTTTGTCAAAATGACAGCTGTGAGAACTTAATAATATGCATGGATGGTGCCTTCATGGGCCGATCAACTCCTACCACAGCTTTGGATGGAGCAATTTGATACTTTGCCTGTACAATATTAACACATTGAACATATGCATGAAGGAGTTTGGTTCAGAATTTTTTTTTGACAAAATGACAGCTGTGAGAACTTAGACAATTTTTCCCTAATAAGGCTTTTGTATATGCATAGATAGTGCCTTCATGGGCTGATCAACTCCTACCACAGCTTTTAATGGATCAATTTGATACTTTGCCTATACAATATTAACACATTGATCATATGCATGAAGGTGTCTGATTCAGAAAAAATGATTTTAGACAAAATAACATCTATGGGAACTTAGACAATTTCTCCCTAATAAGGTTTTTGTATATGCATAGATGGTGCCTTCATTGGCCGATCAACTCCTACCACAGCTTTTCATGGAGCAATTTAATACTTTGGCTATACAAAAAATGTACAATATAGAAACATTAAACACAATTCATGAAGGAGTCTGGTTGAAATTTTTTTTGACATAATGACAGCTATGAGATCTTAGACAATTTTTCACTTATATGGCTTTTGTAAATGCATGGATAGTGCCTTTATGGGCTGATCAAATCCTACCACAGCTTTGATGGAGCAATTTGATACTTTGCCCCTACAATGTAGACATATAGAACATATGCATGAAGGAGTTTGGTTCAGAAAAAATAATTTTTGACAAAATGACAGCTGTTAGAACTTAGACAATTTTCCCCTAGCAAGGCTTTTGTATATGCATAGATGATGCCTTTATGGGCCGATCAAGTTCTACCACAGCTTTTCTTGGAGCAATTTGATATGTTGCCTATACAATAGACATACTTTGAACACATGCATGAGGGAGTTTGGTCCAGATTTTTTTTGACAAAATGACAGCTGCGAGAACTTAGACAATTTTTCCTAATAAGGCTTTTGTATATGCATAGATGGTGCCTTCATGGGCCGATCAACCCCTTCCACAGCATTTGATGGATCAATTTGTAGACACGTTGAACATATGCATGAAGGAGTCTGGTTCAGAAAAAATAATTTTTGATAAAATGGCATCTATATCCTAATAAGGTTTTTGCATATGCATAGGTGGTGCCGTCATGGGCCGATCAACTTCTACCACAGCTTTTCATGGAGCAATTTGATACTTTGGCTATACCATAAAGATACATTGAACATATGCATGAAGGAGTCTGGTTGATTTTTTCTGACATAATGACAGCTATGAAACTTAAACAATTTTTCACTTATATGGCTTTTGTATATGCATGGATAGTGCCTTGCCGGCTGATCAACTCCTACCACAGCTTTTGATGGAGCAATTTGATACACTGCCCCTACAATTTAGACACATTGAACATATGCATGAAGGAGTTTGGTTAGGAGAAAATAATTTTTGACAAAATGACAGCTGTTAGAACTTAGACAATTTTCCCCTAGCAAGGCTTGTATATGTATAGATGGTGCCTTCATTGGCCGATCAACTGCTACCACAGCTTTTCATGGAGCAATTTGATATGTTGCCTATACAACACAGACACATTGAACATATGCATGGAGGAGTTTGGTTCGGAAAAATAATTTTTGATAAAATGACATCTATGAGAACTTGGACTAAGCTTTGATATATAGAGCTTTCAGGTGTGAATAATTTTTTGTATTTGATCTTAACAAGTGTTCCAAATTGCAAGCTTTAAGTTCATTTGCACAGATTCTACTAATATCTTGTTTTCATAGATTTTACTGAAATCTTTTCTTCAAAACTAGGGTCTGCTGGTTTGACTGATCACTTGCAAAAAAATAAGTTTTTTCACTGACCCTAACTGTGCGAGGGTATCTAATAAACATTGCTTATTGACTTTTTTCTTTTTTGTTTTGCTTTCATGCACGTCTATTTGTTGATGCCTTATGGTCACCTGCTGGAAAAGGGTTGACCATTGGCTCTCGTTTGTGATGTCTAATTGTGATGTTGTCACTTTCCCATTGGTATCCTGGATCAGGTGTGGTGCTTGATTGTATCGACTCCTGATCTTTGCCATCTGTCTTACTTTTTAAATCTAAAATTTTGGAAAACAATTTTTCTAGATGTGAAAAGTTAATTATGTTATTTTGAAATTGTAAATATGCATGGACAATTAATACGAACTTTATAGGAATTGATCAATCTTTTTTTCAAGCAAACTGGAATCTTGATATCTATTTAACAAAATCAACCCCTTTTTAGATAATATAACATACCAAATGACGTATGGTACAAGGAATTAACCAATGTATATACAATCTTGAGAGTTGTTATACACGTTACATATAGTCACGCAAACAACAAAATGACAGTTTACACCAAAACGATGTTGAGTATAGCCTTTCACTCTTAAATTTCAATATAATGCTTATATTATGCGTTGAAAGTTATTCATACAGCATTACTCCATCGTGATTTTATTAAAATGTAAAGTAGAGCATTACGTATGGTATTTTCTAAATCATGAATGTACGTTAATCTAAAGATGACTGCGCTTCTTGCTCAGTTTTTGGAATAAAAATATCCATACCTTATATAACGTTTTCAACTGGAATCTTGATATCTATTTAACAAAAGCAACCAGTTTTTAGACGATATAACATACCAAATGACGTATGGTATGAGGAATTAACCAAAATATATACAAATTTGAGAGTTGTAATATACGTTACATATTGCCACACAAACAACAAAATGACAGTTTACAACAAAACGATGTTGAGTATAGCCTTTCACTCTTAAATTTCAATATAATGCTTATATTATGCGTATAAGGGTTTTTATAAAGCATTACTCCATTGTGATTCTTTAAAAAAGTAAAGTAGAGCATTATGTATGGTATTTTCTAAAACATGAATGCACGTTAATCTAAAGATGACTGCGCTTCTTGCTAAGTTTTGGAATAAAAATATCCATACCTTATATAACGTTTTTATTGGGTATATTATATTTTAACAGTTTATATATGTAACTCATAGATATTGTGTGTGATGAAATAAAGCTGTTTGCAATTATACCATGTTCAATCTCTTGTCTTTTGGAACGTGTAATTAAAGCATAATTGCCAATTGAGAAGCTTATCAAATGAAACAGTTTAGCATGTTAAAGATTTTATACAGGGTAGTTTAGTTTAAATATAACATAAATGACACTACAGTCTACCCAAGTAACCTTTATATATAAAGATAATTGCGGGCAATGAAATGTTATTGTATAACATGCATGTTTAGTCAATGTGATTAATTCAAGCACTACCTTAAAAGCCTTATTTATATTATTGTTGTTTAAATACTGAGGGGTAACGTAGTTAACACGATGTAACAGTCAAACGCCTCAAGACATGTTTCAAAAAGCTTAGTCAGAAACATCAATGTATGCCGCTAACATTTGATTTTATTGACAATGCACACAAAACTTCAAGAATTATATTTTTGAACACATTACGTTTAATATGGTTTTTTCCGGCATATAGACTTCACATCGACGTCATTTTCACGTAGAATTGAAGCCCACATTGAATCAATCCTCCTACAGTAGTTTTTAACCACTTCAATACAGTAAACAACTCAAAAATGCGTTTCTAGGTTTGTAACGACCATACGTCATTTTGTAACGTCACTGTGGCTTAAATACTGCAAGAAGCGGAGGTCGGATACGCATACAGCTCAGACCAGAGCGTACCTACACAGCATTTTACAATACTAGGTGGATATTTACATCCCACAACCGGTATGACAGATTGACTTAAACCACAAACATCGTCCTTGCTTATATACGTTGGTGAGGCCCCTCCAGTGGAGGGGAGGATGCGGGGGTGGTCTGTGCTCCCTTGCTCCCTAAAATAATGCATTGATCTCCCCAAATCCATAAAAGAAAATTCCTCAGCTCCCTGAAAGTATTTTTCCTTTCCTCCCAAAATCCTTAAAATTAATTCCGCTTCTCCCCAAATCCCCAAAAATATACGCCATTTCTCCCTAAAATGTATATTTTCTCTCCATAGGACTAAAATTCACATGTTTAAAAACTATTAAGCTATACACGAGCGGATGACTTAATATTCACTTAATAGTTTGCATGATATACGTTAAGACAGGGCTTGGCAACAAGATACATGGTATATAATTATCTTAATGAAATATATGATTTAAAGCTCAAAGTATGAGGTCATCCTTAAAATTCTGTTGCTGTACCTGTTAGAGTAGGTATGGAGGAATGCTCTTTAGATTTGCTTTTTTTATTTGGAGCAGCTAGACCATTTTGTTTTCTGATGGGGGATGGGGATGTTTTTTTTCCAACAGATGAAACTAGATTTTTTTGGACAAAGTGAAAGCATTTACTTTTGTTACCATAGAAAGTATTTTATATTTGCTATTAGGCCCTATACGCAAGTTAACTTCAGTTTCATTAAGTAAGTATATATCAGGGCCCAAAATTACAATGCCTTCTTAAAGTTAAGCGCTACCTTGATTAAGTATTGATATTTCAACATAACATTTAGAAAGTTTGATAAATTGCCAGGCTCGTAGCAGTTCATATGGTCAATGGTGTCATCGTGATCTACAGAATACATGAAACAATTTCGATTTTCAGAAGTTTGAAACGTTAATTTCTTATCCTCAAGAATCAATATTTAGCTAAGGTAGTACTTAACTTTAAGGAGACATTGTAAATTTGGGCCCCTGATCCGTATTCATCAAAGTTTTAATAAAAATCATCTAATTACCTAGAGAAAGATTTACATACCAGGCGTGTAGGTAGCCCTGTAGAGATGTGGATTCATTTCATACTTATGCAAGGGGGTCCAGGGGCATGCCCACACCCCCCCCCCCTAAAAAGAGATAAAAATGGTGCGATCTGGTACATTATAAGCGTTCTAAAGTATGTTATTATAAACCTTAAAAAATCAACCATTTTTAGGATAATAAATCCGCTACAACACAAATTGTTTGCCAGATTTTCTTCAAGATCAATCCATATGCACATATTAGTACAAAAATAAATACATTCACATTTTACAAGGGGGCTTTGGGGGCCCAGAAGTCAAAGAAATTTGGAGAAAAAAAACGAAACAAAATGAAGGCTTTTCCTTCTTCATCTAACTATCTAGAGAGCCCTGTAATGATGAGGATTCACATTCATGCTAGTGGAGTTCTGGGACATGCCCCCCCCCGGATTTTTTTTTATAAAAATGATGCGATCTGGCGTATTCTGAGTTTCCACAACACTTTATTATCAGCTTAAAATCAACAATTTTAAGGATAAGAAATTCATAATGAAAAGAATTTTTTGCCATATCTTTTATCCAATATCATTCCAGATGAGCATGTTAATACGAAAGTAATTACATTCACATTTAACGTAATAAGGGGGGTCTGGGGGCCTGGGGGCCTGTAAACCAAAGATTTTTTCTAAAACTATGAGCTTGCTCCCCAGATCCCTGAAAATAATTACCAGTGCCCCCCAGCTCCCTGAAAATAAATAGCCCTTTTCCCTAGATTCCCAAAAACTCGGGGGGGGGGGATGGGGGTGGGGGTGGGCGCATTGGTAGATTATCATATCGCCAGATATCTCCTAAAAGACTTCTCCTAAAAGAGCAGTCTAATCTGGTTTGATAAAGCTCGCTTGCATGGCAAAAAAAATGTAATGCACTGCAGACGAAATGCAGAAGACATAATAAGCAGACGATATTTTCAGGAGAATGGCTAGAGGATCACCGAATATAAACGCATCCGGACCGGGCAGTGCAAACCTGGTCAAACCTGTCACAGCGCTATTCGCATAATTGTACCGTTCAGACAGGCGATAAACTATATTGATTATTGAAGAGGTTTACAATACCAGAAATCTGTGTAAACAAACGGCCTATTATGTCTTGGCATGCTTGGTAAATTTAATGTTTTCGCTGTCGTCTTCCGACTTTTTTTTAGAATTAACCTTTTAAAAAAGCAACTTCGAGAACACTATCAGAATATCAAACGGTTTGGATCCAGATCAGGACCGACAAAATGTCGGTCCTGATCTGGGTCCAAGCTGTTTGCTAAGGCTATCAGCAGACGACAAAAATCGCCACAAGCAGGCAAAGATATTTTATATCCGAGTTATAAATGGCCCAAAACGTTCGATCCGCCATTCGATATTGACTATTTTCGGTATACACCTGTGTCTGGCACTGTTCCATTCAGACTACTGTGTATTTAATATAGGTCTAGTTTTCAAGGTGTTTTTGACACTTTTTGGTGTCCTCTGGGATTGCTTTCTTTACAGAAAATTGTTGAGATAACATAGAATGTACTTCCAATTGATTACATAACACACATAAAAGGATAAAACGGGTATGTTAACTGTTTACTGATTTACCTTTGCTTTAGTTCCTATGAGCACCGGTCCTGTCTGTAGCAAGGGCACGTTTTGCAATTTCTTATATTTAGGGAAACCAAGATCGATATTTCATGCGAATCTTTAGATTCATGCATGGAATATCAGATCGTAGTTTGTTTCTTTAACTATTTTATCTCCTAGTGTCGTCTGCTGATAACTTTTTTGCAAATAGTTTTGACCCACATCAGGCCCGACGTTTTGTCAACGTCGGGCCTGATCTGGATCTAAACTTTTTGGCATTCAGGTGGTATTTCTTAAAGAGTATAAGAGCGCAGTGGCTCAGTGGTAGAGTGCTTGACTCGAGACAGAGAGACCGCGGGATCGAGCCTTACCAGCGTCACTGCATTGTGTCCTTGAGCAAGGACATTAATTCTAGCTTAGTACTGGTTCAACCAGGAAGACCCGTCCCTTTATAACTGAAAGATTGTTGATGAGACGTAAAGAATCAAATCAAACACAATCTTGAAAAGTATTTAAAAAAAACAACAAAAAAAGCTCGTCTGCTGATATTAGATCAAGACAGACAGAACGTCGGTACTGATCTGGATCCAAAGACGTCGCGTCAGATGTTGGTGTTAATTTGTGTAACGTCAAAAGTTGTTTAAACACGTCAAACAATGAGATTTTCACAGATAAGCGAGGCGATCTTCCTTGCGGTAATATTTCTAAGCACACATGCCCAGTTGTAAAATGATGAGATGAAAAGTTTGTTTTGGTTTATATATATATTTAAGTTTTTAAAGGTTTTATTAATACATGTTCCCGAGTAGAATTACGAAAAGTAGGGTATACCCAGGTAAGCACAATTATTTTCAGTAGTAAATGCGATTGGTCGGTAGGTGCTTATTAACTACATAAATCTATTCTCGTTGCAGTAGACTTCAATGGACAGACGGACGGACAGACAAGGTGATTATAGGTCTTAAGGATATCTTTGCTGCACACACCTTTGCATGTCTTATATCAAAATAAGTCAATACATAAGCGTTTGGTACTTATCGCATTGTCCGGCAACTAGGACTCGCGGCTCGGGAAAGTCTGTGTAATGGTACAGGCTCGTCAGAATAAAGTATGAATGTAGATGATAAATAGCTGTAGAATTGAGACCTCTATCACCGCTTGATACATGTATGTCAGCATCCACATTTTCACGAGGCTTTTGCGTATATGCGAGTAATGACCAAAATATCGCCAAGAGTTAGTGTTGGCCCAAACAAACATGTAGACAAAGTGAATGAAAACAACAAAGAAATTAATTTATTTGAGATTCGAGCACGTCACGTTTGAGTTTCAGACACACCCTTTTCATCGTATGACTTCCAAGGAGTTGACTATTACTAATACCTAGCAATATGATGTACAGTCTCGGAACATGTAGTTCTTTGCCACTTTGCGACGTCGCCGCTTGAAACAAGACATTTCTAGAATTTTGTAAAAAAATACCGTGACAAACTTAATGGGTTAAATTTTATAAAATTTACAGGGATGAAGAGCAAATAGAGAGCAGCAATATACAATAAATGATTAAAATAATTACACTTTTGGTCCTCAAGTAGAACGCATTTAAAAGTGAATGTAAATTTTAAAACATCACTATTCCCGTAGACGCTAACGTTAACGTCGCCGAAAACTGTCATTTTAATTTGTGTTTGCGTTTAAATTACTAACATACGAAAACAAAAGAAACCGAGAAGCTACAATAAAAATGTTAATTGCGTAAATCAATTTGCTTTCATTTGGTACTTTTTTCAAAATTGTAGCTTCTATAGTTTTTGCGCAATAATTTTTTTGCAAAATTTCTGGAAATACATCGATTTAAGCGGCAACGTCACTGGGTGGAGAGTGGGTATATCCTGTGGCTGTATATATGCACAGGAGCTTGAAGTTTGGTCTTTACATTGCATGTATATGCCTCATAACCAAAAGCTTGAATGTCATCATTACGTAATGACATTATGACCTTTCGGTTTAGGGGCTATAGGATTGAATAAGGATCGAATTTCAAGCTCCTGTGATATATTTCCTGAATATTCCTGAAAACAGGGGTAAAGGTCACTGAATATTCAGATTTCTCGAATTAATTCTGGCCAGTGACCTATTTTATATTACTTTATATAGGACAGTGTCCTACAAGACTATGCTAATGCATCAGTATATAAGTATTTAAGTTTAAAGAAAATGCGCGATTAAGGTTTTGGCATTTACGCATATTATAACGCTAAAATGTTAACGTTTTTACGACGCGATTAGCAAGTAAAAAAAAAGGCGTATGTGACATTTTTGCTAGACAAAGCATTTTAGCGATATTTTAATCAATATTTAACAATTTCTCTTAATTTAAAAACAGCATAAAATATATGAAAAACGCATTTACATATCTTATTTAGAGAGAAATAAGTTTGGAGAAACATCTTTTCGTTTAGTATTGAATTTATGTCTCATATTTCCAAAGACGCCATTTGCGTGAGTGTGACATTTTTGCTAGACATAGCAAAATAACAAAATTTTGCTCTAAATATGGAAAAAATCAAGAATAAATCTAAATTTCAATTCTATTTTGAAAACGCATTTTTGTGATATACTTCGAATTTCAAAAACACGAGGCACTAAAAAGTAATACATCAACATAAAAACACAGACCCCATGTTTTCAATGTTTTCTTTAAATCTCTGCACGTTCCGTTTCTTTGCTTGGTTGGCTATTTCTGGTTAGTTTGCCAATTAACGCCAATTTCGCGCATGTCGTCGTGAGGATAAACACAAAAGGTAGCTATGCGGGGAAAATTACAAGATTTCATTCATTATTAGTTAAAACTTTTGGATTTAGAAACACTCCGCCAAACGATTTCTGTTACGTCTCTACATGCAAAAAATCGGCAATATATACGGAACATGTTAGCGATAACTTTTTCTTTGTATCTTAATTTGTCTTTCGTGTTTCATCAATGTAAAATATAATTAATAACCTTTTCTTTGAGGTTTAGTTTGTAAAAATGTAAAATGGAATAAGTGAAATAGAGAACTTTCATTAGAGAGGACCCCTACGTTTTTAAAATTAACACCAACATCTGACGCGACGTCAAACCGTTAGATACTCTGAAAGTATTCTGCAAGAAGTTTTTAACAAATTTATAATTTGAGAAAAAAGTCAGCAGACGACAACGAGAGCATGAAAACTAAAACTACCCAGCATGCAACGAGTTCAAAGTGTGAAGAAAGAATTTGACCAGTATTTGTTAAGATTTCCAACAATGTGGTATGTGCGACCAGCAAAGGCTCAGACCAGCCTGCACATATGCGCAGTCTGATCAGAGCCTTTGCTAGTCGCTTGAATACTCTATGACTGTTAAGCTACTTACCGAACAGCATTTGGAGTTTCTAGGCTTAAGGCTCGTCCGAGTCTGCCACATTGTTGGAAATCTCATGTCGTGGCTCATATGTATTTTAAAAATAGTAAAAGCTTTATAATAATGCTTTGTCCTGTTGACACCTATGAATATAGAGTTGTAGCCGCCATACAAACAACACTATTCTTTAGAATATGGAGCCCCGAAACACACCAATGGATTGCAGCAGACGACCTTTTCAGAGATATATCGCACTGTTATAGGCCAAATATGGCAGACCATGCAAACACGTATTAAACTCTTAACCCACTAACTATTAACCGACTATAGCAGCGACTCCTCGTATTATACAATGTACTATCCCAAGTTTAGTGTATCAAACTAGAAGCACAAGTCCATTAGTGCATTAATGATTAAAATGTCTGCAGATCAAAATATTCAGCACCCATTGCTATGAGTGGTACAAAGAGGTTATGGAAGCGCAGTGGCTCAGAGGTAGAGTGCTTGTCTCAAGATCGGGTTTGATCCGCACCGTTATCACTGCGTTGTGTCCTGAATCCTTCCTTATAACTGGTTCAATCCAGGAAGACCCGTCCCGAAACCTCCCTGAAAAGCTGTTGACTGGGACGTAAAGATTCAAACCAGACAAAAACTTTGTTTGTACATACATGTACAGAAGTATTGCATGTACTTTAACGAACATAACCACTGGATACTGGGTTATAACACGCCAATATAGAGGCTTTAATTGTGGAAAACCAAAATCACCGCTCAACAAAGGCCCGTTGTTGTAAATCACTGATCACTGGTGTATTATGCATTATTATGAACTAAATGACACGCATAAAACCTAACCCATGTAGCGGGTGAGACACGATCAGATGTATACTGCCTGGTATGAAATAGAAGGAGTGCATTTTATATGGTCCTGAAATAAGCAGCAAGCGACATTTTCAAAAAGTAAGTATGATCAGAAAAAACCAAATTCCTCCCTGCTGTCTCTTACAATATGTAACGGGCATCCAACTTCATTGCACCAGCTACATTGTGGATAGAAGATTCCATCAGCATATAAAGGTCAAACTGCTGGTATATGATACAGTGTATGGGCTTCGTAGTAAGCACCGACGACTTCGGGATTTGCGAACAACAAAGTCGCAGACCAGCCTGCGCATCCGCACAGACTGCTATTCGCTTTTTGAAAAGCATCATCACACTGGTAAATGTATACGTCGATTTGGTGGTATTTACGCGTATTGCCGGTACTTCAAAGACCGGAAGTGGTAGATATTAGTGTTAATACTATATAGAAATACATGTCATATGCCACAAGGACTATAGACTTCAATCATTTTAAAGTATTCAGTATGTGCATGGCGATTTATGTAAGCATTTAGGAATAGATTCGAGTACCGATCATCCAGATCGGTACTCGAATCTATTCCTAAATGCTTACATAAATCGCCATGCACATACTGAATACTTAAAAATGGTCTAATTCTATAGTCCTTTAGGCATATGGCATGTTTTTCTATATAATATTAACACCAATATCTACCACTTCCGGTCTATGAAGTACCGGCAATACACGTAAATACCACCAAATCGACGTATACATTTACCAGTGTGATCATATCAAAACTTGCTACAAGCGGAATTTTATTTTTTTAGCTTGTTTCTGTAGCGAAGGAGGCTGGTTTGAGTCTCGCTTTGTCGGAAACCCAGAAAACAGGGTTTGTTGCGTACGGCGAGTCTCAACACCCGTCTCCGTGGTTTTCAATCAAGTTAGACTCCAACCAACCTGCTCAGCTACAGAGACTACCAAAACATTGAAATTTGCATGAAGAGCGTGTATACATATGATTGATTATATGTTTTATACATAGAGAATACTAGGTGAGTGTCTTTTGATATCAAGTTTACCAGGCAAGGTTTTGAGAACGCATGTTGCCATCGCGAGGCTTGCGTTCTCAAAGCCGAGCCTGGAAAACTTGACATCATTCTATTTATAAGTTTACCCATTTTTTTTCACTCTTCAAACGAGCGATTATGACGTAATTTTCAATTTTTTGTTGATTCAGCGTCATTAGCGATGTCATTCAAAAAGTGCAACGTGATCATGATCTGATAAAGGGACATGCCAAAGAGATAGACCATGTTTATCAGGCAGCGTGCAAAAATACAGTTAATATAAGAGGTAGGCTAAGTGATAATTTCCCATATTAAACAAACAACAAAGACGCTGTCTGGTCATCGCCTTTGTTGTTCGCCTTTATTGTTCCTTTTTACAGTTTGAAAGATCTTCGAAATGACAAAGTTTGCTCATTTAATTTCATATGAAATTGCCTTCAGCTTAAAAAATATTTCTGAACTAAACATTTGATGTGGGTATAAAAAGAACCTTTCAAATAGATGGTTCTTTTCAGCTCCACAAACATGCCTGGACTGATGGATTTTTATTACTTTCAGATCATCGCACAACAGTCTAGGGTAAAGTCGGGTAAACTCGGACAGACAGCTAAATTCGGACAGCGATCTTGTTTTTTTTCATATTTCAAGTATTGGAATAAAAAATAAATGAACTTAAGCAAACAGTGAAAATCCTGATGAGAGGTCTCATCTGGATTTACACTGTTTGCAAATGTGTGTCCGAATTTACCTGATGTCCGAATTTACCTGACTTACCCTAACGTTACTTGTAACTTTTCAGACATTACTGGTCTCAGAAAATGGAAGTGGAACGAACAAAAGTCGATGCTAAACACGTTGCACAGAAGCTCGAAGAATTAGATGATGACTGGGTGAAACCATTTGCTTGTAACCATGTTGTTGTAAACCTCACTCCAGAAAAGAAGAAAAAATCCAGAAAAGAAAGTGGCAGCGAAAGCGAGAAAGAAACAAAAACGAAGAATGCAGCGCCTTTTTGTGTTATGTGTGGTGAAAGGGTTTCGTCTGATTCATCTAGTAGTGGTAAGATAACCAGTGTTAGAAAATATATCGAAGATGCAGATGATAGTGGAACAGATCCATATCAGCGACCCGATAGTTCACTGTCATTATTGAAAAAGAAAAGTTTCAAGAAAAGTCAATTACCGAGGTCACGACGCACATCAGGGTCCTCTGTGACACAATCAGTCACGTCCCAGTCCATACTAGCATGTACAATGCATAGTCATAAGAAACTGAAATACTACTGTGAAGACCATCAGGAACTTTGCTGCAGTGTGTGTATCAACGTCCTTCATTCCAGGTGTGATAGAGTCATGTTTATGAAGGATGAAATCAATCTGAGTTGGGACAGAAAAATATGTACACAAGCCATAGAGGCTTTACAAGGGGTAAGAACAAGCTTCGAAGAAATAATCGACCAGAACGAAAAGGTGCATGATAGTCTGGAACAAAAGATGAAGCAAATAAACACGAGGAAAGACATGCTGAAGTCCAAGATTATGTCACAAATGGAGGATTTTGAAAGAAACTGTGAGAGGCAAATAGATAAATGTAAGAAAATTGCACAAAGAGACTTGCAAATGACTATTGAAACTTGTACTGACGCCATTGAAGATGTTGAAAAGGCGTGTCAGTTGCTAAAGTTAGCCTCAAGATCTAACATGCCACATGACGTTTTTGTTGCAACTAGGAAAGTACTCTGCCAGAAAGAACGATACGGTCTAGCACTGTCTGATGCAGTTAGCCATAGCAGAGATATGACCATCGAGTTATTGCCAGAAATGAATATAGAAAATATTGAAACTATTGATAAAATTGGTAGCGTTACTTTTAAAGCCATTGAAATGAGGTTTCCTGAATCAATTGTTGCTGCAGTGTCTAAAATCCCAAAAGCTGAAATACGCTCTCCACGGATAATTCGTAACGTATTTTCATATACTCCGTCATCTCCAACCTCTACTATACGGAAACCAATAATTCATGGTAGATTTAATGTGCGACTTGCTGACGATAAAGATCTTTGTGAAAACGTTGGTGCAGACTTTTTACCAGATGGCAGAGTAGCAGTGATTGACATGAAAAATTGTAAATTGAAAATATTTGATGCTAAGTTTAGAAATGGCATTTCCTTACAGTTTAGATCTGGACCACGTGGGATAGCTGTGATCAATCCCCAAGAGGTCGCTGTGTCATTACCAGATGAGAACCTGATTGCTTTTGTATCTATTTCTAGAAAGTTGAAACTCGTGCGTTCTATTCTAACAAATGTGCCTTGCTATGGTATCAGATATTATAGTTCTGAACTTGTTGCTCTATGTGACGATGGATTCTCAACGACGGAGGTTCAAGTGCTTGGTCTTCAAGGGGAAATTAAAAAGACGTTTACAATGAATAAAACTGGGAAAGCTGCGTTGAAAAATCCCTGGTACCTGGCCCTTAATCCAGATGGACAACGTTTTTATATAACGGACAGAGGGCGATTGGTTTGTTTAGATGTAAGCGGGTCGCTCATGTTTGAATACAAAGATGATAGTTTGGACAATGCACGTGGTATAACGATTGATTCGCAGGGACAGCTGTATGTCTGCGGTACAAACTCTAACACTATTCATGAAGTGACTGCTGATGGCAACACAGGGAAAGTTCTAGTTTCTGACACTGACATAAGTGCGCCACAAGCTGTTTGCTATAATGACGAGAAAAGAATTCTGCTTGTGACGAGTGTGGGAAGCGAAATAGTAACCCTCTTTAAAATGGTGTCTTCCTAACCTCTCAACCATGTTAACCCTTTGCATTTAGATGGATTTTCTCGTACAGATAAATACGTGTACAATAGAGATTTGATTGTCCATTATGTATTTTGAGGTATCTAAGATAGAAATGTCAAGTAATTATTTACTTTATTCGCAAAGTGTCAACTATACTAGTGCCAAGTTATAACTCTCAGATTTTCATGTGTGGATATCAACAAATATTTATTGCATAATTGAATAAATCCAAGATACTAAAGCTTTATGTTCATTGCCTAATATGGCGTTTCAGAATTTGGATATATTTGTAGAAAAAATGATCCTTATCTATACATGTAGCTTTAAGCTTGACTATTTATAACTTGTACTGGCGCCATAAAAGATGTTGAAATTAGTTTATACTTTTATCTAATTCAAATGTGTAAAAATCACACGATATCTGTACGATCATTAGGTATTCACATCGAAAAGGCGACAATCGAAATGTTCTTTACAATCGACGAATGCGGAATCACAAAACGTTAAGGTATGCATTTTCATTTTCTTGTACCGGCGAAAAATGGCAAAAGAACTTTGATCTACGTTCGTCGATAGTATTAACGTTTTCGATTGCCGCATATCCGATGTGGTATTGGAAAGTTTTTCTGGTGCCTTCTCACTTTACCGTCAACTGGCGTTGTTTAAGATGACGCAATCAATCCATTGGTATCACCTGAAAAGGTACATGTAAGTAGAAACTGACTAAAATTCGTAAAAATCTACAAACAATTAAAATGACAACAAAACAATACAACAACGAGTGAATGTGACCAGGTAATGCCACATTTACTGACCACAAACCAATCAAAGACGTCGCGAGGAAGAGGCATATGGCACAGATACTGGCGTGCCAACCAAAAGTGACAGTGACGAAATACTTTGTTTACGATTGTTTAGTAAAACACTAACGTGTACGCTTCAATTGAGGCAACGCGAATCGATAAATCACTTGTGTATTAATCCTATCCTGTGGATAGGATTAATACACAAGTGATACATCGATTCTGAGTCCCAGATAACTTTGTAAACAAAACATGACGTAACTGTCACTCTTGGCTGGCAGGACAATACTTATATGACAGAGGTAAAACAACCAGGCCCCGAGGTTATAAAACTTTTTCATACTCAACTCAACTGAGCGCAAAATTTCAACTGCTCATAAAAACTAAAATAGCGGAAATTGAAGTTTCTTGCTTTAAGTCTTTCAGATATGGTATTTATCATGCTAATAAATGTTAAAATGCTAAAATGTGAAAAAAGTTCGAAATCTGAGGCTGGAACATTTTGAAAGTTGTTCAAGCTTTTTATACTGTATATCGGATGTTCTGTCCCAGTGATCGGGCAATAGGCCTTTTGATTTTATCGACAACTTGGCCATCATGTCCTACCAAGGGTTGCGATTCCCTATCTAAAACAAACATTGGGCAGTCTGAACAGCGCCTTTTGTTATTTTCTTTCTGGGGATACTAGATGAGTGTCTTTTGATATCAAGTTTACCAAGCAAGGCTTTGAGAATGCTTGTTGACATCGCGAGGCTTGCCGAGCAATTCAACATGCGTTCTCAAAGCTGAGCCTGGTAAACTTGATTTCAAAAGACGCGAACCTGGTATTCTATTCATTAGTTTACCAATTGTTCACTCTTCAAACTAGCGTTTATGACGAAATTTTCGGTTTTCGTGTTTATTCAACGTCATTAGCGACGTCATTCAACAAGTGCAGTTTACGTCATTATGACATGATAAAGGCACTTGCCGTGAGATAGACAACGTTTATCAGGCAACATGCATCTCTGCAGTTAATATGAATGGTAACTGATACATTAAATGTCATGGTAGTCAATGATAGCAACCCGAAATACAGCCTTCTCGCGTCGGGGTCCTTATTAGCATGGCGTATCACGCCGTGCTTACTTTGATGGTTTTCAAAATTATTGCTGTGTCTTTCATCGCCAAATTTCCCTTCCGGTTTTGCTGTTTTGTTTTTGACGTAAAAAATTGCGGATCATTATGTAACTATAAAAACAGACTACGAATAAATTCATTGCATATTAATTAGTGAAGAGAGAGCACTATTTTAGCAAAACAATTATAATGTGTATTTTTACGTAATATTTTCGGATTTGAAAGCATTGTCTTTTCCAATATTTTATTCTATGCAAAACCGTGAAGATGAGTTCCAAGATTACTTTGTAGGGGTATAGCCAAACATAGTAATAATCAAATCTTGAAAATACAAGTAACCAACAACCCCTTGTCACTGGGTGTCCGACAATTGAGATTCAAACAAGTATCCTCAGCTACAGAGACTGGCTAGAAAATTGAAATTTCACCTGTAGCAAGTTTAGATATTATATTTACCAATAAGCGAATAAAAAGGCGCTGATCAGTCTGCGCGGATGCGCAGGCTGGTCTACGTCTTTGTTGTTCGCAAACCCCCGAGGACAGGTTTTCTCACGTCGAGGCGCATATTTATCTGATGATTCAGGGGTCAGACAAGCACAAAACACGTCATTGTCGTTACCCATTACATAACTCGGGTGTTTTATCAGTTAAAGATAGCTTTGATAATATATTACCAGGCACGATTAATCTTGTTTAAGATTGCGGAATCTTGTTAAAGATTGCGGTTTGCAATTCAATACAAAGTTACGACTTGATAAAAAACTTTAAGTTTTAACCCTTTGTATATTAATGAATTCTTCCATATGATTTGATGCAATTGATATGAGATGATTCATTGTGCATACCAAGGGGACAAAGGTTAGACTTTCCAAATGAACATGTTCTTCTGTCTCTGAAGATTTTAATATTTGCAAACATTGAAGACACCGATGATATGCCGCGTTCTGGGTCTTCATTATTTGCCAAAGTTTTCAGTCTACACATTTTCAAACTGGATCTTTTCTTTATTCATCATTCAACAGTAACTAATGTCTAGTGAAAATACGATTTAACCAAAGTAAACCCATTTATGCATAATGGAAGTTCAAACTGTTATCAATTGAAGCAGTCCATTTCCGTTTTAAGGGTTTTTGGCTGGTATTTTTATTCAAGTTTCAATAGAACGTTCTATAAGCAAACAGTGGAGACCCTGATCAGACGCCGCGTTCTGCGGCGTCTGATCTGTGTCTTCACTGATTGCTTATGTATCACATCAAGGGCGCTATGCTTATATGGGTTTAGCTTGCGTTTGACTCAGTCAAAGGCCTTCAGAAATGATAAAAAGGCATACATGTAAGTCCATGCGCGGGTTTTGTATATATTTGACCATCGAACGGGTTCCTTTACAAGCATCTCAAAAGAGGCGGGGGTGTCGGGTCCTGACGTTTTTAGTCATCGCCGTAAAACTAAATTTCCGACCGTATATCTGACGATATACCTCCTCAAATGAAAAATTTGAATACATTTATCCCCTAATTATGTTAAGAATCACTGTTTCCAATATGTTTCCTTTGATGAAAAAATTATATAGCATTATGGGAGCCAGTGCTGTACCCCATAAGCTAACATGCTTCAAATAGTCTCCTGTTTAAAAACTAACTAAAGTAAATATGTTCTTAAAAGGGTATCCTTTGGAAGCAAAGACTGCACCAAAGAACTGAAACTAGAGTGTGTATATTTTTTGGGCCAGACTAATTAGTTTCTGCCATTTAGGCTTCATCAGAACCCTCTAATAGTTTCACAATGAAACCCAAGCTCCCAAAGGACAAGAAAATAAAATCTACACTATAGTGAAGGGCAGGGAGACGTTCTACAGCCGCCACACAGTCCCAGTCACAAGCTGTTGTTAAGTCAAATAGTATCCTTAGGACGCAAAGACTGCACCAAAAATCTGAAACTAGAGTGTGTATATTTCCTGGGCCAGACTAGCTAGTTTCTGCCATTTAGGCTTCATCAGTGACCCTGTATTAGTTTCAAAGTTCCGCAATGAAACCCATGATCCCAAAGGACAAGAAAATAAAATCTACACTATAGTGAAGGGCAGGGAGACGTTCTACCGCCGCCACACAGTCCCAGTCACCAGCTGTGGTGAAGTCAAATATGTTCTTAAAATGGTATCCTTTGGAAGCAAAGACTGCACCAAAGAACTGAAACTAGAGTGTGCATATTTCCAAAGTCAGATAACTTCCGACATCAGGTAAATTCGGACATACGTTTTCAAACAGTGGAAATCCAGATGAGACGGCTCCTTATGAGCCGTCTCATTAGGATTTTCACTGTTTGCTTAGTTAATTTATTTTTCCATTCCAATAATTAAAATGTGAAGCAAACAAGATTGCTGTCCGAATTTACCTGATGTCCGATGTTACCTGACTTTACCCTAGTTGCCTTAAGTTGACTCCTAGAGTGGACGAGAGTGGTTGTCTAATCACCAAATGCAACAGTGGTCCCTTCGGAAGTTTACCAACTTCTTTCCAGGAAGGTCCAGGAAGGTAGCATATTTTGCATATACATGTACTACTGATCAAACAGTTTGGCGATATATTTTACCGCTTGTGCTTCTATCGACAGGCTCAGTCTTTGTACAATAAGTCGGGCTTCTCGGTGGTTCAGTCGATCTCTTTGTGTCAAAATATATTTTCCCGTTACAATGGGTAACAACAATACTTTGTTTTTGAAATTTAAACCATACACAATTGTATGTATTTTATGAATTAAAATTGACAACAGTTAAATTGTGTTTTAAAATCGATATCGTCTGTGTAAACCATGCTTTTGTATAAAACCAAAGGCAGTGATTTAAAAAAATATTCGCGGATATAGAAGTTTTTGACAAGGGAGTATTGTCCATATGCGTTTTAAAGGCGGCTACTATATATTTTGCTGTCTTTGTGAGTGGGAGCGTTCCTTTTAAAGTGCCTAGACTCGAGTCAAAATGGCCCTGCCCCTACTCCCCTTAAAATCGTTTATCTTAAAGAGCAGACTTTTCTTCGTTGAACGAGAAATGTACTTTGTTTATTTTACGTCTATCAATTTACAAAAATTACTCATCCTTAAAAAGGCAAGAGGTTGTTTTGTCAAAATTTCAGTCTTTTCTGTCAACAAAGTAAGCACGAAGCAATACAGAATGTTTTACACGTGTTCTTATTTTTGTTTGCAACAACAACAACAACAACAACAACAACAACAACAACAACAACAACAACAACAACAACAACAACAACAACAACAACAACAACAACAACAACAACAACAACAACAACAACAACAACAACAACAACAACAACAACAACAACATCATCGACAGCAATAATTTAAAAGTATAGAACATTTTGTAACATAATCATTTAAGTCAAGCCACAATATTGTATCAATTTTTATTCTAGATGTATGCAGTTTAATTCTGATATACAAGAGTAGAAAGCAATAGGTTAAAATGGTTAAATTAAATATAAAACGAGTCAATATATCCTAAATATTTTCATTTTAAAAGCAAGCCTTTATGCAATAATAGCGATCAAACACAGTTTTCTGATACACTCTCTAGCTTCTGCTAGATCCCGTGGGGTCGTTAAAACCCTCACCTTTCAGGCTCGGGGTTCAGCGTCACCCTTGGGGTCCAGTAGATGTTAATGCATAGAAAAAACATGTTTGATCGGTCCTCTCCAATGGCGCATATGTGGGCATGACTTAAATGAAGTTGTTCATGCAGGTATGAAGGGCATCTCAAATATAAAGCAATTAAATACTCGTAGTGGAAATGTAATTATAGCATGGTACACTTTTTATTTGAGAATATAACACATAATGTCTAGATTTGAACAAAAAAAAACACACAAAAAACGAAGGTCATTTATGTAAGTATCGTTTTTAATACATTTAGTAGTTTGCGTCTTTATTTTTATCCTCAGGTCATATACTGTAGATTCGGAAATTTTCGCGAGAATTTTATTTTCGCGAAAAGCATTAAAAGACATATTAGTGATTTGAAAAATTCGCGACTAAGGCAAGATTTACCTATATCAATAAACGACAGAGTGATTTTGCCATTTCGCGAGGGTTTCATTTTCACGAAACTTCGCATATGCGAAGTTTCGCGAAAATAAATTCCTCGCGAAAATTTCCGAATTTACAGTATCAGGCGTATGTCTTGGTTTGATAATTCTTTTCAGGACACATAATTTATCTACTGTATCGCGTTCTCGTATCAGTTTTGTGATTCTTATTACCTGGTCATAAAATGGAATTGCTACTGTACCTGCTGAGTAAGTTTGAAAATAAGTAAATTAAATGCTTTTATTAAATAAGGGCCATCTAGCTGGCATTACCAACCGTCTGCAGGACAATGAGCATGATAAGTGTTGCAAGGCCGTACTTCTTTTGTGGATCATTTTTGTTATTCATGTCTTATATTTGTCATGTCGTTGCTGCCTTGTGGTCACCTGCTGGGAAAGAGCTGACCTCTTGGCTATCGTTTGTGACGTTTAATTGTGTTTTTGTCACTTTCCCGTGTGGTATCCTGGGTCAGGTGTGGCACTTGATTGTATCGATTCCTGATCTTTGCCACCGTTCTTACTTTGCAATGATTCAGGTTGGGCCCACCGGGGCTCAACTTGAGGTTTTCTTTAGCTCTAACTATCTGTGAGTCGTGAGCCCTTTTCTCTGTTTCATCATAGTGCGTTAGTTTGATTATATTGTTTCTCTATGATGATACATTGCAATAGTTAGGAATCCTCCATGCGAGCTTAACATTTTATGCGCTTCAGCAACAGCAGAATCTAGGGCGAAGATTTGGTACCAGTAAAATGAATTTAAGCCCCCCCCCCCCCCCCCCCCCCCCACGGTCGCTTTGGCTGCTGTCTGTTCTAAAGCGGTGGTTCTGTTGATGTTGATTCGTTGTTGATTGTTACTCCAGTTGTGGGATTCTGTAATTGTTCTATGTTCTGCTGTGCGTTACTTTGTGTCCATTCTAGTTTTGCAATAATCTTGATGAGGAAGAGAGAGCTGGTTGCTTTGCTTTGTTTGTCTTCCTGGTGTCTCGTGATTGTTGTGCGGCTCTTCCTCACGATGCCACGGGTTGTCTGCAGTTTGTGATTGTGGTATTTCCTGATCATACTCACTTACCATTTTGTTGACTGCGACTGATTTACCAGACTTGTAACCATCGCCGCACTGGGAAATTTGTTAATTTGTTTGTTTTTTTAATTTTCATCAATTTGTTTTCCTGAGAGTTCCAAATCAAGTAGGCAACACCAACTGTTTTTCATAATATTTTAATATTCCCAGGAATTCTTCAATAAAAAACATTGAATCTACTCCCTTGTTAATTTTGAATATTAACATTTCCACTGTAGTTGCCTTAGATGAAACCTAGCATTCCAGGTGTTTGCATTTCTCGCTGCAAAACATTGAACAATCACGTGATCTGACACGCGCCTTGGGCGCACTAACGTTAACATCAGTCAATGACTAGTTGAGCTTATCGAAGTGTGTGTGTGTGTGTGTGTGTGTGTGTGTGTGTGTGTGTGTGACGAAATTATCGCATACCATGACGTAATCAGCGTATCGTCATGACGTCGTGTACAAGGGTTTCGCTGGCTGGCTGTTTCAACACCCCATCTACAAATACAATCAAACATTTTAAAAGGGTTAAAAGCCGGTCTGGGTGTAAAATTGTGCGGCATATTTGATTGATAATATAAAATGTAAATATAAGGATTGAAATACAGATTGTTAGCTTGCACTGGATGATGCAAAACATTAGCTTTTTTTATGTCTCCGAGAAGTCCAAATTGCACTGGATGATGCTAAACATTAACTTCACAGACATTAAAAAGCCTAATTTTTGCATCATCCAGTGCAAGCTAAAATTCTGCATTTAATCCTTAATTATTATGTCCCCAACTGAATGGAGAGGGGGCATATGTTTTTGGTGCAGATCCAGTTGGCGTCTACGTCAGTGTAGCATCGTTTCCGTGCATTATCTTCTGAACCAGTGGATGGATTTTAAACAAACTTGCATGGATACATTGTTGGAAGGAGGGAAATTGTTTATTCGATTTTGGTGACCTTGAAAGTTTCCTTGACCTAACTTTCAAGGACACAAGTTGATTAGATTTAGGTGACATTGACCTTATTTTCAAGGTCACCATCCTTTAAAGACTATATAAATCACCCATTTCCGCACACTATTTTCTGAACCAGTGGTTGAATTTAAATCAAATTTGCATAGATCAGAGTTGATTAGATTTTGGTGACATTGACCTTATTTTCAAGGTAACACCAGTACTTTGAAATTTCAAATGTTGACCAAATATGGTCATCGCAAGTCATCTCCTGAACCATAACAATGGATTCCCATAACAATGGATTCAGGCCAAACTCTATATATTGCTTTCTTGTGACACAATACGAGTTGATTAAATTTTGGTGACCTTGCCAAATTTTTAAGGTCACAGGCTTTGGGCAGGCCCTACTTTTCCCTACTTTTTTTTTGATATGCTCCTACTTTTCCCTACTCTTTATGAAAATGCCCTCCTACTATCTCTACTTTTTCACCCTAAAATGCCATTTACGCGTTAAATTCCAGAATATTTTCCTTGCTCGATTCGCTCGCTTCATTTTTTTAAAAAAATAACTATAATGTTTATTCATGGAGCAGGCTGATAAACACCTCAATTTTTATTTTTTAACCAACAGCGTCTCTTTCTGTTAAGCTAGTACTATTGTGACATGTATTATTCTGCATATTTTGTGTGAAATATCTAATTTCGAACAACTCATTGTAATGTATTTTGTACTTATCCCTACTTTTTACACCGATTATCCCTACTTTTTCACTACTTTTTCCAAACTTTTATCCCTACTTTTTCTCTACTTTTCTGTTGAATGGCGCTTGAAAGCCTGAGGTCACCATCCTATAAAGACTGTAAAAAATCAGCCTTTTTGCCACATTATACAGTCGGAAGTTTAGTTTTAAGGCGACACGCCAGCAGAGCCGTAAACGTAATTACCGAACGTCAATCCGAAGATATACCTCTCCGCCCTACTCCCTAATGAAAAATTTGAATACGGTCATCCTTAACCTAATGTGCACTAATTCACAAGAAATTTGTTTCCTTCAAAAAGACAGTGCAATTTTAATGTAGTATGTTGCGCTTATACAGCAAGCGGCGGCCAGCTGTATAAAACCACTTGTCAGCTAATGAAAAACGACGTAACGTGATAATGGTGAGCTTGCGACATTATACAATTATTGACTTCAATGAGGTAGACATAAGGATTTATCTACCTGAAAAAGTGATAATTCACCGAGGCCGCTAGGCCGAGGTGAATATCACTTTTAAGGGTAGATAAATCCTCATGTCTACCGAAATTGAAGTCAATAACTGTTTTGTTATATGACTTTTCAACTAAGAATGAAAATGGTCTACTTTCACTTTTAATGCTGAAGTCAACCTTCAATCTAAGGACTTTCTAACAAGTTTTATCAACTGTTATTAAATATTTTAATGTAGTATTTTGCAATTTGAAATGTATATTAATTCTCTAAATGTGTAATGTAAAATTTAATCATAAAACTTTTTTTTACATTTTGTTTATTCAAACAAAGATAAATGAACAAACAAAACATAACAAAACAGTTGTTACAATTCATGAAAGTCTTTAGTTTACCTGTTGGGATGTGAAACAGCAAATCATGTCAATTTCATGCAGCACATGCTAGTTTTATACTCATCATGCTATTTTTAGCTCTCTAGAGGGTGATATTGCAGAAGTGTCAAAAATATTAACTTCTGGAAACTAGTTTGAGCTGGATCTCATCCTATATCACCTTCTGAGGCAGTTTAGACCAGTTTTCAGGTAGACATAGAGATTTATGAAGACAAATTTGGCCAATCAGGAGACAGGATTCTCTCCAGTCATATAACAAAATAATATATCGCATGATATACTGTCGCTACTCCAGGATGTTACCAAATAAGACGTCGCGTTACAATACTGGTACGGACCCCCTCTCGAGAAGCGGGGCCAATTGCTTCTGGGAGGAGGTTCGTTTGCCCCTCTGTGAAAAATACGTTGATTACCATAAAAAGTCGATGCCCCCATTATCTTGATCCGCCTATGAAGGCTAACTACGAAGAGTGTTCAAATACGAATGCATCTAACTTTATAAGACTTTCTAGCGATAAGGCTTGCCATTTCCCTAAATTTGACGTTCGTTTTATTTTGTTGAAATAATGACTGCAGACACTAGGCACATTCATCAAATACACTTTGACCAGCCGTATATGCACCCTTGCAGCCTAGTCCGTATATTATAATCGTTTTTGTCCTTAATACATATAATAATCCTACTTCGTTTTGAATGAGAATTTGTTATGATACGAGGGTTAGTCAAAAATAACTGAACCCTACCTCATAACATTTGAATCAAGTAAAATGGACATATAATGTGATCAGATTTCATTGTAGTTATATGTCATCTATTTAATCACCTAGTTTATTTCTGTCGGTAGGGTTTTTGTAACGGTTGCTAGGCAACAGAATATGACCTCTCAAAGGGGTGCGTTCACGCTGTGATATGTCTACTTCTAAGCGTTGCTATGGAAACAGTAATGTTAAAGCATGGCTTTATTCGCCGTCGTCTGATGTCTTTAACATGTACCTATTCAGTGTCACAGAACAGAAACCAACTGACCCCCAAATTATACATGCTGTGGTAGTTTGATTTCAGAATTTATCAAATTTTAACATGCCTGACGTCCTATAATTTACCCCAGCTACGTTCATATTTACACAATTTTAATAGAAATCATAAAATATTAGCCTAATAATGATTTAACAGTACTGCATACACAAACCAACCCTCAGACATATTAAGTTCCTTGATTTAAATTCACAACTTTGTTTCCATGGCAACACAATTCTCGTGTATTTGAAAATTTGTGGAATTTTGGCAGTTTTTGTTGCTAGGCAACGCATACAATCAATGTTCACCTAAACATTAATAAACTAAGTGTAATGAAAAGACAAAATTATATATGTTATTCAAATAAATGCCAAATATGTCTTTCACAAAAACTATCAAGCATGCAAGCTGTTTAAAGACATACTGTATATTCCTGGTGGCTGAGAACGTGAAGGCATCGATCTGACTGACGATCATCAGTTGCCTAGCAACCATGATAGAAGCTTGACTAGGGTAATTCTTCAAGGTCAAAACATCCATGACATATGGTACTTATAGAAAATAATTACATTTGTTTTCTACAATACCAAACAAAAATGTTATGAGGTAGGGCTCAGTTATTTTTGACTGACCCTCGTAATCAACCGTGCTTGTTCTTTCAGTAGCATGAATGTTAAATAGACCGTTACACTAAGGTAAACTAGTAGTCTATCACGATAGAGTATATGTTTTTATACAGTTGAAGTATAGATGTACCACGACCTCTGACCAATGACCTTTGGGTCTTTCTATTTCAAACGATTGATGCAGAATGCGTAAAATGAGCCAGTCTGGATGGAAAATATGTGTATGTCAAAGCTTTTATAATAAATGTAAATAAATGCCTGAAACCCTTTTTCTAGAACAACGCATCGATATTGTAAATAGAGTCACGCTTCAAAGCTTTTGGTAGATCAGTACAATGGCAAAGCAGTCTATTTTTGTCAGTTGTTTTGTTTGTTTGATTTGATTCTTTACGTCCCATCAACAATTTCAGTTATAAAGGGACGGATCTTCCTGGGTAGAACCAGTACTAAGCTAGAATTTATGTTCTTGCTCAAGGACACAACGCAGTGACGCCGGTGAGGCTCGAACCCGCGGCCCCTCGGTCTCGAGTCAAGCACTCTACCACTGAACCACTGCGCTCCCTTTTTTGTCAGTTGTTTGATGTCTTCTTTGGCTTCTACAACCCCTTTCTCCCCCCCCCCCCCTAGACCCAAGACGCCCATTACATATATTGTATATATTTATAGAGACATGTCATTGTCCGAAGGGCAGCTTGGGTCTAGGGGGGGCATCTAAAAACAAATTGTAAGACACCAGTTTCACCTTTCCAGTGACAAACGTCACAATTTTAAGTATATTTCGTACGCATGCACAGGAAGGATATTGTAAAGCTTTGGAAATGAATAGAACTTCTATCCTTTACAGTTTAGCACTTTTACTTTTTGAAAACTAGCAAAGCATTCACTCAAAGTCTGGTCTAAATGGCACCCAGTAGAAAGACGTCAAATGAGGGGTGGGAGTAGAAAGCGCAAGTTTTTACTGCTTTGCTAATGATAAATTACTTTGAAACGTATTATGATGCTTACTTTGCATATTTTGCTGCTGAATCGCACCAATTTTAAAAACAAGAGTGCAGTTTGAAAATTTGGCGTTTGTAATCATGTCACCTATGGAAAATACACGCCTTATCGCTAGAGCTTCTTTCCCCCACAGATAGGCTGCGGCAAACTTTTATACGTTCTAAAAAGAAAATATTTGCCTCTTTTAAATTGATACCAGACATAAAGCAAAATACAATATACTTTTAGAGTTATATCCATTTTTAAGATTTATATGTAATATTCAATAATTGGTTGGAACCTCCTTCGTGTATGTGAGAAGCGAAGGTTCCAGTGGAATGCTCGTCTTTTCGCCAATGATCTGATGTACATGTACTGTAAATCCGGAAATTTTCGCGAGAATTTTATTTTCGCGAATATCGTTAAAAGACATATTTGTGACGCTTAAAATTCGCGACTAGGGCATGATTTACTCAAATCAGTAAACGACAGAATGATTTTTCCATTTCGAGAGGATTTTATTTTCACGAAACTTCGCATATGCGAAGTTTCGAGAAAATAAAATGCTCGCGAAAATTTCCGAATTTACAATACTTGCTCCTTTTGAGACAAAATCATACGTTTTTGTTTTATTTGTAGAAACTTCTGAGAGAAGAGTTAGCTGACAATGATGTCCCCACAAACTCTTCAAAGAGACTTCTGAAGTTCTTGCCATCAGTGACACACCTCCTCACACCGGATAGGCGGCAATCGAAAACGTTAATACTATCGACAATCGAAGATCAAAAATATTTAGAAACAGAGTTTTCGATTGCTATTTGACACTGTTTCTAGCTATTATTGATCCGCGTTCGTCGATTGTAAAGAGCGTTTTCGATTGCCACATATCCAGTGTGCTTCTGGTCATTCAAAAGACCGTGAAATTCACCATGGTATCACCCTAAATATCTAGGCGATGAAGTAAATGTAGAAATATTGTTTGAATTTGGCGTGGAACCTGCAAGAGGAAAATATACGCCGTATACGTCTGATTAGCAGATTAGCTTCTACGGCATAGGAAGGTCCGTTTGGAAGTCAAAAAACTTATGAAAAATAATTGTAAAATAGAGTAAAGTCAAGTAGCTTCGGATATCAGGTAAATTCGGACACACATTTGGAAATCCAGATGAGACGGCTCCTTATCAGGATTTTAACTGTTTGCTTAGTTAATTTATTTTTTATTCCAATAATTAAAATTTGAAACAAACATGGTCGCTGTCCTAATTTACCTGATGTCCGAAGTAACCTGACTTTGCACTTTATGTTCGACGTGCATCAGGAACTGGTACTGTAAATCCGGAATTTTTCGCGAAGGTTTTATTTTCGCGAAACTTCGCATATGCGAAGTTTCGTGAAAATAAAATCCTCGCGAAATGGAGAAATAGTTCTGTCGTTTACTGATATTGGTAAATCATGTCCCAGTCGCGAATTTTAAACGTCGCAAATATGTCTTTTAACGCCATTCGCGAAAATAAAATTCTCGCGAAAATTTCCGGATTTAGAGTTAAGACAAGACTGCAAAACAAATTAACTTGAGATAAGCTGTTGACTGTACTAAAACATTAGACATGCTTGGTTACGGTAAGGTAAAGGAGGGCCTATATCAGACATTACTTTGTGAATACATCTGGGCCTCGCCGCAAGAAAAACTGTCTTCGGGTGTTTGCGAACAATAAAAGCGCAGACCAGCCTGCGCTTCCGCGCAGACTGATCAGCGCCTTTGTTATTCGCTATTAAGAAAGTATGATATCTAAACTTGCTTCGAGCGAAATTTCACTATTCTAGCTAGTCTCTGTAGCTGAGGAGACTGGTTTGAAACTGGCTTTGTCGGAGACCCCGATGACAGGTTTTCTCGCGACGAGGCCCATCTCACATTGCATAGGGGTTCGAGCCTCACCGGCGTCACTGCGTTGTGTCCTTGAGCAAGAACATTAATCCTAGCTTAGTGCTGGTTCTACCCAGGAAGACCCGTCCCTATATAACTGAAAGAATGTTGATGGGACGTAAAGAATCAAATCAAACAAACAAACAAAACATTGTATAGGTCTAATGCTTAAACGTAGAGGTCTTTTAAATATGCAATGTCCTATTAGTTTTAAACGTTTTCTCAATATAATAGGTAAAATTGGATCTAATAGTATTTGCCCTGAAATTTCATACACGTTTCGTTTTTGAATGGACATCTCGTGGAAATTAAAAAAACAACAATAACATGTTAATATACTGGGCCAAAAAAGAAACGCCGCATATAAAGATTAAAAATATTGCGTGTTAAATGAGAGTTCCAAAATTTCATCTGCTATCTATGTTTCGCTACTATTCCTGCACACCTTATTCTCATTGTTTCATTGAGCTCAGTCAACCAAAACCAGTGTACTGGCTGTCTTTTTATTTTCAAGTTTTTCACGTGCACATTCATTTTATTTCGATTTACACATGTAATAACTACTGAAATCATTAGTATAATATCCAATTTGCTTGAAAACATTTTTAAACTTTAAAATTAATTGTTACACATTGCTAATTTACGATGCCAAAACGGACACATGTTGAACACGAAAAGGCAATAAGAATGTTACAAGCTAACGTGACGCCATTGGTTATAGCCCAACAATTTCGATGCCATGCAAGGATGATTGAACGTCTTAGGAAACGTTTCTGACAAATTAGAACGATGTCAGACCGTGTGCATTCATGACGTCATCACATAATGACGCGACGTCAAGATCGATAAAAACGTAGGTTTAAACTGCTGAATCAATTTCGTCCGGTGACAATGATAGCTAGCATAACCCCAGGAACTCATAATCCAAGAATCAGCGCTCAAACTTTGACAAATCGTTTGCTAGAAATTTTGAAAGACCCCCACATACAATGTATGTTTTGCATGCGGCGTTTCTTTTTTGGCCTAGTATATGTTATGACAGTGCTTCATCTGATTTTGTTTGTTTGTTTGATTTGATTCTTTACGTCCCATCAACAATCTTTCAGTTATACAGGGACGGGTCTTCCTGGGTTGAGCCAGTACTAAGCTATGATAAATGTTGCTTCATCTGAAAAGATGCGAAAAGATGCGAATGGCTTCATGGATAATATCTTATATCATGCCAATATGTTTTAACTTTAATGAAACAACAAGTATGAAGCACTTTAGGCACGCACACAGTGAAGTGCGCATACACAGCTCATGTCTGAGGGACATAGTTGCACTGAAACGTTCACCTGTATTATTGGCCCTAGAGGCACTTTTTTTAAACCCACATAATCATAGCTTCCTCATTGTGGGACATCAGCAAACTTAGCAAAACCAGACCAGATGCACAGAACGCGGTTTCTGATCAAGTTCTCCACTGTTTGCTTACAAAGGTAACTTTCAAAATTTGAACAAAAAAGAAATTACCACTGAACACCTCTAAAATTAGAGATGGGCTCGTCCTACCAATATAGGAAAGTTCATATTGCATAAATGGATTAAGCATAGTAGAATCATTTTAGCAATGTAATAAATTAAAGCCGTTGCATGAGATTTCCAACAATTTGGCATGTGCGACCAGCAATGGCTCAGACCAGCCTGCGCATGCGCGCAGTCTGATCAGAGCCTTTGCTAGTCGTTTGAATATTCTATGAGTGTTAAGCTACTGACTGAACATCATTTGGAGTTTCTAAGCTTAAAAGCAGGCTGCACAGGCTCGTCTGAGTCTACACTTGTCAAAATTTCAAATTGTTGAAAATAATGTAATATTGTTGTTTTTATCAAGCAAAAAGATATCTGTATAATTATTTTGAATCTGGGCCAATGGATCAGCTGTTTTGCAAAGAAAAAACTTCTATTTTTACCTCGGTTGGCAGAAGTAATGGCCTGAAAGAACTTTTTCAGGCTAAATTTGTGGCATCCATTACTACTGTTGGCCGATTGGTTCAGCTGATCAGTTTTGTCAGAGGGCCTTATAAGAAACATTTGAATTCGGACCAGTGGTTCAGGATGAGATGCCATTTAAAGATATTGCTTATCTACAGCTCTGGTTGCCATCTTGTTTGGCAGTGTGGAACCATTTTGGTAAAGGGCATTATGAGGAACATTTCTGTGAAATTTTTCTGAATTTAGACCAGTGGTCAAGGAGGCGATGTCGTTTTAAGAAATACTTCTTATCTACATCTCTAGTAGTCATCTTGTTTGACAGTGCGAAACTGTTTGGACAATGTTGGCACTGGGCATTAGGAGGAACATTTCTGTGAAATTATTTTTAATTTGGACCATAAAATTTTGTTCTGGAGATATCGTTTAAAATATTTCCTATCTTGAACTCTGGCGGCCATCTTGTTTGGCGGAGCGAAACCAATTAGGTAGAGGGCCTTAGGAAGCTATTTTAATTTTGGATATGTTGCTTACAGAAAAAAATTACGTACGACGGACGAAGACCGTCACGTAATCGCATCTTGAACCTATGGCTCAGTTGAGCTAAAATGCAAAGATAAAAAAAAAAAGATTGACCGGATGGCGTCAGTGGATAAGGATGTGATTCCTCCGTAATATTAACAGAAAATGTACATTTCGAAGTATCCACTCGACTAAGCCAGCTACTATCATTACTACTTATTCTCTTATGTTATAAAGAAATAATCTATAGTTGCGCAATACCTCAAATGTTTCAAGGGGCTTAATCAGAGCAGCAAATTGTAAGCTATGATGAAAACGGTTACGATCCTTTCTTTTTTCTTTTTTTTCATCCGACATGCAGCGGCTGTGCAAAGGCGAGATTTTAAGAATAGAAGACAAACTTGTGGTGACGGTTCTGATCTTAATGGAAAGCCTAAACCTTTTCCAAGCGATTGTTTAGGCACTAAAACCAAAGTATTGGCGTTCATAACAAAGCCTTCTCACCGTTAATTACCATTTTTCTCCAGTTCGACCCATCGATGGGCTCGAGCGATACAAGACAATCATCACCTCCCTAGCTGGTGTCGTGTAGATTTAATCCTATATGCGCTACGGTTATGAAAAATAGGCTATTTGCATAATCTATTTGCAGAAAGTGAAAAACTTGATGGGTCTGCGCATATATGCAGTTTGGTCGATGCATCTGCTTCACGTCTGTTTTCACGTTGTAAAGGGTGTGTTTTACTATATGCGTCTCTAATTTTCTGGTTTTAAACCAAACCAATAGGTTAAATAACTATGGACTGATTAAGAGATTTTATAAAAAAAACCCTTCTACGTGTAAGTTTTTAAGCTGTTACTATAGTAACATTATGTGACACATATATTTATTTATTTTTGGGGACGGATGCTTGCATCCGGACTCAACTTTAACACTTACAGTTTTTCAGTCACGTCAATTTTTCACCCTTCCCAGGCCAAACATTACTATATACTACATTCCTTGCCAATTTGCAATCATATAAGTTGCATGGTTTCAATTTTAACAATTAGATTAGATGCATGACAAAAAGTCATATAGATCTTGATTAGTTAATTCCTGAGAAGCCAACTGATCCGGATCTACGGTGCTTTTCTAAACGGGGTATATTCGGTATCCACAGGATAAAGGCTTAATACGAAGTAAAAAGTAGTACCCAAAAAACAAAAAAAAAAACAACAACAAGAAATATCTTTCTGCTGTGTTTTTGACTAAATGAGGAGTGCCCTAAACTCCTCAGTAGCCTGGAAATCGACCACCAAAGGAGAAAGACTATTCCACTGTGGAATAGTCCCGGGAAAAAAGAGTTCTTCAGGGCATCACTGTATGTCTGGTATCTGCAACATTGGGCACTGTGTGATGACCTGGTCGATTTCGAACTGTGAGCAGGGGTCAGGTACTTGTCTTTTTCTACAGACACAGGACCAGAATGTATCTTATGAAAGAGAAGCAGGGAGGACCGATCCCTACGGGCCTCCAGAGATGGCCACTTGAACTCATCAAGCATCTCGCCGACACTACCTCTGTTTCGCCATCTCCTGCAGGACCAACGGGCTGCTGTCCTCTGAACTTTCTCTATCCGATTAATCTGAAGGTTTGAGTAAGGGCTCCAAATGGGTGCTGCATACTCTAGTTTAGGCTGAATAAAAGTTTTGTATTCAGCTTCCTTAGTACTCCTAGGTGCAAAAGCCAAATTCCTGCAAAGGAAACCGAGTGTCTTAGTTGCTTTGGAAGAAATTTCCGAAATGTGTTGACCCCAATCCATATTATCAGAGATGGTGATACCGAGTTATTTTGCTGACTGAACGTTTTCCAAGGTTTGGTTATAAAGGGCATAATCAAAGAGAATTGTTTGTGGTGCTGATGCCAAGTCACTCTACGTTTCATTTTATGAATACAATTCTAAGATAGTAACGATTGATCTCTGCTTATTTGTTTTGCATGGTGTCGGGTTGTTTTATTACTGCAAGACCTCTTTACATGGCAGAAATTTCCATCTTTGTTTTTTAAGATAAGCACTCTCTGGCAAGAAGAAGCAGTATTTATCGCAATCAGTTCAGCAGATAGATAGATAAATAAAGTGTGATCCATTTCTATAACCAACATAAAGTACTGATATGACCATGCCTCTATTTATATTTATTTTTTTAGCCTATTTCATGGAGATTCATCTGTACTTAATTTCTGCCAATTCACCCACCTTCGTTTTGTTATCGTCTCTCTCATGACCTATAACTGATCTGTGCTACCAGCTTTCGTATAGCGCCGAACTTCACATCTTATTTGAAATGTCTATCTGATGAAAACAAGAAAACTACTTTCTGTACTTATCTTTAAATTGTTCCTTAAATATGGACATTCAAATTTCCAATGCCGACTTTGAATGAGCTCTTCAAATGTGTTTCTGATCCTCCTCATCACTGGCAACTTCCAGATGTAAACAATCGTCAACTACCTTCTAGAGGGTTCTTGTAACTTGTCCTTGTTCCAAATATTGAGAGCTGAAATGTAAGAACGTTAGATGTAAAACTGTGATTGATTCCATCGTTGACTGCACAATATTATTATTATTATTATTATTATTATTATTATTATTATTATTATTATTATTATTATTATATCCTCTTTGCCAAACCAGGAAATGCCGCCCATTTCACGAGGAGGCTGTTAAGCCTGCTGTTGACGTCTATATACGTGAACATGTTTGAAACTATGATCGTTTTATCCCTGGTATATTCTTTCAAAATGGGTATGTATTGTGTTGCGTTTGTAGTAGGGCTGGTCTGTCAGTGAGTGAATACATTAATTATTAACTTATTTTACTTACGGATGTTCTTTTACAATCATTCTCCGTATTCTATTTTGCAACCACTATCCATTTCATGGGCGTTGCCATTTTTTATTTGCTTACATATTACTGACGTTTTCATTGGTTAGTCTGAAAGACCTAAGACCAATGGAAATGTACCTTATAATGTAGGTTGTCCGACAATATACGGAAATTCCCAATTGGTAACGAGGAATAACACTTCATCATTACCTTTCTTGTTTCAATCATAATTACCTAACTTTTATTGTCTTTATCGTTTCTACCGTTCGAAATTATGCCAAATTGGCTACTTTTCCTGATTATTTTGTAATAGGTCTTGTTATTGACAGCTTTATTAACTGATATATTGCCTGGACATATGACAGTCACTGACAGTCCTCTATATATATGCATTCATCTCAGAAGACTTTATTTTTAATTATTTCTATTCTTTCTCAGTAACCCTTAGGAACCATGTCAATTTAGTAACTCCATTATACTTATAGTCTGATTTTTTTTCAATCAAGTAGCTACATAATATATGTCTTATTTACCTAGGGTAACCAAGGTACGTAAGCCTCCACGGCTATCGAGTATCATGTATGCTTCACGCTACAATACACCGCAAGTTTCAAGCTACTTTGAAGCACAACATGAAATTAACAATGCTGCACAACCCAACAAACGTTACCGCACCACCTTCGGGCAATAATGCATTGCAACATAGGAGCAGCAATAAAGTTGTTCTGCAACGTAACAACGTACCACAACAGGCAAGAAACGTTGTACCTCAGCATTTTATTGTGCCACAATCGACCAGTGTCGTATCGTACCCTGCCAATAACATTCTACCTCCACATATGAATGTTGTATCGCAAGCTTTAAACGTTGATTTACAACATGCAACCAATGCTGTACCGCAGCCAATCAATATTGTACCGCAGCAGGCTAATAACGTTGCACCACAACCTACCAACGGTGTGTCATAACCTGCAACCAACGTCGCACCACCATTTACAGTTGCAGGACCATTAGCATACTCAGTACAAGGGTCAATGGGAAGTAACAATAATAAATGACAGAAGTTCAGGAACTGTACCAAATGATAGATATGAGCCAGTGCATGAGATTTCCAACAATTTGGTATGTGCGACCAACAAAGCCTCAGATCAGCCTGCGCATACGCGCAGTCTGATCAGAGCCTTTGCTAGTCGCTTGAGTATTCTATGATCGTTAAGCTACTGACTGAACAGCATTTGGAGTTTCTAAGCTTATCAGGAGGCTGCACAGGCTCGCATGAGTCTACACTTGTCAAAATACCACATTGTTGGAAATCACATGTCGCGGCTCATATTATAGCATGCAGCAAGGCGCGAGTCAGATTCCACCAATACCCATGGGGAATAGTTTAAACAATGCTAATAGTATGGCCAGTAACTTATTACAAGGTCCTGATGTTCCATACAATGTACCCCAACAAAATCAACAGGGTAAGGCCCCTCAAACTTTATGTAAGGCATCCGATGGAAATGATAAAATAGAAAGTATTGGGATAACAGGAAATCCATCACAATACCTCGTAGACGGGTCAGCTAGTTCCACGCAGAAATTAGATGCTAGCGGAAATTTCCCAAATGTTTCAAATGCTAGCTCAAGCAAAAATAAAATGCTAGAGCCAGGGACATTCGATGGTAAATCATGTGCTGAATGAACAGAATAAATAATCCACTTCGAGCAAATTGCCGAATGGAACAATTGGTCCAACACTCAAAAGGCTAAAATGCTTTCCATTAAGTTGCGCGGTGAAGCCTAAAAATTGTTGGGAAGTTTATCTTCAGATCGGTACAACAATTATGAAACCCTTAAGACTACTCAATCACATAGGTTTAATCCACAGGAACGAGAAAGTGCTTATCGCTGCGAGTTCTGTAATCGCAGGCGCAAGAAAGACGAAAGTCCTAGTGACTTTGGCTTCGCTTTAGGGCGTTTGAGTTTAAAGGCATTTCCAACACTTCCATACTCAGCGCTGGATCAGTTTTTTGCTGGTTTAGGGTGCCCAGAACTGCAGAATTTTGTGCAGTTCCAGCATCCAAAGACATGGAAGCCACGATTAATTTGGCCATTGAGTATACCCCGTTCGTGGGAAACCTTGATAAGGTCATGATCCCATCATTGGACAATGAAGAGGAAATAACTGCAGCAATCAATGAGTTAGAATCGCACATAACTACCTCCCTTCGGCCCTTAGAGCTTTATTTGATTGTAACAAGGAACGAATTGGAACTAATTATTGAGGGCATTGTTTCTAAAACATGGGAGAAAATAGAAAATCAAATGGGACAATTATTACAGGCCATACAAAACTCTAAAAACAATGAAAATCTCTCTGAGGACAATTCGAAAACGAGATCCGTTGACTCCCCACCCAGGGCTCGATCTAGGTCGCGATCACCAGGTCATTCGCCCTTCCAAAAAAGGGACAGTACACCTTTAAGAATAAGGTCAAGGAATAATTCTCCCAATAGACCAATGGCAAATGAATCAAGGCACATAGATTCTCGACAGATTATTTGTACATATTGTAACAGACAAGGGCATATTGAAAACAGGTGCTGGATTAAAATGAGAGATATGGAGAATGCATCACTTAGGGGTCCGTTAAACTAGAAGGGGTTGTCTCTGAGTCCGAGAGGCCAACCCAAACTTGTAAAATTAAACATGGGCCATACAATCAAAAATTAGAGGGAAGTCAAAATATAGAGTCAGGCAAGACCATTATATCAATTCCCCAAATTTTAATTGACCCTCCGGTGGAAGAGTTCAAAGGTCAAGGTCATAGGGATAACAAAAGCCAACACACAATAAAACCAGTGGGTGAGAATAATAGCCCATCAGATAGCAGAGTTATAAAAGATAAAACTCAGTCAGATTCTGAGTTGACCTCTCAAGGTCATGGGACTCAAGGTCAAGGTCAAGGGGAGATCCTAGATATTTCCTTGACTTGTCCATCTAATTGGGGGATGATAGGATCCCTTGTAACGAAAATAATTCAAATAAGGATGAGTCCATAACCCCAGTCAGAGGTCAAGGTCAAATTATCAACCTGCTTCGGTCTGGTAGAGCTGGTAATGATGGTAATTTTAGTCAATTAAGTATATCTGATGAGGAAAATCTTGTATATAGTTTTCCCTTTGCAGAAGACTTCGAGTTTGGCAAAAATGATTTAAGTCAAGATAGACCGCCTGATACACTGCAGTCTGTTAATGCTACCTGTTATTATGTGTCTGGGAAAATAGGCTCAATCAGACGAAAATTTTTGATCGACACAAGTTCAAGTATCTGTGTGATTTCTGAAAAAGTTTTCAATCGATTGTCAGGAGAAAATATTAATTTACTCCCCAGTAATCGTCAAGTACGTACTGCAGATGGTACATTTTTTAAAGTTAAAGGTAGCTGCACTTTGTAAATTTAGTTAGATCATTTATTGTTTGACAAAGAGTTCATTGTTGCCAAATATCTAGGAGTCTCTGGGTATTCTAGGAATCAATTTCATAGATCAGTATGAGGTTGACATAAAAATCAAAAAGAAAGTCCTTAAGACAAACAATGGAAAATCAAATTACATAAGCAAAACTTTGAAGGGTGCTGCAGAATTCAGCCATGTGACAAAGTTACGTTGCCACCACAATCTGAAACCTTTGTAAAAACCCATACAGCTCAAAATTGTGCAGCTCACTTGAATATAGAAGAACCTACCAATAAATATATTGACTAAGGTTTGCTGATTAGCAAGACTTTGGTAGACACCTCTCAAACTCAGATGACTGTTTCTGTATTAAATGTTAGTAATAAAAGTGTTCCTTTGAAACCAAATCTTACATTGGGAATCTTTCATCCAAAAGAAAAAAATCCATCTGTGATCAACTTGAGGATGGAAACGCAGAGCACAAACCACCTGAGGCTCCATTACCTGAGCATTTGCAGCCTTTGGTGGAAAATGTGTCTTCTGAATTAACTTGTGAGGAAAGCAGAAATTGTCATCTGTGGTCGGGGAGTTTCAAGATGTTTTCACGTCCCCTGATGGAAAGCTGGGCCAGACCAATTTGGCCGAGCATTACATCAAAACAGGGGAAAATGCCAGGCTGTAGAATACTCTTATTGAAAAGGCACATTGTAGAATCTGAGATTAAGAAAATGCTGGATCAGGGTGTCATCGAACCAAGTACCAGTCCCTGGAATTCTCCCATCTGTCTGGTGGCTAAGAAGTCTGGGGAATGGCGATTTTGTATTGATTTACGTGCACTGAATCCAGTGACAAGGCTGGATAGTTTTCCTTTACCTAGGATTGATGATACCCTGGATAGGCTTTCAAGTTCTCAGTTCTATAACACATTAGACATGGCCTGTGGTTACTGGCAGTTGTCTCTCAGTGAGAAAGACAGTGAGAAACTAGCTTTGCTGTACCTGGCATAGGAACCTTTATGTTTACAGTTATGTGTTTTGTTTGAAGAACGCGCCAGCTTTGTTTTCTTGGTTGATGGAGGTAGTCTTAAGACAGCTGAAGTTTGATAAATGTTTAGTCTACCTAGACGACATCATTGTCTTTGGGAAAGATTTTGACACAGCTTTAGAAAATTTGCCGGCTGTATTTTTGCGACTAAGACAAGCAAATTTAAAATTGAAAGCTTCAAAATGTCAACTGTTACAAAAACAGGTAGTTTTCTTAGGCAATTTGGTGTCAGATCTAGGTATCACTTATGCACCAGATAAAGTCAACAGATAGAGGACTGGCCTCAACCGAGAGACAAAACTGAAGTTAAAAGTTGAGTTGGGTACTATAGGAAAATGGTGCCATCATTCGCAGAAATAGCCATTCCATTGACAGGGTTAACACGCCAAAAGGCTAAATTTGAGTGGGGGTTAGAGCATGAGACTGCTTTCTTTAAACTTAAGGAGAGGCTAATTCAGCCACCTATTTTGGCGTTTCCCTTGGAAACAGGAGGGAAGCTAGTATTGAATACAGATGCTTCTGGTGTTGCAATCGGAGCAGTTCTGTCTCAATATCAGAATAATGAAGAAAGAGTCATTGCTTATGGCAGCCATACCTTGAACCCGGCTCAGCAAAACTATTGTGCGTCTAAAAAAGACCTGTACAGTGTAGTTTATTTTGTACAACATTTCAAACAATAGTTGCTAGGACGTATTCTTCGTACAGATCATAAACCACTTATATGGCTCAGTAATTTCTAGAAACCATCAGGCATTCTGGCTAGGTTGATTAGTATTAGGGTCTTTTGACTTTGATACTGTCTTTCGAGCAGGATATCTGCACTCAAATGTGGATAGCATGAAGAGGAAACCAATCAAAAAGTTGTGTCCCTTTCCAGAATGTTCTGATTGCTTCCAAGGTTCTATACCTTCACCCAGTACATGTCAACAGGTTCCATGTGATGATACCAGTAGTGCTTTACATTCCACAGATGGGCCAGACATAATACCAAATTGGTTAAATGTGTGGACCAATGAGGAATTGCGACAGCTACAGCAACAAGATGTATGTATAAGCGAAATTTTGCCCTTTAAAGAACAATTTGATACAAAACCCTCAAAGTCAGAAATTCAACAAGTCCATAAGGACATCATCACTTTATGGCATCAGTGGGAACTGTTGAAAGTAGTTTATAATTTGTTATATAAGCAAATTGATGATGATATTGGAGTCCATAGGTTGCAACTACTGACACCAAGAGAAATAAGGGACATTATCTTTATCCATTTACATGAGCAACGTTATGCTGGCCATTTAGGGAGAGATCGTACTTTAGCTGCAATAAAGAAAAGATTTTATTGGCCTGGCATGGGGGAAGATGTAGCTCGTTGGTGTCAGGAGTGTCAGCTTTGTGCTCGTAGGAAATCAGGACCTGGTAGGGGTAAATCAACACTTCAACAATTCAAAGTTTTTCAACCTATGTTTGTCTTTGCAGACGATATATTGGGTCCATTGCCGCGAACTAACAACTCCAACGAATACATAATCGTATGTGGCTGTTATTTCACGAAATGGAAGGAAGCTTTTGCTCTGCCTAATCATACTGCAGCTACTGTGGCAGATAAGTTAGTTCAGGAAGTGTTCCTAATGCTTGGGTATCCTACTCAATTACACAAAGATCAAGGTCGTGAATTCAAAACTGACCTATTTCAGGCTTTTCAGTCTTGATCCACATCTGAATTGAGGGTGAGGTTGGCCCCGTTAAACCGGTTTAAGCCCTCCAGTAAAATATTTTACTGTTCCAAGGGGGTACTTCTTTTGTGGATCTTTTATGTTTTTGTTCTGACTTGTGTTTGCTATGTCTTTGTGCGCGTCTGTTTATATGTGCTTTGTGGTCACCTGCTGGGAAAGGGCTGACCTCTTGGCTCTCGTTTGTGGTGTCTACTGTGAGTTTGTCACTTTCCCATTGGTATCCTGGGTCAGGTGTGGTACTTGATTGTATCGATTCCTGATGTTTGCACCCTTACTTACTTTGTGCAGTCTACTTGGCATAGAGAAGACTAGGACTGTCAGCTACAATCCGAAATCTGACGGTCTCATTGAAAGATTTAACAGAACTTTGGCAGCTTTGCTCGCTATGTTCATTGATGCCAATCAGAAAGACTGGGATGACCATTTACCATATGTTATGGACGCATATAGGGCAACTCAGCGCAAAAGTACGGGAGTGTCACCCAATTTACTAATGTTAAATAGGGAGCTTGATTATCCTTTGGATTTAATGGTGGGTCCTCCTCTCAATCAAAACACGGAACAATGTCCCATAAAGTACATTCAGTGGGTTCAACAGGCTATGTTGAATGCCTTTACTTTTATCCAAGGGCAGCTTGGTCTGGCAGCAAAACGCCAGAAAAGGGGTTATGAACGTGGGTTGAAGCCTCGGGAGTATAAGGAAGGACCTTGGGTTTGGAGGTAGTATCCCCCTGCAGCTTCACAGAAGTTTGGATTGGGGTGGATTGGACCACATCTGGTCATCTAACAGGTTTAATTTTTGTCATATAGAATCCAAATGGACAGGGATAGTAAACCACTTGTGGTCCATGTCGACCAACTTAAGCCCTTTCAGGGGAGAAAACACCCTGAAAATTGGTTAAGGGAACGTGAAATGGAACCTGAATCACCTGGGCCTCAACCCATACAGCAAGAAATGCCCATGCTTGTACGTAGTAGACGAGGGCGGGTGATTAGGCCTCGTGATATCTACTCACCGGAGTAGGAAAGAAAAATAAATATGTGTTAAAAAAAGTCATTGTAAGAATTAATTAGGGGTTGGTTATTAATTGTATAGGAAATGCACTGCTTATGCTGAGCAGTATAGTTTTTGATATATTGACCTGGAGGAGCCTTTCCTTTAAATTATGCTAAATAGTTACATCTTCCCTTTAAAGTATTAATCAACGTCAGATTGTTGTGATATTGAGGAAGACTTTTTTAAAATAAATCAAAGTTTTTCTGGATTGCCATTTTTCTCTTTGAAAAAAGGAGAAATCTGACAATTTTGAAAAACAATTGTATTTAAAAACTACAAGACTTATCAAAGTCCAGTCCTTTCACATTACTAGTTGAAGGCAACACTTTTATTATGACCATGACTGTATACTTACAAGTCATATGACTTTGCATAAATATTTATATATTCCATTACATTTTTCAAAGGTTTGGCAGGACACCTGGTTGACTATATTTTGCAGATACTCTAGAATGGGGCTTACAGTGTAGAAAATAAAGGCAGAAAATTGAACAAAATTTGTTCAGGCAACTTGCACCCCTTTTCTCCAGAGTCAATCGTGGAACCACATTCTGGCTATCAGACTAGGTGATAAGGTTTCAATTTTCTCTCAGCATTTTCAAGATTGTATATACTGACCATTTGAAAGCAGATTTGTCTTAAACAATGGTGCAATATTATTTATTTATTTGTTTTATTGTGGATATATCTGGATCAGAAAAGTGTTGCATACGAAGCAATTGTTATAAGAAGAAATAGAACATATTTTTTCATGCAACTGATCATTGCATACATTCTTACTTTTTTCTAGTGTCCTTCTTACAAAGAATTATAAACTGATTTGACCAGCACTGATATTTTTCTATGTGATCTAAATAAAATTTACAGCAGGAACCAATTTCAAGGTGACAAGTTGATACTCAGAAAAAGAGCAACCAGAATTTCTACCTATTTGAGGTATTCGACATTATATCCTAGACTGCTTAGTGCATTAGATTATTCTTGTTCTTATAAGCTTATTGCTTAAGCAACAATAAAAATAAATAAAAATAAATGAAATAGGGAAATAAATAAATAAGCCTTTCATTCTGGAGTGGTCTGCAAGTGTGTATATGTATATGGTTTATTCATGTAAATATTTAATATAAATTGCAGAATGTCATATCGTATCCTGTTTCCAGCTACAGGGATGGCTTGCCCCGAAAGCCACTGTTATACTCCTTTATTCACCTGGTATGAAGGACTGGTGACTCACTGGAAGACCGTCCACAACACTTACGAGGAGATATAAAATTGCCAGATGTGTGGGAATCAATACAAACGGAGGACAGATGCCAACCGACATCTGCGACAAGTCCACAATTCAGGAATTAGTGTGAACCGGGTCAGGAATAGAGATTACATCCCAGCTCAAAGGGAGATCCCCAGGAAGCCTCCTGCGGTGACCTCCACACCATCATCTGAAGAAGTTACTTCACCTGTAGATCGTTAGCAGGCACGTGTGGAAGCACAGGCGGACAGACAATGTATAAAGGAAGAGGCAGAGAGAGGTCTAGCCGTCGCCATGACAAACATAGATTTTGACAGTGTATTCCCGAAAGACAGGTTTACCCTGATGTCTGCTGAACCTGATGTGTTAAATTATGAATAGTGCTATGGTACAACAAGAAGATATATCCAGGATTATAAAGATGTGATTATTAAGTTTTTTTCTGTATTTTTCATGTAACAGCTGGTATATCTATTATTTCTAGTATTTTTCACTAATTTTTCTTAATTTCCTTAAAAAAATATTTTAATATTTTTTACTAAGGGTAGGCTGATGTAGTAGGGCTGGTCTGACAGTGAGTGCATACATTAATTATTGACTTATTTTACTTACAGATGTTCTTTTACAATCATTCTCCGTATTCTATTTTGCAACCATTATCCATTTCATGGGCGTCGCCATTTTTTATAGTGCTTACCTATTACTGACGTTTTCATTGGTTAGTCTGAAAGACCTAAGACCAATGGAAATCTACTTAATAATGTAGCTTTTCCGACAATATACGGAAATTCCTGATTGGTAACGAGGAATAACACTTCATCATTACCTTTCTTGTTTCAATCATAATTACCTAACTTTTATTGTCTTTATCGTTTCTACCGTTCGAAATTATGCCAAATTGGCTACTTTTCCTGATTATTTTGTAATAGGTCTTGTTATTGAAAGCTTTATTAACTGATATATTGCCTGGACATATGACAGTCACTGATAGTCCTCTATATATATGCATCCATTTCAGAAGACTATATTTGTAATTATTTCAATTCTTTCTCAGTAACCCTTAGGAACCATGTCAATTTAGTAATTCCATTATACTTATAGTCTGATTTTTTCAATCAAGTAGCTTCATAATATATGTCTTATTTACCTAGGGTAACCGAGGTACGTTAGCCTCCACGGCTATCGAGTATACTGTATGCTCGCATTTCCACCGTGTGAGCAGAACAAAGTTTATATAACTTCGACCGCTCTCTTTTTTTGCAATATCAATACTTTTTCTAAGATTTCTATTTTTTGCATTTATTAGTAAGATTACCAGCTGACTCTTGACAATTTAGGCATAGGAACACTTGTATTTTTTTATTCATTTTTTCTGCTTTAATCACATCTTTGGTATTTTGAAATAGATTGTTAAAACTGTATCAAATTATTTAAGAGCTAGTTTTCTGATCCCTGTCTTCACGGATTCAAAGTATTGCATACGAACCGTCTATACGATCTAAGGGAGTGTCCTTATAACTTAAAAACATTCTGGGTGGAACGTTATTTGGACTCGTCCATCATGTGATCGATCATTGTCCGTCAGTTAATCTGTCCATACGATTGAATGAACTAGGCCACTCACAACAACGAGACGAGCCAAATTAAAAAACCCACCTATCACACGTTATTTTTTATTTGCTCTATATCATACATCCTCCGCTTTTGAGCATTTCAGATAAAAATGTATAGCCTGCTCTTGACCTCTACGTACGTGAACATGATTTAAACTAAAGAACTGCCACATTAATAAGAAACGCGAAAAATCGATTTTAAGTGCATTTGTTCACGTTATTTTCTCTTGACTTTTTCGATATGCAGGTAGAAAAAGCTGCAGTATTTTTTGAGTAATTTTCAACCTGGTGTTTTTGCTATGTTTTTCTGTAATTAGATGGAATTTTGGCGTTTTTTTGGTTCTTTTCAACGGGGGAGTAATACTGTTAGTAGAATGGACATAAACTGACCCAGTTTATTAATAATATGCAACGGTTGACTAAATCATTCGATATTGTTTCAGGTCAGTAATCACCGTATGTTATATACTGAACAAAAGTGAAAACGCTACACCTGAATTGTTTGCCATTTATATGCAAAACAATGCACGCCAGTAAAGCAAATGAAAGTGTACCTGAATGTTCAAAGACTGGGTTATGCATAAAAGCAAAGGCTTTATGGGTGTTTTCACGAGGAAACACATGAAAGCCATTCAAATGTGACAGGGGTCCAATTTTTCAGGTTACAAATTTGATCAGAAATCTCACATAGTTTAGGCTTTCAGAAATCCAATGCCGACCTGATCCGACTGAACGAAATGGTAGTCTACACATGTGACAACAAGAAACGTAAATGAATTATCAAAAATGTGTTTTGATCGTTAAAAGCAACCTTAGAAGACGGGGTTTTATAGTTTATTGATTTACATAGTATCTTCAAGGATAATTCAGTGATTTCATCTATTCCAAATTACTTTAATAATTCTGAAACTCCTATCATTTGTTATAAATATAACAAACCAATAAGGTCTACGATATTTAACTTTAATAAAATTGTAAATGATTTAGATATAGATTCCAATACTCCTGCCTCCTGAGATTGAAAAAATTCAAATTATTTATATCCCTCTGCAGGGCATGTTATTACAGGTAATCTAAATGTCATTCCTGACGCTAAAGTTCGCAATATCATTTCTAAAGGTCCTAAATATAGATTTCCCTCTAATATTGATTTCTCTAAATGTCGTAGAGAGATCGCTGCTTCTTTAAATGACTTCAGTAATCGATGGTGCAAACGGGAAAATGTTGAACCTGATGCTTTGAAGGAATGGAAGATTAACATTTTTAAAATTATTGATACTCGTATTTCATTTTACTCTCGTAATACACATCTTTTGCCCCCTAAACCTAAATCTTCTTTTCGTCATCTTAAACGAGGTATCCAGGATTTTCATATGAACTATGTTTTGGTTCCAGCAGATAAAGCTGCTAACAATGTTGTAGTTGTATGACGATTGTATTATATTAATACTCTTAAGCGTGAGCTTGTTGACACTAATGCCTATAAACTGCAGCCTTCTTTAAGTGAAAGGGTGATTGTTGATGGGCATGGTTGTCATACAGCCCTACATTTTGGTGTCAAAGCTAAAGAAAATCAAGACAAAGTTCCTACGTTGTACTGGTTACCTAAACTTCATAAAAAACCCTATAAAGCAAGATTTATTGCAAATTCTAGTTCTTGTACGACAACAGAACTTTCTAAATTGTTAACCTCGTGTCTTACAGCTGTTAAAAAACATGTTATCAAATATTGTGAAAAAGTATATGAGAGATCCAGTAAAAACCTATTTTGGTCGTTTAAAAATTCAGGTGAAATTTTAGATAAACTTAAAGCTAGAGATTTCAATGCGACCAGTTTGTCTACTTATGATTTTTCTACTCTTTACACTACTTTACCTCATAATTTAATTAAAGATAAACTTATTGATCTTATTGAAAGAACCTTCCAGAGAGAAGGCTCTCCTTACCTTGCATGTAGTGACAGAAACGCATTTTTTACTTCAGAAAAACCTAAAAAATATCATGCATGGTCGTGTCAAAATGTATGTGATGCGCTGACCTTTTTGTTGGACAACATTTTTATTCGATTTGGCACCAAGCTCTATAGACAAGTAGTTGGGATTCCTATGGGCACTAATTGTGCTCCCCTGGTTGCAGATTTATTCTTGTTTTGTTATGAAAGGGACTTTATGATGTCTCTTTCTGATGATAAGCAGGCTGATGTTATTGATTCGTTTAACACTACTTCCAGATATTTGGACGATATTTTAAATATTAATAATGTTTGTTTTGAAAATATGGTTAGTCAAATATACCCTTCAGAGCTCCAACTTAATAAAGCCAATGCCTCTGATACCAAAGCCGCATTTTTAGACTTGCATTTGTCAATTTCTAATGGTATTGTTTCTACCAAAATTTATGATAAACGTGACGACTTTGATTTTGAAATTGTCAATTTCCCATTTTTAGATGGTAATGTTCCTCGTTCTACAACCTATGGAGTCTATATCTCTCAACTCATTCGTTTTGCTAGAGCATCTAGCTATGTTACTGACTTCAACACCCGCAATAAATTGTTAACTCAGAAACTTCTTAAACAGGGCTATCGGTATCATAAACTTCGCAAAACATTTTCAAAATTTTATAGACGATACTTTGATTTGATTTCTAAATTCCAAGTTGGACTTAAATCTCTCTTGCGACAAGGACTGTCGGAACCTGATTTCTATGGTGACTTGGTGTATAAGTTGAAGAAGATTGTTGGCTCTAATAATTTTTCAGCGCAGTTCATTAAAATAATTTCCCATTATAAAAAGATTGGCTATAACATTAATGTATTGCAACAGACTGCATGCTTGGTAGTCAACCCAATCACAGTTGGCAACTTTGCTTTCCTCTTTAATTGCACGCCGGTGGGTTGGACTTCAGACTCTATGATGGTTCCGACTTAAAGATTTATCTATTGATGAGATGGTAGGGGCCTGATGCTTTGGCTGTTTGTCGGGCCCACCGGGGTTTACCTGTTGGATTTCTTTTGCTCCGGTATTCAGTTTAATTTACTGTTGAGTCCTTATCCTTGCTTTATCTCCTTGTTATATCTTGATTTATATGTTTTAGGAGATGATGCATTGATAAGTTAGGGGTCTTTCATGCAAACCAAATATCTATGTGTCTTGATCCACATCTGAATTAAGGGTGAGGTTGGCGCCGTTAAACCGGTTTAAGCCCTCCAGTAAAATATTTTACTGACCGTTCCAAGGCGGTACTTCTTTTGTGGATCTTTTATGTTTTTGTTCTGTCTTGTGTTTGCTATGTTTTGCGCGCGTCTGTTTATATGTGCTTCGTGGTCACCTGCTGGGAAAGGGCTGACCTCTTGGCTCTCGTTTGTGGTGTCTCCTGTGAGTTTGTCACTTTCCCATTGGTATCCTGGGTCAGGTGTGGTACTTGATTGTATCGATTCCTGATCTTTGCAACCTTACTTACTTTTCATTAAATTGGCCAAGCTTGAAATTTCATCACTGAAATCTCCATAGGAAAATCAATGTGTTGTTGCATCGCAGTCTGAGTACATAACTGGTCAAGAAATGGTAGGAACAATGTGCTGATAGGTCTACCTGATTTGGCTAAATAAATTTGTCGAAAATCGTGATTAATCGAAGATTACAAAAACATTTAATATTCTCTATTTGTTTTCGTCAATGGGAGACAATTTACATTTTTATTACAAATTTGATAAATTCAAAACTGATTTCTGCGCTTGTTTCAAGTGATAAGTCAGTTTTCTTGTGTTTTAATGCAAGACAAGTATAACAAATTCTGATAAGCGTAAAGATCTGTTTTGCACATGCGCAATTGCATAACTTAGTGAATAAAGCTTTAAACACAAAAAGGAACATAACCCAGACATCGAAAAGAGACAAATTGGTGGAGTTTCGACGAATCGTTTGCTAGATGTCAGGAAACATTGTTGAGCTTTAGTAAATACTTTTAGTCCAATACTCTCTCGCAAAATATTGAATATTGTAGTGTAGCGTTTTCACTTTTGTTCAGTATAGCATTAAAGAGTATCATACATATAAAGTACTGCTGCATAAATTAGAAACGCGAATAAATGACTTAAGATGTACGTTTTCAATTTTTATCACCTTGAGCATTCGATAATCCTGAATAATTTCAGACAGATTTTTGACAAAGATATTGCCTGGTATTACCGCTATTTTTTGCTTCCAAGGGATACCCTTTAAAGAACATATTGTACAAAGCAATCACGCTTTTAAAAAGTGTGATACTTTTGACACTTACCTGTAAAAATTTAAGAACAGATATATATAGGCCGTCAAACGGCTGTTATGCCGTTTAAATTCCCCCGCTTTTCAGAAAGCCTAAAAATGTTGAAATTCCCAAGAGATTAGGGATCAGGGCAGGTAGTTTATTCTCCAAACAATTTTCTTCTGACACTGCAGGATATTCTAAATCCAGATTTGAGCTTTATTTTTGGCAAAATGCAAGTTATAAGATAATATTCCAGATTTTCGCGTTTCCTATTATTGTGGAAGGACTATATGACCATGATATCCCTGGTATATTCTTTCATTATGTGTATGTAGTGTTGCGTTATTTTTTATTTGCTCTATATTATAAATGAACGTTTCAGATAAAAAGGTATAACCTGCTCTTGACGTCTATATATGTGAACATGTTTGATAATATGATCGTGTTATACCTGGTATATTCTTTCATAAAGTGTATGTAGTGTGTTGCGTTAGTTTTATTTGCTCTATAGTATATATAAGCGTTTCAGTTAAAAATGTACCTTCCGCTAAATTCTTCATCTTCATGTACCATTGATTAATGGCATAGATTTCTGTCGCAATCATCTGTTTTTGAACATGCCATCTTCTACACATTGAATGCATTTACATTTTGAGCTATAATCTGCAGATGCGACAGACGCACTTTTGCTAACTTATTATTCACAAATTTTTTTTTTGTCACTTATCTTTTTAAATCTGCAGAAATCAACTTGCTCATCTTGTTCTGTCTGCTGTTAATACTCTATATCGATGCCATGATATCTTCCTACTCTTGAAATGTAGACCAACATCCTTTGCTTTTTTTGTGTTGCTCACGCTTTTAAAGCCGCCTTAGAACTGATGTTAAACGATACTCGTATGCTATTGTAATCCTTGCTTATTCTCAGTCTGCGCATTACTGAGTAATAATATACTGCACAACCTTTGTTAATGCTAGTGTCAATTAGACAAATATTCTGCTCTATTCGATGGAACGAACAGAATGTTAAATAATGCAAACAAACAATAAAAAATGTGCTTGAAAATGTTAAATGGCTTGAATTGAAAGATTGAAGGGTTAGGCCACAGACCAGTAAGACATAAGACAAAGTCGGAGAGTATAAACAGATATAACATTAGCTATGTATAGCTTTTTACCGACTAGTACAAGTTAATTGACGAAAAGATACATATAAGACAAATATCACAGTATAAAGCATTAGCACATTTAAATATGACACATCACAAGATTATTATTTACAATCACCTAAAAATGAAGATGTTGCCTGCAACCTTAGTACACTAAAAAGAACATATATGTGTAAAACACAATGGTGTTAATATTTAGATGCTATTACATCATAAAATGCATATGAAAATTAAATATATATGGATCTTAGATGATTCTAAATAGATAAAAGAATAATTTATTAATAAGTTCTATTACATGTGTTATAGTTGCTCAAAAGGACCGTCTCATTCAGATGGTTCTTCTGAGCACCCACAACTTATGTCTTCGTTGGAAAATGAGAAAATTTAGCATACAAATATTGCAACTAAACAAACTAACTAACAGGTAAAAACATTTTAACCTACAGAACAGAATGAACATGAACAGGACCCCCCGCTCCATGCATTTATTTGGTTTTTGAAGACACCAAAACTGCTGATATCAAGGAGATGTTGAGGAAGAGAATTTCAGATTTTGGCTGCTGTAGAGCGAAATGACCTAGAACCGTGTTTAACTGTTCTCACCTGTGGAACTTCAACTGTTTTCTGGTACCTAAAATTATAAGAATGATTTTTAAAAGTTAACAAATCATTTAAATAAGCAGGAGACATGTTATTCAAAATTTTAAAAGACTCCAAAGCTATTGTCCTCATACGTCTGACCTTCAGTGATGGGAGCTGAGATTTAATCAACAGTGACTCATAACTGGAGCTATAGTCACTGTAGATAAATCTCAAAGCCCTTTCTTGAATTTTCTCTATTTTCTTGGTGTTTACTTCACCACAGAAGTGCCAGGTAAGAGGACAATAGTTTAAGTTGGACAGAATAAAAGAGTGATAAATGTTTAATTTTCCAAGTCTGCACAAGTGTTTGCAAATACTTTATAAGACATTTAACTGTTTTGATGCCCTTTTTGCATATATTTGAAAACTGAACATTGGAATTTATTTGAAAATGTATTGTCACTCCCAAAAGTTTAACATTTTCTTCATATTTAATAACATTATTGTCAAGGTTAAAAGTAATATCTTCAACTTTTGTTTTTTCACCTACTGCTATAGCCTGAATTTTTTTCCGTATTGGTCTACATCTTGTTACTTAAAAAAACACCTAATCAGTAAAACACTATCGTCATAAAGTTTACGAATGACATTCTCCAGACTATTGTCTGAGCATGATACAGAATTGTCATCTGCATAATTATACAAACTACAATAATTAGCAAAATAAAAAATGTCATTTATAAAAATATTAAAGAGAACAGGCCCTAGGATGGATCCCTGAGGTACACCTTTGGGGATGGCTTCAAAATCACTTTAAATACTGCCAAGTTTTACACACTGTTTTCTGTTTGTTAAATAACTTTTAATTAATTTTATAGCATTTTCTGATAAACCATAGTCTTTAAGTTTTAGAGGAAGCAGGTCATGAGGTAAACAATCAAATGCTTTTGAAAGATCCATGAGTATAGCCGCAACATATTTATTATCATCTAAAGCCTGCTTCCAGTCCTCGATTATCCTCAAAGTGTACACTGACATCTATAGCCGTGTTTAAAAACCGATAAGTATGTATGAAAGGGGGACGTGCATAAAGAGGCTAGTTTGGCATCCCTATGAGGCCCACAAATGAAAATGGCTTTTCACAAACTTCTTCTTATAAGTTTATTAGAACAATAGCCCAAGTGTAAAAGTCTGGGATTTATTCTATTTTTACCGTTGCTATGGTAACAAAAATGGCTGCCAAAATAGACTGAAAATAGGAGAGTGACCATTTTGGAGCAAATTTAAGACATTTGACAGAGAAATTAACATAGAGCACACGCAAATACCACCGGGCTGCGTAGCGCAGTCGGTAACGTGTCTGGCTACAGATGCGTGTCTGACTGCAGATCCAGGGGTCGCGAGTTCGATCCCGGTCCGGTCCCATACTTTCGTGGAGATTGATCATGAAATAATTTCTACGGTAATTCCCCTCCCTTCCGCTGATTTATTCAAGAAGGGTTGTTGTCAGTTACAAGCGAAAGTATGTGCACGAATTACTGGTTAACCGCTTGTTCAAGCCTGCCCAGGAAAAAGTGTGGTTAGGTGAACTGACCGTCCCGCAATGACCATAGCTGTTGACTTGGGACGTAAAGCAATAAAACAAACAAACAAACACGCAAAAATACCAAAAATATATTTCAACAGAGGGTGAGAATTATCACGACACACAATTTATTAAACGGTTATTTTGGTATTCCATTGTGCTGATATCTAATTCTTAAAAAAACGGTCTGAAAAAGCCTTAAATTTGGCCCAAAATGACAATTTCTCTATTTTAAGCCTATTTTGTTGGCCATTTTTGTTACCATAGCAACGGTAAAAGTAAAATAAATGCCAGAACTTTACACTTCGAACATTCTTCTAATAAACCAATCGGATGAAATTGGCGAAACGCCACTTTCAGTTTTTGGCTCCAGAGGGGGCCAAATTTGCCCCTTAATGCACGTCCCCCTTTTGTTTCAAAGAAATCCGTCAGTTTGGCATTTATCGCCCTTTCATATAGTTTGGATAAAATAGGTAAGATGCTGACAGGACGGTAATTCTCCTTATCTTGGATACTGTTCTTTTTATGAAAGGGGCTGACGATAGCTTTTTGCATTCATCAGGGAATTCAGAAACTTTTATGGTTTCATTTATCAAAAATGTGATTTGTTGTAAAACAACAGGTTAAGCAAATTTAGGAATTTTGGCTGAAATACATCTATTCGATTAAACGAGCAGAATGTTAAATAATGCAAACAAACAATATAAATGTGCTTGAAAATGTTAAATGGCTTGAATTGGAAGATTGAAGGGCTAGGTCGTTAGGCCACAGACCAGTAATTGTTAAAAGGGCACTGATTGGCTCAAAAGGTGGGTGGAAGCTCAGCCATATATTTAAGTTGTAAAGTGTAAGTTGACAGTAATAAACATGCAGGAAAGAAATCAAATTATAAACAGGTATATATTTCCTACAGTTTTTAAAACAATATCTCACTGCTCTTGTTGATTTAGTTAACAGGAGTGTCTTTGAAAAAGGACCTTGCATTTTAATATGTTTTCAATGAAACGTTCCTCTCATGTAGCCGCCAAAAGGTGGTAAAACGTGGTCAGTATCCCATTATTGTTTATTGATTGAACTAGGTCCGATCTGTAATTATATGACAGCCTTATAGTGATTTAAAAAGTTTTGGGGACCACAGCTTACTGAAAAGCTATAACGGAGATATATGGAAAACATTTACATGCGTGGGCCCTACAGACGACTGAGCTTGAGGTTAGGGAACAGGTAGACAGTTTAAATGGAGGTGATAAGAGCCTTTCTCCAGTCAGCAGAAACACAGCCTTCATCAAGTAAGTGTTAATACAAGTTTTTATTTTATACTTAGCAGTGAAATCAATGCATATCAAAAACAAATAAAAGTGATATCAATCACCAGTGAAGTGATATGATATCAATCACTAGTGATTGATATCAGCCTATATTTTCACTGTTGCGTTTTTTTTTATCACCTCTAACTTTTCCATTCACTTAATGCAGCTCACTTTGAAAGTTCAAACGCCTATAGCTTTCTTATTTGAGAACAAAAACATCAAGTGTGGGTAGGCATTTTCTTAGTTAGAACATGAGAAACATTTTGGTACCAAAATAATTTAGATTTGCTGAAATTTTTCGATTTTGAATTTTCAACACCTCCCGCTTCAGTGAGTGAGGCAAAGCATGTAACCTATGCTACACAACGTCATCAATAAATTATGACGTCGCTTATGACGTCACTTGTCTCGCACTTTGACAGTAGTAAGGGCCCGTGATGGGGCCAATGAAGTCACGATGTCAGATCCAAGATGGCGGCCCCAACGGCGTCACAGTCGCTCGATCCAAGATGGCGGCCCCCACAGCGTAAGATCAAAGATGGCAGCCCCACGAAGTCAGATACAAGATGGCGGTCCCTGTAACGCATTCGGTTACATTACACCTCGGAGGGTGAGTCAACGCCCTAGACCACGGGAAGGTAGTGTCACATCCTATAGCGCGGTGTCGTTCTTCTTCTCTATGTACAAGGGGTATCTACAGGTCGGGCTCCTCCCCATGCATAAGGCGCCTGGCTAACTTAGGAGCATATTGCGCAATTATTTGCTGTTCGTCCTTAAGTATCTCAATGAATTCCAGTTCGAAGTTGTTGTCTTGTGCCCTCCGTCCGTAATACTATCCTCTTCTTTTCGCTTAAGCTCCGATTTTGCCATTTCTAAAGCTTGGGCTACTGGGGTGACGAAGCTCACTGCGGGTTTTTCATTTTGTCTCATTTCTTTCAACTCTCTGTTTTTCTGTCCACTACCCATCACATAACGACCCTGACTGTCACGTTCCGCGTAGCCATCTCTAACATACAGTAAGTGCTATTACCATTTGTCGGGATCTGAGACGTAGGGAACCCACTTTTGTTGTTGATAGTCATACACTTCTCTCGTGGCCATCTCTTTCAATTGATTTTGCTCTTTTGTGCTTGAGTTATTCTTACGTATTTGCTCATTCATACACACGGGGCGAGAGTCTCGTTCACTATCCTCAAGCACCTCGATTAATCGATCAGCAGCCTCTCTTGCTCCACGCTGTAGTTATCTACATCTCATCCAAAACAACAGTTCATCTAACAAAGCTATAGACATAAAAGTAATGGCGAACATATTTACGCCTACTCAATACTTAATCCCTTTCCTTAGTAACCAGTTTTCATAGTCATTTGGCTTACACTACGAACACCATAATGCCACTAACTGATTCATGTGATCACTTTGCACGAAACAGGGTACGACCCCGTCTAGTTCGGGTAAGGCCCTTCCAATTTCTTTTAAGAGTTCTTTGACGGCAATGTATTCTAGGGGTCTCAGCCATAATCCCTTTTTCGTAGGTACTTCCTCTTCTTGTGGCTTCCAATACTGCCTTATATCCATACATGCGCTGCCCTCGGTGATGGACCAATAAATGTTCCCTCCAAGATGACTCTTATAGTTTTGTTTCTCTGTCCTCGCTTGATGCGTGTATTCTAAGTAATACACCTAATTCTTCCATCGCACCAAGTTTAAGCTGATACATTCTTTTCTCGGTTTGTCATCTTTCCATTCTCTCAGGTCAACACGCTGTTCACCTTTCCATTCTGTGACCTCAATAAAACGATCGTTTCCGAGACTGAATCTGCATATAGACATGTTTACTGTCTGACTGTCAGAATAGATATGACTAGATTGCGTGCAATGCGCCTTATATAGTAAGAGGTCTCTTCTGATTGGTCAATTATCTAGTCATCCGATTGGTCAACCTCCTCCTCCTCACTCCTGCTCCCTCAAACTCATTCTCCTTTACGACGTAGTAGAGTCCTCTTGGTCTTCAGAGGCTTTCTCAGTTTCTATATTATGATTCGGCCATACGGACAGAGAAACAAAACTATAAGAGTCATCTTGGAGGGAACATTTATTGTACCATCACCGAGGGCAGCGCATGTATGGATATAAGGCAGTATTGGAAGCCGCAAGAAGAGGTGGTACCTACGAAAAAGGGAATATGCCTGAGACCCCTAGAATACATTGCCGTCAAAGAACTCTTAACAGAAATTGAAAGGGCCTTACCCGAACTAGACGGGGTCGTACCCTGTTACGTGCAAAGTGATCACATGAATCAGTTAGTGGCATTACAGTGTTCGTAGTGTATCCCGAATGACTATGAAAACTGGTTACTAAGAAAAAGGATTAAGTATTGAGTAGGCGTAAATATGTTTGCCATTACTTTTATGTCTATAGCTTTGTTAGATGAACTGTTGTTTTGGATGAGATGTAGGCAACTACGGCGTGAAGCAAGAGAGGCTGCTGAGCGATTAATTGAGGTGCTTGAGGATAGTGAACGAGAATCTCGCCCGGTGTGTATGAATGAGCAAATACGTAAGAATAACTCAAGCACAAAGGAGGAAAATCAATCGAAAAAGATTGGCACGAGAGAAGTGTATGCCTATCAACAACAAAAGTGGGTTCCCTACGTCTCAGATCCCGTCAAATGGTATTAGCACTTACTGGATGTTAGAGATGGCTACGCGGAACGTGACAGTCAGGGTCCTTATGTGATGGATAGTGGACAGAAATACAGAGAGTTGAAAGAAATGAGACAAAAGGAAAAACCTGTAGTGAACCTGGTCACCCCAGTAGCCCAAGCTTTAGAAATGGCAAAATCGGAGCTTAAGCGAAAAGAAGAGGATAGCATAATGGACTGTGGGCGTAAGACAGCAACTTCGGACTGGAATTCATTGAGATACTTAAGGACGAACAGCAAATAATTGCGCAAAATGCTCCTAAATTAGCCAGACGCCATATGCATGGCGAGGAGCCCGACCTGTAGATACCCCTTGTACATAGAGAAGATGAACGACATCGTGCTCTAGGACGTGACGCTATCTTCCCGTGGTCTAGGGCGTTAATTCACCCTCTGAGGTGTAACAGAACGCGTCACAGGGACTGCCATCTTGTATCTGACTTCGTGGGGCTGCCATCTTTGATCTTACGCCGTGGGGGCCGCCATCTTGGATCGGGCGACCTTGACGCCGTTGGGGCCGCCATCTTGGATCTGACATCGTGACGTCATTGACCCTATAACGGGGCCTTAACTACTTTTGACGCTGAATCAATTTCTTTTTATCTGTAAGTCCTGATGACTATAGATCATGTATAGATTGATCCAGGTATCCTGTCACAAATACTCCTTTGATTTCTTTTAAATTACTGTGATTCGGCTTGAAGCATGGTTAACAAATTGATTAACTGTAAATCTTCTAAAAAAAGTATAAAATGAAAAGAAAATTTACTTTTTTGGTAAATACCAAATATATTTCATCTCGTGAGTTGAAAACATCGAAATTTTCATTCGTGCTGCGCACTCATGAAAATTCTGATGATTTCAACACACTCGATGGAATATATTTGGTATTCACCTCAAAAAAGTAAATATCCTCTATATCAGTAACCTTGTCACGGTGATTAGGTACACCGTATCCTTTATGGAGCGAAGTATTGCCTTTATACTGGATACATAGGCACCGTTTTCTATTTGGATTTTCCAGATTCTGTAAAGGTAAGCAAATGCATGTTGAACAGCCCAAAAAGTCTCATGGTTCAACAAGCGTTCTCGACGCCTTGCCTGGTAAACTTGATATCAAAAGGCATACACTCCCTTGTTGTCAACATTGTCTTCAGATGCAAATCAAATAATATGTCGGGCATTACATCAAGTCCAGCAGGTGCCTTTAACGGTCATGGTCATTGAGCAGTTTATTGATTACATAAATATTGACTGCGATGTCTTTCGTAGATGCGACCGTCGTTCGGTATGTTGTGCAAAATGTTCTTTGGTATACATTTGATGAAGTTGCTCATTTAGATTATATACCTTTTTCGTGGGATAACTGCAAGTATACATCCAAGGTAATCAAAACTGCAAAACCTGATTTCAACCATTTACTATTCACTTGGTTGATGACAATCATGTGCGGATCCAGGGGGGGGGGGGGGGGGTGGCAGGGAGTCCAGACCCCCCTCATAAAATCACAAAAATATAGGGTTTCTTTGCAATATTGGTCCGGATCCCCTAACTAATCACAAAGCTACCAAGCCAGCATTCAATGTTGGGCCATCATCGGCTCACGTATAGTGGTATTTGAATCCTCTCTTCCCTTACTAACTATTAAAACAAAAAACACGTCAAAGTTGGACCCCTCTGACAAAACTTTCTTGATCCGTGCATGACAATAGGTAAATATACGCAGAAGTAATACATTATTTTGTTCGCTCTTTGAGCCAGCATAGAAGAAAATAAAGTAGAATAAGTGGCTCCCTGGATAGCTGTACAAAAATCGACCCAGACCAAGATCTGTCAAATGAATAATCACCCAATACTTGTGCCGATGTTTAAGCGCTTCTTAAAGATATATTCATTGTGATCAAACCGATTCTTTCATTGTTGCCTGACAAAAAAAGAAGTGATTTTGAGGTGCATAAAGAGGATCGACATGAGTGTTCATGTGGGGGCGTTACCGTGTAACGACCCTGTTAACTACGTTATCCTAAACACCTTCAAATCCTATTGTTCAAATACAAAGCTATATATATTTTATTTATTTATCCACATGCTGATTGTCTAAAAGCACTTAATTAAATGCAGCCAATAGCCAGTATGCGTTTAAACAACATATGCATACTATATTGCAGTTACATGTATATACGTCATTTTATTTCAATAGAACTACTATTCAGCCAAGTGCAACCACTAGACCATTGGTTGCTGAAATACCTCACAGGAGGAAATTTGTACACTATGCTTTTCTAAAACCACATTATATAACCCACAAGATAATGCATTTCAGCTCTTTATGGGTTAGGGCTTTAGCCTGCGGTTGCAGAGTTTACTATGTTACCTAGAATAATAGGAACTCATTTTGTGCAAAAATCAAAATTATTCCTAATTTTTACAAACAATATTATCGTGTGATTGAAAGTGAGTGACTATCCATATAATTTTTCACACATTTAGGTACCTTTTATCAATATCACATACGTTACTTTCTTTTCAATACATGGATTTAATGCAATAATAGCATTGAATGAGTTAATACTCCAATTGGGCGTAAATTACTGCCATTTTAGGGCTCAATAATGAGATAAATAATGAATAGTGTTCTATTTAACATAAAATATAAGTGAATTTAAACTCTGACAAAAGCACTGGTGATAAAAAAGAAAAAACTTGAAGTCAAAGCACATACAATGCTATTCCAATTAAGAGTTTTTTTCGAATATGTAAACATCACTTAAAGAAACTGCTTATTTTTATAATCAATTCATGTTTCTTAAATGCTTAGATAATATCATTTATCTCTAACACTTATATGTGTTAACTTAGTTTAATACATAAAATATTATATACAAAACATTTTTTCCTTCTGTCTATAGCTCAATTTAGACGAAACAGGATTTTAAACATATAGTAGCCTACTAAGATATATTACCAATTGTGCACGTCAACAAAATACAAATACAGCTTATCAACTATTGCTTACAACAACTATAATGAAAACAACTAAGGACAAAAGCTATCTTAAATTTTGTAAACTGTTGAGTCATTTCAGACATGGTCAACATTGAGAAATGAAGATTATATATAGGTGTTATTCCTAATCCTTTGATGTTAACTGGAGTTCCTTTTAATCATAACGCTTTCTATCCAAAATATGGTACCAAACATGCCTGTCCCTATGGTTGTAATACCTATGGTAGTAATCAGCATGTCTAGTTTGGTGAAGAAAGAAAGAAAAATAACCTTGGTAACATGCTTTACAAGAGGAGAATTACATTTATCATCTGTTTGCATGTTTCTACAATTTTGTGAAGCACTTAAACAGCTGGCTAGGGCAGCATTTGTTCAAAATGTCGAATTTAGTCATATATTTAAAAGAGATAGTTAATGCTTAGAAAAGATTCCTTGCATTACTAACATTGCATTATATAGAAGACTAAATGAAATTTCTTCATTATTAATTGTTTTTTATTTGAATCATATCTGTCAACAAGACTTAGTTTTACAGTGTAATTTTGTCTTATATAAAATGTGGTACTAAGCATGCCACATTGGAACATGATCATTAATAAGAAGTTGCATCCTATTAATCTTTTGGATATTTCAAATCAAGTTAAAAAGATTATATCTAGTAACAAAGAATAAATCAAATGAACCAGCACATTTGATTTGGTTCTACTACTCATTGCAGTGTGAAGAAATGAGCGCTCATGCGAGCCTCGTAAATGTACAGACTCACATAAGCCTTTGCTGTCTGCATACACAAAGTATTGATATATAGATGCAGACTCAGACCAGAATTAATATTGCTTGCCTGACTGCATCAGCGTGAGCAATTAATGGATCTATGATAATTGCTAACATTTGATACATGTAAGTACCAAAATCTGACGTGCTGGTCAAATCCTCATTTGAGGGCTTTATAAATTATAATAAATGAGATAAACAAATTATTTTTCATCTGGATGCAAAACTGTTAAAAACAAATCTAAGGTTCAAATATTTTGTATACTATGTCAAACCTACATTTAAATAAGTGCCAATAGAGACACTGCTGCCAATATCTGATTTCTATGATATCCTTTACAATGTGAAAAAATATGATTTGTTTTGGAGAGGATAAAATGAAAAAAAAAAACATGGTAACGAGAAATGCAAAGATACCTATCACCAAAATCATGTGCATGTATACTTTGTAAACATTGCATGTCTATCATCGATAACAATGTTTATACAGGGCTTGGAACACGACCATGGACAAACCGATTCGCGAGCTCGAGCACAACGATTGTCAGCAGCTCATCACAAAGTCACATGGTCGATCCTGATTGGATTCATATATTAGGAAGGGACGCCTACCTTGTGTAAAGAGAAAGGTCACTGTATACGTAACGTGTCAGTGCTCCGAAAATAGATGCTTTTGGCGTGTCATAGATCACAAATATCAGGCTCTGTATTGTGTAGCTTGGTGCAGTTTTATTCAGCAGCATATAATTGTATCATGTATCCAATAGAATTCTCTCCTGGGTCTGTGTAGAAAGATTGTGTTTGCAGTAATCACACATTTCTTACGGGATAATAAAGTTGACCGTATTAAACAAACAACACTTTAAAAGTTTGTTGCTGTCTTTTAATAGAAACCAAATAAGGAACGACATTTCATGTGAATTGTCTGCTGGTAGATGATGATTCATATGAAATATCAAGGTATTTTTTCTTCCTGAAATAGCGTGCGCATGTCTGAAATTACTTCTGAATGGCAGTGCGTGGTTAGAAATTTGATTAATTTCTTGCATCGGCCTACTATGCAAGATGCACACATTTTTCGTATTAATACTGTATAAAGGCGCTGATCAGACTGCGCGAATTCATGGTCTCTCTCTTTCTCTCTCTCTTTCGCTCTGTTTAAATTGGCAAACAGTTTGGACCCAGATTGGACCCAAATATAATACTGCCAATGCGAACGATAATACTGCCAATGGGTCCTTATCGAAAGCAACTGTAACGGGATTGATGGACTTGTTTCAAGATGTCTGAGAAACCAAGCCAAAAACACAAATTTCGTGCCCAAGCGTCTCTCTGTCTCTCTGTCTGTCTGTCTCTCTCTCTCTCTCTCTCTCTCTCTCTCTCTCTCTCTCTCTCTCTCTCTCTCTCTCCTTTTACGACCTGCTTTCAAAGTTTGCAAACAGTTTGGGTCCAGAAGATCGCTGATACGCTGGGTATACTCATATACCTCAAGAGAGGATTTTCAATCCATGTATGAACCTGCTCAATGTTTCAATGAATCTTTCTGCAAGACATTATTTCATGCCATTTGGTTACTTATCACATTTGACAAAGGCTCAGACGAGCCTGCACAAATGTGCATTCTCAATAGAGCATTCAGCACGCAGCGTGATAAAATCCCAGCCAGCAAACAATGTCGGGCCACTATCAGCCCGCAAGTGAAATGCCATGCAAATGGCAGTTCGCTGGCAGGCCGGTGGTGGCCCGCTTTTAGATGTGTACTTGGATAAAGTTGGGAGTAGACTCCAGGAATCACCGGTTGTATGTTTTCATACCTCAACCCACAGACCAAAAAGTATAACGTTGCGCGTTCGGCAATTCAGAAAAGAACGTGCCAGATTACCCATCTAAGTAAAATGGAACCTTCCATATGTCGCCTACTTACTTATGACAAAATCACACACGTGCTGTTTGGCAAAATTATACCTATCACAAATGGGACAATCAGAAAAACGGACAATTTTCTACCAAAAATATTAAACTTGTGGTCGTAATTTTTCTAAATTTCTCAATACAGCAATTGGCGCGCAGTGTGATACACATCCCAGCCAGCACACAATGTCAGGCCACTATCGGCCCGCCAGCCAAATGTCATGATCGACGTTCTAAGGGTTAAGATCAAAGTGACTCTGTGCATGCTGGATAAATTTTCATATTTTTGTCATCTTTATCATGTACAATTTAATATCAAGACTATTTTAGGAGCATCACCAGTCAGACCGTTTGGTCATGTCTGATCTGGGTTCAAACTGTTGCAAGCCCGCAATCTTTTTGTGTCACTTTCCGGACAAACTGATCTGTTAAAATTGTATGCAAGGGTAATAGGCTACAGCAGGCAAAGTTAAATCTATTTGCGGACAAGATATTATGTAACCGAGACAGTTCGAAAAGTATGTCTGAAGGTCACAATGTCCAGGAATAGACCAATTACGCAGGTTTTGAATACGTGCTATTGACACCTTAAAACCCAAAAATAGAACACTGCATATCCTTTACACATAGGAGGCGTTTCTTTCCTGTCTCGTTATTTATTTGACTATCCAATCAGCATCAAGGCTGTGACTTTGACGAGCGTCCAATTGTAAACACTGGTCCATCGCAAAGTCCATGGTCATTGTCAATCCATTATACTGAGTACAGTGTGTAGAGTGTTCTCTCAATACTATTTTTGTCAGAACAGTTGACTTTTTGCATATATCTTGAAACCATACCCGGTGTGTTTGCAACTCATTCTAATTTTAAATATCCATATGACGTTTTGCTATAATTTGGTCATGCCACATTCCGTATAGTGAAAATTTTAAAACTGCTAAAACTACCAATACAGGTATGTAAGATTTCATGACTGCAGTGTTCACTTTAAATATTTTTTTTTAATTTTCCATCCAACATTCTAATAGAACATTGTACAATCTTTTTTGAATTTTAAATTCGGTCTGGACTTATTCTGGCAAACAAAGTCCTATTAATTAAAATTAGTATTGTAAGTAACAATTTACCTGTTTCCTTGGGTATGTTCATATCACACGTAATTATTGTCATGTTAACTCCACCATAATCACTTATTTTTCCCACTTCACGAATAAACCATTAACTCATAAAATTTACATTACTTAAGACATTGATCAGAAGAAATTTGTTGATTTAATTATCACTTTTATCCATTAAACAATAAAAGCTATGCTGAAGATAAGCTTAAGTCTGTTGAAGAGCTTATAGTAAAGTAATGCATCAACATATGTATACGCAAACACAACAATGTCAGTATAAAATTTGATTTGGAGACATTCTCTTCAAAAAGTATATGATTAGATACACTTATAATGCATAGTATATATGTAACATATATCAACTTTTGCTCTACAAACTTATAAAGTACTTGATTCTATCTGTTTTGCTATAGCACAAATGCTTTGTATGCTACAACCTACCTTACTACATTTAGTAAAAAAAAGTGTTTGGTATTGTAGATAAACCAAAATATACAATGAATACCAGCAAGTATTGTGTTAATGATTATTTTTGTAAGATTTGAGCAGCAGTTAGCTGTGTACACTAAACATATTTTGGTTACTGTTAAATAAGTGACTATAAGTGGGAATAAACATAATGTTCATCAGATAAGTAATAGGAAAACCTAAATCCACCATATCAAACATTTAAGACTCATTTTAATACTGTCTTTCACAGCATTTTGGACATACTAAATACCTCATGATATTTTTATTTGGTAATATATGTTACTTTAACAATTTTGTAAGACCATTGGAATTTGTCCTTATACAATTTGTCTTGAGAGCAATAATTGTCTTTGTTAATGAGTTTAAAACCTATTACTTTGGCCAATTCAACAGTTTTTTGTTCTTTTAAAAAGATCTATAATATAGTATTTCACAAAAGTAAATATGCTTTGACAATTTTACATAGTCTCTTAATGAGAAACGATAAATTATATTGTGAACAAACTGGTCTATTTTTATGTGTGTTAACACAAAAATCAGTTCTGAAATGAAAAATTATACCAAATGATGTATCATTTAGGGAATTAAGCAATATATAGAAAACCATAAAGTTTGTAACATAAGTTACATATTGCCAAACAAACAAAAAATGATACTTTACACCAGAAACAATGTTTAATATCGCCTTTCACTCTTGTTTATCAATATAATGCTCATTTATGGTGTTTAAAAGCTTACAGATAGGATTGAATGCTTTGTTTTTTTAATGAAAATGTTCCTACCTTACAGAACGTGTTCGTAGTGGTTGTCAAATTCAACAGCTTATAACACCTGAAGTTTTTGTGATAAAAGCAAGCTGTTTGCAGTTTTGCAATGGTCAGTTAATTGGCTTTTAGAAAAAATGCTATTTTTTTCTAAAGTATTTTGAGAAAGTTATAAAAAGAAAGTATGTAATAAAATAGCAATGATTTTATACAGTGTAAGTTGAAAATGTAACATAAATGACACCATAATATGCCTAAATTACTCTAACAAATATCTGTATCTGCAGAAAATTAACTTGTCTCACATATTACATGACTGTTCAGCCAATTTGAATAGGTCAAGTCCCACTTTTACAGCTTTAATTTCATGTATTTGTTTCTCAAAAGAATGAGGGGTAACGTATTAAATACGCTGTATCACTCAAACGCCCCCACCGCAAGATGACCAACATGTTGCAAAAAACTCGTTAGATGCTATGCTTTAAGAACAGCATAGTCTACGAAATTCCGGGGGGGGGGGTGCAAAACCCTGTTAGCAAATGGCCTATAAAGTGTGGGTACTCATTTTCTTAATAAGATCCAAAGGAACATTTTGGTACCATATTTATTTTGTTGTTCTAGAATTTTTTGTTTTTTCGTACCTGGAGCTCATCGGTTTTCAGTGTTGGAAAACATTAACGTTATGCAACGTCATGTGTACATGACGTCATTTTGTCAATGTTTATGGCGTCAAAAGTGCAAATTACCACTATGTTTGTTAAATTGTAAAATAACACAAAGAAAATACCATTTTTGTCTTGAATACATTTCATCTTATCAAAACTTAGGGTCAGTTATACGCAGGAAAAAGTGTTCTGGCTAAGGATATCATGAGAATCAGTCATGAGTGTGAGAGAGGGATAAAAAAAAATCCGCCCGAGGATCGCAGATTGGTATCAAGGGGCTTGCCGAGTGATGACAAACAGTGATCTCAAGGAACAGATTTTTCTATCCCATCCTCACAAGAATAATTGATTTTTTTCTTGCTCACCACTAAATGCCTCATTTTCATTCATTCTGTATACCTACCTATATGTTATAATACATATGGATTATCTGCCTTAGCTATTTACACAACTGGCTAAAAAATCGTTCCGTCTATAACACTTACCCCAAAATGGTCATGTGACTATCACGTGTACTCCCCCATACTTCACTTACTTCTTTAGCGTCAAAAGCTTCACACGTGTTTTTTCGTTCAGTTGAAGTTCAGTTTGCGGACTTTGATTTGGACTTTGAAGTTTGTTGTTTAAGAAGGATGACCAGGGCTGGAGTGCACTTGTCTGGTTCTGAATCTAAGAAGGGAGCCAGGAATTACGGGCACCCCTTCGCTTTTGCCAAATTAGGATAATAGTAATGAAAATGAGGTGGAATCTCGTTCTGACGTGTCAAATATGGCGGCGCCCAGGGCGAAGCAACAGCTGGGTAGAACATGGAGAAATAGCAGAAAAAACAATTTAATATCTCTGGAGGAGGAGATGGAAGAACGCCTTAGAGTAAGTTTGGAGTCAAGATTCTCTAGTTTCCAAGAAAAAAATGCTTTCTGTGCTTTCTCAACAGAATTTGGTTTCCTCGAAGCCAAGAACAGTTAGTTCTGACACAATATCGTCGGTAGGCAACACTTTGGGTGAGTGCCGTTATCCAATAGACAAAGTTTCTGTACCCTCTTCAAGTAGAGCAAATGGACAGAATATATCATCTTTGGGAAATTCGCTAGATGATATTTTGTTACATCCAAGTCTTGAGACAAGACTGTTTGTGTTAGTGATGATTCAGAGGATGACATTTTATCCTAACAACCTGCTAAAAGAGAGAGAAGAGAGTTAATTCCTGAATCTGTATATTCAGAAACTTCTGAAGAGGAGGGAAGAGACTGGTTTGGTAAATATTTTGTCATGCCGGCGTCTGAAGAAAGTATATTAGAAAAGAACAGACAGCTTTTGCTCGATATGTTTGGGGAAGATGCCTGTATGAAGAAAGCCAGTACATTACTTTGTGTAATGCTTGACAAGAGTCAATCAGATATATTAGATCAGTCTTGGAGACTTGCGACTCTAGGGAGATTGAGTGCATATAAAGAAAGTTATAGAAATTCTTTTCCAGTTCATAAAAATGCAGAGGAAGGATTGAAGTTAGATGACATTGTGGAAACATTTTTAATTAAGAGACAATCTACAAGGGCTGTGTTCAAAAGAAATAGAAGTTTGTATACACAACATTTAAAGGAGATTGAACGGTTAGCATTTCATGGGCAGACGGCTGCTAGAACTGGAATTTTATTTCTCTATATTCTAAACAAGCTTTGGCATTGTTATTGCAAGAATTAGGCTCTGATAAGCCAAATATAGACAAGGCCATTCAAACAGTGAGATATGTGTTTGCGATGTCTACAAAGATTTTAGATCAGTTTGGCAGATAAGGGGCATTTGACCACCTCATTCGTAGAAAGAAAACATTGATGGACATGGGTTTAGACACAGTTAAGGATATGGCGAAACAGACTGATTTGTAACCTCTTTCTGGTGATGGAGTTCTAGGGAAAGATTTTGAAATTAGACTTAAGGAGAGAAAAGAGAAAAATAAGGGATTTAAGGAGCTAGTGCCCGAAATATCGCCCAGACGTGATTTTAGTGTAAATTTAAAGAATAAAGCTCAGAGTACATCATATGAGAGCAAACAGATGCGCTATGACAACCCAAAATTATCTAGGCTGTATAGTCTGAGGAGGTCTGATTTTTCTTCGCCACGTTACAGCTACAGGAATGGGGTTCATATCAGATGACAGCCAATCAAGAGAACAAGTCTTTTGGAGGGGTAAGTTGGTTTCATGCCCAAAGCAAGACAAATTGAAAATCAGATAGGTCCAGAGTTATCGGTTAGGGTGGTCTCTAGTTTTTCAAAGAATAGTGGAGAAAGATAACAGACGACAAATGGGTAGTGTCAACAATATCCAAAAGGGTACAATTTTGGAATTTCAAAGGTTTCCATCTTAAACAGGAATTATTCAAACTCGTGCAACAGCACATGCATTAAAATGATAAATTCAGAGGGTGGAAAGTTGCTAAAAAAGTCGCAACAGAGCCTGTACCGATTACAGAAGAACATTTAGGTTATTACAGTACTCTTTTTCTGGTACCCGAAAAGAAAGGAGATTTAAGGCATGATGCAACATACATAGGAGGAACATTTTTGATAGACAAAGGAATAGTTCTTCCAACGGTAGAAAGAATATCCAAATTGCCAGCCATGGTAAGAGGAATAATAGTTTGCTCTGGAACAGCAAGACAGTATCTTCAAATGCCAGGTCTGATGGCATCATGCATAGAGGTCATTCCTTATGCTCTATTACAGATGAGACCAACACAGTTGCACCTACTTTATTGGTGGAAGCCAGTTCAGGAGATCTGGAAATGAAAATTCCAAAATTCTCAGCATCTTGTTAACCATCTCAAATTGTGGTTAAAGGAAGCAAACATTTTCAAAGGCAGATTTTTTCTACGCATGAAAATAAGCAAAACTTTATGTACAGATGCCTCAAATCAAGGTTGGGCGGAAATTTAGGCCATCAGATTGTGCAAGGTCGCTGGCCACAGGAGAAAAAGGGTTGGCATATAAATTGCCTGGAGATAGAAGCTGTTCTTTTGGCTGTCAAAAATGTTCTTCCACAGTTGGTTAATCAGTCAGTTTTAATAAGGTCAGACAATCAAAGCGTGGTACAGCATGTAAATTGGCAAGGGGGGCATGGTCGTTCCAATTATGCTACAAAGTTTGGTAAATATGGCAGTTGGCAATAGAAAACAATATGAACTGAAGGCATCTCACATAGCGGTAAGAGTAAACATTCTTCCAGATTAGTTGAGCAGAATTTGGATCCAGCCTACGAAATAGTCATTAGAAGATATGGTTCTAGACAATTTTATTCAGAATAGGGGGGAAACCTTTGATAGATCTGTTTGCTTCAGCTCAGAACAACAAAATGCATATGTTTTGCAGCTGGGAACAACATCATCTGGCTTATGCAGTAGATGTTTTCTCAATAACTTAACATTGAATGTTTGCTTATGCATTTCCACCAATCTGCCTGGTTCCCAAGGTGTTGGAGCACATGAAACAGGGGCAGTGTCAACTCATTCTGATAGCACCACAATGGCTGAGGCGACATTGGTATCTGGATCTGCTTCAGTTATGTGTAGCGAAGCAATTACCATGTTTAGAAGGACAGTGACAGACCAAAACATGTAAATTCAAAAGTTGTGATTCCGGCTGTTAAGCGGGATACGTTATTGGACTTGGACCTAGTACGGGTATTGAAATTTTATTTATCAAGACCATAGAAGTTCTGGAATTTTGGCAAGGATCAAGCCGAATTGGGATTGCTTTTATCATTTGTTGAACCGCACAATCCTGTGACTAGCCAGGCAATTGCAAGAGGGATTGTCATAATAATTAAACTGGCATGTCAAGAGGGAGTTGTGGTTGTTAAAGGACATTCAACAAAAACTATTGGCCCTTCATGGGCTTTGTATAATGGAGCTAGTGTATATAGCATTTTGGAAGCTGCGAATTGGGCAAGTAAATCCACATTTGTGAGGTTCTACTTGAGAGATGTGGATAGTGCAGCAGTTTTAAAGACACAGAGTGTAAATCAGATTGTGGTTACAGTGGGAATAAGTAGATACATTTAACAGTGTCACCAAACCACGTGGTGTGTGACGTAAATTTTTGGTACCACCGGCAGCTAAATCATCAACAAGAAGCATCGCCTCGGAACTTCAATCAATCGTAAGTATTTTATTTTCCAGCCGATTTCAACGACATATAGCCTATTCTAAGGGGAAAAGTGAGTTCTTTACAACGGTGTTAATGGATTTGTCACCAGATTAATACTTTAGGCCTGAAAACGAGGCAAATATTTGGGACTGGCTTGCCGTGGTTGCACGGTGTTTTTCACATTTTCTGGACATTTGCCTCGTTTTCAGGCCTAAAGTATTAATCTGGTGACAAATCCATTAACACCGTTGTAAAGAACTCACTTTTCCCCTTAGAATAGGCTATATGTCGTTGAAATCGGCTGGAAAATAAAATACTTACGATTGATTGAAGTTCCGAGGCGATGCTTCTTGTTGATGATTTAGCTGCCGGTGGTACCAAAAATTTACGTCACACACCACGTGGTTTGGTGACACTGTTTATGTGTCAGTACTTCTTTAGCGAGTTTGGTGTGCAGGATTTTTGCAAAATGGTATCTATTGATATCAGTGCAGAACGGAGATAGGATTCTACTGTAAAGGACTTGGAAATGAATATTATGTGTATATGTTGGACAATTGGGGGTTGAAATTTGTACAGTGTTTTTTATGTGTAAATACATGGACAAAGGGATATAATGGGAAATTATCCAGATATTAGTGAGAATAGAAAGATATAGTTTTAACAGCAGAAGACATACAAGGTATGTATTGCTTGTGAATCTATCCATATGTATTAGTACATATAGGTTGGTATACGGAATGAAATAAAATTGTTGATTTGTCAACAAGTTTTAATTTTATGAATAAAGTATACCTACCTATATGTACTTCCCTCCCTCCTCCCCTTCTGTATCTTTCCTTGGAGGTGGTGATCTTTTGCCGCCTTGAAGAAACTGAAGTATGGGGAAGTACATGTCAGAGTCACATGACCATTTTGGGGTATGAGTAATAGACGGAACGAAATTTTTAGCGAGTTGTGTGAATAGCTAAGGGAGATAATCCATATGTAATAGTACATATTGGTAGGTATACTTTATTCATAAAAATAAAACTTGTTGACAAATCAACAATCTTATATGGGAAAACTAAAAAAAAAATCCAGAAAATACGCTGTTGTTTGCGACAAGGTGACGTCATTTTGACATTTCAATGACATCACGGATCGACGATCAGCGTGCGGACGTTCTTTCTATCTTTCCCATGGACTGGTACAGGTATCAGAGTATGTAAACTGAAATAAAGATCCTGTTCCCGTTCCTCCTTAGCTCACGCCGAATAAACATGAATTTCAGCGCTTGTGTGTAACCAGTAGTCGGAAAATTCGTGCATTTATAGCGCTGTACACGTATCGATTTCCATTGTTACGGTTACTGAAAGGACACAATCGAACAAGGTTAGTAAGGATTTTTTTTTTATTAAATTCTTAAGTTTGATTCCATAATTTCGATTTTTATATACACAAACTGCTTGGAAACAGTGCCGTTTTGTCCCGAAAATGAACTTAAATGCCAGTTTGCATTGTTTTGATGTAAAAGGGAGTCACATGTTTACTTGATTGTATGGTTGTAATTGTTCAAGTTTCTTAGATCTGTCAAAAAATAAACCTAAATAGATGGCCCCTCACAATTGCAGCTGTACCGCCAACTCAAACATCTGAGCCAATCGCTATACCACTAACTTGTGCGTAACTGTACCACTAACTCGATTGGCAGACTATTTTAAAACGACTAAAAGTCACAAACGAAATGTTTAGTCCTTCCTAAATGGTTCGTATATAATCCAAAATATTTGCCTATAATCCAAAACATATGCCTCTTTTCTAAGCAATATTAATTGAGTTGACTGCACTATCATGGTTTATGGACTGCCAGAGGGAGATATTCTGGACAGCCATTTTGACATAGCTTTGCCTGTGGCCTCGGCCATCCAGACTCTGATTTACAACGTAATGACCTAGGTGTTATTCCAAATATTGTTACATAGGTATACGTGATAATATACACTAATATAGGGATGAAACATTTCTTTGCATGAATTAACGTTTGCCATGGCCTGAGAGAGGTTACATACTGAGAATAATGCTTGACGTTTGGGACGTTTCAAGGGGGACCTGGGTGGACGCAAAATCCATTGAAACATCGTTATAATTGAATTGATTTAATAATATATTTTACCAGATTTAAAAAAACTATAATTTGGCACTATAAATTGTCACCGTTTGTGGTTGGACGTTTTTATCAATATTCATGTTCCATGACTAAAAGGTAAGTTAGTATGACAAAAATGCCACAATCACATACACTGCAGACCAACCCACGGCTTCATTGATAGGTGTTGGCTAGGAAACAGTGTATTTTAGGTACCAAAAACTGTGCGGTAACAGCTTATGAATGGCCTCGTATAAAATTAGATTGTGCTGGTTGAACCATGACTGTTAAATATATATGCAGCACGGATTTTATAACACAGAGTAAAATATATTATGTCATTACATGAGTCACTGAACTACTGCTAAATTTTGAACTTAGACTATTCAAATGTTAGAAGAGTCCTGGTGTAGTATGAGACATGTAAATCTAACGGAAATAATGGTTATACCTTACCTGTTTTCAATTCAGCATTGATAGCATGGACAGTAGACATAAGGTTTACAAAATAACTGTTCAGTCTGAATTACCTTGACATGCTACTGCGTAATCTTGTCCAATCTTTGATCCATCTGAGATCGAAATTGACAAGTATCTTTCCCTGGTGGAAATGTTTAAGATAAAGAAAGGCATGGACTAATCTTTTTTTTTTGTTTTATAGTTTCTATTTTTGCTTCTAATCACACTTCCACAAAACGCTTTGAGGCGCGACTGTAACAGTAAATGCATTGAATGAATTGAGGGTCATTACTTAGAGGTCGTGGTATAAATATACACGAAGGCCATTATTATTATGAGCATGTAACAACGGCGGATAAGAGACTATATAAAACTTCAAACAACTTAGTTGTAAAGTCATACAAATTAATGTCTTAAAACATTGCTATGCATTTTTAACACATTTACTAGAAAATATTTTCATTTTGCGCATGTAATACTAACATTGCTTTCAAGCACGTATCACTTTTGGGGAGGGCTTTTCATTTTTCGCTATTCATATTTCGTTATTCGATTTTGTTATTAGTTTTTCACCTTTTGTTTTTCCCTTTTCGTATTCGTTTTTCACTTTTTGTTTCTCACTTTACGTTTTTTGACAATCAAAATCGGGCCAAGTATCGTATTTTGACATTGAAACTGATGCAAAGTATAGTATTTTTACATTTAAAATCCTATTTTGGCATTCGAACTGGGGCCGAATAGCGTATTTTGACATTCAAAATCCTATTTTGAAACTCAAAATCGGCAGAATTTCGTATTTTGACATTCAAAATCCTATTTTGACATTCTAACTGAGGTGGAATATCGTATATTGACATTCAAAATCCTATTTTGACTTTCAAACTGGGGCCGAATATCTTATTTTGACATTCAAAATACTATTTTGACATTCCAAATAGGGCCGACTATTGTATTTCAGACATGTTAAGATTAATGGATCTCTGATGTCACTGACGGAAAACTCTGCCATTTTCCGAAAAAAGAAATTAAGAAAAAAAATCACAGATTTTCAAAAATCCGCTCATAGTCTTAACGTTTTTTTTTTGTTAAAAGCCATTTCTTGTGATAATTTGGCAGAAGTCGCCGAGAAAAATCATTATTGATATCGTAAGGAAGCTTGGTAGCTGTCAGGTAAAGCATCTCAAAGTCACTGAAAAATTGATATCAATTAAGGGCTTGAATGTAAACCGAATAATACAGGTACAAATAATCCAAGCGGCTGTATAACTTGACAAACCCAACAAAGATGGCGAAACGCGAAACATGGCCAGGGATTAGCCCAGCAAAAAAACGAATACGGTATAGAAGCAGGTCAAATTTTAATGCAGAATATACAAGAACGTTTGACTGGCTTATGGCCAGCAACCGGGGCAAGCAGCAGGCATACTGCAAAGTGGGTACACGTCTTAGGCAGTTCTAACCAGTACCCACAATCTATGTTTTAGTGCAAAAATAAGAAAATAATGTATAGCCCTGTAAACCCCAATTTACTCACTTTTTCATATAATTTTGTAATGTAAGGTGCCAAAGTTGTAATTTGTTTTATGCATGTAGATGAGATTTTTAAATGTTAAAACTAAACTTCATGTGATTTTTTATTTTGTGTACATGTTTGTTTAAATTTTGCATTGTATAGAATAAGAAAGTATGTAGTTTTGAAATTCATATAAATGTATTACAAAAATAAAATTCATAAAACAACAAAGGTGATGGCTTCTTTAAGAATCCTAAACATTATCTTGAAAAGATTCCAATCTTGTTTTACACATATTTTGGCAAATTGCGCGCGCGCAAAATTTGAGGTAAAAAACAAGTCATTCCGCGCGTTGTCCCACATTTTTTTCAGAAAGGGGCTCTTTCATGGTATGGGAAATTAACATGGGAGTCTGCCCACGCTTGGAATTTGATTATATTATGTTAACTAATTGACTTGGGTATGACTTTTATATTTATGGTGCATTTGAGTTTTTATGCAATTCCGTTGCTAATTTATGGCGTCATGTATGATATCACTACAATACCTCAGGGTACCCAGTTATAAACATTTCTAAAGTAAATGACATATCATGTAACAGGCGCAGAAATGTTTTGTTAAATTGATATATCATTGATACGTTCGTTGATGCTATAAATGGCTTTGTATTTATTAGATTAGTGGGTGGGCATTCATTTTTATGACAGGGTACCCCAATTTTCAACTGTATATTATGTACTCAGTCAAATTTGGAATTAAAATTTTTAAGCGTTGCAGTCTTTGTCAAGATTCCATTTCAACATATAAACTAGCCATATATGTTAAGAATATGTAGACCAAATTTCATGAAATTCAAGGACCGGTAACATATTTTTTCAACTTGATGTAAACACATGGCCCTATTTCATCAAAATGTAAACAATACAATAATTATGTTTCAGTGTAAAACATACTTGAATACTTGCCTAGTTTGAACCACCATGCTAATACGTTTATTGGTAAAAGTTGATATGTTCCATGTTTTTCCTTGTTATGGATTGGCAAAGAAAAAAAACAATATTCTTTGAAATTTAATGCCACGATTCTTATTTAATGAAGTGCTTACACAATAATACTACCCAAAATGATACAATATGGTGACACCTGTAATTACCACATCTAGTTTCTAACGTTAAAACTACATCTAACCAATGTTACACGTAATATCTGACATTATTAAGAATTTTATTCATACAGAAGAGAAACCTTATGACAAGTCAGTTCATACAGGAGAAGAACCTTATATCTATGATTCTATAATTGTAAGCCTCATAAATAAACCTGGTTCGCAAGAATAGGCCCCTGTCAAACCTATTGGTTAAAATTAACCTTTTTGGCCAAAGAGAACTCTTGGCCCCAAAGGTATAGCTAATTTAATGCTCAATTCTTCTCTGATCATTCTGTTCTGTAAAACTGATGCTGATTTCCATCAAATATGAACATTTATACTTTATCTGGCTGTATATTCTAGGCATACAGTTTCGTTTTTGGACCTCACTTATTCATGTAGAACACTGTTATATGGTACCTTTGATAAGACTCTGTTACACTTTATCCTGGTCACGGCACCAAAATATGGTTACTCCAGATTCAGTTGGGATGTAAAGAATTATTAAGTCTTCTTGCTTTCACACGTTTATTGTTATGATATTATCTTTCTTAAACAGTATCATTCAGGACTTGAGAAAGTGATACACATTGTCTAAGCCCCATAGTGCCATGACATGGGGCCAAGTCCTTTGGCATTTCCAGCCATTGAACCATTTGAAATTGTCTAAACATGTCTTTCTTCAAGAAAAGTGGAAGTTGATTTAAAAACATCATCCTTCTGTCGAGTTATTGATTCATTTCAGCTAAATAGTTATATTAGCTAAAATTGACCTATACCCATAAGAAGTAGGAAATGACAAAGTTACCGGGTCTGGATTTTCATGAAATTTTGCTCCGATTAGCAGGATATACATGGAATGTTTTTGTGATAATATGATATCTTGACAAAGACTAGAACATATCTATCTTTGGGATTGAATGTTGAATGTTTTGTAAATTTTAAAGAAAAAGTATTGAAATTTTATAATCACTTCTTCAGAAAACGTAAATCATACTTTATCCAAATGGTTTTGTGGTATATATATAATGTCTATGGTATTTTGGATTCAATCTAGATGACAAATCATAGAAATAAACAAAACCATAGATTTAGGACATAGAAGTTTAGAGACAGGTACCACCTCAAAGTTGGAGTACGTCAGGGTTGCTTCCTAAGCCTTATCCTTAACTATCTTATTCGATAAATACATTTTCGTAGTTTGTATATTATGAGTTATTAATATGCAAAGTTCAAAGAAAATCCATGCGTGGGCACAGATGCAAGTACCCCTTTAACATGTCTGGTATTTTGACATTCAAAATCCTATTTTGACATTTGAACAGGGGCCAAATATCGTATTTTGACATTATAAAAATATGCAACATGGTTATGTTCTGAAAAAGTTGAATTTTGACATTTAGACCCCCAGTGTTGGAGGGGGGGGGGTGTCTGCTGGCAAAATATTTCCTACCATGCTGCTGCATTTGTGATTCCTTTTAATTTGATATGCAACATGACCATGTTCTGAAGAAGTTGAATTTTGAGCTTTTGACCCCACCCCCTAAGTCCACCCAGGGGATCCATCCGATGCCTTTGATCTAAAATCACGTTTGATAGGTTTCATAATTATCGTACCTCTGTCGGCATGCGACAATTGAGTAAAAAATGTTGACAACTGACTGAGTTATTGCAAAATTTAAATATTTGACATTTGACCCCACCTAAGGGGTTAAGGGGTGGGGTATTTTTAATCACTGTCATGTTTATCTACAGACACTGGGTAATCATGGCCTATAGTGAGAAGTTGTCAGATATGATAGTTTTAGAGAAATGTTAATTTTATTCCACAAAAAAAAGCCAATATAGCTTTTGCATTATCATAAACCTAAGTCAAAACAGGGCCATAACTCAGTAGAAAAAATTGTGAATGATCTCCAAATTCGAACTTGAACTGTATTCTATGAAACTTTACCCGTCAGTAAAATTTGAATGAAATTGTTGCATCCCTTCAAAAGTTTTTTTTTTATCGAAACCCACAATTTAGCCACAATCTAAGTAAAAAAGGGGGTCATACCTAAGTCAAACTTTTGCGGATTATCACTCTTTCAAACTTCATCTGTATTTAATGATGGCTGACACTTCTGTAAAGTTTGAATGAAATTGATGGATCCCTTCAAAAGTTATTGATCCTAAATTAAAAGTGTTACAACGTGGACAACCAAGAAGATGACGTAGACATGATACATATGTGTTCACCATGATTTGCAGGCGACACAAAAAAAATGTACATTTTATGATTAAACTGGGCATTTTATTGGATTTTAAAAATTATAGGGAGTCAATTAAAATTTTATAAATGGCAGCCTCCATTGACTTATGATTGTGACCATGACCTTGAGCCTGCATAGTTATGCTATTGGTTTTGCATACCATTTTAGTAGGATCAACATTTCACCAAAGTTTGATAAAGATCTTTAAAATAATTCAGGAGAGCTGGAAAGGACAAGGACGTGTTCTGGACAGATGGGTGGATGAATTAATAGATAGATGGGCACATGATGTCAATTTTCATTATCCACTCTCCAAATTACCGTTGGGATTAGAAAAACACTCTGAAGCTGTCCAAACAGTATTTAATATTCTGTACCAGCAAACAATATCATCATACAATTGTTAATTTATTTCATAAAAAAATCACCAACAGGTATCATCAAAGTACAGGCCAGCTCATGAGATTTTGACACAATCACATACAAGTAAATGTATTATTTGAGTGTAAATCTGTAGCTATCTACAGGGGATTGGCAGCCTTTGGTTTATATACACACCCTTCCTTTGTGATTATGTTTCCTTCACTAAATGACTTTATCCACTAATAAGTACTGGTTCAACCGGGGAAGACAGAAAATCGTTCAGACATGACTGATTTGTTAACTGATACCAAAGCATCAAAACAAACTTTCCTTGTGAGTGTAAAAGATGAATATCATTGGCGAGTCTGTCGGAATGGAAAGCTTGTCTCAATCATCGCCACTTAGATGCATGTAAGTAATAAACTCTCTGGAAATTATAATCAGATGAAAGCTTTTAATTCGTTTGTGACAGCTAACTGATGTATATGGCCCTGTTATTTTATTTTCTAAGTCAATGAAAACACTGGAATGCGCCTTGAGATTATTAAGATAGAATTTATAACTGTATGAGCATAAATTTAGCTTCATCCAGTTAGGGGTACAGTAACTTCGTCATGCATCCAAGTTAGGGATACACTGCGAGCGCAGTTGTTGGTACAGTATTTGTATCGTCAGTGGACACCATTTTAAACAGTTTTAAGCATAATTTGTAAAACTCTCATAATAATCTTTTGGGTGGAGGGCAAAACTATTCATCTACGGACTCTTGATGAAAAGGATTGACAGCAACCTGCGTTTTTTTTACAATAACGCCTGATTTAATAAGCTGGGTTCAATGCAAATTCCAAATGCAGCAAGACGGATTTCGTTATACAATGTTAAAATGGGGATAAAAACAAGAGAATACACAATTAATTTACAACACGTATGCTACAGTCGCTAAATCATGATAGCTGGTCCAAAAAATCGGCATAAAACCTCAAATCGGCACGATTACCGACTACTAGTTACGCACGAGCGCTGAAAATCATGTTTATATGGCGTGAGCTAGGAGGAACGGGTACAGGATGTGTATTTCAGTTTACATACTTTTGGTATGTGAGATAGTAAGATTCCAACATGAGTGTGAGGGTGGAATAGAAAAATCTGTCCCCAGGATCTCCGATTTGCCGAGTGATGACAAACGGAGATCGTTAGGGACGGATTTTTCGACCCCATCCTCACACGAATAATGGGTTCTTTTTGTTGCTCACCACTAAATACCTCATTTTATAATAAAAAACAATGAAAAAGGCTTCCAGAAAATCCGTCGATAAGCGACATGGCGACGTCATTTTAACATTTCATTGACTTCACGGATCGACGTGCGACCAGCGTGCGGCTGTTCTCACGGGCTGTTACGTGAATGTGTAAAAACAACGGAAATCACGATCTGGTGTGCGAGAAAAAACTTTCTAAACATAAAAAAATACAGATTTTATTGATAAATCATGGGATTTTCAGTCAAGCGTTGAACTACTCCCATGCGCGACACAATAATCGCTTCCGAAATAGCGACACATGTATGGCTGTACACAGCGAACAGATTCGTCATGTTTCATTTTATTGAAACAGCCTTCCGCTACTGTGGATAATCACCGATGTGGAACTTGTCTAATGGAATAGAAATCCAATACACCAATAGAAAAACTGTATCATGTGACTGTATATCTGCAAAATACCTGTGTATTGTCCAAATGGCTGAATGAAAACAATGAAAGCACAGTATATCTTGCTTTAACAGTATTGTGTCTTATGTTCTACACGACTTAAAACGCCCCGGATCCGAAAAAGTAGGGTAAACCGGGTGAATTATTCTACCCGAGTTATTTCTCGTCAACACTGCGCACTTTAATAGTGTGACCTTTGAACTTTTATATATACCTATATTTAATGGCACCTAAAATCTACCTGTTCGCTGTGTGACGTGTCATTGTCTTTTTATGAAGGTATAATCAGCTGTTGGTGGATTGTAAGTGATCTGATGCATGTCGCGGTGGATATGCATCCGGATAGACGTTTATTTCAATATTTGTGATAAATTGAATTCTTTCACTGGATATGTTATGAAACTACCCGGAATAGGTTGGTGCACACAAACTAAGGTAAGAAATATACATGATTATATATATATATCAGTATATATATTTTTTATTTGATTGAACGCAGAACAAGTTCTCTCAGACTTGTAGGTTGTGTTTATTAACAAATCTATTTACGGATTGAAGACAGGGTCAATTTTATATAAGCCAATTCATATTGGTAGGACACTAGTAATATTAGTACTAACGACCATTCATATTGACGATGAGGGTGGGCAGACTGATTTGCGAATTTGCTGCAATGTTTTGGTGTCTTCAGCTTTTCCCATGGCTTGGCTCATTGACGAATGTTTATAAACAAATGTTGTTAAATATATACATCTGCAGTCTAATTCAGGCAGCTCGTGCGAATTTGGTGCAATCGAAGACTCATACGAGCGTGCGGTCCCACGCAATTTGACCCGAACATTCACTGTATGCAAGCACATATTACATTAGAAGTATACGAAGGCTCAGACTAAATTCAAGACAGCTGGCCCCACTTCACACCAACTGATCAAAATTCCATAGGTCAAGATAAAGCCGCGAGATGAGATTTCTAACAATGTGGCATTTTGACAAGAGTAGACTCGGAAGAACTTGTGCAGCCTCCTTTTAGGCTTAGAAACACCAAATGATTTTCACTCTGTAGCTTAACACTTATAGAATATCCAAGCGACTAGCAATTGCTTTGATCAGACTTCGCATATGCACAGGCTGATCTGAGGCTTTGCTGGTCATACATACCACACTGTTGGAAATGTCATGTCGTGGCTCATACATGTTTTTGGGGGCATGTTCTTATCCATTAAGTTTAACATTTTAACATGTGTTTGGGTACTCAAAAGTACCAAAAACATATGTTTTGCTTGAGAAATAAGAAAATATTTTCTAAATTACGCAATCTTATCTAGAGACTTGGCTGTTTAAAGAACTATATGCCTATTCCATAAGACCCATGGTCCCATAGGTTGGCATAAATTGGCCAGCGAATTACATCAGTACATGTTGTGCCTGATGTCATGTGCACCTTTCTAGATCTATAATGGGGCTAGATGCTTTAAGTCTGGCATGAGCCTTCATCTACTTACCTACTTTGTGTGTCAGATTTGCGAAGGTTCTGAAAAGACTACCACTGAACAGGCCCTTCTTAGGCCTCAATGTTTGTACATTTTTACACGCGATTTATATCTGATTCAATTGTTTATTATAGTTATGCAAGTGCACGTATAAGTTTCTGGTCATATGTGCTCTTGAATAAGTTGGAAGATAATTTCACTATTGTCCTGGCGCGGCCAGACTCCGCCGTTGTGAGAAAACTATGTGGTTATTGGTGTTTGCTGCAGACATATGACAATACTTTGGCAGATTTTAATTGAACTTGACGCAACGTCAGCTTCGATTTGACGTTTTGTCCTGTCATTGATAGAGCGCTATGACTATGCACATGATTTTCATATACTTGTATGAACACTTTTAGATAGTTTTTCTTGGGGTTTCACTTAAGCTAGTTTATTTGGTCACAAGCAGGCAAGAACGTTATTTAATTTGTGTAGAGTTGCATTATATTGTATTGCTTTTGCTACCAAAAAAAGTAGCGGGCCAACATGCGCTCTCGAGCATGCGCTAAAGCGAGATCTGATCCTGCTGCCTACTACGGAGGGTAAAAATACGAATAGTTTCTTTATAGAGTAAAGTCAGGTAACTTCGGACATCAGGTAAATTCGAACAGCGACCTACCTTGTTTGTTTCATTTTCTTTATTTTTGGAATAAAAAAAGTTACTAAGCAAACAGTGAAAATCTGCCGTCTCGTCTAGATTCCCACTGTTTGCAAATGTATGTCCGAATATACATGATGTCCGAAGTTACCTGACTTTACCCTACCCACCAATCCAGCTCCTTCTATTAGCATAAAATCAATACTGTGTTATACAGAAGAGGTACACGTTTCTTGTGAATGAGATGGACCTTAAATTCAATAAGATGATTTTTTTCTTGTCAAAGATGACTTTGGAGACCAACTAGTAGCCCCTGCATGCCCTGGGCTGTTTGGAATCCTTGTGAAATAAATAAAGCATAAAAAGATAACTCTAATATTCCGGAAATGCTATCCGATAGCCTTGACGTTATTGACCCTCGACATATTAAACGTATTATATAATGCCATGGAACCAAAATTTGTGTTGAAGGTGAAAAAAAAAACACACGCACTTTTTATTCATTACAAATAATTATAAACTATCAAGCATGATTTCCTTTAAAAAAAATACCAGTGCCCGAAAGCTCAATGAGTGTCATCGAATATCATTGAGTGATTCCTACATTTTACTCCCAATAACCGTGTGATGAAAGTTTTATCCCATTGGTATATGCAATGAAGGAGATGATTTGGTAGACATATTCTTATACATCAGTTTAAACATATACTTTGAGTGCTTTAACCTCCCACCCCATCTCATTGAGGCGATTCTTTGTGAACCCACAACATACGTTTTGGCTAAGAAATGAGCCAGTGCATGAGATTTCCAACAATGTGGAATGTGCGACCAGCAAAGCCTCAGATCAGCCTGCGCATACGCGCAGTCTGATCTGAGCCTTTGCAAGTCGCTTGAATATTCTATGACTGTTAAGCTACTGACTGAACGACATTTGGAGTTTCAAAGCTTAAAAGGAGGCTGCACAGGTTCGTCTGAGTCTACGCTTGTCATAATGTGAAATTGTGTAAATCTCATGCCGCGGCTCAAATAAGAATATTTCCAAATGGTGTGCGCAGGATGAGGATGTGCTGAGACGCTACGTTCTCTTAATTGTCTGCACTGTTTACCCATGGCTTATTAAAGGATATAAATGGGGAAAAGCGCCTTGCGTGTTTACTGAGTGTATGCCTATTGCGAGCACGACCCCGTCCCTTTATAACTGAAAGATTGTTGATTGGACGTAAAGGCTGACAGTTAAATTAAGTAAACTGTCATTATTCTTTATTTTTGTTAACACCGACACTTGCCAATATATGGACCGGTTTGTACCATTTTTGGTTCTTATCAATAGCCTCAGTTCACCGTTCGGAAGTACAACATGATTCAGAGCAAACACTGTTGGTCAAACATTGCTTTTGTGTTAAACAGTGATGCACTTCCAAACTCCGGGTCTAATTAGGCGTCGATGCGAGAAAACCCGTCTTCCTAGTTTCTGACCAAGTATTTCATAGAGCAGCATATGCAGCTACAAAGACTAGTTAGAATTTTAACATTTGAGCCGTGGCATGAGATTTCCAACAATTTGACATTTTGATAAGTGTAGACTCAGACGAGCCTCTGCAGCCTCCTTTTAAGCTTAGAAACTCCAAATGGTGTTCAGTCAGTAGCTTAACAATCATAGAATACTCAAGCGACTAGCAGACAGGTTGATCTGAGGCTTTGCTGGTCGCACATACCACATTGTTGGAACTCTCATGTACTGGCTCATTTACCATGAAGCTAGATGGACTATCGAACTCTCCGAAGGCGCTGACTAGACTGCGCGGATGTGCAGGCTGGTCTGTCCCATTGTAGTTCGCATACAACAAATTCAGGGTTTCTCGCGTAGGGCCCTAATATGCTTACACTGGAAAATAACATTTTTCTGGTGTCGTTTTATTTTTGACTTTTCTCCCCCCTCCTTTTAAGATCAAATAAGACCAATTGGAACACTTACAGAAAAGAATACAAGTTAATTTAGAATCAACCTCAGTATACGTTGACTGATGAGTCACGTTTTAAATCGGAGCGACAATAATTATAAGGACACGCACACGCACACAAAACCCGGACAAACACGATGTTCACATTTTCCTAACACAATCGGTAGTTTATGATATCAAAGAGCCAGGAAATAATCAAGATATTGAAAATCAAGAGCAAACCAACATGGAAACTGACGATTTATTTTTCAACATGCTAATTTTCGCTGCGAGACACAACACGGTTTGAGATCTATACGACAGTGAGTGTGAAAGATTCACGATCACCTACATGTATACTATGCACAACATTTTTAGCAATTTCTTATGTTTCACATCATATTCTGCTCATCAAACAATTTCAATGACAATGGTCAGAACAGGATTTCAGACAAAAGAAATCACAAATTAACAGACGCCATCCTTTAAATTAGCATTTAGTGAAAGCTACTATTGCAAACTTGGACCAATAAGTAAAATTCACATCCGTTGTAGGTAATGCGAAAATGACAAGCATAAGGAATTTTGTTTGGTGGTATTTCTTCTTCCTGGTGCATAAAACGATGGGATAGAGATTTTATACTGAAAACAAATACGCTTCCATCATTGACGCCAAAACGTAGCCACCACTTGATTAAACTTCTAATGGTAATTAGTGTTACAATTTAACAGAGAATCAGTTTACAAAGATACAATTGGGTTAAAATGTAACTCATCTTATGGTTGATTATAAGCTATAGTTGCGACGCATAACATTGACGTTAGATTGTGTCTTTCGGCTCGCGTTCTGTAGGGCTAACGTGAAGATGTTTCCTTCAACATTATTGGTTTGAATATGTTGTACGGCATCACACAGTTATTATAAGAAATACCGACTAGAAACAACGTTTAAAGGCGGTATAGTAAAAACATTAATAAAACTTCAAATTGTAAAACATGGTTCTTTATTTCTCGAAGAAAGTTCAGCAAATTGCAGCATTTGTTGTGCTTTTTTGAGTTTCAGTGGCCAAGCAATCACTTGAAAATGGATTTGGCTCCCCCAATGATCAGAAATATCCACGTTATCCGCTAGTCTTGAAATCTAACGTCACTTTAGCCCGGCCGCTGCTATTGGTAATTCTGTAATTTTTGTAAATGGAAATTCTTGTCAGATGATCAGCGCGTATCATCATGATAAATAATGAAACTTGAGATCTGATGTCGATGGGCTCATCTATACAAAGCAATTAGTAAATTTATTTTGCATAGTATATATTGAGACTTTATTAATGTGTTCAACGTTTTTAGATTTCACTAAATACGGGTTATTATATAAGGCTAAGAACTATCATAAAGACCCGTTTTGTTGCTGCAGAGACCAGCCTGCATAGTCCGATCAGCGTCCAATGGGAACATTCTGCAAAACTTTTGACATTTATTAAGCTACCATTTTTCATTAAGATCTTTGTTTTGTCTTTGTTTAGTGGCAGCTTAAGACAGGTTTTACTGTACATGAAACTGTACGATATACATAAATTTCACGGATCTAGCTACAAATGTAGTACTATAGTCTCTGAAGCATACGTGATGCAATGGTATAAAACTATATTTCACCCCAACTGTGATATAAAGACTCACTAGAAAATACATATCCAACATGGTGCCAACCAACCTTACACGGTACACATGCTCTCTAGAATAAACAGTGTACATAGCCAACGCGGTGCAACTGTATATATAAGCATATGCTTACCCTGCATGGTACAAAAACTCCATAGAATATACATACTCTACTTCAGTGATGCAACGGCATATCCAAGTATACGCCAAGACTGCGTGGAACAAAAACTACCTAGAATATGCATACTCTACACGATGCACAACATCCAACAATATATGAACCCGATATATTACACTGGTTCCTAAGAATATATTATCCATCGTAATGCAAAAAACATCCCCTGCGTAATACAGTGACAAAATGTTTCCTATAATATACATAATCATGTGAAGCAAAACTTTACAACCCTGCCTGTTACAAAGGTTCCATAGAAAAAAAAACTTACCATAGGTGACGCAAGGACATCTCAGCGTATACCAATCTTTCGTAAAACGAAGGTGCCCTAGAATATATATATATACCCTACTTGATGCAACGCCATTCACGCATTATGTCAATTTTGTGTAATCCTAGAACATACGTGGCCTACGTGATGCAATGACATCCAAGCATATTACAACATTTCGTAATGAATAGGTTCCCTTGGACATATTTACCCACATCCAAGCATATTACAACAGTTCGTACTGCATAGGTTTCCTTGGACATATTTTCCATACGTGATGCAATGACATCCAAGCATATGCCAACATTTCGTTATTACAAAGGTTCCCTAGAATATACATATCCAACGTGATGTAACATCATCCAAGCATATGCCAACATTTCGTAATATACAAAGGTTCCCTTGAATATACATATCCAACGTGATGTAACAGCATCCAAGCATATGCCAACCTTTCGTAATACTTAGTTTCCCTTGAATATACATATCCTACGTGATGCAGGGATATCCAAGCATATGGTTACCTTTTGCAATACAAAGCATCCCTTGAATATACGCACTCTACGTGATGCAACGAGGCCCAATTAACGCAGCCTCTCGTAACACAAATGTTCCCCAGATGAGTATGTACATACCCTACTTGATGCAACGGCATCAAAGAGAATACCAAGTTTTTGTATGACAAAGTTTCCATTGGATAAACATATCCTACATGATGCAGGGAAATCCAAGCATATGTCAACCCTTTCGTAATACAAAGGTTTCCTTGAATATACATACCCTTGGTGATGCAGGGACATCCAAGCATATGCCAAATTTTCGTAATAAAAGGTTCCCTTGAATATACATATCCTACGTGATGCAAGTGCACCAAAGCATTTGCCAACCCTGTGTAATTATAATAAAAAAATCCATCGACTTAATGCAACTACATCAATGCATATTCCAACCCTTTGTAATAAAAAGTGGCATTGAATACATTCCCTTCGTGATGCAACACCATCTAAGCGTATGCCAACATTGCGTAAACAAGTGGCTCATTGCGGATACATACCCTAAGTTCAAGCATATGCGAAACAACTTCCTAGATCGAAGGGTAACGACTGGCAAACTGTATATACCATACCGTTCGTGGCGAAACGGTCAACAATCTATACCCCACTAAAGACCCAAGTTGTACCAATGGTGTCTCATGGAGGTCACAAGGTCTTTATATCTCAGCACTAATAGTTTATTCTTTGATTATTTATAGCTTTTACCACATAACAATGTGTCTACGATATCAATTGTTTAGATTTACATTAACCTAATTATTATTGATTCTTCGATAGACAGCAAGAAACTAGAACGAAATGCACCAATGCAACACTGTAATTGAGCCAGGACATCGGATTTTGGTACCTATCGCACGTTCGAGCAACGAAGGCTCAAGCGAGCCTGTGCAAATACATAGGCTCGCCTGAGGCTTCATGCTCGTAAATACAATGTAAGTATGTAGATGAAGACTCAGATCAAACTATATACCCCAAACGCGCTGGATACGTCAGCATACATGTAGCCGTTGAAACGAGGCTTTTGCGCATATGCGATAAGTACAAAAGTAAGTAATGGTGCAAAGATCAGGAATCGATACAATCAAGTACCACACCTGACCCAGGATACCAATGGGAAAGTGACAAACTCACCGAAGACACCACAAACGAGAGCCAAGAGGCCGGCCCTTTCCCAGCAGGTGACCACAAAGCACATATAAACAGACGCGCACAAAACATAGCAAACACAAGACAGAACAAAAACATAAAAGATCCACAAAAGAAGTACCGCCTTGGAACGGTCAGTAAAATATTTTACTGGAGGGCTTAAACCGGTTTAACGGCGCCAACCTCACCCTTAATTCAGATGTGGATCAAGACACATAGATATTTGGTTTGCATGAAAGACCCCTAACTTATCAATGCATCATCTCCTAAAACATATAAATCAAGATATAACAAGGAGATAAAGCAAGGATAAGGACTCAACAGTAAATTAAACTGAATACCGGAGCAAAAGAAATCCAACAGGTAAACCCCGTATTGCGATTCTCCTGGCGAGATTTTGTGCATTTTACGTTGAAGGAAAAATGAGAAAAAAAAATATTTTTATCGACTTTGCATGTTTGTAAGGTTTATTTCATTGCTTGTTCGATTCTGCAGGCAACGCAGTATATGCGTGTACAAAATTGTAAGTGTCGCTGATACAGATTGGCTGTGAAATGAGCCATCTGCTTTTGTCGTTGAAACGTTTAGAAGTTGCTTGGTCAATGTCGAACTGCATCTATAGGAGCAGTCTGATCTGGGTCCACACTGTTGGCCTCTACACTTACATTGGCAAATACTTTTAGCAAATATATGCAGCAGGCGACCTAATCAGACGGCATTTCTAGATGCAGTTTAACAGGCGCTTCAAGGATCAATTCAAGCAAACTGTGTATAACAAATACTGTGTTCGCAAGTAAATGAACCGTTTTCTACTAATATAAAGAGGCGGGCATATGTGTGACGTCTTAACATGACTTCGAATTTAAGTATTGCTATTTAACCATGTATTATTGAAGCTCTCAAGTGTCACACTGAAATGTAGATTGCTTTCAGCAAAGTTTATTGATCAGCTGTTTTAATTTCAATTTCATTTTAATTTTTATGTGATAGTATTTAATGTCATCGGGAGGAAGCCGTGAAACAGGCCCACCGTTAGCTGTTTTAATCAAGAGAGCCTTTATATTTTATTTTGATTTTAATTCAAAGCACTATTAATGTGATCGGAAAGAATTGTGGAAACAAGTGCACCGCTAACTTTTTGGGATAAAGTAACGACTATTATACCAGTAGGCAACAATATAGCTTTGAATGAACCATAGAATCGGCAATCAGCCAATGTAAAGTAGTGGCGGATCCAGATGGGGTTCAGGGGGTTCGCTCGTTGACTCCCTCCCCACCACCAGTTTTTAAATATCCAATTAAAATGAAATAATTTGGTCTCAGTGAGACCAAATTATTTATCTGGTCTCACTGAGACCAAATTATTTCATTTTCATGGGATATTTAAGAACAATTAGATACAATCAGCAAAGCTACCCCCACGCCTTTATACATATGAACCCCATTTCCAGAAATCCTGGATCCGCCTCTGTAAAGACGAACCTACGCATCCACACAGTCTCGTCCGTCTTGGTTCTATTTACTTGAAATATGTAAAGCGTTGGGAATAGAAATTTTGCTAAATCATTCGTCGATTTTTCAATTTCGGGGAATATATATGGACATTGACAGTAGACCACACATTAAACATAGGATTCTAACCCAACTAGATGTCTCTAGGTGTATGTTTTAAGAGGAATAGTAGCGTGAGTACTGAAATCATATAACCTGGTTGGAATATTAAACGATTAAAAATGCAAACCAAGGAACAATCGTTTCGACATACGAGGGCAGTTGGAATGTACGCAACATGGTCTTTAATGCCCAGGTCACACATTCACGGATCACCTCGCTGGTTCTACTACGGATCAAATCTCACGGATGACCCCGGAAATGCCAATTTCCGTAGTCCGATACGGATGTATAACGTTGTGGCTACGGGTTTTGGGGTGCGTATGATTACGGATGCAAAACGAAAATCTACGGACTAATACGGATTGCCACGGATGATGCCGGATCGTATCCGTGGCTCATCCTGTGTCCAATCCGTGAATGTGTGACCTGGGCATTATCTCAGTAACCGATTAACAAACTCAATTATGTTTGGTATCATTTCAAACCACTATATTTCCTCTATATCATGAGGGTGCTTTTATGCAGATACGAAAATATTATTGTGAATATACATGTACTGTTTGTATAACGAACAAAGCAATATTTCAATGAAATAGGTAACTTTTTACATTTTGAAAAGTGTGCAGAACATAGGCAATATTTGGTAAAATTAGTTATCATATGACGCCGCGTCTGGGAGTGAAATAACGCCATGCAATAAAATCGATAAACCACTAGTGGTTTATAGATTTACGGGAAACGTTATGACGTCCATAACAACGTTGCGCACATAATGACAAAAGTATAACGTTTTTACGCCAGAAATGAGATTTCAACGTATTTGTCATATGATAAATAGAATCTAACATTCGCGCTCTTGTATTATTGAATTTATTAAACTCGTTGCGAAAAAGAGATAAACTGCTCGGCAAGCCTCGCATTTTATCTCTTTTCCCCAACTCGTTTAATGAATTCAATAAAACATGAGCACTCATGTAAGATCCTCTATATAATGTTGTACTATTTGGTACACAATTTATAGTAAAAGTATAAAGAAAATTTTTAAAAAGTCCCATCTTTGAAAATTTACCATTTCTCTATTAGTCAACATTTTCTGAATGTAAGCCATGCACGCAGTGATCGCATAAAACAGCCACCAGTTTTTTTTTGCCACACCAGAATTTGGCAAAATCACATCATCTTTCTAGTGGTGCAAAAGACTCAAAACCACTAAAATACATAAATACAGACATAAGGGAGCAAAACATATATGATTATGACTAAAAAAATATATGCCATCATAATGAAAAAAATGGTCAAAGTTAAAAACCCCGCGGGGTTTTTTGAAAACCCCGCGGGGTTTTTTAAACCCCGCGCGGGGTTTTTCCCCCACATTTTCAAATGGGGGAAAAACCCCGCAGGGTTTTTTCAAAAAAATAAATATTAAAATTTGTTCAAGAAACAAGTTTGTTTGATTGTAATTATTGCAGAAAATGATTGATATGGCTTAATTCAAAACTTTGATTTCCCCCGCGGGGTTTTTCTCCCATTTCAGATTGTGGGGGAAAAACCCCGCAGGGTTTTTTGAAAAATTCTAATTGACTTTTTTTAATTATTATTCATCACAATGCATAATAAAAGGTATATCAAAAACTTTCAGCATTATATTGTGCCTCTAGCGGAAAAAGAAAATTCCCCCGCAGGGTTTTTCCCCCGCGGGGTTTTTCCCCCACAAAATAAAATGGGAGAAAAACCCTGCGGGGTTTTTTATCCAAAAATAATATTTTTAGTTTTTAGCTCAAAGAAGCATTTTACACTCTGTGTTCAAAGTTGTGAGTGTTTTATATCAAAACAGAGAGATTTCAATTTCTCCCTTGGTGGGAAATCCTAAAATATACGTTACCAAAATGGCAATGTATCATTGTTAGACTGATGGCTGAGAATGTTTTGCTCCCCACTAAAGAATTTTGCAGACACATCGTATCTTAAAAGAGCATTTCAAGCTGCGTAGAATAAGAGATGTTTCCATGTGTACGATTTGGTGTTTGCCTCTAACAGTCTGTTACATATGTTACCATATAAAATTCAGAAAATGAAAAGTTAAAAGGCTGTGCTACAGAAAGAAGGCATTAAACTAACTATTTAAATCACGCATATAGTCTGCCTGCTGGATACCTAAGCTGCAGATAAAAGTTTTAAAGCAAAATTACGGCATCCTAATGTGTTATGTGCGTTACTTACATAAAACTACCCTTTAAAAACGGTAACTGTGACCAATAGCATTTAATTTTACAGCTGATTTGTGAATTTTTAAAATGCTTTTAATCTAGTTGTACTAACACACTTATTTGGCTTATAGAAAAAAAACAAAGTGTGTTTATCTATCTTAAATGCATTGCCTTATATAAGCAATTAAACAACACTACCCCAAGTTTTAAGGAGCCCAATTTGGTAGGTATTATTTACGTAAAAATTATATAAAATCTTCCATATTTTGATAGTCTTGCTCATATAATAAAGAATCATAGATTTTGCATGTTAAACAACAAGATAGGAGTACTTGTTACAGGTTGTGTTACAGGTTGTAACTTATGTTACCTAACATAATAAATTAGCAAGGCCATTGACTTGGTGTAAGAGATGATATTTCAACGAGAAATGAATATTTTTCGCATGGTTTCTTATAAATCTCTGGGCTTTGGTGCTTTATCTTAGGAAGCAATTCATTGCTCTATTATCAAGACCTTTTTTACAGATGTTATATATAAACTTTTTCAATATTTCCATATATGTATAATACTACGATATAGATAGAGGGGCGTGGAAAATAATAGTTTCTATTTTAACATGACAATTTAGTATTTGTTAAATTGGTTAAATGTTTTAAAATATCTTAACTAATCCTTATCCAAGTCGTATACAATATCTATCATTATATCTGCTTGTGTGGCAAAATAATTGCTCGTCTCATCTCATCACAACCAGTAGAGTAATCAGACAGAATTATAACTGTAGTCTAAGTAAGGGCCCTTTGGAATTCTGTAGACATACTTATATTCTATATTAAATATAATGTACACAGTGGTCAAGAATAAATCAAAGGATGAGAAGATCCAATTAAAATCAAGTTTAGCTCATTTATTGCCCATAATTAGACATTTAAAAAACATCAAACAAAACCATCATTGCAGACGACCTTAATAAAATAATAATAATAATAATAATAATAATAATAATAATAATAATAATAATAATATTCTTTATTTCCTCCACATGTGAAGAGCATACAAATAAAGCACAATTACAAAAGCAAGATAGAAACATTGAACATATATACATCATATACATTATTGGTTTGGTTTTAATATTTTAAAACCTGTTTGTTTATATATCGATATTCAGATTTGAATCGTTTCATTCAAAAGCAGGTCACCAACATCCGTGCTGTATATGACAATAGACCACGTCAACACTGATGAAGTATTATTGTAATGGCATTCACCTATTTTTTTCTTATTATTAATCTATATAATAAAAATAAACTTGACCAAACAAAGAAATCATGATCACCATGCGTGACATTTGGACTTCGAATCTTGAAAGGTAATTTAATAGCCATTTCTTTTATCGGGACCGACAAATCACTTCGAAAAATTGAATTTTTCGGATAATCGAAATTCGAATAATAGGTAGTTTTATTGCAATAGATAATAGAGAAAAAAGTCAGGACTGTCCGTAGTCTTCGAATAACCCAGTGTTGTACTGCCATAAATGCTGCTGTAAATAATAATGATAATGGTAAAATTGTATAACCATAATGAACACAATTCAGTATTAAGCGTCTTTCATCAGCATTTAAAGAAAGAAACAACTAAAAATGGCTTTGTTTCTGAGAAACTAAATTATATGATGAAAAGTCTCATGCAAGTATAATTTATAAGCATAGAAATATGTTCTATTTAATCACATTGTCTGTTGTAGGATTTATTTTGTGCAGTTTATGCAGTATATATCCAAAATTAACACAGGATTTATCAAATAGTTATAGGGCCTTGCAAACCATGAGGTTTATTTGAATCTTTTTCTGGTTTCCTGCAAGATTAAAGAATTTCAGCTTGAGTCATTGAAATGAGAGAACCAGGTTAACACAGTTATATCATATTTCAAGGTCAGACTGAGTTCAGAATATAATGGTCCTATGCAAATCTAGGTTGGGATTATTTGGTATTAAATGGAACCAAATTATTTACTAGCAGTACCAAAAGATTCCATTTAATCCCAAATTGTATGGATGTGTTGAATTGATGAAGTCCCAGAAAATCTTAATAATCCCATTTAAAGTACCTACTGGGACTTCCTGGGATTAAATGGAATATTTATCCCAGAAAGTAACATAAAATCCCACTTATATTTTAAGCAGAATTGTTTGAGACTTTCTGGGATTTTCCAGTTCCAGATAGTGACAGAAAATACCAATTGTTCCAACTTTTGGAATTTAATGGAATTCCATTAAATACCATGTAAAGTGAAGTACCACAAAATCCCAGGAAGTTCTATTCAAGCAGAATTGGAACTGGACTGAGACTTTCTAGAACATTCTAGAACATACCAATTATTTGGGATTATAACATTCTTCTCGGCCCTGATCTGGGTCCTTACTGTTTGCAAAGGTTATCAACAGATGACAAAAGTCTTTTTTAACAGAACAGAACATATCTTTATTGACATAAAACTCAGGCCACTCATAGATAGCGTAAAGGCATAAGATACAAAAACAAAGCATATACATGATATACATAAAATACATGAGTACAAAGAGCATGAAAAAGGTGAAAATTAAAATGCGAGCAAAATCAACCCTGAAAGAGCCTTCTATAACTTACAGTAGGCAACATAATCGACTGTTGTTGCTTCATTAAGAAACAAAATAAGGCTTCACATTATTGATTAAAGACAATTCGCATGATTTGACATATCAAATGAACTGTCTATAATCAGGTTATTCCCATGAAATATTAAGCCAAAACATAGTAAGAAGTATATTATCGTACTGATTGACTCTTTTAGGGTTAGGCTGCACATGAAAATTTATTCATTATAATTTCTACAAAACTTGATAACTTTACAAGCTTCCTGGTATTTGCTGAAGAAAATAGTTCTTTGAATTTTATAATGTTAGGACTTTTGTAAAAATATGATCTTAAATATTTCTTTCTGTCAGATATAAAGTGATCACAAACAAAAAGATAGTGAAATTCGTCACCGATATCATATTTGCTACATAATATGCATTTTCTGTCTTCTAAAGGTGTGTTTTCCCAGCGACCAGTTTCAACCGGAAGCCGGTGATTACTTAACCTAAACTTTAACAATGAAGAACAGTGTTTCCTATTTAATTTGATTAGGTAATTTTCAAAATTTAAATCTTGCTTGAAAAGAGTATAATTCTTTCCTTTAGAGGATGAAGTTACTTTGTTATGCCACTCCTGAACATAAAGGTCTGATAGAGTTTTAGAGATTTGATTTTTGATTGATTTTGGGTTTTCAATGACTTCCTTGTTTAAAAGATCGGGACACCCAACAGATATTAGAATATGTTTAATAAAATGGATCCATTTATGTTGATGGATGCCACCATCATATTCTCCTAGTAGAAGTAAGTATAACCATTTTGATAGTTTTGTTTGTTTACCATACACAATATTCATCCAAAAGCTAATAATACGGGTTTTCATTCTAATGTCTACTGCCTTGCAACCTAGTTAACAAGGATAGTTAAAATGATATAATTCAAAATAACATAAGTTATCAAGCAGGATACAAAATGACAACCTAGCATAAAGCACATTTCTTTATTCGCTTAATATTTTCGAGTTATGAATTATAACAATACAATAGAACCAGAAAGATCTTTATCTATAAACTTTTTGTCGTCTGCTGACTTTTTTTTTTTAAATTACTTTTTTCAATAAATTCTTTCAGGAACGCACTATTAGAGTGTCAATCCTTTTGGATCAAGATCAGGATCGACATTCTTCTCGTTCCATATCTGGGTCCTTACTGTTTGCAAAGGTTATCAGCAGATGACAAAAGTCTTTGCTAACAAGGATAGTTAAAGTGATATAAGTTATCAAGCAGGATACAAAATGACAATCTTGCATGAAGCACATTTCTTTATTCGCTTAATATTCGAGTAATGAATTATAACTTATTAAGTTGTTATGTGAATTGCATGATGTTCACTATTAATGCACTCTATGTCTAAACTTAGTAAACATAATGTGCACTAGGGTGTAAGGTTTTTGTTTTTACACACCTGAAGGTGCCGTCTATGTCTGCTCCCAAAATGATACTCCCACAATATATACTCCCAAGCAAAAATTCTTTTAAAATGCTAAACTATTCATTTTAAGTACATGTTTGTAGTTTGTATATATATTTTTAGTGAATATTTTGTTCATTTCTCTTCTATCGATTTATTATTTTATCTATCACAATTCTTGCACCTTACAGTGTGGATCCTGATCAGCTGGCCTCTCAGAAGCTAGCTGATCTGGAAATACACTCATAGGAAATAGTCATAATCAGGCAGTATCCTAAATTTCTTCTGTGTTTTTGTCGAATTTTATGTGCATAAAATTCGGAGAAAATTAACAAAAATAAAAATTATAGAAATATGATGACCTGTAAATAATGTAAAATGGCCCATACCATGTTGTAACTGGGTATAACTTGTTTTGGAAACAGTATAGATCTGAATCAGCTGGCCTGAAACCAGCTGATCAGGATACATATTGTTTTCTACTTTGGTTATAAATGCATACTACTAAGTGGAACCCTGCAAGTTGGTTAGATATAAACTGCTGAAGTTTCTCTTTGCCTACAATTGTTGTCTGATGATAACCTTTGCAAACAGTTTTAGAACCAGATCAGCACCGACAAAATGTCAGACCTGATCTGAATCCAAACTGTTTGACTCTCTGATAGTGATAATGAAGGAACTATATAGTAAATTAATTTAGAAAAGACAGCAGATGACAAAATACCTAAATAATTTCCAACAAGCAGAGTAAAATAGAAATGGATGCTTGTCGAGACAAATAGGGTTTACTATGTTATAATAATTGCACTTGCATAATATTAACCTTTGTCCTGCTGAACCTAGATATATCCCGTTTTTGGAAACAACTGATCATCAAACTTTTGTCATCTGCTGATAACATTCATGAACAGTTTGGAGTCAGATCAGGACCAACAGTATGTTTGGTCCTGATCTGGATCCATACAATTTGACACCTTGATTTTTTTCCTGAAATTTCTTGAAAATATTTATTTTGAAAGGAGTCAGCAGACGACAACAAAATCACTAAGTATGTTGCATGTAAAGATTTATATAAAAATTCAATGCAGTCTGATCAGGGACTATTTTTTTTTGTTCTTTGAACAAAATAATTTATTCACTAAAAGGTAATTCCAGAAGACTATCTTAAAGGACCTTAATGATTTCACTCTTTCCTTATTAGCTGCTTCTCATCTGTATCTACACTGTTTGCTAAAGCTGGTATGTGATTGACAGTGTAAAACTGAAATTTGGGTGTTTATTGGGATTAAGACACCAGGTAATAGCCTCACCATGTGGTCAGAAGCCTGCTATTTGTTGCCAGGGTAACAAAAACACTTCAATTTAGATGAACAAATCCAAATGTTTTGAGGTCTGCTGACCATTAAACCAAAAAGATCTTTTTTAACTAGTTGAATACTTTTTATGTCTTTTGCAAAAATCCTTTCAGGAACTCAATAAGAATGTCAAACATTTTGGATGCAGACCAGGAATGACTTTCAATTGGTTCTGATCTTGGTCCTAACTGTTTGTAAGGTTATCAGCAGACGACATTGTATGTCTGATAAAATGTTATACACAGTAACAAGGGTCTTTCTACACATTTCTGTACAGTAACATAGGTCACAGTTCTACAATATAAAATGCAAGTTGTACCTTAAATTCAAATACAATACAATAGAACCAGAAAGATCTTTTTCTATAAACTTTTTGTCGTCTGCTGACTTTTTTTTAAAATAACTTTTTTCAATAAATTCTTTCAAAAACACACTATTAGAGTGTCAGTCGGTTTGGATCAAGATAAGGTTCAACATTCTTCTCGGCCCTGATCTGGGTCCTTACTGTTTGCAAAGGTTATCAGCAGATGACAAAAGTCTTTGTTAACAGAACAGAACATATTTTATTGTCATAAAACTCAGACCACTCATAGATAGCGTAAATGCATAAGATACAAAAACAAAGCATATACATGATATACATAAAATACATGAGTACAAAGAGCATGAAAAAGGTGAAAGTTAAAATGCGAGCAAAATCAACCCTGAAAGAGCCTTCTATAACTTACAGTAGGCAACATAATCGACTGTTGTTGCTTCATTAGGAAACAAAATAAGGCTTCACATTATTGATTATAGACAATTCGCATGATTTGACATATCATGTGAGTTGTCTATAATCAGGTTATTCCCATGAAATATTAAGCCAAGACATAGTAAGAAGTATATTATCGTAATGATTGACTCTTTTAGGGTTAGGCTGCACATGAACATTTATTCATTATAATTTCTACAAATCTTGATAACTTTACAAGCTTCCTGGTATTTGCTGAAGAAAATAGTTCTTTGAATTTTATAATGTTAGGACTTTTGTAAAAATATGATCTTAAATATTTCTTTCTGTCAGATATAAAGTGATCAACAACAAAAAGATAGTGAAATTCGTCACCGATATCATGTTTGCTACATAATGTGCATTTTCTGTCTTCTAAAGGTGTGTTTTCCCAGCGACCAGTTTCAACCGGAAGCCAATGATTACTTTACCTAAACTTTAACAATGAAGAACAGTGTTTCCTATTTAATTTGATTAGGTAATTTTCAAAATTTAAATCTTGCTTGAAAAGAGTATAATTCTTTCCTTTAGAGGATGAAGTTACTTTGTTATGCCACTCCTGAACATAAAGGTCTGATAGAGTTTTAGAGATTTGATTTTTGATTGATTTTTGGTTTTCAATGACTTCCTTGTTTAAAAGATCGGGACGCCCTACAGATATTAGAATATGTTTAATAAAATGGATCCATTTATGTTGATGGATGCCACCATCATATGCTCCTAGTAGAAGAAGGTATAACCATTTTGATAGTTTTGTTTGTTTACCATTCACAATATTCATCCAAAAGCTAATAATATGGGTTTTTATTCTAATGTCTACTGCCTTGCAACCTAGTTAACAAGGATAGTTAAAATGATATAATTCAAAATAACATAAGTTATCAAGCAGGATACAAAATGACAATCTAGCATGAAGCACATTTCTTTATTCGCTTAATATTTTCGAGTTATGAATTATAACAATACAATAGAACCAGAATGATCTTTATCTATAAACTTTTTTGTCGTCTGCTGACTTTTTTTTTTTTAAATTACTTTTTTCAATAAATTCTTTCAGGAACGCACTATTAGAGTGTCAATCCTTTTGGATCAAGATCAGGATCGACATTCTTCTCATCCCAGATCTAGGTCCTTACTGTTTGCAAAGGTTATCAGCAGATGACAAAAGTCTTTGCTAACAAGGATAGTTAAAGTGATATAAGTTATCAAGCAGGATACAAAATGACAATCTTGCATGAAGCACATTTCTTTATTCGCTTAATATTCGAGTAATGAATTATAACTTAAGTTGTTATGTGAATTGCATGATGTTCACTATTAATGCACTCTATGTCTAAACTTAGTAAACATAATGTGCACTAGGGTGTAAGGTTTTTGTTTTTACACACCTGAAGGTGCTGTCTATGTCTGCTCCCAAAATGATACTCCCACAATATATACTCCCAAGCAAAAATCCTTTTAAAATGCTAAACTATTCATTTTACATACATGTTTGTAGTTTGTATATATATTTTTAGTGAATATTTTGTTCATTTCTCTTCTATCGATTTATTATTTTACCTATCACAATTCTTGCACCTTACAGTGTGGATCCTGATCAGCTGGCCTCTCAGAAGCTAGCTGATCTGGATCTACACTCATAGGAAATAGTCATAATCAGGCAGTATCCTAAATTTCTTCTGTGTTTTTGTCGAATTTTATGTGCATAAAATTCGGAGAAAATTAACAAAAATAAAAATTAAAGAAATACGATGACCTGTAAATAATGTAAAATGGCCCATACCATGCTGTACCTGGGTATGACTTGTTTTGAAAACAGTATAGATCTGAATCAGCTGGCCTGAAACCAGCTGATCAGGATACATTTTGTTTTCTACTTTGGTTATAAATGCATACTACTAAGTGGAACCCTGCAAGTTGGTTAGATATACACTGCTGAAGTTTCTCTTTGCCTACAATTGTTGTCTGCTGATAACCTTTGCAAACAGTTTTAGAACCAGATCAGCACCGACAAAATGTCAGACCTGATCTGAATCCAAACTGTTTGACTCTCTGATAGTGATAATGAAGGAACTATATAGTAAATTAATTTAGAAAAGACAGCAGATGACAAAATACCTAAATAATTTCCAACAAGCAGAGTAAAATAGAAATGGATGCTTGTCGAGACAAATAGGGTTACTATGTTATAATAAATGCACTTGCATAAATATCAAATTAACCTTTGTCCTGCTGAACCTAGATATATCCCGTTTTTGGAAACAACTGATCATCAAACTTTTGTCATCTGCTGATAACATTCATGAACAGTTTGGAGTCAGATCAGGACAAACAATATGTTTGGTCCTGATCTGGATCCATACAATTTGACACCTTGATTTTTTTCCTGAAATTTCTTGAAAATATTTATTTTGAAAGGAGTCAGCAGACGACAACAGAATCACTAAGTATGTCGCATGTAAAGATTTATATCAAAAATTCAATGCAGTCTGATCAGGGACTATTTTTTTTGTTCTTCGAACAAAATAATTTATTCACTAAAAGGTAATTCCAGAAGACTATCTTATTTAACTCTTTCCTTATTAGCTGCTTCTCATCTGTATCTACACTGTTTGCTAAAGCTGGTATGTGATTGACAGTGTAAAACTGAAATTTCGGTGTTTATTGGGATAAGTCACCAGGTAATAGCCTCACCATGTGGTCAGAAGCCTGCCATTTGTTGCCAGGGTAACAAGAACACTTCAATTTAGATGAACAAATCCAGTCATGCCCACATTCATGTTTTGAGGTCTGCTGACCATTAAAACCAAAAAGATCTTTTTTAACTAGTTGAATACTTTTTATGTCTTTTGCAAAAATTCTTTCAGGAACTCAATTAGAAAGTCAAACATTTTGGATGCAGACCAGGAATGACTTTCAATTGGTTCTGATCTTGGTCCTAACTGTTTGCAAGGTTATCAGCAGACGACATTGTCTGTCTGATAAAATGTTATTCACAGTAACAAGGGTCTTTCTACACATTTCTGTACAGTGACATAGGTCACTGTTCTACAGTATAAAATGCAAGTTGTACCTTAAATTCAAATACAATACAATAGAACCAGAAAGATCTTTTTTCTATAAACTTTTTGTCGTCTGCTGACTTTTTTTTTTAAAATAACTTTTTTCAATAAATTCTTTCAGGAATACACTATTAGAGTGTCAGTCGGTTTGGATCAAGATAAGGATCAACATTCTTCTCGGCCCTGATCTGGGTCCTTACTGTTACAGAGGTTATCAGCAGATGACAAAAGTCTTTGTTAACAGAACAGAACATATCTTTATTGACATAAAACTCAGGCCACTCATAGATAGCGTAAGAGCATAAGATACAAAAACAAAGCATATACATGATATACATAAAATACAGTGTACAAAGAGCATGAAAAAGGTGAAAATTAAAATGTGAGCAAAATCAACCCTGAAAGAGCCTTCTATAACTAACAGTAGGCAACATAATCGACTGTTGTTGCTTCATTAAGAAACAAAATAAGGCTTCACATTATTAATTATAGACAATTCGCATGATATGACATATCATGTGAGTTGTCTATAATCAGGCAATTCCCATGAAATATTAAGCCAAGACATAGTAAGAAGTATATTATCGTAATGATTGACTCTTTTAGGGTTAGGCTGCACATGAAAATTTATTCATTATAATTTCTACAAAACTTGATAACTTTACAAGCTTCCTGGTATTTGCTGAAGAAAATAGTTCTTTGAATTTTATAATGTTAGGACTTTTGTATAAATATAAACTTAAATATTTCTTTCTGTCAGATATAAAGTGATCACAAACAAAAAGATAGTGAAATTCGTCACCGATATCATGTTTGCTACATAATGTGCATTTTCTGTCTTCTAAAGGTGTGTTTTCCCAGCGACTAGTTTCAACCGGAAGCCGATGATTACTTAACCTAAACTTTAACAATGAAGAACAGTGTTTCCTATTTAATTTGATTAGGTAATTTTCAAAATTTAAATCTTGCTTGAAAAGAGTATAATTCTTTCCTTTAGAGGATGAAGTTACTTTGTTATGCCACTCCTGAACATAAAGGTCTGATAGAGTTTTAGAGATTTGATTTTTGATTGATTTTGGGTTTTCAATGACTTCCTTGTTTAAAAGGTCGGGACACCCAACAGATATTAGAATATGTTTAATAAAATGGATCCATTTATGTTGATGGATGCCACCATCATATTCTCCTAGTAGAAGTAAGTATAACCATTTTGATAGTTTTGTTTGTTTACCATTCACAATATTCATCCAAAAGCTAATAATACGGGTTTTTATTCTAATGTCTACTGCCTTTCAACCTAGTTAACAAGGATAGTTAAAATGATGTAATTCAAAATAACATAAGTTATCAAGCAGGATACAAAATGACAATCTAGCATGAAGCATATTTCTTTATTCACTTAATATTTTCGCGGTATGTATTATAACAATACAATAGAATTAGAAAGATCTTTTTCTTTAAACTTTTTTGTCGTCTGCTGACTTTTTTTTTGTAAAAATTACTTTTTTCAATAAATTCTTTCAGGAACACACTATTAGAGTGTCAATCCTTTTGGATCAAGATCAGGATCGACATTCTTCTCGTTCCAGATCTGGGTCCTTACTGTTTGCAAAGGTTATCAGCAGATGACAAAAGTCTTTGCTAACAAGGATAGTTAAAGTGATATAAGTTATCAAGCAGGATACAAAATGACAATCTTGCATGAAGCACATTTCTTTATTCGCTTAATATTCGAGTAATGAATCATAACTAAAGTTATTATGTGAATTGCATGATGTTCACTATTAATGCACTCTATGTCTAAACTTAGTAAACATAATGTGCACTAGGGTGTAAGGTTTTTGTTTTTACACACCTGAAGGTGCCGTCTATGTCTGCTCCCAAAATGATACTCCCACAATATCTACTTCCAAGCAAAAATCCTTTTAAAATGCTAAACTATTCATTTTAAGTACATGTTTGTAGTTTGTATAAATTTTTAGTGAATATTTTGTTCATTTCTCTTCTATCGATTTATTATTTTACCTATGACAATTCTTGTACCTTACAGTGTGGATCCTGATCAGCTGGCCTCTCAGAAGCTAGCTGATCTGGATCTACACTCATAGGGAATAGTCATAATTAGGCAGTATCCAAAATTTCTTCTGATGTGTTTTTGTCGAATTTTATGCCCATAAAATTACAGAAATATGATGACCTGTAAATAATGTAAAATGGCCCATACCATGCTGTACCTGGGTTTAACTTGTTTTGAAAACAGTATAGATCTGAATCAGCTGGCCTGAAACCAGCTGATCAGGATACATATTGTTTTCTACTCTGCTTGTAAATGCATACTGCTAAGTGGAACCCTGCAAGTTGGTTAGATATACACTGCTGAAGTTTCTCTTTGCCTGCAATTGTTGTCTGTTGATAACCTTTGCAAACAGTTTTAGAACCAGATCAGGACCGACAAAATGCCAGACCTGATCTGAATCCAAACTGTTTGACTCTCTGATAGTGATGATGAAGGAACTATATAGTAAATTAATTTAGAAAAGACAGCAGATGACAAAATACCTAAATAATTTCCAACAGAGTAAAATAGAAATGGATGCTTGTCGAGATAAATAGGGTTACAGTATGTTATAATAAATGCACTTGCATAAATATCAAATTAACCTTTGTCCTGCTGAACCTAGATATCCTGTTTTTGGAAACAACTGATCAGCTGATCAGGATCCACAGTTTTGCATTCAGTTTACGGTCTTGCCAAAATTTAGCTATATTTGCTCAGCAGTACAGGGTTAAACAATTTAAATTTGATAGTTTGTGTAGAATTGTTGTTTTTTTTTGTGTGTACATATTCTTTATTTTGAGGGCCTCATGGAAGATAAGTTGAACCACTAAATGTTGTCACCCTCTTTAAATGAAGACTTTACTTACTTACTTGCTTACTTACCAATATACTCCTGAAAGACCTATTCCATCATTACAATTGATTTCTCCAATTTTTTTTTTTTTGATTTGATTTGATTCTTTACGCCCCAGTCAATAATTTTTCAGTTATGGCGGGATGGGTCTACCTGGATTGCACCAGTACTAATGCAAGGATTAAAGTGTCCAAATTAAATGATAGTGCTTCAATCATAACCCTTGATTGAAGTAACTCTAATGACTTTTTCAGGAATACCAGACTGTCAAACCATTTTGGATCCAGATCAGACCCAGCAAAGTCATTTTGATGTTCCTGATCTGGTTACAACCAGTTTACAAACTGTTACTAGCAGATAGAGGGTTAACATGATGACCATTGTCATAATTTTCTCTAATGAATTTTCAGGAATACCATCAGAGTGGCACACAGTTTGGATTCTGATCAGGCCTACCGTTTTGACAGTCTTTATCCAGATCCAAACTGTTTTCAAATTGTCCCTAGCAGGTGAAAAGGTTAATACGATGCATACTGGGGATCGGAGATTGCTGAAACGGGCATGGACATCCGCCCGGTCTTGCAAGTTGCCATAGTAGACATCATGGGAATAGACATTTTGGCACAGTAGACATTTCAGGAACAAACATTTTGGGGGACATAATAGCACTAACCCATTTAATACATACTTCCACATAGAATGGCTTGTAAATTTTCAATAATTCCTCCCCAGTCACATTGAATGCATCCATCTCCAGTTGGGATTATAATTACACTCAAATATTAAAAGTATGTAATGTTAGGAAACAGTGCAGAACCTGATCAGAGGTCACATTATGTCATATCTGACCTGGTTATGTACTGTTTGCCAATGTCCCATAAAATGATGGATAAACCCTTGTCCTGCTGAAACCGGATATGTCATCTTTAGAAAAGAGAGTAAATCCAGAATCAGCAGGCTAAATCTAGTGAACACATCTGTGGACATGAGATCTAGATCTGACTGCTTTCCAGACAGCATAAGATTCCACTGGAAAACAGAAGTGAATGTGCCATATTCATATTTATGCAGCAGAACAAGGGTTAAGGCACTGATCAGCAGAGGACAACAAAAGCTTGTAAAACTATCCGCATGCAAACATTCATGACCTGACCTCATGGTGTGCTGTCAATTGAAAATGCACATGCTAAGTTTAGTGTTCAGAAGGGCCTCTTGTCTTGACACACAAATGACAGACACACCATTCACATCTTGCAGACATATTTGAAGGCAATATTAAATGTATAGCTCAGTTTGAGCACTTAATAGCCAGGTGACTTAATATGTCCAATTCCAAATCCACTATTTGGCCTCCAGATGAAAGTGCTTATAAGAAAATATTTTTCAAATTGTTATTTCAAAACCAAATCCAGGAGTGCAGTGGCTCAGTGGTAGAGTGCTTGACTCGAGACAGATGGCCCCCGAGTTAGAGCATCACCGGCTTCACTGCGTTGTGTCCTTGAGCAGGACACATTAATCCTAGCTTAGTCCTGGTTCAACCCAGGAAGACCCATCCCTTTATAGCTGAAAGATTGTTCATGGGATGTAAAGAATCACATAAAATAAAACAACCAGAACAGATATTCTGGATGTTTAGATAAAAACTCTCATTTGGTGATATAGAGGCTTTTGAAGGGCTATTGAGCGGTTAACCTATACCTGTGTACTATATGACTAAATTCCCAGTATGGCACCTGTCCTTGATTTGGCTGCAGGCAGTCTCTTATCAGTTAAGTCCATTATAGAAAATTGCTAATACACTTAAGGTATCCAGTTGAATGTGCTTAAAAATCATATCAAAAAACAATTTTCTTGATGCTCAAAAGAGCCGTCTCAATGAGACGGTTCTTTTGAGCACCCAAAACAAATGTTCAAATGATTGAAATATTGCATATGTTCTCACAATTTTGTCAATAAAAGTTCACTTATCTGGACTTATGTTAGACCAAACTCCATGTACATATAAACTCATCTATTTCAATATTAAAAGTTATACAGCTTAAAATTATGCATTTTATTAAAACAGATGACATTTGATTATTTCTTCAGTCTTTTCTATTTAACCCTTAAAGCACCAATCACGACTGCAGCAGATGACAAATATGGCAACAACTTTCCTAATTTTTGAAAAAAATAAGGTATGATATTTCATGAGAATCGTCTGCCAGCAGACTATTCTCATGAAACGTCTTGCCTTATTTGTTTTTTTATTCTTTGAAAAAGCAGCAAAATTTGCAATTGTCGTCTGCTGCAAATTGTATGTGGCACTTTATGAGTTAACTTTTTGCCTATTATTGTTGTCTGCTGATTACCTCTGCAAAATCTAGAGGCGGCCACTGGCCCCCTTTAAGTGGCCCCCTTTTGTATCAAATGGCCCCTTGCTAAAGGTAGAGTTGGCCATCATCAACATCATGCAAATGGGCAAATATTAGACAGTGTTTTTCCATCTGAAATCACATGAAAATGACCACTGAAAATTTAATGGATTTAACACTGAAGTCGGTCCTAATCTGGATCCAAAGTGTTTGATTATGGATGATTTGTTTCTTCAACCAGTCAATAATTTTTCAGTCATGTCGGGATGGGTCTTCTGTGTTGAACCAGTACCAATCAGTCTCAGGTTAAAGTGTCTTGTACCACTCCTGATTTCCTGCTGACATTGAAGCTGCCCATCACTGGCCATCATTCGACAAGCCAATCAGTTTGTCAGAACTTGTTCCTTATTTATCACATCCAGAAATCATGGGTTAGGGATTCAATATTGGAATAGAGTCGTAATGGCCAAGAAAGATGTTATATGTTCAACTCTTGCTGAGACCATACTGAGTAGTTAAAATTTGGCTCAGTGAGTAACAAATCTGTACTCTTATCAAACATGAAAGAGGTATAATTCCCTTGAATCACATCAGATATTGCTGTAAGTTGGTGACTGTGGTCAATGGACTCCTTAGAACTGGACTTTCTCTGAGACCAAACTACGAGGGTCATCCAATAAATAGAGAGAATTTCCTTATAATGCAAGAGTTTGTACCATTAGAACATGGCAAATGTAATCATTAGATGGCATAACCTGTTGGGCATGCAGCAGCATATCCAAAATGTTGTTGGAAAGTGAGGTCGCTTGTTGCCTAGCAACGAAAAAGTGATACTAAAGCTAGCCTGGCCAGATTTTCCACAAACAAAAGCCTAATGCTAAAGAAACAGAGTTTGACATTTAATTATTATCGTGTATCTGAACATAGATTGTCATTAAATCTGTTATAGTTTAATTGTTCTCAATGTTTCGTATAAAAGATGGTCATTAACATATACCAGTTAGTCTTGGTTGCCTAGCAACCAGGAAATTGTGAAAAAAATAGACTATTTGTTAAGTCTATATTTTTATGTTGCTAGGCAACAATGGACACATGGAATACATGTTTGTTAACGATACTGTTTTAAAATATAGAATTTATTTAATACTTTTAGGGTGATTTAAAACTTATATACCAACCAACAGTAATTTAAGGGCAAATTCATGACCCATACCCCCATTTCTGATTCCACAATTTTGCATTTTGTTCGCTTTTTTATGCTAAATGTGCCTGTCAATTTGACACTTTTCATAAGAAGTCAATGAATTTTACAGAGTAATTACCTTATGTTGTAGTTTATAGAATATATGCTTTTTGGAACTGATCTGCACATGCCAGTAACCATGGCAACCAATTTAAGGAATCCGGCCAGGTAAGCTTTAAGTACGTGTCTGCGTTGCTAAGCAACAAGCGACATCACATTCTGTCAAAATTTTAGATATGTTGTTGCATGCGCAACAAGTTATGCCACCTTATGGTTATATTTGTGATGTTTAAGTGGAACAAACTCTTTAATTATAAGGAAATTCTCTCTATTTATTGGATGACCCTCGTATCTTATCTGTGAGATGCTGTTCACCCTGAAAAAATTATTGCACAAACCAATATGACATATTGTTATATAACTGGAGAGAATCCCATCTCCTGATTCGGTGCCATGATTAACCGAAATCAACAGATATCACCGAAATCACCAGAAAATCACCGAAATCACGAGATAAAAGTAAGAAATCACCTTTTTATAGTTTACTTAATGCAAAAATATGATAAGAATTAGTATAATATGCTTATTTCTAGTCTGTTTTCTGGGGCGAACTTATTGATAAATACAAAGATATAAATGCGAATTCAAAGACAGTATTCACAGACTACGCAATGCTCAAATTAGTACATATAGTCCCCATATATTTCTATTATTCTGTCAATCAAAGGTGGGCGTGGTTAAAAAATTCTTCTCAACTCAGAAAACTTGGACCTAGCTGGTACCTATTACCATATAGATACAAGGCATGCTGGAAACCAGCTAAATCGAAGCGAGAGATTTACGTGACTAATTTCGGACACTGTCAATTCGTCATATATATTTCCCGTATACTAAAGTTTCGAAGCTAAATTGTAATCAAATAACAGAAATAACTTGTGAAAAATAGTGATGCAGTGACCGGACAGATTGATAGAATATATGTTATATTGGGTAAATTTAGTAACCGTGGATAGATCTATAAATAGAAAGATGCTGAATAAGCGATAACAAATTATTATACCTTTACGAATACAGTGACATACAGATAACCATACCATGGCGCAATCGGTTGCAACGGTAACTGTCGCACAGCCATACTTTTGCATTTAAATGGTCGCAGGTTCGAATCCACAAGGCTTCTTTATTTTTTTTTTCATTTATCCCATGTAAGCTAATTTTTAGCAGTATTCTCCTACTATTGATATGCATCGGAAAATGAGAATATTGGGATAGTTTCTATCTCTTTTATTGTAATTCATATATGAGTTCATTTTAAATCGAGCACACCTTATTCTGCTAATTATATGTCCTTAAGATTGCATTTACTGGGTGTCCAGGTCCATCTGACATAGAAAATCTCTGACAACGTTTCTTTAGTCCCGAACTTATTTTACAGAATGCCAATGGTTTATTTCAAAGAAAATTATATTTTTTCAAGGTTTCAGAGGGGCTCCAACATTTGCCCCTCCCCCCTCTGGATCTGCGCGTGCAATGTTTGGATCGACTGGATGCTGTGACAAAAGTTAGATATGAGAAAAAGTTGTCAATTTCGAACCTACCTGGGTATCCCTATATGTATACAACAACCATAGTGGCCCGACCAGGATCCAAATTGTTTTTCACGTCAGAACTCTTTAGGTAACTCTTTAGGTTCTGACAACACTGGATCAAATCCATTGTATTTTACCTTTTGCATTAAAATATCTGACATGTCATCTGCCGATAACATTTGCAAACAGTTTTGACCCAGATCAGGCCCGACATTCTGTCCGGACCTGATAGGGGCCCAAACTGTTTGACACTTTAGAGGTTATGACAAGTTGAAGTTGAACTGATGTATTTTAACTTTGCGTCAAACCTTTACATGACATTGTCATCTGCTGATAACCCTTTCAAACAATTTTGAATCAGATCAGCCCCGCGGCATTCTAATTTGGGTCATCAAAGTTGAAAGCCTTTCCTGTGCAACATTTTGAGTGCGATAAGCCACTTTATTAAACAAAATTAATTTGACACAGGATTTTGACGCGATAAGCCACTTTTTTAAACAAAATTAATTTGACACAAGATTTTGACACTATCGTATCAGCGATGTGGGTCTCGCATACTAGTCGTGCGTGCGTGTGTGTGTGTGAGGCTGACTGGCAACCAGGCTGTCATGGGGTTCGCTCTTCCAGTCCAGCACCATGCCAAAGTTGAAATTGGTCATTTTCTACAGTCATTCTCATTCCTTCTTATTCAAAGAAGTGCTGTTGTCGTTACTGGCAAAACCTCACTCTACGCCATTTTGTAGATCTAACAATCAAACAATTGGTAGATGGGAGCATTTAGGAATGATCTCACTACCTTCGCCTCCTTCTATCAACTGGGCAATACTCTAAATGCGGACGCAGTTGAGTAACGATATTGTTAGCTAACCCAAGCCGAATATTAGTGGGAGGAATAAGAATACCAATGGTCAAACTTTCGTTATCTCATCTTCCGTTCATGTTTTCAAAAGACCATTTTTAGTCAAATTAAATATAGCGCATCGTCAGGTTACTGGTAATGAAGGGGAAAGGTCCAATGTGGTTTTTGGGTAAATTGGATTCGATCTCTGGCATATACACCTCCCATAGAATTATAATGGGAAAACACAGTCATTCCTACATCAATGCTACTGGTGTCTAAACTAGCCATGCCACAGGAGTCATTAGCTTCCATTAATGGGGAGACACTTAAAAATCTTCTCCTCTGAAACCATGATACCCACAGCTTGTAGTCCCATACATAAATACTGCAAGCACTGCCTCTTGGGTTCAAATTTACAAAATACTGATGATCACTTCCATCTCGGATACTGGGTCCGAGCTTCCATATGGCATAATGGAGATTTTTTTTAAAATCTTCTGTCCACAGCTAATACTTTTAATATGTAGCAAAGTTTAGTGTTTTCTAAACGAATGATCACTATCTCGGGACATTTGCTTTTTTAAACAGAAGAAAAAGACAAATCTTTTCTTAAACAAGGGGAGCGATTAAGACTAATTTAGTCACTTGCTTATAGTGTGCTATTAGTGTTGTAATATATTGACTGTCGGTATCCATCTATCAAGCACCCCCAGTCATGTATATGCCTGGCAAAACGCCGTCATTTTAACCGAAAATAGTAGTAACGCATCATTGAGACCGTTCTTTTGAGCACCAACCCTCAACCCCTCTGTACGCAAATTATATGTTGTCTGAGTGCTTTTGCAGCAACTTCAAGGATCAATCTAATTTTAAATCAAGAAAAAAATCTAAATATGTAGCCTACTTATATGTGTTAGAAACCATCCAAATTGCTTCTCAAGTGAATACAAAAACAACAACAACTAGAGCAGCAGTCGATGGTACACCATCGCAAATACCCGCAATTTTACCTATAACCTTTACCTTGGGGGTTAAGGTCACACAAAATGTAGCGCAGTACCTTCTACATAATGTGACCTATGCACCTGTGAAGTTTGAAGTTGATATGTCCAATGGTTAAGGAGGAGATGCATTTACAAGAAAATACATTATATGACCTTGACCTAGTTGTTGAGGTCACACAAAATGTTGTCCAGTGCCCTCCAAATCATATGACGTATGCACCTGCCAAATTTTGAAGTTGCTATGTCCAACAGTTTAGGAGAAGATGGATTTACAATAAAGTAAATTATATGACCTTGACCTTGGAGTCAAGGTCACACAAAATGTTGCCCAGTACCATCCACATCATGTGCCCTATGCACCTGTAAACTTTGAAGTTGCTATGTCCAATGGTTCAGGAAAAGATTCATTTACAAGAAAATACATTATTTGACCTTGGGTATTTGACCTTACCCCAAGGTCAAGGTCACATGAAGTGTTGCCTAGTACCCTCAACATCATGTGACCTATGCACAGGCAAAATTTGAAGTTGCTACTTTCAAAACATTATGAGGAGATGCGTTTTCAAGAAAATACATTATTTGACCTTTGACCTTGGGGTCAAGGTCACACTAAACGTCGCTGAGTACCCTTGACATCATGTGACCTATGCACAGGCAAAATTTGAAGTTGCTACTTCGAAAAGTTTATGAGTAGATGCATTTACAAGAAAATACATTATTTGACCTTTGACCTTGACCTTGGGGTCAAGGTCACATGAAATGTCACCCAGTACCCTCTACATCTTGTGATCTATGCACCTACAAAGTTTGAAGTTGCTACGTCCAACGGTTTAGGAGAAGATACAATTACAAGAAACGTGACGGACGGACGGACAGACAGACACACGGACGGACGGACAGACGGACGGACGGACTGACGGACGGACGGACGGACGACGGACCGACTTTGGTACGAAATTAATATACCCTATTTTTCTTACGAAAAAGCGGGTATAACAACAAGAAAAAACAAACAAAAGACAATACATATACACTACGTGGATATCTAATGCCCTCTAAACTGGGTGAAACGTTAATGAGCCACTTAAAACGCCCCAGTATAACATGATATTTCATGTTATAGTTTTTCTTGTTAAAAATATGTTGATAAAAAAAAATCACTTTCAAATTGCTATAATGTGTTGCTATATTTTTTATTGAAATATTTATTTGCTGGCACATTAAAATATAAGCCTTTTGTAAACATATCAATTATTCTACTATCATTTATATCATATAAAGGCATAAAATTAACATTAAAATGGATATTTCCTTTTTTTCTGGTGATTTCGGAATACCTTGAATTGGAAATTGAAATGTACATTTTTTTCATATTTTAATCAAAGTAGAAATAAGCTTATTATTCAAGTTGTTATCCAGCTGATCAGGATGCATATTGTTTTCTACTCTGCTTGTTAATGCATACTATTAAGTGGAACCCTGCAAGTTGGTTAGATATACACTGCTGAAGTAACTCTTTGCCTGAAATTGTTGTCTGCTGATAACCTTTGCAAACAGTTTAAGAACCAGATCAGGACTGACAAAATGTCAGACCTGATCTGGGTCCAAACTGTATGACTCTCCGATGGTGATCATGAAGGAACTATATAGTAAATTCATTTAGAAAAGACAGCAGATGACAAAATACCTAAACATTTGCCTGGTCCTGAAGTCAGCTGATCAGGATGTATAATGTTTTCTACTCTGCTTGTAAATGCATACAAATAAGTGGTATAATGCCTTCAATGTTGGCTCCCGGTACCGTTAGTTTAACAGGTAACAGGGTCCAGGGCGACAACGGTAAACATTGCACTTACTGTACCCTGCAAGTTGGTTTGATATACACTGCTGAAGTTACTCTTTGCCTGCAATTGTTGTCTGCTGATAACCTTTGCAAACAGTTTTAGAGCCAGATCAGGACCGACAAAATGTCAGACCTGATCTGGGTCCAAACTGTATGACTCTCTGATGGTGATCATTAAGGAACTATATAGTAAATTCATTTAGAAAAGACAGCAGATGACAAAATACCTAAACATTTGCCTGGTCCTGAAGTCAGCTGATCAGGATGTATATTGTTTTCTACTCTGCTTGTAAATGCATACAAATAAGTGGTATAATGCCTTCAATGTTTGCTCCGGTACCGTTAGTTTAACAGATAACAGGGCCCAGGGCGACGGCGGTAAACATTGCGCTTACCGTACCCTGCAAGTTGGTTAGATATACACTGCCAAAGTTACTCTTTGCCTGCAATTGTTGTCTGCTGATAACCTTTGCAAACAGTTTAAGCCAGATCAGGACCGACAAAATGTCCGACCTGATCTGGATCCAAACTGTTTGACACTCTGATGGTGATCTATATGGTAATCTATATAGTAAATTAATTTAGAAAAGACAGCAGATGACAAAATACCTAAACATTTTCCTGGTCCTGAAGCCAGCTGATCAGGATGTATATTGTTTTCTACTTTGCTTGCAAAGGCATACAAATAAGTGGTACCCTGCAAGTTGGTTAAATAAACACTGCTGAAGTTACTCTGCCTGCAATTGTTGTCTGCTGATAACCTTTGCAAACAGTTTTGGAACCAAATCAGGACCAACAAAATATTGGGCCAGATCTAAATCCAAACTGTTTGACTCTCTGAGAACTATATAGTAAATTAATTTTAAAAAAGACAGCAGATGACAAAAATATCAAAAAATTTCCAGCAAGCAGAGTAAAATAGAAACGGATGCTTGTCAAGATAAATAGGGTTACTATATTATAATAAATGCACTTGTGTAAATATCAAATTAACCCTTGTCCTGCTGAACCTAGATATATCCTGTTTTTGGAAACACTAACAGTGTGGAAACTGATCAGCTGATCGGGATCCACAGTTTTGCATTCAGTTTACGGTCTTGCCATAATTTAGCTATATTTGCTCAGCAGTACAGGGTTAAACAATTTAATTTGATAGTTTGTGTAGAATTGTTGTTTTTTTGTTTTTGTTTTTTTATGTGTGTAAATATTATTTATTTTGAGGGCCTCATGGAAGATTAGTTGTACTACTAAATGTTGTCACCCTCTTTAAATAAAGACTTTACTTACTTACTTATTTACTTACTTTACTATCCAATTATGGCATTAAATTAATAATAAAATTGTGATTTCCTATTTTTATCTGGTGATTTCGGTGAATTCACTGTGCACTGAATTTGAAAGTGAAATCATAACATTTTTTTCATTTCTTTTTAAAATCAAAGTAGAAATAAGCTTTTTATACTAATTCTTATTATATTATGACATTAAACTAACAATAAAATGGTAGTTTTTTCTTATTTTTATCTGATGATTTCTTGGTGATTTCTGCTGATTTCGGTTAATCATCGGACCCTCCTGATTGGCTCAATTTGTCTTCATAAATCTCTGTCTACCTGAAAACCGGTCTAAACTGGCCTACAAGTTAATATTGCATGAAAACCAGCTCAAACTAGTTTCCAGAAGTTAATATTTTGACACTAATATCACCATCTGTAGAGCAAAAAATAGCATGATTAATATAAAACTAACATGTGCTGCATGAAATTGACATGATTTGCTGTTTCACATCCCAGACTTTCATGATCTTTTTGAAAACAGTTTTGTATTATCTTGTTTGTTAATTTATCTTTGTTTTGAAAAAACAAAAAGTATAAAAAAAGTTTTATATTAATTAAATTTTACGTTCCACACTCAGAGAATTAGTATCCTTTTCAACATGCAAAATACTATGTTTAAATATTTTAATAACAGTTGATAAAACTTATGAGAAAGTCCTTAGGCTGAAGGTTGAACATAACTTAAACAACAAAACAAAAAGTAGAAAAGTTTCATTCTTAGTTGAAACGCCATACAACAAAACAGTTATTGACTTCAACTTCGGTAGACATAAGGATTATCTACCCTGTTTCATTCCCTTTAATTTGATATGCAACACAACTAATTCACACCGGGTAGGCGGCAACATCGAACGCTGAACACAATCGAGGAACTGCGATCAATACATGTATGTACAGCCGCTGTTATAAATAAGTCAGTTTATCTGGGTTTTTTAATAATTTATAGCAGTATTTTAATAAAATTGGTTTCGCCTATCTATTCTGAAATGAATCGTGATTTGTTCTATGCAGGTGTTGTTTCTGATAAACAAGTAAAATGAGCTTACAGTCGGCCGATCGCAGACAATGGGTTCTTAGCTTTCTTTCATATGAGCTCCGTCACAAGAAAACCTTTTTTTTTGATGTGTCTGGTGATGTCCAAACAGACCTTGGAAGGAGTACAACTACCCTGCCGTATATATTGTAGAACTGACAGGCTCATCGTGTGGCCCGTTAGCTAAGTGGTCAGAGTATTTGCACGGTCTGTGATAGGTCCCCGGTTCGAGTCCCCATCTGGTCATATGCTTTTTCTTCACATGTGTCATCTACACACCCCCCCATGACCCGTCCTGAACTTGAACCCAGGACCCTCTCAGAATGTGGGTGTATGTTTACCACTGAACTGTCAGGCCACACAGTAGGCATGTGACATAGGGTTTGATCCTGAGCCTTCCAGGTCCGATTTGAGTTTATGGATCAATATAAAACAGAAAACATACTTATAAAGCTCGGTTATATATATATCGGACAAAAGCAAACAAAAAATTGCTCATTGATTGCCAAAAACATTGATTGCTATCGATAACCGATTGCCATTAATGAAGTTTTTGATTGCCTTAGTATCATTACCATCATCCTTTAAAACAGATACTGCGCTTTTCACTTATCAGATAGAAATTATTGAATACACACAGGATATCCACCAATAATTTAATTTTACCCTTCTGTTTCTGAAAGATCGAAATACGACAATGAATGCGAAAAAATATACATATTTTTCAGTTTTAATTTGAAATAAGTAATGATCAGAAATAAAATGTTATTTTTCAGCCAACTCTCACACATTTTTTGGACAAATATAACACCAAGCACATTTCTTTGATCTTACCTAAAACTGATATCATGCTTACTTTTACTGAAACCTGAGCATTCTAATGAAAAAAATTAAATATTAAACTTACCCAAAACGGCGGCTGTAAAATATAAATATTGATCACAGTTCCTCGGTTGTATTCTTGTTGCGCCTACCCAGTGTGTAATTTCAGAAAAGAAAAAAATGATCTTTTGACCACACTCCAGGGGTCAAGGGTGTGTGTTGGCACAAAATATTAGCTAGCATGTTATTGTATGCTTCATCCCCTTAAATTTAATATGCAACATGACTATATTCTGAAAAAAATTGATTTTATATTTATAAGCCTATGACATAATGTGAGGTGATGCTACATACCAAATATCAAGGCTCTAAGCCTTGTAGTTTCAGACAAGAAGATTTTTTCAAGTTTTCCTTATTAAAGCCTATGTAAAATAGTAAATCATGTGACCACTGAGGCGGGAACATTTTTGGCCCCAGGAGTATAACTTGAACAAAGCTGGTAGAGGTCTACTAGGTTATACTTCATATCAAAAAGCAAGGCTCTATGATTTGCGGTTTCATACAAGAAGATTTTTTCATGTTTTCCATAAGCCTGTGTAAAACATGTGGCCCCTTGGGACAGGACCATTTTTGGCCCCAGGGTCATAATTTGAACAAACTTGGTGGACCTGGATCATAGTTTGAACAAACTTGGTAGAGGTCCACTAGTCTTGGTGATGCTACATACCAAATATCAAAGCTCTATGCCTTGTGGTTTTAGACAAGAAGATTTTTTTATGTTTTCCCTATATAAGCCTATGTATCACATGTAACCCCAGGGACAGGCCCATTTATGACCCATGGGCATAATGGGCATAATTTGAACAAGCTTGGTAGAGGTCACTTAGATGATGCACATACCAAATATCAAATCTATATGGCTTGTGGTTTCAGACAAGAACATTTTTAAATTTTTCATCTTGAAAATCTATTTTTAGCCTGTGTTGACCAAAATCATTTGAACAATTATCAAAGAGGGCTATATAAAGATCATTCCTGCCAACTTTGGCCAAAATCCAGCTGGTAGTTAAGGAAATGTCCTTTGATGCAAATGTTGACCACAGACGACGACTGACTTCCAACGATCACAATAGCTCATCAAGTGCTTTGAAGCAGGATTTCTGTGTAGTTTGGTGAAATACCACCAAGTGGTACAGAAGACATTATTTAAAGGAAATTGTTGACGGACGACGGACATCCTATGATCACAATAGCTCACCTTGAGCCTATACAATTGACTAGTAGTACTTAGTACATAACAATTGGTGACTTGCAGTGCTCTGGAAGAATGTGGGTGGGGGATTTGTGTTAAACACATCTGTTTTACTTATTTAGATAATTGTACAGCTACCTAGATTCTGGGTCAGTCTCTCAATGTATTGCAGTAATCTCATCAGCGCAAAAATATTTACTGTTCATACTAAGGTCAAAATCTTACCTCATTTATCACCATTCAGCTGAGGGACCAAACTGCCTGCGGTGTCCCTCTTGTCAGTGAAGTATGTGTTCATCATAGAAGCCTCTACAGCCTCCTGGCTACTGATAGCCATACTTATCCTGCAATTCTGGAATGACTTGGACTGCTGGATGGCAGCTGTTGCATGTTGATGCTCTGAAGAACATTTAAATATAAACAAAGTCCTGCTGAGTCTGGATTTATCCTTTTTTTCAAATACATGTACTGTCAATTAAGATCAGCTGGTGTCTGTGGAGCTATCCGAGCAAAATCCTTACTGTTTTTCAGTCTGAAAATATACAAGGCCCTATATTAGGTCAGGGAAAACAGTGTTCAATCTAAAGCCTTTGACCCCTTGCTGAAAAGCTAGAGTGGGCCATCTATTACATTGTATGTGGATGGGGAAATATTGAGTTATATTATCACGTGAAATCAAATGAATATCACCCAGATTTCCAAGATTGAACAATGGAAAAGTATTATTAGGCCAAATATTCAGCTATGAAAATCTTAAATGGATCAGGGTGATTTCAAAAATAATGCATCCATTTCTATAATCAATGTTTATAGACTATCTAAATCAGATTTATTGTTAAAATTAATTAAGATATGTAATTAATGTTTTTCTTGCATCATGCCAAGTTTCATCGCTTTAGAATGTTCCGTTCAAAAATTACATGGAAAAATGTCATCCAAATTGTCACAAGGGTAACACTTTTTTGCGACATTTTTTCCCTTACCTTCAATTCAACTGTAAATTGTATTAAACACTATTCATGTATAGTCAAATGGTGAATTGCAGTTGAAATATAGCATAAAAGCTGTAGGAAAACAATCTTTTCATCTTTTTTAAACCAGATAAATCGGAAATTTGTAACCTTTTATAAACACACCCTTTCAAATTTTTATCATACAGAATTTCATATGATTGGAGTAAAGTGAATTGCCTCATAAAATATACAAAGTTTTATTCAAAAGGAATGCTGTTTTAATGACTAGCTGTCTTTAAGCTTTCTAAAGGAACCAACTTGCCTATAAAACAACAAGTATGATTTTATGAAGCCAGTACTGAATAAAACCACCCAGATATGTCACAAGTGTAACATTTAAGGTTTCAACCATCAGCATTTCATTTTGTTTTGCATTTCATAGCTTTTTTGCTGTTTTTCTGGTCAAGGGAGCCCCCAAAAAACATTATGAGGAATTGTGGTGAAACCCTTAAGCTGCTGACTTTGTGGCATGATTTTAACTGATGTCACAAGTGTAACACATTTTAGGAATATGTGATAAATGCATATACATGGCAAATCTTAAATGAAATATTACTTATTTGGTCTTTTTAATAATTCTTGAATGCAGAAATATAATTTAAACACAACAAAAAGTCAACAACTTCACCAAATGTGTAGTCAATACTAGTTACGGTCCAGCAGGAATGATACTTCCTCAAGCCCATATACTAGTTTCATTATGAAGCTGGCCATCCTTGAGCTACATTCTGAGATAGGAATCATGCTAAATTCAACACTGAAGAAATCAGACAATCTTAAACCAGACTATAACTTGATTTAGACAGGTATACTTTAAAATGTGATTTGTGTCACAAGTGTAACATATATTATGGATTGAATTCATCTCACTTTTTCCTGTGTTTGGTCAAAGGATGATCTATTCAACAATAAATTTGATATATTTTGGTATTTAGGGTAGTTATTCACTCTTTCGATACAAAGAAAACACAAAATGGTGTAAACAAAAAGGATAAAATTATGCACTCACAAGGAGGGAAAGGTATTTTTTCACAATTCAAAAAATATTTACAGGAATTTATTGACGAAAACCAAAAAAGATGCTAAGTTGTACATACTATAGTAGGTTACATAAAGTATAAGAGATAAGAAAAGACAAAAGGGTCATAATCAGTTCCTTTGTTTGCTTGTCACAAGTGTAACACAATTATTTCTTTCTATTTAAGCCTTAAATTTGTTACAGATTCTTTAGAATTGCAAAAATGGTATCAATCAAATCATTCAATTGATAATTTATCCCACAATGAGTGCTGTCAAATGTTTTCTGATCATTAACATTTTATAACTCCTTACTATGCTTAATAAACAAATCTGAATAGTTCATTTTTTAAAGTCTTGTGCTAAAAAAAGGGAATTGATTTATGTTTTGATACATTTTAATCAATTTCCATGAAGCCAATTCACTTCATCCTATATCTATAAGAGATAAAAAATTCAAAGGAGAAACTCCCTCTTCTGATTTTGTCACAAGTGTAACACATTCCATTACCAACATATGTTATTGTGTTTAATATGTTTTATATCCTATATATTCAAATGAAATTTGTTCTATGTTTTTCATATACCCTACTTGTTATCTAAGAACAATTTTTAACAAAAATCATGCTTACTATTTAAATTAGAAAAACTTTTTCCTCTACACAGTGAAAATCCAGGGGTGTATTTTCACATAAAATTTTATTACAAGTGCAAATTTTGAGCGAAAGATTAAATTTTACTTTGAAAATGTGTATACATAACTACTTCATCAGTTCATGAAAGAATATTTACAATTCTGCATACCTGTGTTGTTTATAATCAAGCTAAGTGTAGCTTATAGAATTGTAAAAAAATAAGGAAAAAATGATTAAAGTATTAAATTTAAAGCATTGTCCTAAATTTTATTCTTAAACCAGTATTTGTTTCTGAAATTTTGATGTTCCCTGGTTAAGAGGATGTAAAAAAGATAATGATAGAGCAATTTTGAAATTTGACCCCCAATGTCACACTTCGGATGCATTTTTTTTTTTAAATCACCCATCAGCGGTTTCAATTGGATCAAATATTATATTTTATTCAAATTAATTTGTACATGTATGGTATATACAGCTTGAAACAATAAGATAAGGAAAAAAACACTAGAATTCCGAGAATCGGATGTGTCGCCTGGCCAAACAGAAGTCAATCAAAGCAAATTTGTCGAATTTATATTCCGGGAGAAGGGTTACTTTAGAGAAACTTATAAATGACAAAATATAAATCGTCAAAAAAGCAAGAAACGCACTCTCGTGGAAACACTGCTGATATGGGTATAGGGAATAAGCGATTGCCCCTCCTCCCCCCCCCCTGTAAAAAGTTGGACCCCTCCCAGTGGCGTAGCTTCCTTTAGGCCATGTAGGCCATGTAGGCCGCGGCCTAGACTTTTTCAGAAAGTAAAAAAAATATAAACGCCAAAAATGCAATAAAATGGAGGGGGGAGGGGGTAGGGGGTGAGTAAATCAGAAAGATATTCCAAATTATCCTGATATCAGACGTCACCCATTACCCACTGTAGAAGAACGGTTGTTTGCGTTCCAGGTCGAGCTGTCACGTGATGTTGCTGGCCTACCCAATAGGAAATGAACCATCGCACGAAGCTTTGCAACCTGTATAATTGCATTTTCACCATAATTGGAATCCTTTTGACCATGCCACCGACGTCTGCAACATGCCAAAGGTAGCATGAAAAGAATTAAAAACTACTTGCGCTCAACAATGATGTCTGCCAGCCTGTCCTTCGTAGCGATGATCTACAGACACTCGATGTTGACAGGGTGATAAACATGTTTGCGTCAGACAAATTTAATGCAGAAAATTAGTTTTTTTTTCTAAGTTGGCTTGTGATTAATAGTTTTGTTGCTACCTGCATTTAGATATTGAAACTTGATGTCGCTTGTTTTTCAACATACATGTACAGTACATTGTATCTTTTATTTGGGATGATCATTACAATGTCACGTCTTCTTGCTATGTAGGCTCCTATAAGTCTTCTAACCCTTAAAGCACCAGCCAAAAACTGCAAATGAAAGACGCGTCTGCCTAAGTCCTCTGTTGCATATATTTGCTAATATTATTGACTAATGTCAGTATTGAGGCAAACAGTGTAGACCCAGATCTGGATCTCTCACTGTTTGTCGAAGACGCTTGTAAAACAATTCAGCAGATGAGAAAGCGGACTACTTTTGTAGTGATTGGCCATTTAATGGTTAAAAGAGTATGATACCTGTCCCTGACTCCCAGGTCGATGATTTTGTTTTTGCATTTCAGCACCGTAAGTTGATCAAACTTGATAAGCATATTAGGCCATATGGGCGATGATGGTGATAACTACCTGTAATTTCTAACAATCACATGAACGCATTTATAAGTGCGAAATAATCGCAAAATCCATATTTGGACAGTCTAGGACAGAAAATTTTTCTGGGGGAGCATGCCCCCAGACCCCCCTACCATTAGGCCTACACATTCATTGAAGCCAAGCTACGCCCCTGCCTCCCCTTGGAAAAAATGATAGACCCCTCTGGATCCTTGGAAAATTACAATTTTCTTTAAAATAAACCATTGGACTTCTGTAAAATAAGTTGAGGACTAAACAAGAAATGTCACAAACACGTGAAGAATGCCCCCAAAGGAATTGGTCTAGCATAAGACACATTTGAGGAAAGTAAGCTGTAATATAGGAGATATGCTCCAAACAGGAAAAACCTAGAATTGAGGCCAGAAGTCAATGTCAAGGTCAAAGTGACCCAAAATGGTATGCACCACTCTGCCATCCCAAGAGGAATCATCACCCCAAATTTGGGATTCCTACATCAAATAATATAGGAGATATGAACCAGACTCAATGCAGTTTCTAAAAACTAGGTCAGAGGTCAAGTTCAAAGTCACAGTGACCCGATTATGGTACACGGCACTTCGTCATCTCAAGATGCATTCACTTACCAAATTTGAGATTCCTTACCCAAATAATATAAGAGATATGTTCCAGACACGATTATTCTAAAAACTAGGTTAGGTCAAGGTCACAGTGACCCGAAAATGGTAAACAATACTCCGCCATCCCAAGATGCATCCACATCCTAGGATTTAGGCTCCGGCCGCAATAATTCTTAAAACTAGGTCAGAGGTCAAGGTCACAGTGACCTGAAAATGATATGTGACACTCTGTCATCCCAAGATACATTTACACACCAAATCTGGAATTCCTATCTCTAAGAATATAGGAGATATGCACCAGACTCATTGCAGTTTCTAGAAACTAGGTCAGAGGTCAAGTTCAAGGTCACAGTGACCCAATTATGATACGGGACACTTTGTCATCCCAAGATGCATCCTCACACCAAATTTGAGATTCCTGCCTCAAATAATATGAGATATGCTCCGGATTCCAAAAAATAGGTCAGAGGTCAAGATCATGGTCACAGTGACCCGAAAATGGTACGCGGCACTCCACAATTCCAAGATGTATCCACAAACCAAATTTAGAATTCCTACCTCAAAGAATGTAGGAGATAGGCTCAGGACATAATAATTCTTAAAACTAGGTCAGAGGTCAAGGTCATAGTGACCTGAAAATGGTATGTGACACTCTGTCATCCTAAGATGCATTTACACACCAAATTTGGAATTCCTATCTAAAAGAATATAGGAGATATGCACCAGACTCAATGCAGTTTCTGAAAAACTAAATCAGAGGTCAAGTTCAAGGTCACAGTGACCCAATTATGGTACGCAACACTTTGTCATCCCAAGATGCATCCACACACCAAATTTGAAATTCCTACCTCAAATAATGTAAGGGATATGCTCCGGACACGATTATTCTAAAAACTAGGTCAGAGGTCAAGGTCACAGTGACCCGAAAATGGTATGCGACACTCCGCCATCCCAAGATGTATCCACATACCAAATTTGGAATCCCTACCTCAAAGAATCTAGGAGATATGCACCGGACACGAAGCGGGACGGACGGACAGACACACGGACGGACTGTGCAATTACTATATGCCTCCCAAAGTTCCTTTGGGGGGCATAAAAAACCCAAAGAAAAACGTCTAAGATTTTTTATCTTTTTATGACAGATAAACCTGGACGCCCCACCTGACGAAAATTCCTGGATCCCCGCATGTAGGCCTATTGATACAAATCTTGAGATTATGCTCGAATTCCTTATAACAATAGCTGGGAACTTTTCTTGAAACGGATAGCTTTTATGACAGGCTGCATATTGTACCAAAGGCATTGAGTGTTCTACTGTTGTTAAAGCTCCTAAGACATTAGAGATCACATCTAAATGATCGCAAACCGATAGCCGTTCACCCCACCCACATCCAAGTTTTTCAATAATTTGTGAATAATCGGTGAAATTATAATTAAATTAATCGTGGTGGGACAAAAGACAATGTTTTTCCTTCGAATTAAGTGCAGACTGGTGAAAAAAATCAGAGAATTTGAATGAATGCAGCACATTTTTCATCATTTTCCTGTTACCCGTAATGTTAAAATTCACTGTACAATTCACCTCGGTACATTTGTTTATGTGCCGCTAAGGCTGTGACGTCACGGCGGTCCAGAGAATGCAGCATCATTTCTTCTGGTTGTGAGGTTCTATCGACTAGTGGTAGGAATCGCCAGTGATTCATTTACAATTTTGGGCTTATGGGTCCCGGGACTCGCTGTTTCCAATATCAGTGAGTCCCAACTGCAAACTTGTGAGTCCTAAACACTATTTTTAATGACAAGTCTGCAATACCATTGCATCCCGGGACTCGCTGAAATAAAAACTTATGCGCAAAAGATGCAGGATGCGCAGGTAACAAAATCACTGAATCGGCTGGATTTTTATAATCGATCATTGAAAATAACAAGTGACCAATGATGAATCATTAATCGACTAAAATAAAATACATATTATATATGGTACATATCATGCCAGGTATGTCTAAGATGCCTTACGGGGTCAAGTTGATTGACCAGACATGTTAGGTGTTCAGAGTGTGTACCAAAAAATTAATTTTCTCAACCAAAACATATGTTGTGGGTACTCAAAAGAACCATCTCAATAAGACGGTTCTTTTGAGCACCCAAAACATATGTTCAAACTGATGGATTAGTATATATTTACAATTTTACACTCAAAACTTTTGTTTATTTAAACCTATGTACATTTTTTGAACCATATGCTGTTCATACCAGAAACTGAAAATGCAGAAAAGGGTCATATTAAATAAATACACCAAGCTAAAAATTGAAGGCCAATGAAGCAGAAGGTCTATACTGAGTAATCGATTATTGAAAAACTACCGATCAATTAATCAGTTCACTGAAAATGACCAATGATCGATGAGCTCGATAAATCGGCCTACCACTACTATCGACTGTACATATAGTTTGTCTGTACCGGCTTAAAAATTGTTATTTAAAAATGTGACAATGCAAAAGTTTATGTAAGCTGTTATTGTTATTAACAGCCCTTTGACTGTATTGTCTCGCAAGTAGTCAACTCTTTCACTCAACTCAACACAAATTTATTTGCAAATCACAGTTAATCACTGGTTATTTTCTGTCTACAGAGGCAGGGCCAGGGGGTGGGGAACTTGTCAGCTTGTAGGCAAAATGAAAGTAGCTAAAAACTAATTGACAAGGCAAAATCAATTTACCTTTCATCAGCTAGTTGTCAAAGTGAGCACATTCCAGTAATACTTTTCTTGTAAATCTCACTATACCTCTGTAACTAGTAGAAAATAGAATGTCAAAAAGATTTAGTAATCAATCTGCCATCTTAGTTTTTTTAACTACCCAATCCGTACTCTATCTTCCTGTACACTCCCCAGGAGTTTGGTGCATTGCTATAGGCGCGACCCCCGTCATGGACCCTTGGATGCATGAAAGACACTGTGTAGTCGGAATTGGTACATTAATTAAGATCTGTGAAATTGGTCTGCTTTAGACCAGGATCTTTCTATAGGATACACACAGGGTTGTAGAAAAGACCCAAATTTCTTGATGCCCAACCCATTCTATGATTCCTAAACAATCAATGAAGACCGTGATCAGATGCTACATTCTGCTGCATCTGATCCTGGTCTGCACTGTCTGTCAATGTACTACATATTAACCAGTTTATAAGATTGCAGTTATGTATGACAGGTTCTGCAATGGCCGTTATTAATATTATTGCTTTTATCTGCTGTTAGAACTGTTTCAACCCATAAGACGCATCCTAACACGACTGATAAATGGTTGACTGGGATGTAATGAATCGTGCTAAACAAATAATATCAGTGCTACCTGAACAATATTTTTTGGGCCGTTCGGTGGTGCAAACTTGGTAGTGATCACCGCTGATGCAGTGCATGGCGGACGAGGGGGGGGGGGGGTGGCGGACAAGGGTTGGGGGGGGGGGGGGGGGGGAGGGGTCATCGAGAGAATTGTTTTATGGCCTTTAATTACTGTAAAAACTTAAATAATATGAGCTCTAAATGTATAACTGATCTCAATCATTAATAAAACTGATAATCACTCTTTGGTGAAAACCCCGCAGGGTTTTTCTCCCATTTCATTTTGTGGGGGAAAAACCCCGCGGGGGTTTCCCCCCGCGGGTTTTTTTTTATTTTGCTTGAAAGGCTTCAAATGATGAGAAAAACTTCAATTCAGCTTCTATATTGTTTTGTAAAGCAATACAATTAAAAACAAACCTTTTTATTTTTTCAAAAAACCCTGCGGGGTTTTTCCCCCACAATCTGAAATGGGAGAAAAACCCCGCGGGGGAAATTAAAGGTTGGAATTGAGCCTTACCAATCATTTTCTGAAATAATTACAATCAAACAAACTTATTTCTTGAACTTATTTTGATATTTATTATTTTGAAAAAACCCTGCGGGGTTTTTCCCCCATTTGAAAACGTGGGAGAAAAACCCCGCGCAGGGTTTTAAAAACCCCGCGGGGTTTTTGGAAAACCCCGCGGGGTTTTTGACTTTGACCATTTTTTTCATTATGATGGCATATATTTTTTTAGTCATAATTATATATGTTTTGCTCCCTTATGTCTGTATTTTTGTATTTTAGTGGTTTTGAGTCTTTTGCACCACTAGAAAGATGATGTGATTTTGCCAAATTCTGGTGTGGCAAAAAAAAACTGGTGGCTGTTATAATATATTCTAATAAAAATGAGTTTGCACTAAATCGTACATTTGTCAATCATGATCGTTTATTTGTTTATTTTTGTTGCTTAACGTCCCAAGTCAACAGCTATGGTCATTGCGGGACGGCCAGTTCACCTAACCACACTTTTTCCTGGGCAGGCTTGAACAAGCGGTTAACCAGTAATTCGTGCACATACTTTCGCTTGTAACTGACAACAACCCTTCTTGAATGAATCAGCGGAAGGGAGGAGAATGACCGTAGAAATCATTTCATGATCAATCTCCACGAAAGTATGGGACCGGACCGGGATCGAACTCGCGACCCCTGGATCTGCAGTCAGACACGCATCTGTAGCCAGACACGTTACCGACTGCGCTACGCGGCCCGGCAAATCATGATCGTAAATAAGGTCCCCAATTTCCCTTTGATTTTTCCCCAAACATTTAGCTTAAAATTTCCGCCAGTGTATAAAAAGCATGCGCTGCACGTGTACGCCAAGTCCTATTCGATAAAAAAATCAAACCATCAATAGTAGCCGTTGAATTCTAGTTTCCAAAAATGTATTATTTGATAGCATTTTATCAACACATTGTGGAGTTATGATGCCATGCTACGAACTTTCGAAATGCCCCTCGTATCTTCGTTTTCTTTGGAGTTTTTCGCATATTGCCGCTGTATGGCGTTGCTTTAGATGATCTTTGATGACAGCATTTGCACAATGACGTCGCGCGACATCTGCCTTACGCGTTTGAAAAGTTTCCCGTACAGACTAAAAACTCCATTTTGAGGTTTTAACAGAAGTGAAAATGGCAGAAGACATTTTCCTTGTATTGACATCGTGTCGGTTGCGCAAGTACTGCACAAGGGCGGATCCAGGATTTCTGGAAAGGGGGTTCATATTTATTTATTTATTTATTTATTTATTTATTTATTTATTTATAAAGGTGTATGGGTTCGCTTTGCTGATATGATCTCATTTTTCCTAAAAATCTCATGAAAATGGAATAATTTGGTCTCACTGAGAACAAATTATTTAATTTTCATAGGTCATTAAAAACGGGATTGTTGGGGCTTAGGCTCAATATGTGCATTTATGATTATTGGATGTCCGTCGTCCGTCGTACTTTATGTGTTATCCTCTGGCTACAGATTGACCAAACTTGTCAGGAATTTTTCATATATGACCCTCTTCAATAATTGTTCAAACGTTCTTAGTCCGTTGCATATCCAAGTCACGTGGGCACAAATAGAATTTCAATTGAAAACTTTAAAAGTTTCTCTTCTGAAACTTAAGGCATAGCTCGAGCCTTGACATTTGGTATGTAGCATCATCTAGTGGACCTCTACCAAGTTTGTTCAAATCAAAATACTGGAACCAGAGGCAGTCTCGTTCTGGGGTCACGTCTTTCATATTTTGATTTATTTAGTCTTCTTGTCAGAATCCACAAGCCCTAGAGTTTGGAGATTCGGTATGTAGCATCAGCTAGCAGTAATCTACCAAATTTGTTCAAATTGTTGTTCTGTGGTCACAAATGTCCCCATCCTGACGGGTCAATTTTTTACGCTGACTTACATAGGGAACACATTTCTTATCTGCAACTAATAAAAGCATAGAGCCTTGCCACTGTAGGCCTATAGTTAAGAGTGCGCAACAGCAATTTTCTTTTATCATTTCTTAACCAAAACATACTTTATAGGTAATCAAAAGAACCGTCTCAATAATGCGGTTCTTTTGAGCACCATAAACATATGCTAAAATCTATGGGTAAAAAAATATTTATAATTTTACGATGAAAATATTTGCTTATCTAAACCTATGGCCTTGGTATTTGGTACGTGTATGTAACATCACCTAGTAAGTCGATCACTTTTAACTTTGTTCAAACTGTGGCTTTAGGTCCCACCTGGAGGTCACCAGGGACCAGTTTTCAATAGATACATAAAGATTAGAATAAAAAAACAACTCGGACGAGCGATCGAGGATCACTTGGCCTTCTTGTTCTAAATAGTAAACATTAAGGATAGTTGTTTGCACTCAGAACTATTGTCTTTATCAGATGAAGTAGAGGCAAGTATTAATTCATTTAAAATAATTTTGTAAACAAAGTTATGCAGCAAATATCACACAAGCTCCCAGCAAAATACTTATTATACAGTAAGATAAAAAAAAGCCTGCACATGAGATAATGGTACAGTAAAACCTGTGTAAAATGGCAATTCTCAAAAAGACCGAAAATTGGTTTTCAAGACCAATTATCGCTTAATGCAGGTCAAAAGTATTGCAGAATGCTCCAATGGGAGCATTCTTCAATACTTTCCATCTTCATTAAGCTATACTTCCACAAAACGCTTTGAGGCGCGACTGTAACTAGTCGGGGAACCAAAGTCGCATATCGGGCAAAAACAAAAAAAATTTGCATCCGAAAGGTATACGGCTGGATTTTTGTATACTGATAGTCTAAATAGTACCTCATATTAAACCACTGTATAGCAATGTGACCAGAATTGCATTTTGCGGTAAAATGTATTTTTTTGTATGCCGCATGTGCCGAGTTAAGCAATCTTTCATAGCATAGAAATTCTGATATTTCCCTTATCAATATGTTAAAGAGTGTGTTTTTGCCCTTCAAAAGAATCGTCTCATTTATAACCCATTTAAGTACCTGGAACATGTTTTGCCTGAGAAATTATAACAAATAATTTTCCTTTGGAAGACGGGTATGAGAAGCCATTTGACTGTACAATAATACACTATCAAATGCATTTAAACGTATGGGCAGTCATTTGTGCACCAAAATTATCTTCCTAAGGACATTTAAAAAAAACCCTATGTGATAGCTTTTCTGTATCTCAAACAGGGACAAACAGGGTTTTTATTGTGATAAGGTAATAGTTATACCAGTGTTTTCATCTTTATTTTACCACTGTTAAATGAAATTAATGATCTAGAAAATATAAATCTCCTTGGCCCTAAAATGACCCTCTGTTTCAAAGTTGTTGTAAATAATGAAGGCAAACATCCTTTAAACATCAACGCATTTATTTATGTGTTAAATTGCTCATAAGTTGTCTATAGTATTTAACTACGAACCAGCTGGCATGGACTAAAATCCTAAGGATCAAATTATCGTGGATTCATATTTTAACTTTTTAGCTACATATTCTAGACGGTCATTGAAAATAAAGTAAATTGTCTTAAATTATGTCCCAAACGTTTGTCTCACTGTATGCAGTGTTTAAACGCATATAACTTAAAATGTATTTATTTATGTAAAAATATGCAATTCAGACCAACTCAGCGGCAGGATAAAAGTGATTAAAGAAGCACACACTTTTTACGACATATGCTTCCAAGCAATATATAAATAATAATAAAATACATTTTGGGGCAGTAAATGCATTTTAATTGATATTTGACGCAAAGAAATCTATAAATTTAATTTCAAAATTGGGGTGCCCTGATCTATATGCTATAAAATCAATAAGCAGTATTCTAAGACGACCACCACTGCTTCTTGGATTTGCGCAAATAGTGTTTTATTATATAAACTCAATATTCTTCATTCCTGAACTTGTATGATAAAACTATATGACATTTTGTAAAATAATATGTTGACATGTTCTTGCTGGGCTACCGTAGAAAAATGACTGCTCTGACGTTATGCAAGTCAATCGAGTCTGCTAAACAGTGGTTTCAGATACACCATAGAATTACCTTTGCAACCATACAAAATTCAGCTGTATACCTTTCGGGTGCAAGGGTTAGCACTTTTCCTGCCTTGGTTCCCCGACTAAACGGTAAATGAATTGAATGAATCGAGGGTCATTACCTAGAGGTCATGGAAGAAGTATACCGTTTATCATTAAGATATATTTTTGATTGTTTGTTTTACACAGGTTTTCCTGCACTTTATGAGTATTTTCCTTGCCTTTCTTACAGTAAATAAGTAAGTTGTTTAATCACATAACTTAAGCATATAAACAGCTCAGCTCATCGTTGTTTTGATAAAATACATATACTTTGTAACCTTTGTAAGGACCTAAATAATAATGCTAACAGTATATGGAAATTGCTGGTTGCCTAATTGTTTTCAATTAGGATCAAGCAAATTCAGAAACTCTATGTCCCCCTTTAATGTTTGTCTTTTAATATACCTGTATGAGCTATCATGAAACGAGTAAGTTAAAATGACTAAGTACACAAAACAGAAAATATTCTGAAAATTTTATCCTAATCACATTCATATCTTCTGGCCATGACATAAGCACATGGAAAGTTTACAAAATAACGATATGAAACTGTAGAAGCAGTTGGGTACACAAGGTACCGCCTTTTTATATATATATTGATAGTATTGAATGTCTAAGCTCACATCCTGGAAAATAGACAAAAACATACCTAAATATTATAATTGGGCCGCAACGTGAGAAAACCTGTCTTCGGGGTTTCCGACAAAGCGAGTTTCAAACAAGTCTCCTCAGCTACAGAGACTAGCTATAATTTGCAATTTCACCTGTAGGAAGTTTACATACGGTACTTTCCAAAACCGAATAACAAAGGCGCTGATCAGACTGCGCGGACGCGCAGGCTGGTCTGCGCCTGTGTTGTTCGCAAACCCCCGAAGACAGGTTTTCTCGCGTCGAGGCCCATATCAAAACTGAGACCACGACAAAAGCACCTGTAAAGTTTCAAACGAGTCAGCATAAAATAATCCTAGCTTAGTACTGGTTCAACCCAGGAAGAACCGTCCTTACATAACCGAAATATTGTTGATGGGACGTAAAGCATCAAATCAAACAAACAAAATCAGCAAAAAATGGTATGAGGAGTTGTGCACACATGATATACCCAGTATCAGACCCGGTCACTTTAATTGTAATAAATGTCTAAAAAGCGACTAAACTCAACTTGTGAAATAAGTAACAAAACTAATCTGAGGATTAAAATATGCAAACGAATGCACATTTTCAGACCATGACCAAAACATCTGCAAAGTTTAAAAAAAATCGGCATAAAACTCACTGTAAGAGGAGTTGCACACAAGGTACCCACTATCTGTTTACTTTGAATGTAATATGACCAAGTGTAACATGTAAAAAAGTAACAAAACTAATCTAAGGATAATATCCAAACAAATGCACATTTTCAGACCATGACCAAAGCATCTGTAAAGTTTAAAAAAAAATCGGCATAAAACTCACTGTAGGAGGAGTTTCACACCAGGTACCCACTATCTATTTACTTTGAATGTAACATAACGCCTGAAAAATGACCAAGTGTAACTTGTAAAAAAGTGCCAAAAATAATCTGAGGATTATATGCAAACAATATGCACAAATTCAGATCATGACCTACACGGGTGGTAAACCTAGGAACTACCACGAAATTGTGTTAACGTAAATTTGTTCCCAAGCCACATCCGGGACACGTCGTGGTAGTTTCCAGGCCGAAAATTGGATAAAGAAAGGTTGGTGTCACTTTCATTTTTGTTTTATTTTACAACTTAGAACAAACAATGGTGAAATCCGACAATGTGGTTCCGTGTAAGTATGTCTCAGCGTCCCCTCTAGCCCAAAATTTTGTTTGAAAAGTTATTTTCTTTATTTTGGTACGTGTTTCCCCACTGAGCATCGGACCAACTTTCCCCAAAGTTCGAAGGATTTTAGCCCATATCTGTCAAATTGAATGGAATTTGATATCATTTGACGATGGAAATGATAAAAAGACCCTGAATAAACATTTCTACACAGAAAAAAAATCTGAGCATTTACTCGTAAACGATTCATGCTCCATTCGTCCTGTGTGGTAGTTTCCAGCTCATCGTGGTAGTTAAAATGCTATCGTGGTAGTTTCCAAGACTTTGTAGGAATTTAGTAGTAGTTCGCATCAGCAGATTTCCACTATTCAGGGGCTACTTCATTTTTATAAAGACAGGGTGTGCGGGCCAAACCTGGAATACTCCTCTTATTCATACGAAGACCTTTTCAAACAACCTTTTGTCAGATAACAAATGACGACTGCCTGAATTTTAATTTTAGTTGGCTATTGAAATGATGAGAAGAATGAAAAGAAGGGATATTCACATTTTTTGTTTTTGAATAAACATGTTTTTTAATTATCAAATAACATGCCCGTTCATCGTCACACTCGCATGTATATAAAAAGTGTCCCAACCCGAGGATATTTCCCTTTTTTCCGAAGCGCAAGTACTAACAATACTTTGGGCCAGTAGTCTTAGCCTGCCATTTTATCTTAAAGCTGACTGAACATGGAACAACGTAGCGAGTGACGCAATTTTTTATATCATTTTTTTGTCTGTTGCTTGGTCCACCACGGCTCAACTGATGACCTTCTTTTGCTTTAGATTTCCAGAGGTGTTGTTTGGCAGTCCAGGGCATGGTCTCCACCTGTCAAGCATCACATTGAATCTCGGGTCCTCAGCTTAGCTTCCTCATGGTGTTGAAATGTGGTTTATTTGTTTACCGTGGTAATTAATTGACGAGTTCGAGGGTTATCATGCGAAACAAACAACCCCTATAATGTTTTGTAACACTTCAGAAACGTATCCTATAAAGTCTTGGAAACTACCACGATAGCATTTTAACTACCACGATGAGCTGGAAACTACCACACAGGACGAACGGGGCATGAATCGTTTACGAGTAAATGCTCAGATTTTTTTTCTGTGCAGGAATGTTTATTCAGGGTCTTTTTATCATTTCCATCGTCAAATGATATCAAATTCCATTCAATTTGACAGATATGGGCTAAAATCCTTCGAACTTTGGGGAAAGTTGGTCCGATGCTCAGTGGGGAAACACGTACCAAAATAAAGAAAATAACTTTTCAAACAAAATTTTGGGCTAGAGGGGACGCTGAGACATACTTACACGGAACCACATTGTCGGATTTCACCATTGTTTGTTCTAAGTTGTAAAACAAAACAAAAATAAAAGTGACACCAACCTTTCTTTATCCAATTTTCGGCCTGGAAACTACCACGACGTGTCCCGGATGTGGCTTGGGAACAAAATTACGTTAACACAATTTCGTGGTAGTTCCTAGGTTTACCACCCGTGACCTAGCAAAGTTTCAAAGGAATGAGCATAAATTCTAGTCAATTTTGTCATATACATATTCATACACGCCCGGGACACAGCATTTTGCGTTCAGAATATGTGAAATTGGTACGTCAGTGGATCCTACGATCGGAGTTGATTTCTTTAGCCTTCTGTTTGTTATTGAGTGCATGCCTTTAACACACCGGATATGCGGCAATCGAAAACGCTCTTAACAATCGACGAATCGACGAACGCGGATCAAACATTGCTGGAAACAGTGTTTTCGATTGTCATTTGTCGCCCAACTGGCGACAAATATCAATCGAAAACTCTATTTCATACGATTTTTGATCTACGTTCGTCGATAGTATTAACATTTTCGATTGCCGCCTATCCGGTGTGTTTAAGCATATTTTGATCAATAAGAAGCAGTTCTTTCGCACTTTTTATTGGCAAGACCAATAATCGATTGCAATTGGCTGCATCAGTCATACTATGACCTGATATATAGGTAAACCACGTTTCAATGGAACACGCAATCTCGCAAACGATTCTTCTGCCACAAGAATCCAGATGTTCTCAATACATAGCAAATCTGTCAAAACCGGTTTTGCTAGAAATCAAACCATTTTCTTTATTTTCAGTGAAATATCAGCATATTCATCAGGCTCCAAAGTTATAAAACTTTTTTCCTGCTCAACTCAACTTGGCATCAAATTTATCACACTCATTTTAAATTATATATTAACGATAAAAAGCCAACAATTGTTTGACATTTTAACATTTAATAGCAGGATAAATACTTTTAAAGCAATAATTTTAGAAGGAGATGCATTTACAAGAAAATACCCCGTGAGGGTCAAGGTCACGTGGAATGTTGCCCAATACCCTCTACATCATGTTACCTATTCAGCTTCACTGTTGAAATTGCTTGGGGTCGAGTCGAGATATTATGAACTATTGTCCAGTACCCTCTACATCATGTGACCTATGCACCTACACAATGTGAAGTTGCTACATCCAAAGGTTGAGGAAATGCATTTTCAAGAAAAGCATTTTTAAGAAAATGCTGTATTTGATATTTGACTTTGACCTTAGGATCAAGGTCACACCAAACACTGCCCAGTACCCTCTACATCATGTGACCTATGCAGCTGCAAAGTTTGAAGTTGCTACATTCAACAGTTTTGGAAGTATTGCAGTTACAAGAAAATACAATATTTTACCTTTTGACCTTGGGGTCAAGGTCACATGAAATGCTGCCCAGTGCCCTCTACATTATGTGACCTTTGCAGCTTCGAAGTTTGAAGTTGCTACATATAACGGTTTAGGAGAGGATGCATTTTAAAGAAATACAGTATTTTACATTTGCCCAGTACCCTCTACATCATGTGACCTATTCAGGTATTAAATTTGAAGTTGCTACGTCTAACGGTTTACAAGAAACGTGACGGACGACGGACCGACTTTGGTACGAAATTATTTTTTTTTTCTTAATAACAAAACGGGTATCACAACAAACATGATAACGTTGCCTCCCAAGGTAACCGTCTCGATAGCATAATTAAATAAACAGTATTTTGACCATAACCATGGTTGATATTTAAATGTACTCGCCCCACCCCATTGAATTTATCAGTTCAGAAACATGTATTTACAAGCAGAAAAAAAAAACAGTTTGACTCCTGATCATCACTGACCAGCTTCTCAGAAGCCAGTTGATCTGGATCTACACTTTTTCAACCATGATAGATCCATGTTTAGCATGGTATGGGTTAAAAACTTCAGTGGCTTGAATATGACCCTTTGGTCAGTGAATTCAGCCTTTGTTAAAATTCAGCTCGAGTGTAATTCAAATATGAGTTGAACGGTTGATCGATTTCCTATACATCCGTCTTGTGTGTGTGTGTGTGTGTGTGTGTGTGTGTGTGTGTGTGTGTGTGTGTGTGTGTGTGTATGTGTGTGTGTGAGAGAGAGAGAGAGAGAGAATAGTTGTGTGTAAGGAGGGGGTCAGGGTGGGGGCTAGGGTGGTTGCTCAGGGATAATTGATCATACTTTATTAGCTGTACTTTATTGTGATTTACACCCAATAGACGTGTATGATTTGATTCAGTAACTGAAAGGAAAACATTTTGGATCCTGATCTAGATACCCATCTAGATCCACAGTGATTTCAACAAAGGATAGATCCGGGCTTAAACAGGACAAGAGTTCATATATGTTTATTTGTAACGCCAAGGTAATAAAGAAAAGCGATTGTGTAAGTCTTGGGGACCACGTTTAAGTGCTATTATGCCAATCGTTTAATCGTGTTGATTTAAAAGGCCAAATAAAAAATACTTCTGTTTAGGGTAACCCAACCCTACCTAAATTTACTGGTGAAACCAGAATTTTTTCAGGTTTCTGGAAAAAAATATAATTTTATGCATTTTGAACGGCGAAATGCCTTTCAAAATGCATAAACTTATATTTTTCCAGAAAAAAATAAAAAATATGTGTGCCTACCCTGCCTAAAATTTTCAGACCTGTTCCCCCAATCTCAGCATACTGCTTTAGTTTAAATTAAATGAGGGCTGACAAAGCTCATTATTATATACCCATGCATGATACGACTTTAGAACTGTCTGTTTTCTGGCCATCTGATACAGAAAGCCGGATCAACGAACTGAGGTTTTCTGAATCCATATCACTATCCTTTAAAACGAGGCTAACGTCGGTTACCTGCTTTTGCGGCGATATTTCGTAAAGTAAATTCCAAGCATGGAACCAGAGACGGAAAACATGATGACGTAACGTTATATTATATGACGTTACTATGACGTGACAAAACATAATGAAAAACGTTCCCGCATTTTTTCTGTATTAAAAACAAAACAGTTTATAAAATCATAATAATGTCAGAAAATGGTATATAATAAACATATTATTATATCGGATCACCCGTGACGCTCTCCGGTGATCTGATGGTATGACCTCGTCCACTCGACGTGATACAGTACGCCAGATCAAGATACTATTATAATATTGTGTATATATCAGACGCTGAGAAAACTTCTTGTGACTTGCTATTCCAGATACATACAACTTCTGCTAACGCGTGGGCTCGATGGAATTTCCACTTTCTGTGACTCATTCAATGTTATTCTACAAAGCCTAAGACTTTCATAAGTCCGACATTTTAGGACAGGTCCTGTTTAAAAACAATCTAGATTCTGATCAGTTATAATTTTGATTTTGACTATCGTTAAATAAATGACACATAATTTTAACCCTTAATACACATATACTAAAACCACGCACTTTTGCTGTCATTAAGTTTAGGTTTTCAACGCACTTTTGCTGTCATTAATGTTAAGGTTTCAACGCGCTTTTGCTGTCATTAATGTTTAGGCTTCAACGCACTTTTGCTGTCATAAATGTTTAGGTTTTAACTCACTTTTGTTGTCATGGATGTTTGAACTCACTTTTGCTGTCATTAATGTTTAAGTTTCAAGGCACTTTTGCTGTCATTAATGTTTAGATTTTAACTCACTTTTGTTGTCATTAATGTTAAAACTCACTTTTGCTGTCATTAATGTTTAGGTTTCAACGAACTTTTGCTGTCATTTATTTTTTTAAGTTTCAACGCACTTTTGCTGTCATTCATGTTTAGGTTAAAACGCACTTTTGCTGTCATTAATGTTTAGGTTTCAACACACTTTTGCTGTCATTAATGTTTAAGTTTCAACGCACATTTGCTGTCATTGATGTTAAAGTTTCAACGCATTAATGTTTAGATTTCACCGCACTTTTGTTGTCATTTATGTTTAGGTTTCAAAGCACTTTTGCTGTCATTAATGTTTTGGTTTAAAAACACTTTTGCTGTCATTAATGTTTAGGTTTCAACTCATTATTGCTGTCATTAATGTTTATGGTTCAACGCACTATTGCTGCCAGTAATGTTTAGTTTTCAACGCACTTTTGCTGTTATACATGTTTAGGTTTCAACATACTTTTGCTGTTAGTAATGTTAAAGTTTCAACGCAGTTTTTCCATCATTAATGATTTGTCATCTTCGTGACAAGACACCCATTATTATTGCGTAAATGGACACCACCACAATGCTATAATACCAAATATAAATTCTGTGCGTGCTGATTCTTTTCGTGATTATTGTCGCCTGTTGATTTTTTCCTTCAAAAATAACGTTTTCAGAATATTCCTTCAGAAATATCGTAATTGTGTCAAACAGCATCACTCAGACCTTCCCCGACGTTATGTTGGGACAGATCTGCGACCGAATCCTATGCAAATAGTATCAATAGATGACACTAGCAGGCAAAGAGTTTAAGGTCTTGTCGAGAAAAAGGAAATACATACCAAATTGTTAACCGGGCCCCGTAGCGCAGTCGATAACGTGTCTGGCAACAGATGCGAGTCTGCCTGCAGATGTTCGATCCCAGCCCGGTCCCATACTTTCGCGGAGATTGATCATGAAATAATTTCTACGGTCATTCTCCTCCCTTCCGCTGAATCATTCAAGGAGGGCTGTTGTCAGTAACAAGCGACAGTATGTGCACTTAGTACTGGTTAACTGCTTGTTCAAGCTTGCCCAGGAAAAAGTGTAGTTAGTAGTACTGACCGTCCCGCCATGATCATAGGTGTTGACTTGAGACGTAAAGCAACTAAACAAACAAACAAAATACCAAAGTGTTAAACATGTTAAAGGCGCAGACAGACAGCTCTCGCTGCTTTCGTTCTTGGAACTATATGCCCTTGGTTAAATTCGATGCCAGGGGTCACTATTTTCGTTAGGCTTTTGCTATTTGTATGCCCTCGCAAAATTTTAGTTTTAACTTGTTAATTTGGCTCAGCATATTTGCAATCACCAGTAGTGAAACTAGATTGATTGTATGAACTGAATGGTTTCGGATCCCATTCTGGTACATAAATATGTAAAAGAGTGTTTTTTAAAAGTTATTCAAACTGAATACTCAAAATATATGTGTATACGAATATTAACAGCAGAGTGCTAGTTTTCACTGCGAGTCACTTTGTATAACCTCACAGGGTATAAAATAAATGGAACAATTTTGAATATAAATCAAAAGTAAGTATAGAATCAAATCAATTATTCGTTATCGATTCAGACAATGTTAGAATTTCGAACTAAATCTGAACAAATTTTATACAATTATAGTTTGGCTAGCCACCAAACGAAATTTTGTTACTTATCGCATCGATGAGCAACGCAGTCTCGCCTGCGCCTTCGCTTCTGGCAAAGCAGAGACATATTTAGACCGAAAACGAGGCCTCTAGCCCCACTGGACACGCCAGAATGGGCATTCAAAGAAGAGTTTTACGCATATCAGTGTTTAAAGAAGGTATTTGCGCAAATGTAATAAGTATCAAAATCTCGTGTGCTGACTCAATTATACTTCTTTCTTTGATATATGAACACGTTTAGATATTTGGAGACACTTACATGTAATGTCATTTATTACCATGCGCTCTTTGAGGGTAAATGTTGATTATACGCATTCGTTTCGTGCTTATTATGTAGAGCTAATAGTACTGAGCTCTGAAAGGGCCACCAGGGAAGGGCCGTAGCAGCTCGCATCCGCTAAACATGGAAGTGAAAGGAGGCCCAGACAAAAAAAAGACCAAAACAAACAAATAAAAACACAAACAAACTAGACCTAGGCTTTTAGTAACAAGAGTGCGTAACATATATTTTTTTTTCTTATTTCTCAACCGAAACATATGGGTTGGTACTCAAAACAAGCGTCTCAGTGAGGCGGCTCTTTTGAGCACCCCGAAACATGTCAAAGATGATGGGTAAAAAGGATTCACCATGTACACTGGAAAATTATGTTTATCTAAACCTGTGTAGGACCTCTTCTTCCACTAGACAGCTGCGCATGCAAGTTTTTAAAATGACTTTACGCATATGCGATACGTTCCAATACAGTATCTCTTGAATTGGCCCCTGTGGGTAGAATTGGCCCCTTTGGGTAGACCTCCTCCTCCACTAGACAGCTGCATATGCATGTTTAAAAATGACTTAACGCATATGCGATACGTTCCAATACAGTATCTCATGAATTGGCCCCTGTGGGTAGAATTGGCCCCTTTGGGTAGACCTCCTCCTCCACTAGACAGCTGCATATGCATGTTTAAAAATGACTTTACGCATATGCGATACGTTCCAATACAGTATCTCATGAATTGGCCCCTTTGGGTAGAATTGGCCCCTTTGGGTAGACCTTATCCTCCACTATACAGCTGAATATGCATGTTTAAAAATGACTTTAAAAGTATATGAGAGATCCGGTAAAAACCTATTTTGGTCTATTAAAAATTCAAGTGAAATTTTAGATAAACCTAAAGCTAGAGATTTCAATGCGACCAGTTTGTCTACTTATGATTTTTCTACTCTTTACACTGCTTTACCTCGTAATTTAATTAAAGATAAACGTATTGATCTTATTGAAAGAACCTTTTAGAGAGAAGGCTCTCCTTACCTTGCATGTAATGACAGAAATGCATTTTTTACTTCAGAAAAACCTAAAAATATCATGCATGGTCATGTCAAAATGTATGTGATGCGCTGACCTTTTCGTTGGACACCATTTTAATTTAATTTGGCACCAAGCTGTATAGACAAGTAGTTGGAATTTTTACGGGCACTAATTGTGCTCCCCTGGTTGCAGATTTATTCCTGTTTTGTTATGAGAGGGACTTTATGATGTCTCTTTTTGATGATAAGCAAGCTGATGTTATTGGTGCGTTTAACACTACATCCAGATATTTGGACGATATTTTAAACAAAGAAAATGTTTATTTTGACAATATGGTAAGTCAAATCTACCCTTCAGAGCTCAAACTGAATAAAGCTAATACCTCTGATACCGAAGCCGCATTTTAGACTTGCATTTGTCAATTTCTAATGATATTGTTTCTACCAAAATTTATGATAAACGTGACGACTTTGATTTTGAAATTGTCAATTTCACATTTTTAGATGGTGTTGTTCCTTGCGCTACCTCCTATGGAGTCTTTATTTCTCAACTCATTCGTTAGGCTAGAGCATCTAGCTATGTTGCTGACTTCAAAACTCGCAATAAATTGTTAACTCAGAAACTTCTTAAACAAGGCTATCGGTATCATAAACTTCGCAAAACCTTTTCTAAATTTTATGGACGATACTATTATTTGATTTCTAAATTCCAAGTTGGACTTAAAGCTGCATAGTCTGTAACTTTTGATGTTTTAATTTTAGAACTAATGTTTCTATTTTTCAGGAACACAGTAAAAAAACTAAAATTCATGTATACATTTTACCAATTTCGTAAATCATAACAAATTACTAGTATCAAAACAACATCATTTATGTTAAAATTACCTGTCCATGATTATTGGAGGGACGCAAATAATTACCAACAAGAGAAAAACACACCTGTTTTATAAGATTATTCACTTTTCCGTGTAGTTTTCAGCTATAGTGAACATATATATTGTGAAAACATAGCTTTCTTCTACTTTTACAAATGGTTTAAAAAGCAAATAAAAGATTTCGAAAAATGTTCATAGTTGCAGACTGAGCCTCTTTAAATCTCTCTTGCGCCAAGGAACCGGAATTCTATGGTGACTTGTTGTATAAATTGAAGAAGATTGTTGGCTCTAATAATTTTTCACCGCAGTGTCTTAAAATATTTTCCCATTATAAAAAAGATTGGATATAACATCAATGTATTGCAACAGACTGCATGCTTGGTAGTCAACCCAATTACGGTTGGCAACTTTGCTTATCTCTTTAATTGCACGCCGGTCGGTCGGACTTCAGACTCTATGATGGTTCCGACTTAAAGACTTATCTATTGATGAGATGGTAGGGACCTGATGCTTTGGCTGTTTGTCGGGCCCACCGGGGTTTAACTGTTGGATTTCTTTTGCTCCGGTATTCAGCTACATGTAGCTACATATGCGGGGCAGATATGCACTTTCAAAACCTCCACAGTGCTGACAGGGAAGACTTTCAATTATATGTTTGCGATACAAGACTACATGTAAAGCGCTACATTGCACTCGCAGTCTGGCGTGTAGGGTTTCCTACATTAAAGTAATATGGGGACTGAAGCTTGTTTCTGTTTAAATACTTTTTAAATGCTAAAAGAGAAGTCATCTCCCTTGCCTTATTTGGAAGGCTTTTCCTTGCTTTTATGTTAGATGGAAAGAAAGAGTCTGAAAATAAGTTAGAATTTGATCTGAAGCTGTGAATATGATCTACACTCCTGAGAGCATAGTTGTTTGTTTGCGGCTCAGTTGATTGTTGTACCAACTTGAAAGCATATGCATATTTTCTATAATTCTGAAACTAGCTATAGCGTCTAATTTATTTCAGTTTATTTCTAAAGCTCAACTTAATGTAGGGTTAATTTTATACAAAAGTTAACCTTGGTTTACATGCACCTTGGTAGTGTCGTCTGCAGATTTGTTTTCAAAACAATTGGGACCCAGACCAGGCCAGACAGACCCTCGGTCTTGATTTGGATCCAAACTGATTGAAACTCTGATAATAAATCCTGCTTTTTGTTGTTGTTGAAAAAGTCGTTAAAATCAAACAAAACCAGCAAAAATAAATAAACAAACAAACAAACTAACAACAGCAAGCGACGTAAAAGCATGCCAAATTACATAGCATACAAAGAGTTAAATATTGCGCTTTAGAAAATATCCATATTTTGTAATTTATTTAATTGCTTAATTTGGGATTTTATGCCACATGAACAATGAATACTATTTTAGCTGAACTCCCAACTTCATGCGCTGAGTGGGTATTCAAGCTCGAGGTTCAATCTCATGAGCTAAGTAAGTTTTCAAGCTGAGTATTCAAGCTGAAGGTTTAATTCCATGAGCTAAGTGAATAACAAACCGCTTGACATTAGAGCCAGTGCATGAGATGCGGTGTGGTATGTGGTATGTGCGACCAGCAAAGCCTCAGACCAGCCTGCGCATACGCGCAGTCTGATCAGAGCCTCTGCTAGTCGCTTGAGTATTCTATGATTGCTAAGCTACTGGCTGAACACCATTTGGAGTTTCTAAGCTTAAAAGGGGGCAGCACAGGATCGTCTGAGTCTACACTTGTCAAAATGCCACATTGTTGGAAATTACATGCCGCGGCTCATTATTGACGATGACACATATATGCGTGACTTGCTACTTGTTACACTCCAGCGATTGTCCAAAAAGGGTATTTTACAGGAAATGACAAGCAATTTCAGAAAAGCTTAACCATTATGAACAGCAGATATGATATGCAAGCCCCTTAAATTGCATTATTACCCAACCGTCTATACAAGGAGTTTTGCTATGTCATGAGTCACTGAACTATTCCTCCGGTCAATAAATTTGATTATTACCCAACCGTCTATATACGGAGTAATTGTCTATTTTTTGCGATGTCATGAGTCACTGAACTATTCCACTGGTCAATAAAGACTATTGACTGGCACTATACCATGGCCTGGTTACCCGCTTCCCTGTTAAAACACACAGCCGCTTATCGACATGCGCGACAATCGCAGGCATGAAATTCGAGTGGCGTTTCACTGGCGGGCCTAAAGTGGCCCACTTTTTTTGTGTTCTGTGGATTATCCCATACATATTGAAACATTAAGAATGCAACTGTCAATTTTGTAAAATAAGGGGTTGGCGGTCAAAACTTTCTATTGAATGATGTATGTGTAGCCGAAGATTGTTGTTATCTGGGCAAACGGTGCAGACACTTATGAAACGCCACCTTCGCATTTTAGTCATAACAGTTTGTCAAAGTACCTGTTTAGCGGTATACAGAATGAAAAGGGTCGCGGTCACTCTTTGAACAGGCATACCCAGCTAGTCGGTCTTAATGACTTTAATACGGCGTGAGCCTTCATCTACATCCCCTCATTTATGTGCGCGAGCCACGAAGTATCGGACGAGACTGCGCAGATGCGCAGGCTCGTGTAAGCCTTCGTAGCTCGCATATGCGATAAGTACCAAAATCTCATGAACTGGCCCCATTCCTTACCAGGAAGTTGGAATATCGCCTATTTTAGTCTTGTCACGAGAAACTCTGTCATCGGCTTGTTCAGCTTCAGTGACTAGGTCACTGGTATCGGGTAATGTCTTTTGATCCTCGTTTTATGGTGTCTCACGATCAAGGAAGGACTGTACTATTATATTGTGAACATTGCGAAACTGTGAATCTGTGCCCAAAATTAAAATGCCTCCTTAAAGTTAAGTACTACTTTAGTTAAGTTTTAGTTTTTAGGATACCGAAAATTAGCGTTTTTAACTTCTTAAAATTTTTTTTTTCGTATATTCTGTAGATCACAATGGCATATTTGACCATATGAACCGCGCAGTCCAAGCCTCGCAAATCAATAAACATTTAAAATAATTGAGCCGCGACATGAGATTTCCAGCAATGTGGTGTGTGCGACCAGCAAAGCCACAGATCAGCCTGCGCATACGCGCAGTCTGATCAGAGCCTTTGCTATTCGCTTGAATATTCTATGAGTGTTAAGCTACTGACTGAACATCATTTAAGACTTCTACACATTAGAGGATGATGCACAGGCTCGTCTGACTCTACAGTTGTCAAAATGCCACATTGTTGGAAATCACGTGTCACGGCTCAATTAAAACATTTTAAATATCATCTTAAAATATCAATACTTAACTGAGGAAGAACTTAACTTTGCTTGATAGCTGAACATACAAATTACACGCTAAAAATTCCACTAAATTCATTGATCAGGGCCCGGAATTACAATGCCTTCTTAAAGTTACGGGTGACTTAAGTTAAGTATTGATTTTTTAGGATGCGAAAAGTATCGTTTCAAACTGATTAAAATCAAAATAGTTTCATTTTTTCGGTAGATCACGATGTTATCTTTGACAACAAGTACTACATCGATACAAGCAAAGTATTTAGCATTTATGATTGACAAATTACGGAATGTTTATCGTAAATTCCTTAACAGTGAATGAACTCTGTGATTTGCTGGAGTTTCACGTGCGATGCTACACATGGCTGATTTTAATCCAGTGAAGCGGTGAAACTAAACCAATTAAGTCAAAGGGAGACAATCGAACCAAAAACAAATCTGAAATTGTATATGGTCACCAGCGTTCTCGCCCCTACTACTACTTATCACTACCTGTAACATCAAAAGCTTTTGTGTTTGACAAATCACTCTTGTTACCATTACATATATTTCTATTGTGAATCCTTATGTACCACTTGTTGGTCTAAGTGAATAAAGTTATGTATATGTCTATTTAATATATCATGTTTAAATATCAATACTTAACTTAAGTCTTCCTTAACTTTAAGGAGGCATTATAATCCCGGGTGCGTGGCCCAAACTTTCAATGCCTCCTTAAAATTAAGGAATAGAAGACTAAGGCTAAGTTAAGTATTGATTTTTCAAGATGCGAAAAATAACGTTTCAAACTGATTAAAATCAAAATAGTTTCATTTTCTCTGTAGATCGCTATACAAGTACTGCATTGATCCAGTCATTTTATTCAGCATTTAATATAGCATGATGAATTATCAATACTTAACTTAAATCTTCCTTAACCCATAAGAAGGCCTTGTAATTCCGGGCCCAGGGCCCAAAATTACAATTCCTCCTTCAAGTTACTAAGGACGACTTAAGTTGAGTATCGATATTTCAACATGCTGCTTTAAATGTTTAATTAGTTGCCAGGATCGATGCAGTACTTATCTGCTTATGGTCAAAGATGTAATTGTGATACACAGAAAACACGAAACTAGTTTGATTTTAATAAGTTCGAAACTTTTTTTCGCATTCAATATCAATACTTAACTTAAGTCTTCCGCAAATTTAAGGAGGCATTTAATTTTGGGCCCCGTAACATTTTTATATGGCGTGGCTTAATCAGTATTGTTACATAAACTAGATGAGCCCACCTTTAAAAAAGTTGAACTTATTACATTCGAGAAAAGTCATGCCTAAACAAATATGTACAGCTATCGAATGAGGCTAGATGATCTGTTCTTGGTTGGAAACTTCATGTACATGTACACTTTGTGTGCGCAAGCAGTGAAGGCTTCAACTAGCATGCACAGTCTCATCGGAAGGCGTATAGTACTAAAGTTTTGTACAATGTCCTGGCTGATAATAGGTTATATTTAATTCACTCCAGGGGCTGTGATCACTATCAATACGTTTAAATATATGTATTTCTTAAGATATTTAAATATTGACTTACATGTATGTAGTGTTTAATGAAATAGAGAAGATTGAACAAGACAGCTAAGCACAAACTCAGATCAGTGGGTAACTTCGGACATCAGGTAAATTCGGACGGCGACCTTGTTTGTTTTATATTTTAATTATTGGACTAAGAATCAAATCAAACAAAACAAAATTATTGGACTAAAAATAAATTAGCTAAGCAAACAGTGAAAATCCTGATGAGACGGCTAATAAGGAGCCGTCTCATCTGGATTTCCACTGTTTGCAAATGTGGGTCCGAATTTACCTGATGTCCGAAGTTACATGTATCTGACTTAACCCTTTCTTTTGAATCAAGTATGTCACTGTGGTTCATAGACATGGAAAACCCACAAAATAGAAGGACATGGACCAGAAGACAAAATACAACATTGTGATTTTGACAGTGTTGATCTGAATATTCTGCTTGAAGTGATACTCAATGCCTATACAGTTTTGTTCTGAATGCCAAGAAAACGACAAAAACATTCATACAATTAACGAATATGCTAAGAAAACAAATAACACGATGATCAAAAAACAAAACGTTTTTTGCGGGGTTTTGAACTTGAATAAGGTTGTGCCATTTTATCGCCTTACTTCATCCATTTGCGTACAGTAAAACCTCGAAAATTCGAACGCCGATTTTTCGAAATACTCGCTCATTCGAAATAAATTGGGGACACGATGGAATCTGATAAGAGGTCCTATTGGTGAACTTTTTGAATATTTGTAATCAGCCTAAAATTGTTCATATTTTCTTACCCGTACTTTTAAGCATATGTTTGCGGTGCTCAATAGAACCGTCTCATTGAAACCTATTATTCTGTTACACACTCATAACAAAGTAGTGTAAAATTGCTACATCATCTGTATTTAGAATATTTCTTTTCGCTTTCCACAATAACAGTTCACTCTTCTCTCTTCACTCTTCAGATACATCCATACGGTCAGCTGAGACCGTGTGGATCCATTCATGTTCATTGTGTATCGGGTGTAGGCAAAACCTTATCTCAAACAGCAACAGCTACATGTAACACATCCGAGGTCTCCAACCCTAGTGTTTCCACAAACATTACAAATTACAAACTCTTTATTCACTCAGGATTACAATGTAACCAGCATGAGGTTCATATTTTACTTTTACAACAAGAAAGAAACTCCACTGTAGAGTTCCGTATACTACCACTGGATGATTTATAACACGACTCAGTTCTGCAAACGTTTGTCCATATAACTTCATGATAGCTCTTAAATTCAAATGTAGCTTGGACCCAATTTTATCAATAAAACAAGTTTAAGATACCCTAATGTAAGCTATGTTTTCCTGAAGGTGGGCACTCGTAGAAAGAAAATATCATTAAACTGTCTGTGGCCATAACGACGGACGAAATGCCCTATGAGGTGAATATATACCGGGATCACTCACATTAATGTGCAGCGAGATTCGGCACAGTACAGCCCCTGCCTTTGGCATATGGAGCGCGCACATTACGTCTAGTTTTATGCACCCACGTGGGCTTTAAAATATGAGTTCTGGTTCTTGCCCGCCATTATCCATGCCTGACCGTACTAAATTAAGAATGGGGCATTGAAATATTTTGAATTTCTTGACAATTCCACCTGCACAATGTTTAGTTCAGCGAGTATTTTTGCCATGCCATACTACCATCTGATGTCTTGCAGTGAATTTGTGATGATTTCTAAGAACATGATCTAAGGTCCACCGGTTGGATTTTGTTGGAACAGTGTAGGTGCTGATGAAAGACCGCACGATGCGGCGTTTTAATCGGCTCTTCACTTTTGTCAGAGTACCCGGTACAAACAGGTTAGATTTAACTCGTATCACGCTCATACTGCATTATTAACTAGTTTCTACTTGTGTCGTCTGCAAATAACCTTTGCAAACAGTTTGGACCCAGACCAGGCCTCGAGGTTAGAAAACTTGAGTCCAGTCTCAAGACTCAAAAAAAAGCGCAAGGATTGGCTGCTTGCGGACAACAGTCCGCAAGCAGCCAATCAGTGCGCTTTATTTGGAGTCTGAGAATGAACTCAAGTTTTATAAACTCAAGGCCAGGCCCAACACAACGTCGGGCCTGATCCGGGTCCAAACTGTTTGTCACTCTGATTGCATTCCTGTAAGTTTGTAAGTTGTGAACTGTAAGTTTGTCCCTTCAACAATCTTTCAGTTAAACAGGGACGGGTCTTCCTGGGTTGAACCAGTACTAAGCTATGATAAATGTGTCTTGCTTAAAGACCACAACGCAGTGACGCCGGTGAGGCTCGAACCCGCGGCCTCTCGGTCTCGAGATAAGCACTCTACAACTGAGCCACCGTGCTCCATATTCCTGTAAGTACTTTTTGAAAGAATTAATTCTGAAAAAAAATCTACAAAAGGCAAAAAAGCATGCAAACTATCTTAACAAACGAACCTACTACTTTTTTGTCTGACGTCTCAAAAATTGGGACTTTTCATGAGCTTTATTTAATACCAAAGTTTTTATGACTAAATCAGTGATAAGGCGTTCAGACAGTGCATATTTACAAAGCTTTATATAAGCATTGTATAAGTACTCTTATAAACCAGCTTTTTACTGAGTCAAATGTTTTCAATGTTATAAAATAAGGGCTTTGGTACCATTGCTATAGCGCGATTTGATAGAAACTTCTCTCAGTGCGCTCTTTGAATAAAGAAAGAAAGAATCAATTGTGGCCCGGCTACACGATGGGTAGGCGGCAATCGAAAACGCTCTTAACAATCGATGAACGCAGGAAAAATGCTAAAAACAGTGTTTTCGATTGACAATGGTTATCATAAACTCTGTGTCTAACTATTTTTGATCTACGTTCGTCGATAGCATTAAGGTTTTCGATTGCGGCCAATCCGGTGTGGACTAACTGCGCGCATATAGCACGTTCAGACAATGGTTTCAAACAGTTGTCACTTGCAGACCGTTCTCGATGTCGTATATGAAAATTTCACTTGGTATATGTAGAAATTGCACCTGCAAACACGTTACTTCAATGATGGGTTTGACTGTTAATGTGATTTGTCTGCTGCCCGGCAATTCACATGAACAGTCAAGTCTGTCTTAAGCAAAATATGAAATTGTCATCTGCAAATTGAAGGTGGTGCATTAAAGGCAGGATTCGTGACCCCCCTCCCCAGTTGGGGAGTGGCTTGTATATGAGGTAGTATGTGGGCGGAGCTTACCAACTGTTGGATCAGATAAGACCACTGGTCTGATACTGCAGCATGGTCACTGAGCTGATAAGAGTTGCTTTTATATAAGCTGCCAGTCAATTACCAGTAGCCAATCAAATTAGAGATAAAACCTGCAGGAGCTGCCGTAGGTATTGCCTGTTGGGCTGGTATTAGATTTATGAGAAAACTTGGCTAAATTGACCCTTTATAATCCGCTGAAAGTGTCTCTGGAGAACGGATTTTGTGCTTCTCGCATAATTGCAAAAGCCTCTTCAAAATGCCCACTCAGACGTATCCAGCATTGATTTAAGGTCTAAGGTTTTGCCCGGGACTTCATCTGCATCCAACTTTTTTGCATGAAGCAGCACCTTCCGACCATGCGATACATACCGAAATTGTGATATTTTCTTCGAGAAAACAGCAGTAACGTATGTGCTGTATCATAGTTTTACGATGATAACTGTCTTTATTGTTCGGCACCTTCCGTCATGAATGTTAGAAATCGTATTAGAAAGTACTGATGCAACGCTTATTTATCTCTTTTTCGCGTGGTTTTGCGACACAATAAACATATTTTAAGAAGAAACTTGATACTTTCTCAATTTATATAAGCTAAAGAAGTCATATTAAACCTGGCATTCGCGTGTTTACTTTTTTCTCATTGATATAAGTGAAGAAGAATTTGTGGGTATATCGGGTGTTCAACCTTGGGTTAATTTATATAAAACATATGTGAGCCGCAACATGGGATTTCCAACAATATCGTATGTGCGACCAGCAAAAGCTCAGACCAGCCTGCGCATACGCGCAGTCTGATCAGAGCCTTTGCTAGTCGCTCGAATATTCTATGATGTTTGGGCTACTGACCGAACATCATTTGGAGTTTCTAAGCTTAAAAGGAGACTGCAAAGGCTCGTCTGAGCCCACACTTGTCAAAATGACACATTGTTGGAAAACACATGTCGCGGCTCAATTGTAGAGTGTAATCATTTTGAAACGGAACCGAAAATAGTAACAAGGTGTTATGAGAGAATGCATTGTGTACTTTTACATTAAAACGTGCTCTTGAAAACGCTGTACAAGAAAATTAGTGTGCTGATAAAAGTGCTGTTTGTAATACATTCAGTTTGAAATCATACCTATTTTCTATGTGTTTATGCTTCGGTCGTTTTAATAGAGTATTAGCTAGAAATCAACACCAACCTTGGGAGAGGCTAACAGTGCATGCGTTCCCTGTCATTATTTTCTATGTTTATAACCCTCAGAAAAACAGAACATACTCATAGATATATAAAATATAGAAGTCGACCCGTGATTTGCGACTTTTATATAACTTGTGCCTTATGACTTGTGATTATCTGCTGAGAAAGGACTAACCTCTTGGCTCTCTTGTGTGACAGTGGTATTTTCTTTTGTTTTTGTCACTTTCCTATATGAGGCCCCGGGTTAGGTGTGATACTTGATTGTATCGCTTTCTGATCTTTGCTTTCTTCCTTTCTTTGTGCTTTTGGGGCTATTTTTGGTGCAAATTGTGTAAATATGAAGCAATAGATAAGGATTTTTTCTCCTGTTCTGTTAGAGATACACGATAAAGAAGAGACTGATTTATATTCATATTTTGATATGGCATTTTGACTTGTGACTAAACACGTGAGCGTTGTGAGTTAATTGTGACTTGCGACTTATGCCTTATGACTAAATCTTGAGGCTTGGTGTTATGTTGGGGCGATTGGCGAACAACAAGATAAGCGAGTTTGCTCCTTCTGCATTATATAATTATACAGTTTATGTAACTATGTGACGTATGACTTGTGACATGCGACTAATCTAAACCAATGAACGGTCAGAAATAAGATCAGGGTTAATTCACGTTTTAACCTTTCGGAAGGGACAGTATCATTCTGAAAGCTTTATGCTGATTTTTTAATTTATCCACAACTACCAGGAGTGTTGTCCTCCATTACTTCAGCTTCGCGCCAAAAATAGTCAAAGGACACAGCTAAAATGTCACCACAAAACATATCCTTACATAAATCAGTTTTAAGAATGGTATTTATCTAACACAATAAAACAGACGGAACAAACTCGTTGTGTTCACCATCATTGCGTCAGATTTGTACCAAAATAGCAAAATGTCACAAGTAATTAGTCACAACTGTAAGATATTAGTCTTCACCTGAGGTATTCACAATACTTGTGAATCATTTTTGGGGATATACATCATTTGTGAATGCTTCATTTAGTTTGGATCGAGATATTCAACACAGGTGTACTGTTTACTCTTGTTTTTTGCTTGTTTGATTCTTTACGTCTCATCATGTCGAGAGGGTCAGGTTACTTAACCACACTTTTTCCTAGACAAGCTTCACTAAGCATTCACTAGTTCTTCGTGCGCATACTTTAAATGACATGTTTATGTTTTATAGGGAATTCTGAAACCATTTTATCATTATTTCTTAAAGGTCATGTTGATAAGCATGTCAGTTCTGATGGGTGTTTTAACACCTTGGAAAGGTTGCATTGATAACTGTTGCTTATAGTAAAATGGATAGTATAATCCAAATAAATAGATCATGTCAAATCTGATATTTATTGGCAGGATTGTGCAGTACATCTAGCCAAATGACATTTGGGGAAATTCGCAACTGGTGTATCTTCTGATTGGTTGATATTAATGGAAGCTTATTCATGTAGAGGGCGCTTTATTGATAGCTTGAAATGTGATTGGTTAATGACGATGTCATTAGATGGCGCTGTTGTCAGCGTACATTTTAGTATATAAGGTTGAGCCAGGTGTTAGAGCGTTGGATTTTGGTTTAAAGTTAGTTTCTAGAAATTATTTTGTTTTATAAAATTTTATTCCAAAATTATGAAAAATTGTTGATGTAATTATTAGAATTAACTTATAAATTCTTAAGAGACTTTGAAAACACAACGCAAACTAATAAAATAGTTTCGACTAATCTGTTGCACAACTCACAAGTCACAAGACAAAATGTTCCCTGTCAGTTTCCATAATTAAGTTGGTCAACCCAATCACGTTTTGCAACTTTGATTTCCTCATTAATTGTGCACGGGCGGGTCAGACCTCATATTATATGACGGTTCCGACTTAAAGACTTACCTATTGATGAGAGGGTTATGGGGGAGCGCAGTGGCTCAGTGGTAGAGTGCTTGACTCGAGACCGAGAGGCCGCGGTTCGAGCCTCACCGGCGTCACTGCGTTGTGGTCTTTGAGCAAGACACATTTATCCTAGCTTAGAACTGGTTAAACCCAGGAAGACCCGTCCCTGTTTAACTGAAAAAATTGTTGATGGGACGTAAAGAATCAAATCATCCCTGTTTAACTGAACGATTGTTGGTGGGACGTAAAGAATCAATTCAAACAAACAAAGAGGGTTATGGTCTGATGCTTTGTCTGCGGTCAGGCCCACCAAGGGTTAACTGTTGGATTTTATTACTCCAGTATCCAGATATGAGCCAGCATATGATATTTTGGTACCTATGGCTTATGCTCAAAAGCCTCCTTTAAACGCCCTTGCATGCATGTTGACATATCCACACTGGTAAATGTATACGTCGATTTGGTGGTATTTACGCGTATTGCCGGTACTTCATAGACCGGAAGTGGTTGATATTGGTGTTAATAATATATAGAAAATCATGCCATATGCCTAAAGGACTATAATATTAGATCATTTTTAAGTATTCGGCATGCTAATGGCGATTTATGTAAGCACTGATTTAGGAATAGATTCGAGTACCGATCTGGATGATCGGTACGCGAATCTATTCCTAAATGCTTACATAAATCGCCATGCACATACTGAATACTTAAAAATGATCTAATTTTATAGTCCTTTAGGCATATGGCATGATTTTCTATATATTATTAACACCAATATCTACCACTTCCGGTCTATGAAGTACCGGCATATGCGTAAAAACCACCAAATCGACGTATACATTTACCAGTGTGATATCCAGCGGGTCTATTCAATTTTCATCAATTTTTTGTATATTGTGAGCAGTGAAGGCTCTGGCAAGTCTGCACATTTCTGCAGGCTTGATGAGCCATACTTGCTTGATAGTGTGATAAGTACCACAATCTCATAGGCTGGTTTTAATATCCATCATGGCTGTCTGTCATTCTGTCTTGTCTGTTCCTTGCAGCCTTGTTGTCACCTGCTTAGAAAGGGCTGACCTCTTGGCTCTTTTGTGTGTGATGTTTCCTTGTGTTTTTTTGTTACTTTCCCATATGGTGTCCTGGATCAGGTCTGGTATTGGATTGTATTGATTCCTGATCGATGCATTCTTCCTTACTTTCATTGCATTAATATCGATGAAAATGAAATTACATTGCATCGGTGGATCCATAAGAAATTGTCAGGGGTCGGTTCCTTAATAGTTATTTTAGTTCTCAACATACTTCACAGACAGCTGTCCGAACCCCCCTCGCAAAAGGGGCTCCACGTAAAAAAGGATGAGTTTGGTACCATCGAACATGTTTACATATTTGATCTACATAAGAAATAAGGGTGGGGTTGGTTCCGTCAAACATGTTTAGGACCTCCAGTAATTTTGTTTACTGACTGTTACAAGGTGGTGCTTCTTTTGTGGATGAATTTTTGTTGTTTGTGTTTCGCGTCTGTCGTGCATTTTGTCTGTTCATTGCAGCCTTGTGGTCACCTGCTGAGAAAGTGCTTACTTCTTGGCTCTCTTCTTGTGTTTGTTCACTTTCCCTTGTGGTGTCTTGGGTCAGGTGTGGTATTTGATTGTATCGATTCCTGATCGACGCCTTCCTTACTTAATCTATTCGCGAGAAGGTCCATACCGGTATTTCTAAGGAAACCTGTTTCCAGGGGAAGGGTCCGGCCCCCTGTCCCCCATCTAGACCCGCCAATGGATAGGCATCCAAACGCGGGATAATAACCATAATCAAAAGCATTGCATATCATACATAAAGTACACTATAGTGCTGTGTAATATAGTGCAGTGATGACTCGTCAGTACAGTACAGTGTAGTGCGGTTTAGTACGGTACAGTGCAGTGTAGTCACGTGTAAGGCAATACAATACAGCGCAGCGTAACTTACAATTCAGTGTATTGTGGTGCAGCACAGTGTACATATAGTACAGTCCGGTGCAGAGTTGTATGCTTTTAATGCAGCACAGTGCAGCGCTGTACATATGTAGTGCATTACTTGAAGTACAGTATGCATTAAGTGCAGTACAGTGGAACGCAGTATATATATTATGATTATGATGACGGTGATGATGACGATGATGTATATGGCGAATTTATCATCATCATCATCATCATCATCATCATCATCATCATCATCATCATCATCATCATCATCATCATCATCATCATCATCATCATCATCAAAATCATCATCATCATCATCATCATCATCATCATCATCATCATCATCATCATCATCATCATCATCATCATCACCATCATCATCATCATCAGCAGCAGCAGCAGTAGCAGCAGCAGCAGCTCATAAGAGGTACAACGGGGCCATTGTGTCGTTAAATTTGAATTTTATTTTTTATTTTTATAAATGCTTAAAATGCCATATCATGTAACTAAATTTGTATTCAATTGGTTAAACTCGTGACTATAACCATTTTCTTCACAATAGAGACAACACATGGTTTTAGAACTTATCACATTGGTGATCAGCGATGACTCAGGCGAGCTTGCGGGCATGCGCAGTCTCGCTAGAGCCATCCCTGTTCGCATGCACAAAGTAGGCTTGTAGAGGATGATTCCAATCAAACACTGGATACTTAGGTCCACTAGGTAGCTAGGCATACAGGTTTAAAGTTTTGATTATATGCATGTGTAATAAGTACTCTATGTCTTGGGCTGGCCTATTAATGTATTACGAAAGAGTTCATATAGTGTTGTAGTCATCACCGTATCCGTGCTTTGGGTTTACAGTAAAACCTGTCTTAAGCAGCCACTCTTAAGAAGACCAAATTGGTTTTCAAGATCGTTATCGCTTAATGCAGGTCAAAAGTATTGCAGAAAGGTGGGGGGCAGTCTGCAATATATTTGACCTACAGTAAGCGATAATCGGTCTTTAAGACCTTTGTTTTGTCTATTTTTGAGTGGCCGCTTAAGACAGGTTTTACTGTATGTCTTAACCCACCTACCGTTTTCGACAGTCCCAGTGCATATGCTCGTATAAGCGCGCAATTCATAAACCGTATGGACTTACCAAACCAATTATATGTAATGCATTTGAAACAGCCAAGTACAGTGAGCCACTTAAGTTACGCACCACTTATAAAATGTAAAACTACTGGCCTGCCAGCCAAGAGTGACAGTGACGTCATGTTTTGTTTACAACGTATTGGGAACTTGGAATCGATAGATCACTTGTGTAATAATCCTATCCGCAGGATAGGATTAATACACAAGTGATTTATCGATTCGTATTATCTCAAGTGAAGTGTACACGTTAGTGTTTTTTACTCAGCAATTGTAAACAAAGTATTACGTCACTGTCACTCTTGGTTGGCACGACAGTACTCAGAAAAGAAATGTGATATTTTTATTCTGAGACAACCAACGTAAAGCGCATCTATATTTGCATTAGCCATTGAAATTTCATTGTGATCAGATCAGAAACGAAGGAGAAAATGGATTTTTAAGTGCACTACCCTCAAAACACCATTTCACATTGCATTATCTCATGAAACTCAGATCACATTGCACTTTTTTCAGGGTCGAATTTCTGCTATGCCAGATATAAGAGCCGATTTATTCTTGGCAATATCTAAGACTGGAATATGGTTGTTAACTTCATAGTTTTTTTTAATGTTTTACTAGTTTGGTTCCCAGCTGACCAAGGTTGGAAAAAAAGTGGTTTTATGACATTTTTTAAGTTAGTTAAAATTTTGTATGATTCTGAGTAAACTAGTTATCAAAACACTTCTTTTATAATTTCATTTTAAACAACCATGTATCCGCCGTGCATTTTCGTAACAAAATTAATGGATTTATTGACGTCATGGTGTTGACGTTAGTGATGACGTCACTACTACCAAGGCTATAAGACGTGTCAATGATAAGATGCTTTAGTGTTTTGATACTTCTATGTCAACAAGTGACTCATTACAAAATAATTTGCGAAGAAAACACAGTTTGATTATTGTAACTGACGTTAATATGACGTTAAAACGAGCATTTCTTCAAAAAGTAACGGTGTTACAAAATCCAACGTTTAAAAAAGGGGGTTTTACTTGAATTAATAAATTGTTTTGGTGTTTTTCTGTCACCATGGATAATGCCTAGCACAAAACAAAAATAGAAAATATAGACGTTGCGCTTGCACGTGCATTTTTCAAAATTTGTCAAAATTGCCTTTTAGTAGCAGAATGATTCGCATGAGTGATTCCAATATTTTTTTTCGATGTTATCAAACAGTTAAAATGTCAATAAATAATTATCATAGAGAATGTTCGATTCCAGCATTTTTGTAAAAAAATTTGGGCCCTGAAAAAGTGGTGCGTAACTAAAGTGGCTCACTGTAATCTCAAGACCATGTAGACGCTCTGAGTTAGACCTCATCCAAGTTTTTTCAAATGATGTCCCTGGGGCTAAAATGGCCCGCCCCAAGTCACATGTTTTACACAGTGGGCTTATATAAGGAAACATGAAAAAAATCTTCTTGTCTGAAACCACAAGGCCTAGAGCGTTGATATTTGATATGAAGTATCACCTAGTGCCAGGCTAGTGGTCCCACTAAAAATGTCCCACATGTGTCACCAGAGAAGTGACCAGCTTTCAGCAGATACCTATATATACACTTTAAATAAAACTCAGGTGAGCGATTTAGGACCACTTGGCCCTCTTGTTTACTTTTGTAAGTGCGAATCCCTCTTGCATATGTAAGAATTGCGCATGAGTAGTTGTGCCCTGTGTACGCTCAGTAAAATTTGCTTTCAGGAGTATTTCAATAAATGCATGTATTGCACCAGCTACATTTCTAGACATTTTGTGACCCATAAACTAGTTCTAAAATTGTCTCATCATTGTTCATTCTCAAGCGTTCCCATAACCTCCTCCCTGTTTCTTAGGAGCGCAGTGGCTCAGTGGTAGAGTGCTTGACTCGAGACCGAGGGGCCGCGGGTTCGATCCTCACCGGCGTCACTGCGTTGTGGTCCTTGACACATTTATCCTAGCTTAGTACTGGTTCAACCAAGGAAGACACGTCCCTGTTTAACTGAAAGATTGTTGATGGGACTTAAATAATCAAATCAAACAAACAAACAAATCCTCCCTGTTCCATATGCCTTGTTTTGCTAAGTCATAGAGCAAAGTCAAATCCCAAGCAATACAGCAGCTTTATGCATCTCCGAAATCTTATCAGTCCATCCATTTTCATTGAAATGACCAAAATTAATTGTCAGACCTTTTTATGGGTTTTGCGAACAACAAAGGCGCTGATCACACTGCACCTTTGCGCAGTGTGATCAGCGTCTTTGTTATTCGCTTATTGGAAAAAATATCAAAACTTGCCGAAGCGAAACATTGTTCTAGCTCGTCTCTGTAGCTAAGCGGGCTGATTTGAGTAGGACCTGGTCGGAAAAACCCGAAGACAGATTTTCTCGCGACGAGAACCATGCTATGTTTGTTTGATTCTTTACGCCCCATCAACAGTATTCCAGTTATGTAGAGACGGAACTTACTGGCCCTGGTTGAACCAGTACTAGACTTGGACGCCGGGGAGACTCGAACCCGCGACCCCTCGGTCTCGAGGCAAGCACTCTTCCACTGTGCCACTGCGCTCCCTTCCCATCCTATGTGTAAATAAATACTTAATTTTGCAAATGGGTGCATGTGTTGCCCATGTGAACGCTAAGCAAATGTAATTTTTGCTTACTATGCAAAATTTGCATATCTACATGCTTACATATGCAAATCGGAGCAATGGTATGGGGCTTTAGACAACCAGATTTAGAGTTTTTATGTACCGCACACGCAAAATGGGACGTAGATGAGGGCTTATGCCAAAATTTACCAACAAACCTACTAAATGACTACGCATCCGTGGCTCAGTGGTAGAGTGATTGACTCGAGACCGAATATTAACCCATGTTCAACACCGGAAGACCCGTCCCACAATAACTGAAAATTGTTGACTGGGAAATTAAGAATCAAGTCAAACAAACGTATTCATGTGCAGTAAAAACTCGAAAATTGCAATTGAATTTGGGGCGCACTGAATTCAGTAAATACATGAAGGGCCTGATTGTGAACTATTTAATAGGCTTACAGTCCAATAAAATACATGATAATTTTGGCGCATAAAAGAAACCTCTCAAGAGATCGTTCTTTTACACACCCAAAACATATTTTTGATAGGAACCCCACCCCCATGGTGATAATCATTTTAGGGGTTGAATGTTTTTGTCCATCTCCCTGTAATTCGACTGGTAATACGATAACCTAGAAAATCGAATTTACGAGATTTTACTTTGTAAAAATGGCAATACGCCTATGCGATATACAGTAGAACCTGTGTAAAACGGACACTCTCAGAAAGACCAAAAAGTGGTTTCCAAGACCGATAAAAGCTGAATGCAGGTCAAAAGTTTCGCAGAATGCTACAACAGTGGAGCATTCTGCAATACTTTTGACCTTCATTAAGCTACCATTTGTCTTTAAGGTCTTTGTTTGTCTTTTTTTTTAGTGGCCTTTTTACATAGGAGCCGCCCGCGACATGAGATTTCCAACGATGTGGTTTGTGTTACCAGCAAAGCATCAGACCAGCCTGCGCATACGCGAAGTCTGATCAGAGCCTTTGCTTGTCGCTTGAGTATTCTATGACTGTTAAGCGACTGACTGAACATCATTTGGAGTTTCTAAGCTTAAAAAGAGACTGCACAGGCTCGTCTGAGTCTACACTTGTCAAAATGCCACATTGTTGGAAATCACATGTCACGGCTCATAGGTTTTTCTGTTTTACCAAAATCTCATCCATCTTATTTCAGATCTGATCAAGAGGAACATTGGTTGCTCCGTGGACACGTTAATGAATGAATAGGAAAGGGTCGAAGAACATGTGACAGAAACGAAAGACACTAAAACAGGGTACTAAATACGAAAACAGGGTGAAAGAGCATCTTCCTGTTTATTTGTGTTGATGTTGTTGTGCTTTAGTGAGTGTTCGGGGCTTCTACATTATATTATTCGACAAATGAGATTATTTTGTTAATTTATGTTGTAACTAAATCACGTATATGCCTATTTGATTTTAAATCGTCACCAGAGAATCAGCCATAAATACTCTCACAATGAAAATGGGCCGGTATTATGGTCTTTGTCTTGTGGTCCTTATGATGAGTTCGACTGTCGACTCTCAGGTTTTACCAACAACACGGCCAGCAACTCGAGTAACACCACCGACTACAATTACCCCACCACCACCGACGACAACGAAAAAACCACCGTCACGTAAGTCTTTGCTTTTAATATAAATCGATACCCAGCATTTTTGGTACAAAAGCAGTGAGTACAGTAAAACTTGAGTAAAACGGCCACTCAAAGATAGACATAACATAGATCTTAATGCCAAACGGTAGCTTTAAGAAGGTCGAAAGTATTAGCATTCTGCGATACTTTTGACCTGCATTTTCGGTCTTTTTGAGAGTGGCCGTTTTATACAGGTTTTACTGTATGATCAGGAAATACCACAATCATAAACTGCAGACAAACCCGTGGCATCGTGAGGAAGAGCCACGCACCAATCACGAGGCACCAGGAAGACAAAAAAGCAAAGCAACCAGCTCTCTCTTCCCCATCAAGATGATTGTAAAACTAGAATGGACACAAAGTAACGTACAGCAAAACATAGAACAATTACAGACTCCCACAATGGGAGTAACAATTTACAACAACAGAACCACTGTCTTAGAACGGACAGCAGTCAAAGCCGCAGGGGGGGGGGGGGTGGGGGCTTAAACGCATTTTACTGGTACCAGATCTTCTGAAACAAAAAAGGCTCACGACTCACAGATAACCAGGGCGAATGAAAACCTCAAGTTGAGCCACGGTAGGCCCAGCTACAGACAAGCATCAGAGGCACCAACCCAAATGCATAGTATGTGGGGGTAAAACTAATCTGCGCATGCCCACAGTCTGATTAGAAACCCGAAGAAACGTTTGACCATTAACAACCCAAGGAGCACCTATCAAAGACCCTGATCAGTCTGCGCACCTGCGCAGACTGATCTGAATCTTCGATGGGTGTGCGTGCCTTTTACTTGACACAAGATCATTATTATTGCATGACCTTGTGGCAGAACGGGTGCAAGGCATAGTTTATCTTGATTTTTTTTCAAGATTTAGAACATATTCATAAAGGACCTAGTGCACGATTTGGAGGCTGTATTTTGTTTTAATGCTGCTTATCTCATTTTGAAATAAAGAGTGATTCCTGCTGGTGTCAGTTTGAATTTCGAAAAACATTCAAATAACGTTATTTTGAATTTTGACCAGTTAGATGTCGTTTTTAGATCTTTTTTTTAACTCTGGTAGCCATTTTATTCATTGAAGCCACGAGAAATGTGTCATTTTGGTAGGAGGTATTATGAGCATTAATTCACTGAATTCATTTTGAATTTATACCAGTGATTAAAGGTATATGAGCCGCGACATGAGATTTCCAACGATGTGGTTTGTGCGACCAGCAAAGCATCAGATCAGCCTGCGCATACGCGCAGTCTGATCAGAGTCTTTGCTAGTATCTTGAATATTCTATGAGTCTTTAGTTACTGACCGATCATCATTTGGAATTTCTAAGCTTAAAAGGAGGCTGCTCAGGCTCGTCGGAGTCTACACTTGTCAACATGCCACATTGTTGGAAATCACATGTCGCGGCTCATATCTATTCTTAACTCTGGTGGCCATTTTGTTCAGTCGAGCGAAACCATTTGTGCAAGGTCTGTATAAGGCATTATGGGGAGCATACATGTGATAGTATTTAGAAATTGGATCTGTGGTTTGGGACAATATGTTGTTAAAAGACATTATCATATGACGTCGCGTATGGGAGTTTAATAACGCCATGCAATAAAATCAATAAACCACTAGTGGTTTTTAGATTTACGGGAAACGTTATGACGTCCATAACAACGTTGCGTACACAACAGTGACAAAATTATAACGTTTGTTACGCCAGAAATCAGATTTCATGATAAATAGAATCTAACATTCGTGCGCTTGTATTATTGCATTTATTAAACTCGTTGCAAAAAAGAGAAAAAAATGCTCGACAAGCCTCGCATTTTATATCTTTTCTCCAACTCGTTTAATAAATTTAATAAAACATGAGCACTCATGTAAGATCCTCTATTTTCATTTTTACCTCTGGCGGCCAGTTTGTTCAGTGGAGCAGTATGCTAGAGTGCATAATGAGGAGCATCCGTGTTTTGTTTTGTTTTACATTCTGACCAATTGTTTGAAAGAAATTCTAGTTTTTTTAAAGAAAACGCTAACGCGCGACGGAGGACGGACGCCGAACGACGACCGATCACGAAAACTCAACATGAGCCGTTTTCTCAGGTGAGCTAAAATATCTGGAATTGCATAAATATAATACATTTTTATCAGAGCTGAAGCATAATTGAGCCCCTGTGTAAGAATATTGTCTCTTCTGTGTTTAAGATCAGATTCCACAGCGACCAGCTAGAATAATGAAAATTCGACATACCCAACACGAGTCTTCTCAACTATCTAATCGGTAAATGGCATTGTTGCGCATCGGACTGTGCGAATACACGGTTTGATCTGTGCCTTTGACGTTCGAATGCAACACAATTCAATTCAGTTCACTAGTTTGACGAGGCTCCGACATGCACACCGGATAGGCGGCAATCAAAAACGCTCTTAACAATCGACGAACGCGGATCAAATGTCGCTAGAAACAGTATTTCGATTACCGATGGCAATCGAAAACTTTGCTTCTTATGAATTTTATCTACGTTCGTCGACAGTATTAACGTTTTCGATTGTCGCCTATCCGGATTGATTTGGCAATTTTAAATTATTTCAATGATTAAGTGGAGTTTTCATACCATACTTTAGTTCACTTGGTCCAGTGGTTTTAGAAGAGAATGTGTTTGAAAATGTTGACGGACGGACGCCAGACGTCGTAGTCAGTGTTATACTATTAGATCATTCACGAATCTTTTGAACTTCTTTTGCAACCTGACGGAAATGTGTCGCCTTAGAATAATTGTATCTTGAAGCTGTTTTGCTGTTGTCTTTGTTATGCGTTTGGACGTTGCTGTTTTCTGTTTGTTTATTTGTAACTTTCGGTGATGTCTTGAGTTGCATCCGTTCATTTTGAAAAGTCATACGCTTTTCTTTTTGGTTTCTGATCCTTGAGAATGATTTGCAAATAGGTATTTATCTCAATTTCAATTTTCCTACTTCATCCTTAAGTTAACTCCGTGGCAACATATGCAAAGCGTTCAAATCTTCCTCGTGTCAGGTTACCGTCAAGGAACTGATAAACCGATCTAATTTCGTTATCATAATCACCCATCTTTTTAATTTTTTGATATGCACCCAAAAGAAATCAACCACATACTCTGGTGACATGTGGGCCTCGTCGCGAGAAAACCTGTCTTCGGGGTTTCCGTCAAAGCGAGTTTCAAACCGGTCTCCTCAGCTACTGAGACTAGCTAGAAAAATGAAATTTCACCTGTAACAAGTCAACATATGATACTTTCAAAAAAAAGCGAATAACAAAGGCGCTGATCAGACTGCGCGGGTGCGCAGGCTGGTCTGCGCCTGTGTTGTTCGCAAACCCCCGAAGACAGATTTTTTTCTCGCGTCGAGGCCCATGTGAAATAACACCCGAAAAGCAGCAATCGAAAAAGCTCGTAACAATCGACGAACGCGGATCAAAAGTCGCAATAAAAGGTGTTTTCGATTGCCATTTATCTCCAGTCGGGTGTTAAATGGCAATCGAAAACGCTGTTTCTGACGATTTTTGATCTATATTTGTCGATAGTATTAACGTTTTCGATTGCCGCCTATCCGATGTGAATAAGAAATTTAGTTTTAGTGTCTATACTTTATAACAATGCGCAGCTGGTGCATCTATGTCGTCCGTTCAGCTCAATTTTAACCAGTATGAGCACTGCTTCCTTTTTATTGGACATGGACTAATGATGCAGAACCAGACCAGAAGTAACGAAGCGCATATGTGGATATTGCATTAGGTCTGTATTAACAGTTAAAATGGCTGAAAAATGAGTGGATTTTAAAGGAAATCTCCTACTGGTCCAAATTTAGAATAAATTCACAGGAATATTCTTCATAGTGTCTTCTACCTAATGGCCACAATAACTAAAAATATGTTCTTGACGTTTTTCTCCATCTTGATATTAGTAAGGCCTGTGGCCCAGATCTTATTAATCCCCGCCTATTAAAAGAAGGTTCACACATCTTAGCACATCCGTATGCTGTCATTTTCAAACGCTCCCTCTCACTAGGATACTTTCCATCTTCCTGGAAAGAAGCCAACGTAACACCCATCTTTAAAAAGGACGACAAATCTCAACCAAGCAACTATAGACCAATATCTCTTTTGAGCATCGTCGGCAAAGCAATGGAACGGTGTATACACAAATACCTATATAACTTTATTACCGTCTACGATATTCTGACACCCTTACAATCTGGCTTCAGACATGGAGACTCCACGACTAACCAATTACTGCATACTTACCATACTATTTGCGAGGCTGTTGATAAGGGCAAGGAAGTAAGAGCAGTTTTCTGCGACATCAGTAAAGCCTTCGACAGAGTATGGCACAAGATTCTACTTTTTAAGCTACGTACTATAGGCTGCTCAGATAGCATTGTTAACTGGTTTCTTAGCTACTTGTCAAATCGCCGACATCGAGCTGTGATAAACGGGCAGGCATCTGATTGGGCATCTGTACTTGCTGGAGTTCCTCAAGGTTCTATTCTAGGTCCTCTGCTGTTTCTAATTTTTATAAATGACATTGTCAAACACATTGGGTGCTCTATTCGATTAGTCGCTGACGAAACTAGCTTGTATATTATTTTGAACTGCCCACTTCAGGCAGGACAACTTCTAAACAGGGATCTCAATGCCATTTCGATATGGGCAAACAGTTGGCTTGTAACCTTCAACCCAAGTAAAACATTGTCTATGTTAATTTCTCGGAAAAGAAACTCAGTCTTCCACCCCCTCCCCCCTATATCTATGGATGGAGATATATTAGGTGAGACCCCTTCGCATAAACATCTTGGACTTACTTTCTCAAAAACTTGCAGCTGGGACGAACACATTGTTAATATCTCGAAAAGGCCTGGACTAGGGTAAACCTTCTTAAAGCTCTTAAATTCCGAATATCTAGACAATCGTTGGAAAAAATGTATTTCGCATACGTTCGTCCACTCTTGGAATATAGTGACACTCTGTGGTATAACTGCTCATTAGCATTAAAGAAACTTCTGGATGCTGTCCATATAGAGGCGACAAGAATTGTTTCAGGTAGGACAAAACTTTGTAGTGTAGACAAACTCTTTCAGGAACTTGGTTGGGAACCTTTTCAAATTCGTAGGAATAAGCATTAACTCGTAACTTTTTACACAATTTTGCATGTACTGGCCCCAACTTATCGTTTGGACATTATTCCTCCTCATATTAATGAAACTATTGATTATCCACTAAGAAACGCTGACCATTTCCAAAACTTCAGATCAAACTCAAACCTCTTCCACGAATCTTTATTTCCCTCTACAATAAGAGCATGGAATAACCTTCCAAATGAAATCAAAGAATCTACCTCAGTCTCTGCATTCAAATTTCAGTCAAATAAAAACCTTCCAAAGCCACGGAAATACTTCAATGTTGGTTCGCGACTAGGTCAAGTTCTCCAAGCCAGACTTCGAATGGAATGCAGCGCTTTAAATGCGGACTTGTATCGAAAAAATATTGTCAACAGCCCTTCATGTCAATGTGGTGGCTTTGAAAACGCCCAACCCCCCTTTTTCACATGCCCATTGTATGCAGAAAGAAGTAACCTGTCAATACGACTGGACAACTACTCAATTAATCAACTCCTATATGGAATAGAAGACTCAACTCTTCAGGAGAATACAACCTTATTCGTAGTGGTACCAAAAATTTTAACCAGTTGTGGCAGGTTTAATCAGCGTAGGTAGCCCACTCAAGCCAGAGCTCATTAACTCAAGGGTTACTTGCCTGAAACAGGATGTCAGTAAAACATTTCCCCCCCTCTCTTTCTCTCTCTCTTTCTTTCTCTCTCTCTCTCTCTCTTTCATTTGTATACATATAATTTAATCATTCCAATACCACTTGTTGTATTAAACATCATACCACCTTTCGGGAGATGACTTATATAAGCTTACACTTACTGTCAAATCCTTTTCATTCAAATGCTTTGCTATATTATTTGTGCTATGCTTATTGTATAAAAGAGAATGAATAAAATATGTTTAAACCAAGTAAAAATAATTTCACAGAAATATCTTTCATAATGCCCTTTACTAAAGTGACACAAACGGATCCGTTTTGCTAAACATGACTACCAGAGCTAAATTAGACAAATCAAGTGGCGTGACATAGGGAATCAATGGTCCAAATTCAAAATAATTTCACACAAAAAATATTTCTTATATCACCAAATTCAAAACACAATGACAGCCAGAGCTACATGTAGCTAAATCGAGAATTTATTTTAAACGGCATAGCCTCCTTAAACCCTGGCCCAAATTCACAATACAGTGAGCCACTTTAGTTACGCACAACATTTTCATGGCCCATATTTTTGGACAAAAACGCTGGAATCGAACAATCTCTATGATAATTAACTTATTGGCATTTTATCTGTTTGATGACATCGAAAAATATCGGAATCACACATGCGAATCATTCCGCTATGTCGAAGGTAATTTTGACAAAAATGCAGGTGCGTCCTGAATGTCTATCTTTTCTATTTGCGTTTTGTGCTAGGCATTATCCATGGTGATTGTTGGGAAAGAAAAACACCAAAAACAATTATTTTACTCAAGTAAACACCCCTTGCCGTTCATTGAATTTAGTAACACCGTTACTTTTTTAAGAAATGCCCGTTTTACGTCAGTCACAATAATCGAACATGTTATCCTGTTATGAGTCACTTGCTGACATAGAAGTATCAAAACACTAAAACATCTTAAGCTTGATACGTCTTATAGCCTTGGTAGTAGTGACGGCATCATTAACGTCAACACAATGACGCCAATAAATCTATTAATTTTTTTTACGAAAAGAAAACGGCGAATACATGGTTGTTTAAATGAAATTATAATAGAAGTGTTTTGATAACTAGTTTACTCAGAATCATACGAAATTTTAGCTAGCTTTAAAAAGAAGTACTAAAACCAACTTTTTTCGAACCTTGGCCAGCTGGGAACCAAAATAGTTAAACTTTTGAAAAATGACGAAGTTAGCAAACACATTCCAGTCTGAAATATCGCCAAAAATAAGTCAGCTCTTATCTGGCACAGCAGAAATTCGACGAAATGCGATCTAAGTTTCATTCGAAATAATGCATTTGTGAAATGGTGTTTTGAGGGTAGTGCCCTTCAAGATCCATTTTCTCATTTGTTTCTGATCTGATCACAATGAAGTTTCAACGGCTAATGCAAATATAGATGTGTTTTACGCTGGTAGTCTCACAATAAAAATATCATAATTCTTTTCCGAGTATTTTATAAGTGGTGCGTAACTAAAGTGGCTCACTGTACAGTAAAACTTGTGTAACTAGGCCACTCTAAAAAATGGTTTTCAAGACCAATTATCGCTTAATGCAGGTCAAAAGTATTGCAGGAGCGCATTCTGCAATACTTTCGACCTTCATTGAGCTACCGTTTGTCATTAAAATCTTTGCTTTGTCTTTTTTTTGAGTGGCCGTTTTACACAGGTTAACTGTAATTTCATTGAAATATCCCTTTAACCAAATTGCAAATAACGGCAACAATCCGCTGAAAATGGCCACCAGAGCTGAATTCGACCATCTCCTGAACCACTGGCCCAAATAAAAATAATTTCACAGCAATGTTTCTAATATAGACATATAATATTGCAGATTGTCTGTCCCGCTGATGGGAGCGCAGGGAGTGCTTGACTCGAGACCGAGGAGTCACGGGTTCGAGCCTCACCGGCGTCACTGCGTTGTGGTCCTTGAGCAAGACACATTTATCCTAGCTTTGTACTGTTACAACCCAGGAAGACCCGTCCCTGTTTAACTGAAATATTATTGATGGGACGTAAGAATCAAATCAAACAAACTGTCCTGCTGAATAAAATTGCGGTCACACGCAGTCACAAGACACCGGGAAACCAATTAAAGGGAAGCAGCCAGCTCTCTCTTCCTCGTCAAGGTGATTGAAAAACAAGACAACACACTTTACTACAAAACGTTTTGAAACAATGTAATAATAATTATACCCGCTTTTTTCTTTAGAAAAAGGGTATATTAATTTCGTACCAAAGTCAGTCCGTGGTCCGTCCTTGCATGAGTGCGTCCGTCCGTCAGGTACCTTGTAAATGTATATCCCCCTGAACCGTTAAAGGTAGCAACTTCAGGCTTTGTAGTTGAATAGGTCACATGGTGAAGAGGGTACTGGGCAACATTTCGTGTGACCTTGACCCGAAGATCAAGGTCAAAGATCAAATAATTAATTTTCTTGTAAATGTATCTCCTTCTAAACGGTTAGACGTAGCAACTTCAAACTTTGTAGTGGAATAGGTCACATGATGTTGAGGGTACTGGGCAAAATTTATTGTGACCTTGACCCCAAAGTCAAGGTCAAAGGTCAAATATTGAATTTTCTTGTAAATGCATCTCTTCCTAAACCTTTTGATGTAGCAACTTCAAACTCTGTAGCTGAATAGGTCATATGATGTAGAGGGTAATGGGAAACATTTTGTGTGACCAAGGTCAAGCTCAAAGATCAAATAATGTATTTTCTTGTAAATATATCGCCTCCTAAATGGTTAGACAAAGCAACTTCAAACTTTGTAGCTGGATAGGTAACATGATGTAAAGAGTACTGGGCAACATTTCGTGTGACCTTGACCCCAAGTGACCTTAAGGTCAAATATTGAATTTTCTTGTAAATACTTCTCCCCCTAAACCTTTTGACGTAGTAACTTCAAACTCTTTAGGTGCATAGGTCACATGATGAAGAGGGCACTGGGCAACTATCGTGTGACCTTTACTTTACCCGAAGGCCAAGATCAAATAATGTATTTTCTTGTAAATGCATCTTCTCTTTTACCATGGCATGTAGTTATATCAAGATTTGCTGGTGCATAGGTCACATGATGTCGAGGGTACTGGGCAACATTTTGTTAGACCTTGACCCCAAGGTCAAAGTCAAATAAAGTATTTTCTTGTCTATGCATCTTCTCCTTAACAATAGTATATAGCAACATCAAACTTTGCTGGTGCATAGGTCACATGAAGTCGAGTGTACTGGGCAACATTTTGGGTGACGTTGACCCCTTGACCTTTGGGTCAAGGTAAATTAATGTATTTTCTTGATAATGCATCTCCTTAACCATTGGCCATAGCAGCTTCAAACTTTTCAGGTACATAGGTTACATGATGTAGAGGGCAATGCTGCAAAAATGCATTTCCTCCCTAACCGTTGGACATGGCACGTGCATTGGTCATATGATGTAGAGGATACTGGGCATCGTTTCGTGTTTGTCCTTGACCTAAGATTAAGGTCAAAAGTGAAATAATGTTCTTTCTTTTAAATGCATCTCCACCTAAATGGTTAGACTTAGCAACTTCAAACTTTGCAGATGCTTTGGTTAGCTCATAAGCAGGTATTTGCAATGGTGTACCATCGACTGAAGTCTAGTATCATTTTTATTTTTTATTTCGTTTTTCCAATGTCCATGTCGACACAAAATGAATTAATCTGGAGTTTGTTTTTATTTTGCACCAATTTCATGCGATCTGTTCAAAATGAAAAAGTTATTTCATTTTGCGCTGATAGTAGGCATACTTTATTTTATTTCGTTTTGCGTGGATGGCATGAGGTCTGTTTTAAATGATACGCATTTTGTTTCATGCTAGTATGATAGATGACATAATTATTCAACTGTTTTGATTTTTGATGAAGATGGTTGAATTTAGAAATTTCGCTGAGGTTTTCCAAACTCAATACAGACGTTCGATTTCGCCTGTTTATTGATTATGTAAGCTAGTATTTCTGTGATTACAACGAAAACCAATCAAGAAATGAGGCAAACAGGCTGATAAGGACCAGATGATGAGAAACCCTCTCTGAGTACATGTATATACGTACATGTAGTCGAACCAATGAACCAGATTTGTCTGCTTATCTTCTCTGTAATTGCCCTTGGGACTCTTTTCACTCTGGCCTTAAGGCCCTCCAGCAAATATGGAGATACCAGACCGATATACTTGGTAATGCGGTGGTGGCCATGTAATAACCTCTACATTTTGCTCTTAAACGTCCATAGGCTTAAATGAGAGCATTAGAGCAAAAAAATCAATATAGGGCTGGGTAAAACTAGGTCATTTCAATTTTCAAACTTATTCTATGAAATTTTAAGTTTCTATTTCCAATTTTACTTGAACTAGTGAAGAAAACTAAGAAGCAACATCATTTTATTTTGCGTTGATATGTACAAAATCGATGCAAAATCAACTAATTCTGTTAAGACATCTTTACAACGCAAAATGAAAGAAAATAATAAAAAAATACATAATTAATAACATTATTTCAAAACGTGTTGTAACGACGCTTCATAACAAACATAGAACCATCTATACAACCGCCACAAACAAATCAATAAATCAACAACAATAGCAACAACAACAACAACAGAATCACCGCCTTATTAAGGACAGCAGCAAACGCCATCGGGGTGGAAGAGCTTAAATGCATTTTACCGGCGCAAAATATTCGCCATAGATTATGTTGTTGCTGAAAATACCAAATTATATTTAGCTCGCATAGAGGTTTCCTTCCTTATGCAATGCATCATCACAGAGAAACAATCCAATCAAATTCGTACACTATAATAAAACAAAGGAAACAGCTTACAAGCATAATAGACAGAGCTAAAGAAAACCTCAAATTGAACCACTGTTGGCCAAGCCAACGACAAGTATCAGGCACCAACCAACGGATGAAAGCTCTGCACCAGGAGAGTCGGAGGCCTGGACCACCATCGAGCAATTAAAGAGGACGGACATCAAAGAATAGGAAATTTACTATTTAAAAATCAATATCATACTATACATCATAAAGTTTAGGGTGAGACTATGCTGTTTGTTATGAACAGGTCAAACATTAGAAAGGAGCTTCAGTATCACAGAACTTTTCCTTACTCAACTTTGCACCCTCACTTACTTACTTACTTTAAGTTCAGTGGGATATATATGACTTTCCGTTTGTTGGAAATAAGGATTATCATTACAAGCCAAGTAATCTAAATATCTTAATGTGTAGTTAAATGCTTTAGAAACATCAGTTTGATTATTGTCAAGAAGAGACAACATGAAGTCTTTCTCGTGGCAAAACAAAAACTAGGCTGCAACAAGATAAGCACAATTAATGCTCATTGAATAACGTACATTTCTTTACAATTTCGAATATGTTGTCCAAAAGATGATGAAGAGCGGCATAAACTTTCTGATACAACCACAGATATTATACATTTTAGGTTGTTCAGAAGTACAAAGGCACTTTTCTCATTACAAGCCAAACAATGCTAGCCCTCTCTGTTAAAAGTTTGTTCAATTAATTAAGTTAATTTTTCTTTGATTAAATTATGAGGCAATGTATGGAGAGAAGAGAAAGGGTATGTATACTAATTAGATGCTAGAAGACATTTTGCCCCCTTAGCAAAAAAAAAAAAAAAAAAAAAGAAAGAAAAAAAAAAAAAGCAAATTCAAGTGTTCCTCATATTGCCCCACACAAGAATTCCTCCAACGAAAAACGCCCTAGAGCTAAAAATAGAAACCCTGAAAAACGACATCTCCATCTGGTAGGAGGTGTCGTTTTTTCAGGGTGTCTAACTTGGATTTGTTGTTTTCAGGGTTTCTAGGAGATGTTTCTATTTTAGTTCTGGGCCTTTTTGTTAGAGGGGTTCTGTTGTGGGGAATTATTAACCCTAAAAGCTCAAATTCAAAATAATTGAACACAAATAAGTTCCTTTATGCCCTATATCATAAAACGTTCTGCTCCACTGAGCAAAATGGCCACCATAAACCAGGACTAGGGTGAGCGGCCAAGGGATTCGTAGCCATCTTGCTCGCAGAAATACTGCTGCAAAGATTTGATTAATCGTCGTTTCCATTAATCTGTTATTGTCTTATGCCAATCATTTAAACACATAGGGAAATTAAAGCGGCTTCTTTTCTGTGACGTTAGCATTTTTGTGAATAAGAAACCAAAAAAAAATGTTTTATTACCATTTGGTTTTTTAGGAACAAACGTATAATATTATTGATATTTTATTGAACATGGACAGTATTGTAGATTGCTATATTTTAGTGTCCTTTCATCCCTGAATGTCCTTAGCTTTTAAAGCACAAACCACAACAAAGTTGTTTACTTTTTTCGTCCGAGCATTACGTTTCAGATGCCTTTTTGACAAACAGTTTAGACCTAGCCTAATTAGCTTTCCCATAGGAGCAGTTTGACGTGGGTCTACATTGTTTGCCTCTACACTGAACCGAAGTTATAAGTAGCCACCATACAATTTTTGCTCCCGTTCAGAAAGTAAAAATCGCTTTTACAAAATTTAAATTCTATAAAAAGGTCCAAGGCTTTGTCAAGATTCTGCAAATTATGTCATTTCAAAATGACTGGAAGACCTTGCACAGACGAGGTCCGAGTAAAGGTACCATCATTTCAAAAAGTCACACTTTTAAGTGTGATAAAAACTGTTCATCAGATACGATATCCATTTATATTTTAATTAGTTTGAAGAGGTTTATAACAGCTGTGATATAAGATGAAAATAATCAAACTTTTTTTTGACAATTGAACACTCCATTCATCTTCTACGTTAACATGAAGACAGCCACGGTCAACAACTTAATCAAAGGATTTTAAGCTTAGCCATGCAGTTTGCATACTCACTTTGCATTGCTCTGTACGCTTTATTATCTGCGTCACAGCAGTGCAATTTTCAGGGGTTCTTCATTATGAATAGGCGTCAATGTTCTGTTTAAAAATTAAAATAAATCTTTAACAAATGTCATTTAAATGACTTTTAAAGTTTCACGTTAAAATCGGAAGTGGATACCAAATTTGTATAAAATATCGTTAGAAAATGGGCTCATCAAGTTGCATGGTGTTTTGTCAAACATATTAACACAAAATAAAACATATACAATGATTTTAGTATGTGCAGCTGATGATTTTGGAAAATTTCGAAAAATTTGGAAAATTATCAATTTTTAAAAATTCATAAAAGATCTGTCATAAGCAAAATGTCAAAAATTTGGTGTTTTTTCAAGTCGACCAGGCAGGTTTGCAATCACCTGTACTTGAATTCGATAAAAACTGCACTCAAAACGCTTATTTTCTTCAAAAAATTGATTTTTGCATTTTTGAACCCAAAAATCGTGAAATGATTGAAAACTCTTCCAAAGCACTGCTTAACTTAAGTCCATTACAAAGCACATACTTGGGCAAAAATTCATTTCAGTATCACTTGGGCTTAGTCAGAAAAAAAAATGAAAAGTGGCTTCTTAGAACTTTGGTTCAGTGTATAGTTTCATCAGAAAATAATGACAGAATATATATATATAGCAGACGACATAAGCAACCGACATTTTCAAAATAATTTTAACTGGTGCTTTAAGGATTGATAACTTTCAACACTGTTTTAACAGGTGATGTCACAATGTGACGTATACGTTAGTCTACCACCCTTTAATATTCCTTTATTTCAGAGCGTGGGGTTGTATTCACGATGAAGAAACAGTATTACCAGACGAGTGGTGCCCAGATCAGGAGCATACCTGTTATACCTTATTACGACGACTGGGATGAAATGCTACCCGGCATTAAGTTCGGAAATGATCAAATACACTTTCTGAGTGCTGACGTCGACTGGACGTCACAAAGCCTATTTATGTATGACTATCATTTGAAGTAAGTACAGTCGCCATGTTTATGGGATTGATTGGTTTCAAATTGTTGCTGTGTCTTTTATCGACGAATTTTCTTCCTGTTTTGCTATTTTATGTTAGACGTAAAACAGTTATCAAAAGTTAAATTTGTTGTTTATTATGTAATGACAAAAATGGGTACTAATGAATTATTCCATTGCATAAAAGTTTGTAAATATTGTGCTCTATTTTAGCAAAACAATTAGAACGTGTATTTTCACGTAATATTTTCCGATTTGAAGGCATTGTTTCCTTTAGTTTATTTGCTGTAACTGTAACTAAATTTGGCCAAACCTACGACAATAGCCGAATGTGTCTGGACCCAATCTATGGAAAATGTGGATTAATGAAAGCCTGTGTCCTAGTTTATATTGCCCCCAGGATAGCTTGCCCCCTGGGGGCAAGCTGCCCTGGGATATCTTGCCCCCCCCCCTGGTTTCTTCACCCCCGGGGGATAAGCTGTCCAGCGATATGGTATTTTTCTGCATCATTTTAATGAATTCAGGTCCTCCATAAGTCATAAAATAAAAAAATTGATGCCTTAGGGGTTAATATTGGTTTCATTAGATTGAGAGGTAAAACTAACTTACAAATTATTTAACATCATCTTGTATAAAAAATATCAAGATTAAGTGATTTTAAGCTTCAACTTTATCTGAGTTGGCGTGTGGCTGCCTCATAATATTTTAATTTATGGTTTCTCAAGGTTTGTGATGGTGGGAGGGGGTGCAAGCTGTCCAGTGCAGTTTATCTTGCCCTTCCCTACCTGCCACAACAAAAGTTAAATTCCACTTATATCAAACTATATGATGAGAAAATGGATTGATTATAAACCTTATTCAAGTCAAATTCAGCTTTTTTTTCTTTGTCGCATTGTTTCGTATACTTGGTTGCAGGGATTGAGGCAAGCTATTCATGGCAGTTTATCTTGCTCCATCCACCTGAATTCTACTTATTTTAAACCATTTGAGTGGTAAGAAATATCAATTATCAACATAATACAAGTCAACGGTTTTCTTTGTCCCATTGTTCCATATGTTAATTGCAGGGTCGGGGGCAAGCTATTTTGCTAATTCTCCTTATTCTAAACCATCTTAATGTGGAGATGTATAAATTATAAATATAATTCAAGTCAAAATCAGCCGTTTACTCTGTCCCATTGTTTTGTATGCTTAGTTGCAGGGATGGGGGCAAGCTATCAAGGGCAGTATATCTTGCCCCCACTTACCTGGGTATTAAAGTAAAATTATATTGCTAATTCTACTTAATTAAACTATCAGAATGTGGAGATGTATCAATTATAAACCTTATTCAAGTCAAATTCAGCTTTTTCTTTGTCGCATTGTTTCGTATACTTGGTTGCAGGGATTGAGGCAAGCTATTCATGGCAGTTTATCTTGCTCCATCCACCTGAATTCTACTTATTTTAAACCATTTGAGTGGTAAGAAATATCAATTATCAACATAATACAAGTCAACGGTTTTCTTTTTCCCATTGTTCCATATGTTAATTGCAGGGTGGGGGCAAGCTATTTTGCTAATTCTCCTTATTCTAAACCATCTTAATGTGGAGATGTATAAATTATAAATATAATTCAAGTCAAATTCAGCCGTTTACTTTGTCCCATTGTTTTGTATACTTAGTTGCAGGGATGGGGGCAAGCTATCAAGGGCAGTATATCTTGCCCCCACTTACCTGGGTATTAAAGTAAAATTATATTGCTAATTCTACTTAATTAAGCTATCAGAATGTAGATATGTGTCAATTATAAACCTTATTCAAGTCAAATTCAGCTGTTTTCTTTGTGGCATTGTTTGATATGCTAAGTTGCAGGGATGTTGGGCAAGCTGTCCAGGGCAGTTTATCTTGCCCCCCTCCACCTGGGTATCAAAAAAAGGTTATATTACTAATTTTCCTTATTTTAAACCATCTGAATGTGGAGATGTATCAATTTTAAACACAATTCAAGTCAAATTCAGCTGTTTTCTTTGTCCAATTGTTTCATATGTTTCATGGCAGGGGTGGGGGAAGGGGCAAGCTGTCAAGGCAGTTTATCTTGCCCCCGGCCACATAGGTATTAAAGTAAATCATTTTACTAATTTTACTTATTTTAAACTACCTGAATGTTGAGATATATCAATTATAAACACAGTTCAAGTCGAATTCAGCTGTTTTCTTTATCACATTTTGTTTATCTTTTCAGGGCGATTGCCATTGGTAATGGTTTTAATACTGACCTTGACCTTTCGGGAATGAGCTTCGAGTTTATGCACGAAGGTGTTTCCGAGTCGACGGTTCAAGTAGCACAAGATTGGCTTTCACATATGTTATACTGGGTTGACCCTGGGTTTGGGTGGATCGCAGCAGCACCAGGTAATTCTTCGAGAATTCCTGAAGACTTGTATACGATCATTGTTCGAGACCTTGAGAAACCAGATGGCATCACATTGGACCCACTGGCAAGGTAAAATATTTTTGCAATTTATAACCGTAATATTCAGGCTTTTGACATTCCTTGAGTCAAGCCTATCAGATTATTTTGCCACTTATCACCTATAAAGCCCCCAGATAAAAGTTCTTTTATAAGCATCTTACCAAAGTTAACACGAGTTAAAGAAAAGAAGAGTATTGATAATTATACCCCCGCAAACGTAGTTTCGGTGGTATACTGCTTTTAAGCCTGTCCATCCTTCCGTTACTTTACATTTCTTGTTCTTCAACAACAGCAGAATCTAGGGCGAAGATTTGGTACCAGTAAAATGCATGTAAGCCCCCAAGTGGCTTAGGCTGCTGGCCGTTCTAAGGCGGTGGTTCTGTTGTTGTTGACTTTTTGTTTATTGTTACTCCCATTGTGGGAGTCTGTAATTGTACCATGTTTTGTTGTGCGTTACTTTATGTCCATTCTAGTATTGCAATCATCTTGATAAGGAAGAGAGAGCTGATTGCTTTGCTTAATTTGCCTTCCTGGTGTCTCGTGATGGTTGAGCCGCTCTTCCTCGCGGTGCCACGGGGTTGTCTGCAGTTTGTGATTGTGGTATTTCCTGATCATACTCACTTACTATTTTTAATAACATATGAATGTTTTGTTAGATAATATTTATAGTGCATACTTTGTGAAATCAACTCCTCCTAGAGTCTTTGTTGTATACTTTTAAAACTGCATGTATATTACAGACATATTGAAGATGTGCATGTGAACGTTTAATGATAATAAAAATTAAGCCATCTTTAACAGATTAGCCAATTCTAGAGCATTGCATATATTGAATAATGGCTAATTGTGCATACTTTGTGAAATCAACTACTCCTAGAGTTTTTGGCGTATCATTTTAATACTTTGCAGGTATGTTACAGACATATTGAAAATGTGCATGTGGATGTTTAATAACGAAAAAATAGTTTTTTGATAAATATACACCATTTTTAACTTAGTCTATTCTCGACCACTGCACATATTGGATAATGGTTAATAGTGCCAACTTTGTGAAATTAACTCCTCCTAGAGCATCCAGTTTCCTTTTGTAGGACTTCTCGTATTTTACAGACATATTGATGATGTGCATGTAGAAGTTTTATGACGTAAAACTATTTTTGATAAATTTACAGCATTTTAAACTCAGCCAATTCCAGACCACTGCACATGTTGAATGGCATAGTGCATATGTTATGGAATCAACTCCTACAGCCTTTAGTGTATCCTTTTAATATTCATGTGTATTGCAGATATATTGAAGATAATGTTGCGGGGTATACTGAAAGCCTTGCATACAGCCCAATTCTTGTTATACAACTGTTATGCTAATAAAGTCTTACATGAACAATCATATTAAACAATTAAATGAAAGGCATGCCGAGAATTTCATCTCTTTTTCTTAAAGAGTTTAATAAACTCAATAATACAGGGAACGAATTTCAGATTCTATTAAGCACAGGACAACAAAATAACTTTGAAATTGCATTTTATGGTGTGAAAACGCTAATAGATCTTATTTGCTTATACACGCAACATTTATTCTACATAACAGTTTAATCTTGCAATTTATATGAGTATAGTTCTGGCTCTTGAAAGTGCCAAATGCGATCAAGAAAGTTTTGTCAAAGGGGTCCAACTTTGACAACGTTTTTTTTTCTTTTTCGTTTTTTTTTCAGTTGATGAGGGGAAGGGGTCCCAGAGGTGGGGTAATCATAATCTGTAATCATGATTACTTGCAATCGATTACATTTTTTCAGTAATCATAAAGTAATCTGTAATCGTGGATTTTAATGATTACAAGTAATCATAATGTAATCAATTACATTGCAAAATAGCCTGTAATCATGATTACTTTATGATTACTTTTGCTTTTTTACGAAAATAAATATAAAAATTGGTTTTAGAGAGGACAAACAGCATAAATTCTGATAGGATGTTGCATGATACAGTGACTGAATATGGCTGGCACTGTTTGTAATGTCTTCAAATATAAAATGAAGTATACAATTTTGTAAGATCTAGGTTTTTATTAATTCTTTATTTCTTGGTAGCATTGTATGGGATTCACTAAGACAGATTTATTGAATAACCCATCTTTCTTCAAGATATGTAGTTACCCAAATTATTTGGATATCTTATAAACTAACTTGACCCTTTCCATGCTAAGAGTTTAGGAAAATATATAGCAGGCAAGAAAAGGTATATTGGTGGATAGTGTAGAGTTAAGTTGAGAGAAGACATTATCTAGTAAGATACATTTTTAAGTTGAAGCCTTTTATTACTAGTTGAACCTTTTAAAAAATAAAAGAAACTTTGGTCAACTTTTTTTCTGTTCTGACAAGTGAAGTAAGGTCCATTTTCTTTAGTTTCTGTTTAATCCTCAAGACATTTTAATGACAGTATTGTTTTAACACATTTTGGCAAGCAAATTGCTTAGCCTGGATCATTTTCCTACTGAATATGATCTCATTTTCAGTTTTGGTTTGATCAGAACTTCAGGATCTACTTTAGTTTGTCATTCTTTTCACATATGTGCAACAAAAATGTCTTCCATTTATCAGATGAATATAAATTGAATCATATAAAAGAAGTCTAAAAGTTAGTTAATACACATGCAATTATAATGCAGGCTGGGTGGATATGTTCAACTGTGATAAAATATGGGCCAAGTCCAAATTTCTCAAGTATAAAATCAGTTTGCAGTGCTGCGGATAAGAAAAAAATCATTTCTTTTAATTACCAAGTTCAACTTTGTTGTCCTGTATGGCATTTCTTGAAAAATTCTTCCAAGGGCCCACATAATTAATGTTTAGAATAGAACAGGTGTTATCTGGTACCTTTTAGATGTGCTTTACATTTTTCATATAAACTGTTAGAATTATTATCATAATTATTATTATTGGGCTAAAAAGACACTGGTATTCTCAACATGAAAAACAAACTGCGCTTCACACAGCTATATGCATTTTATTGCTTCATTACTGAAAAGATATTTTCAATAGTTTTTATTTTATCTTCTTTGACAGAAACATAAATCTGAAGCACATCGATGGAACTGTGTATAAAAGTGGTCAAATCTTGTACCTTGACCTTTACTTAGCTTAAAACAGACAAACTGTAGGGGTATCTTGCAAACACATCAAAGATAACTGAGATGTACAAATTTGTATCCATGTTTATATTTAGAATAGCATGGGACTTTTAAATTCTATCATTTTATTTTATCTTTTGATTCAGTCAGCCTTGTACATGTAGCTTACCGATATCTGAAGGTAGAAATGAGAAGCATAGCTTAGTTTTCCTTTCTTTAGGATAACAATCTAATAATAAGTCTTCAAATAGAATAAAATTCAATTAAAGTTAATCAATAGTAATCATAAAGTTATTATGATTACTTTGCAATTAATATGTAATTGTAATTAATTACATTTAGAAAAAAGTAATTATAATTTTAATCAGTAATCATGAAACTCCGCAGAAATTGTAATTGTAATCAATTACATTTGCATGTAATCGACCACATGTCTTGGGGGGGGGGGGGGTCCAAATACCACTATAAGTGGGCCATTATTGGCACGCCAACAAAATAACATTTAAATGATGATGAAGCTGGCTTGGTAGCTTTGTGATTTTTTAGGGATCGGGACCAGTATTGCTGAGAAAACCTATAATTTTGTGATTTTAATTAGGGGGATGTTCGGACCCCCTGTGTCCCCTCTTGCAATCCAAGGGACATGTAAATAAGAAATTTTTGACGTACTTCACCACAGTAATTAAAACGATTGTTGAAACAACCGTTCAAATTGGAAGCGCTCTCATGTGAGTGTAAGGCTTGGCTTGTTACTACTCGACAAGTACCAATCTGGTCCCTATAATTCCCATTGAATTCTGATAGGCCTGCCAATGTACTTGATAATTTCACGGATCTCTCATATTGTCGTCATTAAATCTTTTTTTAATCGGATTAATATTAACCCTTTGTAATCGAGAAACCCCTAAACAAGTACTTTTGCAAACAGTTAAAACCCAGATGAAATGCAGCATAATTTGATATTATTTCAGCTTGTTATTTTGGTCTGATAATGGAAGAGATCCGAAGATAGAAAGATCAACTTTGACAGGTGAAAATCGGTTAACAATCGTTACAAGAAGTTTAAAGTCTCCAAGAACCCTAGAAGCTGATCATCTCACTCAAAGACTCTTCTGGATTGGTAAGATAGGCAGAATTACATTTGACCCCCATCGCGAGATAACCTGTTTCTGTTTTCAGTGGAGTTTGGAAATTATGATTGGTAAACTTATTAACACAATAGGAAAGGAAGCATGACCCCCTCCCCGAACTTCCTAATGGGAAATCACAAGTGGCTATAAGTTAGAGCCTCGACATGTGATTTCCAACAATGTGACATTTTGACAAGTGTTGACTCAGATAAGCCTGTGCAGCCTCCTTATAAGCTTCGGAAATCCAAATGATGTTCAGTCAGTAGTTTGACATTCATAGGATATTAAAGCGACTAGCAAAGGCCCTGATCAGACTGCGCTAATGCGCAGGCTGGTCTGAGCCTTTGCTGGTCTCACCTACCACATTGTTGGAAATATCATGTTGCGGCACAAATACTGGTACGCACCCCTTAGAGATGCATTTCTACCCCTTGAGTCCAATTGTTTCTTAAAGGACGTCCATACAGCCGTCTGTATAATACATCGATGGTCGAAATTGAGAAAATAGGTCGTCAGGACCCCCCTGACAGAAATTTCTTGATCTGCGCAGTGAAAGACAGATAAATGTGCCTACATTATTAAAAATAATTGACTGGTATGTAAAGCATTACCACACACAAAACTGTTAATTTATTTTCGATTAATTGAGATTATTAAATTGCAAAAATTTAGCTTACAGTGTGTGCTTTTGTTGGCTATTCAGCGTGACAAGAGGGCTAAAGTTTTGTAAATTCTTAGTTTATCTTCATAAGTTGGGAGTGAGAAAGGGAAGGCTTCTTACTCGGCTGCTTACCAATATGATAAAAAAAAACAATGGGATCAGGCCCTGATGTTATAAAACTTTTTGCTTACTCAACTCAACTTAACTGCTCATAAAAACTAAAATACCGTACAGTTTATTGCTTTAAGTCTCTCAAATGTTGTATTTATCATGCTAATAAATGTAAAAATGCCAACAATTTTGTTTTCTTTTTAACATTTATGAGCAGGATAGATTTTATGCTCTGCTGAGTTGAACATGAAAACAGTTTTATAACCTCGGGCCTGATTTTGAGGCACAGCATTTTTTAAAGTTTTTGTCTCCAAATTTATTGCTACTTATTATTGTATGTGATTGTCTAGGAACTATTTGCTTACGTCAAATGAGAGACCTGTCATGTTCTAATTGCTTACATACTGTGGATGCTGAATTTAAGGCTACACCCTTGTGCATTTAAGGTGTGCACTACAAGTCATACTCTACTGTTTGCTGCATGCTGAAATGCGAAAAATGTATGTTTTATATTTCTAGATCATGCGAGTGAAGAAATTGAATCAGTATCATATACGGGCACAGATCGAAGGCTTATTAGGAGAATAGCACAATCCACCTTGTTTGATTTAGCCATATATAAGGTAATTTTAAAATTAACCCATATAAGGATAGCAACATTTTATGGGATATAGACAAACTGTGCAAATCAAGATAAGCTTTGACATGATGTGTAGCTTGATCATCATCTTTACTGATTGCACAGAGTATGTTCCTGATAAAATGAAAAATATGAAAAAGGCTATCTAACACCCCTAAAATTGGAAATAAACTTTTCCTACTGAAAATAGCAGAATTTCCCTCAGGCTCAAATCCGTTACATCACCTCTGAGCAACCTACGCCCACTAACAAGGAACAAGAGGTTCTACTTCAACTATATATTACGAGTGTCAGCCAAAAATAACTGAGAGTTGATTCATATATCTTACGTAGACTAACGTACACTAGTGAAATTTGGCACATGCATGCAATGAATTGTCCTGCGTCAGAATATGAAATATACAAGACCATGCAAAGTATCGGTTGTTGTTGCTTAGCAGGGCTTGTCCTAGGGAAGGGCTAATGGTCAAAGTCTTTGACACCTTTAAAAAGGGATATTCGTCTTTTTTTTACTTTTGCAGATACATAACCAACCATTTTAAGATAGCATTCATATTTGGACATGGTTGGTTTCAGACACTTCGATGCATGACAAAATTTGGGCTGGTGGTCAAAACATAGGAAATCTTTTGATAATTTGCTTTTTATAGAATCATTTATATTCAAACAACAGGTACTATGTAGGTAAATATTGACTTTTTTACTTCTTACCCCGAGGTTATAAAACTTCTTTTTATGCTCAACTCAACTGAGTAAAACTTTTCAACTGCTCATAAAAACGATAATACCGACAAATGAAGATGTTTCGTGCTTTAAGTCTCTCAGATGTTGTATTTATCATGCAAATAAATGTTAAAATGCCAACAAATGTTGACATTTTAACATTTAATAGCAGGGTAAATTTCGTGCTCAGCTGATTTGAGCATGGAAAAAGTTTTATAACCTTGGGGCCTGATCTTAGAAGTCAAAATTTAGTTTTATATAAGAACAGTGAATGCATCTGCCTGGAATATATGTGCCTCTTTGGACACTTTTTCTAATGGTATATACAGTAAAACCTGGGTAAAACCACAACTCAGAAATAGACAAAACAAAGATCTTAATGACACATGGGAGCTTAATGAAGGTGGAAAGTATTGCAGAATGCCCACTACTTTTGACCTGCATTAAGCGATAATTGGTCTTGAAAACCAATTTTTGGTCTTTTTGAGAGTGGCTGTTTTACACATATTTTACTGTATACAAAAAGAATACCTCCACAATATCCTTGAAAGTAAATAGTTTTATTTAAGACATGCGTACTGTGAGTAATGGGCATGCACGTTTGTTTCAGGAATTGATGATAACCACAGATATATCGGATGGCAGTGTTTACTTTTTTAACAAGACCACAGGGGATATTTTGAGACGGACAATAAGGATTGGTTCCGAGATTGCATACGGTGTTGCTATATACACAAGCGAGAATCAGCCAACAAAAACTACAGGTGAGGTATACAGTGTATTTTGTGGCCCCTTTAAGGGTTTTCCACTTGCTTAAGGCTTGTTGTTCACTGTTAACCCTTTGTATCACACAGATAAATACAATAAGGATAGGATTATATATTATATATTTATGGAGATTCATAGGTACACACCGGGTAGGCAGCAATCAAAAACGCTCCTAACAGTCGACAAAGGCGGCTCAAAAATCGTTATAAACAGTGCTTTAGATCGCCCTTTGTCGCAAGTCTGGCGACAAATGGCAATCAAACACTCTGTTTCTAGCGATTTTTTATCTTTGTTCGTCGATAGTATTGGCGTTTTCGATTGCCGCCTACCTAGTGTGAGGTAGATTGTTCTAAATTATGATGTATTTCAGTCCCTGTATGTTGTTTTAATCTAAACAAACAGTGCAGACCCTGAAAAAAATTGCAAAAGTACCTGTTAAAGGGTTTTCAGAATGCAAAGGATTAAACACGTACGTACTATACAATAGTGTAAAAACAATATATTACTAAACTTAAATTTCAGGATTGCAGGTTGTCTTGGTAGCATTTTATATGTAGCATACAGTTTGCAGTCAAATTTGATAGACATTTTAGAATGACTATATTTCAAATGTTTATAATATTTAAAAAGAACATTATTTAATATCATCACTTTATTTCAAAAAGCTTTATCTTTAGGTAGTTACATTTTTAAAACAATTTATCAGATGGTGATACGTTTAGGAGAAAAATAGCGCGATTTATTACGACCAGTAAACTTATCCTGTTTTACATATTTAGTTAGTAGCACTAGGTATTGATGGTCATAAAGAGGTTGGGTATATTTGGTAATATCTTAATATTTGCGGTTTCAAAGTAAATTAAGTGTCATATATGATAAAGAGGATCTAAGATAAGTGCAACAAGCCTTGCATTTTAAACATCTCTTATAAAAAGTTATTTAATGCAATCAAACATTCAGGTACATGAGCTCTCATTTGATCTCCTTAAGTTATTGTTAGGTCTTTTATAAAATGTTGTGTGATAAAAGGTGTACTCTCTAATGTGAGGTTATTAGAGATGGCTTATCAATTTTATCTCTGCCAAAATACAAAGTTGTCTTGGTAGTTTTGGCTAGTGCATATACAAGGTCAGATAGAAACGTTCTCAGTCAATAGTGATATTTCTTTTCTTTGACAATCATGATAAGGACCTCGGACAGTCTTAATGAAGGATTGCCCATACAAATATCCAGATAAAAGTTTCAAAGGATATGATATTTTTCCATGGAAAAGATAGTAGGTTAAGTCCTCGAATTATTTGTAAAAGGCTTTTCTTATTGGACAAGTACGGATTAAAAGATATGGGTTAATAACTCTGTGTTTGCTAAATAGAAAAAGGTTTTATTGAAATGCTTCCCCCCCACAATGGGGAAGGATGTCAAAATGTTCAAAAACAAGTTATTTTAAAAGCTCATTAGTCGCTAATTTAGACAAACTTGTACCTTCATATCATTTTGCAATGACATGTATACAGTATGCATTTATGATATACCTCAGTGAACAGGTCAGACTAATTGAACTTGAAACAGAACCAGTATAATTTGTGTGTAAGACAATTACAGGTACTGGCCTGCCAGCCAATAGTGACGCCATGTCCGGTTTACAAAGTTATCAGGGACATATAATCGATAGATCACTTGTGTATTTATCCTATCCGTAGGATAGGTTTAATACACAAGTAATCTATCGATTCGCAACAGCTCAAGTGGAGTGTAAAAGTTAATGTTTTACTAAACAATTGTAAACAAAGTATTACGTAACTGTCACTCTTGGTTGCCACGACAGTAATAGTCAAAAGGTCTTTGGACAGTATACTTATTTACAAAAAAACATTTAAAATTTCTTGATCTGAATTCTATGCAAACGCATCACTTTTCTCTCAAGTTTTGCTGCATACATTATATTTCCATATATTTAGACGAATACCTCACGAAGTACAAATTACACCTGCCGATAATACTCGAAAGAGGGTCTGGCAGTATATAGAGAAAGAAAGAGACTTTGGCTTTCTGTGGGGAAAAATGGTTACAATAAATATCCCACCCCCTAAACCCTATATGCAATATTTTTCAAGAATTTTTATTTTGCTAGCTGCACTAAATGTCAGATTTTTATCTAAGCACAAAATACAGTTGTCAATTATAATACATTATCCTAGCCACAGACTCTCCAAGTTTGGGCAGATTGAATAGGAGACTGTCTGGGGTACTTTTAGAACTTGAAGATAGAGAGCAGCAATGTCTAAAATGAGCTTGCACAACGGCACAGCCCGGTCAAAGTTTTACTGGATTTCACAAAAATGTATATAATTAAGACTCATGCCAATCTTTTTACACTTCTAGATTCACAAATTAGCTGTGCATGCTGGCTTGAAGAATGGCTACAGATCTTTATTTTTTTATTTTTTAAAACTGTTGCATTAAAAAGCAGAACAAAAAAAAAACCCTCTTTTGAAATCAATGTAAATCCTGGCGTACCCTAGCAGCCAATCATTGCGCTTTTTTTTGAGTCTGAAAATGAACTCAAGATTTATAACCTCGAGGCCAGATCAGAATAAAACTTGCATCATAGTCTTTCTTAACTTGTAGATACTTATGATGATCATTTTATGTTCGTAGAATCGGGCTGTATCTCTACAAATATAGAATTTACGATACCATAAGTATAAACTTTTCAACATCAGCGCTTAGTTTGGTCAAGATAAATAGCTTTGAAAAATGCTTAGTAAAGGATACTGGTTGAAACCCATGTCATTTTAACTACGCAGCCAGCAGAAAATTAGACGCTGTTAAGTTACATTCGCTGTGGTGATATAAGCATTTGTCAAGCCAATTTTTATTTTGCACCATCAACATTAATTATTCAAACGCTAATCGTAGGCAAGTGCAGCAAAACTATAATCATGTTGTTTGCTCTTCTGTAACAATTTTAAAATACTTGCCCCTATACCAAAATTATCACAGTCAAGTGATTGTTACTAGGTAGCATCATACGCCTCTGGTGTACCTGGCTGTAAAAAAGGGTAATACTTTTGTCAATATTTACTTTTGAACATATTCTGTGCTTATTATTGTCAATTATAAATCTAGCTGTGTATCTGCTAAACAAAGATTTATGTGACCAGAGTTATGCCAAGAAGGTGATATTTTTCCTGAAAAAAGGATGGAGGGCATTTTTGTTTATGTTCTGAAATATATTCTTACTTTAGATCGTTTATATAAAATGCAAAATATTAGTACTTTAATGCGCAAAAAATCGAAATCTGAGGGCAGGGCATTTTGAAAGTTATTCAAGTGAAACTGGTTTTAGCCCTCCAGTAAAATACTTTTACTGACCGTTCCAAGGCGGTACATCTTTGGTGGATCATTTGTGTTATTTCTGTATTGTGTTTGTTTTGCTTTTGCGTCTGCTCATTGCTGCCTTGTGGTCTCCTGCTGGGAAAGGGCTGGCCTATTGACTCTCGTTTGTGGTGTAAAATTGTGTGGTTGTTACTTTCCCATTTGGTATCCTGGGTCAGTTGTGGTACTTGATTGTATTGATTCCTGATCTTTGCCCCCTTTCTTACTTTCTTACTGTACGCATAGTACTACATAAAGCAGCTTTTTCTGGTCCAGTGACTGGATCATAGAATACATTCAAATTGATTATATTTAGACCCTTGACTACTAGTACAATGCCCTTGACTACTCCAATTTTGCGTACAGCTTCAAAATGGTTTGCAACTTCACAAAAAATAAACAGAAATATGCAAGACATTCTATTCATTCACTTATTTGTATTCTGCATTATGTAATACCATTAAATCATAACTAATGACTAAATCAGGAGATGATAAGTAAAAGCATTTATGCTTGTTTTCAAATCCTGTTGATCTTTTCTCTGTTTATCATGCTATTGTATGCTTGTTATTGAATTGAAGCTAATAAAATATTGTTTACACTAATGACTAAAATAGTGTCTCCTTAATCTGTGAACACACTTCGTACACATAAAAAATCCCACTGGCAATCCAGAAATTGGCTGTTACTTTGCTAGTTTTAGAATTTAAAGGCTTCAATTGTCCCAGAATGGACTACAATATCTAAGTGATAATTGCAACTGAAAACATTATCATGAAAATTAATAGCTGTAAAGAACTAGCTCATATAATGGATCACAGTAAACCAAAGTAATATAGTGAGTGCCCTCATCGACTGCAACCAACCCGCGTTTACTGCACTGTTCTAGTACAGTGGCTCTCTAGCGTGAATGCATGCGCAGCAAATATTACTAGATAAATGATTGTGCACAAACACATTTGTTTCCCAGTCAAAAGATATAAGTATTCACTTTATTCAATGGTTTCTACCGCTTTGACATCATTAAACGAGATAACCGGAAGTATTAGTTTGTCTGCGCATGCGTAATTATAGAAACTATTTTAAAATATATTTGTTTATGTCTTTAAGGACATCTAGAGATATAGTGGGTCGATTTTTACCATACTAAACGCAAATATTGGTCTGTGTTGTCAAGTGACACCAAATTTTCTATAACGGAAGTGAATTTTGCCTTGCGCATGCGCAGAAAAAATTTGTCGAAGTGGTTCTATATCTAAAAATAATCAGCTCAACAACCTTAACAAGTGTGGAAAGTTTCATGCTTGTATTCGGAATAGCACAATCTTGGCTCTTAGCCTCCTAGCTATTATTATATCTGTTAAAATTACGATTATGAACACATTTTAGAATTTCTTCTGGTTTTGCATAGCACATGATATACTCAAGCAAATGATATACTCAATCATTTGTCAGCAGTTATATTGGTGTATCGATAAAAGTGTGTGCTGGGCAACTTCCGGTACTGTCATACCCCCATGTTTTAAAAAATCAGGTGGGGTAAATTACCATGACACTTCCATCTACCATATAAACAAGAAACACTATAATAGTACTTTACAGCTAGCATATGATACCACATTCAAAAGCCAGTATCCAACTTCCTCTTCTGTTAACTTTTTACAATAAAAGTTTTTATGCCTACTGTACAATTTGCTGATGTTCCAAATGCATCTTCCATATCAAATAGTTGCTGCGTATATGCTATTTTGGTCATATAATATTGTAGCACTTAGTGTACTTTATCTGCAGCCAAATTTTCATATGCTGTGTATGGCTATGGACCCATTTTCATGCATTGTTACTAAAGTTCTGTCAGAGACTACTAAAAGTAAGAAAGAGGGAAGAGATCAGGAATTGATGCAATCAAGCACAACACATGACCCAGGATACCAATGTGAAAGTGACAACGTCACAATTAGACATCACAAACGAGAGCCTAGAGGTCAGCCCATTCCCAGTGGGTGACCACAAGGCATCAAATGAAAACAAAACAAGACAGAAATAACATAAATGATCCACAAAAGAAGCACCATCTTGGAATGGTCAGTAACAATATATAACTGGAGGGCTTAAAACAGTTTATTGGTACACCAACCTCACCCTTAGTGCAGATGTGGAACAAGATACATAGATGTTTGGTTTTGCATGGAAGACCCCTAACTTATCAATGCATCATTTCCTAGAACATATAACACCAAGATATAAAAAGGAAATAAAGCAAAGATATTAAAGGACTCTACAGTAAAAAAACTGAATACCGGAGCATCAGAAATCCAACAGGTAAACCCCATTGAGCCTGACAACAGCCAAAGCATCAGACCCCTACCATCTCACCAATAGATAAATCTTTTAGTCAGAACCTTCATAGAGTCTGAAGTCCAACCCACCAGCGTGCAATTAAAGAGGAAAGCAAAGTTGCCAACAGTGATTGGGTTGACAACCAAGGATGCAGTCTGCTGCAATACATTAATGTTATAGCCAATCTTTTTATAATGCGAAATAATTTTGATAAACTGGGCTGAAAAATGATTACAGCCAACAAACTTCTTTAATTTATATACCAGGTCACCCTAGAATTCTGGTTCCAAAAGTCTGAGGCGCAAGAGAGATTTAAGTCCAATTTGGAATTTAGGTATTAAATCATAGTATTTTTTATAAAATTTAAAAAGGTTTTGCGAAGTTTTGAGAAATTTATGATACCGATAACCTTGTTTAAGAAATTTCTGAGTTAACAATTTATTGTGAGTGTTGAAGACGCAACATGGCTAGATGCTCTAGCAAAACGAATGAGTTTAGAGATGTAGACTCCATAGGATGTAGAGCGAGGAACATCACCATCTAACAAGAAATGTCACAGTCACGTGACGAATGCCCCCAAAGGAATTGGTCAAGCATAAGACAGATTTGAGGAAAGTTAGCTGTAATCTAGGAGATATGCTCCAGACACGATAAACCTAGAAATGAGGCCAGAAGTCAATGTCAAGGTCAAAGTGACCCAAAATGGTACGCAACACTCCGCCATCCCAAGAGGATTCAACACACCAAATTTGGGATTCCTACATCAAATAATATAGGAGATATTCTCCAGTCGAGATTATTCTAGAAACTAGGTCATAGGTCAAGATCACAGTGACCTAAAAAGGTACGCTACACATCCATACAGCAAATTTGGGATTCCCAAATAATATAAGAGATATGTTGTGGACACCATTATTTTACAAACTAGGTCAGAAGTCAAGGTCAAAGTGACCCAAAAATCGTATGTGACACTCCACATTCTAAAGTTGCATCCACCCACCAAATTTGGGATTCCTACCTTTAATAATATAAGAGATATGCTCTGGACATGATTTTTCTAAAAACTAGGTCAGAGGTCAAGGTCACAGTGACCTGTAAATGGTACAAGACACTCCACCACCCCAAGATGCATTCACACACCAAATTTGGGATTCCTATCTCAAATAATAAAAGAGATATGCTCCTGACACAATTATTATCAAAACTAGGTCAGAGGTCAAGGTCACAGTGACCGAAAATGGTACAAGACACTCAACCATCCCAAGATGCATTCACACACCAAATTTGGGATTCCCTTCTCAAATAATATAAGAGATATGCTCCTGACGCAATTATTATTAAAACTAGGTCAGAGGTCAAGGTCACAGTGGCCAGAAAATAATGTGTGAGACTCCACCATCCCCAGGGCTCGAAAAATTTTTTTGGACCTACTCGGCCAGTGGGGCAAGTGGTCTAATTTATTCACTCGTCCTTACTCCAGTTGAACTCGTCCTTAAGTCTGGTATTTTAAAAGCAACAAAACACATAATTCAGTTCCCTATTTACAATTAAGTTTAGGTGACATGTGACATCAACTGACTAGTAATATATGTCAAAACAAATAAAACTGTGGTTTACACTATTCCCTTTCAGCCATCAGACTATTCAGTCATCTGCATCAGACTGAGGTGCAGCAGCCTTTGGACCCCTAGGACCATGTAATATTAAGGTAAATTCCATCGAAAACGCCAATATCACGGGGATCCTGTGGTATCCTTTTGTAGCCTGCGGTAATCAGACTGACCCCTGTTTTTGTATACAGAGATAAATTCAGGAACGTCGGCTTTATACTTTCAAAACCCTTAGGCCGAATTGATTTTCCAATGTGTCGCGGTATTGAGTTCATAGATCAACCAGATTTTACAGGGTTGCATTTACTGCTGACTAGTGTAAACATCCGGTCACATTTTATTGACATTTTAAACTTACCAAACGATCTTTCTTCACTGTGTTTGCGTTGCTTTTGCAGGCTGTAAAACATGCTAGTTATTTTTTTTCCTCAAAAATAATTACAAAACCAAAAAAATCTACTCGTCCTGTTGAGCTAGCAAATGGCAATTTCCACTCGCCCTTACCAAACTTCCACTCGTAAATACGAGCGGACGTGTACAATTTTCGAGCCCTGATCCCAAGATGCATATACACTCCTAATTTGGAATTCCTACCTCAAAGAATATAAGAGATATGCTCCGAACACAAACATACTTAAAACTAGGTCAGAGGTCAAGGTCACAGTGACCCAAAATGGTATGTGTGACACTCCGTCATCTCAAGATGCATTTAGACACCAAATTTGGAATTCCTATCTAAAAGAATACACGAGATATGCACCAGACACAATGCAGTTTCTAGAAATTTGGTCAGAGGTCAAGTTCAAGGTCACAGTGACCCAATTATGGTATGCGACACTTCCCCATCCCAAGATGCATTCACACACCAAATTTGAGAATCCTACCTCAAATAATATAAAAGATATTCTCCGGACACGATAATTATAATAACTAGGTCATAGGTCAAGTTCAAGGTCACAGTGACCCAATTATGGTACGCTACACTTTGTCATCTCAAGATGCATCATCACACCAAATTTGAGATTCCTAGCTCAAATATTATTAGAGATATGCTCCAGACACGATTATTCTAATAACTAGGTCAGAGTTCAAGGTCAAGATCACAGTGACCCGAAAATGGTATGTGACACTCCGCCATCCCAAGATGCATTTACACACCACATTTGGAATTCCTATCTTATAGAATATAGGAGATATGCACCAGACTCAATGCAGTTTCTAGAAAGTAGGTCAGAGGTCAAGTTCAAAGTCACAGTGACCCAATTATAGTACGCGACACTTTGTCATCCCAAGACGCATTCACACACTGAATTTTAAATTCCTACCTCAAATAATATAAGAGATATGCTCCATACACGATTATTCTAAAAACTAGGTCAGAGGTCAAGGTCAAGGTCACAGTGACCCGAAAATGATACGCGACACTCCGTCATCCCAAGATACATCCACACACCAAATTTGGAATTCCTACCTTACAGAATATAGGAGATATGTACCGCACACGAAGCGGGACGGACACACGGACGGACACACGGACGGACTGACGGACGGACAGTGCGATTACTATATGCCTCCCAAAGTTCCTTTGGGGGCATAAAAATGGGAAATTGACAATTTCAAAATCAAGTTGTCACGTTTATCATAAATTTTGGTAGAAACAATATCATTAGAAACTTACAAATGCAAGTCTTAAAACGCGGTTCGGTATCAGAGGTATTAGCTTTATTAAGTTGGAAGTCTGAAGGGTATATTTGACTTACCATAGTGCCAAAATAAACATTATTATTTTTAAAAATATCATCCAAATACCTTGAGGTTCATAAATGTCATATTTCTACCATATTTCCAGTGCCAGATATATAGGTATATCTTTACCTCTTGGAAGACATTAAATTGATGCATTTTGAAAGAATTTTAGGTTGCATGTATAGATAAAAGCTTAATCTTTCCAAATATACATGATGTATGCATTTACTTTCGCTGTTTTTATTAAATCGACCACTCTATGAACATAAAAATGTCTCTCATACACAGTAAAATATTTGAAGTTGATTATTGTACACATATTTATTATATACCTATAAATGATACATATTTTGAACTGTCTGTTTTCTTGTGATCTGATACAGAAAGCCATATCAACGGATTAAGGTTTTCTGATTTGGCATCACTATCCTTTAAAACGAGGCACAAGTAGGTTACCCTTTTTTGCGGCGATGTTACGTAAATTAAATTTCGAGCTTGAAACCAGAAATGGAAAACATGATGGCGTAACGTCAATAAATGAAACGTAAAGGCACACTTACCCACAATTTTTCAGGATTAAAGACTTAAACAATTTATAAAATCAGAAAAATGTTAGAAAAAGGAATAGAATATATTATTATAATAGTTAGTTGATCCCCTGTACAGTATCACATCTTGTGGATGAGGGAAACGATAAAATGGGAGGCTGGCCAAAAATTTGTTACTTTTTCGCAAAAACTTAAATAAATTCAATAAAGCATGATCACGAATGTGAGATTTTATTTATAACATAGCCGATGGTATCAGCTGTTTGCCTACATAATCATTCCCCCTACCTGCCTACACTTTGTTAACCTTTCCTCTTAGGAATGATGGTGTGAAGGGATAATCATCAAGAGAATTCATCTGCATCGATAAATGTTTGAATAGAGTAAAAGAGAAGGTATAATTGATTTACGTTGGAATAAATGGTAGAAATCACATTTCTTTTAAAATTGTCAGCCCATAGAGTGCAAATTACGTCACCAATCATGTTTGTCATGCCAGCGCAGAAGAATATGTTTATTTGACCTAATTTGCATATTTAAACAACTATGGTGCAGGCTGTGTTATAAAGTATATTCACTAGATTGCCCTAAGCATATCTGACAACTATGTTTACCCGTAGGATGACATAAAATCACAGATCTCCCCTTTCAATTTCAACCATTATATCAAATGGGAGTGTATAAATTCACCCTTTCAACAAATGGGGCTAGTGGCTTGAAAAATTTGGCTTTGACCCTGATCTATGTACTTATTATCTCTGAATGAGCAGCAAAGCTCTTGTGAGACTGGGCTGCACTACGACCTTGTCATTCGGGAAAGCCCACCACAATTCGAGAATCGAATCATTGCTTGGGTGTATGTAAAGAGCATTACGCATAGTACTATGTACCAAAAAGCTCCATTTTTGTTAGCCGGAACTGGCGTATGGAAAAATTAGTTCTGTAGCATGTGGGTTCAGCTCTATTAAAATGAATTATTCTGATTATCTGAAAAGTTTAATATTCAGCAGAATAAATGAAGTTTATGTTTTTTTTCAAAAAAATATCGCTATAGCGATATCTTATTGAAAAAAACTTCATTTAAGCAGGGTTTTTTTGCTGCATTCACACTTGTTATGTGTTAACATGGTTTTTGTGAAGTCAGCAGCACGTTATATAACGTCAGAGTCACGTTATCACCAGCGTTATGAAAGTAGATCCTGGATGCACATCGGTGGTTTGATTCCACGGAATTTCCCGGAATTGGCAGAGGTAGTTCCAATTACAACCTTGTCTGAGCGATAAGTAGCAGCATCTAAAGAACTAACGAACAATCTTTGACTTTTCAGATCATTGTACCAATCTGGCTTGCCCACATATGTGTATTACACAAGAAAATGGTGCAAAGTGTGTATGTACAGAGGGATTTCAATACATAGAAGCCAATAATAGTTGCATAGGTATGGACATCTATTTCCTATTCTTCACCTCACCCATCTGTTACAGAACTTTAGTTTACAAGTATCAGGACGACCCTAACCCTAACGTTTTATTTTATGTCCACAACTCCAATTAAGCCAAACAAAGAAATGACAAAATTTAAAGTAATTCATTATAGCTTGCTGTAAAATATTATGTTGGTACCTTTAACAACTGTCTCTTTGAGAAGTGGGTTTTCTAACACACATTATTCATTATAAGCTACATATCATAGCTAAAATAAAGCATTGTGTTGCTCTGTCAGAGGAAACAACGTGGCTTCTTACTTGCACACTTGTACATTGCCTATAAATGAGAATACAGGTAAGACACCTATTTTGGGTGTGGTGGGCAATAATAACAAACTGAGATGACTTAATTATTACATAATACTTTTCAAAGCAGTAACATGTACATCAAATTTGACTCATTAAAACTAACTATTATATAGAGTAAAACCTAAAAATTCTTATTTCGTTTTTTCTAAGTACTCGCTAATTTGAAATAAATTTGGAACAAACTGATTTAAGAAAATAGGTCATATTCATGATTTGTTTAATAACTGTCTGAAATAACATGTTTTGAAAGTATAAAAGAAACATCTCCTTGAGATGTTTCTTTTACACACCCAAAACTTATGATTGATAGAAGAAAAAACCTGAAATATATTTATTTTTGGGGTTGGTTTATCTTTATGTATCCCTCCCAATAATTTGAACTGCTGATAATTCGGAAAAAAAAAACTCTAGTCCCGAGAACTTCGAATTTACAAAATTTGACTGAAGTTCAATTGGAATGTTAAGGGGTTGTTTAGCATGCATGCAGATTTTAGCATGTAACAACGAATTTTTGTTATCATTCTGAAACCAAATGTTGTAAAAATGTTGTAAAAATATTGTTTAAGGCTGTTCTTTGGAGCATCTAAAACATAAATTTTGTTCTTAAGATAAATAAAACCTTTTTCCTACCTTAAATACTAATTATGTTAGCAAAGCACAGATACGTGAGTGCTTTTTATGTATCTTTTTTCTTTTCTCAGAAAAAGGTGGTTCCTTCCATAGAGCCTATATTCTTGCAACTTACACTGATATCTGCTATGGTGACATTCGGAATGTGGCTAAGTATACCCACAATGCTACCTGTGTTTACAGTAGTCTTTTACCAGAAGTGGCTAACACGCAACACACAACCACACCATGTAAGTTATAGTTATATCCTGTGAACAGCTATTGTACCCTATCCAATAGATTTATTAGAACCACGTCCAGAATATCAATCAAAAGTAACCTAATGGTGCATAATAGACCAATGCAATGCGGTTACGTCGCTTAATTGTAAGCCCGAAAATACAGGGCTTTTTCCAGCAATTTTGGGAAAAGGCCCCTGGCCAAAATTGGGAAAATGTTTGACTTAACAGCCAAATTGGAAGAAATTACCGAGATAGTACATAATAAGGGTAGCAAAATATATCCTCAAAAGCAAGTTATTCTAGATTAAATAATACCAACCATACCGCTTAAGCACAAGTGTTTAAGTATCATTCTGATATGGGTCATTGTTTCTCATAAGTAGTAGTGGTGCTTAAAAAAATAAAAAAAAATAAAAGAAAAACAAATGTTTTTTTTTTACTTTTCTTTATTGGGAAAAACAGACATTGGTATTGCGAAAAAGGTGGCAATTTTCGATTGGGAAATGGGCCAAAATTCGGCCCCTAGAGAAGGGCAGAAAATGTCCTGAAATATAATCTGAATGACAGGGACCATGCTGAGTGTATAACTATATAGGCTGTTGCTGATCTTTGGCATTCAGGAGACATAATACCTAAATTTAGCAAGCCTTTGATTCTGCCTTACCGTTAAAAACGTCTTGTTAAAACTTTATATATTTGAGTTGGTTAAATTGACTAATCCTGTACTAAGACAGGTGTGTCATTTGATCAGCTGGCATTGAATGTTTCCTTCTGACTAAAGAAACACTGCCTTTAGACATATTTGAAACAATCTTTGTGAAAAAAAATTATTGAACTAAATTTTCAAGTAATTTATTATCAATAACGGACTAGTTAATTTGTATGTGTTTTTGTGACCAATTCAGCTATGGCAGCAGTCCCTTGTCCACTCATTACTTATAAAGTTATATGTTTTGTAACATATTGGTCGATAGACAATAAGCTCCCAAAACTATATTTTTATGTCTACCTCCCTATAATTTGAACTACTGGTAATTCGAAACAAACATCCAGTCATAAAGACTTTGAATTTAAGAAATTCTACGGTAATACAGTTATACAAGTACATTTTGTTTAATTTTATTTGATGTTGATAAGTGCTCTAAAAATGTATATATTTTTAAGATCTGTATTCAATATTACCTGCGTATTTGAAAGTTTAAAGGGGCTTGTATAGGGGGGTTACTATTAACCCATATCCCTTGAAGTAAGCATGCAAGTATCCCTTATGAACTTATAAACTATCCCAATAATTAATTTTCCTAAATATCAAATACCCCTGTAAGTAAACAAACATATTGAAGTCAGTATCCCATATCCCTGGAAGTAAAATGCATAGTATCCCATATCCCTGGACGTAAAATGGCAAATATCCTGTATCCCTAAAACCCCTATACAAGCCTCTTTAAAAGTGCAGGTCTTTTTAAAGACTGTGTAACAGAAAAATAACTTTCTTATTTCTCAACCAAAACATATGTCATGGGTAAACAAAGAACCGTCTCAATGAGACGGTTCTTTTGATCACCCAAATCATATGCTAAAATTATGGGTAAGAAAATAGTTTTAATTGTGCTCTGAAAACTTTTGTTTATCTAATCCTGAGAAGTATTTTTTACTAATATAGCTAATCGGCCACTACCAACAACCCGGAATCCCACCACAACAACAGAACAGACCATTGATTATTCAGAGGAAATTAAGTTTTTAGAATTAGATATGGAGAAAAGGTAAGATGGCTGACCCTTTGGGCACCAAAAGGCTTAGATCACAGGTCCTAGGTCAGCTGTATTGGCCCTCTACAAAGGCCCTGTGCTAAGACAACTGAGTCAGGATATAATGCCAGATTCTTTTTATTAGTTGATTTATGGGATTTTTTTTTCAGATTTAGGGTCGAGGGGACGAAAAAAAATAAAAAAAAAAAAGCTCTGAAAATGACCAGAAACAGTAAAACTAGCTATAGGTAAACCAACAGTCTGTATCAAATCTTTAAATATTTTATCATTTTCCGAAAAATCTGGACAGGACAATCACTTTTAACAGTGTCACTCTCAAAAATACACAAACAAAACCTCAAAAATATCTTATTTTTTTCAACGAAACAAATAATATTAAGAGTCGGTGTATAAAATAAAAATTTTTTTAGAAATTATTTTTTTTTTTTTTATACTTTACAGAAAATTACAGTAATTAATTCATCTAAGATCAGTTCAATGTAGTTAGTTTATATACATTTTTAATAAACTGGGTAAGAGTAACCTAAGTCTTAAAGTAAGTGAGTGTGATCAGGAAATACCACAATAAAGCATCACCGTTTATTTTAATTAGCACAAGGTCAATGAGTATCCATTAGCTAATTTATATACACTGTCATCTCTCTCTCTGTCTCTCCCTCTCTCTCTCTCTCCCTCTCTCTCTCTCTCTCTCTCTCTCTCTCTCTCTCAAATGAGCCACAGCTTTTCTGGAAACTTTGGTAATGAGATGTACCAAACTCTCATGAGTATGCTCTGTTTTACCTATAGAAAAGGATAGTAAATGCTCCTACACTTAACACAATTTCTAATACTCATTTTGTCTTACCAAGCGCTAATAACATTGACACATTGACGTATTTTGCCTACATATGTGCAGTTAAATGGGCAACAGTTTAACAGTCTTTGGAAGAGTTGTCTTTCAATCCACAGGTTTTTTTGGTTAAAATGCAAAAAAATTGCTTTTTGAAGAAAAAAAAACGGTTTTGAGTGAAGTTATTGTCAAATATAAGAGCAGTTGGTAATAAACTGGTCTAGCCAACTTCAACAAACTCCAACCACTTGAATTTTGATTTGGGAAGATTTTTTATGCATTTTTTAACAATCACAATTTTAAAATGAAAATTAAATTCATCAGAAGCATGTTCTTAAATTGCTAACTGCATTTTATTTTATCTGAACATGATATACCATACTCAATAAAATTCGTGCATTTTGTGACAACAAAAATGTCACTGCTGCTGCGCAATCTGGTTTGAATGTGAAACGTAAAAAAATCAATTTCACAGCATTTGTTTTAATTTTTTATAATTTATAAAAAATACAGTAGCATCTAGTAGTAAAGAATAATCGCTAAAACTTTAATGCCATGTCTCAGATAATAAGGTGTACAGAATAGTGCGAATTTCATATGTAAATTGCATGCTTAAAGCTGAATTTCTATGATTTAGGTAGTGTTTGTCTTCATGTTAATACGTAAAAGAAACGAATGATCAGAGTGAAGCAAAGCATTTGAACCTTGTTCATCTAAAATCATGAGAGTCAGTAAGTCAGTAACATCTTCAAGTAACAAAATATAAATTGATAACGTCTCTGAGGAATATCTCATATTGTAGAAAAATGTGACTTTGCAAAGACCTAAAAAAATATCATGCATGGCCTTGTCAAAATGTATGTGATGCGCTGACCTTTTTTTTGGACAACAGTTTTATTTGATTTGGCACCAAGTTGTATAAACAAGTAGTTGGGATTCCTATTGGCATTAGTTGTACTCCCTTGGTTGCCAATTACTTCCTGTTGTGCTAGGAGAGAGATTTTATGATGTCTCTCTCTTATGATAAGCAGGCTGATATTATTGATGCTTTTAAAACTACATCCAGATATTGACTGATATATAAAACATTAATATAGTTTATTTTGACAATTTGGTAGGTCAAATATACCCTTCAGAGCTCAAACTTAATAAAGCTGGTAAGGAGGTTAGTAGACATTAATCTTTTATTCCCCTGATACTGAGGCTGTGTTTTAGACTTGCATTTGTCCATTTCAAATGATGTAGTTTCTACTAAAATTTATGTTAAACGTGACGATTTCGATTTTGAAATTGTCAATTTCCCATTTTAGATGGTGTTGATCCTTGCTCTACATTTTATGGAGTTTATATCTATCAACTAATTCGTTTTGCTTAAGAGCATCTAGCCAAGATGCTGACTTCAACACTTGCAATAAATTGTTAACTCAGAAATTCTTAAACAAGGCTATCAGTACTATAAACTTCGGAAAACATTTTCTTAACTTTATAGACGATACTATGATAGCTCAATTCCAAGTTGGACTTAAATCTCTCTTGCGCCAAGGACTTTCTGAACCTGAATTCTATGGTGACTTGGTGAATAAATCGAAGAAGATTGTTGACTCTTATAATTTTTCAGCGCAGTTCATTAAATTAATTTCCCATTATAAAAAGATTGGCTTTAACATTAATGTATTGCAACAGACTCTATGCTTGGTGGTCATTCTAGTCAAAATTGGCAACTTTGCTTTCCTCTTTAATTGCAATGTGGGGGATAAGACTTCTATGACGGTTCCAACTTAAAGTAAGAAAGACTGCAAGGATCAGGAATCGATACAATCAAGTACCAGACCTATTAAAGGCTTTGTTATTGATCAGATGGTAGGGACCTGATGCTTTGGCTGTTGTCAGGCCCACAAGAGTTAACTGTTGGATTTCATTTGCTACGGTATTCAGTTTAATGTACTGGTGAGTCCTTGTCTTTGCTTTATCTCTTTTTTATATCTTGATTTATATGTTCTAGGAGATGATGCATGGAAAAGTTAGGAGAATTTCATGCAAACCAAACATCTATGTGTCTTGATCCATATCTGAAATAAGGGTGAGGTTGGTGCACCATAAAGTCGGTTTAAGCCCTCCGGTAAAATATTTTTAATGACAGCTTAAGATTGTACTTCTTTTGTGGATCATTTGTGTTATTGATGTCTTGTGTTTGTCATGCTTTAGCATTTGTTCATAGCTGCCTTGTGGTCACCTACAGGGAAAGGTCTGACCTCTTGGCTTGTGTTTATTGTGATTTTATTATTTATCCATTGGTATCCTGGGACAGGTGTGGTACTTGATTGTATTGATTCCTGATCCTTGCTGTCTTTCTTACTTTGAAATGAAGGTACCTTTACTCTAGCGTCGTCTGTGCAAGAAGTTCCAGTCCTTTTTAAATAAAATGACCTACAGCGTCTGGACAAAGCCTTGGTTTTTACTTTCTGAATCAGCATAAAAATGTCTAGTGAACAATTAGAAATGTTATGAAGTGTATATCAGTAATCATTCTCCTTCATAAGTATCTGATCCTTCCCTATCAAAAAATTAACCATATTCAATAAACCAAAAGCGATATCTTTATTATATAAAAAAAATCTTATCATATGACGTAACGTCTGGGAGTGAAATAATGCCATGCAATAAAATCGATAAACTACTAGTGGTTTAAAGATTTTCGGGAAATGTTATGATGAACATAATGACATTGCGTAAACGATGACAAAAATATAACGTTTTACGCCAGAAATGAGATTTCAAAGTAATCTTAATGTCATAAATAGAATCAAACATTCGTGCTTTTGAGCAATTGAATTTATTAAACTTGTTGCGAAAAAGCCTCGGCAAGCCTCCCATTTTATCTCTTTTTCTCAACTCATTTAATAAATTCAAAAAAACGTGAGTACTCATGTAAGATCCTACATTGACCGTTGCATTGTTTTTATGCAGGATACTCTATTTTGCTGGACCAAACAATATCTATTCAAGGCCAATTGATGATTTGGATTATGCAAACAGGAAAACTGGTGTAACAGGAACCAATTTGATCATCACAGGTAGGCAAAATATTTTCATTTGAGTACTATTCATTTGGTGAAGTGTGGAGTGTGAAGAGATTTTATTATTTTGTGTTTGTTCTTATCATCATTTTTATAATTATTAAGTTAATACAATGAAGTGGAGAGACTAGCTGTTTTTGACATCATCATTAAATACCGGAATAACGCACTGTAGACCAACACATGGCACCCTGAGGAAGAGCCACATAACAATAACAATCACAAGACACCAGGACTGCTAACATAATAAGGAACCAGCTCTCTCTCCCCAATCAAGATGATTGCAAAACTATGACTCTATGACGGCTCTGACACAAAGTTTTAATTGGTCGGTTGGTGCCTGATGCTTATCTGTAGCTGGACCCACCGTGGCTCAACTTGAGGTTTTCTTTAGCTCTGACTATCTGTGAGTCATGAGCCCTTTTTCTTTGTTTCATCATGGTGTGTTAATTTGATTAGAGTGTTTCTCCATGATGATACATTGCATAAGTTATTAGCTTCCATGCGAGCTGAACATTTCTTGTACTTCAACAACAGCAGAATCTAGGGCAAAGATTTGGTACCAGTAAAATGCATTTAAGCCTCCTGGTGGCTTAGGTTGCTGTCCGTTCTAAGGCGGGGGTTCTGTGTTATTGACTTTTTGTTTATTGTTACTCCCATTGTGGGAGTCTGTAATTGTTCTATGTTTGTTATACGTTACGTTATGTCCATTCTAGTATTGCAATCATCTTGATGGGGAAGAGAGAGCTGGTTGCTTTGCTAGATTTGTCTTCCTGGTGTCTTGTGATGGTTGAGTGGCTCTTCCTCTCGATGCCATGGGGTTGTCTGCGGTTTGTGATTGTGGTATTTCCTGATCATACTCACTTACTATTCTAGAAAGGACATAAAGCAATGTACAACAAACCATGGAATAAACACAGACCCCATTTTGGGAGCAACAATCAACAAGGAATCTACAACGACAGTACTGCAATCTTAGAACAGACAGTAGCCTATGATACTGGGGGCTTAAATGCATTTTACGGGTACCTAATCTTCGCCCCAGAAACCAATGGTCAGAATAAGAACACTTTGCCAGGGGAGTTCCTACAAGAGAGATCAAATGAACTTCATTGCTCAATAAACAAGGCCGTAAGCTGATGTGACATATTTTGGCTAACGAGACTATAAAAATCTTCAGGGCGCAAATAGCCATACTTTGTGTCTGCATAGTTGAAATGTACCTCATAATTATGGCCACAGGAATTCGAGGTCATTCCTGGTGTAGAGCGTGCTTAAGATTCATCACGCTATTGACATTAATCCAGATACTGAATGAACAATGAGCCTTTTTAGGTGGGAACATTATCTGGAAATAAGGACTACCACACTTTAAAAGCTAGAAAGGTTATGTGATTTACACAAATTGCAAACAAAAACAAATCTTTGACACTTTTATGAAGGATGAAGCCAGATGAATTCTTTAAAGAATGCAAACCTTACAAACTGAATTTGCTCCACCTTCAAAATATTGGCTCATACTTTCATATAGGTGGACAACTCTCAAACTTTAATCAAAACAGTCATCAAGGGAGGGATGGGGGCACAGCACTTACACTAAGTAAACATATTTTGACCTTGGTATCCATGTTCATGAAATCAATCCATAACCTTTGTTACCATCTATTAACCATTGCCAATCAATGTCCCAAACGAACCACATACATCCACTTAAGATATAGGTATTGTGAGCCATGTAGACCAATTTAAAGGTGTTTTTTTTACATTAATCTTTGAATAAAAGGTCATAAAATCATTATGAAACCATTGTTGGCATAGACTCATCTTAGGCAATTAGTGTGAAAAATAAAAGCAGCCTGAATCAAGACATACAAAATATATTCGTCAAATGTTTGCAACCACAAAACCAGAATATATTTTAATGCACTTGCTTTTGTAACGCTATGTTTGATTGGATAATGTCAAAAATTTGCGACAGTATATCTTGCGGTATACTGTTGGAAATAGTTTGACTTCATTAAATATGTCACATTTCGTTGGATGACGTGCGGCTTTATGCGGCTTGCAACGCTGCATTTTGATACGAAACTACAGAAGTGCATTCGAATGGGATAAACATATTTAAAATTTTAATTTGGGGAGATATATTGTCAGATATACATTCGGAAATCACGTTTTACGGCTCTGCTCACGCGTCGCCGTAAAACTAAATTTCCGACCTTATATCCGACGATATACCTCTCCAAATGCAAAATTTTGAATACAGTTATCCCCTAAATTATTTGGACTATAACCATTGCCACAAGAGCCATATCTGGAACACAAATAATTAATTGTCATTTACACACCTCAGGCAAACATTGTGCCAATTGTGAATATCCCCTGCCCAACAAAGTAGGTGGGTTTGGCAAGTTTTAAGGTCATGTATATTTGACCTCAAACTTAAGGGTTTAAGCCTTCAAAGTAGAATATTTTTACTGACCGTTCAAAGGCGGTACTTCTCCTCCTAAACTACTGGCTGGATTTTGCCCAAACTTGGCAGGAATGATCCTTATATAGCCCTCTTTAAAATTGTTAATTGTTCAAATGGTTCCGGTCCATCACATATCTAGGTCACACAGGCTAAAAATAGATTTTGATGATGAAAACTTTAGAACTCTTCTTCTCTGAAACCACAAAGCCTAGAGCTTTGATATTTGGTATGTAGCATCACCTAGGAAACATCTACCAAGTTTATTCAAATTATAGACCTTCACACAAAAATGTCCCCGCCCCAGGGGTCACATGTTTTACATAGGCTTATATAGGGAATACATGGAAAAATCTTCTTGTCTGAAACCATAAGGCTGAGAGCCTTAATATTTGATATGTAGCATCACCTAGTTGGACTCTACCAAGTTTGTTCAAATTATGCCCCTGGGGCCAGAAATGATCCCGCCCCAGGGGTCAATTGTTTAACATAGACTTAAATAGGGAAAAATAAGGAAAAAATCTTCTCTGAAATCTCAAGGCCTAGAGCCTTGATATTTGGTATGTAGCATCACCTAGTGGGCCTCTGCCAAGTTTTTATAAATTATACCATTGGGCCTAAAAATTGCCCCACCCCAGGGGTCACATATTACAAATAGGCTTATATAGGGAAAGCATGGGAAAAATCTTCTTGTCTGAAACCATAAGGCCTAGAGCCTTGATATTTGATATGAATCATCACCTCAGGCAAACATTGTGCCAATTGTGAATATCCCCTGCCAAACAAAGTAGGTGGGTTTGGCAGGTTTTAAGTTCATGTATATGTGACCTCAAACTTAAGGGTTTAAGCCCTCAAAGTTAAATATTTTTACTGACCGTTCAAAGGTGGTACTTGTCTTCCTAAACTACTGGCTGGATTTTGACCAAACTTGGCAGGAGTGATTCTTATATGGCCCTCTTTAAAAATTGTTCAAATGGTTTTGGTCCATCACATATCTAGGTCACACAGGCTAAAAATAGATTTTGATGATGAGAACTTTAGAACCCTTCTTCTCTGAAACCACAAAGCTTAGAGCTTTGATATTTGGTATGTAGCATCACCAAGGAAACATCTACCAAGTTTGTTCAAATTAAAGACCTTCACCAAAAAAATGGCCCCGCCCCAGGGGTCACATGTTTTACATAGGGTTATATAGAGAATACATGGAAAAATCTTCTTGTCTGAAACCATGAGGCTGAGAGCCTTGATATTTGGGATGTACCATCACCTAGTAGACTTCTACCAAGTTTGTCCAGATTATACCCCTGGGGTCAGCAATGACCCTGCCCTGGGGATCAATTGTTTTACATAGATTTTTAATAGGGGAAAATAAGGTAAAATCTTCTTCTCTGAAATCTCAAGGCCTAGAGCCTTGATGTTTGGTATGTAGCATCACCTAGTAGGCCTCTGCCAAGTTTGTTCAAATTATACCATTGGGCCTAAAAATTGCCCCGCCCCAGGGGTCACATATTACAAATAGGCTTATATAGGGAAAACATGGGAAAAATCTTCTTGTCTGAAACCATAAGGCCTAGAGTCTTGATATTTGGTATGAATCATCACCAAGTGGACCTCTACCAAGTTTGTTCTTATTATGCTCCTGCAGCCGAAAATGGCCCTGTCCCGGGGGTCACATATTTAACAAGGGCTTATTTAGGAAAAACATGAAAAAATTTTCTTGTCTGAAACCATAAGGCATAGAGCCATAATATTTGGTATGCAGCATGACGTAGTGGACCTCTTCCAAATTTGTTCAGATTATGCACCTTGGACCAATAATGGTCCAGCCCCAGGAGTCACATGTTTTACATACATGTAAGCTTAATAGAGGGAATCCATGAAAACATCTTCTTGTCTGAAATCATAAGGCCTAGAGCCTTGATATTTGGTGTAAATATCACCAAGTAAAGCTCTACCAAGTTTGTTTTAATTATGTCCCTGTGGCCAAAAAATGGCCCATCCCGGGGGTCACTTGTTCAACATAGACTTATATAGGGAAAAACATGAAAAAATCTTCTTGTCTGAAACCATAAGGCCTAGATCCTTGATATTTGGTATGTAGCATCACCTAGTAGACCTCTACCAAGTTTTTTCAAATTATCCCCCATGAGGCCAAAAATTGCCCCGCCCCTGGGGGGTCACATGTTTTACATAGGTTTATATAGGGAAAAACATGGAAAAATCTTCTTGTCTGAAACCATAATGCCTAGAGCCTGGATATTTGGTATAAAGTATGACCTAGTGGACCTCTACCAAGTTTGTTCAAAGAATTTCTAGCGATAAGGCGAGCAATCTCCCTAAACGAGACGTTGATTTTATTTTGTTGAAATGACGACTGGAGAAACTAGGCACATTTAACAAATATATATAGAAGAGCCGTCGATGCACCATTGGCCCCAAATGTGTATATTGAAAACGGGGTTTCCTTCATGCATGTAATATCTCTACTTCTTATTGAATGAGAATTTATTTCGATCATCAACTGTGCTTGTTATTAAGTAAACACATTTGGGAACTAGACCGTTAAACCAGGAACCACGCTATGTAAAGTAAAACTATTTATACAGTTGATGTACAATAAAAACGACCATTTTGCAAAGTGGTCTAATTTTGTAAGATATTTGATGTCTTTTTTCGCTTATACAACCCCTTTGCCCCCCTAGACCCAAGACGCCCTTTACATATTTTATATATTTGTATAGCGACTTTTAATTGTCCAAAGGGCATCTTGGGTCTAGGGGGGGAAAGCATCTTAAAACAAACCGAAGGCGCTAATTTCATCTTTTCAATGACAAACGTCACAATTTTAAGTATATTTCGTACGCATGCGAAGAAGGAATACCGCAATTTTTTGGAAATGAAGGGCACTGATATCCTTAATATTTTAGTACTTTTACTTTTTGAAAACCTGCAAAGGATTTAATAAAACTCTCGTATAAACGGCACCCAGTCTAAAGACGTAAAATGAGAGGTGGGAGTAGAAGGCGCAAGTTTTCACGGCTTTGTAAATGACGAATTGCTTTGAAACCTATTTTGATGCTTTCTATGCATATTTTACTACCGAAACAGTCCAATTTTAAAAACATTAGGGCAATTCGAAAATTTAGGTTTTGTAATCATGTCAACTAGGGAAAATATACGCCTTATCGCTAGAGCTCCTTATGCTCCTGGGGCCGAGTTGACCCAACCCCAGGTGTGAGGTGTCACCAGGGACACGACCAGCTTTCAACAGATACCTATATGTAAGCTTTAAAAAACCTCAGGTGAGCAATTTAGGGCCTCTTGGCCCCCTTGGCCCTTAATAATTATGCTGCTTTGTTTTGAACGAGAATTCGTTTTTGTCATAAAATGTGCTATGGAAAAAATGACAAATAAAACAAAGTAAATATAATAATTGTCATATCACTTAGACCTTTAGTTTAGAGTGCATACCAGGAAAATAATTTTCTAATTTCTCAACCATAACATAGGTTGTGGGTACTCAATGAGACAGTTCTTTTGAGCACCCAAAAATATGCTAAAAAGTTTACTCCAAAAATATTTGTTTATCTGAACCTATGTAATATGATAATAATCATAGTTGATTCTATGTATTTGTACAGTTAATGCAAAAACACTATTTTTCAAAGCAGTTTACGTTTGACAGATGTTTCTGACTTCACTGGCTCCCGGCCCAGGCAGAGAATGCAGAGCATTTTGAATTACAACCAGGCAACCACCAATTTAGCATTTCATTCCAATGAAACCACAGGAACTAGTCACAATCTTTTCTAAAAAATGTAGAATGTGTGCCTCTAAAAATAGTCTATAAAAGTATATATAGGCCTATTTTTTATTCTAAGGGTTTGTGACCAGTTCCTGTTAATAAAACATCTAAAGATAAGCTGTCAATAATAAAAATTGGCTATCTATTATTGTCATCCAGGTGCATGCCAAACTACACAAAAGCGTGTTCATTTCTACATGCTTATTACACTATAAAACATAAAAAGTAGTTTAGAAGTTTGTGAAAACCCTGTTTTAAGGTGAAAAAAACTCATTTATTGATTGGACATATGTTGTAGGTGCACATTGGAATTGTCTCTATGAGGCCATTTCAATGTGTACCAACAACATATGTTACTGAAATTAAGGAAACCTACTTTGAAATATACACTAAACAAGTATCAGTCCATTGGCTTACCTTTTAAACATCTCAAACTGCCAATCAGTATTAAATTACCTGTCACTATATTGCAATTTCATGAACTATGCTTTTTTCTAAGCTGGTAGTTGCATGGAAGTAATGGGGACAGCATTTAAAAACAAACACAAATTTCGGTTTTTCAATGGCAAATTTCTCGTTTTGAGCAATTTTGTATGCATGCGAAGAAACCATTAAACATTTGGAATTGAAGGACAATACGATCCTTAATATTTCAGCACTTTTACTCTTTAAGAATAGTAATGCATTTACTCAATGTTTTATCAAAACGGTACCCAAATAAAAAAGAATAAGAATTTCTAGCGATAAGGCGAGCAATCTCCTAAACGAGACGTTCGTTTTATTTTGTTAAAATAACGAATGGAGAACTAGGCACATTCAACAAATATATATAGACGAGCCGTCGATGCACCATTGCCCCCAATTTGTATATTTAAAACGGGGTTTCCTTCATGCATGTAATAACTCTACTTCTTATTGAATGATAATTTATTTTGATCATCAACTGTGCTTGTTATTCAGTAACATTTATGGGAACTAGACTGTTAAACAGGGAACCACGCTATGTACAGTAAAACCATTTATACAGTTGATGTACAATAAAAACGACCATCTTGAAAAGTGGTCTATTATTGTCAGATATTTAATGTCTTCTTTCGCTTATACAACCCCTTTCCCCCCTAGACCCAAGACGTCATTTACATATGTTATATATTTGTATAGCGACATTTAATTGTCCAAAGGGCATCTTGGGTCTAGGGGGGGGGGGGGGGAAAGCATCAAAAATAAACTGAAAGACGCCAGTTTCATCTTTTCAATGACAAACGTCACAATTTTAAGTATATTTTGTACGCATGCGCAGAAGGAATACCGAAAAGTTTTGGAAATGAAGGGCACTTATATACTTAGTATTTTAGCACTTTTCCTTTTTGAATACCTGCAAAGGGTTTACTAAAACTATCGTATAAACGGCACCCAGTCTAAAGACGTAAAATGATGGGTGGGAGTAGAAGGCGCAAGTTTTCACGGCTTTGTAAATGATGGATTGCTTTGAAACCTATTTTGATGCTTTTGATGCATATTTTACTACCGAAACAGTCCAATTTTAAAAATAATTGGGAAATTTGAAAATCAAGGTTTTGTAATCATGTCGACTAGGGAAAATATACGCCTTATCGCTAGAGCTCCTTAGAGGTTGTAGCAGAAAACGCAAGTTTTTACTGCTTTGTTAATGATGGTTTGCTTTGAAACGTATCTTGATGCTAAGTATATAAATTTTACTGTCTAAGCACGTCAATTTTAAAAAGATTAGGGCAATTTGAAAATTAAGTGTCTGATGTCAACAAGGGAAAGGACCTCGGACAGTCTCAATGAAGGATTGCCCATAAAATTGACCAGAGAAAAGTTTCAAAGAATACGATATTTTATCTATGAAAAAGATAGTAGGTTCATGGCTCGACTTATCCACAAAAGCAGTTTTCTCATTGGACAAGTACCAATTGAAAAATATGGGTTGAAAACTCTGTTTTTGCTATTCAACATATAGAAAATAGAAAACATTTTACTGAAGTGCTTTCCCCCCCCCCCCCCCGTGACCAAACTAATCCTTTTGCATACAGTTGTAGTTTTACATTTCACACATCATATAAAACGGCATGATTGGTCACGGGGGGGTGGACGTTGTCGAAATGCTCAAAAACACTTTATTATAAAAACGTATTAGTCACTTATTTTGTACAAACCTATAGGTAAATATCAATTTGCAATGGAATGTATCAGGGCTTTATTTATGAGTGCTTACAAAGTAATTAATTGTCTCATTCCTCAACATATGTTTTTGGTACTCAAAAGAACCGTCTCAATGAGACGGTTCTTTTAAGCACCGAATTATAGGTTAAACCTGATGTGTAAGAAAATATTAACGATTTTATGCTCAAAAACTGTGTTTATCAAGACTATGATCTATACAGTATGCAGATATGATACACCTCAGTGCACAAGTCAAGCTGGTTGACTTGGAACATTACAGGTAGTAGTCAAAAGTAATTGACAGCACACTTCTTTAGATGAAACAATGAAATCTTCTCAACCCAAATTTTATGCAAACGTATCTCTTTCGTCTCAATTTTTATGCCGCAAACATAATATTTACATGTATTTAGGTGAATACTCGACGAAACTTTGACTTTCTGTGAAATAAAATTTTGTCACAAAAAATACCCCCACCCCCTAAACCCTAAGGTCCTGGCATAATTATGCAATATTTTCAAAATATTTTTATTTTGCTAGGTGCACTAAATGTAAGGGCTTAATTTAAGCACAAAACTATTGTTTTCAGTTATGCATTATCCTAGCCACAGGCTGTCAAAACTTGGGCAGATTGAATAGGGAACTGTCCGAGGTCCTTATACAACTTATCAGTAGAACTCCTCCATTTAGCTTGTTTTTGAGAATCAATTTGCGGAGTAGCCTATTATATCCCATTAACTCAGTTAAATTTTCTTTCACCTACCCGCCTTTTCACCAAAACTTCTTTGCTAATCTCTCTCTCTCTCTCTCTCTCTCTCTCTCTCTCTCTCTCTTTATGCTGCTTGAGCGATAACATTTCATCTCTACTATTTTTTTTTATGAATTTCAGGTCTTGCCTTTGACTGGATCGATGGTGCAAATTTGTATTATTCCACAGAAAATGGTTTCATTTATGTTAATAATGTGCAAGATACATCCGTAAGAAGGGTTGCAGTCACGGATGGTGTTGTATCAAATCTTATTCTAATGCCACATGAAAGGTACACAATTTCATGTCTAGAACCAACATTTTAAAGCCATGTAAATTCAAATGGTAATATAAGAATCAGCACTTAAGATTACAGAACTTATAACGCATACATTAATGCCTAGGAGGCCATTAGTTACGAGTGCCTACCAGAAAAATAATTTTCTTATTTCTCAACCAAAACATCTGTTGTGGGCACTCAAAAGAACCGTCTCAATGAGACGGTTCTTTTGAGCTCCCATAACATATGCTAAAAATTATTGGTAAGAAAATATTTACAATTTTACGCTGATTTCTTTTGTTTATCTAAACCTATGGTCTAGCAAACATCCCTGCTGACATATCCAGCAGAGTTAGAGGTTTTGGTCTTAGCCTTTATCTACATCCATTCAATTATTATGCGTGAAGCTAAGGTCCTGAAAATACTGTATACAAAACTATGAACCTTCGCTGCTTGTAAATGTGAAAATTACCAATATATCTTGTTCTTGCCCAGTTAATTGCATGTGCGGATCCAGAGGTGGGGCTGTATTTGGATCCCCCACCCCTCATCAATTAAAAAAAGTGTTGTTAAAGTTGGACCCCCTCTGACGAAAAATTTTCAAGATCGATGCATGAATTGTATATATAGAAAAGCATGAATATTAGATGACATTATCATTACTTTGAAATCTCATTTCTGGCATAAAAAATAGTAAGAATTGTCATACGCAATGTTGTTATAGACGTCATTTCATAACATTACCTGAAAATCTGTTAACCACTAGTTGTTTATCGATTTTAATGCAGGGAGTTATATCACTCCCAGACGCAACCTCATATGATAATTTGATAAACACAACTTTTAAGTGGTGATTGAAGTCTAAACTTCGGTTTTAACATTGACTATGTTTAGGCCAGAATTTTTTAATATTTGATTTACAAAGCCTCCTACTGTAAATTTCCACAAAGTAGAGAAAAAAAGTAAAATTTATTTTAAAATTATTTTTTAATTTTATCCACTAACTCTAAATATAATTTGTTTCGTTGAAGAAAAATCAGGTTCTGTCTGTGTATTTTTGAGAGTGACACTGTTAAAAGTGATTGCCTGCCCTGAATTTTTAGAAAAATTATGAAATATTTAAAGATTTTAATACAGACTGTTGGTTTACCTTACTAGTTGTGCTGTTTTTTTCTGTAGATATTAAAAAAAGAAAAAAAGCTCTGAAAAAAGCTCTGAAAATGACCAGTCAACTAGTTATTTTCAGAATTTTTTTTCGTCCCCCGACCCTAAATTTGAAAAAAAATCCCGAAAATCAACTAATAAAAAATTCTGGCTTATGCTGTATGTGCCAGTATGGTTAGGCTCTGACAAAACTGCACAGACGTTTTGCTATTCTGAGTGTACTGTATAATGCTTGCGTATGCATTTTACATCAAAATAAAGTGAGCTGTTTATGTGTTTGAAAGGAAATACTAAAATAATTCAAAAATATGCATTCTGCTTTAAATTAAATGCTTGCAATTTTACTTTTGAGATTCTAGGTAGGTGCTTCAAATAATAAGGAGTCTTGCATAGAATATCAGCTGTGAATTGTTCTTATTTTATTTTAAAACAGGCAACTAGCATGGGTGGTAACAGACCCATCTAGACGAACTAGTAGGATTGAAAGCTGGTATATTGGAGGTACAAGTGACGCCATAAAAGTCGAGATTGTTGACAGAGAGGAAATAAAATCACTATGTTATGACCAGCATTCTAAAAAGTAAGTTTTTGTTAGCTCACATAAACAAAAGACTCAAGTGAGGTATTCGTATGGTAATGGTCTGGCATCAATTGTACCCCGACATCCAATTTAGGTTTCCTTGCACTCCCCAGGACAATTTTTCATGGGTGCCAAATTGTTCATTGGGACCCCTTAGATGCCAAAGTTTGGGCTATGTGAAATTGCATGGTTTCTATGGCAACCCGTAGCGAATTTGAGAAGGGGGGTCTGCCTACAAAATTACTCATATCTCAGCTGTTACTTATCCTAGACTACTAAACTTAATACCAAATTAAAGCTTAGACATAAATCTATTATCCCCTTGTTGCATTTGAAAATTATCTAATTTGCATATTCATAAATATTTATGAAAACATTAAAAAATGTGGTTCAAGAATGGGGGTATACATACAAGATCATTAATATCTCATCTGCTTTTAGTCTTAGATTGCTAAAATTTGTACTTAAATAAAGCTGAAACATAGGTCTTTTATTCCATGGTCAAATATGCAATGTATCATATTTGCATAATTTGCATATTCATGAATACTAGTAAAAACGCTGAAAAAATAAGGGAAAATCATTAGAAATATAAATAGGCTGATTTCATACCAATATTGTCAATGTTGCATGTTTTGATATAATCAATATAACACTTTGACAGGTCCATTCATCCAGTGGTCCTATATAAATATTATCTCATTTGAATATTCATGAAAATGCATGAAAACTTAAAACAATGAGCAGATCCAGGGGTCGCGAGTTCGATCCCGGCCCGGTACTGTACTTTCGTGGAGATTGATCATGAAATAATTTCTGCGGTCATTCTCCTCCCTTCCGCTGATTTATTCAAGAAGGGTTGTTGTCAGTTACAAGCGAAAGTATGTGCACAAATTACTGGTTAACCGCTTGCTCAAGCCTGCCAAGGAAAAAGTGTGGTTAAGTGAACTGACCGTCCCGCAATGACCATAGCTGTTGACATGGGACGTAAAGCAACAAAAACAAACAAAATTAAAACAATGAGGAAAAATCATGCAAAAACTATACGCCTTGGAAAGGGGTTAAGGTACGATCTATCCTGCACTCCTAGGGCCTTTTAAATTCATGTCAAATAGTTCAGTGGCACCCTCAAAATGTGAAACGAAGTTCTCCTCCAAAGAAATTTGGTATGGGCTACATGAAAATGCATGGTTTCCATGGCAACCTCATATATGATTCTCGAGATTGGGGGATAGGCCTACAAATTCAATCATATATAGGGTTCTATTTATCCTAGAGCACTAAAATTTGGTGTCAAATTAAAGCTTAGACACATGTCTTCCTTCCTGTTGTCAGATTTGTAAATCATCTAATCTGCATATTTATGAATATTAATGGAAACCTACAAAAATGAAGTAAAATCATAAAAATCAACATAAATGAACATATTTCAGCACAAAAACATCATCAAACCACCATTGTTGCCATTTTTTTATATCCTCAGTGATTCAATTTGATAAGTTCTTTCATCCAGTGGTCCTATATGAAAATTATCCCATTTGCATATTCATGAATATTAATGAAAACTTTTGTAATGAAAGAAAAAATCTTAGAAAAATTAAGGGATGCACATATAAAATGACATGTTTCACCTACCATGTGTTCCAGTGTATCAAACCTAGTGCCAGTTCAATGCTTAGACATTGTACTTTTACCATAAGGTATAATATGAAAAATATTTATCATGAATAAATGAAAACAGAAGAAATGAATGAAAAATTGTCGAAAAATCAAGGGGGTGCACTTCCAAAATTACTCATATCTCAGTAGTTAAGTGCCCAATAGTGCCAAACCTGATTTTAAGTCAATGCATTGACACAACATGTTTATCAAAATGATCCAATTTATAACACTTCAAATTTAAATTCTCATCAATATTGATGAAAACATGAGAAATTAGAGAAAAATACAGGAAAATTAAGGGGGTATACCTACAAAGTGATTCATATCTTTGTTTCCAATTGCTCAATAGTAGCAAGCTTGGTACCACATCAAACAGCATAATCCTAAGTTTTTTTTGAGTAAAAGTAAAAAAAGTATAAGATTTAAAGCAGCTGAAATATGAGTAATTTTGTAGGTACACTGTTATCAATTTGTATACATTTTTTTCTTGTAGTTTTAAAGTTTTATAAATATTGGTATTGAACAAATTAATTAATTCTTATATCTTCTCACTAGGTAAAACTGTTATGCATAGACTTAAATTAAGTATATTGTTTGCTACTCTAGGGCAATTAGCATGTAAGATATTGGTAATTGTGTAGGTATACCCCATTCATTTTTTGGCGATTCTTCTCTTTATTCTAATGTTAATATTAATTTTCATGAATATGTAAATGAGACAACTGGCAAATATTACCATTGAGATGAAGACCTGTGTCATAGTAATAAGTTGGCACCTTGTTTGCTACGTAACCGCTATAAGCTGATGAGATATAAGTAATTTTGTAGGTATATCCCCTTAATTTTTAAGTATTTTTCAAAAAAAAATGCTCATGTTTCATCAATATTCATGAATATTATAATACGACCATTTTAACATTTGATAATTTGTTAAACATACTATTGTCTTAGCATTAGTTTAAAACCAATTTTGGTACTCTAGGGCACTTAGCAATTGAAATATTATTAGATTTGTAAGTACACACCTTGATTTTTCCACCATTTTTCATTTATTACTTCTGTTTGAATTAAAATTCATTACTATTTATGTTAACTATTTTTCAAAGCTGACCTTAAGGTAAAAGTATTATGTCTAAGCATTGATTTGGCACCAAGTTTGATACACTAGGACGCATAGCAGCTGTGATATTGGTAATTTTATACGTACACCCCTTAATTTTTCTGAGATTTTGTATCTCGTTTCTAAAGTTTTCATTAATATTCATGAATATGGATAAAAGATAATTTGCATATCTAGCTACCAAATAAAACTGCTATGTCCAGGGATTAGTTTGGTACCATATTTAGTAATCTAGGATGAGATGTTGTTATGATATGAGGATTTTTGTACGTATACCCCCATTCTTTACAGTCTCACAATGGGTTGCCATTGAAACGATGAAATTTCAAAAAAACAAAGAGCATTTATTTTTGAAGACAATATTTTCGGCATTTAAGTGGTCCTATTGGACAAATTTACGCCCATAATGAAATGTCCTATGTGTTCAATTTAGGTCTGATTACCCCGTTGCATTCTATAGGTTACCCATGGTTTTTCCCTCATTTTTAAAATTTCATTAATATTCATGAATATGCAAATGAGATAATTTTCATATAGGACCACTGGATGAAAGAACTTATCAAATTGAATCACTGAGGATATAAAAATGGCAACAATGGTGGGTTGATGATGTTTTTGTGCTGAAATATTTTCATTTATGTTGTTTTTTATGATTTTACTTCATTTTTGTAGGTTTTCATTAATATTCATAAATATGCAAATTTGATGATTTACAAATCTGACCACAGAAAAAAGACATGTGTCTACCCTTTAATTTGACACCAAATTTAGTGCTATAGGATAAGTAGAACTCTATATATGATTGAATTTGTAGGCCTACCCCCTATCTCCGGAATCATATAAGAGATTACCATGGAAACCATGCATTTTCACGTAGCCCATACCAAATTTCTTTTAAAGCGAACTTCGTTTCACATTTTTAGGGTCCCACTGAACAATTTGGCTAGAATTTAAAAAGCCTTTGGAGTGCAGGATAGATCGTACCTTTACCCCTCCCCTATGCTTATAGTTTTTGCGAGATTTCCCCTCATTTTTAAAGTTTTCATGCATTTTCATGAAAATTCAGATGAGATAATATTCATATAGGACCACTGGATGAATGGACCTGTCAAATTGTAACATTGATTATATTAAAACATGCAACAATGACACTATTGGGATGAAATCAGCCCTTTTATATTTGTAATGATTTTCCCTTATTTTTTAGCGTTTTTATTAATATTCATGAATAGGCAAATTATGCAAATATGAAACGTTGCGTATTTGACCATGGAATAAAAGGCCTATGTCTCAGGTCTATATAGTACAAATTTTAGTAATCTACCACTAAAAACAGCTAAGATATTATTGATCTTGTATGTATACCCCCATTCGTGAACCACATTTTTAGCTCACCAGAGCCGAAGGCTCAGGGTGAGCTTATAGTATGGGACTCGAGCCTGCGTCCGTGCGTGCATCCGTCCGTCCGTGCGTCCGTTCACACTTTCAAACGTGAATATCTCTGAAACCAGCTTGCCAATCATAATCAAATTTCATCAGAAGCATCAATGGGGTGAGGGATTGATTGTATAAGGTTTTGGGTAAGATCGGATCAGAACTCTGGTTTCCATGGCAACAGATAGCTCCAAAAGGGTTATAATGGGGAAAATCTTGTGACCACTCTAGCTCCTTCATTTTTGATTTGTTCTTCTTAATTCTTGCAGGTAACAAGGACAACCATAAAATCTTGAATGGGTTTAAATTTCGACAGGATCCGACCAGGGACTTATGAGTAAGCTGCCCTTGAGTGTCTGGAAAAATCCCCATAGACTTATAATGGGAGAAATGTTGTGACCACTCTAGTACCTTCATTTTTGGATGGATCTTCTTCATTCTTGCAGATAACAAGACCAACCATAAAAGCCTGGTTGGGTTTGAATTTCGGCAAGATTCCATCGCTGACTTCGGAGTTAGCTGCCCTTGAGCGTCAGAAAAATTAATAAAAAATGTTGTGACCACTCTAGCTCCTTCATTTTTGATAGGATCTTCTTCATTTTTGCAGACAATGAGAACAACTATTAAAGCTTGGATGAGTTCGAATTTCGGCAAGATTCCATTACTGACTTCGGAGTTAGCTGCCCTTGAGCGTCAAAAAATATATGAATAATGTTGTGACCACTCTAGCTCCTTCATTTTTGATTGGATCTTCTTCATTCTTGCAGGCAACAAGTAAACTCATAATATGGGTTCTGCCAGCAGACAATTCTCATGAAATAGCATGCCTTATTTGGTTTTTTGAATAAGCGACACAATTTTTAATTGTAGTCTGCTGCAAATTATAGGTGGCGCTTTAAGAATAAAGCAAACCTGCTCAGCTACACGGTCTAGCTACAAATTTGAAATTTAGTTAAGACTATATATAAAACCTGTACTTTTCATTAAGCAAATAACAAAGGCGCTGATCAGAGTGCCAAGATGCGCAGGATAGTCTGCGCTTTTGTTTTTCGCCAATCCCCAAAAACAGATTAACTCGCGTTGAGGCTTATCTCATCTCAATCATATCCAAGTCATATGAGAAATGAAGGAGTCCTAGTTTTTTCAGAAGAAGACCAAAGACTAATCAGGCTGGGTAGATGCCCAGGCTGATATACATGTTTGTTTATCTCAGTTTTTTTGTTGGTTTAAAATGATTGAAAGTTTGCAGGTTAATACCTCAATTTTTAGGATTTTGATGCCAGTTTTCAAAAGGAAGCATGCACAGATCCAGAAAATTCTGTCAGAGGCGGTCCAACTATGATAACTTTTTTTTAGTTTATGAGGGGTGGGTGGATCCAAATAGCACTATAAGCAGCCCATCATCGGCCCACCAGCAAAACGCCATTACAATGGCGCTGTGAAATGGCGTTTTGCTGACATGCTGATGATGGCCCAATATTGAATGCTGGCTCGGTAGCTTTGTAATTATCAGGGGATCTGGACAAGAATTGCTAAGAAACCCTATATGTTTTGTGATTTTTCAGGGGGGTCCCCTGTACCCCCTCTACTGGATCCGCAAAGTGGAAGTTAAAATTGATTACAAGATCTATAAAGACCCTTTAGGAAAACAGGACATATGAAGGGGGTAATATGCTTAATATTTCATATTTTCAGGTTTTATTGGATCGAAAATTATAATGTGTACATGAATATGTCAGGAGGCGGCCCTCAGTCAATTAAAAATTACTATCCTAGTACCCCTCTCCAAGTACTTGTGTATAAGGTAAGTCTGTAGTTATAACATAGAGTGAATGATATGAGCCAGCTCAGAAAAACGAGATATTTATCACGCATAAGCAAAATCCCTTTTTTTTATTAACCCTTTGAATAACGATGGTTTTCTCATACATAAAGATACTATAAGTGTGGAACTGCCCTTCGTGTACTTAAAAGGGTCACAGGTAGAACTATCTAAATTATAATGTATTTTTGTTCCTGAATATATTTAATCGTAAAGCTGCATACTCTGTAACTATGAACATTTTTCGAAAAATTTTATTTTCTTTTTAAATCATTTGTAAAAGTAGAATTAAGCTATGTTTTCACAATAAAAATGTTCAGTACAGCTGTAAACTGCATGGAAAAGTGAATTATCTCATCAAATAGGTGTGTTTTTCATTTGTTTGTAATTATTTGCGTCCCTCCAATAATTCTAGACCGTTGAATTTTAACATAAATGCAGTTGTTTTGATAGTGATACCTTGTTAAGATTTACGAAAAGGGTAAAATGTTTACCTGAATTTGAGTATTTTTACTGTGTTCTTGAAAAATAAAAACATTATTTTTAAAATTAGAAGATCAAAAGTTACAGACTATGCAGCTTTAACAAACAGTGCAGACCCTGATGAAATGCAGTATAATGCTGCATTTCATCTGGGTCTTCACTGTTTGCCCAAGTATCCATTTAGGGGTTTCCGGTATACAAAAAGGGTTAAACTCCCATGCAGGACTAGAGATGTATACTTTCATCTGGAGCTCCACCTACATTCATAACTTGAGTATGCAAGCAGCAAATATTCTGTCATCATGTCTGCCCATATTGGCCAGCTCGCCAGAGGCATGCAGTAAGTACCATAATCTCATGTGCTGGCTTAAATCAAACTTAAGATACCTTATTGCAGATTTGAAAAGACTGTGCTGAGGTCAACTTTTAAATATTTAAAATTAAATAAAAACCAAGTAATTACCCAACACCAATTTTGCTTTGATATTTAGGAAATTGCTACACTGACCAAAGAAGAAAATGGAGCTTTATTTTAGTAAGTAAACTGTACATTTGGTTCTTAGACCTCATTTAGGCAAGCCCAGTGCACTCATATTTTAAACTCGTTTGTATACTAATAAACTCGCCCATCTGGATTGAAACATTTAGCCTTGGATGAATGCTTATTTTTACTTATCATAGGGCCACAGGTTAGAGGTTCTAAATATAGATGATCTGACATAAGTGTTCATGTTTTATTGAATTTATTTAAATAGATGAGCTAAAGAGAAAAAATGCAAGGCTTGTCGAGAATTTTATCTCTTTAACCCAACGAGATTAATGAATTCAATAACACAAGATCACCAATGTAAGATTCTATTAATCATATCACACATTAAGATAACTTTGAAATCTAATTTCTGCCGTAAAAACATTATAATTTTGTCATTATGTACGCAACAGTTTTATGTCGATATTTTTATTGGTACTTTACATATCAGGACGGTTTCCTGTCGTCTTGGTTGAACAAGTACTAAAAAAAAGGTAATGAGTATAATGTGGAAACATCGCAACCACATACTGCAGACCAACCCACGGCACCATTAGGAGGAGCCACAGAACATTTATAGTAACGATACATCTGTAAGACAATAATAGCAAAGCAACCAGCTTTCTTTTCCTCTTTAAGAAGATTGCAAAACTAGAATGGACACAACGTAATGCATAGCAAAACAAAGACAAACACAGAACTCCCACAAACAATGGAAGCACATAAAACAATAGATCAGCAACAACAGAACCCCCGCCTTAGAACGGACAGCAGCCTAAGCCACCAGGAGGGGGGGGGGGGGGCTTAAATGCATCTTACTAGCGCTAAATCTTCGCACTAGATTCTGTTGTTGTTAAAACACAAAATTGTTTAGCTATCATGGAGGCTTCTAAACTAATGCAATGTATCATTACAGAGAAACAATCAATTCAAATTAACACATTATGATGATACAAGGAAAAGGGCTTATGACTCTCAGACAGCCAGAGCTAAGGAAAACATCAAGTTGAGCTACAGTGGGCACAGCCAACGACAAGCATCATGCACCAACCAACGGATTAAAGCTTTACGTTAGGGCTGTCATTAAGACTAAGGCCTGACCAACCCTCATGAAATTAAAGATGAAACCAAAGCGGTGAACAACCAGGCATGCAGACTGTCTCCTATTATCCATGTTGTATCTTTTATAATGTTTAATAATCTTTTTAAATTGATCACTGAAATTAGGCTTTCCAACAAAAATAATTTTAGATTTATAAACTAAATCTCCATAAAATACAGGCTCTGATATGCCTTGATACAGAAGAGTTTTTAAGCAAATATTGAATTTAACAATCAAATCTAAGTGTCAGTAATAAAATTTAGAATAAGCTTTATAGAGTTTATGGTATCAATAACCTTGTTTTAGTAACTTAGAAGTCAGAAATGTGTTTCTATTGTTGAAGTCATTAACAAGAGAACATACTCTTGCAAAATGAATAAGTTGCGAAATATACACACCATAGGAAGGGGAGCGAGGAGCATCTAAATCAAGAAATAGAAAATTAACTATTTCAAAATTAGAGTCGTCCTGTTTATCATAAATTTTGGTTGAAATTATGCCATTTTTAATGGACAAGTCTAAGTCCAAAAAAGGAGCTTCAGCATTTGAAGGATTCGCCTTATTCAATATTAAGCAAGTCATCTAGATATCTTGAGGTAGAGTTAAATGCTTTAACAACATATGCTTGATAATTGTCAGAAAGGGACAACATGAAGTCTCCCTGATAACAAAATACAAAACAAATTTGCAACAAGAGGAGCACAATTAGTACCCGTAGGGATACCTAAATTTGTCTATACAATTTTGAGCCAAATCTTATAAATATATTGTCCAAAAGATAATGGAGAGCATCATAAAATTTCTGACATGACCACGATTGAAATCTTGTAGGATGTTTAGAAGTGAAAAATGCTCGTTTCTCATTACAAGCCAAATAAAGAGAGCTCTCTCTGTTAAAAGTTTGTTCAATTAACTTTATTTGTTTTTCTTTGATAAAGTTATGAGGCAATGCAGTATAGAAAGTAGAGGAATCAAATGTGGACACACTAGATGCTACAAAACCTTAAGATTTTAATTTGTTAAGAATCACACCTGAATTTTTAATAGACCAAAATAGATTTTTTTTCATTTCACTCAAAAACAGTTTCACAATATAATGTAACATGGTTTTAAATCGCAGTAAGGCAAGAAGTCAAAATTATCAACCACTCAGTAGTAGTACATGAGCTAGAGTTAGCAATAAAACGTGACTTATATGGTCTTTTATGAAGTTTTGGTAACCAGTATAATGTAGGAAGCTTGCTATGATCCTCATCAACGAATACACCAAACTAAGCATCCGTATGACATTGATGTCTATCAACGAAAGACTGCTTGTCTAGCAAATTAATCTTATAGGTCTTAGCAGTGCCAAGTTCTTGCTTTAGGGTGTTAATGTAGTACATTTTTCATACGAACACAACGTTGCTAGCAGCCTTATCTGCAGGCGCTAAAACAAACTTCCTATGGAATTTCTGGACACCTTTTTCATCCAAAAGTGAATTTAGGCTTAGGTGGAAGAAAATCTAAATTATTGCAATAAAATGAAATTCTACTACGAATAATTTTAAAAATATTTATTTTTCAAGCATTTAAAGAATTAGATTCAACATCCTCTCTCTTACACCATCGATTCCTAAATTCTTGTTATGAAGCAGTGGTAAAAGTGTCTTGCTTAAGGACACAAAACAGTGACTCTGTTGGTAGTAAGGGTCGACATTGCACCGGACCCTGTAGTGCAGTCAGTAACGAGTCCAACTTCAGATCCAGGGGTTGCAAGTTTAATCCTTGCCCAGTCCCATATTTTTGTCGAGATTGATCATGAAAAAATTTCTACGCTCTCGTTATACCCCCCACAAACTTTGTTTGTGGTGGGGTATACTGTTTTCACGTTGTCCGCCCGTCCGTCCGTCCGTCCATGCGTCTGTCCGTCCGTGTGTGCGTCCATCCATAACGCTTTGTTTCCTTAATATCTTAAAGAGTCATGGCTGGATTTTCATCAAACCTTGCAAACATGTTTATATATGCAAGGCAAATAATTTAAACAAAAAAGTAAGGGCTAGGGGCCAATTCTATTAGAGTTATTTCCCTTTGTAGTTCTAAATGTCTTTTTGTATGGGGTTTTATGCTTATGCTATTATAATCCATACACGGGCAGATCAACTCCTACCACAGCTTTTGATGGAACAATTTGATACTTTGCCTATACAATGTTAACACATTGAACATATGCATGAAGGAATTTAGTTCAGAAAAAATAATTTTTGACAAAATGACAGCTGTGAGATCTTAGACAATTTTTACCTAATAAGGAAATGTATATGCCTAGATGGTGCCTTCATGGGCCGATCAACTCCTACCACAGGTTTTGATGGAGCAATTTGATACTTTGCCTATACAATGTTAACACATTGAACATATGCATGAAGGAGTTTGGTTCAGAAAAAATAATATTTGACAAAATGACAGCTGTGAGAACTTAGACAATTTTCCCCTTACAAGGCTTTTGTATATGCATGGATGGTGCCTTCATGGGCCGATAAACTTCTACCACAGCTTTTGATGGAGCAATTTGATACTTTGCCCATACAATATAGACACATTGAACATATGCATGAAGGAGTTTGGTTCAGAAAAAATAATTTTTGACAAAATGACAGCTGTGAGAACTTAGACAATTTTCCCCTTACAAGGCTTTTGTATATGCATGGATAGTGCCTTTATGGGCCGTTCAACTCCTACCACAGCGTTTGATGGGGCAATTAGATGCTTTGCCACTACAATGTAGACATATTGAACATATGCATGAAGGAGTTTGATTTAGAAATAATAATTTCTGACAAGATGACAGCTGTTAGAACTTAGACAATTTTCCCCTAACAAGGCTTTGATGGTGCCTTCATTGGCGGATCAACTCCTACCACAGTTTTTGATGGAGCAGTCTGATATGTTGCCTTTACAATATAGACACATTGAGCATATGCATGAAGGAGTTTGGTTTGGAAAAAATATTTTTTTATAAAATGACATCTATGAGAACTTAGACTATTTTTTTGGTATAAGCTTTGACATATAGAGCTTTCAGGTGTGAATATTTTTGTGTATTTGATCTTAACAAATGTTCCAGATTGCAAGCTTTAAGATCATTTGCACAGATTCTACTTAAATCTTGTTTTTGTTTGCACAGATTCTACTGAAATCTTCTTTTCAAAACTAAGGTCTGCTGGTTTGAACTATAACTTGCCAATTTTCTTCACTGACTCTTACTGTGCGGGGGGTATCTAATATGCATTGCTTATTGACTTTTTTCATTTGTGATGTCTATTTTGAGTTTGTTACTTTCCCATTGGTATCTTGGGTCAGGTGTGGTACTTGATTGTATTGATTCCTGATCTTTGCCTGCTCTCTTACTTTGTTGTCAGTTACAAGCAAAAGTATGTGTGCAAAGTACTGATTAACTGCTAAGTCAAGCTTGCCCAGGAAAAAGTATGGTTGGGTGAACTGACCTTTTCGACATTAACATAGCTGTTGACTGGGACGTAAGGCCTCAAACCAAACAAAACAAACCAAGTAACCCTATTACGCATAATATTATGCAAAAAGTAACAAATCCCATGACAAAGTTATCTTTTTTTTCAGGATACTTTGATTGTTTCAAAAATGTTAGATGGTGTCACCAGTTTTGAGCATTTTAATACAGCTGGTGGGTACAGAGTGGTTAATACAGGATCTTTCCAAAATTTGCCAACGGTTCAAACGTTTAAATTACTTGACCTTGAGCTGCAACCATATGAGCCAAGTAAGTATCTCCAATGCTTTCTATTCATTAGAAATCTTGATTGAATATAGATTTGAAGAGAATGAAGCATACTTTTTGAGTTATCGCTCTATGTTTGGGTCGATCATAGCGCCAGTTAAGCCAAAAATAAATGCATAAATTGCGATTATTTTCTTATCCATCAGTTTAAACATGTGTTTTGGGTGCTCAAAAGAACCGTCTCATCGAGACGGTTCTTTTGAGTACCCACAACATATGTTTTGATGAGAAATAAAAAAAAAATTCAGCTACGCACTCTATCTTGGGGCCTGTCAACTATTTTTCAATTATGGTTGGACGTTACCTGTATTGAACTAAAAGTAAGCTATGGATAGAGTGACTTACTCATGGGCACAGCACAGTGCCTCCTCTGAGGCTGTGGCACCTGCAAGGCCGGGCTGCAAGGCTAAAACCAGTGACCCATTAACCTCAAGCCTAGCACTCTACCACTAAGATACTGTGTGCCTCCAATAAGATTAGTCATGTCACCAAAAAGCATAGGGCCAGTTAATCAAAATTTGAGCGCAAAATTGCGATTATTTCTTATCCATAAGTTTAAACATGCGTTTTGGGTGCCCAAAAAGACTGTCTCATAGAGACAATTCTTTTGACTACCCACGACATATATTTGGTTAAGAAATTAGAAAAATATTTTTCAGGTACGCACATTAAGACGTGACTTCCTCTATATTTAAATGTAATCCTTTGTTCAATTATTGGTTTTGACGATACAGATACCAACTTACTATATTAAGGATGAGTGCCCATTTATTGCTTATTGTGTAACTGCATTCGATACTGTATTTTGAGGTCTCATATTTTGGCAATTTTTGTTTTTTTGCCACTAGCGCCAAATAAAAATACATGCCTAGTATAAGTTTTTGCAGTAGTATCAAAGTAACCTCCAAATGCCTTTACTTGTATTGAGTGACACAAACATACCAGACCTTTGACAAGGAGAGTAGATTAAAATTCATTATCATATGACGTCGCGTCTGGGAGTGAAATAACGCCATGCAATAAAATCTGTAAACCACTAGTGGTTTATCAACTTACGGGAAACGTTATTACGTCCATAACAACGTTGCGTACATGATGACAAAATCATAACATTGTTACGCCAGAAATGAGATTTCAAAGAATTTGTCATATGATAAATAGAATCTAAAATTCGTGCTCTTGTATTATTGAATTTATTAAACTCGTTGCGAAAAAGAGATAAAATGCTCGGCAAGCCTCGCATTTTATCTCTTTTCCTCAACTCGTTTAATAAATTCAATAAAACATGAGCACTCATGTAAGATCCTCTATTTATTACCCATGTAAATGTTGTGTTTCTGTACTAGAATCACAATCACTACTTTGTTTCAGTATCATCAACAATTGTTTATTTTGCTTGCAAGAGAGACATTAGAATCATTATGCCTCTATTTAGTTTGTCCTGTAGGGGTATATCCTTGAACATATTTGTATATGGAATGAAGGCTTGCAGTGCTTTATACCAGGTTTTATACTCAACATGCTCCTTGTCATACTGATTGCCAAGTCACTGCGAATAGGCATTTCATCAAAGGACTTAAAACAGTCTTCATGAAGGATTGTCCATAAAAATGGACAGATAAAAATTTCAAAGAAAATAATATTTTTTCATAGAAAAGCAGCTCAGATCAGAAAAGTATGGGCTGAAAAATCTGTTTCTGTTACTCAACATAAAGGAAAATAGAAAAGGGTGTTTAGAGGTGCTTTCAACTTGTTGATCAAGCTAGTCTTTTTTGCTTACAATTGTAGTTTTACATTACACACATCATATAAAATAGTATCATTGATCAAAGAAGATAGACTGTCAAATGCTGAAAATCAATTACTGTAAAACCTGTAGCTAAATATCCACCCAGGGGGGGGGGGGGGGGGGGGGTACTCTGATATTTTCACACATACGTAGGCTCGGTTCTGAATCTCAATATTTTTTGGGGTTTTCAGAAAAATGAATATTTTTTGGGTATTAAGATTTTGTGGATATTTTTTGAGGTCATCACAAAATTTTTTTGGGGTTGCTAAAATTTCAAATATTTTTTTGGGGTGTTTGAAATTCCTGATATTTTTTGGGGGTGAACGGTAGATGCTGGGTCCGAACCTACGTATGCGGAAAAAATTAGAGTACCCCCCCCCCCCCTGGGAATATCGATTTACTATGGCATGTATACAGTATGGCGCTATTATCTGACAACATTGACCTGAGATGAAAAATTTCTGCCAAATCATTTGTGATGTTCGTTTGTTTTCATGAAATACTCGGACTTGGCCCATTCTTTTACCGAGAATATGAAGATAACGTCCACGCATTAATGCAAACGATCTAATGGCCTTGTGTATTTCTAGCGTCTGTCCATGGGTCTTTCTGTGCCGTGTCCGCTCTATAACTTGATAACCTTTAGAGATATTTCAACAAATCTTTCATCTTTCTGCCCCTCTTTAAGTAGTAGGTACCTTGTGTAAGCAGCTCCTCCTACAGCTTTACTATGGTTCCTTTGAATCTTTACAGGTGTTTAGGCTATGGTCTGAAATGTGCATATTACTTGGATATTATCCTCAGATTATTTTTGTTACATTTTTCACAAAATGAAATTAGTCATTTTTCTGGCAAAAGTGAATAGATACAAGGTATCTTGTGTATACATCTCCTCCTACAGTTTTATGCTGATTTCTTTAAAACTTTACAGGTGTCTAGGCCATTGTCTAAAGATGTGCATATGTTTTGTATATAATCCTCAGATTATTTTTGTCACTTTTTTTCACAAAATGAACTTGTCATTTTTCCAGCAAAAATGAATAGATACTCGGTAACTTTCGTGCGCAACTCCTCCTACAGCTTTATGCCGTTTCCTTTAAAACGTTATAGGTCTTTAGGTCATGGTCTGAAGATGTGCATATGTGTTGTATATAATCCTCAGATTATTTTTTGTATTTCCGTTTACAACTAGAGTTAAATTATTCGCAATTTAGGCGTTTATTACTATCAAGATAAGAAAGTGCTAGGATAAAATTTTCAGATTAAGTTTGTTTTCTGTTTTGTGTACTTAGTCAGTTTAACTAACTCGTTTCATTATGGATCATATGTTAAAAAGACACACATAAAGTGGCAGGGACATACATTATCAGAAATTGCTTGTTTTACTATTGCCTTACGTCTCCTTTTCAGAGAGCTGTGGGTTGATCTATATTACTGCATAAAAAGCCATGTCACACGCTATAAACAGTCATGTTTAACAGCATTAATTTACATGTATTAATCGGGCAATTCATGTGCTGTTAATACAAAGCTTACTTAATTTTTCATATACACATTCTGGTGCCAGCACAAACGTGCATAGAAGTGATCATAATTTTCCGATATCCAGATGATGTAAGTCTTAGCTCTGGATCTGGCATTTTAAAACCCACAAATACTACATGTTTGCACGCCATTATAGGTAATATAAATTTTTTAGATGTGTAACGTATTCAAGCCACAAAGTGACTTTATGTAATAGTAGCGATCAAATATTGTTCTCTAATATACCACCATCTGCAAGACACCTCGGGGAAAGTTGAAACTCTTGACTTTCAGGCTCGAGTTTCAATCTATGATTTTTAATTGTTGCATTTGTGATCTCTTTTTCATCTTTCTATCAAGATTGTCAAACAATCTCAGCCTCAAATGAATCCCTACTTGAAATCTGTCAAATTATGTAAATCGATCTAGCTTATTTATTTTTCTGCTTTTCAGATCCATGCAAAGATAATTTTGGAGGTTGCTCACAGATTTGTTTGACAACACACAATGGTAATGGGGGCAAGGACGTAGTTTGTGACTGTTCCTATGGCTTTACACTGCAGTCTGATGGAAAATCTTGCAAATCAGGTCAGATATATTACAAATATAATTGTGTTATCTACATAGAGGATCTAACATGAGTGCTCATGTTTTATTGAATTTATTAAACGAGTTGAGGAAAAGAGATAATATGAGAGGTTTGCCAAGCATTTCATCTCTTTTTTGCAATGAGTTTCATAAATTTAATAATTCAGGAGCACAAATGTTGGATTGCGTTTATCATTATCCCCATGCTTTTTTAAAAAAGCGAAGGGGATATTGTAATCGCCTCGGTCCGTCTGTCCGTCCGTCCGATGTCCGTCTGTCCGTTATGCTATCTCCTCCTTAACCATTGGACGAAACTCAACCAAATTTGGTGTGTGAGTTACTGACATAAATGGGCGTGCAACGTCAAACTTTTTTTGGCCCCGCCCCCTGGGGCCCTAGGGAGGGGTCAAAAGGTCAAATATCATTTAATTTCAATTACAAAGTCAATTTCAAAGATTTTTATACCAAACTTTGTGTGTGTTCTCACAAATAAAAGATACAAAACATATCAAACGGGATTTTTATTCTGTCGCCTGGGTCATGTCCCAGGGGTGGGACTTTAGGGCGCTGGGGATGCCCAGGGGGTCAAAAAAAATTTTTTCAAACATAGTCATGTGGTATATCAAATCGAGGGGGATGACGAGCAAAACAGAATGCAACTAAAATTTTCATCCTAGGGTCAAACTGGTGACCTTTGGGTGAGGTCAAAGGTCAAATATCATTAAATTTCGGTTACCATGTCAATTTCAAAGATTTTTATACCAAATTTTGTGTGTGTTCTCACTATTGCAAGATACAAAACATATCAGACGGGATTTTTATTCTGTCGCCTGGGTCATACCCCAGGGGTGGGACTTTGGGGCACTGGGGGTACCCAGGGGGTCAAACATTTTTTTTCGAACATGGTCATGTAGCATATCAAATCGACGGGGATGACGAGCAGAACAAAATGCTAGTAACATTTTCATCCTAGGGTCAAACTGGTGACCTTGGGGCGAGGTCAAAAGGTCAAATATCATTAACATGTCAATTTCAAAGATTTTTATACCGAACTTTGTGTGTGTTTTCACAAATAAAAGATAGAAAACATATTGAACAGAATTTTCATTCTGTTGCCAAGGTCATGCCTCAGGGTGGGACTGTGGGGTGCTGGGGAAGTCAAACACTTTAGCTGGATTTGCGATGGCGCCCCATCGACTGTGCGCTCTAGTATGATGTAAAAATTATTTTGTAATCAAATTTTTTGCGTGAATACGTCCAGATTCAACCATCTTTTATGCAATGTTATAATGGACATCATTCCTTTACATTACTAGATCTGAAAACCGCTAATGGTTATCGATTTTATTGCATGGGGTTATATCACTTTCAGAAACGACGTCATGTGATAAATGAATTACATATCATTTTCAATGTTAATGTTAGGTTTCATTTTATAAATAAAATTTCAGACCACCATATAAAACAACATGTTTTATATTTCTCATTTAAAGTATTCAAGAGTATTTGTTACGTTTCTAGTGCCGACTTGTATCTCTACAAAAATAGAATTATGGCACCATATGTATACATTTTCAAAATGGCATAGCTTCTGTCTATCCATTGATATACCATTTTTACTTTTAGTATTTAGTTCAGTCAAGATATATAGCTTTTATAAGAAAAAAGGAAATATTTACATTTTCGAAGCAATCCTTTAATAAATCTTAAAATTTTTGCAACCGTTTATAGCCTCATGAACCACACACATTTGATTGACAGCTGCCAAGCTCACTTGCCCGTGCAATATGCTTTGAACATCAAACTTATTCGCTTGATGTGATACTGGTGTTTTTTATTGACAGCAAGCCACACCTGAATTGCACATGCAAAACAAGACTCTTCAATTCTCCATTGGCTGTCCGTGTTTAAGCTGACTGTTATGCTTTTCCATTTTACACTACGACTAAACCGTTAATACAATTATATTTTAGATACAAAAAATGTTTTAATTCCATAATTAAAAATATTCTTCAAATTTTAGATAATTACAATAAAATGTAAATATAAGCAATAAATTCCATTTTTCCAAAAATTGAATTTATTTCTTAAGTGAATACCTAAGCCATGTGTGTTGGTTCGCTAATATGAGAAAATATAGAGGAATAAAATCTTAAGTGACCTGAAGTGGACTCAGGAAAGTTTGTAGAAAGCAGAGTTCATCCAAAGAATGTTACATTTTACCAGTGAGAAGTGTTATATTTCACATTTCACATGTTAAAATGTAACTTTTGACAAATACATTTTATTTAATTGATATTTTTTAATATTTCACTACTTTCTATAATTGGTCTCAAAGTGAGAAAATCTAATTTTGTTGCGTGCAAACAAAGATGCAGACCAGCCTGCACGTAAATCAAGTCTGACCAGCACCTTTGTTATTCGTCTGACCAGCACCTTTGTTATTTGTCTGACCAGCACCTTTGTTATTTGTCTGACCAGCACCTTTGTTATTCGTCTGACCAGCACCTTTGTTATTTGTCTGACCAGCACCTTTGTTATTTGTCTGACCAGCACCTTTGTTATTTGTCTGACCAGCACCTTTGTTATTCGTCTAACCAGCACCTTTGTTATTTGTCTGACCAGCACCTTTGTTATTCGTCTGACTAGCACCTTTATTATTCGTCTGACCAGCAACTTTGTTATTCGTCTGACCAGCACCTTTGTTATTCGTCTAACCAGCACTTTTGTTATTCGTCTAACCAGCACTTTTGTTATTCGTCTAACCAGCACCTTTGTAATTTGTCTGACCAGCACCTTTGTAATTAGTCTGACCAGCATCTTTGTTATTCGTCTGACCAGCACCTTTGTTTTTAGTCTGACCAGCATCTTTGTTATTCGTCTGACCAACACCTTTGTTATTCGTCTGACCAGCACCTTTGTTATTTGTCGAACTGGCACCTTTATTATTCGTTGGACCGGCACCTTTGTTATTCGTCTAACCAGCACCTTTATTATTCGTCTAACCAGCACCTTTGTTACTAGTCTGATCAGCACCTTTGTTATTCGTCTAACCAGCACCTTTGTTATTTGTCTGACCAGCACCTTTGTTATTTGTCTGACAAGCACCTTTGCTATTTGTCTGACCAGCACTTTTGTTATTCGTCTGACCAGCACCTTTGTTATTCGTCTGACCAGCACCTTTGTTATTCGTCTGACCAGCACCTTTGTTATTAGTCTGACCAGCACCTTTGTTATTAGTCTGACCAGTACCTATGTTATTAGTCTGACCAGCACCTTTGTTATTCTTCTAACCAGCACCTTTGTTATTAGTCTGCCCAGCACCTTTGTTATTCGTCTGACGAGCATCTTTGTTATTCGTCTGACCAGCACCTTTGCTACAAGTCTGACCAGCACCTTTGTTATTTGTCTAACCAGCACCTTAGTTATTCGTCTGACCAGCACCTTTGTTATTCGTCTGACCAGACCTTTGTTATTCGTCTGACCAGCACCTTTGTTATTAGTCTGACCAGCACCTTTGTTATTAGTCTGACCAGTACCTCTGTTATTCGTCTGACTAGCACCTTTGTTACTAGTCTGACCAGCACCTTTGTTATTTGTCTTACCAGCACCTTAGTTATTCGTCTGACCAGCACCTTTGTTATTTGTCTGACCAGCACCTTTGTTAATTCTCTGACCAACACCTTTGTTATTCGTTATCTGTAAAGTACTCTAGTTCAGATAGCCACATGCAAAATTTCAATATAATTCCAGCTAGTCTTGTTTTGTTCAGCAATGTGTGATTGTGCATAGGTTTAGATAAGCAAAATTTGTGAGCGTAAAATTGTAAATGCTTTCTTACCTGTCAGTTTTAACATGTGTTTTGTGGTGCTCAAGTCTCATTGAGACGGTTATTTTGAGTACCTACAACATATGTTTTGATTGAGAAATAAGAAAATTATTTTTTGGGTTCACACTCTTAACTAAAGGCCTGATTGTGGTATTCCTTATCATAGTCACCTTTTGTAGCTGCGCAGGTTGGTTTGGGCCGGATTACTGCGCATTGAGGCTCATATTATAAATTGCTTTGTTATATAACTGGAGAGAATCCTTTCTCCTGATTGGCCCAATTTGTCTTCATAAATCTCTATGTCTAACTGGAAAATGGTCTAAACCAGTCTACAAGTTAATATTGCATGAAAACCAGCTCAAACTAGTTTCCAGAATTTAATATTTTTGACACTTCTGCAATATTACCCTCTAGAGGGCTAAAAATATCATGATTAGTGTGAAACTAGCATTTGCTGCGTGAAATTGACATGATTTGCTGTTTTACCTTCCAACACTTAAATTAAATTCTTTCATGAATTTCTACAACAGTTTTGTTTTGTTTGCTTAATTATCATTGTTTGAATAAACAAATTGTAAAAACAGTTTTATGATAACATTTTATATTCCGCATTAAGAGAATTAATATGCATTTGAAAATGCAAAATACTATACATTTAAATATTTTAATGACAGTTGCTAAAACTTGTATGAGAGTCCTTAGATGTCTTAGATGTCTTTAACAACAAAAGTGAAAGTAGCAAATTTTTTCATTCTTAAATGAAAAGTCATATAACAAAACAGTTACTGACTTCAATTTCCGCAAACATAAGAATTCACTAATGGCCTCGGTGAATTGTCACTTTTTCAGGCAGATAAATCCTTATATCTACCTCATTGAAGTCAATAATTGTATATTATCTTTCAGCTGCAAAGTATGGTAATGATTTCCTCTTGGTGACTGACTGGACACATGATCAAATTAACATGGTTGACCTTGTCACACAGGAGTATTTCGCCATTGACATTGAAGTAACAGGAAAACCTACTGCTATTCTATATAACCCAATTACTGAACTTGTGATGTTTGCATTGTCTGATGATGATTATATATATTCTGCTAGACTTAATGGACAAGTGGCTGATGTCTTTGTAGAACTCAGTAAGTGATATGTATATAAACATCACTTAACCCTTTGTATTCTGCATGCTTTTACCATTCATATTGATATGATAAGTATGGGACTGCCAATTGTCGACTTTGATGGGTCACAGGTAGGGATTTCTATATTATGATGTATTTTTGTCTCTGAGCTTAGCAAACAGTGCAGAACCTGATGAAATGCAGCATAATGCTGCATTTCATTTGGGTTTTCACAGTTTGGTAACGCACCTCTTTAGTGATTTACAGTATACAAAGGGTTAATATATTGGTGCCTATCACATTTTCTCCTTTACCTCCTTGCATGATGGGTAATTTCCTTGATAAAGTGTCAAGCAGCTTGGATCTAGATCAGGTCAGGCTTTCTGTTGGGCCTGATTTGGTTAGAATCTGATTGCAAAGATGATCAGTGGACAACAGGATTCGCAGCTAGCAGGCAAAGTGTTAAATGACCATACTGAGATGTATTATGCAAGGCTGGTAGTCTTAATTTTACCTGAGTCATGATCTTAATCTGTGCTACTGTCCTGCCAGACAAGGGTGACAGTGACGTCATGTTTTGTTTACAAAGTTATCAGGGATTTAGAATCTATAGATCACTTGTGTATTAATCCTATCCGCAGTGTGTACAAGTTAATGTTTTACTTAACTATTGTAAACAAAATATGACGTCGCTGTCACTCTTGGCTGGCAGGACAGTGTATGTATATGCGAGCGGCTCTACGGAGTCTGCTCACATCAGCCTTTGCACCTTGACATTGCACTATCTGCCAAAATCGCATATACTGGCGGAAATAATAAAATGCAGAACCACACCGGGTAGGCAGCAATCAAAAACGTCAATGCGAATCGACGGTCGTAGATCAAAACTCACTAGAAACAGTGTTTTCGATAGCAATTTGTCGCCCAACTGGTGACAAATGGCAATCAAAAACTCTGTTTCTAATGATTTTTGATCTACGTTTGTCAATAGTATTGACGTTTTCGATCGCCGCCTATCCAGTGTGAGTATGTGCTGTATAGCAAACTGAGGGTTATATCCCATTATTACACCTTTCATTGATATTCCAATGTTTAACGTCAAATAGCTTTTATGTATGCTGGTGCAATACGCAAGTTAGGGTATGAGTTTGCATCTGTCTAGGCTAGGGTAAAGTCAGGTCACTTAGGACATCAGTTTAATTCTGACATTCATTTGCAAACAGTGGAAATTCAGATGAGACGGCCCCTTATGAGCCGTCTCATCAGGATTTTTACTGTTTGCTTAGTTAAATTTTTCTATTCCAATAATTGAAATATGAAACAAACAAGGTCGCTGTCTGAATTTACCTGATGCCCAAGTTACCTGATTTTACCCTGTACTCAACTTGCTAAAGCTCATGGATTATCTTCCTGTACAGACCCACAAACCATACAATAGCTTCTTGTTTTATGACCTTTCTATGTTTTCAATATAAATGGACTAAGCATTTTCCCCATTACCAGCTATAAAGGCAGATCCAAGAAGTAGACACGTATTATCTACATCCGTAAGTTACCACACGTTCAATTACTTTCCAACAAGGATAACACCACACAGTTTCATCATTGCAAGTAACAATTTATGAGTGCATTTGAACGTAATAATTATACGTACAGTGCATTAAATAAACAGTGCAAACCTTGATTAGAATGAGCAGGGTCTGCATTGATTGATTATGAAAACATAATCTTATAAAATGGCTGATTGATAACTTGACATTGACCAACAGTTAATCCCAGTTAAGCCACCAAAAAATGTGGTGTCTGTCTATGGTCTTCACTGTAAGCATAAAAATGGATTTTTTTTATAAATTTGTAATAATATACTCATGAAATCGCACCACTCTTCAGATGCGCATAGTTTTGGCCTATCTAAAGCTGTGCAAAATTGTGTAATAATAATTTTTATTTAGGACAAATGAAATGTTTTTGCTCAAAAATTACAATTCCAGTGATTCCGTTAGCACATGACGTAGCGTCAGCCTCCAAATTGCATTGATCGCATTTTGGGCATGTACAAAAAGACACCGAAATCTCTTTTAAATGTTTTCTGTTTGCCAGGAGATATCCGAGATATCCTGTTATTTCGTTACAACTTTGACATTTGTGACGCAACACCTTACACTACACTTACGTGAACAATGTCTCTATGTTGCTTAAGTATGGCGTTGTCCGGCAAAACTCGATGTAAAACGATTAATTGCGATTTCTACAGTCCTAGTGTTCCACTCAATGCTGATTTCCAGTGTATAACCCCACACACATGCAAAACGTCATCAAAATCTTCTAAAAAATTAACGTTGCACCGTTGACATCAACTTTGACTGTGTTGCCAGCCATTGTTCACAACGCTAGAGTTTTAGATCCTCTAAAAGGTGTATTAATCTGTTGATGCAAGTATTATCTAACATTAAGTTCAACACAGATACTCTTAGGTTTGTGTATGCAAGCTTTTAGAGATTGAAGTTTATATAAAAACGTTGATATCTGCGCTTCGTAAATGTTAACTACCCGCTACAGGAGCAAGAAGTCTTCTTGCTACAACCTTGTTGTAATTTTGCGTCAGTAAAAGAAGGATTCCTCAAATGTGTCAATTTCACCCACTTGTCAAACTGATGCTAGTGGCCTCACATCGTGACGTTATAGCCGCTTTCAAGGCAAAATTACTATTCTTGACTATCAGTTTAGAGATTCTTTACAATTTATGCACAGAAAAATGCGAGAATAATGCTTTGAAAATTCTAATACATTCGATGGCTGGTTGTGTGACTTTCTGTTCTGACAGTTATTTTGTTAAATGCTTCCGTATCATAGGTGATATTTCCGTTTTAAAGACCTACCAGTAACTTACGAAATTGCTACAGTACAATAAGATGCAATTGCAAAATTAACATATTTTGTCAACCCAGTCCTAAACCAGGCATGGATTGTTTGAGACATTTTGTGATCAATGCCAATACATTCACATGCCTGATATAATGATGTATCGCTTAACTTTCTGGCTACCAAATCCAAATATGAGCTTTGAAGAAAGTAATCATTTTGAATTGTACATCCATTTAGATCAAACGACGCTCCAATAATGAATAAAAAATGCAATAGGGATTAAGCCTTCAAAAATAGACACATGATATCAGGGTAGGCTAGGTCAATAGACAGTTGGAAAATCCAATGTGAGATAAAGTGTGAGTTTGTTCATGTTATAACTTGAAATAATGCCAGTGTTTAACAAGTAGAGATAATACACACTCTCAGTGGAAGCAGTTTATGATATTTGTTGGGGTGGGTACGTTGTTGCTGGTGCAACTTGAAACTACACCCACAACACATATAATCAGGAAGCTATACCTCAATAAAATTCAAATAATACAGATCCGTTTGACCTGGGTATTGGACAGTATTCAAATCGTTCACTATTTGAATAGAAGTCACAATGCAAATTTTCCAAGTACCTATTATTACAGTGTGAACTGTACATAAATATACAATACAATCACTCTAATGTGTGTGGATTTGTACCGGGTTATGCCAAGGTTATATTTTTAAAGAATAACAGTTCAACGACAGCATTCTATATTTCCTCATAAAACAGTTTTCCACTCACTTAATGAACCACATAGTAAAAGAAACATTGTTGGTTTTGAATTATCCTTTTGTAAAAAAGCATTATCAGAAATGATTCATTAGCAACACAGTTTATGGTATGGGTACTGTTAATTCTGAAATTGTTGCGAGAATTTTATTTTCGCCGATAGCGTTAAAAGAAATATTTTCAATGTTAAAAATTCGCTACTGGGGCATACATAACCTGTATCAGTAAACGATAGAATAATTTCGCCATTTTCGCTAGTGTTTTATTTTTCCAAAACTTTGCATATGTGAAGTTTCACGAAAATAAAACTCTCGTGAAAATTTCCTCATTGTGAAAAAATTTGGTTTTGTACGCAAACAATGAAGAAGCAGACCAGAGATACAGGCTGGTCAATGAACAAGTTTGTAATTTGCCTCTGCAGGTAAATTTTATAAACTTTTGAAAACTTTCTCTTTTTGTTCTTAAAGCAATGTAGACTTTCAGGATTTAATTCACAAAGTGCTTGTCAAAAAAGCAAACAATGAAGATCTTGATCAGACTGCTCCTAAAAAGAAATCTGATCTAGGTCTGCTCTGTTTGTCTGGACCTATTTGGCTGGCATTTGTTCATAATTTTAATATTGTAATTAATATAATAAAGTATTTATGATAAAGAAAGGGCTGACCTCTTGGCTCTCATTTGTGGTGACTAACTGTGAGTTTTTCACTTTCTTATTGGTATCCTGGGTCAGGTGTGGTACTTGATTGTATCTATTCCTGATCTTTGCACCCTTACTTACTTTAATAGTATATAAATAATTAAAAAGTTTATACAAGCTTCCTCCAAGTTTAAATGCACTTTATTGATTAATCTGGTAAAAGTACTAACCCTTAAAGCGCCGATCACAACAAAAGTTGTCTGCTTTTCTCGTCTGCTGAAATGTTTAAGAAGCCTCTATGACAAACAGTGTGGACCCAGATCAGACTGCTCCTATAGGAGCAGTCTGATCTGGGTCCACCCTGTTTGCTTCTATACTTAAATTAGTCAGTAATGCTAGGCAATTATTTGCAGCAGACGACTTCAGCAGACGTCATTTTTCAGATGCATTTTGTTCTTGGCGCTTTAAGGGCTAAAACTAGTTACCAGTTTCATCACAGCAATCTTCATCACAATATTTCAGACTGGTTTGTGTATCCAAATAGATTTGCCTTGGATGAAACTACAGGTAACATGTACTACACTTCCACATACAACTACATAGGGATCATAACTCCACGGCAGACATATTTAGAGTTAGAAATGAGGGCATTGGTTTTTGAAGATGTCAGAGCTATTGCACTACATCCAGGGAAAGGGTAAATATATAGATCTTACATGAGTGCTAAAATGCTTTTTTGCAACTAGTTTAATTAATTAAAAACCACAGGAGCATGAATGTTAGATTCTATTTATCAAGCACACTAACATTACTTTTAGTTTATGTTTTATGAGTTAAAATGCTAAGATTTTGCCATATATACACTAAGTCATTACGGACGTCATGACATAGCATAACCAAATTCCGTAAACCACTGGTCGTATATCGATTTATTGCATGGGGTTATATAACTCCCAGATGCGACGTCATGTGATAAATTGTTTTTGTTGATGATTAAATTCACAGTAAAGAGCTTTTCACTCATTATACCACCCGCAAACTTTGTTTGTGGTGGGTATACTGTTTTCACGTTGTGCGTGCGTGTGTGCGTCCGTCCATCCGTCCGTAATGTTTTTTTAATATCTTGAAGAGTCATTGCTGGATTTTCATCAAACCTTGCAAACATGTTCATATATGCAAGACAAATACTTTAGACAAAAAATTAAGGGCTAGGGGCCAATGTTATTAGAGTTATTTCTCTTTGTAGCTCTAAATGGCTTTTAATATAGAGTTTTATGCTTATGCTATTATAGGCCATACACGGGCAGATCAACTCCTACCACAGCTTTTGATGGAACACTTTGATACTTTGCCTATACAATGTAGACACATTGAACATATGCATGAAGGAGTTTACTTCAGAAAAAATATTTTTTGACAAAATGACAGCTGTGAGAACTTAGACAATTTTTCACTAATAAGGCTTTTGTATATGCATAGACGGTGCCTTCATGGGCCGATCAACTCCTACCACAGCTTTTGATGGAGCAATTTGATACTTTGCCTATACAATGTAGACACATTGAACATATGCTTGAAGGAGTTTGGTTCAGAAAAAAATATTTTTTGACAAAATGACAGCTGTAAGAACTTAGACAATTTTACCCTAATAGGGCTTTTGTATATGTATAGATGGTGCCTTCATGGGCCGATCCACTTCTAGTACAGCTTTTGATGGAACAATTTGATACTTTGCCTATACAATGTAGACACATTGAACATTTGCAAGAAGGATTTTGGCTCAGAAAAAATAATTTTTGACAAAATGTTAGCTGTGTGAACTTAGACATTTTTTCCCTAATAAGGCTTTTGTATATGCATAGATGGTGCCTTCATGGACCGATCAAATCCTACCACAGCTTTTAATGTAGCAATTTGATACTTTTCCTATACAAAATAGACACATTGAACATATGCATGAAGGAGTCTGGTTGAAAAAAAATTTTTTTGACAAAATGACAGCTATTAGAACTTAGACAATCATTACAATTTATGACTTTTGTATATGCATGGATAGTGCTTTTATGGGCCGCTCAACTCCTACCACAGCTTTTGATGGAGCAATTTGATACTTTGCAGATACAATACAGACACATTGAACATATGCATGAAGGAGTTTATAATTTTTGCTTGCACAGATTCTGCTGAAATCTTCTTTTCAAAACTTAGGTCTGCTGGTTTGAACTATAACTTGCTAAGTTTTTTCACTGAATCTTACTGTGCGGGGGGTATCTAATAAGCATTGCTTATTGACTTTTTTCATTTACGAATGATTTTCTCTCTTCATGAGTTAAGCCAGTACTAAGCAGAGGATACAATAAATATACTGAACAAAAGTCAAATCGCTACACCTGAATTATTTGTCATTTATCTACAAATGAACCAAGCCAGTAAATCAAATGAAGTATCTCTGAATAGTCAAATACTGGGTTATGCATAACAATAACAGTTTTACGAATGTTGTAACAAAGAAAGACATGACATTTATTTAAATGTGACAGGGGTCCAATGTTGCATGTTACAAACTTAAACAGAATTCTTACACAATTCAGGCATTCAGATATCCAATACTAACGATGTCCAACTACACGAACTGGTAGGCTGGACATGCGACAACCAGAAATGTCAAGGACTCATCACAAGTGTGTTGAATCGTTTATAAAATCAACTTTGAAAATTGGGGTTTTCATCAAATTGCAAAGCTCAAAATATTATCACTGAAATCTCCATAGTAAAATCAATGTGTTGTTGCATTGTAGTCTGGGAACATTACTAGTCGAGAAATGGTAGGAACAATGTGCTGACAGGTCTGACTGATTTGGCAAAAGAAAGTTATCGAAAACCGTTATGAATGGAAGCTTACAAAACATTTTATATTCCTTAATGGTTTTGTCAAAGGGAGACAATTTACAAATTTAATGAATTCGAAATTGATTTCTAAGCTTGTTTCAAGTGATAAGTTAATTTTTTGTGGTTTAATGCAAATCGAGGATGATAAATTCTGATAAGCAAAACAATCTTTTTTTGCGTATGTGTAATCGCAAAATCCAGTAAATAAAGCTTAAAACACAAAACAGAACATAAGTCAGACATCAAAAGAGACAAATTGATGGAATTTTGATGAATCGTTTGCTGGATGCCTGGAAAACTTTCTCAGGTTTTAAAAAAATACTTTTTGTCAAATGCTTTGTCACAAAAATAGAACATTGTAGTGTAGGGTTTTCACTTTTGCTCAGAATATCTTGCTCAACCACACAACACACTGGATCTGGTGAGTGCTTTGTATGTATGTATGTATGTATGTATGTATGTATGTATGTATGTATGTATGTATGTATGTATGTATGTATGTATGTATGTATGTATGTGCGTGCGTGAGCGCGTGCTTGCGTGCCTGGGCCCAGGCACGCATGCATACACACACTCATGCACGAACGCACGAACGCACGCACGCACGCACGCACGCACGCACATACATACATACATACATACATACATACATACATACATACATACATACATACATACCATTTAAATGGCATTTTCCTGGCGGGCCGATAATGGCCCATCATTGAATTCTGGCTCTGTAACTTTATTTTAAGGGGATCTGGACCAGTATTGCTAAATTACTAAGGAACCTTTTATTTTTGTAATTTTCCAGGGGGGTCCCAACCCTCTGCCCCCTCTGGATCTACACATGACTGCGCAGGTGCACTGGCTGATCTGAGTCTTTGATGAGTGCACATACCAACGTGTAACGTTTGCTGTATACTGGCTCATATTTGGGCCTCATCGTGAGAAAACCTTTGGGGTGTCCGACAAAGTGAGTTTCAAACCAGTCTCCTCAGCTACAGAGACTAGCTAGAAAATTGAAATTTCACATACAGCGAGTTCACATATGATACTTTCTAAAAAGCGAATAACAAAGGCGCTGATCAGACTGCACGTATGCGCAGGCTGGTCTGCGACTGTGTTGTTCACTGCTCCCCGAAGACAGGTTTTTTTTGCGTCAATGCCCATTCATGTTCTTCAATGTTAACATTGTAGGTATATGTACTATACTGTACAAAGCGTTAGTTCCTATATTGGTCGGTCTTTTATGGATGGAGATGGGCACCAAATGCTGATACAGAACTCGTCAACGGCATTAATGATGTGGCCTAACGGACTTGCAATAGACTATAAAAGTAAGCTTAAGCTGAACTTTTTTATTTTTGCTTTTCACATATAATTTTGGGGACGACTACTTTCTCAGTAAAGATATATTTACAACTAAAGCATCAGAGTGAAGTTAGCGCGGACGTATTTTTTTTACATAGAATTATGGGGACAACTACTTTCTCAGTAATAAAGATATATTAAAACTAAAGCATCAGCATCAGAGTGGAGTAAGTGCGGACCTATTTTTTGTTTTTTTATATAGAATTTTGGGGACAACTACTTTCTCAGTAATAAAGATATATTTACAATAAAAGCATCAGAGCAGAGTAAGTGTGTACGTATTTTGTGGGTTTTACATAGAATTTTGGGGACAACTACTTATCACCAAATACTGATACAGAACTCGTCAACGCCATTAATGATGTGGCCTAATGGACTTGCAATAGACTATAAAAGTAAGCTTAAGCTGAACTTTTTTATTTTTGCTTTTCACATATAATTTTAGGGACGACTGCTTTCTCAGTAAAGATATATTTACAACTAAAGCATCAGAGTGAAGTAGGGAGCGCAGTGGCTCAGTGGTAGAGTGCTTGACTTGAGACCGAAGGGTCGCGGGTTCGAGCCTCACCGGCGTCACTGCGTTGTGGTCCTTAAGCAAGACACATTCATCCTAGCTTAGTACTGGTTCAACCCAGGAAGACCGTCCCGCATAACTGAAAGATTGTTGAGTGGACGTAAAGAATCAAATCAAACAAAAATCAGAGTGAAGTTAGCGCTGACGTATTTTTGGTTTTTACATAGAATTTTTGGGACAACTACTTTCTCAGTAATAAAGATATATTTAAACTAAAACATCGGAGTGGTGTAAGTGCGGACGTATTTTTTGTTTTTTACATAGAATTTTGGGGACAACTACTTTCTCAGTAATAAAGATATATTTACAACAAAAGCATCAGAGCAGAGTAAGTGTGTACGTATTTTGTGGTTTTTACATAGCATTTTGGGGACAACTACTTTCTCAGTAATGTTTTAAAGATATATTTACAACTCAAGCATTAAGGTGGAGTAAGTGCAGACGTATTTTTGATTTTTTGGGGACAACTACTTTCTCTGTAATGTTTAAAAGATATATTTACAGCTAAAGCATCAGAGTATAGTTAGTGCGGACGTCTCTAAAAAAATTCCAACATCCGAGACCTTTAAGTTAATCCTGGGTAGAGAATACACTGTTTTAAGTATTTCTTGCAAAATGCATGTAAACTAAATCCAGAAAGCCTTTCACAAAAATGGGATGGCACTACTCTAATTCACTAAATAATATAACAGATAGTCATTTCTAATACCCAGAGAACCTTCATGATCTGCTCATGTTTTAAGATAGTAGGGTTAATGTGCAAATGGTAAAATGCCATGCGTAGCCACAACACACGTGTCTGTCATTGAACATGCATAAATTGAGTCTGCATTTGTAAGGTATATTCGTGTCTGTCATTTAACATACATAAACTGAGTCTGCATATGTTGGGTTTATTCCGAGTATGCATGTGGCAGCATTGTGTTATTATTATACACTGAATTTTGGTAAACATACAACAGGTTCTTTTGTTTTTCATACCTCTTTACATTTTACCTGTCAATATAGAATTTAGAGATATTTAACAAACTGTGAAAGTAACAAAATATAAATTGTTTCCAAAAACTTGACATGTATATGCTTTAAACATGTTAAACGTTTTTGAGATATTGAGAAACGGTTAACAGCATTTTACTACTTTCTATATAACATTATGAGTTCTCTTAATCTCTGCTTATTTCAGATGGACATTTGTATTGGTCAGATCAGTATTATGATACAGTTACACAATGCGATCTTGATGGTAATAATTGTGTTTTGTTTGTCGAGGACAAAGGAGCTGACATCAGTGATATAAAGACAGATGGTGTCTTTCTCTACATTACAGGATTTAACAGAGGGTAATTATATAGAGGATCTAACTAGAGTACTCATGTTTTAGTGAATTTATTAAATGTTTTGAGGAAAGGCCATAAAATGTGAGGCTTGCTGAGTATTTTATAACTTTTTCGCAACAAGTTTAATTAATTCAATAATACAAGAACAGGAAAGTTCGATTCTATTTATCATATGATATAAATTTACTTTGAAATCTCATTTTTGGCGTGAAAACGTTAGGATTTTATACCATTCCCAGAAGCAACGTTATATGATAAAGAAAAATATACAGAATGAGTGTCTTTTGATGTCAAATTTACTAGGCAAGGCTTCAAGAATGCATGTTGAATCGCAGGCAGAGCTACATGTGTTCTTGAAGCTGAAGCTGGTAAATTTGATACGGTATTCTATTCATCAGTTTACCCCTTTGTTCACTCTTTAGATTGGCACAATAATCAATTTCTCCAGGCGAGTCGCCACAATTTTTAATTAGGATTAATTTGAGATATTTTGGTTAATTCCAATCAGTTTGTAACATATAAGGAATTTTAATGAAAAAACTATTATAAAAATAGGTGGTATATCAAGTCAAGACTTATCATTTGGGCCTCGACACAAGAAAACCTTCTTCAGGGGTTTGCAAACAACAAAGTTGCAGACCAGCCTGCGCATCCGCGCAGACTAATCAGCGCCTTTGTTATTCCCTTATTGGAAAGTATCAGATCTAGAGTTGCTACGAGCGAAATTTCAATTTTCTAGCTAGTACCTGTACCTGAGCAGGCTGGTTTGAATCTCACTTTGTCCGAAACCCCGAAGACAGGTTTTCTCGGGAAGATGCCCATTTGATAATCTAACAGATGAATCCAGAAGAAATTTGTGCTTCAACGTCATTAAATGCATTGTCCTGTTGACCTGATAAAGATAACGGCAGTGAGAGGACGACTTTTATCAGGTCAAGGCGCAATAATGCAGTCAATACGAGAGATTACTGATAAATAGACATTATTATAATAGTAACGTGATCTGGCCCACTGTATCATCTTGAGTCGATGAGATCATACCATTGGATCACCTGAGACACGAAGTGTTGAGGGTGATCAGATGGTATGAACTCATCCACAAGACATGATACAGTATGCCAGATCACGTTACTGTTATATTAATATGAGCCGAGATCTGTGAAAACCAGCCTTAATGACGAAGTCGTCAAAATTTAGTTAATTACACACACTTAATCTATGAAGTGTTAAGAAGTTATCCTGCAAATTTTATGAAGTTATCTCCATTATTCATGGAAATATGATCTTTTGAAAATATACACTGTCTAAACTTTCACCTGCAACATCAGAAACGTCATGACGTTACTAATGACGTCAAAGTTAACTTCATGATTTGCGGGTTTGTAGGGTGAATTAAAAACATGATATTTCTAGCTAACATGCTTTTTTATTATCCTTAGCATGTGTGCAACGGAATTCGCAGAAAAACTGACACTGATTCATTTTTGCCTAGAGTTTGCATGATCTGAAAACGACTGACCCTACTTTAAAGATTCTGACAGTTGCTAAGGTAAAGTTGTTGCCATGGATACATATGGCACGATAACAAAGCAGTTCAATCAGAAACAATTTCCAGATTTATTCTACTATCCACCTGAATAGGTTTAAGGTAATATATAACCATGTCAAATTTCTTATTTTTTGGTGTTTTTCAAATGATTTTTACATAAAAAGTCCTAAATGTCATTAAGGCTGGTTTTCACAGATCGCGGCTCATATGTTTATTATATACCTTTTTCCGACATTATTTGTTTTGGTCTTTAATCCAGAAAAAATGCAGGAACTTTTGTCATTATGTTTCGTTTCTTTAAGCTGCATACTCTGTAACTATGAACTTTTTTCTAAAGTTTTTATTTTATTTTTAAATCATTTGTAAAAGTAGAATTAAGCTATGTTTCCACAATGAAAATGTTCAGTACAGCTAAAAACTGCATAGAAAAGTGAATTATCTTATCAAATAGGTGTATTTTTCTCTTGTTGGTAATTATTTGGGTCCCTCCAATAATTAAAGACCATTAAATTTTAACATAAATGCAGTTGTTTTGATAGTGATAACTTGTTAAGATTTACGAAAATGGTAAAATGTTTACCTGAATTTGAGTATTTTTTCTGTGTTCTTGATAAATAAAAACACTATTTTTAAAATTAGAAGATCAAAAGTTACAGACTATGCAGCTTTAACATTTAAACGTCATCATGTTTTCTGTCTCTGGTTCCATGCTTGAAATTTACTTTACGCAACGTTGCCAAAACAGATAACCAACGTTAGCCTTGTTTTAAAGGATAATGATATGGAATCAAAAAACCTAAGTTCATTGATCCGGCTTTCTGTATCAGATGGCCAGAAAACAGACAGTTCAAGTGTTGTATCATTTATAGGTATATAATAAAGTATATTATATGTTTTTGTTTGTACCTAATTGGTATGAGATTCATCTACCTTCAATCTATGTGTGTAGGAGTTGTGAAATCACTCGTGAAACTTTGCATATACCATGGCTTTTCTGAGACTTTGGTGCTCTTAAAAAAGACTAAAATCTTATATGGTTCTAATATCATAATTTAGAGAACTGGTCAAGCAATTTGTTATCAAATTAATCCATGCACATGCTCAACATCAAAGTTTATAAATGCGTTTTTATAGCTAGCACATGAGATTCTAGTACAAAAGCTTAGGAGAGTCTGTGCATATGTACGGACCCATAAGAACTTTTGCTGCTTGTATATACAAAGTATGAATGTAGAAAGCGACATAGTATGGGCAGTCTCGCCAGAACCATTGTTTCTTGCATACACAAAGTATGGAAATAGAGGGAGGCTCAGACTAAGGCCAGATTGTTTTATTAGTTGATTTATGGGAATTTTTATTTTAGATCTAGGTTCAGGGGGACGAAAAAAATAAAATAAAAAAGCTCTGAAAATTACCAGTTGACTGTTCATTTTCAGAGCTTTTTTTTTCAGAGCTTTTTTTCTTCTTCTTTTTTCTGTAATATCTCCAGAAAAACAGTAAAACTAATAAGACAATCTATAAATATTTTATCATTTTCCTAAAAATCTGGACAGGACAATCACTTTTAAAAGTGTCACTCTCAAAAATGCACAGTCAGAACCTCAAAAAAATATTATTTTTTTCAACCAAACAATTAATATTTGGAGTCGGCGGATAAAATAAAAAAAACATTTTAGAAATAAAATTTAATTTTTTCCTACTTTCCGGAAAATTACAGTAGGAGAGTTCGTAAATCAACTAATAAAAAAATTCTGGCCTAATGTTTACATCTCTAATCCCCTCCCCTGGATACAATATGTACGTTAGCAGAGACAGTTAATGTGTCATTTTGTGCCTATGCAATAAGTTTCAAACCCCATGTGTTTGCCTAGACAAAGAAATATTTCATTGCATGCAGGCAGGTTGGACCTCAGACTCTTTGACTATTCTTACTTAGAGTCTTATCTATAGATGAGAGGGTTTGGGCCTGATGCTGCATATGTGAAGTGTTCTTGTGATTTTGTCTTTTTCCCATATGGTGTCCAAGGTCAGGTGTGGTACTTGATTGTATCCATTCCTGATTTTAGCCGTCTTCCTTGCTTTACAAAATGTTATTGTGTGGTGGAACAGAGCATGGTGGCTCAGTTGGTACAGTGTTAGACTGTGGACTGAAGGGTTGCTGGTTTGACCCTAACTGCAATCGAAGTCACTGTGTTCTGTCCTTGAGCCAGACACATTATCAGCTGCTTAGTACTAGTTCAATCCAGGAATACCCATATTAACATGATTGAAAAATTGTTGACTGGGATTTGAAAATAAAACCAAATATTGTATGGTGACCACAGCGGACCTTCTAATTATTTAAAGCCTTTAGATGTTTTTAAATTGAAATTTGAAATTTTACTGTTGTCAATATTACATTGTAGTATCATTAGGGTGAAACTGGATGATCCAGAAAGGAAGATTGAAACGTTTGGTAATTCAGATGAACCAGGACGACTGGACACTTTAGATATCTATGTGATGGATACTACAAATTTGCAACCAGGTTTGTTTATCCCAACTCTATACAACCATCATCTATGAGCACTTAATCCTTAATGCGCCAATTGCAACAAAAGTCGTCTGCTTTTCTTGTCTATTGAAATGTTTAAGAAGCCTCTATGGAAAACAGTTTGGGTCCAGATCAGACTGTTCCTATAGGAGCAGTCTGTTCTGCTGTTGGCTTCTATACTTAATTCGTCAGTAATGTTAGGCAATTATTTGCAGCAGACGACTTCAACAGACGACATTTTCAGATGCATTTTTCTTGGCGCTTTAAGGGTTAAGGCACATCTGCTCAGCCTCGCCAGAACATTTGCTGCTTGTAAATTTTAGGACCTCTGAGACTTTGATAGGGTATCTGCTTATTTTTCAGACGCTTCTCCAAACTTCCCTATGCATAAGATATCACTGGTATCCTTTTGAATAGGATGCTTGATGTATTAGGAACAAAATAAGCTTATAATTAGACAGGCAGACCCATATGGCAAAACAGGAGAAGCTACCAAAGTGGGTAGAAGGTGTAAAATTTGACTTCACTAAAACATTTAGAAATCAATAGTTTTACGTTTAAGGGTATTATATCATCAATACTCAATTATAAATCACAGTGAAAGTATTTTAAAGTCCAAAATCATGAGCGTTTTAATGATTATTTTTGTTGTTGTTTTCCTATCTGGTTTGTTAAGAACTATTTTGAAGTGCAACTGTAGTCTATATTTGACCTTGATGACAATATATTTACCTGGTGCAATATTTTGCAGCAATGTAATACAACCATTCATCCATGCTTAAAGTACACCTTGTCAAGGGTCATGTGGTTTATGTTGGATAGATACAGTACATGTGCAAAACAATCTACCAACCTTTCACAATCTAAAGAAATATATGCAAAAAATGTTGTAATATTTTACAACTATCATTCCCCCTGAGTCCCAGGGGGGGGGGGCGATGTTTTAAAAATATTTTTCTATGTCCTATATTCATTATACAAAAAGTGACCATTTTAGCCCCAAAATGAATCTGAATCCTCATGGAAATCAAATGCAAAACCATAAAAAAGAGAACATCAGTGAGCTTATATATGAAGATGAAAGCATTTGATTGACTGTCATCAAAATTATGGTCACAGATTCACTGTGATTCACATTACCACCGTCAGAGGTCCTAATGGAAGTAGGAAAAAGACTCTAGATACAGACAACTTGGCTATTTACACAGGGTAGCTAAAGTTGCAGCTTTAAACCCATATAAGTTCAGCGCCAATGTGTGTTTGGAATGAGCAAACAGTGTGCAGCGTTTGAATTTTGTCATTATTGTATGTGTACAGGAATTGCTATTGTACCTGCATCCCTAATTTGGAAGAGCATTTGACATAAATGGGTTGAAGTGGTTTATCTATATTATTGCATGGTGTAAATTTACTCCCAGACGCAATGTCATATGATAAATACTAATATATCATGGCCTGTTTCAAAATTATATCAAAGATCCTAGGCTAGGTTCAACCTGTATATGCATAAATAACTGTTTATGATAAATGCTAATAGGACCCTGGAATCGGTATCACTGTGGTCATACTACGACGGCTTTTTGGGGTTTGTCACTCACTCCAGCGTTATAGTAAAATTACCTTCAAATAAAGCAGACAAAGTAAGAACTTTAGAATATGTTTGCTTCGAGATTGTATCATCCAGTTAACAACCTCTTAGTTGTTTTTGCCAAAATGGAGATAAAATCAGGTTTTAAATGTGTTTTTTTACAGTTATATTAAAAAATTGTCAATTACGGTTTAGTCATAATTATAAGGTTTTGTCATTGATTAATTATCCACGATGACAAAACCCTAATTAGTTATTTCATGCCTAGACATCAAATGTAAAATGTTTGTATAATTTTAAAGCTAAAAGATACAATGTGAATTTTATGAACAAAAAACAATCAGAATCTGAGCATTTTTTGGGAATTTACCTGTTATAAAATGAAGAAATTGAACATGATGAGAAAGTTACCTTAACACCAGAATAAGTGAGAAAACCCAAATTGCCGAAGTGGTATTACTACAGTGAGTGTGTGATTTTATTAATAACTACTCAATATATAGCACTTATGCAGGGAAATGTGAAGGTGTCATACTGGCTACGTTTCTACTTTTATACAGTCTATATTTGATTTCACCACATCCCTATACACCTTACCTCGGACCTATATGGTTACCTTGAACAATATGGATTTCACCTTTGACAGTATGGATTTCACAGTGGTTCAATACAGAGATCCATACAGCTGACTGGTCAAAACCTCAATCACTGCACGTACTAGCGTGATGTAAATTAGCCACCAGTATGATTTTATGACGTCATTTATCACATAAATCCTTGTAGATGTAGTAGCGTCGTTTTTTCAACTAACGGCCGTTAAAAACATGCGTAAAACTACAAATTGCAGTCTGAACAAGATTTACGGGAAATTCTTATGCAATGTTCAAGATGGCAGAATCTTTATAGACTGAAGGAATCGTTCATATTTTCAATCGTTTTCTGAGTTTGAATCGATTAAATTTGTGCTGACAGAGATGTGTAACTTAGTATATGTCTGTTGGGCATCACGTTTCTGATTCATCCACTTTAGCTTCTGAGCGCTAGCCAGCAATGTATTGAGCAACAAATCATTGCAAACGCGAATCTATTTCTTAAACAAACGATAATGTCTTTGAAAAGAATGTAAGTCAGTGTGAAAATGGAGAAGATATTTAAAAGTTCCAGTGGATGACCTAGGTCGTTAAGAACTTCTGTCCGCTGATGGGGCTGAAGCAGTTTTAGTAGAAGTTGAGGGACAACAAAAATATTCCGCTTTTCCCATTTCTCTAGAAGTTTCCGAGCAATAACATGGAGATAGAAATGATTCTGTTTCTGACGATAATAATAATTTGATTGCCCAAGACCGGACCAAGTAGCGCAGTCGGTAACATGTCTGGCAACAGATGCGAGTCTGACTGCAGATTGAGGGGTTGTGAGTTTGATCTTGGCCCATTCCATACTTTCATGGAGATTGATCATGAAATAATTTCTACGGTCAGTCTCCTCCCTACTGCTGAATCATTCGAGAAGGGATGTTGTCAGTTGCAAGCGAAAGTATGTGCATAAAGTACTGGTTAACTGCTTGTTCAAGCTTGCCCAGGAAAAAGTGTAGTTAGGTAAACTGACCGTCCCGTCATGGCCATAGCTGTTGACTTGGGACTTAAAGCAACCAAACAAACAAAATTGATGGCCCAAGAAAGATTCATACCTGCTACTCCAAAGGACTGTGTCAATTTCCTATTGACAAATATAAACAAGAATACGAATTATGCAGCAGACAGAGAAGTTTGTGTCACTTGAAAGTTAACTAACAAAAATGTCATTAATCAACCAATTTTGTATTGGCTTAGTTACAGGTCCTTGGTCAGCTATAACTGAGCCAATACGAAATTGCTTGATTAATAACACAATATGAGCCGCGACATGTGATTTCCAACAATGTGTATTTGACAAGTGTAGAGTTGGACGAGCCTGTGCAGCCTCCTCTTAAGCTTAGAAACTCTAAATTATGTTCAGTCAGTAGCTTAACAATCATAGAATACTCAAGCGACTAGCAAAGGCTCTGATCAGACTGGGTGTATGCGCAGGCTGATTTGTGGCTTTGCTGGTCGCACATGCCACATTGTAAGAAATCTCATGCGGTGGCTCATATTATAGCACACTACTATTGTCTTGATATTTGTAGTCAAAAGTTATATGTAAATTTAAAATCTTATACATTTATAAATTTTAAAGACATTGCTTTAGAGGCTTAGAAGCTTACTTATTTGTGCCAAGCAAAAGTGGCATGATAACCCTAGGAATTCAAGTTTAGTTCTATCCAAGTGTACAGTTAGTCACTGAGTCAGCCTATGGTCACACAGGGTTTTGTGGGGAAATGACAATTCACTCATAAATTTTTGCATAGCCCTTATAATTTCACGGTTAAGGGGCATAATTTGTCCAAAGTATTTGTAGTTGGAGTAATTACACAGACCATATTAATAAAAGAAAGGCCGTATTAAGGTATAAAAACTGATTATCGTATCATTTTCATAAAGTCACATTGAAACAGTTGGAGGATTAAGATATTGGTAAAAGATGTTGCTCAGTTGGTAATTTTCAATATATCATTTACTGTCTACTCTTTATTCTGATCTGGATCTTAGATATTTAACACTATGTAGGTACATGTATTCTTAAAAATATTTTCAAAAAGGTTAATTTGAAAAGAAAATTACAGCAAACAAACCACATTTGTTTCACTTTTAAATGAGACTCAGTGCTTCCAGAAAACATATTCGTCTGAGTATTTGTCTTGTCTATACAGTCATTGATGTGTCCTTAGCTAAGGACATAATATTATACAATTATTGACTAATGAGGCATTGGATATGATGTGATATCGACCAGAGAATACCAATATTGACCGAGGCGAAGCCTCGGTCAATATTGGTATTCTCTGGTCGATATCACATCATATCCAATGCCTCATAAGTCAATAACTGTTTTATTATATAACATTTAGAGAAAGATATACAGGTATCATTGCACCTGGGGAAATTACTGAACTTATATACGAGTTTTGGAAAAGTCAAGCATATAGCAGAATCAGTGCAGACCTAGATAAGACCACCCGTTTACTATTTTATATATGTTGTGCATGAGTGTCATCATTCAACATTTAATCACAAGAATTCTAACACGCCTCGCCTGTAGAGCCAATGTTAAAATAGTGTGATATATCAAACAATAATCCACAGCTTTGAAAGCGCATGGAAAATGTGTGATAGCTGACGTCATTTGTTACTGGAAAATGACGTCACCCATGGCGTTAGACAGTGTAACGTCGTTTTTACGCTTGAAAGACGTTACAAATACATGTAAACGTATGCGACGTGGTCTAAGTATTGGCGGGAGTTATTCAAGTCTAATTTCAGTAACTAATATTCATCGGCAAGCGCGCGCCAGCCAGTGAATATGACAATATATTGACTGGCCACGTGAGCGCTCTAAGCCAATGAAAATCGGTCTTTTTACTTAGTTATATAATAATATTCTTTGTCAATGCTCCCATTGAGCTGGACAGATGTCCAGGTATCGCAGAGACATCATTTAACAAAACATTAACTTGATGGTGTTTTCACACACATACTGTCTCATATGAGCTGCGACATGAGATTTCCAGCAATGTGGTATGTGCGACCAGCAAAGCCTCAGATCAGCCTGCGGATACGCGCAGTCTGATCAGAGCCTTTGCTAGTCGATTGAGTATTTTATACACCATTTGGAGTTTCTAGGCTTAAAAGGAGGCTGCAGTGGCTCTTCCGAGTCTACACTTGTCAAAATGTCATCTTGTTGGAATTCTCATGCCACGGCTCATATTCTTTGTCAATGCTCCCATTGAACTTGACAGATGTCCAGGTAGCGCAGAGATATCATTAAACAAAACATTAACTTGATGGTGTTGTCACACACATACTGTCTCATATGAGCTGCAACATGAGATTTCCAACAGTGTGGTATGTGAAACCAGCAAAGGCTCAGATCAGCCTGCGCATACGCGCAGTCTGATCAGAGCCTTTGCTAGTCCATTGAGTATTCCATGATTCTATGACATCATTAAACAAAACATTAACTTGATGGTGTTGTCACACACTTACTGTCAGCCAATTTAATAATGCCTTGGAATATTTTTAGCTGCTGACAAATGTAATTTCAACGATGGAAAAGGTGACTGCAGTACAATTTGCTTGCCAAGACCATATGGATATACATGTGCGTGTGATTATAACAGAGATCTAAAAGCAGATGGAAAAACTTGTACTGATGGTAAGTTATATCATCAAAGCGTTAATCACTGTAGTTTTAACTACCAGAGTTCAAATTATTAAAATTTTATAGGATAAAAAATGCTAGAAGAAATGCTAATTCAATCATTTTCAAACGCTAAAGTCAGACAACAGGTAAATTCGGTTAAACATTTGCAAGCAGTGGAAATTCAGATCAAATGGCTCTTAATGAGTCGTCTCATTAGGATTTTAACTGTTTGCTTAGTAAAAATAAGAAAGATGGCAAAGATTAGGAATCAATACAAATAAACTTATTTGATTGTATTGATACTTGGGGGATTTTTTATCCTATAAAACACCAAAAATTTGAACTCTGGTAGTTAAAACACCTACTTATTTGAGTTTATTTTTATACAATGGAACCAAAGAAAGAACTTATTAATTAAGTTTTGTTTTGTTTCAGTATTTCCTAGTAAATCATAGTTTCAGATGCTTACCAAATTATTGTTTTGTGACTTAAAGTTGTTTCTATTTAATTTCTAGAATAATTTTCTGACTGAGACTCAAACATTTCATTTTAGCATCAGAACATATGTTTTGATTTGTGTTTCTGTTTGTAGGACACTTTTATGAGATAGTTTTCTTCTCAGTCAACAATTGCTGAGTTATTACAGGATGGTTCCTGGGTCAAACAAGAAAACAAGTACTAACATATAAATAATTGTGCTCAAGGACACAGCACAGTCGGGACAACGAGGGGCTAACCAGTGAACCCTAAATCTCAAGTCCCACACTCTGCCACTTAGCCACTATACTCCTATCTTGAACAAAAGTAATAACATAATCATGTTGGAGTCTATTTTTATTTCACTTTTTTTTTTAATTTGACCAACTGATTTTTCTAGTAAAATTATTGAGCAAAGCACTTTGTATTATTATTATTGTGATCATGTTGTATTTTAACTCTTTGCCCACTGGAACATTGTAAATGTTTTTGTTGACTGCTGATTGTTTTCAAAATTCATTTTTTTAAAAAAACCCTTCAGGAATATCATCTAAGTGTCAAACACATTGCATTTAGATCAGGCCATACGTTTTGTTGGGCCTGATCTGGGTCCAAACTGTTTGTAAAAGTTATCAGCAGATGAAACTAGCTAACATAGAGTAAAACAAGAATTCAAGCTGCTAATGAGCTGTGACATGTGATTTCCAGCAGGGTGGCATTTTGACAAGTGTAGACTCAGACGAGCATGTGCAGCTTCCTTTTAAGCTTAGAAACTCCAAATGGTGTTCAGTCAGTAGCTTAACACTCATAGTATATTCAAGCGACAAGCAAAGGCTCTGACCAGACTGCACGAATGCGCAGGCTGGTCTGAGGCTTTGCTGGTCACACATATCACATTGTTGGAAGCTTTATGTCATGGCTCAAATGTAATAAACTTATCCTGCAATTGTTGATTTATTTTGCTTGGTTAGTGGTTTAACTTCCTAGACAACGACTATGGTAATGTTGTGAGAGACAGTTAACATAACCACACTTTCTTTGGGCAAGCTTAGACTAATATTAGCAGTTAATCAGTGCGAAAATTTTCAGTTGTTACTGACAACAACCCTTCTTGAATAAGCAGAAACAATACAATGGCTGTAGAAAGTCTTTCATAATCAGCCTCCAAGAAAGTATGGGGACAGGCTTGGATTTATCTCATGACCCCTTTATCAGCAATTAGACTGGCTAGCAATTGAGCTACTGGACCCTGGTGATTGTTGACACGATGGTTACATATGAAATCAAATACTTTTGGTTTACCACAGGTTTAGATAAACAAAAATTTTCAGCGCAAAATTGTAAATATTTTCTTATACATAATTTTCAGCATATGTTTTGGATGCTCAAAAGAACCGTCTCATCGAGACGGTTCTTTGGAGTACCCACAACATATGTTTTGGTTGAGAAATAAGAAAATTATTTTTCTGTTACACACTTTTAACTAAAGTCCTGGTTTACTGATACAAACGATTGTAATAATTTAATTTTTGTACGAATAACTGATGACGTTTTCTTACTTTGTAGTGTACCAGTGCTCAGACAGAATCGATAATGTTGAGGCACCATCGTCTTGCTCTCGCTATGTTGGCAGCTGGTGTGAGTTAGTCTGTAGAGACGGATACAAGATGGCCACACCCACCACAAATATGACATTCCAGTGTACATCTATAGACTGGGACTACTTGTGGACAATTCCTGATCTTTGCACAGGCAAGTTTTATCATGTACAATGCATTGGCATGTGCCGATCCAGAGAGGGGGGCAGGTTGGCAGACGATTCTCATGAAATATTATACAATTATTGACTAATGAGGCAGTGGATATGATGTGATATCGACCAGAGAATACCAATATTGACCGAGGCGAAGCCGAGGTCAATATTTGTATTCTCTGGTCGATATCACATCATATCCAATGCCTCATTAGTCAATAACTGTTTTATTATATAACATTTAGAGACAGATGTATAGGTATCATTGCACATGGAAAAATACTGAACTTATACACAAGTTTTGGGACAGTCAAACATTTAGCAGAAACAGTGCAGACCTAGATAAGACCACCCGTTTACTATTTTATATATGTTGTGCATGAGCGTCATCATTAAACATTTACTAACAAGAATTATAACATGCCTCGCCTGTAGAGCCATTGTTAAAATAGTGTGATATATCAAACAATAATTTACATCTTATAAAGTGCCGGGAAATGTGTGATAGCTCACGTCATGTGTTACTAGAAAATGACGTCATTCGCGGAATTTGACGGTGTAACGTCGTTTTTACTTTTGAACGACGTTACAAATACATGTAAACGTGTGCGACTTGGTCTAAGCATTGGGGGGAGTTCTTCAGTGCAAAGGCGGAAAGTTGGAAGATGCTGATGACTTCAAATCCATGCAGCCTCATTTTAAGCTTCTAACCTCCAAATTATGATTGGTCAGTAGCTTTACAGTCATAAAATAGTTGAAAGATATTAAAATGTTGAAATTTGCTACAGTTGTTAATGTCATTATACGATTTTAAACAAGTGATGATTTATGCATAGGCTGATGTTATGACAAATCATACCTGGTCTAATGACAGATAAAAAGGTATAGTTATAGACAATTGAGATACGTGTTTTGTCTACCCAAAGCATATATTAGGTTTTAGAGTTTTCTCATTTATTTATGGTGCCCCCTTTTACTTCAAAAGGAACAAAAATATGTTACAAATGTTCCATCTCTGAAATTTAATGAGCATTTTATTTTTGCAAAAAGTGTTAAAATGCATAATTGGGATATCAATCATTCGCAACTGGAGCATTTTTACTTACATCAGTAGATGATAGAGTGATTTTGCTATTTCAAAAGGTTTTCATTTTCTCGATCCTCCTGATATAAAATCAAATCAAGGTGAAATCTTTGAATTAATAGTTTATTGGCTAGTTAATATTTTGATATTTTGTAAAGAATAACCTACATTATCATATGACGTTGCATCTGGGAGTGAAATAAAGCCATGCAATAAAATCGATAAACCACTAGTGGTTTACAGATTTACTAGAAACATTATGACGTACATAACAAGGTTTTGTACAAAATGGTAAACCTTCAACATTTTTACGTCAGAAATGAGATTTCAAAGTAATCTAAATGGCATATGATAAATAGAATCTAACATTCGTGCTCTTGTATTATTTAATTTATTAAACTTGTTGCGAAAAAGAGTTAAAATGCTCAGCAAGCCTAGCATTTTGTATTTTTTCCCCAACTCGTTTCATAAATTCAATAAAACATGAGCACTCGTGTAAGATCCTCTATTAAATAGAGTATTGCCCTTATTTTCTCATCAAAAATGATAATTATTAAATGGACCTTGGCTTGAGAAGGTTTGCGACCAGTAAAGGTTCAGTCTAACCTGCTCAGCTACAGAGACTAGCAAGGATATAGAAATAATACATGTGACTGTCCTAAATATAATCACTTTCTGAGAATGAATAATAAAGGTGCAGATCAGGTTTCGCTGGCTGATCTGTACCTTTGCTCTCCTAATGCCACAAAATCATCGTTTCTTGAAATTGCGCCCAAATAAACATGTTGGATTATAAGTAACCATTATGAGTGTGAGGGTAGGATAAAACAAAAGGTCCAGAGGATCACCAATTTGCATCACGAGGCCTGCCGAGTGATGACAATTGATGATTGCGAGGGACAGATTGTTCTATTCCACCCTCACACTTTTGATGGATACTTTTTCTTGCTCACCACGAAGTACCTCATTTTATATTAGAAAGTCGTGAAAAGGCTTTCAGAAAATCTTGACTTCGCTGAGATGCCACATGGTGGCGTAATTTTATTATTACAATGACGTCATGGATCAACGTGCGGCCAGAGTGCGGACCATGTGCGGCGGTTGGTTTTTTATCTATCGCTAGGACTGGTATGGAGAATTATCTCACATGAGTAAAAACAACAGAAATCCCAATCTGGTGTGAGAGAATAATCTTTTATCTTTTTTATATGTTTATAGAAAATAAATGTCCAATGGGTGTTGACAACGTTAGATTTGGATCTACTTGCAATGGATCTATCGGATCAACTTGTAGCTATGTTTGCCAATCTGGATATACTCCAAAACAGAACCCTGCTACTGCTACATGCCTACCAGGAGGCGCATGGAATATTGAAAACAACTTCTGTGAAGGTATACGTTTCTGACTGGTTAGTGTTTTAGCATGCTAATAAATGTTAAAATGCCATTTTACTATTTATGAGCATGATATACTTCATACTCAGGTTTTAATTGTTTTGTGTGTTCAAGGGGCTTGTTTTGTATTTTATTAATCAATTACTTCACATTGATTTCTGTATTGATAAAAGGTCAAGAAACATTGAGTAGAGGTCAATTGTATTGACTTTAGATCATCTGTATTAACATCAAGTCAAACCAGTATAACACAAGCATATGTGCCTGTAATAATGCTATATATTAAGTACATGTACTATAGTTTATTATATAGAGGATCTTACATGAGTGTTCATGTTCTATTGAATTTATTAAACAAGTTGAGGAAAAAGATAATATATACGAGGCTTGCTGAACATTTTATCTCTCTTTTGCAACTAGTTTGATAAATTCAATAATACAGGAGCATGAATGTTAGATTCTATTTATCATATGACATTAAGATTACTTTGAAATCTCATTGCTGACGAAAAAAATTATAATCTTGTCATTATGAACGCAACATTGTACTGGACATACGTCATAACATTTCCCAAACATCTGTAAACCACAAGTGGTTTATCAACTTTATTGCATGGCATTATTTCACCCCCGGACGAAACGTCATATATGATAATAAATGTCGTTAATCAAGTGGTTTCAAATTGGCCCAGTTACAGGCCCTTGGACCTAGTTACATGCAAAATCACTTGTCTAAAAACGAGCCATTCACCATGCATAAAACTTTTTTTAAGTGACATATTCTCCCGAACCATTAGTCCAAACTGAAAATAATTTTACATGAATGTTTCCTATAATCCACACTACCAAAAGAATTCAATAAAAATACTGCTTCTGATTGGATAACACTTATCTACTTGAAATATTTCTTACACTATTATCTACAAGATTTTAAACCCTTTAAATTCTGGGCAATTTGGCAAACAGTGATTACCCGGATGTAATGCCACTTAAGACAGTATTTCATCAGGGTCTGTACCATCTGCTAAGATAAAAACAATCTTCAATGACAGGAATATATGAGCTGTGGCATGAGATATCCAACAATGTGGTGTGTGCGACCAGCAAAGGCCCAGACCAGCCTGCTCATACACGCAGTCTTATCAGAACCTTTGCTGGTCCCTTGAATATTCTATGACTGTTGAGCTACTGACTGAACATATTTGGAGTTTCTAAGCTTAAAAGAAGGCTATACAGGCTCGTGTGAGTCTGCACTTGTCAAAATGCCACATTGTTGGAAATCACATGTCACAGCTCATATGGTAGTGTAGAAACATTGACATGTGACCCATTGAAATGCAAAATGAACAATTCCAAACTTATTCTATCAACATAAATGGGAACACCCATATTAATGAAAGAGTTAAGATTGACTTGCTAGTTAGGTTATTGTCTATCACCATTCTATCATTTATCACCACATGAACAAAGGGCCAGTTAAGTAAAAAAAATGGCGTAAAATTGTGATTATTTACTTATCCATCAGTTTGATCGTGTGTTTTGGGTGCTCAAAAGAACTGTCTCATTGAGACGGTTCTTTTTGGTACCCAAAACATATGTATAGGTTGAGAAATAAAAAAATAGTTACACACTCTTATCTGGGGGCCTCCCTGAGCCAGTTTATGCAAGTTTGGTACTTATCCCATACATGTAAAGTCATTCAACAACTATCTAGGGTAAAGTCTGGTAACTTCGGACATCAGGTAAATTCGGACATACATTTGCAAACAGTGGAAATCCAGAAAAGACAACTCCTTATGAGCCATCTCATCAGGACTTTCACTGTTTGCTTAATTAATTTATTTTTTATTTCAATATTCACACAAGGTCGCTGTCTAAATTTAGCCGGTTGTCGGAATATACCGGACTTTACCCTAGTGTGACCAGCGACCTTAATGATTTGGCTGCTCTTTCATCTAAAGCCTCTCCTTTGTTTGTACAAGCAGCTTATGCTCTGAGGGCACTGCAACATGCACAGTCTTGTCTGAGTCTGTGCTGCTATTATCAACATCCCAGCAAAGAAATTCTTGCACACTGGATAAGGATATCTGAGATTTTACCCTGGGATAGAAAATCTTATCTTACCCAGGCTATCTTACCCAGGCTTTCATGTGAGGGCTACATACATTGGTTGTATTGGAACTCACGAACATGGTCGTCAAGTGACGTCATTGTTATGTTTAAGTGGCGTCATCATGTGCAATTGCATCTAAGCGTATTCAGGGGCTTCTGGTAGTTATTTGAAAATAAAAAAAGTGATGAGCAAGAAAAATAATCCAATTATTCGTGTGAGGGTAGGGTTATCACTTGGCAAGCCTCGTGATGACAAAAGGCGATCCCCGGAACATATTTTTCTATCCTACCCTCACACTCATGATATATTCTTATATTTAGGGGATAACTGTATTCAAAATTTTCATTTGGGGAGGTATATCGTCGGATATACGGTCGGAAATTTAGTTTTACGGCGACGCGCGAGCGGAGCCGTAAAACGTGATTTCCGAACGTATATCCGACGATATACCTCCTCAAATGAAAATTTTGAATATGGTTGTCCCCATTCTAATGCACTTCTGTAGTTTCGTCTCGAATTAAGCGTTGCAAGCCGCATAATGCTGCACGTCATCCAACAAAATGTGACGTAATTAATGACGTCAAACTGTTTCCTACAGTATATCGCAGGATATACTGTCGCAAATTTTTGACGTTATCCAATCAGAAGTCGCGTTACATAAGCAAGTGCATTAGAATATTTACTTATCAATCCTCTTTAATATTTCAGAAATGACATGCCCAGTTAACAATACTATCGCCAATGGGAAGTTTTTGGCCAGTTGCACAGGAGTAACTAATGTAGTGTGTACATTCCAATGTGACCGGTTCTTCACACCTTCTTTGTCGCAACCTCAAATGAAATGCCTGGAAACTGGAATGTGGAGTGAAAATGTTTTGACAGCATGTATTGGTGAGTTGTCGTTCCTTATTTCTCGGTATTTAGCCCTTATCCTGCTAATGTTTTGTCCAGAAAATATGCTCTGATTATTTTGTCCTATGCAAATACACTGCAGAATAATTTTATCACGGAAGCTAACACTATGAACCCTAATCATACTGCTCCTAAAGGAGCAGTATGATCTGGGTCCTAAGTGTTTGCAATGTAACAAAATACTTAAGCAGATGAGAGCAGATAACAAATATTGTGAAAAAACTGATAAACGCTTAGGTTGTTGATACACTTAAAATGCAAAAAGTATAAAAATATATCATCTAGCATAATTATGATTTTATTCATCATTGAAAGACTTTATTTACATCATACTGACACTCAAGGTAGGCGGGACTAGAAGTCTAACTTTTGCTCTGAGCCTTTTTGCTTCCATATTTTGTGTATACAAGCAGTACTGCTCTGGCAATTTGTTTGGTTTGATTCTTTACGTACCAGTCATAAGCTATGGTCATGTCGGGATGGTCAGTTCACTTAACCATACTTTTTTTCCTGGGCAAGCTTGACTAAGCAGTTAACCAGTTCATATGTTGTGGGTACTCTAAAGAACCGTCTCAATGAGACCGTTCTTTTGAGCACTCAAAACATATGCTTAAATTATGGGTAAGAAAATATGTACAATTTTAAGCTGAAAAATTTTGTTTATCTAAACCTGTGGCTGGCCAAGTTGTTTAGTTTAAAAGACAAGCAATCTTTTTTGCTCCGAAATATTTTCCTTCATTCTGTGATGAAAATTTAAACATCATGGCACATATAATTACAAAATTAGGAAAATGGTTGGATATGACCTGTTTATTGGAATGGGATGTTTTTATTGCTCAGTGTAATTAATGCACCAAATAGAAGATAAAAGCAAATATGCAAAGGTTGATTTATTGCATTGATGTTTAAAAAACTGGCTAGGATCCTTTCTCCATTATTAAGATAATTGGAAGATCTTTCTATGGTTAATTTAGTTTTTTACAAGACAGGAGTATCAACTTACTAAAATATGATGCAGCTGAATGGTTTGTTAACATATAGAATACTTCAAAACAAAATGCATCATGCATTATATTAAATTTCATCATTGGATTAAGTAGCCAAGCAAGACCAGCAAATGGTACAGACAAACTACCGATCCGTGTTTGCAATAGACAAAAAAAGCTATTCTACTATACTGTAATAATTGTCATTTTAAGAGCTATCATTAAAAGTGTGAATAAAGAAAATGTCACAGGACTTTAGTTAAGATTGCGTAACAGAAAAATAACTTTCTTATTTTTCAACCAAAACATATGTTGTGGGTACTCTCAAGAACCTTCTCAACGAGACGATTCTCTTTTGAGCAACTAAAACATATGCTTAAAATTATGCGTACGAAAATAATTACAATATAACGCTGAAAATTATGTTTATCTAAACCTGTGATGTCAGTTAAAATCACCAGCTTATTATTAGTCAGGTCCATAGGCAAGAGTACATAATTAAATTTAATTTCCTTATTTTTCAAACAAAACATGTCATGTTGGTACCCAAATGAATCCTGTTAACGATAAGAGCCCTTTGTATGTGCAGTCCAGAGGGAGGGGGACCCAGGATCCAGACCCCCTCCCCTGAACAATCACAAAAATATAGGGTTTCTTAGTAATTTTGGTTCAGATCCCCTGAAAAAATAGCTACCAAGCCAGCATTCAATGTTTGGACATCATCAGCATGCATGAAAAACGTCATTGATATGGCGTTTCGCTGGCGGGCTAAAGGTGGCCTGCTTATAGTGCTATTTCGATCCACCCACCCCACATCAACTAAAAATATATATAAAAAAACGTTGTTAAAGTTAAACCACCTCTGACAAAATTTTCTGGACCCGCGCATGTTTTGAGCGCCCAAAAGAAGTGTTTCCATTAATGGGTAAGAAAATATTTACAATTATACACTTTAATTTTTATCTTTAACTATAAAGAATACTGTGAGATGAATACAGAACTTGAATAGTTTATTCACCTTTTTGTTTCAACAGCTGTCATGTGTCCAGAGACAGTAGACAATGGTGTCCTAGGCACTTGTGAGCGAACCATTGGAAGTAGTTGTCCAGTCACCTGTAATAAAAACTATATAAACACTGTTGATGAAGTGGTTTGCACAGAGTCAAGCAAATGGTCGCCCAAAAATGCTTGTAAACGTGAGTTTTTAAAACTGAACATAACCTCCACATATCCCCACTCACAACCTCCAACCACTATATCTATATCAGAAAATGGTAAGGCCAGATTTTTTTTATTAGTTGATTTACGGGAATTTTTTTCAGATCTAGGGTCGAGGGGACGAAAAAAAATAAATAAAAAAGCTCTGAAAATGACCAGTTGACTGGTCATTTTCAGAGCTTTTTTTTTTTTTCTTTTGCAGCTTTTTTTTTCTTTTTTTTTCTTTAATATCTTCAGAAAAACAGTAAAACTAGTAAGTTAATCTTTAAATATTTCATCATTTTCCTAAAACTCTGGACAGGACAATCACTTTTAACAGTGTCACTCTCAAAATGCACAGACAGAACCTCAAAAAAATATTATTTTTTTCAACCAAACAGTTTTAAAATATTTAGAGTCAGCGGATAAAATAAAAAAAAAATTTTAGAAATTAATTTTTTTTTTCTTCTTTCTGGAAAATTACAGTAGGAGGGTTCGTAAATCAACTTATAAAAAATTCTGGCCTAAGTCACTTTCTAGAATTGTAGTTGTCTATTTTCCTTATAACAACTGATTTTATTCCATCTGCTCAACTCATTGTATGATTTCAGGATATGCATAGAGGATCTTACATGAGTGCTCATGTTTTATTGAATTTATTAAACGAGTTTTGGAAAAGAGATCGAGTTTAATAAATTCAATAATACAGGAGAACGAATGTTAGATTCTATTTATTATATGACAAATACTTTGAAATCTCATTTCTGGCGTAAAAAGGTTATAATTTTGTTATGTACGCACCGTTGTTATGGACGTCATAACGTTTCCCGTAAATCTATAAACCACTAGTGGTTCATCGATTTTATTGCATGGTGTTATTTCATTTCAGACGCGACGTCATATGTTAAAAAGTATTATTTACTCTTGGAGAAGTATGACTGTTTACTTTAATCAACCAATAATTCGTTAACATCTAGGAAGAATTCGCCAGGGTCATCAACTAACAATTTATAAGTTAGAGATCATCTACAGTACCTATAGGGTGATTCTAAAATGTACACTGTAGTAGCAACTTTCTTATTTACTTTCTGAGAATTGCCATGAGAAAATATCGTTATGCCAAATCAATAAAGTGCAGACCAATTTGCACTTTGGATGCTGGATACATTTACATTTTGTCATGTCGTCTGCAGACTCTTTTTGAAATTATTATTTAAAAACAAGTTCAGGGATACTATCAGCGTATCTTACATATTGGATCCCGATGAGCACTGACTTTTTTCAGTCCTTAACTGGGTCCAAACTGTTAACAAAGGTTAAAAGCAGAAAACAAAAGTGGCTGTAAGCAAGTAAAGAGTTAAAAGAAGTGATTCTTGTGAAATACAATGTTGAAAACTCTATGAAATTTCTTCATCTTACTAGGTGGAAAATAGAGTGTAACTGTATAGCATCCCCCTACCCCTAAACAGTTCTTGACTAATATATAGCTCAAATGGGCCCTATTACGTTGAATTGACAACAATTGGCATCACTTTATCCTATCCACTAAATTACAGAAACAATTATAAATAAATCTTGAAATATTAAAGTGTTTACTATTTTAAAATGCATAGCAGAATCTGCAGCTCAGATGCACATACTCTGCTCATTTGTTCTTTTCATACCACAAAATAGATTTACTCATGTCATGGCTTAAATTTTGGCCTCATCATGACAAAACCTGTCTTTGGGGTTTTCCACAAAGTGAGATTCAAACCAGCCTGCTCAGCTATAAAGACAAGCTAAATAATCTTAATCTGGCTCCTAGCAAAAATAGTAAGTGAGTATGATACTAGCAAGTCTAGATATGATACTTTACTGAAGCAAATAACAAAGGCTTTGACCAGACTGCGTCGATGGGCAGGCTGGTCTGTGCCATTGCAGTTGGCAACCCACCAAGACAGGTTTTTTCGGGTCCAGGCCCATTTTAAGAAGAACAAAGGTGCAACTAAACAAGGTATAGAAGTATGATTCTATACACATACTTCTAGTACCATTCTATGTACACAAAGGCAATATTCTTACTTATATCTGTATCTGAGCTGGCTGAATTAAACTCAACCTTGCACTGAGGTTATTTTTTTTTGCTCAACTCAACGGAGCATGAAATTAAAACTGCTCATAATATCTAAAATGCTAAAAAGATAAAGACTATTTTGCTCTTAAACTTGTTTTCTCTTAAACTTTCAGATTGTTTATCTATTTTGCTGATAAATGTCAAAACACCAACGATCATTGACTTTTCAACATTAGTGAGCAAATTAATTTCATGTTTAGTTGAGCATGAAAAACGTTTTATATCCTCTTTTCAAGGTAGACTTCAATCTAGCTGGCTCAGCTAAAGAAATTAGCAAGAATAATATTTATATAGAAAGTATAACTATAATACTTTCCTGTCTTGAATAACAAAATTAAGGAACTTGCTGATATATGCAGATATGCAGGCTGGTCTGTGTCTTTGTTGATGGAATGGAACATAACCTTTTGTATTTTGGAAACTCCTTAATGAGTACTTTGCAAATAGTGAAGACCGACATGAAATGCAGCATTATGCTGCATTTCATCTGGGTCTACACTGTTTTTAAAGGTAAAAAAGATCTCCAAACCAAAAAAAAACAACATTTTTTGCAAAGAATAACCTGACATCCCTAGATATGTATGATGGACTTTCCCAAGTTAATTGTATTAAACAAGAAGGAATAATCCATTAGTATACAAAGGGTTAATAAGGTTTTCTCATTAGGAGGCCAGGTATTTTTGCTAAACTGGTTCAGGGTAGTTAAGGTTCAAGTAGTACAAAGTTTTCTAGAGCCTTAAATATTTTTTTTTTTTGTTATTGGTATACCCCTGTCTTATTAAACACATTAACATACCAGTAGAATGATTTACCACCCACTTTGATTGAACTGATTGGAAATGACCATGTAATTAAAGATTCTTTTTTAGAATTATGTTGGAAAGAAGACATTTGCATTGAAGATTATACAATACATGTTTGGAAAGTCTCCAAAGTAGAATAAATCTGAATAGTAAATTGCACTTATCACCCACTTTGAAAAAAATATAGACAAAAAGACAAGCTGCAGTCTCTGCTTATGCTGGCTATGGCAAAATAGTTTGTATAAGATGAATTGACTAATCACATTTATAGAAACACATAAATACTAATATGAAGTTATTTTTATTTTGTGTGAATTGGAGAGCAGGATTCGTTTAGTCTTTGCTGGAATGTTTGTTATTCATCAAATGAAACACAGAAACATTGAAAGATTGCTATCACAGCACTAGGTCGGCATGTGTTTCAATCACAGAAGACTAATCATGTGGGTGTCATCTTTTAACCTTAGTTAATCCATTTGTTGCAAAAACATGGATGAAGTCGCAAAGGATATGGGAAGCCTTATGTCTGATGCATGATCAAATTAGGAACGCTGAACTACTGGAACATTTATAGTAATTAGAAACTATAAGGGCCCTCATGACCTGGAAGTCATACCTGAGAGTTTCTGTTTATAAGGTCATGGAAACGCAATCTGCAACCCACATCCAGCTATGAGTATTTGTTACATGTTTTGTCTAAAACAGCAATACTACTACAGTAGCGTAGGCCTAATTTTATAGTCAACTGATGGTACAGTTGAATATTTTGCAAGCTTCTTTTAGAATGAACACATTTGGTTTATAAAATTGAATATTAAAGCTTATATGACATTTGAGCTTTCTTTCTATTAATAGCACAGTATGTGTCCTATATTGTTGTACCATTGCTTTGTTGTATGTCAAAGCACCCTTGAAATTTGAATAAATGCGTATTTACAGTCTTGATAAACTATGAGATAAATCAGTCTCATCTTTATAGCTCATAATTTGTATTTCATGGTTGAAAAACGTTTAGACGCTTTGATGATACATTTATACCGGTCATTTTATTAACGCATGACATACTTTATTAGATATAAATATAGAAGTATATGAATTAAATAAAGTTGGTCATTAAAGCTAAAGCGGTACATTTTTTTTATATCCGTTGAGACTGATGTAAAGCAGCTGCTTGCACCATGAAATGAAAAGATGACCTAGTGCATACCTGTTCCTGATTTATTCCTGATTTATGATATGTGCAACGTTCTTCTGTAAAGGCCCAGTACAACCTTATTCGCTTGCGCCAGTGTGTTGTATTGTTGAGACGATCACTAATCACACAGGATTAACTTACTTTGTAACTTTTGTCAAACAATTGTTTGATTGATGCCTTAGAAGCCATTCAATTAGCTTAAACGTTTGCGGCAATTTTGATCATCAAGCCAGTTTTGAATCCAAAGCATGTTGGAATCTACAAAACACAGCCATGTCAAGTGCAGAGCCATTGTGCTACCTTCCATCAATTGATTATGAAAGTCCACAGTACATTTGAAGGTGAGTATGAACTCATAAATAATCAGCTCACATACAGGTTATTATTATGAGTGTTTGAGATTGTTATGAGGAACTGTTTTGTTTTTACTGTCACATTGCTGTGACTGGGGCTAAAGAGAGTCTATAATTAGCATATATTAAAGTACCTTACACTTTTAAGGCAAACCCTTTGATAGTTTTTGTTTAAGCATATCTATATCAAGATGCTTATTGCTTATTATGCTCTCAAACTGATTGATACTGATGCATTAGTGATCAGAAAATGTGAAGTATGAATCTTGCCTGTTCCAATTTACAAAGAAGGTATTAAACATTAACAAAATGAGACGGTTTTCAGAGCAGAATCAATGCTTAATTTTCCTAGCTTTTTAACAGGGTCTACAAAATCTATGAGCTCACGACAGTTTAGTGATTATATTCAATGCTTTCATAGTATCAATATAGTTGTACTATGTTCATGTAGAGATATTCACCTACAGGCCACATTGAGGATTAAGCCTTTCTTGACTTTCCAAATTTGTATTTAAATGCAATTGCCTTCGAATCATTATATACTATAAATTATCAAAACTATATGATTTGTGAACTGAAAAATAAATATTCAATCATTTAATGAGTTGTTTGCTTACACGAATTTACCTAAAATATTTTTTATACATTTGTTTTGTTTCTGCAACTAAGTTTTAATGAGTGCATAGCAAAAATGATTTTTTGGTGATTTAATTTAATCAACAGGCAAATAGTTACATTACATGCAATAAGTTTTCTCTTGTTGCACTGTTTTTATCAACAACCCATTCAACTAACTGTTTGTTTAGACTTATATTAGTTTTCCCCTTAACAATGTAGTGGCCATAGGCTTATATATTACTTGGATTGGTAATTAAATAGTTTTAAACTCAATTTTTTTTGTTTGAATTTTCTCACCTTTACCAACTTAAGCACAAAATACCTTATAACGTGCAAGGTTTACATTGATGTAGGTGATACAAAAAAGCTGTACTATGATTTGTCTGCATTTACATTTAGATAATCCATAAGCTTTGATTACAGTAAAATCTGTCTTAAGCTGCCACCCAAATTGAACACCAAAAATTGCTTTTCAATACCGATTATGGCTAAAGCAGATCAAAAGAATTGCAGAATGCTCCAAGGGGAACATTCTGCAATACTTTTGATCTTCATTTAGTTGCCATTTTTTATGAAAACATTTGTTTTGTCTATTTTAAGTGGCCACTTTAGACAGGTTTTACTGTATATCACGTATAGGTGGACAAACCATGATTTAACTTTTACCTTCCATGTTATGAACTGGCTGACTAGAATTAAAATGGAGTCAATTTCTTAACCCTTTGTGTACTGAAAATTCTTCCAACTAATCTGATACAATAAACTTGGGAATGTTTCAATATATATATATATACTGAACAAAAGTGAAAACGCTACACTACAATTAATTATATTTTATGAGAAAGTATTTGACAAAAAGTATTTACGAAAGCTTAATAATGTTGCCCAGACATCCAGCAAACGATTCGTCGAAACTCCACCATTTTGTCTCGTTTGATGTATGAGTTATGCTCCTTTAAGTGTTTAAAGCTTTATTCACTGAAATATGCTATTGCGTATGCGCAAATTAAAATTGTTATGCTTATCAAAATTTGCTTAATTGTGTTGAATAAAGACAGAAGAAAACTGCTTAATCACTTAAAACAAGCTCAGAAATCAATTTCAAATTTAGCGAATTTGTAAAATATTGAAAATTATCTCCCTTTGACAAAGACAAATAGGGAATATTAAATGTTTGGTAATCTCCGATTTATCACGATTTTCAATAATTTTTTTCTTGCCAAATCAGATAGACCTCTCAGCACATTGTTTCTACCATTTCTCGACTAGTAATGTCCTCATACTAAGATGCAACAACACATTGATTTTCCAATGGAGATTTCAGTGTTAAAATTTTAAATTTGGCAATTTGAGTGAAAATCTGCTTTTTAAAATTGCTTTTCTAAACGATCAAAACACACTTGAGATAAGTCCTTCACATTCCTGGATGTCACATGTCTAGACTACCATTGCGTGCAGTCGGTTTTAGTAGGTAGTGGATTTCTAAAGGCTTAAATTGTGTTAGATTTCCGTTTAAATTGGCAACCTGAAAAATGGACCCCTGTCACATTTAAATGACTTTCATGTGTTTCCTCGTGACAACATCCGTAAAACTTTCACTGTATGCATTACCCAGATAAGATACACTTTCCATTGCATTCTTGGTTTGCATATTTGTATATAGATGGCAAACAATTTAGGTTTAGCGTTTGTACTTTTGTGTAGTATATATTAAGGGGACACAGATTATGATTTTCAACTTAAACTATTTTTTTAGGAAAATCGTTTTAGGTGTAGCAAACTATGTAGGTTGTAAATCATGTAAGCATAATTAGGTTGGTGGAGGAGCGCAGTGGCTCAGTTATCAAGATAGAGGGGCTGCTGCTTCAAGCCTTACCAGAGGCGCAGCATTGTGATCTTGAACAGACATCTTTTGCTCCGTTTAGTACTGGTTCAACCAAGGAAGACTAATACGGACATGGCTGAAAATTGTTGGTTGGGGCGTAAAGAATAAAAACCAAAATTAGATTAATAAATCCAATAGTTTATAAGTGTAACCATTCTCTTACACAACAAGTCTACAGACAAACAGTTTAGATTCTGCTCAAACTGCATTTTAGGAGCAGTCTGATCTGTAACTAGCAGACTGATCTGGATCGAATTTGTTGATTTTTTAATTACGTTTTACAAATAATATTAGAAATGTGTTTTTACAATAAAAGCTGAAAAGAACACAAACTACCCAGTTTTCATTTGTGGCACAAAAATATTAAGTGTGCATAAAAGGAGAGTTTGCAACTAATTCAATTCGTCTATATAGTTTAGCTATTTAATTTTAAAACCTCTTTCTTTCTAAATTGGCACACATATGTTCATTTGTTTTACAGGGAAACTTAGTCAAACACATACGACTAATAGGTTTGGAAAAAACATTAGGAATTAAATGGGCTAATATACAAAAAAAATCGTTTGCTTAGTACTTGTTTTAACCAGAAAACGTCACAATATTACTGATTTTGTTGTAAAGCATCAACACTTTTAGGAAAATAGAGAATTTAATTGCTGTGTATAACATTTACATATAAGAAAGAAAGCATAATTCAACTTACTCAAAGCACACATAATGAAAAGGTAAGAAAGAAAAATATGGCATCAAAATAAGCAATACATGACAACATCTGGCTTGGCATAATATATTTTACTGCACTTGGTCTTGAAACATGTCTAGACATGATTAACAAATCATACTATAAATGGAAAGAAACAACAAATATGAATATAATAACTTTGCTAGCCAATTGTGTCTAAATATCTGAAGCTGAATTCAGGAAAATAATAGAAGAGTATAATATGCAAATTAATATATATTTGTTTAATTTAATGGTATTTTAATTTTGGCATGAAATAATAAACACATATACTTATCTGTTACATGAGTTGCAACTGTGTTCTGAAGCAGCTGATATTGATATTTAAAACCAATATGAGTCATTAAAAGAGAGGAGTATTTTATGGGGATTGAATTACTCAAAGACATTTTTGAAAAAGTGAGTATGATCAGGAAATACATTATCACACACTGCAGACCAACCCACAGCACCATAAGAAGAGCCACAGAACATTAACAGTCACAAGACATCAGGAAGACAATACAATGAAAACAACCAGCCATCTCTTCCTTGTCAAAATGATTGCAAAGCTAGAAAGGACATAAAGTAATGCATACCAAAACAAAGACCAAACACAGAACCCCAACAAAAATTGGGAGGTACATAAAACAATGAATCAATATCAACAGAGCCATCACCCTAGAACAGATAGCAGCCTAAGCAACTAGGTGACTTAAGCACATTCTACTGGCACCAACTCTTCGCCCTGGATTCTGTTGTTGTTAAAGCACAAAAAAATAATTAGCTCGCATGTAGGTTTCCTAACTAATGAAATGCATCAGCCAGAGAAATAATCTAATCAAATTAAAACACTATCATGAAACAAGGAGAATGGGTTATGACTCACAGATAGTCAGAGCTAAAGAATTTTTCAAGTTGAGCCATGGTGGGTCCAGCCAAAGACAAGCATCAGACACCAACCATCAGACAAGGTCATCATTGAGTCATATTGTCAAACATGACAGTAAATGTTGTGTTACAAAAGCATGTTCAATGCAGCAGTGTTTAGGGAGAAAATGCCAAAATGGATAAAAGAATCATTACAGCACACAATAATATCCAGTATATTTATATCGTAATAATTCTACTATGGGGTTATGTGATTTTATTATAAAATTGCATATTTGGTAACAATGTAATCTTTATCCTACTCCCGAAAGATTGGTACTTATTAATTCTGTCTTTAAAAACAGGGAGTGCAGATATTGATCTGTATATCAATACACAAGCATCCCTGGCTTTTCATCCACCAGTCATGAAATGGATATAATGCAAGAGTATGTATGCCTGGTTATAAACCACTGGGTCATGCCTCAGATCAAATGCTAACCATGACCTAAAACATCAATTGGTGGGCTTGTTCATAATGTTTCACTAATCATGTTTGCTGAGAGAGAGAGTTGGTTTATTTACTTTAATCATATGGCTGTCTGTCTTCTATAGCATTCTTAACAGTACACTGGGTTGGTCCTTGGACTGTTATGGTGGCATTTCTCAGGTCATTATCCCTTGTTTTGGAACTGATTGAAGTGTTGATTGCTAAGCATTAATAGCTCAGGCAATTTTGTGCATTTGCACTGGGGCCTACTTTTGTCAATATGTAGATTTAGACTAAGAGCAAAGCATCATTGGCGGTTTGGACCTTATACGCCCATTTTTCTGAATCCCAGAACTCTGCTTTTAAGCTTCTGGTGTGGTGCATGTAGTATCAGTGCAATAGGTGAATCTAATGGCAAGAGTCAGCTCGCAAAATATTTTCAAAATTTTTACTCACTCAAGAGTTATGGTGGGTAGAAAGGGGAGGGGGTCAGAAATTTCATGACAATAAAACGTGTTTTAAAAAGTGATTTCTGCACGTTTTCTTGATTTATTTGGTAGGCATGGTGATATCTATTGAACATATCGTATGCAGAGTAATAACAAATGACAATAATTGATGAAATTGTTTTAAAAACAAAATATGTTTTGTAATAAAATGATTTTGGGGAGATAATTTAGAAGTTACCTGTAGATTTTTGACTACATGTACCGTAAATAATACAAAACTGAAAGCTCAACATAAGAAATTGATACTTTTGAAGGAATGAAAGTGTCCCATTTAGCATTGGAAAGTAAAACGGATTCTAACTGGATCCTTTGAATATCATTTTTGCTTTGTTTAAAGGGCATAGCATGTCAAATATATTTAAAGTGCCCGAATATTCATGGTATACACATATACATGTATATCCGAGTTGAAAGTTACCTATATGAGACAATATATTGAACACTAAAGTATTTTACCTGTTATAACTCTTTGCATGCCAGAGGATAATTTTGTCGTCTGCCAATGGCCTTTTGCAAACAGTTTGCACCCAGATGAAGACCAACAGAATGTCAATCTTGACCTAGATCCAAGCAATTTGACACTCCAATGATGGTCCTGGGTGGTTTATTTGTAAAAACTTTATTTTGAAGAAAGTCAGCAGACGAAAATAAAAACATGAACAATTCCCTAGCATGCAAATAGATAAGTACAGGACATTTGCAAAAGAATGTGCCATTGAATAACAGTGAGTTTTTTTCTAATGAAAAAAATGCATAAACGTTGCTAATTCTAATCTTTATGTACTTTATATTAAACTCGCACAGAATACAAAGCAATTTAGGAGGATGATTATTCGGTAGAAAAGACATTTTATGGGCTTAGATCCTGGGTTTTTGGGCTGCTGAACATCTTTCCCCCTCCCCCCCCCCCCCCCCCCCGTGTAGTAGCAAGCCACTTCCATACAATGTGTAAAATATGGTAATACATGTACAGGCAAAAGCTTTTGCTGGCACACGGGGGGAATAATATTTTAAAAAATGTTTTCTGATTTCTATATATCGTAATGTAAAACTGATTGTTCTACCTAAAATTTAACATCTTTGAAGCATTTAATATCGAAAATGGATTTCACCGCCATAAGTTACTCAGATCAGGGTAGCTTCAAGGTGAAGAAAGGGCGATTGATAAACTTTTATTTTTACTGAAAACCATAGGCATTTACCCATAGCAAGTGTCAATGATCCTTTAGACTCAACTAGATATATCAGCACGGGCATTTAAAGGTTTAGAGGTTTAAATATTTTTGTGCATATGCAATAAGTACGAACAAATCAACAATTGCTTACTGTCAGTTTCTGTACCATAATATACGTATATATGTACTGTTTAAGACTTGCTAATTATAAAGTAATATGTTATTTAAACCAAGTACCAACATCTCGCGTGCTTGTTCAAAATGTACCATGTTATACTTTCGGTACAATTGTTGTTAATGAGTATTTTATCTTTACCTGCCTGCCTTCATGCGTCCTCGCCTTCCAGTCCTTTCTTATATATGCACATATTTGCCTTAAAATATATTGCAATATGTTTGTTCACCTCTTTTCACATGTCACTTTTTTCTTCTTCTTCTTTTGCTCACGTGACACTATCCAACTTACACATTTAGTTTTAACAACATTTGCATGACTTGCCACTAGCCATAGTTGAAGATGATATAATTAATTTAGAAGTAAACATGTAAGGAATGTACCATAACGTATCAGTGTATGGTCGAAATCAAATGATAAGAATAGCACTTGTGTTTACCAAACTTGTTCTGTTAAAAAGAATAGATGTATTTCTGATTGTCATCTTTTTGAGCATGGGGTAATCTCATACTAGAACGCTGCTTTCGTATAATTACATTCTAACGATGAAATATAGCTTGCAATTCCAACATTGGTTGCTTCTTATTTACATTGAAAAAGAGAAGTGCTGGGAAGAATTTTTAGCAAGTGAGTACTACCCTGAAATGCCATAATCACAGACCACAGAACAGTCACGACAGCGTGAGAAAGAGGAATAGAACACTAAAGCCACATAATAGCAAGAACACAATTAAAGTAAAACAACATGCTCTCTCATCTTCAGCATGATACTTGCAAAACTAGACCGTTTGTTGGATTTGGTCCTCAGATATGATGACCTTAATAAGATCATGCACCTCGGGTGCACCAGCACCCAATTATTTTGTTGTGTAGTTCATTGTATAGTTCCTTGTTTGCCTTAGTGACAATATCTGTGGCGATTGGCTCACTGGGGCCTTCAACTAGGGTTTCCTCTGTTATGTCTCCTAGATTCCGCAGGAACTCAACAGTTGAGCATCATGTTTACTGGTTTCTGCATATGCACAGCCTGATCAGTACCTTTGTTATTCACTGATTGGAAAGTATCATCATATGACAAGTTGCTACAAGCGAAATTTCACTAATCTAGCTGGTCTCTGTAGCTGAGCAGACAGGTTTTATTTAAGAAATAGATTCGCGCTCACAGTGATTTGTTGCTTAATATATCACTGGCTGGAGGTCAGTCGTTAAAGTGAATAAATCATAAGTGCGAAGCGCGAATGATTTATCCAATTACGACTGACCGACAGACAGTGATATATTAAGCAACAAATCACAGTCAGTGTGAATTTATTTCGATTCTAACACACAAAAAAAGATTAAGAAATACGAACGAATCCTTCATAGTCTATAACGATTCCGCTATCTTGATCAGACTGTCAGAATTTCCCGCAACTCTTATTTAGACTGAAACACATATTTTTACCAACATTTTTAACGTCAAGTAGTTGTGAAAACGACGTTACGCCGTCTATTGTCAACGTTACAATGCCGTATGTGTTAAATGACGTCATGAAAAACAAACTGGCGACGGAATGACGTCAAACCGGTCCGTGCCCAGTCCGTGCAATGATTTATCAACCAATAAATCACTGAGTTTAACCATTGGCTATATAGGCGAGGTGTGTTAGAATATAACCTAATCAGAAGACAGGTCTTGTAAAGAGCAGATTTATGAACCATATCAAAACTATTGTTAAGTGAGCTTAAACGAACTGTGTCACTGAGAAGTTTCTTTTAAGGACCCAAAGCATATGATTTGATAGGAAATACTGTAAAATATATTGCTTTGGGCTAATATATATTTCTAGACTACTTATACCCTTTAATTCAAACTACTTATGATTAAAGTAACAAGTGGTCCAAAAGATTTGAAATTAATTAAATTCAGCCAATTTAACCCTGAAAATTCGCGTTAACTTAAACTAATTTATAGTTTTTTTTATTATCCATATTACATTTAATGACGTAAGACTAATTTATGAAGTGTGTTTTTCTATCTCATTGTGTAAATATGTGCAGAAATCTCATCTCTTTCAGATTCCAAGCCACAAGAAAAACCGCCACCCTCAGGCATAACTGGCGGCCAAATAGCAGGAATAATCATTGGAGTTATTCTTATAGCGCTGATAGTGTTGGTCATCATAGCCATGATAGTGCTTTACAAAAGGTATGGTACATACAGTTAAACCTCAATAATTAAAACTCCAATAGTCAGTAGTACCTGATAATTTCACTCATTTTAGCTCACTACAGCCAAAGGCTCAAGGTGAGCTATTGTGATCAGTAGACGTATCCTTACTTTAAATTTTACTTTCAAGAATAATTCCTCCTGAACCGCTGTTCTGAAAGCAAAATAATTTCACATAGATGTTTTCCATACTGCCCTCTAATAAAATTGCACAATGGTTGCACTCAGCCAAACAAAATGGCCATTAAAGCTAAAAGAAGTTTTTATAGAAAACTTTTAATGACATCTCCTGAACCACAAAGACAAATTAAAAATAATTTCACATGAATGCTTTCAATAATGTCCTCTACCAAAATTGCACTAGCTGTTCTGATCTGCAAGAGCTAAAAGTAGAATTATCTAAAAAAATCTTTAAATGAAATCTCCTGAACCACTAAGACAAATTAAAAATAAATTCACATGAATGTTTTCCATAATATCCTCTGAAAAAACTTGCACAAACAGTTCGAATCTGAAAGAGCTAAATAAAGAATTCTCTAGAAATCTTTAAATGACGTCTCCTAAACCACTGATCCAAATTTAGGATTATTCAACATAAATGTTCCCTAAAATACCCTCTACCAAATTTGCACAAAAGGTTTCACTACATCAAACAAAGTGGCAGTGATCCCTAAAGATAGAATTTTCTATGGAAAAGCCTTAAATGGCATCTCCTTGTGTAACAACGATGCAAATATAAACATGTTTCAAATGAATGTCACCAATAATATCCTTTTACAAAAATGCACAAATGGTATCGCTTTGTCAAAAATATGGCCACTATAGCTCAAAATAGATTTTTTTAATTTTCCTGAACTAACAGCCATTGAATTTGAGGGGGTAGAAACGTTTGTGCAGTGTTATTAGTGGTAATTTTGGGGAGTATAAATGTGAACTATTTTAATAGTATAAATGTGAAACTGTTTAAATATGGATCAGTTCATATAGATTAGGAGGAGTTTTTTTTACATCGGAATTATATCTTAAATCTATATTTTAAACTGAATATCTCAATAAAAATTCCAAAGGGAATTTAATTACATTAAAACACTATGTTTACTCTGTTTCAAATTTTCTGCCACTTGGCCTTTATCAAGAAACAAATAACTGAATAAATGTTGTGAACTACATCTCCATTGTTTTAGCCAACCACTGAAACAATGGAGATGTAGTTCACAACATTTATTCAGTTATTTGTTTCTTGATAAAGGCCAAGTGGCAGAAAATTTGAAACAGAGTAAACATAGTGTTTTAATTTACTATATTTTAAAGTTTGCACTACTTAGGTAAATGATCATTTTGATCCTGCAAGTATATAATGTACAGTAAAACCCATGTAAAACAGCCACTCAACAATAGAAAAAATAAATTCCTTAATGACAAATGGTAGCTTAACGAAGTTTGAAAGTAACTTTTGACCTGTACTAATCGATAATTGGACAGTGAAAACCAATTTGTGGTCTTTTTGAGTGACCGTTTTACGCAGGTTTAACTGTAGATTCATAAAAATGTGTGATGGACTGCCATGCATGACTAATTCAATATTTAATTCTGAAACAAAGTATCTAATAGCTATTTCAGTGTAGCATACATTCCTTATACATATGTCCCTAAACAATATCAGTATATAACATTGCTACTGATAAATTGATTGTAAAAAGATGCCAAATTTCTAATCAAACAGTTTAGTGTGCAAAAGAAACGCCTCACCGAGAGTACCTAAAAATGTTTTGGGTGAGAAATAAAACAAAACAAAATTTAACTACACACCCATCTAAATGCCTATTACTGTAAATTTGGAAATTTTTGCAAGGTTTTTATATTCATGAAATATAAAACCGTTGCAAAATTGCGAAAATACTCCATAGTTTACTGATATAGGTAAATCATGTCTTAGTTGCAAATTTAATGTCGCAAATATGTCCATTCTAAGGGGATGGTTCTGTTGTTGTTGACTCTTTGCTTATTGTTACTCTCATTGTTGGAGTCTGTAATTGTTCTATATTTTGGTGTACGTTACTTATGTCTATTCTAGTATTGCAATCATCTTATTTGGGAAGAGAGAGCTGGTTGCTTTGCTTAATTTGTCTTCCTGTTGTCTCGTGACGGTTGAGCAGCTCTTCCTCTCGGTGCCATGGGGTTGTCTGCGGTTTGTTATTGTGGTATTTCCTGATCATACTCACTTACTATTTCTAACGCTATTCGCGAAAATAAATTTCTCTCAAAAAGTACCGATTTACAGTATATAAGGGGCTGGCTGTGAGAAAACCTGTCTTCTGTGGGTTGCAAAAAACAAAGGCGCAGTCTGAACAGCACTTAAAAGTATCATATCTGCATTTGCTACCAGTTAAATTTCAATGTTCTAGCTAGTCCCTGTAGCTTGGGACACTTGTTTGGGCGTGCCCAGCCATCGTTAGTGCAGTCAGTAAAGTGTCTGGCAACAGATGCGAGTCTGACTGCAGATCCAGGGATCACAAGTGCGATTCCAGCTGGGTCCCATACCTTCCTGGAGATTGATCATTAAATAATTTCTACGGTCATTCTCCTCCTTTCCGCTGAATCATTCAAAAAGGGTTGTTGTCACTTACAAGTGAAAGTATGTGCACGAAGTACTGGTTAACTGCGTTCAAGCTTGCCCAGGAAAAAGTGTGGTTAGGTGAGCTGACAGTCCCCCCATGAACATAGCTGTTGACTTGGGACGTAAAGCAACAAAACAAACAAAAAACAAACTGGTTTGAGCATCACTTTGTCAGAAACCCCAAAGACAGATTTTGCCGCATCAAGGCTCATACATGTCATACCATTTTTTAATTGGACTTTTTTCAGGCGGATGCTTCCAGGAATGTATGGTTCTGGTCCCTCTGCTAAATACAGCTCCTCAGATATTGCTATAGAGAACCCAGGCTATATGAATGCAACTATAAATGTATCAGATGATACAAGGTAAGATTGGCTAAATACGTTCGTGATTTATCCACTTTAATGATTGACCTCCAAACAGTGATAAATAATGCCACACATCACTGCGACCCTGAATCTATTTCTTAATCAAAATTAATGCCCAAGCCTAAACAACATGCCAAGCTGCCAATGACTGATAAAGTACCTGTCACTATACAACAAATAGTGTTTATTTACATGACTGCTGTATGATCAAATTTGATTTTTGGTTCTTCTTTTGTGGATCTTTTATGTTTTTGTTATGTCTTGTGTTTGCCATGTCTTTGTAAACCTGTCTTAAGTGGCCACACAAGAGGACCAGAAAATTGGTTTTCCAGACAAATTATCGCTTAGTGAAGGTTTTGGGTATTGCAGAATGCTTTAAGGGTAGCATTCTGCAATACTTTTGACTTTCTATGTGTCTTGATCCACATCTGAATTAAGGGTGAGGTTGGCGCCGTTAAACGGGTTTAAGCCCTCCAGTAAAATATTTTACTGACTGTTCCAAGGCTGTACTTCTTTTGTGGATCTTTTATGTTTTTGTTCTGTCTTGTGTTTGTTATGTCTTTGTGAGGGTCTGTTTATATGTGCTTTGTGGTCACCTGATGGGAAAGGGCTGACCTCTTGGCTCTCGTTTGTGGTGTCTACTGTGAGTTTGTCACTTTCACGTTGGTATCCTGGCTCAGGTGTGGTACTTGATTGTATCGATTCCTGATCTTTGCTCCCTTACTTGCTTTAACAAAATAGAAAATCACAACTGGCAATAGATTGCCTTAGATATACTGGTACGGACTACACTCGAGAATCAATTGGACCAGTTCGTAGGGCTCTCTGCAAAATATGTTGATAACTAAAAATACGTTAACAGGACTCCATATGGCAGAACTTTCTGAATCTGTTTATCAAAAGATGTCGTCGCATAAACCCATGGGTCTTGTTATACAACTGTTTGTGTGTAAAATTGTGATTATTTTATTATTCATTAGTTTTAACATGTGTTTAGATGCTCAAAAGAACCGTATTATCTCATTTGGCAGCCAATTTTACCTTTTGATTGTGTAGAATGAGGCTTGATGATGCTGGCAATACTTAAATAAAACAGTAGTTGATTTCTCTTTGCAGTCATGCATACTCAGACTATATCCCTTTTAGAAAAATGTGTAAGAAATCAGCTGATCATGATCCATACTGTTTCCAATAGCTGAAAACCTGCACATAAATCTGAACAAAGATTGAAGGTTGTAGATAATAATAATAATAATAATAATAATAATAATAATAATAATAATAATAATAAATAAAAGCAGCATGATGAGAGTCTCTCTATTACTAGCTGTGTGATGTCTATTAATTGTATAAACTATGTTAGATCCAGAAAGTTTTGTCAGAAGGGGTCTAACTCTGACAACGATATTTTTAGTTAATGAGGAAAAAGAGGATCTAAATACCACTAAAAGCGGGCAATTATCGGCCCGCCAGGGAAATGCCATTTAGATGGCACTTCCCTGGCGGGCCGATGATGGCCCAGCATTGAATGCTGACTTAGTAGCTTAATGATTTTTCAGGGGATCCGGACCAGTATTGCTAAGAAACCATATAGCTTTGTGATTTTTCAGGGGGGGGGGTGACTCCCTGTACCCCCTCTGGATACGTGCATGTGATTATAAACGACTTTTATTTGTTTTTTAAACATTTCAGAAATGAAAGTCCCTATGATAACGCAAATGGTTTCCAGCCTATTGGATTTAACTATGCCCCAGAGCCACAGGACAATGGCTATACAAATCCAATGTATGTGGGCAGGGCAGCTGCAAATCAAGAACCAATGCCAGAACAATCAGATATAGGAATCACACATGAAGATGTTGTACTAACTACAGATTCCTGGCAAAAAGAACAGTTAAAAGGACCAGATGCATGATACAAAGACCAGTATCGGACATCACACATGGATGTTCTAGCTTGTACAATTACACTAAGACATTCCTCTTTGTAATTGGGCCTCCACGTGAGAAAATCTGTCTTCAGAGTTTGCAACAACAAATGCGCAGACCAGCCTGCGCATTAGTGCAGTCTGATCAGCACATTTGTTATCTGCTATCTGGAAAGTATAGAAGCCAGCCTTGTTAATATCAATATTATTATTATGAGTTCTATATTAAGATTCAGTTATTTTGCTTTATGTTGAAAATTGTATGTTTAAACAAGATATTTTGTATGACGATTCAGTATGAACAGACATTTGACCTGAAATGCAAGTACATATCATTCTGATCTATATTTTATGGTTGAGTGGTTTGCCTTTTTTCTTTTTAAATATGATCTATCAACTTTACATTAGCAATAAAACCTCAAACAACCAGACCTTGACCTCACAATTAAGTATAAATTTCATAATTTGGTAAGTTTGAAATTTATATCAATGGCTTTTCTTTTCAACACATTTTATTTCTCTAATTCAAATTGACATGCAAAACATATAAACATACAATAACAATCTATATGATTGAAATGAAAGCTTAAGTTTTTATAAATTTCCTTTCCCAATGGCTTTTGTTCAATGATGTTTGATACTTAAAAGCTAATATTTGAAATGGTGCGTTAATGTGGCGCTTAATTTGACCTCCAAAACATGTTAAGTTAGTCCACTATGACATATATTTCATGCTTTGTTATTTTACTGTATACCTTGCAGACGACCTGATGCATTTTTCCCTGGTAATTTGTCAATGTGATCTGACTTTTGACCTTTATTTGATAATCTGTTTATATGGCAGGGTATTTTCAAGGTCAATGGATGACTCAATGTACGGATTAATACAAATGTATCAATTTAACTAAAATATAAACATAGTAATATATTTTGTATATTTACTGGCACGTTGGATTCAGGTGAGCGATTGTTGCCCTTTTAGACTTATTAAATATAAGGAGTAATATTAACCATGAGTAGAAGACTTATTAATCTAGATTTTCATAAGCTGTTGAATTTTAGGTCTTCAATAAAATGTTACATCTAATTGCGTCGTATATTAGTCTACACTGTTTGATAGTATACAATTTCAAAATGATATAAAATATGGATAGAAATTATATTTGCTGACTTAAGTATGAATTTCTGACAATATTTGGTATTGTTGTTAGCCCTTTTCATGTTCAACCCGAATATATAGAGAATACTAGGTGAGTGTCTTTTGATATCAAGTTAACCAGACAAGGCTTGTTGACATCGCTAGGCAAGGCCAAGCCTGGTAACTTGATATCAAAAGACGCAAACCTGGTATTCTATTTATCAGTTTATCTTTCACTCTCCGTGATTATGATGTAATATTTGATTTTTTTGTTGATTCAGCGTCGTTAGCGACGTCATTTAAAAAGTGAAACGTCATCATGACCTGATAAAGGCACATGCCTGAGATAGACAACGTTTATCAGGCAGTGTGCACCAATGCAGTTAGTATGAGAGGCAACTGATAAATTCTGTTACCAAAACTGTGTAGTTAATGGATAGCTAGCTTTTGAAATGTCAGCTGATCAGAAGCTACACTACTGTGATCCTTTCTGCTTATAAAACATGCTAATAACTGGGATTGTATGAGCTAATGAAAGAGAGATTAGTGTTGTACACAAAACTATATAACATGGCAAGGGTAAATTTGTAATTTGAATGTGGAAGTTTTGCAACCTGGCAGAAAGTTATGTGGCAGTATGATAAAATAGCTATTATTTCCAAAAAGTAAACTTTTATATAATTTAATTTTAAAAGAATATTAATTATTTCGATTAGTGTGATATGAGCCTTGACATGTTATTTCCAACAATGCAACATTTTGACAGGAATAGGCTCACCCGAGCTTTTGCAGCCTCCTTTTAAGCTTCAAAACTACAAATAATGGGTCAGTAGCTTAACAGTCATATTATACTCCTCAAAATAATTAAAGGACCAAGAAATTAGACTGCGAGTATAATTAACTCAAACATATAAATTCTGTAAAACTTGGCCCAAATCTTTCTATTCTTTATGCCCATTATTGAAGAATCATTATTGGTGATTCTCGTGCCTAATTCTGCCATAACTGTGTCCCAAATGCACATACCCTCAAAAACACACTTTCAAAAGGCAGTGGGTGGGGTAAAGGAATTCTTCTGTGGTTAATGGAGTAGAATGTAAGTGACATCAAATTAAACTTTGTTTTAAACAGTTCAGCTTACATGCAAAAAAAATCTTCAAACAGTTCAATATACTGGGAAGCAAGCATATTCATCTCTGACAATGGAGTTTTGACATTATTTTGTTATCTGAAAACAATTTGTGTACTTGACCATCAAGAATTAGATTTTCAATCGTCATTCTATGCCGTTGAGTGTTAGGAAGATGTCCCGACGAATCACTTAAAAATTGTCACAGACAAACGCGAAATTGAGTTGTCTGAATCCATAGTCTGGTCATTACACCACAGCCAAAAGGTGCAATTTTTTCTCACAGGAAGAGGTGGATGGTATCGACGGGATTAAAACACAATAAAAATTATGCAAAAACAGAGATTTTAGCATCTAAAAGCACTTTTCATTCAGTTAATGCATTTATGTGGTCCATGGATAACACGCAAAAAATGGCATTCCAATACATTTAGGTCAAGTTTTAAAATGACAAAAAAAATCCTTGTTTGTAACATTTTCTACCATATTCTTTTTGCTGTTTCACTTGGCAATAAGGCGTCAGAGATGTCCTAAAATTTTAGCCTAGATCGTAAAATCGGTTTTCAAAATACGTTTTTCACAAAATGCATCAATGTTATAATTGATAGTATTGGTCCTTCAATTATTTTGAGGAGTATATATTCAAGCGACAAGCAAAGGCTATGAACAGACTGCCCTTATGCGCAGGCTGGTCTTAGCCTTTGCTGGTTGCACATGACACATTGTTGGAAATATCATGTCATGGCTCAACTATTGATGTACGCATAGTCCCATATGAGACTTATTTACGCTTTAATTTTGCCTTAGAGCATTGTGATAGACTTGAATTATGTTGTAGCAAATGGTGTCTTTATATATGTGTGTATATCAGTTGATGAGTAGGTCAACAGAATGTATTAAAAGTGTTTGAACTCAAATTGTATGGATAAATATACTATTTTGACCTTTTTATCATGTTGTATATATGTGATTATATATTAACTCAGTACCTGAGATTGTGATATTTGATGTACGAGCGAGCAGCGCGCGTTTTTGTGACAGGCTTCCAGATAAGAGTGCGTAACTGATTTTTTTTTATTTCACAACCAATACAAATGTTGTGGGTACCCAAAAGGGCAAATCATATGAGTAAATAGGTTTAATTCAGCTCACAGTTTGGTACTTATCGAAAGCATTCTTTGAACGACAGTTCTTAGGTATCCATTGGCACTAGAGTTATAAAGCTTCCTTTTAGATCTGGCATAGAGGAACTGTTTCATGGGACAACACCTAGTTGTTTTCCAATTCACATGACACGCTAAACATATATTTGAGCCAGTGCATGGGATTTCCAACAATGTGGTATATGCGACCAGCAAAGCCTCAGATCAGCCTGCGCATACGCGCAGCCTGATCAGAGCCTTAGCTAGTCGCTTGAGTATTCTATGACTATTAAGCTACTGACTGAACGTCATCTGGAGTTTCTAAGCTTCATAGGAGGCTGCACAGGCTCATCTAAGTCCTTTCCTGTCAAAATGCCACATTGTTGGAAATCACATGCCATGGCTCATTTTAAATGTGGATTACAAGCATTTTGACGATGTGAGTATTGATAATAATCCGCTACTTCTAGTTTATGTTGTTTATAGCCTTCACACTGTCAAATAACAACTTGGCACATTTTCATCATTAAATTCACTGGGTACATGCGTTCAAGACATGAAATCCTGTTCCACTCCTGCAGTAGAGTCAAGCAAAATTCACAATGGTTTTGATACGGCTGGTTCCCAGTTTTAAACACGTCAGCTGAGCTTGATCCACACATGTTCGATAGGGCTCAAATCCAGCAACATGCTGAGCCGTGGAAGACTAGCGATGTTCTGTTGATTTTTGTATTCCTAGATGATACAAGTAAAGTGAGGTCTTTCAATGTCATCTCGCAGCACCATGCTGTCCAATGCTGGCCCAACACCAGTTTCCAGGATTTTTTCCTGGTACTTTTGAGAGTTCAAAGTCCCAGTAACCACCTTTAACTGTATCATGTGGTCGTCAGATAATGCACCACGTACCATAATGCTTCAGTAGCAACTCTTTGCACTCAAGAATCAATGTAGACCGTTTCCTTTTTCTAATACTGCCACTCTATATACGTTCTTTCAAAGGTCTGCTTACAATATTCTGAGACACGTTTGATACCCTTGCAATGTCATCTTGTTTCATGCCAGCATTCCTAACGGCAATTTTACACATTATGTCCCCTTTCTTCTTTGTAGATTTATCAAACATACGCGTTTTAAGGCTATTTCATTACTCAACAGCAAGAGAAATTCATTCTTGCAAATCAACTCCTGGACAGTGATTACTGTGTCGTAAGCTTCCCATTTATAGACAGTAGTGAATACAACTAATGGAACTTATCCAAAGTTGGTAGCCAAATTACAAGTGTACATGTCGAATAAAACACAAAACTCAAATTATTTTTCATTACTTCGAAAATCGGGATCTTATAAAAAAAATATGCTTAACTTCGTGGCAATAGTATATATAAAGAGTAATTAAGCATTACGCCTGTTTTATCAATTTTACTGTTGCATAGTCACATGACACGATGATGACGTCAAACTTAGCAGCGTCACTTAATGGAGTTACTGTAGGAGATGCAGTTTTGTTGCAAAACAGAAATTTTCGTCTAATCTGTTCAATTTTGGTCTCAAAGTATTCTGCTTATTTCAACTAAGAAAACGAGTACCCACACTTTATGTTTCTGACCACAAACAATGAAGTTATTGGGATTTTGAAGTGGCCAAACCATACAACATATCAACCATTGTTACGTAAACGATTCCCACGCGCATCGATATCAGCATCGCACAGCTGATATTTTTTACTGTTCTGAGTTGGGTAATGAAACAACTATTTCATACCTTTCTGTGCAACAGTCAAACTATTATCCCCTCAGTGTTGTGGATGGCCCGATACACTGTTGCCCTTGGCCTTCCGCCTTGGCCACCAGTGCATTAGGTCATCCACAGCACCTCGGGTGTAATAGTTTTGACTGTTCCACTGAAAGGTATGAAACAGTTATATACTGTTGCATAAAAGTTATCAAAATAATTGTAGATTATTATATAATATAATAAGTTAAGTGGGTATGATCAGGAAATACCACAATCACACACACAGCAGACCAACCCTAGGCACCACAAGGAAGAGTCACAAAACACTCGTAGTCACAAGACATAAAGACTATTAAAGTCAAGCAACCAGCTGTCTCTTCTCTAGCAAAATCATTGCAAAACAGATATCTTATTGGTTCACAGTGTGATCACGTGCAAACGATAATACTTCATTATGCATGGTTTTCTGGAAGTGGCCTTAACAAACATGCAATATGAATTTGAATTATTTTTAGGAAGCAACATCAGAACGCCAAAGTATTTTGCATGGTTGAGCTGTATTGTCAATTGTGCCAATGGTATATATAATGACAGGAAACGCATTACCTGTCTGTATTTGAGCCGCAACATGTGCTTTCCAACAATGTGGCATTTTGATTATTGTAGACTCAGGCGAGCCTGTGCAGCTTAGAAATTCCAAATGATGTTTGGCAAGTAGCTTAACGGTCATAAATTACTCACGCGACTAGCAAAGGCTCTGATCAGAATGTGCGTATACGCAGGCTGATCTGACACTTTGCTGGTCGCACATACCACATCGTTGGAAATCTCATGTAGTGACTCATCTATATTTTATAACATACATGCTGACTATGTATCAGTACTGAACAGTAAACATAATTATATTGACGTCCACTTTCTGCAAATATGATATCGTTTCATGCACACCTCAACATAAGTCAATAATTGTATATTTTTGGCATGAAAAATTGAAGGGTCTTGTAAGATTGTGAAGATATGCAGACATATCAGACCCTTAGCTTGTCACCTATGTATTATGTGACATGATTACATGATCTGGTTAAGCAACATTTCTTAATTTACATATGAGCCAGTGCATGAGATTTCCAACAATGTGACATTTTGACATGTGTAGACTCGGACGAGTCTCTGCAGCCTCCTTTTAAGCTTAGAAACTCCAAATGGTGTTCAGTCAGTAGCTTAACAATCATAAATTATTCAAGCGACTAGCATAGGCTCTGATCAGACTGTGCGTATGCGCAGGCTGATCTGAGGCTTTGCTGGTCGCACATACCACATTGTTGGAAATCTCATGCACTGGCTCATATATAAAAATCCCTTCAGTTGAATCTAAAGAAAGTCTGCATGAATAAATGCCTGCAATGTATAATTGATCTGTAAGGTAGTGATGCATGCGCGGATCCAGAGGGTGGGGATGGGGTAGGGGGTCAGGACCTCCCTGGAAAATTACGAGTGGCTATAGTTGTCATTGAAAATATTGGTACCTATCGCCCTCTAGACGTAATTGAACCTGTTGTGGTACAACTGCTTCTAGAGGGATGTTCACTTGGCCATCTGTTGAATACAGTGATGACTAAAAACGTTTATCATAATGACGTCGCGAATGGGAATGAAATAACGCCATGCAATAAAATCGATAAACCACTAGTGGTTTACAGATTTCCTGGAAATGTTTTGACGTCCAAAACAACGTTGCGTACATAATGACAAAATTATTATGTTTTACGGCAGAATTGAGATTTCAAAGTAATCTTAATGTCATGTGATAAATAGAATCTAACATTCGTGCTCTTATATTATTGAATTTATTAAACTCATTGCGAAAAAGTGATAAACAGTGATAAACTGCTCGGCAAGCCTCACATTTTATCACTTATCTTCAACTCTTTTAATAAATTCAATACACGATCAGCACACATTTAAGATCCTGTTGTCAGTACCCCACCTGTTGGAATTTTCTGGATCCGCCCATGTGAATGATAATCGAGCCGTGACATGTGATTTCCAACAATATGGCATTTTGACATGAATAGACTCAGATGGGCCAGGCAGCCACCTGTTAAGCATAGAAACTCCAAATGCTGTTAGATCAGTAGCTCATCATTCATAGAATACTCAAAGAACTAGCAAAGGCTCTGACCAGCCTGCGCATATGCGCAGGCTGGTCTGAGCATTTGCTAGTCGCACATACCACATTGTTGGAAATATCATGTTGTGGCTCAATTATGTACCCTAGTTTAGTTTATTTCTCACTAATACTCAGAGATTTTATACTATTTTGCCCTGGTGGCTAAATACCTGTTTCGCATGTACCCCCTTTTACAATCAAAATACATTGTTAATAACTTCTTAGTGTTATGTTGTTTTTATAGAGTATGAATGAATGAACACTTGTCCTTCTGAGCTTTGATATATCCTGTTTTGAAAATACTGTAGTTCCAGATCATCTGGCTTCTTATGAGCATACAGTGCGTTCAGTCACACCATTGAAGTTTTAATTCTATCTCACATACCGGAAAGATAAAAAACAGCCACGCTTGCCTCACGTCAAATCGTGACGTCATTGTAATGTTACATTACCATGTCGCATCGCAGCGTATTCAGGATTTTCTGGAAGTCTTTTCCCATGTTTTCCAATATAAAATGAGGTAATTAGTGATGAGCAAAACAAGCCATTATTCGTTTGAGGATGGTATAGAAAATCCGTCTCTCGTGATCACCGTTTGTCATCACGCCGCAAGCCTTGTGGTGCCAATAGGTGATCCTCGGGACCATTTTTTCTATCCAACCCTCATACCCATGATAGATTCTTATTACCCCGACGTGATAAATTATGTCTTCTGAGTGCGCAGCTAGGCAGGTCTCAAACCAGCCTGTTCAGTTGCAAAGACTCAAACCTAGATATTCAAAAGTTGGATTGTGTAAAGCAAAATGGTGTGGATCCAATTCATACTTGTTCACCAGCTGATCGATTTAAGCCACACCCAGATACGCGCCATTTGAGCGGGATAATGTCAAGTCCATCCAATAACGTTGCTTGTTTACTGACGTTTGCGTGAAGTCGAACACGCATCGCCATGACGTTAAGCGCGGGAATTTGGCGTTTTGGCTATTCAAAACCCTACGTCATGTCTGATTTAATTCAAAATATCTGGAAAACCAGCCAAGTTAGGTGAAATTGAAAATTGATACTTGACTGATAATATAAAATGTAAATATAAGTAATAAATTCAATTTTTGGAATGTTCATGGAATCATGAATACTTCGGGTCTCGTGCAAAGTTAACGTGAAGCCCTTCGGGCTTCACTTACTTTGCACGAGACCCGAAGTATTCATGATTCCATGAACATTCCAAAAATTGAATTCATTTCCTAAATGAACTCACATGTTATATTCCTAAGTAATCACATTAACCTTTGTCCTGTTCAGCCCAGATGTGATTGAACCCTTTTTAGGCAAGAATCTTTTTATAAGTTGATTTACGAACCCTCCTACTGCAACTTTTCGACAAAGTAAAAACAATAATATTTTCTAAAATAATTTTTATATTTTATCCGCCAACTCTAAATGTTATTTGTTTTGTTGATAATAAAAAATAATATATTTTTGAGGTTCTGTCTGTGATTTTTTTAGAGTGACACTGTTAAAAGTGATTGTCGTGTTTAGATTATAGGAAAATGATAAAATAATTAAAGATTTAATACAGGCTGTTGGTTTACCTTACGAGTTTTTCTGCTTTTTCTGGAGATATTTAAAACAAAGCTCTGAAAATGACCATTTAACTGGTCATTTTCAGAGCTTTTTTTCGTCCCCTGACCCTAAATTTGAAAAAGATATCCTGTAAATCAACTAATAAAAAATAGGCATTACAAATAGAATACTGCAGTTAAACAGGAAAAGATTTAGTGAGGAGTACATTACAGGGTTTGAATATCACAGCCCAGGAAAAAACAATGCATCCTTAAAATTAAATGCTATCTCAAGTTAGTACTAATATTTAAAAAAATCATTTAAATGTGAGATATATTGCCAGCCTAGGTGCAGTACATATATTCAAAACAGCACAGGTGAAAGACCCGATGATTTGTCCTAACCCCCTTCCCACCCCCTCCCAAAAGAAACCCAACCAAAAAAGAAAACAGATATATATTCAGTCCAGAAACTGTGTGTTTTCATTAAAATATGAAAAAGAATCATTCTATAATTTTTCCTAGATACACAATGTGTAAAATTTAGAAAATGATTTTTTTTTTCATATTTTAATGGAAAAACACAGTTTTTACTAATTGTTCATAAATGTTCTGTGCTCTGCACCAGGGATCACATTTAATATGTTTACTTATACAGGGACATTATAAACTCTTCTTATCTAAAACTACTAGGTTCAGAGCCTAGAACCATACATGACCCTGTCCTGGGTTTGCACGTTTCACGTAGCTATTTAAACAGGAAAACATAAAGATTTTTTCTCTAGTCTGTTTTTGTTTGTGTATTTTGTTGCTTTTACATCCCAAGTCAACAGCTATGATCATGGCGGACGGTCAGTTCACCTAACCACACTTTTTTTACTGGGCAAGCTTGAACAAGCAATTAACCAGTACTTTGTGCAAATACTTTCGCTTGTAACTGACAAAAGCCCTTATTGAATGATTCAGCGGAAGGGAGGAGAATGACAGGGAGGAGAATGACCGTAGCAATTATTTCATGATCAATCTCCACGATAGTACGGGACTAGGCCGTGATCGAACTCGCGATCCCTGTAGACACGTTACTGCGCTACACGGCCTGGTACTCAAGTCTGTAACGACAAGGCTTAGTGCCTCCGTATCACCTGGTAATTATTAACTTAGCCCTTAAAGCGCCATCTATAATTTACAGCAGACAACATTTTAATAATTGCCGCTTTTTTCAAAAATAACATAAGGCATGGTATTTCATGAGAATCGTCTGCTGGCAGATATACCATACCTTATTTTTGTCGAAAATTGGGAAAGATATCCCAAAATTTTCATCTGCTGCAGTCGTGATTGGCGCTTTAAGGGTTAGTTTGGTCATGTTATGATCCAAAGGTGAAAAAACACGCATCACAACATCGTGGTAACTTGTTTTACATAAGCTTATAAAAATTCATCTTGTCTAAAATTGGGGGTCCAGGGCGTCCAGGTATAACACGGGTATTTAGCATAACATGGTGATTCGTAATCAAGTTTGTTCAAATGATAATATGGTTCCGCCCTGGCGTCACATGGTTTACATATCCATAAAATATAGCACAATTTAAATATCTATGAAATGCAATACCTTGTGGCTCTATATTTAATCTGCAACAGAATAGTTTGTCCTCAACTGAGATGTTTGGATTAAAAGAAGGCCAAGCACAGGGATCACCTTTTTACACATACACGGAATGCTTGGAACCATTCATCATTATTTCTAAACCGTTTTTATATGTTTCATATCATGCCTATTAAACAGCGAACATTAAACAGCGGACAGCTGCTTACAATAAATTTCGCGTGATCTTATAAGGTAAAAGGGTGTGTCATTTTTCCATCTTTTTTAAGTTTATTCTATTGCTATGTATAAGGGCGTCAATGGGGTTTACTGATTAGCAAATTATGGCCAAAAATTTAAAGATTAGCGAATAATGGCCCTAGAATTTAATGAATAGCGATTTTAAAGGATAATTTTACAGAATGGTAGACTGAGCATTGCTAGTGATTAGCGAGTTTTGGCGAAAATTTAATGATTAGCGAATTTTGCATGGAAAAAATACCTAATAGCGCAAAGACGCATTTTAACGGTTAGAAAATTCGACGAAATTTTTGTTTACAGTAGGCCATCTTAAATGGTAAGAAAATGATCATTTTTACTCCAAATGAAACAGTTTAAATGCATTTCACTGAATTTGGCCAGTTTTTTTTATTCTAAACTGTTTTGATATAAATTTTAATAAGTACCAATTTGGGCATAAATGTTACTAATTACCTATTTACGGGCCATTATTTTACTGATTACCGATTTTTGGGTCTATATTTGACTGATTATCGATTTTGGAGCCTAAATTTGACTATTTTCTGATTTTGGGGCCTTAAGTTTACTGATTACCGAACTAAGGGCCTAACTTTTACTGATTATCGATTTCAGAGGTATAGTAAACTATTGATACCCTGATGTATTCGTTTCCTTATATTTTTTTATACTTCAGTCACTTTAGAATTAACAGCCAATGGGTACTGTTTTGAAACCCAACTTTCGGCTAAAACATTTTATGATACTATGATATCATGATTTTACTTGGTAAAAAGGTCATTTCAGTACCATATACATTAGAACTGACTTTCACTATTTTGGCTTTGGCCAGATATACGTGTATATTTTGTGGTTTTGGGATTTTGTGTCGCACAGGTTTATTGCTTGAGAGTATTTGTGTCGCACAGGTTTAATGCTTGGAGTATCTATGTCGTATAGGTTAAATGCTTGAGAGTATTTGCGTGGCATATATGTTATGCTTTTGATTATTTGTGTCGCACTTGTTAAATGCATTCAAACAATAGCGACATAAATAGTTGCGAGTATAATGCAATAAACCGTTGCAACACAAATACTCTCAAAGCAACGTAACAAATATACGTACGTAACAGTGCTTTCAAAAATATTTTGCTGGTTTTGAAAGTATTTGTGTCCGCACAGGTTTAATGCATAATGCACAAAGATTCTCAAAAGCACCAAAAACACTGTTACATATGCCATCGTGCTTTGATGAATAATTTAGGCATTTTCATTCAGTGTTAACTTGCAAATTCAAACCGGCGCCAGTAGTAATGGGTGCCACTATGGGGACCGGGACTTTTAAGCCTGAAAAGAACTTAGTTTTTTTCAGGATAAAAAGTCCCGGTCCCCATAGATGCCACCCTGGTAAGCTTGAGTGACTAGCTGTGAATAACTTAGTTTATTTTTAGGGGTATTTTGGTTGGGCCTATGATTGTGATAGTTTCCTGGTCATATTCACTGGTTGGGTTGTGATTATGATTCCTGGGCTGTTGGGAAATAACATTTTTTGAGGGGATAAAGGTTCTGCTGTGGTGATATATAAAATAACTTAGTTAAATTCAGCTTTGAAGATAACTTAGTCATTTTAGGGGGTATAGTATGTGGTGGTATATGGTGTGTGTAATAGTCAAGGCTACTAAGTACCATGCGTCTTAGAGTCTCTTGGTCAATTAAGACCTCAACTCCTAGAGGCATCACTCTGTAGCGTGAACTAGTGTTTAGCTAGCCGTCTCAAGCTTACTACTACTGATTTTTTGAAAAGAACAACAAAGACTGGTGAACATTTCTATAACTTTATTGCCCCGCTAACTATAACTGATTACAATGACAGAGGATTAGGGCCGTTCCTCTGTTCATTGTTTACAATAATTTCCCTTAACATATTTACAACATATTATACTTAGGATACTTCTTTGAAAGGTGATGTGAATAATTATGACATTTACAAGTCTGTATTCTGTGTTTGAATAAAAAGTCAGGAGGAGCCATGCGTCTCATTCCATTCTTGGATAGGATGACTCTGGCATAGTTATAGATGAACCACATCTCGATATCTCTGTCATTCTGGTATAAATCTTCTCCAGTTCCATTTAGTTCTTGATGAATGGCTGTATTTAGATCTAGTCCTTTGTTGAGCTGGTGAATGATGTGGATACACCAAATTCCACATGTTTTGCTCCATGGACTCTGTAAACATTCTGTGTTATGGATCCATCTTGTAGAGTTTCTTTCAATAAATGGTAGAACATATTGTTCTTCTGGTGGTCTTCCATATGAATCGAAGTAGATAACTTGATCTCTTCTGAAGTAGATAGCCACCCAATGTTCTCCTGGATCTGTGGATATATCTGTATTTACAATGTAAGCCTTCATATCCAGTGGTTTCTTCTCTGGTAGTAAATCCTTGGCACATACTTCTCCTTTCACAGGTATATTGTTTATGACTTTGATTAGTTCAACAGTGTTCATTTTTTATTCTGTTTCTGGGCTCTTCTCGTTTTCCTCAGTTTCCTTTTCTTCATAGGATTCTATGAGTTTCTTGGCCCAGTACGTCTTCCACTGTTCTGTTAAGTCACTTTGATTTTTCTTGAAGTACTGCCAGTTTTTATAGGCTTCTTGATTTTCTTCTGGCGTCAGGTGATTGATCCCTGTTGTAAAGTCCATAGGGTGTCGCAAACTGTCGCCATACAGATAGTTCCAGATTCTATCGTCAAAGTCTTTCATCACATCGTAGATGTTTAGGCCCTCTAAGGCTGGATCATGACATCCATAATCTTCAATCCATTCTCTTGGAGAAGTCCATAGACAAATATCGTGGTATTTCTGACTTGGGTGGTTCATTTTGCATCCATGACATTCATGCTTCGCACAGTCTCCAACTGCCATCTTTAGACAAGTCAATATGGCTTGTTTTAGAAGAGTTTTCATAAGACAATCAATATCCTCATTGTCTTCTACTTCTTTCTGTAAGGTACTCTTCTCATCTGATGGCTGGACTGTTGCACTGTATGCATCTGTTTGGTACATCAAGTCCTGTTCAATGAAGTATCCTGCATTCATCTTTAGTAATCTGTGGTAACTTCTCTAAGTCCGTTGATTTCTATCAGGTTGTCAAACTCTGCATACACAAGCACGTTGATCGTCTTGTCAAGTGATGTTGCAAACTGAAGCTCCAATCTGAGGTTCCCAGTTTTTATAGGGTGCAAATGAGACTGATCGGCTGCTTGATCTGGTGTCAAATCATATCCCCAAAAGCAGTAACCTCCTTTGTAATCTTCATAATCAATGTTGCAATTTTGGACCTGATTCTGACTTGCCAATGCTTGGTAAACTGATAGGAAAGATCTGAGATGCTGATCATTTCCAAATCTAGGTTCAAATGGTTTTCCATAGACACTATGTCCATCACAAGTGACATCCATTTTACTTAGGTTGAAATGTTGGAAAAAGAAAGGATTAGTTTCCAAAGTCCCATTAAATGCCTCATTTAATACTAAGCCAATAAAAACTCGTTTTGGAAGTTGACCAGTGAGAAGATGGTCTTCAATTTTAGATCTTGTGCCACTACTGATTGTAAAAGTTTTGACTTCAACTCTTCTGATCGGAAATTTAGCATTATGATGAGCAATAGTTTGATTCAGTTCATTGCTAATGGCAGGTAGAAGCTGTACATTTCGTACTCTCAAGATAGCAGTATCAATTTTGATTTTTGCAGGAGAATTATCACTCATCAAACAAAACTGAGGAGATGATCGATTGAGTCTAAGTTTGAATTCTAAGCCATTAGGTAAATATTTTTCCTGCATAGCAAGATCCAAATGTAATTTACCCTGAAGCTCCACTGATTTGCTTTTTGCTACGCGTTTGCCACGATCAGTGATAGATGTATTTGTTATATCTTCAAAAGCTCCTGCTTCATCCTCAGACCAAAATTCTGCTGCTTTCAGTTGATTATCTTTGACATCAGAACCATAAGAAAACAAATTTTCAAGGTATGCTCTGTATGGATACGTGTCTGAATTATTCGTGATCAATTTATTGTTGATATACAAATCGATGCCGCTGAACATACTGTGAAAAAAGTTGTTAATTGGAAATACTTTTGCACCAGTTTCAAGATCTTCACCCGTTTGCTGTAAGATTCTGAATTTGATATACAGATAGGCTTGAGATAAATCAGTGTAAAACTCGGTGTGAGGTGGAATTAGAAATTCAATGGGTGCATGATGACTATCGAGAGAAGCGATGGGATGATAATCATTCCACTGAGTGCCTTGCATGGTAGTCATGGTGGGTGGAATGGATTCCATATCCAATTCCGTTTTAGTGCAATCGCAAGAACCTTGTTGAATCATTTTTCGTCAAATATATCTCTTTCAAATACCAGACGTTTAATTGGATTAAACTTTTTTGCTCTGCTTTTAAAACCCCTCTTAACAGTTCGGTGTCTAGATTGAGACTGAGGCTTTTTGCGTTTTTGAGTTGAATTTATAGCCAACTGATTTATAGTAGACTGACCAAAAGATTTCAAAGCTGTTTTTCCTCTTTGTTTTAAAACTTTTTTTACATTTTCACCACCCACAATGTCTTTTAGAGCTTGAACCCCTTGATCTTTAGCTACTTTTTTCACGCTTTTTAAACTTGCTTTTGCGACAGGTTTTAAAATTGGAATCACTGTTCTCAATGCAGCTTTAAAAATGGATCCTAAACCATTGCCATATTGTCTTGAAACGCCTCTGTACACGGGAAAGTCTCCTTTCCCAGATTGAAGAGACATAATGCTTCTCGATTGTTTCAACATTATTCTTTCTGTCGAAAATGTAGTTTCACTAACGTTTTCCCAGAGATAAATGGCACATTTTCACCTGTATCACCTTTTATACTAATGTGCACCTGATCTATGAAAGATTTTGCCACTGGTACATAGTGTACATTGACAAATTCTTGATGTAAATGATTGTTTTCTCTTTTACTTTCAAATGGCAATACTCTCAAAATAGGTGCAGTAACATCACCAATAAATGTATAGCTTGCTAAATCAGAGTAAATGTAAAGTTGGTGAATTTTTGTATTTAAATCCACACCATATCTGAAAATGTATTTTTCATTTCCTAATGGTTTATCAAAATAATTTCTATCTACACCTAATATTTCTGCAATTGCCTTTGGAAAAATAATTTGGACTTTTGTAGGATCTTGAACATCAAGTTTGACTCGAGCACTGTTTTCACCATAAGTGATTGAAATGGTAGCATTGCTATTTTTCAGTGTCAGTCCATATCGAAAATTGATACTTTTTTGAATTTCTTCAACCAAATGGCGTGGAGAAGCATAATAACCATTTTGGATATAGATTTTTTGGTCTACATATGATACATACTTTGTACAATTATCAATATCTTCACACATTTTTCTATCAGTAAATCTTAAAATCACATAATTGTTTTCCTTAGTGATATTATTTACTTCAGTTGGAGTTATGACTTCTACCAAACCTACTTCCCAATTATCTTTTTCAATTTGTATGGAATGATCTAATTTCACTTTAAAGTCACATTGCGTATTTTTTGAAAATGTACTGAGTGAACTATCACTCAAGAGTGTCAAATAAAAGTTGTTCATGGTTTGAGTTTGGGTGAATCTGTTTCGTCAGTAGAAATTGGATTAGTTTGTTTTCTAAATTTTAAACCTGGGGATGGTAGTATGTAACCGATAGAACTACTGAGTAAAATTAACCACAATTCTTTATCTGGACTTCTCAGACTGATTTGAACTAATGATGTGATAATGATCATGTAAACAACAATGATCTGAGCAAAAAAAGTGAACCGATTTTTAACAATTTGATCACGACCTTCTGCAGATTGTACTGAAGCAGTGTCACCACGTACAAATGATCCTCTGAGATCCATTTTCATGCTTTTATACAAGATCAGATTCTAAAATCCAACTGTCAAATTTTGAAGGATACCCTTTCCAGTGAACTTTAATTTCTTTCACCCACTTTTTTCCTACTTTACGTTTTCTGTGATCTAAAACAGAATCAATTTCCTAAATTTGCTCTTTCTCTACACGTTGTAACTCGTGTGAATAAAAGGTACCTTTGACCACTTCACCCTCAAGATCTTTTATTTTATAGGTGATAGGAATCTGAGTTTTGACCACTGCTAAAATTTGAAATAATTCTTGTGTCCAGTTTGGTAAATAACCTTTATCAAATGGCGTTTTGTTTTATTGATACGCACAAAATCACCCACTTTGAATTTTGGTTTGACTTTTTTAGAATTCGATTTGCCATATAAGTTTTCTGACACCTGTGGTTCATTTTTAAGAGTCACAGACACAGGTGCACATTTAATACTTCGATGATAAGCGTGATTGTAACCATGTACTAATTTGGGAAGAATGTCTACATATCTCAAAGTGCGATGATGAGTAAAATATTTCCACATGCGAGTTTTCAAAGTTCTTTGAAAACGCTCGACAATACTGGCTTTGGTTTCAGGATTTTCAGTAGTGAAGAAATGAATCTTCTTAGTTTTCAAGAAATTTTGAAATTCTTTATTTTTGAATTCAGTTCCTTTATCTGTTTGCAAACTTTTTGGACATCGTCCACTTTTTAACACATATTTGAAAGCAATTACTAAAGTTTTTCCAGTTTTATCTTTAATAGGTACCACCCATGCATATTTTGAAAAGACATCTATGATGCAAAGTAAATATCTATGCTTGTCATTGGACTTTGATAATTTTGATAAGTCTGCCAAATCTGCTTGCCACTGAGTATCAATTCCAGCCACTACCGTTTTGCGTCGCAAAAACTTTTTACGAATAGGTTTATGTAAAGTATAAGTTTGTTGTTTTCTTAACCAGTCTCTAACATCTTGAAGTTTAACTTTTTTGGATGATTGTTTAGCAAGTTTGTACAAAGCTTGTTCACCTGCATACGCAGCAGGACTTTTAGGATTGTAATACAACTGTTCAAGCTTCATTGTAACTGACCCATGGAGAAGAAAACTCTTGTTTTATACGTTTTTGGTGGCAGATAAAAGTGCAGGGGATGAAAAATGGTCTTTGATACGTTTCCTAACACCCAAACTCTTTGCAGACCTGACAGAAACGGGAATACGACTTGCTGTTTTTCTGATAGTGCGTTTTTGTTTGGGAGTGATATAATCCGTTTCAGGAGTTTCTGGAGCACGATGCATCCAGTCCCACCTTTCCCTATTTCCAATCACATCTTAGGGAATATTCATGTCTCTTAAACCTTCTGCAAAAGCTTGCCAACCTGTAGGTTCACTGCCTTTTCGATGTCTAATGACATCATTGACCAAATCAATAATATTAGACCCTGGAATAGATTTGCCATAAAGTTTGACTGTACCATCATCTTCCCAGGACACATTTGGGTTATTTTTTAGAAGTGAAACTAAAAGCTGAGCTTTACGTTTCATGGTGGAGGGTACACTATCTATAACCAATTGATTCATTTTGGAAGAACTAGGGTCAGATGGTGAAAAAAGAGATGTTTCTTTTAAAGCTTTTTGATGAGCCGTTTTAAATTTGTGTAAGGTCTGGCCATACAATTGAGATTTTTCAGCTTCAGACAAATCTTCATTGGCCATGACAGAAGATAAGTCTCTTTGAAGACTGGCTGTGGCAGATACATTAGGATTGGGAGGCAGTCTAGGCTTTTGAATTTGTTCCTCTTTCCAGCGTTTCATGTCTTCCCAAAGTTTAAATGGCACAACAGCCATTTTACGACCATCCATATTTTATTTTTTGATAATTTCACCCAAGACAGAACCTATGATAGGAGCAATTGAAGGTTTTAACAATAATCCTAACAAAGCTCCACCTTTTTGATTAATAATTTTCTTTTTTGTGTCAAGTGGAACTTGCTTAGAACTCAGTAAACGTATATGTTGCTTTCTAGCTCGTAACTGATTCTTTTGAGCATTTGTCAGACGTACATTGCCTTTTATAAGATTGATGCAACATTCCCCTACACAATCAATGACTTCTTTAGGAGATTCTTGAATCATTTTCTTACGACATTTATTGGATAAATGAGTCAATCCTTCCAAAAATGTACCATAAGTTTTAATCAGAGATTTTTTTCTCATTTTATTTTGCAATTTTCTACGACGTGTTGTTGTTACAGCCATGTTTATGAGTGTGTACAAACATTTGATGTACAGTCCTTTTATAGTTTTTTCTTAAAAATGAAGTCGTCGACGTTCAGAATGAGGTGGTGATGGATATTTGTTTGGATTTAACATGTGCATGGTAGCACCAAATCCATGTCTTTTTAACAAATCTTGTGCTCTCAAAGGAGTAAATCTTGCTAAATTTATGGACGATCGTCTTGCATTTGTGTTTGGAGAATCAAGACCTAAATTTTGCCATGAGGCAGGACTTTTACTTTTACGTTTTGTTACAAAACGATCATCAACCTTTCTTTTTTTCTGTTTTCTAGGTTTTTTCACTGATTTTTTCTTAGGATGTTTAGGTTTAGTTTTCTTGTTAAATTTTCTCATCAACTTATTTCCATCCCATCGAATCAGACTTCGAATGATCACACCACCAAAGAATCCACCACCTCCAGGTTTTAAAATGATACTGCGTTTGACTTCAGGGTCAACAATTGCACTTGCTAATTTTCGAACATCATCCTGATGTCTATCCATAAATTTTTGAGTTTGTTTAGGTAATTTCATCTTACCCTGAACAATTTTTCGAGCTGCCAATGAAAACCATTTGATCATTTCAATTAAACCAGCATTTAAGAGTGATTTTCTTTTATGACTATCATGTTCTCTGCTTAAATTATACAGAGCACGTATCAGATTAGCTGATGTTCGTTGAGCCATTTTGACACAAATGATGGAATTAAATTCAAACACACCTTTATATACTCCTGGAAAATAGACAACAGGTCCTTGTTGATCTGATTTTGTAAACCAGTTTTGAAAAATTTGTGTTCTGAATCTAAGATAATCAGGTGTATTTGGTTTCAAATCGACCAATAAGTATCCGTGAGGTATAGATGTGGCATCGTTAAACGCATGAATCATATGGGGAGCTTGAAGTTGATTGGCCAATACTTTAATTTGCATCTTATCTCTTGGACTTTGAAATAAAACTAAATAATGAGCATTCAAACTGATGGTGCGAGAAGATTTACTTTGTTGAAATAAATTTTGTGTGATGTACACCACACTTGCATTTCTATGATGTCCTTTTCTTGTAAACCATAATTTAACTTTTTCTTCATCTTTATCTCCTAACATGTCATCAAAAATCACCAAGTGCGTTGCACTGGGATCGGTGACAATCTCATCTTCATCATCAGGAATACCTTGAATAAATTTGATGTTTGACCCTTCACGTTCTTGTAAGATATTATAAGATTTTTGCCATTCCTTGTAACACCAAACAATACGTTGGGGTAAAATATCAAATAAATCTTCTTTCAACTCAATCATCTTTTTAACAAATTCAGTTTTACCCGATCCACTTGGACCAGAAATAAAAATATTAGAAGGATGTTTAAAAAACAAACTTCCAATATCTTGATTTGAGTCCAACTGGTGTGTAGAAAGGGCCATGTCTAACTGTGAAAAAATAACAAACACAGCTTTATTTATACTCAAATTTTAATGAACATGAACCAACAGTTTAATACATAATTAATAAAAAAAAACAGTTTAATATATCAAAAAAACTGTACAATACATGTTTATCAGACACAGCTCAGTACCACTCTCCCGCTCTCCGAGGCACGTCTATAGTAATACTAGAATAGACGTGCCGGAGAAGAGAGAGAGGCAGGTCATGCAAGTGATATCTTGAGATAGTGTATAGTGTATGATGGAAATTCTATAATGGAATTTATTAACTATATGGTGGACAGCTCAGTACATGTTTATTAGAAATAATACATGATCATCAGAACTACTCTATGCCAAATACCCATAAGGAACAGTATATCCATCTCCAACAATGACACGTTTAGTATAAGTGAACCGATAAGTCTTGGATTGCAATTCAGTAGCCACAGTCTTGTCTTTATGTTTTCTGATCCGATGGTAGTTGACAGTTTCTCTGAAGTCTTTAGATTCTCCCTTCACCCAGTTGAGCATACGATCAAAGTGAATGACTTGAGATGTATTGTAATCTAAAGTGAGTCCTTTCACTTTGCAAGTTGATTTCCTCTTTCCATCTTTGTCTACAAATTCATAGCCATAGTTCTTTGGTCTTATGCCTACAAATTTTACAATTCTAGCATTGGGCACTTCATCTGTCCATTCTCCAAGTCTTTTGTTGACAATAGTAGGGTTCCATAAATGGGGCTTGTGATGATAAATGATAGAGTCTGTATCAAAGTAGAGTACACGTTCATTCAGCTTTTCCAAGATTCCATAGAGCTTCAATCTGGCTTGAGCAGTGACGAAGGCTGCGACAATCACATTACTGCAAGCATGCGGCTCCACACTAGATTCTGTATCGTCCCAGTTGACCAGTAGAAGATTTTCTCTGCAAATGTCCACATTCTTGACAATCTTGTTTGGATTCGTCACCAGATCAAAGAACTTGGAAGGTTCTGAGATATATTCTGTTTTGGTCATATTCTCTCTCTGTGCCAATTTTCCCCAGAGACTGTTTAACATGATCTTGGCAATAGCTCTCACTCCTTTATTCTTCTCAACATTCTCCAATCTGATTCCTTCAGCTTCAAAATAATCTTGCTTGAACTTGATCTTATCTTGCTCAGTCATGCACCAATCAGGATATCCACTTGATTCTTGTTTGATTCTCAGAAAAGTATCGATATAGCCAGCAAAAATCCCTCCTTCTCCAGATGCTTTATCATATTGAGTTGTCTCTGAGAAATGCCAGACTTCAAATACGTCCAATAATTTGTAACCCCTGTCCAAAGCCTCAAACAATTCGATGGTAACCCAAGTCCCTGTAAAACTTCTATCTTCTTCCTGTAAATGAGTACATCTCATATGAGGATCTGTCTTTTCAGCACAACTTCTACACAATGGAAACATCAATTTCTGACTGCATTTCTGAGGAAGTACTGGATGGTACAAATTGGTGGGTGGTAACACTTTACACTTGATCAATCCACAGTACTGTCTGATATTGTCTTTGTCAATATTCTCTTGAGAATAGATGGTGGGATGTCCAAGTGGAAACAGTCCGTACTTGCAAATAGTTGGATAGAGTGAACACACATCGATGTACTTGATTTCTTCACTGGAGGATTCATCGATTTCCTGATAGAGTTTGGTCGAGTTAGTTCTTCCACCAAATAAAGCATCTCTTGGTCTCAAAGGGTCTAAGTTCGTAAATTCTGAGTCCACCAAAGATCTAAAGTCTGGATCTTCCTTGTATCTCTTGTCATAGTCACATTCCCAAAACTCCACCACCTGATATCCAGCTTTTCTTAACTCTTCACTCTTGCCAATAGTCAAAATATACAACTGATGCATGGTCAAACACTGATGATGTTGAACTCTGTTTCTGTCTGGAAAATGAATAGGGCATCCATGCCAGTAACATCCATAGAATTCAAATACAGTTCGAGATTCTTCATGGTAGCCATCCACATAATGTCCATTGATTCTCTGCTCACCACCATTCAATGCATGTTTGATCTCAATACCACGTGTCTTAGCTTCACTTTGAATCCATCTTACAGCTTTGATAGAGTAGTTCTTTTGATTAGGATACCCTTCAGGTGGGATGATGGCAATACTGTTTTCAGGCATATGATTTTTTCTCCATACTTTTGAACAAGCTTGAGCGATAGTGCAAGCTTCAGACAAAGGATCGAGTCCACTAATGTTGATCAATTCTCGTCTGAAACAAGCACATCCTCGTCTTAGAATATCAACATCACTACGACAGTATTCTTCCATCTCCTGTCTGAAGTCAAATATAGCACCACTCTCAATTTTCCCTTTATGCCAAGCTAAAAACACCTCACGATCCTTGACAGACATCTGACCAGGATTGTACATGTCCACAGGAAAGTAAGGTCCCACATACTTTTGGTTTGCCAGTGTATTTGCAAGATGAGGAAAGTAACCTTTCTTCATCTCTGTCAAGCCAAAAGTATCTGGGAAATTAGCCAGTCTCATATGCAAAAACTGATAAGAATCAAGGAATGTAACACGTCCTACTTTCATTCTAAGTATAGTATTTCCATTCATGATCACTTCAGGTTTCACTGTACCATATTCTAAGATATAGTGTAAGATGAACTGACCATCATATCCTCCAAAATTGTGTGCAATACATGTCACTCCTTTATTCTCATCTCCTAAAATCCAATTGCAAAATTGTGGTAAAGTGTCTATGCCTTCAAAGATAAATTCTCTCAGACCTGTTTGTGTCGAACAAGTCAGACAAAATGTATCTATAGGCAATTCCATGCAATCATCACAAGCTTTATGAGCAACACAGAAATTCACTTGATGTGTGCCAGTTTTTTGATTTGACTCGAAATCAAAGAAGATGAAACGAGATTTCTTAGGTTGAGAAACCTCTTCTTCTCCTTCATTTTCAGTCGACTCAGATTTACATTCATAACTTTGAATATAGCATTGATGATTGGGTCCAACAATTTCTTTACAATTTCTACATTTTCTCTGTCCGGGACATACATGATTTTTCTTATTGCCCACAATCCTTAAATTACATTTACCACAATTATACACAAGTTGACAAATAGATTTTTGTTGCTTAGATTTTATTGCCTTATGCTTTGCAAAACAGTCTCTACTACGAAATGTTCTTTTACAGTCCATACAACGTGTTTTTTGTCCAGAAATACAAGGAATGTCACTATAGCAACCATCACATCCATCAGCACATCTGTGGTCTCCTCTGTTCGAATATCCAACATCACAATACTCGCAGTAGTAATGGGTACCGAGAAATCCTGTCACCTTCGTAATTGCATCATAGTGATCTACTCCATTAAAGTAAATATGGATCACCTTCGTCTCAGGTTTCTTCTTGAATTGAAGTGGAAATATCAGCCCATCTTTAGGATACTGAGAATGGACTTTGATCAAGTACTTGGGTGCAAGTACAGATTGGATCTTCTTGTATTCCTCAATACCACAAGACTTGGTATGAGGAATCTTCGCTCGATCCAATAACTTCATGGCTTCTCTGGTCTGCATAGATTTGGTTGACTTTCGTATATGTTCCCAATTCTTCTTCCAAGACTCTGATTCTTCTTTGTCCGCATTACATTTCCCCACCACCACAGCTCTGGCCATACACATTACATCTTTGGTGTTGTTGATCTGTACAATACTTCTTTTGTTAATACTCATATTTTCTGACTCAAAATAGAGTCCAGCATGTAATGGTTTTCGTCCGCTGCCTACTGGAAGTCTCACCACTGTCACTTGAATGGTCATCTGTCCATCATTGATTCTAAAATTCTCATTGGACTGGAGCACTTTCATAATCTCTTCTAACACAGTTTCTCCAGTCATAGCTGAGACATCTCTCCATGTCACAAAGACACCCAGTTTCAATCCAGGATGAAGAATAGTCATCCGCATCTTATCATTGGATTCCATCTGGCATCTTTCTTTGATGTCTTCAACCAGCTGATCAAACAATCTTGATATGAACTGATATGGCGAAACATTGTCAGGGAAAGTCTTGATGTTGAGTTGAAATTCTTTCCCTTGAGCCCGAAATAATCTAGACTTCTTCTCGTTGACTGCCTTGATAGTATAATAAGAAGTCAAATCTTCATCATCTTCATCGTCTGAATACATAGTCATAGCTCTTCTTTTCCTTGGTGGTGATCTAATATCATCTTCATCATCTGAGCTCTCTGTGTCTGAATAATCCACCAATTTTGGTTGAGGCTCTTCATCATCAGAAGTGGGTGGGGTATTATCTCTCTGTCGTTTAACCATCTTGACTGTTCGAAGTTCTGTAGTGAAATGAGGCTGCAATGGGAATGCGAGCTCAATTTATACTGGAAAAACCCAGATTTTTCTGCAATCATCAGTTGAAATTTTACAAACTGATAGTTGAGAACTTGATTTTTTTTCACAATGGGTCAGGCGAGACTACATGATTTTTGCTAGGTCTAAAGTGAAGGCGAGACTACATATTATTTTACTAGGTCTTAAGTGCAGGCGAGACTACAATTTTTGAAAATTTGCAAGAAGTATCAGGCACTGTATAAACAGCACCATTACTTCCCCAGTACTATCCTAACCTCGGAATCCCTGGCGATTAAAACTGTCTCAAATACAAGTCAAATTCCTGCATGTCTCTATGGACCAGAGAATTTGAGGCGGAGCCACTCCAACCCGAAGGTCGGCGCCCTTAAACAGCCGAAGCTGCTCTACCTTTTTAAATGCATATTCAACAGTTTCTGAAGCACAAAGCTTCTCTACGGGCCTCGGCGGACTATAGAGTACCAGTGGTCAGTATATATCTCTACTGACTTAATAAGCAAATATTTGCGATTTATATATAAAGTAATCCTATAACAAAATGAGTTTGAAATGGTGTCTCAAATTTGCATACACCACCCCATAATAGTTATCATGCCTTTATAGTATGTAAAATCGATAACTTGAATATAAGAGTTATCTTATGGTAAAAATTTGAAGTCAATCGGATAAAAAATACCTGAGATATTACAAATTTGACAAAATTTTGCATATTTTTTACCATAAAAATTTTCTTATTCAAGGGAGATAATTTATTGGCATGAAAAAAGCAAGAAACGGATTTCTAAAAAGTAAAAATCATATTTTCCCAATAACTTGAGTTTGCCTGGACCGATTTTCAAACTTTGTGCACCCTATAAAAGCTTAGAACAATTGCTATCTTATCACATTAGAAATAATTCATTTGCAGGTAACACATAAAGAGAGCAAATCAGTTATGGCATATCAACTACCGACAGAAATACAACATATGATATGGACTTATTCGATGTACAATTCAGCTAAAGGGTTAGGATTCAGGAAGCAAATTCAAGAAGGATGGTTTAAACTTAGGTTGAGACGCTTGTCAAATGCTTTAGAGACTAAATCTCAGGATATCTATCACCAAGAACTAGGCCAACTACTTCTAAGCATGGACGAATTACTAAATCTTCCTGGCGAGATGCGCTTAAGATTTCATACGGAGATGCTCAAGATACATTACTCCAAATTTCACAGTATTGATAAAGCTCGTGTTTGGGTTGTAAGAATGAAGAATTTGACAATGGATAAACTTTACTCTATTCGTACTCATGACACAGATATCAAGTATTTTTTGAATGGAATTATCTATGACAGTAATAAGTTTTATGGATGTTTGTACTTAAAAGAAGAAGCTCCTAAACACCAGGTCCAATGGTTATTGTCTGCATGGAATACTGAAGATGTATCTTTATCTGTGGCATCTTTAACAGCTGCAGGGATTAACCACTTTATAACCAGTGAACTGATTAGGTATATAAACAGACCAGATTCATATAACGTTGCCATTGGACATTATACTCCAAGACAGATAGAACCACAAATTATTTTGAAGTTTCCAAGTCGTGAATCTGATTATCTGCTGAATAACTGAATATGTATACGATCACCAAAAGTCTACCCGTGTGCTTAGATCAAATTTTACATTTTGATGTCTACAAAATAACTTTAGACCACATCTTATCATTAGAACCATCCAGTGCCGAGTTTTTGAAAACGAGAGCAGGAATCAAGAACTGGTTAAACCGATTTGAGACATTTGATACATTCAGATTTTGGACTAAACGTAATGCTCGAGAGATGTTGAGAATCATTGATGACACTCCTGTCACCTATATGGATTGGTTAACTTATGTGGCAAACAGCGAAAGTGTGATTTCTCACATCGAAGCAGTATTGAAAGAAATTCAACAAGCCTCAGAAGAAGAAGATATGGATTATGAAGATCTCATTTCAAACATAGATAGCTTGATCACGATATAAAAAGAATGATCAAGTCATTTTGATCATCATATCTCAGTTCAACATCATGGAAGAAGCAAGAGAGAAGAAATATTTGGAAATTCCACTTTCCAAGATATTGAAGTTCAGACCTTATAGAAGATTATTGTTCTGCATTTACATCTTATTTTCTCATGATGAAATCACTTTGGAAGAGATTCAACAGAAACTCAATAGTCCTGAAACTTTTGAAGATTTCAAGAAACTTTGGTGGATCAGTATCAGTTATTTGATGGAAAAAGAGACACTGATTACATTTGAGAATTGGAAAAGATGTGTCGCTGACAATCCTAGTGTGATCGAATTTCTCTACAATCATAGAAGAGACAAAACTATATCTGGACTATAAATAGTTGGACACCAGTGAGAGAGGATCATTTCACTTCTGACTTTCAAAGAGTAAAGATGGCAAACAGTAGAGATCCAAGGATGGCTAAAGTCTATGATAAGAAGAGCATCTACTATCATTGTGTATCATTGAAGAAACTTTTATCTCAAGAGGAACAAGCTTTGATGCAGCCATTAGAAGATAGTTTGAGACAACAAGACAAGTTGAGACCACCTTATGGAGAATGTCACCATTGTCATGATACGGGACATTGGATTGGAGATTGTCCAGAGGCTAAGAAATTAAGAGAACAACAGATGTTTACAGATAAGAAGAAGCCTGCATATGGACAATGTTTTATCTGTGGACTTGCAGATCATTGGGCTCCAAATTGTCCTAAGAGAGAAGAGGATTTTACATCTCAACAGTCTTCTATATCTACAGAGAAGCAACAGTCTTCAGTATCTACAGCGAAGCCTTCAAGAAAACGAAAGGCTCCTGAAATAGATATATCTGATATCAGTCCTAAGAGAAGACGCTTGGACACTCGTTCAAAGAAGACAGCCATCCGTACAAAGACAGGGAAGAAGCCATATTGTTTTATTTGTAAATCAGATTCTCACTCACCTCGATCCTGTACAGAGATGGTGGCGGAGAACTGGGATAAACCAATTTCTAGTGATGAACCAGACAGTGACTCTATAGTGCATATTCATTAAAGACTGGACGATCGGTTCTGTTTTTTAAGATAGTGTAAGATGTAAATAAAATTACGGTGTTGAAATTGTGTTTGTTTTTTTATTTTGAGGTTATTCTTTAACGAAATTAATTGAGTAGCCCTGAAAAGGACTGTTTGTTTTAAAGTCTCCTAAGTAACAAAATATTTCTTACTTAGAAGATTTTAAAATAGGTCGTACAATGGCTACAGGTTTTCTGGAACCAATCCCTCTACGAGCAAGAAATTGCTCTAATCCCAACTTATTTTGCTGTCTCTCCACCTCTTTCTTTTCGCTGCAAAGCAGCACACAACTTGGTCAAGCTGAATTTTTCAAAGAACTTCATTTTTTTAGAGAGGCACAAAGTACGTTGGGTTATATAGTTGGATAAGTGGATTGACCTATATTCTACTCCTACGCTAGAGAGAGCAACTTTAATCTGATTGGTCCATTTAAAGATCACGCCATAATCACCCCATTACTGTGAACATGGTTAGAAAATACTACAATCACACATATCTTAGGCATAGCCTTACATACAAAACTAAGTGCAACATATTAAGTTATTCTTTCTTGAAGAAATGGGTGGCCCTGAAAAGGGCCGGTTTGGTGGTTATATTACCACAGAGACAAAACTTTAGGAGCAGGGGCATCTACTGGGGCGACCACCACAGGCAGGGCATCGCACAGCCCACTGCTCTACAGTTATAGTTCTTCTCACTGGGATGTAGAAGGGTGGATGGTCTGCTTCCGCATCCCAATCCTCAGATACATGAGGTGTGGGGGAAGAATTATCCCCCCAATCTTCCTCCTCGTCACTGATACTTTCCACCTTTACTTCCATTTTCGCATCATTAATCAAATTTTCGACCCTCCGACTCATCTCCAACATCTTCTGATGATTCTCAATCATCTGTAATAGAATTTCACCCGTATCCTTAACAGCATTCACCGTCTCCAGTAGCCTTCTAGTAGCATCAACCATAGCCTTGCCCTGCTCCTCCAAATGCTCCAAACGCGAATCCAAATTGCAAGCCATTTTGTTGTTGTTGTGTAACACAAGAACAGAATGAAGAATTTGAGATTTGAAACGAGCTTTTATAGTTTTCAAAGGGATTGACCTACATTGAACTCCTACGCTAGAGAGAGCAACAATACACTGATTGGTCAGTTCATTTATTTTCACCCAATCAGTGTATTGTTGCTCTCTCTAGCGTAGGAGTTCAATGTAGGTCAATCCGCTTGACAAGTATAAAAGGCTTGAACACACTACACTTTCACCATTCATAATCATGGAGCCATCACTGACAATAGATGATATGATCAACAACCCTGACCTTTTGCTATCAGCAGTGAATGAGACATTTGCTAGTGATACGACACAACAGTATTATACGCCACAAACACCCTCAGCGTATATGCCTCAACCTGTTCAACAGATGGTGCAAAAACAACAGTCAAAGACTCAAGTCATTGAAGTCTTACTCAAAGAACTAAATGAGTTAAGATCTAGAGTGAAGAACTAAGAAGAATTGTCTCAGCAACGTGCACAGCAGCATCCTTTAGAGATGCCATCCATCCAGATTCCCATTAGACTTGACATTACGACAAATGATCAAGACACCAGTCAAAACATAGGAGTTGGAAAAGCAACTAAGAAAATTAGAATTACTAAGAGGAAATGCTAAAAAATCACCAAGACAATCAACAAACAGCCCTTTTCAGGGCTACCACTTCCCTAGAAAGAATACCACTAAACTTGCTAAATAATATACACTAGTTAATGCTACAGAGTGATTAAGGTCTTGATTGAGCAAGAAAAATTGCATAAATTAACAACATAGAACTCAATTTTTCACATGATATATTTTATTTAAAAAAGTTAAAACTTGTTTTTTTTAAAAAAGTCATACTTGTTTTTTGTGACATTATCAGAATCTTATATACGTAATACATTATGTCATCGATTTTTATAAACCACTTCCACTTCTCCGAAAATCTAAAAAAAGATTTTCCACGAAATTGGAAAAGCGCGTGACATTCTGACGTCATCACAATGACTGGTACCCGATTCCGATATATGTTATATACTATTATTGATTTTTTTTTTGCACTGGTTCCCTGGCTCCCTCTCCCACTCTCCCGCGCTACGCGGCACGTCTATAGTAATACTAGAATAGACGTGCCGGAGAAAGAGAGACTATATAAAAAATGAACCAGTAATTTATCACAACTGCACTTTTCTCGCAAAATAAACTATCTAATAATACTCAACGTATGACAGACCAGAAAAAAACTATCACAATCACAGATCAGCCTGCGCTTTTGAGCAAAAATAAACTAAGTTATTTTCAATAGTCCAGAAAACTATTACAATCACAGATCAGCCAGCGCTTTTGAGCAAAAATAAACTAAGTTATTTTCAATAGTCCAGAAAACTATCACAATCACAGATCAGCCAGCGCTTTTGAGCAAAAATAAACTAAGTTATTTTCAATAGTCCAGAAAACTATCACAATCACAGATCAGCCAGCGCTTTTGCGCAAAATAAACTTAGTTAATCTCAACAGTCCAGAAAACTATCACAATCATAGGCCCAACCAAAATACCCCTAAAAATAAACTAAGTTATTCACAGCTAGTCACTCAAGCTTACCAGGGTGGCATCTATGGGGACCGGGACTTTTTATCCTGAAAAAAAACTAAGTTCTTTTCAGGCTTAAAAGACCCGGTCCCCATAGTGGCACCCATTACTACTGGCGCCTTCCTATTTCTAACATTTCATGTTCAATGTAAATTTCAGATTAAAAAGAATGTTGTGTTTTCTGCAATTATGTTATTGAAAATTTGATAATTTGGTTTCAGTACAGCCATGTTCATTGACTCTGAACCACGTGATATTTGCGAACTCGTGCACTGGAACGGTGGATGAAACTTGTAGTTATGGATGTGTGGAAAATTATGAGCCAGTGGAGAGTCCAGCCACGGCTATATGTCTCTTGGGTGGAGCTTGGAACCGTGGAACTGATGAATTTTGCAAAAGTAAGTGGTTTATTGAAAATAGTAAAATACATCTTGTTACTGATTTTTATTCCAAATACAAAACATCAAATGCATTTGTTGCTAAATTGTGAAAATAGATATACTATTTAATAGGCCAAAGTTTTAGCAAGTAAGCAAAAGTATTGTTAACATGGTGTTATATACTTAAGGACTTTGAAAACGCATCACCCAGATTAAATCATTTATTGCACAAACCCTGAGAATGTCAGCGAGATAATTGTTATTGCATATCAAAGTCTGACCAGCTTGTAGTGTGTCCTAGAAACTTCATGGTTGTAAATTTACTTTAATGTATTGAAAAAGTGTCCGTTTTAAGACAGGGATTGTAGATTTTGAAGGACACAAATTCAGCTGCAAGTTAACACGCGCTAGCTTTGATTCCTGACTCAACAGATTTGCGTCCTTTGCTTCTTTTACGATTGCACATTCATCATTGAACGATTAGATATGATTTGGCAGTTCGGTATGCTCAAAATCATACCCCTTTAAAAATACCGACATACCCCACCCACCCTGATTACTATAGTCTAGTAATAAAATTCAACCTCTTGGGCCTTTCAAAGTTTCGATTTTTTTACGTCCGGTTTTATGGAAGAGGCTAAGGGCATACACAAATGACAGATTATGCATAAATAACGCTTGTATCACGTGTCTTTTGTATTGTACAAGTGACTTTAACGTAACTTTTTAAGACGTTCTCGATCACATGACAGCATATCTCCTGCCATGATTTACATCAAAACGTTTTCCCCACATGACTGTCAGTATATGTAGTCAATATCAGTAATGAAAGCGTGCATTAAGGTAACTTATGGAGATGTTTCTAAAAAGGAGCTATAAATTGTTGTTCAAATTTGACTTCGAAATATTGAAGTTATCAATTACTTTTAATTAGAAAAAGTCTAAAAACTCTTTTGGTGATATGTTATCATACACGCCACAGTTTAAACATAAAAATAATCAGAAAGCTTCAATTAAATGTGCAGAAAGGTGCTGGATGCTGTATGTACCCATGTGACGTCATCAGTAGCGTCGCGTGATAGTGCAGTCAAATTAACGACTAATTCATACCAATTCTGGTTTGCACATTAAAACCTGCGAGTAACTTTTCAATCGTATATACCGTTTGCAAGAAAAGTGCAAAAATAAGGTGATACGTTTTCAAAGTCCTCTAGTATATATACTGTTCAAACCGTGTTTGTTTCATGCAAATACTTAAGTTTTTTTTTATTCATTTATCATTTTGTCATTTAAAATAAAGGACATTTTCAAATCAAGCATGTTCTTGTTCTGCTCTCTTCGTTGTAAAAACTTAACATCAGTGTCCTCATTCTGGATTTGTCATAAAAAATCATTTCATCATTATCTGCACTGTAGTCATACCACTACGGCAATTTGGGTCTCATCACTTATTCCGGTGTTAGGGTAACTTTTTCATCATGTTCAATTTCTTGATTTAATCACAGATAAACGCCCCAAAATGCTTGGGTTCCTACTGAGTTTTGTTCATCAAATTCACATTGTATCTTTTAGCTTTAGAATTATACAAAAAAATTAACGTTTGATGTCTAGGCATGAAATAACTAATTACGGTTTCGTCATCGTGGACAATTAATCAATGACAAAACCGTATTATTATGACGTAACTGTAATTGACATTTTTTTAATATAAATGTGAAAAAACAGATTTAAAATCTGATTTTATCTCCGTTCTGACAAAACAACACAGAGGTTGTTATCTAGACGATGCAATCTCGAAGCAAACATATTCGAAAGATCTCATTTTTGTCAGCCTTTATTTGAAGGTAATTTTACTATAACACCGGAGTAGGTGACGAGACCCAAATTGCCATAGTGGAATAACTACAGTGATCTGGTTAAAATACATTTCAGTTCTATGTGACAAATTAAACTGCTTAATATCAAAAAGAAATTTATAGCAGAAGGATAAACTGATCTGAGGTTATTTCTTGCATTTCAATTAAACTAACATTGCAAGTCTCTTTTAATTGATAAGTTTTATATTTTTAAGAATCATGATGAAATAATAGTACGAAGTTTTTGTGTGCTTTTTCTTTAAACTTTGCATAGTTCTTACTCTCAGACTTTGTATTTGCTATCATAAATCACTTTTTTGAAACGCTTGACATGCACTTGTGATTTAATGCATAAGTATGTTACTAAATTCAGCTAATCATATTTCAAAAATAATGTAAGCCAGGATTTACATTTTAAGATTTTTTTTCACTTTTAAACGTTGCCTACAGGTAAAGTCGTTGGTAAGTTAATGTTTGTTTCTAGTTGGTGCTGATACTAACTCCTCTATTAACACATGAAGTCTAATGAAATCTTCACTTCTGAAAAATTGGAAATTTCGCGAGGTTTTTATTTTTGCGAATCTTCGCAAAAATAAAATCCTCGCAAAATGGCGAAATCACTCTGTCATTTACTGATATAGGTAAATCATACCTTAGTCGCGAATTTTTAACGCCACAAATATTTCTTTTCACGCTATTCGCGAAAATAAAATTCTCGCGAAAATTATTCCAATTTACAGCATAAAGTACTGATGACTAGTCATATACAGTGGAATCTCGTCAATTCGAAGCCTTAAAAGGACTTGAAGATTTATTTCGAATTATCAGTTGTTTAAACTATAGGAGGTAGACCTAAATATATACCCCCCCCCCCAAAAAAAAAAAAAATATATATATATTATCAGTTTTTTTATCAAACATAAGTTTTGGGCGTGTAAAAGAAACATCTCAAAAAGACGTTTTTATGCACCCAAATCATATGATATTCAAGACACTTATTCAAATATATCATAAATATATAACCTATTTTCTGAATCAGAGTATCCCAAATTTATTTCGAATTAGCGAGTACTTCGAAAAATCGACGTTGGACTTTTCTAGGTTTAACTGTATTTTAGGGTCAAAATGGTTATTTTTATTAGTCAGTGTATTTCCGTTGGCGTAGCCCCCATTACTCAGCTTTGCACGTACGTAATATAAATAGTAATAATCTAGGGAGGTCACCTAATGTGGTAAAAGTGGTTTTCGTCATCTTAAACGAGGTATCCAGGATTTTCATATGAACTATGTTTTGGTTCCAGCAGATAAAGCTGCTAACAATGCTGTAGTTGTATGACGATTGTATTATATTAATACTCTTAAGCGTGAGCTTGTTGACACTAATGCCTATAAACTGCAGCCTTCTTAAAGTGAAAGGGTGATTGTTGATGGGCATGGTTGTCATACAGCCCTACATTTTGGTGTCAAAGCTAAAGAAAATCAAGACAAAGTTCCTACGTTGTACTGGTTACCTAAACTCCATAAAAAAACCCTATAAAGCAAGATTTATTGCAAATTCTAGTTCTTGTACGACAACAGAACTTTCTAAATTGTTAACCTCGTGTCTTACAGCTGTTAAAAAACATGTTATCAAATATTGTGAAAAAGTATATGAGAGATCCGGTAAAAACCTATTTTGGTCGATTAAAAATTCAGGTGAAATTTTAGATAAACTTAAAGCTAGAGATTTCAATGCGACCAGTTTGTCTACTTATGATTTTTCAACTCTTTACACTACTTTACCTCATAATTTAATTAAAGATAAACTTATTGATCTTATTGAAAGAACCTTCCAGAGAGAAGGCTCTCCTTACCTTGCATGTAGTGACAGAAATGCATTTTTTACTTCAGAAAAACCTAAAAAATATCATGCATGGTCGTGTCAAAATGTATGTGATGCGCTGACCTTTTTGTTGGACAACATTTTTATTCGATTTGGCACCAAGCTCTATAGACAAGTAGCTGGGATTCCTATGGGCACTAATTGTGCTCCCCTGGTTGCAGATTTATTCCTGTTTTGTTATGAAAGGGACTTTATGATGTCTCTTTCTGATGATAAGCAGGCAGATGTTATTGATGCGTTTAACACTACTTCCAGATATTTGGACGATATTTTAAATATTAAAAATGTTTATTTTGAAAATATGGTTAGTCAAATATACCCTTCAGAGCTCCAACTTAATAAAGCCAATGCCTCTAATACCGAAGCCGCATTTTTAGACTTGCATTTGTCAATTTCTAATGGTATTGTTTCTACCAAAATTTATGATAAACGTGACGACTTTGATTTTGAAATTGTCAATTTCCCATTTTTAGATGGTGATGTTCCTCGTTCTACATCCTATGGAGTCTATATCTCTCAACTCATTCGTTTTGCTAGAGCATCTAGCTATGTTACTGACTTCAACACCCGCAATAAATTGTTAACTCAGAAACTTCTTAAACAGGGCTATCGGTATCATAAACTTCGCAAAACATTTTCAAAATTTTATAGACTATACTTTGATTTGATTTCTAAATTCCAAGTTGGACTTAAATCTCTCTTGCGCCAAGGACTTTCGGAACCTGATTTCTATGGTGACTTGGTGTATAAGTTGAAGAAGATTGTTGGCTCTAATAATTTTTCAGCGCAGTTCATTAAAATAATTTCCCATTATAAAAAGATTGGCTATAACATTAATGTATTGCAACAGACTGCATGCTTGGTAGTCAACCCAATCACAGTTGGCAACTTTGCTTTCCTCTTTAATTGCACGCCGGTGGGTCGGACTTCAGACTCTATGATGGTTCCGACTTAAAGACTTATCTATTGATGAGATGGTAGGGGCCTGATGCTTTGGCTGTTTGTCGGGCCCACCGGGGTTTACCTGTTGGATTTCTTTTGCTCCGGTATTCAGTTTAATTTACTGTTGAGTCCTTATCCTTGCTTTATCTCCTTGTTATATCTTGATTTATATGTTTTAGGAGATGATGCATTGATAAGTTAGGGGTCTTTCATGCAAACCAAATATATATGTGTCTTGATCCACATCTGAATTAAGGGTGAGGTTGGCGCCGTTAAACCGGTTAAAATATTTTACTGACCGTTCCAAGGCGGTACTTCTTTTGTGGATTTTTTTTTTGTTTTTGTTCTGTCTTGTGTTTGCTATGTTTTGTTCGCGTCTGTTTATATGTGCTTCGTGGTCACCTGCTGGGAAAGGGCTGACCTCTTGGCTCTCGTTTGTGGTGTCTTCTGTGAGTTTGTCACTTTCCCATTGGTATCCTGGGTCAGGTGTGGTACTTGATTGTATCGTTTCCTGATCTTTGCAACCTTACTTACTTTCCAATCATATGAAACTTTGGGAGCGAAATTCTGTCCAGTAAGAAAAGTTCCGATTTCGAAAATGGAGGCGATTGAAGAGAATCACTGCTTAATCCAGTAGTCTCTGTTTGATGTGCGTAGCTGTTTCAGGATTCTCGCGACGCCATTGATTTCTATTAAGGGGGTATGTTTTTCTTTTAAGCTATTACCATAGGCCTTTTGAAACTGTTTCACAATTTACTGGTGTACATATTCCTAATGTGAAACAAGGTTAACACAGACTTCTGACACTTTGTTTCATATTAGAAACTGTACATGAAATTTTGGTTCTTAAAGCATATGAAGCAAGCAAAGGATCAAACGAGGCTGCACATATACACAGTTTCGCCAGGGCCTTTGCTGTGCGCACACATAAATCAGGTTCCAGATAAGAGTGCTTAATTGAAAATTATTTTCTGATTTATCAACCAAAACATATTTGTGGGTGCGCAGTGAGACGGTTCTTTGAGCACCCAAAACACATGTTTAAGATGATAGATAAGAAGGTAATCACACTTTTACGCTGAATTATTTGCCTTAAATGGCCCTTTGAAAAATACAACCTCTAGTTCGCCATCTGCGTTTGAGCGAGTTAATTCCACATGAGATAAGTATAAAACTCTCTAGAGTTTCATCTATAAAATAACAACCCTTTCTGTGGTACTGCACTTCAAATGGAACACTATTTTTCAATTTTAAAATTATACATGAAAGTAACTTCACACTGAGAGTTTGCATTGGCATAGAAATAGCAAAACCCTGACTAGAATTAAGTTCCGGCGGCGAATTATATCAATCTTAATGCTCTGATATTAACTTAGTTTTTGTTGGTATGAAAATACCCTTTCATAACCCATTTTGTACTGTCAGTGTAATATACCTGGACTGAGTTCGCAGTATTTGCCCATTTATAAAATGTCCATTAGTGATTACAAGCAGACGATTTTCGTTTTTAAGGCACTAACTGGTATGGTTTACAATGAAATCTAAGCTACTTATATAGGTCTCGGAATTATGGGCTACTTTTGTATTTAGTGTCTACCAAACACTATCCTTTGGTCTTCTTTCGTCTTACCAGACATCTGTATGTTTTGTACATGTGTCTGTATGTGTGAGCGTAACACAGTTATGGAAATACAGATAAAATAACAGATGAACGGGTATCTAATTCAACACTCAAACGGCAGCATTTAACTATTTAATTATACATTTTAGCTATAACCGTTACTTTATATGATCAAAAAATATGACCAGGCATGTGGGAGTGGTTGGATCAATAAGCAAAATTATTCATGGAATAGCTTGACCGAGGGCTTCCAAATGAGAGGGCCTCTATTTTGGCAGTAGGCATAGATGTTTAATTTATTTTCATATAACATCTTTGTGACAGCATTGGAAATAAGCAAAAATATTGCTGACTAGGTAGATAAACAGCAACACACACTAATATTCAGCTATTCCATCCTATCATCGCCTTTCTGAAAACATATCCAAACTTTAAAAAAATATTTTTGATTATTATTTTGTGGTTTAAATATATTTCTCCAATTATATTTATAATTGGCATTTTAGATTAAATGTTTACCGAAAAACAGTGCTCCGTCTAAAGGGCTACACTACAGTAGAATACATGTACCAATGTCATGTGCTTGTTTGAATAAGTAATATTTTTAAGATATCCAAGTTTACATTATGTTTTCACAATGCATAATATGTCACCATTTCACATACTGTAATCTTAAATAACGCTTCACCTTGTGAACACTTGCATGTCTTTGAGTCGATTCAATTTTTATTGTGCTCTGTTACACTGACGAGTAATAGTTATGAAATTTGGAATTCTGAATATGTGTAGCGATCATGCATCTAAAGAGGTATTATGAAGACGCTGATCCGAATATGCAGTTGCATAGAATTATCAGTGTCTTAATACAATGTATTCACTTGCAACAAACATAAGCAAGCACATGATACTTTTTAAACTTATGCACCAGTCATATGTAAATGCGGTCCCCAGCCATGGCATGATGGGAAACAGCTGGGACTTAGACTTTTTGTCAGCATTTACCTGTCATGACCCCTAACTGCGGATACAGCAAACTGTTAAACCAGGGCAGTTTTCCCCGGAGTCTGGAATGTTTCACATTGCACTGCCATGTTTGCCTTGGTATATCTAATGCCTAGAATTCCCCCTGCACTTTGGGGACAATGTAAAAGTTAAAAAAAACACATCTCAATTGCCCGACCATCCACCGCCCTATCCTAATTCTTGGGGCTGTGGTTACAGATGGCTGTTGCATAACTGCATTGACAAGCAGCAAAGACGAGACTGTGTATCCATACAATATAGTCAGAGTTTTTTTTACTACATGCACGGAAAAAATAAGACTTTATCCCTACTCGATAGCAGAGTATCCATGTTTATAGAACGACTTATGTATGCAAATCAAGTACCAAATAATCTGGGAGGAGACAGGGGGACAGTGGTTTCCTGACTCACCTGGAAAATTACAAGTTACTATATGCTTCCTTAAAAATAAAGGTACCGACCTCCTCGAGAATCCATTGGACCCCTTGGGTCCAATGGCTTTTCGAGGGATGTCCGTACCACCCACTGTGAAAGTTAATCACTAAATAAAAATTCAGGACCCCCTGATGGAATTTCTTTGGTCCGCACATGAATCACACTAACTGGCCAACGTGTTTTCTTAGAACTTAGTCAGACATGAAATACAACCATATTGAATATATACAAGATCTATAGATAAAATAGTTCATAGCTAAAATAATTTCTCGTAATTTTTCCACCAATACATACATCGTATGTTTTTGGTAGTCAAAAGAACCATCCCTCTTTTGGGCACACAAAGCATATTTTATATTTATTGCGTAAGAAATAATACCATTTTACGCTGAAAATTCCATATTCCAATAATTGTGTTTATTATTTTGTATCATTCGTTTACTCATTCGTTTTATATTTAATCAGTTTTGAATACACATTGACACATTTTGTTGATTTTCTTTCACTAACGCTTCTATTTAGTTTTATTACTTAGCATTTGGCAGAAAGGGGCTAGTTGTAGTAGAAAATGGGTCAGGTGTGGTACTTGATTGTATCGATTCCTTATCTTTGCCTTCTTCCTTATCTTTACACACTCATTCTAGTTTTACTAACACTATATTTGTAGTCAATTACTTTTGTAACTAATTTTATAATTGTTTATTACTCTGATTTTTACCTGCGCGACGCAGGTAAAAATCAGAGTAATAAACAATTATAAAATTGACACCAGTAATGAGCTAAAATTAATCTGGGACAGGTAGACATCACGTTTATAACTGCTGCATGACAGCTAAAAATAGATATTGGAAAACTGACATCAGATTTATCACTGAAGCGAGGGATAAAAATACACTAGCATGGTTTCTTATGTATGTATAATTCACATGTCAAATGTTTTAAATTACGAATTTGATCATTAAATGAGAACATTAATTTACAAAATGCATTCGTTTGCACATATCATAAGAGTTTCAGAAATAAACTTGAAAAACATTTGTTTAAATAATCTTTTTTAAAGTGCACTTCGAACATCAAACTGGAGGAAATGTACATGAAAATACTTTATATAAAATTAAGTAAAGAGAGACATATAAAACATCGCTGTTCTCAGGTTGACACACCTTGATGTCAATCTCAAAAGAATGCATTAGTTGTGTAATATTAAATCAAAAGAATGCGCCAATTGTATATTGTCATATAAGTACTGTCAATGACCAAATTGAAAGTAATTCCACAAAATTAATTTCCTGTAGACCTTAAAACAATTTCATGTTTATAAAATCTGCATACATTTAAAGATTTAATAGCAATCAATTTGCATTTGTTGTCAAGTTGGATGACAATTGCACAACAAATGCTCTTTAGATGACGTTTTGATCTTTCAATTTCAATATATAATTATCTCAAAGTTTAACAATACTTTATAATGCCACTTTTTATGACGTCAATGGCGACATTGCCCAGAAATTGTCCAGAAAATATTTGAGCCTGAACATGAGATTTCCAACAATGTGATATGTGCGACCAGCAAAGGCTCAGACAGCCTGCGCATACGCGCAGTCTGATCAGAGCCTTTGCTAGTCGCTTGAATATTCTATGAGTGTTGAGCTACTGACTGAACATCATTTAGAGTTTCTAAGCCTAAAATAAGGCTGCACAGGCTCGTCTTAGTCTATACTTGTCAAAATGCCACATTGTTGGGAATCACCTGTTACGGCTCATTTCTCTGTAGCTATGAAATACATGGATGAAATAAACTGAAAATTAAAAAATAAAGCCTAATTGATGTTACTCTTAAATGGTAGAAAATTACAAGAATAGGTTAGTCAGAAGTAGGAAAGCAAATTCGGAAATGATTTGAACCACTCTGCTTCATTATTTTTGCCTGCAACAAATAACCTCACACATGAAAACGCATTAAAGCTGATAAAATCCCTGACGTTGTGTTATTGCTTAAGGTCACTGATTGTTGACGGGTTAGATGTGCCACCTAGCCCCACTGAAGTTGTGTGTAAACACGTATTAATATTAGATTTGACGAGATGTGTATATTTAAAAAGTAAAAATTCTATATTGACCTTTTTCAGAGAAAGTTTGCACAGGTACCTTTACGAATGGTATACTTGATACCAGTTGTTCCAAAACAGTTGGGAGTAGCTGTAGAGTGACGTGTAATGAAGACTTTGTGAATATAGTGGATGAAGTTGCCTGTCTGGATGATGGAACATGGTCACTGGATGTTGTTTGTAAACGTATGTACCGTGAATGTTCCACAATTTGACATAACTGTAAATTTGGAAATATCGCGAGGATTTTATTCTCACGAAACTTTGCAAAATGGCAATATCAATCTATCGTTTACTGATATGAGTAAACCATGCCCTAGCACGAGTGTGACTCCATATTGTTACAGGGCTACCTACGCACCTGCTATGTAATTCTTTCTTTAGGTAATCAGCTCGTTTCTATTAAAAAAAACTTTGAAGAATGCTGATCAGATATATACTTACTGATGAAACACGCGTATAGGGGCTAATAGCAATTGTAGAAATGACTTTTTATGGTTTCCAAAAAATAAATGCTTTCACATTGTCTAAAAAATCTAGTTTAACATATTGGAAAAAATCAGCCGAAAACCAAATGGTATGTCTCTATTTAAAAAAATATCAAATCAAGTGAGCATTCCTCCACGCCTACTATACCAGGTACAGCAACAGCATTTTAAGGATGGCCTCATACTTTGAGCCATTTACCATGCATTCCATTGAAATAATTATATGTCATGCATTCCATGGCAAAGACCTGTCTTTACATGTTAAAGGCAAAATATAAAGTGATCATTAAGTCATTCGCTCTTGTATAGCTCCATAGTTTTTAAGCATGTGATTTTAATCCTACGGAAAGAAAAAAATACATTTTAGGGAGAATTTGCTTATATTTTGGGGGATTTTGGGAGAAGCTGAACTATTTTTAGGGATTTGGAGGGCAAAGACAAAATACTTTTAGGGAGCCGAGGAAATCATTTTCAGGGATTTGGGGATATCAATGCATTATTTTCAGGGATTAAGGGAGCACAGATGCCCCTGTGGGCCTCATTATAGTTCTATAACATGAAAACAAATCAGTGTTATGGAGTAGGCCATATATAAGGTGCTGTAATTATTAAATGTAACAGTACAGCATGAAAATATTAGGATCATTATAAGGTAAACGCTAGTTCTTTTGGATGGTGTATAACTTATGTCTCTCTAAAATGTCTCTCGTTAAAGCTACAAGATAAAGATCAGTACTTTTGGATCATAGTAAGAAAGACAGCAATGATCAGGAATCAATGCAATCAAGTACAACACCTGACCGATAATACCACATTGGAAAGTGACAAAATCACAATAAAACATCACAAACAAGAGCAAAGAGGTCAGTCTTTTCCCAGCAGGTGACCAAAAGGCAGCAATGACGCGAAAGCATGACAAACACAATACATAAATAACACAAATGATCCACAAAAGAAGTATCGCATTGGAAGGGTCATTAAAAATAGTTTACTGGAGGGATTAAACCGGTTTCACGGCGCCAATCTCACCCTTTATTTCAGATGCGCTCCAAGACCTCGTATTTCTCATTCTAATTAATGTTAAAATGCCAACAATTGTTGGCATTTTCATCTATATGAGCCGGATTAATTTCATGCTCAGTTTAGATGGGCATGAAAACAGTTTTATAATCGCAGGACCTGGCCAAACAAGATACACATTTGACTCATATGCAGTAATCAGTGGATTTTACAAAAAAGTGTTTTAGTTATATATTGATTGTTTGTATGCTTTAAATCATTGTACACATAGTTTGACCATAAGGGAGCGCAGTGGCTCAGTGGTAGAGTGCTTGACTCGAGACCGAAGGGCGGCGGGTTCGAGCCTCGCTGGCATCATTGTGTTGTGGACCTTGAGCAAGACACATTTATCCTAGCTTAGTACTGTTCAACCCAGGAAGAACCATCCCTGTATAACTGAAAGATTATTGATGGGACGTAAAGAATCAAATCAAACAAACAAAATAGTTTGATCATTTTCTCCAACAATAAAACCCAAGTTTATATCCTGGAAAACAGTTGAAAGTACAAATCAGCCATTATTAGCAGATATATTCAGTGAATACATATTCTTATTATCCCTTCTGGCTGATTCTAAGCATGACTTTTGTAAAAGAAAGTATCATGATAAAGAAACGATTTAAATAAAATAAACAAAATAAGACTAACTGTGCACCAATCCAAAATAATAACGTCTAATAAGATAGAACTATTTATATTCATAAATTTTGGCGAGAGTTTTATGTATTGTGTTTGTCATGCTTTCGCGTCTGTTCATTGCTGCCTTTTGGTCACCTGCTGGGAAAAGACTGACCTCTTGGCTCTTAAATGCTATTTGTGAAAATAAAATTCTCACAAAAGATTCTTCATTTACAGTACCAGCCTTACCCATTTCCTGTGGAATCTGCCTGTTTTGTGTTTTACAGCTACTCCATGTGCCAAAATCATCAAGAATGGTGCATTCGACATGACCTGCTCAGGCGAGTACGGTTCAGCTTGTGAATTTACATGCAACATTCCTTACTACAAGTCCAGTATCACTGAATCAAGCTTAACATGCGATATAGCTGGGAAGTGGGAGGTTGCGCAACAACCAGTCAGTATGGATACATTGTGTGAAGGTAATCAATCATGTGATATTTTCATAAACCTGAAAACATTACAAAGTCTAAGAACTAAATATTTTATTTCTATTTTTCAGTAACTCAAAGTATAGGGAGGTGGACATAAAATTATACAAACCCCAAAAATGCTTATTTTTATTTTTCTCTAACAAGTACATGTTTTATGTGAGTAAAAGATAGGTCTCAGGGAGGACCTGAGACGTTTCTATTATGCGCCAAAAACATTCTATATAGACAGTTATTAAATAGCTTAATAAAGGCTATATTCTCTGAAACCATTATGTCCAAAACTTGTTGTTCGCAGTTTTCGCGATGAGGCCCAATTATATGATTGTAGCTTTGTTTGTTTGATTTGATTCTTTACGTCCCATCAATAATCTTTCAGTTATATAGGGACGGGTCTTCCTGGGTTGAACCAGTACTAAGCTAGGATAAATGTGTCTTGCTCAAGGACCACAACCCAATGACGCCGGTGAGGCTAGAACCCGCAGCCCTTCGGTCTCGATTCAAGCACTCTACCACTGAGCCACTGCGCTCCCTATATGATTGTAGCATCGACTGGCCAAATTTACTTTTTAATTGTGGGTACTTGTTATAAATCTCAATGGGGCGGTTAAAATGTGCCCATCTTGCTGACACTAGCAATGTCTCAGTAAGCATATATAACAGCCACTTTCGGTCCACTATTTACACATCATTTGAGATACAATTTGTTGGAAGGCTGATAAAAACAATTTGTTGATAGGCTGATAAAGGCTTGAGACAGTAAGCTAGCTGTAGAGGTAACAACAATCTATTAGATTGATCAGAAGTATGGGCCTACACACGAGAAAACATGTCTTTGAGGGTGTACGAACAGCAAATGCGCATACCGGCTTGCGCATCCACCCAGTCTGATCAGCGCCTTTGTTTTACCCTTACTAGAAAATGTCGTATTGAAACTTGCTACAAATGAAATTACAATATTCTAGGTAGTCTCTGTAGCTAGTAGGTTGTTTAACGTACGACCTGGTCAGAAACCTTAAAAACGGGTTTTGTTGCATCGTGGCCCACATGTTACATGTAACTTAATTGTGCTTGGTAAGAGAAAACAAAACATTTTCAGGACAAAACCGTAGAATTTTGATATTCCATCCCATGATGTCTTAAAATGTTTTAGACCATTTAACCATATAAAGCTAGATGAAAAGCATCTTGATAAGAGTGCATACTGTACATTTGGAATTTTTTGCAGGAAATTTTTTTGCGAATTGTGTTAAAACACATATTTGCAACGTTGAAAAATTCACGACAAGAGCGTAATTTACCTATATCAGTAAGCGACAGAGTGATTTCTCAAATTTGTAAGTATTTTATTTTTACGAAACTTCGCATAAAACCCTCACAAAAATTTCTTAATTTACAGTAATTATTATTAATTTTCTTATCCCTCAGTTAAAACAGTTCTTGTGGGTGAGGCGGTTCTTGAGGCACACAATGTTCAAAATGATAGATAAAAATAATGACAAGTTTACGCTTGCATGTTTGTGGTTATCTAGAACTTTCTCTAAGATGTAAAACGTGTTTTCAATTCCTAGCAGACACATTACGTCGAAACATCATCGTATCAACGTTGATAGACGTTTTTTATGTGTCTGTTGGAGAGATCACTTCTGTAAAATTACAGTCAAACCTGTGTAAAGCGATCATTCTCTAAAAGACCGAAAATTGGTTTTCAAGACCAACTATTGCTAAATGCAGGTCTAAAGTGTTGCAAAATGCTCCAAGGGGGCATTTTGCAACACTTTTGACCTTCATTTAGCTACTGTTTGTCATTAAGATATTTGTTTTGGCTATTTTAATAGCCGTTTTACACAGGTTTTCCTGTACTTTATTATAGAAATATTATGTATGGATGGTATCAGCAATGGTGTCGTCGACAATACCTGTGCCAAGAAAGTATTTAGCAAATGTGATTTTGCCTGCAATTCTGGATTTATCAAGAATATAGGAGTAACGAGAGCCACTTGCTCTGTGAATGGAACATGGTCAACTAATGATGTCACAGCCTGTGTCCGTAAGTACTATAAATACATGTGCGTATCCAGTAATTACGTCATTGGGGATTCAGGTCAAAAAGTCTGACACAGACTTTTTTCAGTCATCAACTTATTTTACCTATATATATAGGTAACAAAAAGAGTCACCTACAGCCTGCAAGCGAGACGCCATTTAAATGAGATTTCGCTGGTGGGCGATGATGGACCAACACTGAATGCTGTCTGGGTAGCTTTGTCTGTTCCCCACCCCCTTTGATCTGTGCGTAAGATATAGAGAATACTAGGTGAGTGTCTTTTGATATCAGGTTTACCACGCAAGGCTTTGAGAACGCTTGTTGACATCGCGAGGCTTGCCGAGCGATTCAACATGCGTTCTCAAAGCCGAGCATTGTAAACTTTATATCAAAAGACACTCACCTAGTATTCTATTTATCAGATACCCAATGTTGAACACTCTTCAAACTAGCTATTATGACGTATTTTTTTATTTTTATCTTGATTCAGCGTCATAAGCGACGTCATTCAAAAAGTGCAACGTCATCATGACCTGATAAAGGTAACATGCCGTGAGATAGGAAACGTTTATTAGGTCATGTTGAAACAATTCAATATAAGGGGTGACTGATAAAAGATTATTTTATGCTACGAAAATACCTACCATAAAGCTGTTAGCAAAGTTTTAGCCTTCAGCTCATACATGTATCTCAAAATACCTTTGGTTTGTCAAGAGTCCGTAATAGTGGCATTGTTCGATTATACTCAATTCCTTTGCATGCATTAGTAACCTCAGGAGTAAAAGTTCTGCTGCGAATTTAAGATGACATTTTTAAACCAGGTTAATTCAAGATGTAACAGACCTAAGTTCTAAAGCAAGAATGCTTCTTTTTTAAGTTTCATACTACTGGTGCCTTGGACGATATATCAAATTAAAAAACACAGATTGTTTAAATCAATGCTCATTTTACATAATATTGTAGGAAACATGTGTTCCGGATTTTGTGATACTAAAGAAGCAGACTAGTCTGCCATCCGTGCATTCTGGTCAGCGTTGTTTTATTCTCTCCTTGGAAAGCATTATATCATGAATAAGTGAGTATGATTAGGAAATTACAATATCACACACTGCAGACCAACCCACAGTACTGTGGGGAAGAACCACAGAACACTAACAGCTACAATACATCAGGGAGACAATTAAAGCAAAGCAACCAGCTCTCTCTTCCTCGTCAAGATTATTGCAATACTAGAAAGGACACAAAGTAATGCACAACAAAGACCAACACAGATCCTCCATAAAAATGTGAGGTACATAAAATAATGAATCAACAACAACAGAACAACCACCTTAAAACTGACAGCAGCCCAAGCCACTGGAGGCCTAAATGCATTTTACTGGCGCCAAACCTTCGTCCTAGATTTTGCTGTTGTTAAAACACAAAAACTGTTTTGCTCGCATGGATGGCTCCTAACCAATGTAATGCACTATTACAACAGAGGAACGGTCTGATCAAATTAACACGCTATTATGAAACAAAGAAACGGGTCTATGACTCACAGATAGTCACAGAAACCTCAAGTTAAGCCATAACTTGCTACAAGCAAAATTTCACTTTTCTAGCTAGTCTCTGTAGCTGAGCATGCTGGATTTAATTTGGTATGGCATGATCAGAAAGAAAGTGGGTCAAAAATAGTGAGTATGATCAGGAAATACCACAATCACAAACCGCAGACAAACCCATGGCCCCGCAAGGAAGAGCCATACAACCACCAGGAAGACAAACTAAGCAAAGCAACCAGCTTTTTCTCTTCCCCATCAAGATGATTGCAAAACTAGAATGGACATAAAGTAACGTACAACAAAACATAGAACATTTACAGACTCCCACAATGGAAGTAACAAATTTGAGTCAATTCGTCCCTAGGTCAACTCATCCTTGGGGTCAACTGGCCTGGGTCAACTTGCCTAGTTCCTATCTGCATAGGAGACGTAATATAAAACATCGACAGAAATTAGTATATACACTTTTTTGTAATAAAATTGTACAATATTGACTAAAATGGCGGGTGTAAAAGGACAATTTTAAATTTTCTTTAGATTTTACAACACCCATCTATATTTAGAGTAAAACTATCTCATAGTCTTTCACAATTACATTTACCTTAATGGGACAAAAGGTACCCTCAGACATAGCGTACACCAGCATGCATATTCACATTAGGATAAGCAAACAGCAACATACATAATGAACCAGGATTGTTGGTAATAGATTTCTGATAAAAATTTATTGTTTGACCTTTAAATTTCACATAACATACTGTTTACCACAACACACACACGGACCAGCACCGACCTAGGAGGGTATTTCATATAGGGGACGAGTTGATCTGGACAAGTTAACTCAGGGGGAGCTGAATCAGGGACGACTTGACCCAGATTCGGAGGACCAGTTGACCTAGGGGACGAGTTGACCCAGGCTTGACTTGACCCGAGTCAACATGTCCCTTTAATCTACTCGTCCTCAGGTCAACTTGACCCAGAGTCATTGGAAACCCCAATCAGATTTTCTCGCATCACAGCCCATAAAGTACATAAGTATAAACAGGTGGCTGTAGAAAGTATTACACACCACATTGTCACTTGCCCCTCCGTAGCTTTACAATTCTTTATATGTTTTCCCCAAAATGCGTACATAATTTCTTCAATGCATCAAACCTACGTTTAGTTCCTTGTAGTTATCATGCATGTCATTAAGTTATAAGTAGATGCATTGTTGTATTTTATCCAAAACTATTTAATGCATTTATATTGACAGCTGCATGTACTGGTCAGTTCCGGTGTAATGATGGACAATGTATACCTCTAGACAAAGTTTGTGACAAGGTTGTAGATTGTACTGACAAAAGTGATGAGGGAGACATATGTGGTATGTAGCAATTTGAAAATTTTTAAAAAATCTTTATATATTACCAATATGGCTATTGCTTTTACGGCAAGTGAGTATAACCAAGAGATAGAGAATACTAGGTGAGTGTCTTTTGATATCAAGTTTACCAGGCAAGGCTTTGAGAACGCTTGTTGACATCGCGAGGCTTGCCGAGCGATTCAACATGAGTTCTCAAAGCCAAGCCTGGTAAACTTGATATCAAAAGACGCGATCCTGGTATTCTATTTATCAGTTTACCCATTGTAAAACACTCTTCAAACTAGCGATTATGACGAAATTTTTGATTACTGTGTTGATTCAGCGTCAGTTGCGACGTCATTCAAAAAGTGCAACGTCATCATGACCTGATAAAGGTAACATGCCGTGAGATTGGAAACGTTTATTAGGTTATGTTGAAACAATTCAGTTAATATTAGGGGTGACTGATAAATGTCACAATCATAGATTAGGGTGTTGTTAAAAAAGTATGCGTGAGCACCTATGAAGTTAGGCTAGAAGATTTATATCCGACCCTGAGGTTATGAAAAAAGCATATTACACACAACCTGACAACTGCCCATGAAAATTATCAGACATTTTAACTTTTATAAGCATGTTTGAAAGCAAGCTGGGGCTTTTACTTTTCAGAATTTTAGTTTTCATAAGCAGTTGACATTTCATGCTCAGTTTAGTTGAGCTTAAAATAAGTTTTAAAACCTCGGACCAGGTCTGAACCTTAATCTACTCGTACTTACTTTATTTGTGTATGAGAGTAACAAAAGCTCGAGCTTACATAGAATATTGATTCAGTCTAAAATAGTAAGTGAGTATGATCAGGAAATACCACAATCACAAACTGCAGACAACCCGGTGGCACCGTGAGGAAGAGCCGCTCAACCATCACGAGACACCAGGATGACAAATTAAGCAAAGCAATCAGCTCTCTTTTCCCCATCAAGATGATTGCAATACTAGAATGGACATAAAGTTACATACAACAAAACATCGAACAATTACAGACTCCCACAATGGGAATAACAATAAACAAAAAGTCAACAACAACAGAACCACCGCCTTAGAACGGACAGCAGCCTAAGCCACCGGGGGGCTTAAATGCACTTTACTGGTACCAAATCTTCGCCCTAGATTCTGCTGTTGTTGAAGAACAAGAAATGTTCAGCTCGCGTGGAGGCCATCTAACTAATGCAATGTATCATCATGGAAAAACCCTCTAATCAAATTACTACACCATGATGAAACAGAGAAAAGGGCTAATAACTCACACAGATAGTCAGAGCTAAAGAAAACCTCAAGTTGAGCCACGGTGGGTCCAGCTACAGATAAGCATCAGGCACCAACCCACTGATTAAAGCTTTACGTCAGAGCCGTCATAGAGTCTGAGGCCTGACCCACCGTCGTGCAGTTAAAGAGGAAACCATAGCTATAAACCGTGATTGGATTTAAAACTAGGCATGCAGACTGTCGCATGATATCCAAGTTATATCCAACCCTTATATAACGTTTTACTATCTTTTTGAATTGATCACTTAAATTAGGTTTTCCAACAATTCGTTTGAATTTATAGACTAAATCACCATAAAATATAGGTTCTGATATGCCTTGTTGCAGAAGAGCTTTTAACCCAATGTTGTATTCAACAATTAACTCTGAGTGTCTGTGGTAGAATTTAGAAAATGCTTTTCGAATTTTATGATATCTATAACCTTGTTTTAATAATTTAGCAGTTAAAAATAAGTTTATGATGTTGAAGTCATCAACATTAGAGCACACTCTAGCAAAACGAATAAGCTGAGAAATATATACACTATAGGAAGGAGAGCGAGGAACATCTCCATCAATTAAATGGAAAATTTACTATTTCAAAATTAAAATCATCCGTTTATCATAAATTTTAGAAGAAACTATGGCATTTGTTATTGACAAGTTCAAGTCCAAAACGGAGCTTCAGTATCAAAAGAATTTGCCTTATTTAACTGAATTTCAGTGGGATATATCTGACCTACCATTTGTTCAAAATAAGGAATCTCAATATTAAGTAAGTCATCTAAGTATCTTGAGGTAGAGTTAAAAGCTTCAATAATATCAGCTTGATTATTGTCAGACAGATCTGGTTTGCCATGATCATGGAAGGAAGTCAGGTCAGGGAAGTCAGAGAATTTCATACTCAGTTAGAGAATATTAGGAAAAAAAATGAAAAAGTCAGAGACTAGTCAGGGATTTTTTACAAAAAGTTAATATTTAACAGGCTTCTGCTTTGTGTTTTAACATCAACATAATCTGTGGCGAAGATTTGGCGCAGATAAAATGCATTTATGCCCCCCTTCTCCCACCACACAGGTGGCTAAGGGCTGCTGTCCATTCTAAGACGGTGGTTCTTTTGTTGTTGATTCATAGTTTAATGTTTCTCTCATTTCTTGTTGGGGTTCTGTGGTTGGTCCCTGTTTTTGTGATGCCTTACTTAGTGTCATTTTTATACTTTAATTGTCTTTTTATTGTCTTGTGACTGTTAGTGTTCTGCAGCTCTTCCTCACGATGCCATGGGTTGGTCTGCAGTGTGTGATTGTGGTATTTCCTGAGCATACTAACTGTCTTTCTAAAACCCATATTTTCTATAAATTTCAAGCGGTCTGTATTCAGAAATCATTCTTTTCTAATTTTCATGGGTTATTTTTTTCTTTAAAGATTAAACAATGTTATATCTGCAACATAAATATTTTGTATAAAATGTTCGAGTCACAGGATGAGAATGGCTATTGCCAGGCTTCAAACAAGGGTCTGGAAGGCGGTCAAACGTCAGGGAAGTTTGAAAGGGATATTGAGTGTCATCTCGCCTGGTTGCATGTTTGGTAGACTAGTAACGACCAATCTTTTTGCATCTAGCAGTTATTTTGGCTGCCCAGTGGACAGAAACATACGAGTGTCCATTGATAAGAGTTTCTAGCGATAAGATGGGCTATCTCCCTAAATGGGATGTTTTTAAATGTGTTGAAATAAGGGCTGGGACCACTAAGAACATTCAACAAAAACATATAGACCAGCCGTCTGTGCACCATTGCACCCTAGTCCGTATATTTAAATCGTTTTTCCCTTAATGCGTGTAATACCCCTACTTCGTTTTGATTGAGAGTTTATTTTGATCATCAACCGTGCTTGCTATTTCAGTAACATGTATGGGATATAGACCGTTAAACTTAGGTAAACAAACGTCCTATTACTAGAGAGTATATTTTCAGTTGATGTTTAATACAAACGACCATCTTGCGTTGATTTCCAAGTGTGGTGGTAAAGTAATGGCCATTATTGTATTGTGATATACAAAGTGTAATCTTAAATCACTTGTTCCCCTGAAAACTAATGTTACTAAAACTATTACGCAACTGTAATAATATTTGAGCTGTGGTCAGCTATTAAAAGAAAGCAGCCACAGATTCAGAGGTCTGAAAGTTGCTGTACCATGATCACGCGTCAAGCTATATCAGCCATGTGGGTCACAGTGAAGGAACTGGATATAGAGCTGCCCACATCTACCGTATAGTGCGGATATGGCAGCTTGTGACTTCTGGCTATTTCCAAATCTCAAAAATAGGTTGCATGATCAGAAAAACGAGCCCTGAGAGGAGTTGAGGGGCGCTATTAACATACATTTTGGAAGATGTCACGTGATGGCCTGCAGCACGTGTTCACGTCATTGGTTGAACAGTGGGATAAATGCAAACGATCATACTCACTTACTATTTTTGCCAGGGACGTGACTTTGAAAAGTAGTAGATTCTGGTTGAAGCTATGTTTGATAAGTTCTACTGGTATCACAGAATTAGTTCACTTAATTATTTATGGGACCTTGTACATAGAGCAAGATTCTCACATTTTAATCTATTTCTATAGAGGTAACTTTAGAAACTATAATAGAAATAATATCGCTTCCACTGTCAGAGTCTATTCTGCAGTGTCTTGTTAGTATGCTGTGGAAGTAAGAAAAAGGGGCAAAGATCAGGAATCGATACAATCAAGTACCACACCTGACCCAGGATACCAATTGGAAAGTAACAAAACTACAATTAGACATTACAAACGAGAGCCAAGAGGTCAGCCCTTTCCCAGCAGGTGACCACAAGGCAACAATAAACAAACGCACACAAAAGCATAACAAACACACGACAGAAATAACATGACTGATCCACAAAAGAAGTACTGCCTTGGAACCGTCAGTAAAATATTTTACTGGAGGGCTTACATTGGTTTAATGGCGCCAACCTCACCCTTATTTCAGATGTGGATCAAGACACATAGATGTTTGGTTTGCATGAAAGACCCCTGACTTATCAATGCATCATCTCCTAGAACATATAAATTAAGATGTAAAAAGGAGATAAAGCAAAGATAAGGACTCATCAGTAAATAAAACTGAATACCTGAGCAAAATAAATCCAACAGTAAACCCAAATAGCCAAAATAGTAAAAATGAAGACCAGAAAAGATTGCTATATACCAGTTGGATCAGTGTACAAGACTGTTTGGTTTGCACTATGAAGCTCTTCTGTTGGGCAAATAAATAGAGAACAAAAGGTGCGTGTCCTTTGATATCAAGTTTACAAGGCACTGCTTCGAGATTGCTTGTTGAAATGCCAGGCTTTGTAGAGCGATTCAACATGCGTTTTTTGAAGCAGGCTGGGTAAACTTTATATCAAAAGAAGCAGACCTTATATTCTATATATCAGATTACCTAATGGTGCTCTCTTCTAACTTGCAATTATGATATATTTATCGACTTTTGCGCTGATTCAACATCATCGACGTCATTCAAAAAAGGCAACGTCATTCTGATCTAATAAAGGTAACTGCAGTGACATCATTTATCAGGTTATCAGGTTAACGTGCAACACTGCAGTTTTTTGAGAGTTATATTAGCTGATAAAATATGCAGATGAGGATTTCAGCAGTAGACACTAGCAGACCTTTTTTTTAGATAGCAAACAATGTGGATCTAGATCAGACTTCTCTGCAGTCTGATCTGGGTCTACCCTGTTTGTATGTCGAAAGTAGGCTTTGGCGTGATCATTTATATGCAGTAGGCGACTTCAGCTGACTTCGATTTGCTTTCATGTTTCAGTTACTTGTCCAAAGAACATTCCAAATGGTGCTTTGATAGCATGCGACATAAAAATTGGATCAAGCTGTGATTTCAGATGCAATTCAAATTACAGCAAAGCAGTTGAAAAGGTTATATGCTTGGCTTCTAGAAATTGGCACACGAACCCTTGTCAAGGTAGGATCAATAATGATGATGAGTCATTAGATACTGAATATTTCATCTGCTCGTTCATTTAAACAATCTCTGTAACAAACAGTGGGGACCCAGATCAGACTTCTATATCTGACAGTGTTTGCCAGAAATGAATCTTGCCATAACCATTTACATGCAGCAGACGACATCAGCAGATCCTGAATATTTTACCTTCTATTTGACCTAATAAGCATACTGTGTGCAAAATTTATTAACTATTCTGCTACTAACTGCAACCAAATATCGTCTGCTGCTTCGTCGGTTAGTCTATTTAAATGTATATTTAGCAAACAATGTGGAGCAGTCTGATCTGGTCTACACTGACCTGGGTCTACATTGTTTGTCTGTACGCCGAAATTAGGCGTGATCATTTACATGTATATGCAGTAGACAACTTCAGCTGACAAATTCTTCAGGGTTAAACTTATAAACAATAAGAAGTAAGCTAGATTGTTGGATTTTCGATATTCAATTTCAGTAGTTCTAGTAGATTGATTTTGGATTTTCGATATTTAATTTCAGAAGTAATGATTTTTGATTTTCAATATTTGATTTCAGAAGTTAGTTTGATTTTTGATTTTCGATTTTTTAATTTTCAATATTCAATCATAGAAGTTGAATACTTTGATTGTCGGACAATTACTTTTTTCAATTATTTTGGTCAAAACCCTTTTTGACATTGGGAACAATGCAGAATATCAGGTTCTGGATATCAAAACTCACTTTTATTGTACAGACCAAATATCAAAGTGCTATTTCGATATTCTTATTACGATACTGTATATTTCAACTGTCACTGTTTTTCAAGTTATAATTGTCAAAAACCTACTTTTCCATTCAAACCGATAACAAATATCAAGTTCAAGACATCACAACTCATCATTTTTGTACAAATGTTGTATATCAATACGCTAATTTGATATTCATATACTGAAGGACTTTAAAAACGCACCTATTGCTTAAATGCTAATTTATGTCGAAAATTTAAAATTTTATTATTTGAAAAATAAAATTGACAAGTTCTGTCATATAGCTTGCATTCAATAAGAACATCGAAACGCTGTGGCTTATGATTGCCGTGAAGTCGCAATAATTCTGATACAACTCAACTTCAAAAAGTCACAGAGTACCCATACCTTCCATAATGAACGAAAAAAAGTTTTCAAACTGATGTTTGTTCTTGAAAGCAAAAGGAAAGACAAAATCAAATTATGAAGTTTTAGGCCTCAGGCAACATTCATTACGTCTATATGACGTCATTGATTTTCGACGTAATTGGCCGATATATCCCAAGGATTAGGAATAATCAAAATACTTTTTTGCCAACATATTCTCCTAAATCAGTTGCATAAAAGACAAAAGTATCGCGACATGCGCAGACTTCACCAGCCTGTTATTGATGTTTGAAAATTTAAGACTGACGTTAGCAAAGAAATGCTGCGTGTGAGAGTGTGATAAAACGATTATCTGGCTACCACCTAAAAGTGTTTGTTTTAAAATTGAATCAAATTCAAATTTGTCAGACGACAATTGTTGAAAAACACTAACGTCGATATTACATCAGAATGAACAGCAATAGCAAATCAAAATCATGGCAAATCATGGTCCTTTTTGCAAGAGGATAAAAAATGATAAAGAAAACATCCTCAAATCAATCATGTGGAAGAGACAGAGAATGTAAAAGGGTGCGTTTTTAAAGTCCCTCAGTATATTTAAATGTTTGATAGTCTGGCTGTCAATAATTTTCATGTTATTATGGTCATAAACCTACTTTGGTGTTCGGACCATTGCCGAATATCAGATTCTTGATATCAAAACAATGTAGTTTGTGCATCCAGCAAAGCCTCAGATCAGCCTGCGCATATGCGCAGTCTGATCAGAGCCTTTGCTAGTCGCTTGGGTATTTTATGATTGTTAAGCTACTGACTGAACACCATTTAGAGTTTCTAAGGTTAAAAGGAGGCTGCAGAGGCTAGTCCGAGTCTACACATGTCAAAATGCCACATTGTTGGAAATTGGAGGACCAGTGCATGATTTTTCGGTACTTATTGCAAATACGCATAAGCCTTAATAAATGTCATTGCTGACGTATCAAGTAAAGCTAGAGGTCCTTATATTGGTCTGAGTTTTCATCGACATCCATACTTTGTGTATGCAGGCATCAAAGGTTCTGGTGAGTCTGCACATATGCGCAGACTCAACAGAGCCTTTGTTACTCAATAACACGATATTTAACGAGATTACCTGTGCTGATTTATTTATTGAAATTGTTTTCAGTTACCACCTGTCCAAAGGTTGTTGAGAATGGGAGGATAAGTTCTGAGTGTAACTTGCTAACAGTGGGCAACCAATGTGCAGTTGTTTGCGACACAAACTTTCAACAGATATATACTAAGAAAGTAGAATGTTTGACAACAGGACAATGGGATGTTTCCAATGGCATCTGTAAAGGTAACACTATGGCTTGTTACTTGTGGTATTTCTTCTTTAATGCATTTTCTAACCCTAAATGGTTGAATAATCATATTTGAATGGACAATTAATTAATAGCTTATCTGAGCTACAGACATCAACCATTATCTGGTGACCATCTACATTATCCCTTATTGTGTCGCCTGTGAAGCATGGTTGAGACATAGGGATCATGTCTCTATTGGCATTGACGTTGTTGTCCATGTTGTCACACTTTTGGTTTCTGATCAATAACTTTTGAAGATATGAATCAAATTCATTACAGTTTACAGAAGAGTAAAGCATCAATAAATACAGGTCAAGTTTGAATTGGAGTCATCCGCATAATTTTGACTGAGTTATGGCCCTTTCTATACTTATTTTTTTGCTAAATTGTGATTTCAAATCAATTACATTTGAAGGGATGAAAAAATTTCATTTAAAGTTTACAGAAGGGTAAAATATCATAATTAACAGGTCAAATTCAAATTTGGAGGTCATGCTCAAAATTTTGACAGATTTATGGTCATTTTTTGACTTAGGTTGTGGGCGAGAGCAAATGCCATATTGGCTTTTTGTGCAATAAACTTCACATTTCCCCAACATTATTATATCTGACGACTTCTCACTATAGGCCACGATTACCCAGTGCCTGTAGATAAGAAAAGAGGCAGACAGAAAATGCCATGATTAAAATTTTACCCCACTCCCTTGACCTCTAAGGCAGGGTCAATGGTCAAATGTTTAAATTTTGTCAATATATTTTACTGAAATTTCGAATTGTAGACAGAGGTACAATAGACATGAAACATATCAAACGTGAGTTTAGTTCAAAGGCCTAGGTCCATCCCCCTGGGTGGACTTAGGAGGTGGGACAGAGGCCAATACTCAACTGTTTCAGAATATGGTCATGTTGCATATCAAATTAAAGGGAATGACGCATGAAACAAAATGATAGCAAATATTTTGCCAAAAGACTCCCTCCCCTGACCCTGGGGAGGGGTCAATAGTTCAAAAATCAACTTTTCAGAACATGGTTATGTTGCATATCTAATTGAAGGGAATGACGAATGCAGCAACATGCAAGCACAATAGCCCTAATCTTTGGGGTGGGTTCAAAGGTCAAAATATTTTTTTCTGAAAAATGTCATGTTGAATATCAAATTGAATGGAATTGAACAAAGAGCACCACACACACACACACACACACACACACACACACACACACACACACACACACACACACACACACACACACTGCCTCTGAGGTGGGGCCAAAAGGTCAAACCATTTTTTTCTGAAAGTAGTCACGCTGCATATCAAATTAAATATTCTGCCTTACTCATACCCTCAACCCCAAGACGGGGTCAAAAGATCAAAACATTTTTTCCTAAAAGTAGTCATGTTGCATATCAAATTAGAGAGAATGGAGAATAGAGCACCATGCAAGCGCACATTCTGTCCTTACACACAACCTCGACCCCTGGGGTAGGGTCTAAAGGTAAAAACTTTTTACTGAAAGTAGCCATGTTGCATATCAAATTAAAGGGAATGGAACATAAAGCACCATGCAAACACATATTCTCAGGGTTCCCACACTTTTTTCAATTTCAAATTCAAGGACTTTTCCAGGACTTTTCCAGGTTAAACAGGTGATTTTCAAGGTCTCATCAATGCAAAATTCCAGGACTTTTCCAGGGTAAACTGATGGTTTTCGTGGCATAAAAGTCTAAACTTATCAGGATAATGCATCTACATATAGCTACAACATGTAAATTGCTTTGAAGTGCTCTTTACATTTCCGCATGTTTTTTCCTATTTTTAAATCCTCTTCAGTCTTCACCCATGTCTGGAACTATGAACGTAAACATGTACCAGCGTAGTCTGCTCTTCAAACAGTTTGGATCCAGATCAGGCAGGATAAAATGTTGGGCCTCATCTGGATCCAAATTGTTTGACACTGGTTGCACATGTCATAAAAATGTGAGGCATATAATCATACTTTAATCTCCTTCTTCTCTCCAAAGCCCTTGCTAGCCAACCTACTCATCCTGGCACCCCTTTGCACCTTTTCCACAAAGAGGAGTAATAGAATGTTTTCAAGTGGGGACAGGTTTTTATTATGTCCAACACATGCAGGGCTTATTTTCACCATTTCGGGACGATGACCCATACCCCTGGGCATTTTTAGTCAATTGTGGTCTTAACTTTATTGACAAATCATGAAATACATCAATATATTTATCTGTACATGCATTTAGCTGTACTTTTAACTTACAATCACCACTGGGCATGATGTATTATATGAGACTGTACAATGTTGAATATTCCCAAGGTTCCCTCTCATATTATTTGAGGGTGTACACATTTTTAGAGGGTACATTGAGCCACTAAAAATCCTACAGCTACACATTTTGGAAGTACAGAGTAGGCCTAGATTTCAAACTGCTAAAAATAACTATGCAAACCCACCCTAAACAGATTTGAGTAACACTACTCTTTAACAGAATTCGCTTGAAAATGACTAAGTTAACACACTGAAAAAAAATTGGGCAGGGGTTCCCCTACACATAATGATTTTTCGTTCACCCCCAGCCCTTTCCCCGGCCAACATAAAGTGGGGATAAGATAGAAAAAATGAAGGAGTGGGGTGGGGTACTTGGGACTACAGAAACTTACACCAAAGTACCAACTCCTTCAGGTCTGATAGAAGAGAGACAGTCAAGATAGTCAAAATAATATCTTACCTCTTTAATTTTCCATCTCATTTGAGTCTTACACACAGATGCAGCTTTTTTATCAACAGATCCTTCCACAGATGCAAACTTTGAATACAGATGCAAACTTTGAATGCTGACTTGTTATTCAGCAAAAATGGGTATTTTGAAGCTGTCAACATTCAGATCATGCACTCTGTAAGTCGCTCAGGTAGTTTATAGCAGACGACGAAATCATAAGATTTTGACCAAGCCTCGATCTTTCATTCTTTTTATCAATTTGTTACAGAAAGAATTGGGATTAAATATATAATATTCGGTGAGAACGTTAGATAATTTCATGATATGTAATATACAAACCTTCAATGTGGACAAAATAATCTAAAACATGTGGGAAGAAATGCTCAAGAGAACGGTAAAGTTTTGTTTTGATGTGTAGTCTATTCCACTTAGAGTTACTTCCCTTGTCTATCGTATGATATTGGCCGGTACCAGTAAATACTCCCCAGTACTTATGCCGTCGTTCATTTGCCTTATCACATATGCCGTAGTTGAGCTACAATTGAGCCGTTTTCTCGCGAAAAAAAGTTTTTAGACTAAGTTCAACATCCAAGCATAGCTATGGCGTTGTGGATGGGCGAGACTGCAAATTTTCACGGACAATTCACGGCTCAAATCCCCAAATGTACTAATTCCCGGACTTTTCATGGCCGTAAACGACCAGTATCTAATTCCCGGACTTTTCCCGTTTTCCCGGTTGTGTGGGAACCCTGTATTCTGTCCTTACACACGTTCTCAATCCCCTGGCGGGGTCAAAAGGTCAAAACAAATTCTGTAAGTAGTCATTTTGCATATCAAATTAAAGGGAATGGAACATAGAGCACCATCCAAACTCAAATTCTGTCTTTACACAGACCCTCAACCTGTGGGTTGGGTCAAAATGTGAAAGAAATAATTCTGAATTTGGTCACATAATATATCAAATTAAAAGGAAAGAAGTATAGACCAATATAGAAGCAAAAACGTTGACCTTATACTTTGAAATATAACTGTAGCTGCATTTCATATGCATGCACAGAAGGAATACGGTGGAATTTTGGAAATGAAGAGCACTCCTATCCTTAACATTTTAGCACTTTACTTATTTTAAAACTAGCAATGCATTTACTCAAAGTCTGGTCTAAATGGCACCTAGTATAAAGACGTAAAATGAGGGGTGGGATTAGAAAGTGCACCTTTTCATGGCATTGTAGATGGTGAATAGCTTTGAAACGTATTTTGTTGCTTACTGTGTATATTTTACTGCAGAACTACACCAATTTTAAAAACATTAGGGCAATGTGAAAATTTTGTGTTTGTTATCATGTCAACTAGGGAAAATATACACCTTATCGTTAGAACTCCTTTGACTACTCATTTTAAGATACTGTTTCAAACCAGAAAATAAAAAAATAAGAACTGTTTTTATGAGGACTGCATATTTCTGGAGATCAGACTAACCCATGGAAATCAATTATTACCAAATAAAACGAGAAATAAACGAGTAACGGTATTTTCAAACAATTGTTCAAATAAACATGAAACACCTCTTGTATTTCTTTTCTGAAACGACTCATCAGAATTTTAAAAAATGTGCTGGAAATAGTCACTAGGTGACCTATAATTATAGCTAAAGCAATTTTGATCTGTCAAAAACATGGCCATGGTCATGGCCAGTCTTCCTTATTTACCTATATAGAAAAACTTTAAATGTCTTCTCTGAAACCGATTGTCAGACATAAAAATAATTTGGCAGAAACTGTCGCTATAGAGATAAAAGTAAGGAAGAAGGTAAAGATCAGGAATCATTACAATCAAATACCGCACCTAATCCAGAACACCATACGCGAACCTATACAAAAAAGCTAAAATATTTAATCAATCGAAAAACATGGATACCAGGGGGCTTGACCTTCCACAGATCACTCAATTTGCCATACATCACACACCATTATGCATTTTATATGCTTCTCTACATACTTCAGATGCAGGTTAGATTCAGACTAGACGCCACAGAATGCACAACGTAATTAGGGTGTTCTTTATTTACTGACAGCATTGTCTATTAAAATCAAAAACAAAATAACCTTAGAACAACTGCAGATTAGAAAATGGATTGTCCAACTGATTGGAAGTTTGGGCTATACCTATTTTTGATAATCAAATCATTGTATATTATCAGAAAGCCTAATCCAATTAATAGTATGAATTACAATAATATAACAATCTTTTTCTTTTACACACTGGTATGGTTAACACAAAATTTAGCCTTTACAAAATGTCCGAACCTTGGGCATAAAAAGTGATAAACGATATCCAGTCAAGTGTTAATGCAATGGCAGTGCCCTGACTATTATCATCCAAACTTTGAATTATAGCATCAGACAAATAAAACCATCTAAATTACACTGCTGCACGTTGTTTGTAGACTGACAGCAGGGGTTAGTACATTTGGTAATTCTTGATAAGGATGAGTGAAGGCCCTACTTGACTTACATGAGTAGACAGGAAAACGCTTGCTGTCCTTTAATAGGTAACTTACATGTTGCCTCTATCTACAGTTTTGAACTTGAGCCGTGGCAGGTGCTTTTCAACAATGTGGCATTTTTACAAGTGTAGACTCAGACTATCCTGTGCAGTCTCCCTTTAAGCTTAGAAACTCCAAATGCTGTTCGGCCACTAGCTTAACACTTGTAGACTATTCAAGCGACTAATAAATGCTCTGATCAGACTTCGTGTATGCGCAGGCTGGTCTGAGCCTTTGCTGGTCGTACATACAACATTGTTGGAAATCTCATGTCGCGGTTCAATTATTTACCTCATTTTTCTTGTGATTTGATAATAAGCAAAATGACGGAAATCAAGTTAATTTAGACTGTGTATGAAAATAAATTTCAACTTCAGGTTTTTGGCATTTGATGTTTGTAAGTCCCTCCATTCTTAATTATGCCATCTTTTGTACATTTAATTCAGACAGAACATGCCATATTTATTGTTTTAATTACAAAATTGAACCAGTGCATGGGATTTCCAACAATGTGGTATGTGCGACCAGCAAAGCCTCAGATCAACCTGCGCATACGCGCAGTCTGATCAGAGCCTTTGCTAGTCGCTTGAGTATTCTATGATTGTTAAGCTACTTGATGAACACCATTTAGAGTTTCTTAGCTTAAAAGGAGGCTGCAGAGGCTCATCAGAGTCTACACATATCAAAATGCCACATTGTTGGAAATCTCATGCACTGGCTCTTAATATTTTTCAGCCATAGAGGGTAAACCAGAGTTACAGACGTTTTCTGTGGGCCAGCTTGTTGGTATCATACTGGGTGTAATAGTCTTCCTAATAGTGATCGTTGTTGTTGTGATGTTCGTCATTCTCTATAAAAGGTAATATTGATAGACTATTCAAATATTTATGCTGTAAGGTTTTTTAGTTGCGTACGCAACATATATTCGTCATCTAGACATATTTATCCAAAAAATCTATTGGTCAATATAAATATATATGGCCATTTCACTGAAAAAGTAATTTGCATATTATGTGACTTATTTCTGTATCCCTTTCAAATGTAATCTTTTGTGTATATAAATTGTTTGTATCATGATGTACTTATATTTGAATAAAATACTGTTTACACTAATTTGCATATTCAAATTATGGCAAAATCCACTTATCAATCTCAAAGACCAAGGTCAGGCATGGTATGTAAATCTACATTCCAGTTCAAATAAACAATCATTTATTTGTAAAAAGTGTACATTATGGCAATACAGACGTTAAATAGTGAAAAAATACCCATAATCAAAGTGATAAACGATTTGTTGTTCTGGAATTTACAGTACTTATTTTTCTGTTTGATTGATAACTTTCAACAATATAAACAATCTTGGCAGTTTGTAACACAGGAAGCATATCCGAGCAGGACTTCTAGCGTGCATGCATGGCAATAACGTGCTTATGGGCATAGGTCTTTGTAAGAGCATATATGTTCAAAATCCAGTCGATTCCAAACCCATTAAGCAGAATATTATCGTTGTGACATCAGAACCATTTTTTAATAGAATCTTCATGCCTGCAAACAATGAATCACATTGTTACAGGGAAAGCAAGTATTTATTTTTTATTGAACTTAAATCTCTTTCACCTTTCAATTCCTTTACATGTTACGCTTTTTTTATCAATAAGGAATAACCATATATGACTAAAATCGAAAGTTGGAGAGCAAGGAGAACAGAACCAACCTTGTGATCTATGATGGTAAATGACAATAGGAAAAATCCCTAGGGTGTAAATTTAGTTATAACACACGATTATATAATTATTATTTTGGGGGAGTGACTCAGTGGTAGATTGCTTGACTCAGGATCAAAAAGTTGCAAGTTTGAGCCTCACAGGTGGTACTGTTTTGTGTTCTTAAGCAAGACACATTAATCCCTTCTTAGTACTGGTAAACCCAGGAAGACCCGACCACACAAAATTTAAAAAAATGTTGACTGGGACGTAAAGAATCAAATAAATAAAAAAAATGAGATATAATTTTGTTAATGATAAATTGAACAAGCAAAAATGAGCAAAATATTTTATGATTAAAAAATACCAGACCCCCTTCCGCACAACCACATCCAGACCCTCAGTCATATTCAATGGGTCTTTCACTGGTGGGCAGATCATGTCGGCGTCAGCATGGTTCCAATGTACTGTGATTGCGCTGTATGCACTTCTTTTGTTACCCCGAGTTCTTACTAGGCGATAAAATTTTTAATCCCAAGGCTGCAGCAATTATGTTGCGATGTTGGTCGAAATGACCATAATATTTACGTTTGAATAATATCTAGCTTCTGAAATAATATTCATCGTGCTTTGAACCATCCATTTAATGTTCGACAATTATCTTTTTTAAAGATAGTTCTTGTTAAACCTATGATTGTTAGAAATAAATCATTAATATCCAACACAATCAAACAATCGTTGGATATATATAGTACTCTTCTTTTTAAAGCTTCTTCATTTCTTCATGCTTAGCTCAACCGAGCATGAACTTTATCCTGCTCATATATGTTAAAATGTCAGCAATTGTTGGCATTTAAACATTTATTTGCAGATGTAAAGCAACACTGATTGTATTAAGCAGGAACAAATCTTATTTTTCAGTATTTTCCTTTCAACTGGTGGAACTTTATCTGGGGAATGTGTAGTACTGTTGAGTTGAGCTGACCTTGAGGTTATAAAACTTTTTCTATGCTCAACTCAGCTCAGCATGAAATTTATCCTGCTCATAAATGTTAAAATGCCGACAATTGTTGGCATTTTAACATTTATTAGCATGATAAATAGAACCTATGAGACACTTCGGAACCAGAATTATAATCTCGGGCCATAATCAAATAACTGAAATCAATTTTTTTTTGATTATCTACCTCAGAAAGTATTTTGACAAACATATTATGTTTGATATAGGTTAATATTCAGATATTATACATATCAAACTTTGATATTGACACATACCATAGTAAGTAAATTAACTTCCTTCTAAATTAAACAAAGAATATATCTAATAAGTATTTAGCTTACAGCACACTCTACTGCACTCTACGAGGGGTGATCAGAAAGTTCGCGGAAAATAGTTGCCATTTCTACATCGTTTGATCCATAGAGCTGGAACTAACGCACATAATACTGCAACACATATGCAGTTGATCGGTTACAACATGCTTCGTGTAAGTCGTCTACGTGCGTTACAGCGGTCGTCAAGGCAACGCTATATCAGGCGAACCGGCCCATTTTACGTTGCATTTTGACGTTTTACTACACAACCAATTAAACTTCAACGTTTTGTAAAATTTTGTTATGCTGTGATATCCCATATTGCGTTCCATGCATATTTAATGACATATTTATCCATCTTCTATGCAAACTTTCAAAGATTTATATCTAACGGATAGTGTTCTAAATCGAAATGATTAACATCACTGTCAAAAAAGCGAAGCATTCAACTTCTATGAACCCATTGCCTGTTTTGGCATGCCAATTCTTTAAAATAAACCATTGACATACTTCAAAAAATACCCTTTTTTAGGATAGTAGATCTAATATTGACAGTTAGGTCTGATATTATAATTATTGTGTAGAATACTGACAAGAAAATAAGTATTTTATTTAAAATTTACAAAAACTCGAAAAATTGACGCATTTTAGGCCTTACCTTCGGATTGAAACCTATTAAATTGAATACATAGCGCAGCGGAATAAAATAAAAACCTCATATTATGTTCAAAGAATGACGGACCATTACTTTCCATTAAAAATACCAATCAATTCAAGCACAACAACGAGTTTTAGCCCCGAGAAGCAGGCCAGGGGTACAGATGGGCCGGTTCCAGCGAAGTGACGTCACAGCGGCGCCTCGTGCTCATATGTCTGACGTCACATTTTGTAAATTTCAATTTCAGTGAATTTGCTATGAATGGTAGTTTATATCTATGAATTTTCATTGAAATTGACAAAAGCAATGCGATTTAATAGCACTTTTCCGCGAACTTTTTGATCACCCCTCGTATATGCAATATCACTTTTAAAGCTTTGCATTTTATTTACTCTTATTTGATTACATATTTGCGTTTTTAATCCTTTAAATTCTTGATACCAATGGGCAGTTATTTTTCTCAAACAGAGAAGGCCCAGATAAAATGCTGCATTTTATCAGGTTCTGCACTGTTAGCAAACATAAAAAACATTCTTCTGATTTCAGGGACAAAAAACATCACAATTTTGTAATTTGAACCTGTGACCCCCTATAAAACTTAATTACCAATTCTGTACTTACTCTATAAACATGCATGGTGATGTCTATCAGAATGAAATGGGTTAACCCTTAAAGCGCCACCTATAAGGACCTCTGACAGTCTTAATGAAGGATTCCCCATAAAAATCGCCAGACAAAAGTTTCAAAGAAAACAATTGTTTTTCCATCAAAAAGATAGGAGGTTCAACTCTCTGATTATCCGCAAAAGTATTTTTCTCATTGGACAAGCACCTATTCAAAAATATGGGTTGAAAACCCTGTTTTTGCTATTTAACATATAGAAAATAGAAAAAGTTTTACTGAAGTGCTTTCCCCCGTGACCAAACTAAACCTTTTGCACACTGTTGTAGTTTTACATTTCACACATCATATAAAAACGGCATGATTGGTCACGGGGGGGGGGGGGGAACGATGTCAAAATGCTCAAAAACAATTTACTATAGAAACCTATTAGGAACTTATTTTGTGCAAACCTGTAGGTATATATCAATTTACAATGGCATGTATCAAGGGCTTTAGTTGTGATTGTGTACCAAGTAATCAATTGTCTTATTTCTCTACCAAAACATATGTTGTGGGTACTCAAAAGAACAGTCGCAATGAGACGGTTCTTTTAAGCACAAAATTATAGGTTTAATCTGATATTTAATAAAATATTTAAAAAATAAGCTCAAAAAGTGTGTTTATCTAGACTCTGAAATATACAGTATGTAGATATGATACAGCTCAGTGAACATGTTAAACTGGCTGAGCCATAAGGTAATTGTCAAAAGTTATGGACAGCATACTTATTTAGAAGAATGAGGAAATCTTCTTAACCTGAATTTTATGCAAATGCATCACTTTTGTCTCAAGTTTTATTCCCCAAACATTATATTTTCATATATTTAGGTGAATACCCGGCGAAACTTTGACTTTCTATTAAATAAAATTTGGTCACAAAAAATACCCCCACCCCCTAAACCCTAATGTCCTGGCATAATCATGCAATATTTTCAAAATATTTTTTATTTTGCTTGGTACACAAAATATAAGGGTTTGATTTCAGCACAAAGCTATAGTTGACAACTATGCATTATCCTAGCCACAGGCTGTCAAATTTTGGGCAGATTGAATAGGAGACTGTCCGAGGTCCTTTGCAGCAGAGACAATTTCAAGTTTTGCCGCTTTTTCAAAAATAACCAATAAGGCATGATATTTCATGAGAATCGTCTGCTGGCAGACATTTATTATGTAATATTATACCTTATTTTTGTCGAAAATTTTGAAAAAAGTCAGAAAATTTGTCGTCTGCAGCAGTCGTGATTGGCGCTTTAAAGGTAAATTATTATCATTGTAACAGAGTCATTTTATTACATTTACAAATGAAATTACTATCAATTTGCCCAACATATACATGGGGAAATCCATCAGAATGTAAAAGGTTAATTATTATCATTGTTTCATTCTTTCAGACGCTTATTGCCAGGAAAGATGGCTTCTAGCCCAAAGGCAACATACAGCACATCTGATATTGCTATTGAAAACCCTGGTTACATGACGGCAAACATTAGTGTAGCGGATGATACGAGGTAACATACTATTCATACATTATCAGATCAAAATTATCGTTTATTTAAACAAGTGTAATGAATATATTTGCACCAAGCAACCTATGAGTAGAACATTTATATACAATGTAGACCAGCGTTTCTTTTTTTGCTTGGATAAGTTAACTTTTGACAGAAATGTTTTGAGACAGTATGTGCCCCTGCATAAGATATTTACAGGTATGCAACATAAATTAGCTAGTCAATTTATAGGCAAGCCTGCGCAAGCTGAAAGTGTCAGCAGAGAATTTTGTGCTCACATATACAAAGTAAGGAGATTAGATTTTTCCTTGCTGGATTGCTGCTGATGCATGTACAAATGGAGACAGGGAGACTTACATATATATGAGATATGTATCATTATGTCATTGTTATATGAAATTTGTTCTCGTGATAAATTTTAAAATGCCAACAAATTTTTTCATTTCAAAATTTATCACCAGAACAAAGGACATTGTTAACTTTTGTGAGCATGAACATTGTTTCAGTTGTTTATATATGGATATTTGAGAATATTGAAAATTCTATGCTCATTGTTATTGTAAATTTAGCACCATAGTAATAAAGCCAAATAATATTGGGCCATGCACGATCTAGAGGAGGGGTAGGAGGTCCGGACCCCCCCCCCTGAAAAATCACAAAAATGAAGGGTTTCTAAGCAATACGGGTCTCAATTTCCTGGTAAATCACAAAGCTACCATGCCAGCATTCAATGTTGGGCCAGTGAAACACCATTGAATGGTGTTTCCCTGGTGGGCCTATGATGGCCCGCTTTTATTGCTAGTTAGATACTCTGTCCCCCATCAAAAAACTTGTCAGAGGTTGGACCCCCTCTGACTAAATATTCTTGATCCGCACATGTCAGGCCTAGGTCTTGCCAAATTACTAAAGTCCTTGTTCATGATCTAATACAGGAACGACAACCCGTACGATAATCCTAAAGAGATGCAGCCTGTGAGTAGCTATGGTAACGGTACAGACACCGCTGGCTATGTTAATCCTATGTACAAGACAAATCTTACCTACGATAACAGAGAACCCCTTCCAGAGCAAAATGATATCGATGTGGATCTCGATTCTGTTGTTCTCACACATGATTCATGGCAAAAAGAACAATTGAAGGGAACTGATGCGTAGTTTATGTATCCAATTTTACTCCTTTTTGTTACCAAACCTGTGCAGCTATTTCTCCTTACAAATGATATTAGTATGCAATATTCTACCTAAATTCCACTTGATTCTTAAGCATACATCAAGGTTTAATGGTTTGTTTACTTAATTTGAACTCATTATTTCTTAACAAACCAGTTGTGCAATTTCATTTAAGAAATGAATTAATTTTTTTTAATGTTCATGGAATCATGAATACTGCGAGTCTTTAGAGAGACCTGAAGTATTTATATAAATTCTTTTTCTATAGAACATCCGGATACTTATTGCAAAGGTTTGGTAACCTTGTGAATTCATTTGTTGTTGCTCAAAGCAAGCAAAGTGATATATACACTATGCAGTTTTTCTACTTATTTTTTTATTATTTACACTCAAATTGCATATCAAAATATGATATTTTGTTTATTTGTATGTCTTCTTTCTTAAATGTGTATATTTATCCATTTTCAGACTGCTACTTTACGCAACTATTAAAGGGTAACTAATGTATTAAAGCTTTTGACAGTATATAATTGACAGTATATAATATAACGGTTCATTTTTATCATTTTAATTCATTAGAGCCGCGACATGAGATTTCCAATAATGCGGTATGTGCGACCAGCCAAGCCTCAGATCAGCCTGCACATACGCGCAGTCTGATCAGAGCCTTTGCTAGTCGCTTGGATATTCATTGACTGTTAAGCTACTGACCAAACAGCATTTGGAGTGTCTAAGCTTAACAGGACCCTGCACATGCTCATCTGAGTCTACACTTCTCAAAATGTCACATTGTTGGAAATCTCATGTCACGGCTCATTAGTTGTTCAGTTGTTCAATTATAAGCAATTTCTTCAAGTATGTTGACGCAGGTGTAGCCAGAACACTGTAATGGTTACACACGCGAAGGAAAACTACTAAAATGAGCACTGATACTCATCAATTGCGTCCCTTTTCATAAAATGTCTTCCCTTAAGAAAAGAATTTGCTCTTGAAGAGAGCAAATTCTTTCTTTTAAGACCAGCCCATTTTGGTTGATAAAAACTTGATTTCCATATTATGTGAATTTACTTGAATGTGTGTTATTTTCATTTACGCACGTACATACCTGCTTAATGGGAGTAACGCCCATAGTTAAATAATGAGAAATGTATTTTGCATGCAAAAGTCTGATAACAGTTTATAATCTGTGTGAGAAAAGTTAGTTTTTCAGGGTACATTCAGAGAAAGAATCAATTTGGCCATTACAAAGTTTGTCTTAACTTGTCAGTTTTGTGGGGAAACATAGTAAAACTCCAAATGTGACGGCTCATTGTTAGCCATCTCATCTGGATCTTTACTGTTTGTACTCGTATATCCAAACGTACCAAATGTCTAAAGTATATACACCTTTCTCTTTGAGAAAAACATAAATATTTGGATACTATGGAGGCATACTTCTCTGATAAGTCATACATTTATGAATGTCACTCGGTGCATTTCTCATATCTAAAAGAATATTCTGATGTCAAAGTAAGTGTGGAATATATACTGAGGGTGCATTTCCTAATTATGTGCATCATTTTATCATAATATATGTTTATGTAATTAAAAGAACTGTCCTACTTAATAGGTTCTTTGAATTACTCACAGCTTACACTTTAATGATCATCTATATGTGAGTTGAAACGAGAAGTTTTACAAGTATAAGCTTTTCAAAAAATCTTGACATTTTTTAGCACTGGTTGTCTACTGACTGAAAGTACAGAAGACATTTAAAAGCTGTCTCATAGGAAAGTGATGAATTTATCAAATGACACGCCTGTCTCATCCCCATCTCCGTGAGCAGAGATGGAGATGAGCTGGGTCGGTCATTTTAACGTTGTGACACCATTAGACAATGCATACAGGTAATTTTCACAGAAATGGCAATCTCATGCTTCACCACTTAGCCGGTGCTATCATACAGGTTGTAAACTTTGTCAATTATAAATAAAATTCCTCAAGAGAATGGCAATACCATCTGACTTCACATGTAGCCAGAGTTGAATATTATTTTTATATAACTTATTTGACTACAAATTAAAGCTGCATGTCATTCATTAATGAACTTTGATGAATGACCATGAGCTTTATGTGAATAAGAGCCGACTATATTTGTATATACCTTTATAACTTTTCAAAATACGCAGAAATGACAGTCTTTACTTTTTGTCTCTTTTTATGGAATATTCTTTTTTCAATAAAATATCTACGCAACTATTTTTAAAACCTAACAAAACAACTATATATAAATTAACATGACATCCAATAATATGATCTAACAGAGGAACAATTAGGAAGATATAACAACCTCTTTGAGCGTTAAAAAAAGATCGTTTTCTTTTTCTCCATTCTAAACTGATGTTTTGTGTACTAGAGTCTCTTTGGAATTATGTCTTTCTTTATCAGTATCTCATTTTTAAGGCATACCACAGCTACATTATTGATACAAGATCTTAGGATATGCAGCGGCAGAACTCTAAAATGCATGTATACATAAGCCTTCAAATACGATCAAAATTTACTCTCAAAGTAGGGTCAAAAAACATATTTATCTGTATAAGCCTTTGAGACTGTTTTTGCAATAGGAGGATTGATATTCTTTGACTGATTCACAATGTTTTATTTGTGTCGGAAATCCGACCAGCTAAGTGCTATTTTACTATTAATACTTTTTATTCAGAAATGTTCGTGAAAATTCTATTTTCGGGAATAACATTTACCAGAGGATTTTACATACGTGCTCATTTTTTATTGAATTTATTAAACGAGTTGGGGAAAAGTGATAAAATGCGAGTTTTGTTGAGCATTTTATTATTTTGTCCCAACAAGTTTAATAAATTCGATTATTCAGGAGCACGAATGTTAATTCTATTTATCACATGACATTAATTAAAAATCGCATTTTGTGCGTGAAAACGTCAAGATTTTCCAATCTTTTACGCAACGTTATACTAACTCCCAGACGCGCGACGTCATGTGATAAAATACATGTTTGTGATGTTATAAATTTGCGACTGGTGCATGAATGACATTCATCAGTAAATGGCAGAGTGATTTCTCCATTTTTCAAGGGTTTAATATCCACTAAACTTCGCAGTTTTGCGAAAATATAATCCTTCCGAAAATTTCTGAATCAGTATGTGGGAATCCCTGAGAATTTGGTATTTGTTGCATACGCATTAGGCCACTCTTTAAACATACATCAAAATGCACAGCTATCGTGTAGGGCTTGAAGCAAAGTATTTGTTGTGAGCCTGCCACTGCTTCCATATTTTTTGTGTGGGGGTGTGTAGCAAATGCTCTAATGCACAAGTGCAGTGGCGGATCCAGAGGGGTTTGCTTGAACTCCCCTCCCCTTCCCCCGTTTTTAAATATCCTATAAAAATGAAAAAAATTGGTCTCAGTGAGGCCAAATTATTTCATTTTCATGGGATATTTAAGAAAAATGAGATAAAATCAGAAATGCGAACCCCCACACCTTTATATATATGAACCCCCTTTCTAGAAATCCTGGATCCGCCCCTGAAGTGGTTGCTTGCAGATGCGATAGGTACCAAAACAGTAAGTACTCACTTAAATGGGCCTCAACACAAAACCTGTCTTCAGGGTTTCTGACAAAGTGAGACACAAACGAGTCTGCTCAGCTACAGCGACTAGCCAGAAATTGAAATTTCACCAAAGCAAGATTAGATACGATACTCTGCAAAAAAGCGAATTACAAAGATACTGGTCAGACTGGGTGGATACGCATACTGGTCTGCATCTTTGTTGTTCGCACGCCCACCCACCCCCACCTCCCCAGGAAGCCCTGAAGACAAGTTTTCTCGCATCGAGGCCCAATAATGTTAACCCTTGTACTGCTGAACCTAATTTTATTCATTTTGAAAACACTATAGATCCGGATCAGCGGGCTTCTAATGAAGCTAGCTGATTAGAACCTAAACTGTTTTCCGCTCTGATTGACAAGTAAAAATTGGAGAGAAAACGAAAAATGTAGTACATTGAAATATTCAAAATGATGAAGTTTAATATAATTGGCAAATGTACGACAAAACTGACAAAATGAATTGACCAGACTTGAAATTGAGAGTTGATTCTTGATGATTTTTACACGTTATACACGCAGGAAAGACTCTGATCTGACTGGGTAGATGCATATCGTTTTGTTGACTTTATAACGCAGTTGGTCATGTTATGTCATTGTAAAAATATATTACAGAAATAAAGTAAATATTTTTGAGTCCTGTTTAATTGTTTTATCTACTATGGGTGTCCAGCGTACATTTAAAAGCTTTCAAAATGAGAGTAGGGTTGTTATTTAGTTGTACGATTAAGTCACCCTATGAACTCAGAAATATGCATAAAAAAGCGGATATAACGTGTTTTTCTTGGAAAAAATACTTTCTTTGATCTAAAAATACGAATGCGCAGAGTAAAAACATTCACACATACATAGACAAAGCTTCCCATTCCAATATATTTTGCCCCTTCTTTCCCTCTCAAGCATGCATCTAGCTATTTAGGACAAGCTCATTTGGCTTTCATTTGAATGCACTTACAAGTTAATGATAGAAATATGCTATTTAAAGAGGAAATGTTGCGCCTTTTTTTAAACACAGAAAGTTTCCGTGACTTACGGTCTCGACATGATGTTAGCTGTTGACTTGAACGTTAAACAACAAAGCTTTTGGTGTGAACCCATTTATTTCTTTCTTCATACACCACGAAAATTACACCACGAAAATCGTTGAAAAAATCTTTCTGCTTCGTTTTAGAAACATTCGATTCACAAGGGAATACATTAAACTTGCTAATAAAATATAGCCCATTTTCGTGCGTGTACAGGGGAAATGCGTTTGCTCGTCAAAGCTCTTTATCTGCAAGTGTCTCATAAAATGGGACTGTTTTTTACGGGGTGGCTGATTCAAACCCCATGCCAATCTGACCATTATTAACAGAATATTGAAGAAAGTCTTACCCTAATCGAATATCAGACATTTTATTGTTCTCCGCTGTGTTACTGTTCGTAACCTACACGACGCATTTGTATATGATACATAGTTTTACAAACAACTGTGCAAGTAAATAGGAAAATGGTTCTGTTATTATCGCATATAATGCGTAGAGTCACTTTAAACTGTTGTGCCCAGCTATCAAGTGTGGTAATACGTCTAAATTTGGACGTGCTCTTTTCCCACTCTTTGCTTTGTGTGTGCAAGTAGAAAAGGCTCCTGGGTGACTGTGCGAAAAATACCCAAATCCCATCTTGCTATCTCATTACTGCTGTGTAACCCAAGACAGGTGTGTATCTTTGACTGTATCTCAATGTCCAGCATTGTCTTTCTTTATCATTTTTATTTCAAATTGATAACTGCCACTTAAAAATTTATTCTGAATTTGAAACTCCCCAAGAGAACACTTTTGTATATATTATACTTGATCAGCCGTATCAGATGTAGATTTAATTTAGTAATGGACTGAAATACCGAAAGCGATATTGTTATTATAAGGTCTTGGTTTGATAACCCTTTTTATCAGTTACCTCTCGTATCAACTGCATTGTTGCACGTTGCCTGATAAACGTTGCCTATCTCACGGCATGTTGCCTTTATCAGGTCATGATGACGTTGCACTTTTTGAATGACGTCGCTAATGACGATGAATCAACATACAAATCGAAAATGACGTCATAATCGCTAGTTTTAAGAGTGTTCAACAATGGGTAAACTGATAAATAGAATACCAGGTTCGCGTCTTTTGATATCAAGTTTACCAGGCTCGGTTTTGAGAACGCATGTTGAATCTCTCGGCAAGCCTCGCGATGTCAACAAGCGTTCACAAAGCCTTGCCTGGTAAACTTGATATCAAAAGATACTCACCTAGTATTCTCTATACCTTACAGAGACGCCTTTTAATGCTTTTGCAAACAGAACAGACCAAGATTGTAAACAGAGCAGATAGAGATTATGCAGCTCTTGTAAGAAAACATCACACACAATAGAGAAGTTTTTGAAAATAGTATTGCGCAATTCACAATTATGACACAAAATGTTTTCGAAACAGGTCCGTTGCGTTCTCATACCAACTAAACTGACCACATGGACCATGAAACCAAGCAAAAGAGTTAATCATGGTAAAATTTCATGGCAGTTCCCTCGATTAAATAATGTATATCCTGGGAGAGCAGTGTATACCATTATAAATTTTATCATATGACGTCGCGTCTGGGAGCGAAATGACGCTATGCAGTAAAATTGATAAACCACTATTATTGCATAAAAAAGCCGTGTCGCATTGTTTTAACCAGCAAAACACATGTATTAATCATGCAATTCACGTTCTGTTGACGCATTCTTGGCCATCACAAAAATTGACGTCACCAACAGTAACGTGCATAGAAATGAACGCTATTTAGTGACGTTAGGATGACGTAAGTCTTTGCTCTGTAACAGGCTTTTCCAAAACCCACAAATCCTTCATGCTTTTGCGCGCCATTAATGTAATACAAAAATGAACTTTTCGAAGCGTTTTTCCAAAGTTTTCAAGTGACAAAATGAATATATTCTCTAGTAACGATCAAACATGGTTTTCTGATACACTAACATCTGCTAGACCCCTTGGGTCATTTAAACTCTCGCCTTTCAGGCTCGGGTTTCAACACCACCCTCGGGATCCAGCAGATGTTAATGCATTGAAAAACATGTTTGGTCCCTATATTATTGCATAAAAAACGGTTGCGCACACTATTAACAGCCATGTTTTAACTTGCAAAAACATGTATTAACCAGACACTTCACGTGCTGTTGATGCATGGCTTTTGTACTTTATATATATATATATATATATATATATATATATATATATATATATATATATATATATATATATATATATATATACACACATTCAAGGCCGTCAGAAAAATTGACGTAATCAACAGTAACGTGCATAAAAATGAACGTAATTTAGTGACGTTAGGATGACGTAAGTCTTTGCTCTGATGCAGGCGTTTTCCAAATTAACGAATCATTTATGCTTTTGGTGCCATAATAGTAATACAAAAATGAATCTTTCGAAGTGTTTTTCCAAAGTTTTCAAGTGACAAAATGACTTTATGCAAAACTAACGATCAAACATGGTTTTCTGATACACTAACATTAGCAAGACCCCTCGGGGAGTCGTTAAATCCCTCGTCTTTCAGGCTTGGCTTTCAACATCAACCTCGGGGTCCAGCAGATGTTAATGCATATAAATATAGTTTTGAACCCTATGTTAATGCATAAAAAAAGCTGTGTTGCACGGTATTAACAGCCACGTTTTAACCGGCAAAAACCTATGTGTTAACAAGGCAATCCATGTGCTGTTGATGCCCAGCTCTTGTACTTTTCATATATGCATTCTAGGGGGCTTTTGTACTTTACATATATGCATTCTAGGCGTCACAACACTTGACGTTATCAACATTAACGTGCATAGAAACGGACGTAATTTAGTAACGTTTTGATGACGATAGTCTTTTCTCTGGAACAGGCTTTTTCAAAACCTACGAATCCTTCATGCTTTTGTGCGCCATTATAGTAATACAAAAATGAATTTTTGGAGGTGTTTTTTTCAAAATTTTCAAGTGACAAAATTACTTTATGCAATAATAACGATCAAACATGGTTTTCTAATACACTTGCATCTGCTAGACCCCTAGGGGGTCATTTAAACCCTCGCCTTTCAAGCTTGGGTTTCAACACCACCCTCAGGGTCCAGCAGATGTTAATGCATAGAAAACATGTTTGATCCCCATATGATTGCATAAAAGCTGTTGCGCACGCTATTAACAGCCATGTTTAAACCGGCAAAAAAACAAGTATGAATAAGACAATTCACGTGCTGTTGATGCATCGCTTTTGTACCTTACATATATATATGCATTCAAGGCCGTCACAAAATTTGACGTCATCAACAGTAACGTGCATAAAAATGAACGTAATTTAGTGACGTTAGGATGACGTAAGTCTTTGCTCTGGAGCAGGCGTTTTCCGAATTCACGAATCCTTTATGCTTTTGTGCTGCATAAGAGTAATACAAATATGAACTTTTCGAAGTGTTTTTCCAAAGTTTTCAAATGACAAAATGACTTTATGCAAAACTAACGATTAAACATGGTTTTCTGATACACTAACATCTGCTAGACCCCTTAGGGGTCGTTAAGATTCCTCATCTTTCAGGCTCTGTTTTCGACATCACCCCTTAGGGGTCAAGCAGATGTTAATGCATAGAAATATATGTTTGAACCCTATGTTAACGCATAAAAAAGCCGTGTTGCACGCTTTTAACAGCCACGTTTTAACCAGCAAAAACCCATGTGTTAACAAGGCAATCCATGTGCTGTTGATGCCCGGCTCTTGTACTTTACATATATGCATTCTAGGGGGCTTTTGTACTTTACATATATGCATTCTAGGCGTCACAAAACTTGACGTTATCAACAGTAACGTACATAGAAACGGACGTAATTTAGTAACGTTTTGACGACGTTAGTCTTTTCTCTGGAACAGGCTTTTTCAAAACCTACGAATCCTTCATGCTTTGTGCGCCATTATAGTAATAAAAAAATGAATTTTTGGAGGTGTTTTTTTCAAAGTTTTCAAGTGACAAAATTACTTTATGCAATAATTACGATCAAACATGGTTTTCTGATACACTTGCATCTGCTAGACCCCTAGGGGGTCGTTAAAACCCTCGCCTTTCAAGCTTGGGTTTCAACACCACCCTCAGGGTCCAGCAGATGTTAATGCATAGAAAACATGTTTGATCCCCATATTATTGCATAAAAATCTGTTGTGCACGCTATTAACAGCCATGTTTAAACCGGCAAAAAAACAAGTATGAATAAGACAATTCACGTGCTGTTGATGCATCGCTTTTGTACCTTACATATATCACGGTCTGAGCTAATCTCGCGGTAACTAAGCTATTTGGCTTGGGACAAGATTGGCCATGCTTGAAAAATATTTATAAATTCATTATTTTCCTTCATCAATATCTGACTGACCCTAATGAGCAAAAATAATATGATTCCGATCACTCAGATTGAATTGTATCTTGCTGCAAACATGTTGACCCACCGTCGCCATTTTGGTTCAGAGGTCGATGTGATCTCGCGTTAGCTTGTCAATTTTGGCGGGAAATTTGTCACGTGACCATACAGCAAAACAAATGTCCGCCATTTTGGAATAATCTATTGTTGGCCTAATGATGACACTTGGACATATGATGGATCTTCCTTCTTTCCGAAAATTTGATTTTACTGGGTGGGGTATGAAATTGTTAAGGATTTTTGCCAAGTAAATATATGTCATGAATTTTTCATAAAATTAGGTCAGTCATGAAACTCAACTTTCGTTTTCTGAAATATGCCATTATTCATGAAAATTTGATAGAAAGTAGGTGGCGCTGCAATATACAATAACAGAGAAACGAGACTAACGCGAGAACAAATGTAACGCGAAAATCCCTTCAGGCAGTATATATATGCATTCAAGGCCGTCACAAAAAATGACGTCATCAACAGTAACGTGCATAAAAATGAACGTAATTTAGTGACGTTAGGATGACGTAAGTCTTTGCTCTGGAGCAGGCGTTTTCCAAACTCTATATTCTTTATGCTTTTGTGTGGCATAAGAGTAATACAAATATGAACTTTTCGAAGTGTTTTTCCAAAGTTTTCAAATGACAAAATGACTTTATGCAATAATAACGATCAAACATGGTTTTCTGATACACTAACATCTGCTAGACCCCTTAGGGGTCGTTAAGATTCCTCGTCTTTCAGGCTCGGTTTTCAACATCGTCTTCGGGGTCAAGCAGATGTTAATGCATAGAAAAACATTTTTGATCCCTATATTATTGCATAAAAAAGCCGTGTCGCACGCTATTAACAGCCACGTTTTAACCAGCAAAAAATCATTTGTTAACGAGGCAATCCATGTGTTTTTTTATTGCCTGGCTTTTGTACTTTACATATATGCATTCTAGGCGGCTTTTGCACTATACATATATGCATTCTAGGCGTCACAAAAATTGACGTCATCATCAGTAACGTGCATAGAAACGAACGTAATTTTGTTACGTTATGATGACATGTGCTTTTGCTCTCGAATTGGCTTTTTCTAAACCTACGAATCATTCATTCTTTTGTGCACCATTATAGAAATGAACTTTTCGAAATGTTTTTTTTTCAAAGTTTTCAAGTGACAAAATGATTATGCAATAATAATGATCAAACATGGTTTTCTGATACACTAACATCTCCTAGACCCGTCGTGTTCGTTAAAACCCTCCCCTTTCAGGCTTGGGTTTCAACACCACCCTCGGGGTCCAGCAGATGTTAATGCATAGAAAAACATGTTCGATCACTATATTATTGCCTCAAAAAAGCTGTGTCGCACGCTATTAACAGCCACGTTTTAACCGTCAAAGCCAATGTGTTAATCAGGCAATTCATGTATTGTTATTGCCCAGCTTCTGTACTTTACATATATGCATTCTAGGCGGCTTTTGTACTTTACATATATGCATTCTAGGCGTCACAAAAAATGACGTCATCAACAGTAACGTGCATAGAAAGACGTTAGTCTTTGCTCTGTAACAGGCTTTTTCAAAACCTACGAATCCTTCATGCTTTTGTGCGCCATTATAGTAATACAAAAAAATGAACTTTTCGAAGCATTTTTCCAAAGTTTTCAAGTGACAAAATGACTTTATGCAATAATAACGATCAAACATGGTTTTCTGATACACTAACATCTGCTAGACCCCTTGGGGGTCGTTAAAACCCTCGCCTTACAGGCTCGGATTTCAACACCACCCTTGGGGTCAAGCAGATGTTAATGCTTAAAAACATAATTGATCACTACAGTGGTTTATAGATTTTAGGGAAACGTTATGGCGTCCATAACAACGTTGCGTGCATAACAAAATTATAACGTTTTTACGGCAGAAATGAGATTTCAAAGTATGATAAATAGAATCTAACATTCGTGCTCTTGTATTATTGAATTTATGAAACTCGTTGCGAAAAAGAGATAAAATGCTTGGCATACCTCGCATTTTATCTCGTTTTCCAACTCGTTTTATAAATTCAAATAGAACACATTCGATGGCGCGTCATCGTTAAACCCACTCACTTGAAGAAATTTAATGGTAATTGACCCTTTGATCCCATCCCAAGGTCACCAGTTTGATCATAGGTTAAAATTTTTCAGTGTATCCTGGTCGACTGCTCATCCCCTTAATGATATGCCACATGACCATGTTCAGAAAATTAAATTTTTGACCCCTCCCGAAGGCCCCAGGGGGTGGGAACCCAAAACATTGTACTGGTGCATGTGTGATTAATGTAAGTAACTCACACACCAAATCTGGTTGAATTTTGGAAAAAGGAAATGACCCCCGACCCCCACGGTACCCCTGCCAGTTCCACCCCTGGGCATGACCCAGGAGGCCGAATAAAAATCCCATCAGATATGTTATATATCTTTCATTTGTGAGAAGATGCACAAAGTTTGGTTTAAAAATCTTTGAAATTGACTTTGTAATTCAGATTTAATGATTTTTGACCATTTGGTCCCTCCCCAAGGCCTCAGGGGGCTGGGACCCAAAATGGTGCTGTTGTATGTGGCATTCATGTAACTCACACACCAAATCTGGTTGAATTTCGGACAATAAAAAATTGGAACCCCCAACCGTCCACGGTACCCCCAAGTCCCACCCCTGTTGCATGACCCAGGCGGCCAAATGAATGTTTTATATCTTTCATTTGTGAGAAGACACACAAAGTTTGGTTTAAAAATCTTTGAAATTGTCTTTGTAATTGAAATTTAATTATATTTAATGATTTTTGGCCCCTCCCGAGGGCCCCAGGGGATGGGCCCCAAAAAAATGTGCCGTTGCGCGCCCCATTCTCGTGAGCAACTCGCACACCAAATTTGGTTGAAATTTCGTCCAATGGTTTTGGAGGAGATAACGTGACGGACGGATGGACGGACGGACGAATAGACGGACGGACGGAGGCGATTGCAATATCCCCGACGCTATTTTAAAAACAACGTGGGGATAATAGAACATGAGCACTCATGTAAGATCCTCTTTATAATATAACGTCAGTTTTCACGATTAACAGCCAACCCGCACGCTTCAGCTGTGATGTAATGTCGCATCGCATTTGAGCCACGACACGTGGTTTCCAACAATGTGGTATTTTGACAAGCGTAGACTCAAACCAGCCTCTGCAGCCTCCTTTTAAGCTTAGAAACTCCAGATGATGTTCAGTTAGTAGCTTAACACTCCAGAATAAATCAAGCGACTAGCAAAGGCTCTGATCAGACTGCGCGTATGCGCAGGCTGATCTGAGGCTTTGCTGGTCGCATATACCACATTGTTGGAAATCTCATGTCGCATCGCATTTGGAGCATCACATTCGCAGATCGTTAACTTAAATTAAAATGTTCGAGCGTTTTGAATACTTAAAAATAATTCTCTTTATTAAAATAGATTTGATTTTAATTTCACTCCCACCTCTGTTTAGCTCACGTGACCACATAGTGTCGAAGTGCTAAAAGTGAGCCATTGGGAGCAGTCAATGTCCGTCGTCTGTCGTCGTCTTTGTACGTCGTGCATCGTCAACAATTTGCTTTAAATGACAACTCCTCATATACCAACCAAATTACACAGGACTGACGATCCTTACAAAACTAACTTAAAAAATAATTTAGATCCGTCAAAAAAACATTGCCACCAGGGTGCGTGGCTTATCTAGGTAACAAAAACTTTTAAAAACCTTCTCCTCTGGAACCGTTTTTTGCAAATTTAAATAGTTTGGCATTAATATTCTTAAATGTGGCTATAGCAATTAATTTCTGATCATGGTCTTTATGGGGCGTGACGAGTTTTCCTTACAAAAAAAGCTTTGAAGAATTTGATATGGGGCTACTATACCATTTGTCATTAAGATCTTTTACACAGGTTTTGTCGTGTCATGATATTGGTCGTCGATTATAATGCATCAGTCATTTGTATGGGAGATTTACGTTTGAGCGGATCCATAATACGAAAGAGCAGTTTTTTAACGAAAGAGCGGGGAAACATGAGGCAAAAGAGCGAATGATTTAATCATTCAAAAGAGCGCTTTTCCCAGGTAATGACCAGGTAATGACCAGCAAGTAATCGCCAGGTTATGACCCCCACGCCCATTATAGTGAGCACTCGATCACCTAACAGCTGTTGCTTACGCCCCCAATCTGAGCAATTGAGAGGAACCAACGTTTTGCGACTAAAATAAGTTAATTTTGAAGCAATAAGTATGCTTTATCTGATCTAATCAGTTAATTCTGAAGCAAAAAGTATCAAGTATCTGATCTGATCAATTAATTCTGAAGCAATACGTATGCTTTATCTGATCTGCAGGAAGACTATAGTGAAATTACTCGTTCCGAATACATCAATGCGCTTAGATACATGTACAGAGTCTGTGCCGTGGGTATTTGAAAATAACTCGGACGTTTTAAACCAATATGACAGTTTTAAATCATCATTGTATGTGGTAATATTACTACACGGAGAACGGAATCGGTCATAACCTGTTCATTACCTTGCAAATTCGCTCATTTGTATGATTTCTTATTACCTGGTCACAACCTTGTCATTGCCTGGAAAATCCGCTAATTTTGAATGATTTTCACTCCGCTCTTCTGACTGTATGGTTTGCCGCTCATTTCATACTTTGTCACGGTATGATTTCCACTCAAACGTAATTCGCCTATTTGTATATCCGCCCCCTTGGGGCAGGGGATACCGGGGGAAATGGCGGGGCTTAAGTGCCATGATTTGACCTACGATGCGTCCCCGCAGTGCCCCGGATGTGCCGGGGGGGGGGGGTAATTTTCCGCTTAAATAGGCCACTGCTGAAAGAACTTGTCTGAAAGGTCCTATTAACAATGCACCTAATCATCTCCCTATATACGCTAATATAAACCAAAAGGGGTGCAACTTGGCGGTTTTGTGGTCAATTCGCATGTTCTCGGGCAGTGGCGTAATCAGAAATAATCGTATCGGAGGGGGTGGTGGAGGTCCAAGCCTGGTTGACGTTTTAGTCGTCCTTTACTATAACACTTCGTAAACGGATGTCTCCTAAATGCGTACTTTGGCAAGCTGAATATCCTAAAATTCTCATCAGAGTCTACACTGTTTACAAGACGAAAATGCTCTTTAACGAAAGAAATACAAATTAATTTATAAATTTTGACCTGTGGACCCCCAGTTGATACAACAGACCATCACAAATTGTATCAAAAGATATGTTCATTGGTACATGAAGGTTAAACGTACATGCGTAGCTACCTAGATGCGTTATATTTCTAATATTTAATTTGATTTTTCATCAACATCCAATCCCTGGGCCGTTAGCAGATAACACTCTCTCTAGACAGTACGGTTGTAAGTTCGTCCGCCTATCCGAATATTTACAAAATCGCATGAATTATGCATCAGTCATTTGCATCCCCCGCCCTCTCGGGAATAACGGGGCTTTTAACTTTTTTTATTTTCAAAGCCTTGCTAAAATAAAAGCCCTGCACTGCGGGGCCAAATTTGAGGTGGTGAACTCACTGCTAAATGACAGTAATGAATAACAACAAATGACCTAAATCATTTGCTTGAGCTTTCCATCTTTTCCCCTATCCCATGGTGGTGCCACATGATTTGGTCAGTTGGCTCAGTGGCTTTAAAGTACCTCCTTATTAGGTACATTAGTTAATGACAGCTTTAATGGGAGTTTAATGCCGGCTTAAAGTTAATGGACTTTTATGCAACAGAGTAAAAGTCGGCATTAAGTTAACAGCGACTTAATGACGACTTATATGGCAGTTAACTTTTAATGACGGTTTATGCAACAGGCCCAAGCCGTATATGCACCCTTGCACCCTAGCCCCTATATTTAAATCGTTTTTTTCCTTAAATGCATGTAATAACCCTTCGTCTTTTTGAATGAAAAATTATTTTATCATCAACTGTACTTGCTATTTCATTTACATGTATGGGAAATAGACCGTTAAACTAAGGTAAACAAATGTCATATCACGATAGAGTATGTATATTTATAAAGTTCATGTACAATAAGAAACACCATCTTGCTAAGTGATCTATTTTTATCAGATATGTGATGAAATCTTTGGCTTGTACAACCCCTTTTAACCCTAGACGCATGACGCCCTTTACACATGTTGTATATGTTTATAGCGACATATCACTGTCCAAAGGGCATCTTGGGTCTAGGGGGAGAAAGCATCTAAAACAAACTGAAAGACACCAAATTCATCTTTCCAATGACAAACGTCACCGTTTTAAATGTATTTCGTACGCATGCGCAGAAAGCATACCATAAAGTTTTGGAAATGAAGAGCACTTCTATCCTTTAACAATTTAGCACTTTTACTTTTGGAAAACTAACAATGCATTTACTCAAAGTCTGGACTAAACGGCATCCATTATAAAGACGTAAAATGAGGGGTGGGGTAGAAAACACACGTTTTCATGGCTTTATGAATGATGGATCGCTTTGGGGCGTTTTCTGATGCTTACTATGCAAATTTTACTGCCAAACCACACCAATTTTAATAAGATTAGGACATTTTGAAAATTTGGTGTTTGTAATCATGTCAACTGCTAGGGAAAATACACGCCTTATCGCTAGAACTCCTTTTAAAAACTCAAGAGCGGTTGTTTTTATCTTATCTTCAAGCAACACTACCAATTGTGTTTGCTTTCACCAAAATTTGAAGCTACTTGCACAATTTAAATTATGGGGAAACGCATGAACGTCAAATTTTGGTAGCTGCTTATCAATCATTTACTATCTCTGACGTCATTGAGTTGTCTGGTATGGACTGAAACTAAATGAGCCGTGACATGTGATTTCCAACAATGTGACATTTTGACATGAATAGACTCAGACAAGCCTGTGCAGCCTCCTTTTAAGCTTAGAGACTCCAAATGTTTTTTTAGTCAGTAGCTTAATATTCATAGGATACAAATGTATACGAGCGACTAGCAAAGGCTCTGATCAGACTGCGCGTATGCGCAGGCTGGTCTGAGCCTTTGTTGGTCGCACATACCACATTGTTGGAAATCTCATGCACTGGCTCAAAATATAGAGATTAACCAAAGTAATGTGTTAACAAATTAAAAAATGATGGGTTTCTTTTGAAGTTAATGCAATAGTAGTTTAACGCTTACCAAGCTACTGTTTGAAATAGTGTTGATAGTTTGAACAGATTAAAGTGCAGATTGTGCAATTAAGTTTAAAACGATTTGACGTCTATAGAAAGCACATTTTAAAATGTAAAACGAGCCGCAACATGAGATTTCCAACAATGTTGTATGTGCGACCAGCAAAGGCTCAGAACGCGCAGTCTGGTCAGAGCCTTTGCTAGTCGCTTGAATAATCTATGAGTATTAAGCATCATTTGGACTTTCTAAACTTAAAAGAAGGCTGTACAGGCTCGTCTGAGTCTACACTTGTCAAAATGCCACATTGTTGGAAATCACATGTCGCGGCTCATTAATCTATTTTCAAAAGGATGCAACCAAACGGTGGACACACATGTTGCGAGAGACAGTATAAGGGATAATCAGAATATAGTAGCTCATTGGTGTTTTCAATTAACTTAAGTGCTTATGAAGACATGTGGGAATATATCAATGACAGCGATTGAAACAATATTTCTATCAAATAACCGATTGTTTGTGTCCTTTATAAAAGTTTATATTGGAAAGTATTTCAACTGAGAGATCTAATGTGCTACTTCAAAGGCAATTTGCATAAAACGAGTGCATTTAAGAAATTAAAATTTGATCAAATGATTGCTTGAAACTCGCCTGGTTAGGCTTCTGTGTCAACATTATTTGTGAAATAAGCAAAAGGCGCATTTATGCTACCAACTTTACATCGATTAATTTTACGGATGGATTCTATGTGAGTTAAAAACTACGGTAACAGTGAACTCTCGGATGCACACCGGATAGGCGACAATCGAAAACATTAATACTATCGACGAACTTAGATCAAAAATCGTTACAAACAGAGTTTTCAATTGCCATTTGTCGCCCAAATGGCGACAAACGGCAATCGAAAACACTGTTCCTAGCTATTTTGATCAGCGTTCATCGATTGTTAAGGGCGTTTTCAATTGCCGCCTATCCGGTGTCGCAAAAATTATTAAACAAATAAAAGTAATGTGAAATGCAATGAAATTTACAATTTCTAAATGCGTTTTAAATGTTTGAAAAATTCCTATCCAATTACCGACCGTTTTGCGTTCTTGAACTCTTTGTTTACTGGGTAATTTTTCATGCCTTTTTTTTGGTTGCTGTTTTTTTTTCAAAATCATTTTGTTCGAAATATTCTTTCAGGAATACCATCATCAAAGAGTGATGAAAAGGTTTGGTGAACGTTATCAGTAGAAAATAATTTAAGGAGTTTTTGTCGAAGGTCTTCACACAAGGAGATATAAAGAGTCATTTAAAATGCGAAAAACGCATGTATTTGAGAAAACTTAATTACTCACTTGAATTCAGTAAACAAATCGAATGTATGCATTTAAGTAAGTAAGTAAGTAAGTAAGTAAGTAAATGTTTTATTAGCGTGACCTGTGCATATACATTATTGTAAGACATCATATGATAACAGAGTTGCACCCGACCCAATGGGTATATTAATCACCACTGACTATTATTAGGGAGCACAGTGGCTCAGTGGTAGAGTGCTTGACTCTTGACCGAAGGGCCGGGGTTTGAGCCTCACCGGCGTCACTGCATTGTGTCCGTGAGCAAGAACATTAATCCTAGCTTAATTTAGTACTGGTTCAACCAACGAAGACCCGTCCCTTTATAACTGAAATACTGTTGATGGGGTGTAAAGAATCAAATTAAACAAAAATACTATAACGTAATCGAATATCAAGAATATGAATGGGATGATATTCATATTCTGTAATACAAAGTACACATTTAGGAAAATCTACAAGTGCAAATTTGGTTCAAGCCAAGGCAATTTCAAGCCATGCTTATAGGTGAATCAGGCTGTCGTATGGATATTATACTTAAACGCAAAAGTTTCGCAACTCTTACTAAAATGCTATTTCCTTCTTTTTGAGACAAAATTTTTATCCCATGATATTGTGATTAACAAGTCCAATTATTCGCCGTCCAATCAACATGAAAATCAGACCAGTGAGACTTACGATTGCCGATCTGCAACAAGAAATGTAAGGCAACCCAAATTTGAAAAGTCACAGAGTTACAATACCTTACATTTTATAGAGTCACAGTGTTACACCACCTTACATTTTATTCGGAAAAGGTGTTTAACCCTTATCTGTTTTCAAAAGCAGAAGGGCAGACAAATCAAAGCAGGTTATTTTATGCATTTGTTAACGTTCATTACGTCAACGTAAAGCCTTCAATATTTGACGTAATTGGCCGTTTAAGCACAACTGAATATCAATAATCGAATTTTTAATGTCACAAGTTAAAGCCTTCAACACATCGCATAGAAGACAGAAGATCGCGCGACATAACGGAATAAAATGAACAATTTTGATAAATTGGTTGACGTTAACAAAGAAACGCAGCGACTTCGAGCGTTGATAAACGTTAATTGTTAAACCTTAAAATGTTTTACGTCAGATATGACATCTGGCTATCACATCATACCCTTTGTTTTCAAATCGAGATAACTATCTTTATGCTAGACGTAAATTGTTGAAAACACTGACGTCATTATAACGTCAGAATGAAGAGTATGATCAAAAACCGGTCAATGATAAATCATTCCATATTCAGCAGGGGCATAAAATATGATTATATGAATATTCTAACTTGGACCATACTGAAGAAAACACAGTTATTAAATGGTTGCGAAACTTTTGCGTTTAAGTATATATGGCCAATACATGGCTATCTAATGAACATGTATGAAAATAAACAACTTTTGTACATCATTCAACTGAGCATATATGACATAAAGATTCTTAAATGAGTGCTCTTTGTTTTTTATTGAATTTATTAAACAACTTAGGCTAAAATATATAAAATGCGGTGTTTTCAGATCATTCAATCGCTTTTTCGAACTGAGTTGAATAAAATTAATAATACATGAGCACAAAGTTTCGATTCTATTTTTCACATGACACTATAGATACTTTGAAATCGCATTTCGACGTGTAAAGTTGAATTTTTAGGGGATAACTGTATTTAAATTTTCATTTGGGGAAGTATTATCTCCACGTACAGGCGGACAAGCCATGGTATATCTATTACACGTTCATCCAGACAAGGGTTATAACTCAAACTTTATACACGAGTTCAAAATATAGGAGGAGGTATCAACTAGTGATTATCAGAATGCTAATACATATGATATCGTTGTGAATGCGATGAGAAATAAGTAACAGATATACCATGGCTTGTCCGCCTGTTCGTGGAGATAAGGCCAGTGGTATGGAGTTATGAATATGCTGTTATTATTAAACGAAACAGAACAGCGAGAAAATATTAGCATCGTTATCATTTGATAAAGGTAAAAGATAGTTCTTTTGAATGGTGCATAGAATGCCTCTCAAAAATATCTCTGGACAAAGCTACAAGGTAAAGATCAGAACTTTTGGAACATCCTTCGTAAGTGACAAATTATGTTACAGTCACATAATAGTCAGTTGCATGTACAATTAGTTGTCATTATGCACTAAGAATTAATAAAGCCGAGTGTGCTGTTTTCTGATTTTATTGGCTCGTTTTATGCCTAAAGGGTCCGCTTTTATTTCAGAGGTCACAACAGCGTGGATCTGGTAGAATATCTCTCCGTACATCAATACACATGTAATGATACTTTTCATAGTCTGGTCCTTCAAGAGAATTGGGTCCTGACAGACTGAATAAAACCGAGTCTGCTGTTTTCTAATTATGTAGATTATTTCTATTTCTAAAGTAACTGTTTTTGCCAGATTATTCTTAATTATTCTTAAGTTGCCTTCGTAACTCCTTTCCTACTATGATTAGTGACATGTTTTTGCCAGTCTATCGATAATCCTTGCAAACAGTAGGGATCCAGATATTGGTCTGGCATTTTGTTGGGCCTAATTACTTGGTATTCATGAAAAAGTTTTATAGGGGAATGGTGATTTAAAAAAAAAACGTGAAAAATAGCCCAGTAAGCAAATATATAAATACGACATGAACTTACATAAATATGGATTTCAGGCATTCATTGTTATAAAATTCCAAAAAAAAACATTCTCTAGAAGACGTACTACTCACAGCTGTATATGTTTTAGAAGGATGTTTCAAATAGGGCGATATCTATACAGTGAACACTTCCATGCACTAAAACTTCATCAGTTATTTGCTGTGTTGACATTGTGTTCGCTTTCGTCTTCAATTTTATACTTTACAACGCTAAACGTTGAAAAAGAACGCATGGTGTATAGCGGTTATGTAATACGTAGATCAGACATAGCCCTTAGAAAGGCTTTAGATATATTTAACTTTTCTTCGCAAATAGAGACTACCACCAGAAATTTTCTTTCCATTGGTTCTGCAAATGCTATCAATGGTGCTGGCAGTATGGCGATTCACTCAGAAGATCACATTGGTTTAGAAGTCAAAGATAAACTTAATTTCATTAAATTAATTTCAAGTTTAAATGACACTGCTGACGAACGAGATAACACTTATCAAGCTCAAATAGTGTCAAAAGATACCAAGTCAAAAGCATATGGTAAGAAAACTCCAGCAGTTAAAGAAAAGACAGAAGGATTACGCAACGTAAATATAAACAATCAAAGCAAAGGCATTAACAAAGAGCTAAGAAGCACACTTGACAAGCCAAGGATTATCAGAAAGAATATTTGGAGTATGCCTCGCAGTGACAGATATCTTGGTAATGATTCAAAATACATTATAGATTTAGTAGATCTTATGCACACTAATAATGTGATATCGCAGACTGAGCTTGTAACATTACAACATTGGAAGCTGAACATGTTCCAGCAACTTAAGCAAGGTTCTAAATATTATAATACAGTTCCAAGGAAACTCATTCCTCTCGTCAACGCTAGTCAATATGAACGAATGCTTGAAGTTTGGAACAAGTTCACAGATATATGTAAGAGAAATAATATTCCATACATACTATATGGAGGAACATTACTTGGATCCTATAGACATCATGGTTTTATACCATGGGATGATGATATTGATGTCATTGTACATAGTGATTTCATGTTTAAACTGAAACAGATTCTAGATGAAGAATATTGGTTTGGAACAATGAAACAACAACATGGGTTAAAGTTTTATAAAATTCCTCATGATTCCAGTCCAGTATTATGTAGAAATAGAGGGAAATTTTCGTGTTGGCCTTTTGTGGACATTTTCTTCTACGGAGAAAACAAGACCCATATATGGGACATTGGTTGGAAAGTGTTTAATATAACCTGGGAAAAGGCGAGATACTTTCCAATTAAAATTAGGCCTTTAGAGGATAAGCTGCATCCTGTTCCTGCAGATATAGAGTATGCTTTGAAACAAGAAGGAAAATCAAATTTACATGTTTGTCAAAGTAATCGGTTCAAGCATTTGACGCGAAAGTATGATTTTAAGTATAAGGTATATAACTGTAGCGACTTGTGTGAGTTTTATCCTTTTGTGACAAGAATACCTAAAAGTCACACTGTTACAGAAAATCTATTTGTAAATGGAACACTTCTGAGTACTCGTGTATTCAGATTGTAGTACTATGCTTTGTTCTTTGTATGCCATGTAATATTTCATATTGTTTTGTCATCTGCTGACTTTTTCAGGAACACTATCAGAGCGTGTCAAATGATTAATCTGGATCCAAATTAGGAATAGTCTTCTGTTGGTCCTGATCTGGGTCCAAACTATACTCAACAAAACTAATTAAGGGTCATTTTAATAAGATATATTCTGAGTACATGTAGCTGTGCTTTTGTCGTGATTCATGGGATGGTTGAGCAACACAGTCGATAAAGCAGCATAACCCACAAATAAATGGTTCAACAAAAGTGCGTAACCTGTTTCATTTTATATAAAATTAAGAATCACAAAAACCGTAATATTTACATAAGTGACCCTTAATTTGTTTTGTGGGGTGTAATTGCAAATGTAATCCACATACGACAAACAGTCTGCTTTTATATTTCTTCAAAATTAACTCTTTCAGAAATCCTTTCACGAACACGATCAGAGTGCCGAAAGCGTTGGATTCACTACGGGACTGGAGTTCTATCGGTCCTGACCTGGGTCCAAACCGTTTGCAAATGTTATAAGCAGATGGCATTAGTTGCCGACTCAGACGTGTATAACATACACAGACGTGTATAACATACACTCCTAAGGTTCTATATACTGAACAATGTTAGGTCTTACTGCATATATTCATATCCTTATTACGGTCGGCCGTGGCCCGCCGTATATATAACCTTTATGCAAATCACACATCAGATTCAGGTTTTGAATGAACTTTTACGCCCTGCTTAGGATATTTATTATTTGCTGCCCAACAAAATAACTTGGACTTCTTTTCTGTAGAGTGACCTATAGCGCGAAGCAAACTACTGTAGTATTGCACCTCAAATGGAACACAGTTTTTTGTTTTTAAATTTTCAAATGAAGAATTTTTCACCCTGAAAATTTGCATGTGCATAGATATAGAAAAACCCTAACTAGATTTAAATTTTGGCGGAGAATGGTATCAATCTTACTGCTCTGATATCTTGTAAAAATAAATTAGTTCTTGTTAAAATGAAAATACCCGTTTAGTACCCATTTTTGTACTGTCAGTGCAATACACCGGGGATAGATATCGTAGTATTTGCTCAGCTATAAAATGTCCATTAGAGATTTCAGCAGACGATTATTTTGTAACATCAAATGGTGCGGTTTATGATACAATCCAAGCTGCTTATAGAGTTCTACGGATTATGGGCTATTTACACGTTCCATGCCTACCAAGTACCATCATTTTGCCTGCTTCCGTCTGTGTACCTATCTGTATGTTTTTTTTCATGTGTCTATATGTGCGAGCGTACAACTAGAAATACACAGTTCTGAAAATATGAATATGACCACAGATGCACAGCCACTTACATATACTACATTTCATTTTATATTTAACTTTTACTGCTTCTATATATGATTGGAAAATATGCCTGATTTCATATGGGAGTGGTGAGATCAATAAGCAGACCCATTCATGGAATAGCTAGGCAAATGAGCGCTTCCAACTAATAGGCATTTTGGGCAGTAGCCATCCATAGATGTAGCCTTTCGTTTGGGTCACCGTCTTTTTGGCATAATCAGATAACTGAAATAGTGTTGACTATGCTGACAAACAGCAACGCAAGCCAATATGCAGCTATATTTAAAACCCACTGATGCATTGTTGTACAGTGTCTTATATCAGTATATACATGGATTTATGTTCAACTGATAGTCATTGATTCATATCGCTCAAGATACAAGAAGGGAATGTTATGTGGCATAAAACATTAAATATGTTAAAATTCTATCCTATCAGAGCATATATGAAAATGTATACAAACTTAAAAAAAAGAATTGGTAAGGGTTTTTCTGTTAAAATATGTTTGTCGAATTTAATTTAAAATTCCCATTTTTGATTTAATGTTATTGCCAAAAAACAGTGTTCCATTTGAAGGGCTATACTACAGTAGAGCAAATCTGTAGGGTTACTTATAGCGCGAAGCAAACTGATACGTATTTAATATACACAAGGTAGGTGTCAACTGCAAATATTGTTGCGGCCTCGATCTCAACTAACCGTAAGAAGAGAAAAAACTGTTAGCATATAAGTAAGAGTCTTCAAGTCAAAACGCCCTTAATTGACAAAACGTGCCAGGGGGCTTTACATCATTAAACGTACTTATGTGATTGTCATCCACATCATATAGAATTTATATACCAATACCAATATTTATTCAGCATGAAACGTTGCATAAATGTTTATAACCCTTGTACATATAAACTGTGAAAGACAATGTTAATTTACAGAAGAACATGTTGCCCAGCAGACTAATGGAGGTAAGCTGACGTCATCGAATGTCGTCACCAGTGAGGACACCAGTCTTTCAATTCAGCTCCTATGGGTATCGCCTTGATATGTATTTGACCTCGAGCTGGTCCCATGGGTCTACTGGGATATATCTAGCAAAATATGTATATACAAGTGACTTATGAATTACATATGAATTCAGGCACTGTCTTATGACGGTCATGACAAGCAGGTTTGTATGCCCCCAAAGGGAGGCATATAGTAATCACACTGCATATCCTTAGTGTCATAAGTGTTTGAGTGAATACATCATGTCCAGATCATATCTCGTATATTATTTGAGGTAGGAAGTCCAAAAATGATGTGTTAATGCATCTTGGGGTCCCGGTGCGTCGTATACAGTTAAGGAGTCACTGTGACCTTTATTTCTGGCATGAGTTTTAGAATTAATATTGTAAAAATGTGTTGTTTGTCATCAAATAATGTTCCATTAATGTTAGACATGCTAGATCCATGACCATAACATATTCTGTTCACTATAGACTATAAAATGGTCATGCATAAGCTTGGCGCTTAAAATCCAGCAGACCTGTACTCGTTGGAAGCATGTGTTCGATGGTAAAAAATTACAGTTGGGACGTTAATAATCAGAGCTTAGAACAAAGTAAAGTAAAGTGCTTGTTTATTATAGTGTCACCCCTATTGGAAGGGCCAGCCATTTCTGACTTATGAGACACCTCGACTTGTCACATTTATTTAGAACAAATGTGCATGGATAAGCTCCAGAAGTTCAAAATGGAAGCATGCAGTTTGCAAAAATACATACAATGATAGGGCTAAACGACCGCCAACTTTTTTTTGAAAAGCTAATATTTGTACATATAATAACGTTGAAAGAAACATCTATGCTAATCTTTAAGAGCAATAAATCACGATTCACTAACGATTAACAAGTAAACATGCAACAGCAGTACATGTAAGACCATCAGTCTTGCTTACAAATAATCTGGAAAAACGGATCCTTCAGAAAAAGAAAGAACCCAAAATATAAGGAAACAGCAGACTTAGTTTGATTGAATCTCTTCATGAGAACTAATGGACAGTGCAACAATTCTCGCGCCCCCTAGCACTGGCTTAAGCGGTATTCCGCTCTCCGTAAGAACCCAATATTCCAGAAGGACCAGAACATGGAAAAATATCAATACTATATCGATGTACCATTCTACAACATTATTTGACGATTTCAAGCTAGTCTGGCCCAGGAAATATGCACACTCTAGTTTCAGTTCTATGGTGCAGTCTTTGCTTCCAAAGGACACCCTTTTAAGAACATATTAATTAGCTGTTCTTAGCCTATATGTATTTATAATTTCTTTGAAAAATAGGAAGAGAAAAAACACAATCGAGCGAGCAAGAGCTCATGTTTCAGTCATAACCGCAACAGCCAGCAGCGTTCCTTGGGCATTTTACAGAGTACAAACTCCTGTTGGGGTCTTGAGGTACTCCCCCCACCCCGTATGGGGTCAGGGGTGAAGCCCTGTGGCAGAAAGAGGTTTTAGGGCATTCCAAAGGGCCAAAATGAGCCCTCAAGACACACAACTAACCACTTTTAGTTGCATTTTTCTTCAAAAATTCAAATTAAATACAGTAAAACCTGTCTTAAGCGGCCACTCAAAAAGAAGGCCAAAAATTGGTTTTCAAGACCTCGCTTAATGCAGGTCAAAAGTATTGCAGAATGCTCCAAAGGAAGCATTCTGCAATACTTTCGACCTTCATTAAGCTACCATTTTTCATTAACATCGTTTTTGTCTAATTTAGAGTGGCCGCTTGTTAGTTCAGGAAATTATTTTATTGACCAACGTTTAACACAGAAAACCGCTTCAAATCTTCAATATGCTTGTTTTAGTTTTTTAAAAGGCTATTTTAATGTTTATGATAGGGTAGGCAGTGGAACAGGAACCACACTATATTCTTTAAGCCTTATCATTAATACAAAAAATATCGTACCAAACAGCATGCATTGTACAGTATTACAATCATATTTTACTTGGAGGATATGGTATAATTGTGTTCAATTTATTTGCATTTTACCCTAATGACTCCCATTTATACTATCTGACCATTATATCTTACCTACAATGATAATAATAGGTAAAACTAATTTATAGTTTATAATAGAAGTGCAGTTCAGACAAGCAAATTGACATCTAGTTGCATTTCTACCATATTGTTTGATGGCAACACCACATGTTTAGTCAATTTTGCTAAATTTCCCCCATTTTGGCCCAATTTAACCCTTATTTGCTAATTTCAAGAAGTCCGTTACCCTTTTATGATGTATTTCATCCAATACTACCATTTTAGATGTTATTTTATTTCTTTATATGATGTAAAATCTTCATTTCATGATTTTACGTTTATTGTGGCGGCCATCTTGGATTTTAGCGCCGTAATCTTGAAAATTGACCAATTTTGATTAGCTAACGAGAAAAATTCCAATAGCTCATGCTAATGAACATTTCTACTAAGACTTATGCTTGTATCCAGATGTGCATGATTATTGTCACTTCCCGCTCCATTATTATATTCTCTTACCAAGTATATAAGAATCTATTATTCGTGTGAGTGTAGGATAGAACAAGAAAAGATATGACAGTGAGCTGCCATATCAAAGACCCGACCTCATTGAAGTGATGGAAATTGAAATTGATTTGACTACATCAACAAATATTCATACTAGTTTTTATAAAAAGTGTAAGGGAATGCCTGGATTGTTGAAGAAATGTCGTAAAAGCTAACACCATTTGTAATTATTGTGTCCCTGTTGTCACAGTGTCACAAGCTTCCTATAATTCGAATTTTCGATAATTTGAAATTAAATCTCAGTACTTTGGACTTCGAATTTACGAGATTCGACTGTATTTATATTTTATATTTATCAGTCAAGTGTCCATTTTCAATTTTCACCAAACATGGCTGGTTTTCCAGTTATTTTGAATTATTTCAGACATAACGGAGTTTTTGGAACAGGCAAAACTCCAAATTCCCGCTCTCAACGTCATTGCGAGAAATGTTTCACGTCATATAAACGTATAAGAAAACAAAATGCGTTTTTGGAGAAGCACCAAACGGGCGTGCAAACGGGGTTCAGAGTAAAAAACAGAGGTCCGACGTTTTGCTAGGGTCTGATCTGGATCGAAACTGTTTGCAAAGGTTATCAGCAGACAACACTAGTAGACACAGCCACTTTTTACTTAGTGCTGGTTCAACCCATCCCAACATAACTGAAAAACTGTCAACTAGGTTTAACTCATTACCACACATTTTTCCACACTGCGAAATTACCAGCATGCAAAGAGTATTCCACAGCCATCATAATTGGGTCGCCGTATCAAATGAATACGCTTTATCAGTACCCTTTACCTGGAAAGTTTGTCTGTGTTTTGATAAAATTGCCTGCAATAAAAGAATTTTGCATTGAATTTTAAAACTCGGAACAATATGATGTCCAAACTATGACGTCGGTGTCCCAATAGACAATTGTCGGTTTTCAGTGTTACATGTTATATATGTGGATATATTAAACTTTTATCCAGGGACCTTTTCCCAAGGCCAGTTAGACTGACAGTCCGTGTAAGTTTAACCCTTTAAGCGCAAGAAAAAAAATGCATCTAAAAGTGTCGTCTGCTGAAGTCGGCTGCTGCAAATAGTTGCCTAGCATTACTGACGAATCAAGTATAGAAGTATACAGAGTGGACCCAGAACAGTCTGGGTACACACTGTTTGCCATAGAGGCTTCTTGAACATTTCAGCACACGAGAAAAACAGACGACTATTGTTGCGATTGGCGCGTTAAGGGTTAAGAGTAATTATTTTAGTCTTGTTCCCTCCCCTAGATCTACCTATCAACAGGGCACCAGTTTAGAATTATTTGTGTAAGTCTCCTTTACCCTAAAGTAATTACAAATAAAAAAATAAATAGATCTAAATAATAATAATAAAAACAGATCTTATTATAAATAAAATAGATCGTATAATAAAAATGCATTTCGATTCGACCGTCAAAGACACATTTCCCATGAAATGATTCTGTATATAGCCCTGAAACTGTGTAACTTTCGACTGGACCTACTTGTGTAAGTCTCGTTTATGGTATTCCAATAATAGAGACAAATGAATGGCTTAGGAACGATTTGATCGAGTCTCAAAAATCCGTCCCGAGGATCACCGTTTGGCATCAAGAAGCTTTCCGAGTGATAACAAACGGTGATCCCGAGGGACGGATTTTTCTATCCTACCTTCACACGAATAATGGTTTTTTCTTGCTCACTATTCATTTATTTATTTATTTTTATTTATTTATTCATTTATTTATTTATTTTAAAATAAGCTTCCAGAGGTCCCTGAATACGCTTAGATGCAATTTCACATGATGTCGTTATTTGACGTCCTGGGTAAGATAGCATGGGTAAGATAAGATTTTCTATCCAAGGGTAAAATCTCAGATATCCCTATCTGGTGTGCAAAAATTGGTGTTTCTTTAAGAGAATCTCTTGAGTAAATCAAATATCACATTTATCATATTCGTATGGTTTCCCTCCAGTATGTTTTATGAGATTACATTTTCAAATTATTTGCTAAATTAGATGCTTTACCACAAAAATACAATCATATGGCTTCTCTCTCGAGTGTACTACCTGGTGACGCTGTAAGTGACATTCTAGATAAAAAAAAAAGCCTTACCACAGGTATCACATACGTATGGTTTCTCTCAAGTATGTTTTATCTCGTTTGTTTGTTTGTTTGTTTGTTTGTTTGTTTTGTTGCTTTACGTCCTAAGTCAACAGCTATGGTCATGGCGGGACGGTCAGGTCACCTAACAACACTTTTTCCTTGGCAAGCTGGAACAAGCAGTTAACCAGTACTTCGCGCACATACTTTCGCTTGTAACTGACAACAACCCTTCTTGAATTATTCAGTGAAAGGGATGAGAATGACCGTAGAAATCATTTCATGATCAATCTCCACGAATGTATGGGACTGGGCCGGGATCGAACTCGCGACCCCTGGATTTGCAGTCAGACTCGCATCTGTAGCCAGACACGTTATCGACTGCGCTACGCGGCCCGGTTTGATCAGGCTTGTGATATTTTAATTGGCTGTAATGCATAAAAACTTACCAAAGTCTCATATTTGTATAGTTTCTCTCCAGTATGAATTCTGAGGTGACGTTTCAAGGCAATAACTTCAGCAAATGTTTTACAACAAGCATCACAATCGTAAGGTGTCTCTCCGGTATGAATTCTGAGGTGACGTTCCAAGACAATTACTTCAGCAAATGATTTACCATAAGCACCACAATTGTAAGGCTTTTTCCAGTATGAGTTCTGTGGTGACGTTTCAAGGCAATTGTTTCAGCAAATGATTTACCATAAGCACCACAATCGTAAGGCTTCTCTCCAATATGCACCATCTGGTGAAGTTTTAAGTGACTGTAAATGGTAAAATCTTTCCCGCAAGTAAAACCAGGGTTCCCACAAGCTCTGGAAATCATGGAAAGCCTGGAAAATCACGAAAAAAAATCTATGCATGAAAAAATCATGGAATTTGCAAAAACTTGAATAATCATGGAAAAATCATGGAATTTTGTGAAATAATTTGACGAAACCACCAGTAGACAGAAAACTAGCTGTCAGACACACAAAACTTGTGTGTCTGACAGCTAGTTTTCTGGCTACTGGTGGTTTCAAGTTTTAATTATTTCAAAACGCATGCATGGTCTACAAACGTGCTTATTTAAATACATTACTGTTGCTGCATTCAGCATTTATGCTCAACGTGGTAAAGAAATGAAGATGCCGCTAAAACTGCGGAGGTTGGAGGCCATGCATTACATAGCCATGGTAATTACATTGTTGATCATGGACAAAATCATGGAATTGTGTTTTTTGAATTTCTATGGGATCCCTGTAACACATTTGTATGGTTTCTCTCCAGTATGAATTCTGAGGGGACGCTTCAAGCTGCTTTCTAAATTGAAATTTTTACTGCAAACAATACAATAGTATGGCTTCTCTGCACTGTGTACTACCTGGTGACGTTTTAAATGACCGCTTAAGGTAAAATCGTTTCAACAAGTATCACATTTGTATGGTTTCTCTCTAGTATGAATTCTGAGATGACACTTTAAATAACTTACTTTAGTACATGATTTTTCGCAAGCACCACAATTGAATGGCTTTTCTTCAGCAAGTTCTATCTGGTTCTGTATTAAGTGATTGCCGTCAGTAAATGTTTTACGTCAGGATCACAATCGTATAGATTCTCTCTTGATGCCATGTCTGAATTAAGGCTTTACCACAAGTATCCCAATCCGATGCTTTATTCTCGAGTGTGAATTTATAGGTGACAGTCACAAAATGTGTCAGCAAAAGTTATAAAATAAAGCATAGTAAAAGTTATAAGGAAACCCCATCACACTATGATTTTTTTCCATTTGAAAGTCATTTCATTGGCCTAAATATATAAAACTACTCTACATTTTATAATTGTGTAGTTTGATCGTGTTGTCCCACATCGCTTCTGACTCGACACTGGTCAACCTGACTCGAAACTGGCCAACTTGACTCGACACAGGCCAACTTAATTGACTCGATACTGGCCAACTTGAATCGACACTGGCTAACCTGACTCAAAACTGGCCAACTTGACTCGACACAGGCCAACTTAATTGACTCGATACTGGCCAACTTGAATCGACACTGGCTAACCTGACTCAAAACTGGCCAACTTGACTCGACACAGGCCAACTTGACTCGACACTGACCAACTTGAAACTGGATAAGGATATCTGAAAAGACAAAGCAAATGCTACAAATAAAGTTTCCTTTTTAAAGGAAAGGCTTCCTAGTTTTGAAAGTGAATTTTATCACACTTTTAGTCTAATGAAAGTTCTATTATAAGTCCTAACCATGTACTGGTAGTTTCTGTATTTAACATTCTATTTTACTATTTTTATAAACGTTTTGTAGCAGTACTAATCACTGGACCATGGTATCAAAATATGGTCACACTAAACTTTATACAGTATGTGGCCTATCTTGATATAAAATGATGTAATTCAAAGAATCTTAAATCTTACTGACCGTTCCAAGACGGGGCTTCTTTTTTTATCCTTTTTGTAATTTGTGTTTCGTGTTTGTCTGTCATACTGCCTTAACTGTTCCTCGCAGGCTGGGAAAGGGGTGTCTTTTTGGCTCTCTTGTATGTGATGATTTCTTTGCGTTTTTGTCACTTTCCCATATGATGTCCTGGGTCAGGTGTGGTATTTGATTGTATAGATTCCTGATCTTTGCCTTTTTTCTTACTTTTATTAGGTTTGCTTCATTTGATGTTAGTAGGGTCGGTGCGAACTTTATCTCTATGTTGCGGATGCGGCAGTCAATGTATACCTAGGAAATGCTTGTTCTATTATGGAAGCGAAAATCTCAATAGAAAGTCCACTCAAAAGAAACTGCAAAGACTGCCTAGAATAATCCAAATAATCAAAATTTACCAGCTCCACCAACTCCGCCAGCTATTTCAGAACTGTTTGCTCGTGCAAATCATAAAACACACCAGGTAACCACACACCAAGCGCATGCGATACGTAGGTCAAGCAATTATAATGCACGTGTTTTAACGTACACCGAGCTTAGGGATGTCTGTTACTTCGAAAAGTGGTTCTTGGTGACCGTAAGTTGGTTCTGGACGACAATATGTTACAGATTCCTGACGAAATAAAGAGTTCTGAAGTGAATGTGTAAAGTGTTTGGGAGCCTTAACGCACACTAAACCACACGTATCTTATTTTGTCGTTGTTTATTTGTTCACGATACTTGTCAAAACTTAATGTAGCAAGGCGAAGTTATCCAGTTAACGCTTATCTGGTACAATTATTGTTATTGAGACTGTATTTTACTACTACACATGTTCGCATATCCTTATTTTATGCATTCACTTTCGTTTTCTTTGTAAGTTTTATGACTTGCTATGAGGAGGCATTGTATTGTCCATCACATAGGCGAAAAAGTTTTCTCTTATAAATCTTTGCCCTCTTTCTTACGTTTACTTTAAAAGACCCAACTGCGGCTACTGCAGTCCTTTTTCAATCTGACAAGTGTGTAACGACTGCAAATAGTTTGTCACAGGTTAAAGTCGACAGCCTTACAGGCAGAGACGACAGTCTAATGGATTCTCTGGTTTTCTCTTAAACGAAATATCTTCTATTTCGGGTGAAAGTGAAATGTCCTTTAATGTTTTCACTGAGGAGGGACGCTCTGAAGAAGTATTGGGCCTTTTCTAAATTTTATAGACGATACTACCGTTTGATATCTAAATTCCAAGTTGGACTTGGGTCTCTCTTTCCCCAGGGGCTTTCGGAGCCTGAATTCTGTGGTGACGTGAAGGAGATAGTTGGTTCTAATAAAAATTTCAGCGCAATTCATTAAAATAATTTCCCATTATAAAAAGATTTGCTATAACATAAATGTATTGCAACAACAGACTGCATGCTTGGTGGTCAACCCAATCACGGTTGGCATCTTTGCTTTCCTCTTTAATTGCACGCCGATGGGTTGGACTTAAAGACTTATCTATTAATGCGATGGTAGGAGCCTGATGCTTTGGCTGTTTGTTGGGCCCACTGGGGTTTACCTGTTGGATCTGGTATTCAATTTATTTACTGTTGAGTCCTTATATTTGCTTTACTCCTTTTACATATCTTGATTTATATGTTCTGGGGGATGATTCATTTATAGGTTAGGGGTATTTCATGCAAACCAAATATATATGTGTCTTGATCCACATCTGAATTAAGAGTGAGGTTGGCGCCGTGAAACCGGTTTACGCCCTCCAGTAAAATAATAATTGACCGTTCCAAGGCGGTACTTCTTTTGTAAATCTTTTATGTTTTTCTGTCTTGTGTTTGTTATGCCTTTGTCTGTTTGTTTGTGACTTGTGGTCACCTGCTGGGAAAGGGCTGACCTCTTGGCTCTCGTTTGTAGTGTATAACTGTGAGTTTGTGACTTTTCCATTGGTATCCTGGGTCAGGTGTGATACCTGATTGTATCGATTCCTGATTTTGCACCCTTACTTACTTTGTGGTCGCCTGCTGGGAAAGGGCTGACCTCTTGGCTATCGTTTGTGGTGTATAACTGTGCGTTTGTCACTTTCCCGTTGGTATCCTGGGTCAGGTGTGGTACTTGATTGTATCGGTTCCTGATCTTAGCACTCTTACTTACTTTGTAACGTACTACGCATGTGAACAGTGATTCAATCATTTGCGATGCCCTAACTATACTGGTCCAAAGGACCTTTGACAGTGGAAATTAATCAACAGTACATCAATGCCTATATGTTTGGGGAAAAAATCAAAGTTGATCAAATGTTTTCATCTACAAATATAGTCTCGCTGTTAGTCTCTATTTCAATGAATATACAGTTTTATTTTGGGCTAAAATGGTCGCTTTTAGTATTAAATATATAGGAAATAGAAAAATAATTTTAGCACCATTCCTCCAAAACCCAATAAATAGGGTTTCGTGTGTATTCTTTTGAAACTCTTTTCTTCCAATATAATGTTATAATTAGTTCAAGAAAGTTCCCTTTAAATAGCTCCTAAGTCCTGAAATATATCAGCTTTTTAGCATATTTTTCTTAGATTATGAAGATTGTCCTTTTCTAAATTCTGTTGTTGATGATTTTGTACATACAATTACAATAAGCCACATGGCCCCTGAATAGGTTTACTTTATGCATGGGTAAATGATTATAGTACATTGCTGCATAAAATTGCACTAGGTAAATATATTGTCACCAGGGTAGAATAGACTTTATTTGCACAGAACAACAACAACAACAACAACAACAACAACACAAATAAACGTTAAAATATTGAAGATTTTGACTGATGAATGAAAATAACTGATTACTAAATGTTTTGGTGTAGTCTAATTTTGCATCCCCTACCCCTTTGGTATCATATCCTGTATTGTCACAGTGGTCTGCTAATCTAATCAAAACCTATTCTCATTCATAATACATCAAACTTCTTATTTAAAAGGATGCCAATGATGCTTTATACATATGGAAGTTTTGGTCAGGATTGACAAATGCTATTGAATAATAAGTGTGAATGAATGGATCTAGTAGCATGAAAATCTGATTTTGTTGCCTGCGAATGTCCTATGCTGACAGCCTTTTTCCAAACATTTTCGCCCCCCCCCCCCCCCCCAACAAAATGCAGGCCTGATCTTGGTCCGAAAAATCATCTACAGTTACTGAAATACCTGATAATCTATGACACTACAGTAGGATCTACAGATAGTCCAGTTTCTTCAAAAAGAGGGTTAGGTTGCTCTAAATCTTGTTAGTTTTGGCCATCGTTGAGTAGATTGAGGTCCTCCGATGTAAAACATCATAATTGTGTTTTAGGGGTCATGTATTGACTGTATGCTGCCTATGTTGTTGTAACGTACTCGCATTTGCCATTAATGCATCCCTGTGTGTTTTGTGTCTGATTTCGTCTTATTATGGTCGATTCTTACTGACTTGTATCAAATGACATGGAGCATGCGCATTTAGTATGTGATATATATCAGGAAACGAGATAGAACTATAGCCCGACATGTTTAACATCGAGGTACTCAGAGCATGATACTTAATTTCAGATTCCGCCTGAAAGTTACACCTAAAGTTTTTTCCTGAAAATTATACCTGAGTAACGAATACCATTCTTGATGCTGACATTTGTAATTGTAAATAGAAAGGATAGTGCAGCAAGTTAAAAGATAAGTTCTTATGATTTAAGGATTTCACCAGTTCAAACATTTCTTTTAAGAGAAACCAGTCAACCAACAACATTCTTTCATTTTTGGGTGCCTTACAAACAGTTAATCAAGATCAACAAGAAGACAGAAGATGCAATGGAAATGACTTTCCATTAAATTTTTTCAATGTTTTAATTATATTATTATTTTTTGTTAAACATTGTTTTGTACTTAATTCCCCAATTGTTTTGTGATCAGTCATCGTCCGTTGTGGTTTACGCTTGCCTGGGGCTCATCCATCCTTGACACCATGATATCTATTAAAAAGTGACCAGCAGACCACTAGATGGGAAAATGAATAAACTAGCATTTATTGTATGTATTTGGTCGTCTTTTCCTTAACACTAACATGGGTGAAAGTTTTCAGGATTATTCCTGAATTCAGGATTATGAGGCTGACTTTCCCTGTCTAATTTAAACTTGAAATTGTGAATATTTAGTGGGCATACCGAAGTTTTAAGATTCGAGTTTTGAAAATTCAGTATTTTTGGAAAGGGGCTCTTACCAGGTATGGGAAATTAACATGGGAGTCTGCCATGACGTAATGTATGATATCACTTCCACTCCTTAGGGTACCCAGTTATAAACATTTCTACAGTGATTGGTATATCCTGCAACGGGCGCAGAAATGTTGCATGAAATAACGATATCATTGATAAGTTCGTTGATACTTTATATGGCTTTCCTTGTTTTTGTTTGATTTGATTCTTATCAACAATCTTTCAGTTATATAGGGACGGGTCTTCCTGGGTTGAACCAGTACTGAGCTAAGATAAATGTGTCTTGCTCAAGTACCACAACGCAGTGACGCCAGTGAGGCTCAAAAGCAAGGCCCTTTGGTCTTGAGTCAAGCACTCTACCACTGAGCCACTGCTTGTATTAAGATAGTGGGCAGACATTAATTTTTATGCCATGGTATCCCAATTTTAAACTGTATATTTTGTATCCAGTCAAATTTGATATTCCAATTTTATCATGTTGCAATCTTTGTCAAGATACCATTTCAACATAAAAACTGTCCACATATGTAAAGAATATGTTAACCTAGTTTAATGAAAATCAAAAACAGGTAATATATTTTTAACTTGTTGTAAACACATGGTCCTATTGCATCAAAATGTAAAAAAGGCCATTATTATGCTTCAGTGTAAAACATACTTGGATACTGGCATTGTTTGAATCACCATACTAGTATGTGTATTTGTAGAAGTTGATATGTTCAGTGTTTTCCCCTATTATGGATTGGCAAATAAAAAACTAAAATTTGATAGTAAGTTCCACGATTCGTATTTAATGAAGTGCTTACACAATAATATTACCTAAAATTATATTCAATATGGTAACAACTCTACTTACCACATCTACTTTCTAACAGTAAAACTACATCTGACCAATGTTGCGCTTAATTTGTAACACTATTAAGAATGTGAATTCATACAGAAGACAAACTTTATGGCAAGTCAATTGATACAGGAGAAGAACCTTATAACTATGATTTCATAATTGTAGGCTTCATTAAAAACAGTTCAGTAAAATAACCCCCTGTCAAACCTATTGGTTCATATTAGCTATTATTTCACAGAGAACCTTTGGCTGCAACTTTATTGCTAATTTAATGCTTAAATCATCTCTGTTCATTCTGTTCTGTAAAACTGATGCTGATTTTCACCAAAAAGTAACATTTATGCTTTAGTTGGCTGGGTTTTCTAGGCATACAATATCATTTCTGGACCTCACTTATTCATGTAGAACACTTTTCAGTGATACCACTAACCAGACTATATTACACTTTATCCTGGCCATGGCACCAAAATGTAATTACCTTAGTTCAGTTGTGATGTAAAAGGAAATGTTTGGTCTTCTTGTTTTCACATGTTATTTGTTATGCTATTATGTTTCTTTAACAATAACATGGAGGACATGAGGTAGTGATATACAATGCCTTTGCCCCATAATGTCATGATATTGGGCCATGACCTGAGGTATTTCTGAGCATTGAATCATTTGAAATTGTCGAAAAATGTTGTTTTTTTCTTTAAGAAAAGTGTCAGTAGACTTAAAAACAACGTCCTATTGTGAAGTTATTGATTCATTTCAACTTAATAATTAATTTTGCTAAAACTGACCTACACCTATAAGGGGTAAGAAATGACAATGTTTCCTGTTTTGGATTTTCAAGAAATTTGGCTCAGGTCAGCAGGATATATGCGCAGATGTAAGTACTCCTTTTGAACTTTCACCCATGCACGAATCACATTAGCAGCAGACACTAAGGTTTTTGTGAGTCTGGCTCAGTGGTAAAGTGCTTGGCTTGAGATGGAGGGTTGTTGGTTCAAGCCTAACCAGATGTCATGTGCTGCATCCTTGAGCATGACACTATATCCTTTGCTTAGTTCCAGTCTTACCAAATGTTTTGGTTTGTGTCCTTGAGCATGACACTACACTAATCGAAAGGTCTAACCAATCACGCATTTTTTTCAAGCAGGCAATTTTCGAGGCTTAAAAATGACATTCGCCCCAACCGGTTAGATAGGGTAAGAGAAAATGTCATTTCATGAATAAACATGAAAAAATTGATATAAGATTGTCCGTGTACTTTGTGTTAAAAATGTCGTTTGACAAAATATGTAGTTTTCTAGATAACTGATTTTTAAGATTGATCGGTTAGAACTTTTGATTTATGTATATCCTCTGCTTAGTTCCAGCCTGACCAGATGCACTGTTTTGTGTCCTTGAGCATGGCACTATTTCCTCTGCTTAGTTCAAGTCTAACCAGATGCCCTGTGTCGTGTCCTTGAGCATGGCACTATTTCCTCTGCTTAGTTCCCGTCTAACCAGATGTCCTGTGTTGTGTCCATGAGCATAGCACTATTTCCTCTGCTTAGTTCCCGTCTAACCAGATGTCCTGTGTTGTGTACATGAGCATAGCACTATATCCTCTGCTTAGTACCAGCCTGACCAGAAGCACTGTTTTATGTCATTGAGCATGACACTATCATCTGCTTAGTACTAGGCCAAACCCCAGGTGGGGGGGGGGTACTCTCATTTTTTCTGCATACGTAAGCTCGGGCCCAGCATCTACCGCTCACCAAAAAAAATATCAGGAATTAAAGCACCCCAAAAATATTTGAAATTTTGCAACCCCAAAAATATCCCCCTTTCTGTATCTTGACCTTAAGAGAAGACCCTAGAATGCTTAGAAATGACCCATAAATATGGATGTGTCAATACCGCAACATTTTCATCGTTACGGTATTGACTGTTACGGTATTGATATATTCTACATATTTTTTACCTAAAATTATGATTACTCGCTAAAACATCGCAACAAGAGTGATTTTTTGTTGAGAAATTTTATTTGGTCTAGGTGTTAAAACCAGAATTTTTTTTATCAAATTCCATTGTCCATTTTTGTGTTACGGTCATTTGACACAAAAAAAAAATACTATAAAAATTTCACTCACCAAAGCAGTATTTTCTTTTGCCAGTTCTGTAGATGCTTTACAAAGCACATGTATTCTTAGTAAACAGAAAGTGTCAAATTAGTATGACAGAAAACCAGATTCAGCACCATTAGGGATCCAGTATTATTTTTGCAATTTATCAAGTATTACGGTCTTGACATAAACGCTTGGGACAGAGGTTTTTTGGCAAAACAAATGCAAAAATGTAATGAAAAATCACATATTGAAACCTCCTACATTTACTTTGATAATGCTTTTATCAATACAGCCAGTTAAAATTCCTGAGAAAATAACAATTCTTGTCGAAAGTTCAATTTTTTTTCATTGGACGGGCAAAAATGCCAAAAAATGATGGGGTTTTAATCCAATAAAAAATATATTTACACACCAATATTTTTCAGTTTTATCAGCTAGCCTTATTAAGTATGATCAGTAGTATTGTGTGAAGAAAAAAAAACATGATCACATCAGCGGTTTTCATAAGATATGAAACGGACAAGAATTTGACGAATTTTGACATTGACTCATAAAGGTCTGCTTATGACCAGGTAAAACCCTGGAAACATCCCAGCATTACTGAAAATTGATGACCAGGGTGCCCTGTGTTGTGTCCTTGAGCATGGCACTATATATAGCTTTGCTTATGACCATGTAAAACCCAAGAAACATCCCGGCATGTCTGAAAAATATTGACCAGGATGCCCTGTGTTGTGTTCTTGGGCATGACACTATATATAGCTCAACAACCCAGGAACATCCCAGCATGACTGCAAATTATTGACCAGTGTGCCCTGCGTTGTGTCTTGAGCATGACACTATATATATAGCTCTGCTTATGACCAGGTAAACCCCAGGAAACATCCCAGAATGATTGAAAATTATTGACCAGTGTGCCCTGCGTTGTGTCTTGAGCATGACACTATATATAGCTCTGCTTATGACCAGGTAAACCCCAGGAAACATCCCAGAATGATTGAAAATTATTGACCAGGGTGCCCTGTGTTGTGTCTTGAGCATGACACTATATTTTCTGCTTAGCCTCATGTAAAATAGTAAGTGAGTGTGAACAGGAAATACCACAATCACAAACTGCATAAAACCCCGTGGCACCGCGAGGAAGAGCCGCTCAACCATCACGAGACACCAGGAAGACAAATTAAGTAAAGCAACCAGCTCTCTCTTCCCCATCAAGATGATTGCAATACTAGAATGGAAATAAAGTAACGTACAACAAAACATATAACAATTACAGACTACCACAATGGGAGTAACAAAGAACAAAAAGTCAACAACAACAGAACCACCGCCTTAGAACGGACAGCAACCTAAGCTACCGGGGGGGGGGGGGGGGCTTAAATGCATTTTACTGGTACCAAATCTTCGCCCCAGATTCTGCTGTTGTTGAAGTACAAGAAATGTTCAGCTCGCATGGAGGCCATCTAACTAATGCAATGTATCATCATGGAGAAACACTCTAATCAAATTAACACACCATGATGAAACAAAGAAAAGGGCTCATGACTCACAGATAGTCAGAGCTAAAGAAAACCTCAAGTTGAGCCACGGTGGGTCCAGCAACAGATAAGCATCAGGCACCAACCCACCGATTAAAGCTTTACGTCAGAGCCGTCATAGAGTCTGAGGCCTGATCCACCGTCGTGCAATTAAAGAGGAAACCATAGCTATAAACCCTGATTGGGTTTAAAACCCAGGAAACCTCCCAGTATGGCATTTACCAGGATGTTAAGCACCAATTTAAAGAAAGTGCATGTATCACATTCATCCTTTTGGTGACAAAATACCCAGGAGACACACGACCAGAGTTTAAAATGTGGGGAGGAGCTTCAAAATCAGTGTTTGTTTTAGTGTTAAAAATTTGTCAACATCAATTTGCTAGCAAGACTCTCAGTTGTTACAATAACCATCTGCATCCTGCATTGTGACAAGCATTTTTACAAATCTACACCAGAAAGCTTGATTTATGTTTAGCCAGCAATAACTTTTTTCTTTAAATGTAGCCTATATTTCTAGTCTGCTGCACACATTTAAATGCACTCCAGACTAGATTTTTCATGGAGATTTCTTTTCATGGAAGACAATGTTACGGGGGAGCAGTCTGATCTGGGTCCATATTGTTTGCAATATAAGCTACATAAGAGCTACATAAGAACATCAACAGACTAGGGAAGCAGACGATAAGTGGCTAAATACTGTTTCATTTGAAGAAAAAAATTACATAACAGTAATCTTAATTTATGTGTGTTTTGTAAAACAAATGTGTAAGCTTTAAACCAAATTAGGTGGCAGCAAAACTGCCACCTCTTATAATATGAACTAACACTTATTTTTGTGCAATAAACAATCTGCGGTAAAACATTTTCCAGTGATGAGCCCTTAACAGTTCTACCTGTAGTTAGGTGGCAGCTGAACTGCCACCCCTTATAGTATAAACTTACACTTATTTTTGCGCAATAAACAATTCGCGATTAAACACTTTCCTATGATAATTCCTTAATGTTTCTACCTGTAATATGGTGGCAGCTGAACTGCCACCCCCATATGGTATAAATTTACACTTATTTTTGTGCAATAAACATTCTGCGGTAAAACATTTGAGCCAGTGCATGAGATTTCCAACAATGTGGCATTTGTGACCAGCAAAGGCTCAGACCAGCCTGCGCATACGCGCAGACTGATCAGAGCCTTTGCTAGTCACTTGAATATTCTATGAGTGGTAAGCTACTGACTGAGCATCTTTTGAAGTTTCTAAGCTTAAAAGGAGGCTGCACAGCCTCATCTGAGTCTACACTTGTCAAAATGCCACATTGTTGGAAATCACATACCATGGCTCATTTTCCAGTTATAAGTCCTGAACATTTCTACCAGTAGTTAGGTGGCAGCTGAACTGCCACTCCTTATGGTATAAACTTACACTTATTTTATGCAATAAACAATCTGCGGTAAAACATTTTCCAGTGATAAGTCCTTAAGTTAGGTGGCAGCTGAACTGCCACCCCTTATAGTATAAACTTACACTTATTTTTGCGCAATAAACAATATGCGGTAAAACATTTTCCAATGATAGGTCCTTAACATTTATACCTGTAGTTAGGTGGCAGCTTAATTGCCACCCTTATGCTATAAACTTACAGTTAAATAGCATACATTTCAGAATTTGGTGACAGCAGAACTGCAACTGATCCTTGTGTAACATTACAATTGCTTTAAAAGCTATGTTTTATTCGATTGTTACGATCTAGATTACAGCAACAACAATAATAGGTAGAAATGTTAAGGATTTATCACTTGGATTTTTTCATCTCATATTGCCTTAGTACGAAAATAAGTGTAAGTTTATACCAAAAGGGATGGCAGTTCAGCTGCCACCTAATAACCTGTAGAAATGTTATGGATTTATCGCCTGAAAATGTTTACCTCGTATTGTTTTAGTATAGAAATAAGTGGAAGTTTATACCAAATGGGATGGCAGTTCAGCTGCCACCTAATAACAGGTAGAAACTTTAAGATTTATTGCCAGATTATGTTTTAACTCATATTGTTTTAGTACGGTAATAGTGGTAAGTTTATATCAATAAGGTAGGCAGTTCAGCTGCCACCTAATAATAGGTATAAATGTGAAGGATTTATCACCGGTAAATGTTTAACCTCGTATTGTTTTAGTACAAATATATATCTGTTATTAGGTAGCAGCTGAACTGCCATCCCTTTTGGTATAAACTTACACTTATTTTCGTACTAAAGCGGAGACATCTCTACCTGTTATTGTTGTTGCTGTGATCTATATTGTGACAATGAAATAAAACATAGCTTTTATACCAATTTATTAATGCGATAAGCATTATAACTTCCAGTTTCCCAGGGAGCACACTGTATAAACAATTAATCTTGCAGTTTTGAAGAGCAATTGACATTAAATAAATAGTTGCTGCTGCGGAGATGGATTTAATGTTAATTGACTTACTAGAATCTAGTAAGGCAATTGGTCTCTGTCCTATGGGTAAAAAATGTTGGATATGTCATGAGAATTATTTCACAGCAGATTGTGTTTGTATGTTGATAGTGTTATGAATAAATATGTTTAAACCAAGCCTTATTTCTTTTTAAAGAAAATTGGCCCAATGCAAGAACCTGTCTTCTGAGGTTTGCGAGCAACAAATGCGCATGCCATCCTGCGCATCTGCACAGTCTGGTCAGTGCCTTTGTTCGCGGCTTATTTGAAAGTATCCTTTCTAGACGAGTAAATCAGAAAAATTTTAACCGGAAAATCGCTAATCAGTAAAAGTTATGCCCCCAAATCGCTAATAAGTAAAATTAGCCCTGAAAATCAGTCATCGGTAATAATTAGCCCCCAAAAAAATCGGTAATCAGTAACGGTTTACTGTAAAAACGAATTAGAATAACTTTTAACCATCGAATTTGCTAACCGTTAAAATGCGTAATTAAACTGCTAAACAAGATTCTGACTTTATTAAAAGTATTTAATGTTTGTCGGTCTAGAATATTTACATTATTTAGAAAAGAAAATTAGATTCCGAATGAAGCAGTAAACAATGAATTGATACATGTATATAAGTTTCATACTCAAGACATCTAGCCTAACTTCAATACACTTCTTTTAAATGTAGGTATGCAAAATAAGGAAAAGACACCGCCATCATACAGTGACTCACCTTACTAAACCCTCTCCCTTCCAGCACTAAATAAAGAAAACAATTTTTCTTCATTGCATTGCTCTAAGGGAGGAAGTGGGTGGGTAGAAACAGAATTTAAGTTGTTGATCTCATGTTTTATCCCGTCATGCAATGCGTACATCAACACAGAGATCAATACGAAAGTAGCGCCTTGATAAGGCCTCCAATGAAAAACAAGTAAAAACAAGTTTGTGCTTTTCTAATGATAGAGTAACTCCTGTGGACTGCTTCCGCTGTTTAATTAAACATTATGAACATAATCGCACCATTCCGCTATTCGGTAATTTTTTCGCCCAAAAATTGCTAATCATCATATTTTTAGGCTGAAATTCGCTAATCACTAGCACCTCTCATTCCGCTATTCGGTAAAATTAAACCTAAACAATCGCTAACCATTAAATTTTAGGGCCAAAATTCGCTAATTATCCCCACGCTTTTTTAAGGCGATGGGAATATTGCAATCGCCTCCGTCCGCCCGTCTGTCCGTCCGTCCGTCCGTCCGTCCGTCTGTCTGTCTGTCTGTATGTCTGTATGTCCGTCCGTCCATCACGTTTTCTCATCCTAAACCGTTCGACGAAACGCAACCTAATTTGGCGTGTGAGTTCAAGGTGGCCAATCACGTGGTCTGCCTGATTGGGTTCACGGACATTACGAACCAGTAATCGGACATCACGGGTAGGAAAAATGGTTCATTACTTTCGTTATACCTATAAGTAAAGTTTCATGCGGAAAAGTGCAAAATATTTTTTTTTTTGCACAAGATTGTGTAAAAGTTTCTCCTGGGCTCGCTGCATTTTTCCAGATTACCTCGACCAATTGAAGAAAAAAACGGAAAATTCTCCGCGATATGGTACACACCAAAGTAATAAAAAAAAAAGTAGCAAAGCACGTTTTGTGAATACAGTGAACGTTTTTTCAATGACGTGGGCATGCTTTCTTGCCATATCGACAAGACTTTCAGTCAAATTTGTGCAAGATAAGCCATCAACAATCGAGCTACTAGTTGAAACTGAAACACGATATGGTGCAAATGACGGAAGGGTTCACACCTGGAATGAACGTTCTAAGTTGTAAATAATTTTAATTGTTTCATATATAGCACACTTTGTATATATGTTGTAACAGATTCATATATACTATGACAAAGCATTACTACTTTGCTAACAACTTCTAATTTGTTTTAACATCACACAACTCACAGTATTGCAGGCCCCAGACTTATATTGATGCCCTAAAGTATTCCTTTTCGATTGATTGATGTTTATTCGGTAAAATCAACACATACATACATATACGACAGCAAATTAAAAAACATATAGCACATTAAATATCACATTAATTTAGCACTTTAAAATATGGAATAATTTAAGTAAAAAAGTTAAATAAATATCTAATACTATTAAAACTTATAATTTAAGATGAATTTGAATAATTTAAGATGAATTTGAATGGATCTGGCACAAATATCACATTAAGATTATCACAGTGAACTAGATTATCACATATCATCACAATTATGCATTTTATAAATTAAGAGATCACTTTTTGACTAGGCACAAAACATAAAAGGTGAAAATGACTGATATCTCATTAACTGACTGATTTCCCATTGGAATAGTTTGACTCCAACTGTGGTCGCAGCTGAAATCACAGAGGAGTGCAGGACACTCATTTAAATAACTCAGCCAGAGAGGTTTTTTTTTTTTTTTTTTTTTTTTTTTTTCCCTTAATTCAAAATTCACTGACCTCTGATATTTTGTAATGTTATGGCATGCTAAAGAAGGCATACTTTAACCGATTTGAATATTTTTAATCTAGTGATTCGGTGATTTTTGTGATATTTTTGAAAATTCGGTGATTTCGGTTAATAGTAAGACCCTTCTTTTATGAAAGCCGATACTTGTGTTTAATATAACACCGGTTATTATAACACCGGTTATGGCTGCGCCCATGAAAAGAGCATGAAAATATCCATTCTGTCGGATACGCATCCACAGGTAGCTTGGGTACATATTCAAGGTAATAATCGGTAGGTTTACCAATACCTCTTTCTACGTTTACTCTGGCGATCAGAATCTGATCATTTGAAATTTTGGGAAAGAAACAAAAACCTGGCTGATTCAAGAATCGACTTTGGCCTAATATTTTGGGTCGCAATTTGTTCAAATAGCAACACTCTAACATTTGACTCAAAAGTTTATATATGGAATAATATGTCAGGTGAAAAATTATCGTAATAGTGAGTTCCTTCCTCAATCCCTTACCTCTAGTTGGTGCTCACACAAAAATACGTCCAAAAATATTGAAAATCCACTGTTGTAGCAGCAAACAATGATTTGTTTACAAAAAGGAAGTGTCTACAGGTACGGGCCCGTATCCCTAGACTACGATTCTAGGGGTAAGGTCCAGTATCTCTAGATTAGGAGTCTAGGGATGCAGGCCGTTGCCTGTAGTCAGTCCACTGAGGATTGGCTACGGGTCAGTAAGGGTATGCTCTAAATTTTCAATACATGTATATGTTGTAACTTATTTGGATTACAGTCAAAACATCCCCAAGTCAAAACATCCCCTAGTCAAAACGTCCCCAAATTGGTCAAAACATCCCCAAAATTTGTCAAAACGTCCCCATGGTAAAAAATGTTGGTCAAAACGTCCCCAAAATGAATTTTTATTCTATATTTAATGAAACTTTAGGCATAATCTGGGATGTTTGAATGAAACTGACTGTTTTAGATAAAGTGTTTTTTATGTAGATTCCATTCTGTTATTTCTGTAAAATAGCATTTAGAGATAAAAGATAAACGTTGGTTATAATGTAACAGACAACATTAGCTCACGAGCTATTCTGCGACATAACAATATCTTTAACAGATACTTACCTGCCTTACTCTATCTTCCTAGCACAACCCTTTTTATGCGAGCATCAGCAAGGGAGCTGCTAGTACCATTTTTTTACACCTTTGCTATGGTGCAGCTGCGGGATTCGAACCCACGGCAGACCTGTTTACTCCTAAGTTTTTTGCGTATTTTCTATGCTTTTTGGGCTCCAAAATACGCACTACGGATCACTATTACAGAACTACGCACACAAGAATGTCCCAATTTTTAGCTAAGGCTAAACAAAAAAAGAGGATTGTTTCTCTGGCACCGCCGCATCTGTTTTAAAAGTCCCGCATTACTTTTTTTATTGCTTTCTAAAAAAGAAAAAAAAAACACTTTTCCAATTTCTTAGCATCATTATCGGTAACAACCATGTGGTTTCACTCGGACGTTGTGGTCCATTGCCAGTAATGTTGGCTAGTTAGCCTACCAGAGCCGAAGGCTCAGGGTGAGCTTATAGTATGGGGCTTGAGCCGGCATGCGTCCGTGCGTGCGTGCGTCCGTCCACACTTTCAAACATGGATATCTCTGAGACCAGCTGGGCAATCATAATCAAATTTCGTCAGAAGCATCATTGGGTTAGGGGATTGGCTGCATTAGGTTTTGGGCCAGATCAGATTAGAACTTTGTTTTCCATGGCAACAGATAGCTCCCATAGGGTTATAATGGGGAAAACCTTGTGACCACTCTAGCTCCTTTATTTGTGATTGGTTCTTCTTTATTCTTGCAGGTAACAAGGACAACCATAAAATCTTGGATGGGTTCGAAATTGGGCAGTATCAGACGAAGGACTTTTGAGTTAGCTTCCCTTGAGCGTCTGGAAAAATCCCCATAGACTTATAATGGGAGAAACTTGTGACCACTCTAGTACCTTCATTTTCTAATGGATCTTCTTCATTCTTGTATGTAACAAGGTCAACCATAAAAGCTTGGATGGCTTTAAATTTCGGCAAGATTCCATCACTGACTTCAGAGTTAGCTGCCCTTGAGCGTCTGAAAAATCATGAATAATGTTTTGACCACTCTAGCTCCTTCATTCTTGATTGAATCTTCTTCATTCTTGCAGGCAACAGGGAAACCCATAATATCTCGGATGAGTTCGAAATTCAGTAGGATCCGACCAAGGACTTATTAGTTACCTGCCCTTGAGCTTTTGGAAAAATCCCCATAGACTTATTGTGGGAGAAATGTTTTGACCACTCTAGTGCTTTCAATTTAAAATGGATCTTCCTTATTCTTGCATACAATAAGGACAACTACTAAAGCTTGTATGAGTTTGAATTTAGGCAAGATTCCATCACTGACTTCGGAGTAAGCTGCCCTTGAGCGTCAGAAAAAAATAATGAATAATGTTGTGACCACTCTAGCTCCTTCATTTTTGATTGGATCTTCTTCATTCTTGCAGGCAACAAGGAAACCCATAATATCTCGGATGGGTTTGAAATTCAGCAGGATCCGACCTGGGACTTATGATTTACCTGCCCTTGAGGGTTTGGAAAAATCCCCATAGACTTATAATGGGCTAAATGTTGTGACCACTCTAGTTCTTTCAATTTTGAATGGATCTTCCTCATTCTTGCATACAACAAGGACAACTATTAAAGCTTGGATGAGTTTGAATTTCGGCAAGATTCCATTACTGACTTTGGAGTTAGCTGTCCTTGAGAGTCAGAAAAAAATAATGAGTAATGTTGTGACCACTCTAGCTCCTTCATTTTTGATTGGATCTTCTTCATTCTTGCAGGCAACAAGGAAATTTATAATATCTCGGATGGGTTTGAAATTTAGCAGGATCCGACCAGGGACTTTTGAGTTACCTGCCCTTGAGTATTTAGAAAAATCCCCATAGACTTATAATGGGAGAAATGTTGTGACCACCCTAGTTCTTTCAATTTTGAATGGATCTTCTTCATTCTTGCATACAATAAGAACAACTATTAAAGCTTGGATGAGTTGAAATTATGTCAAGATCCCATTACATATTTAGGAGTTAGCTCCCCTTGAGTATCTTAAAAATTAATGAATAATGTTGTAACCTTTCTAGCGCCTTCATTTTTGATTGGATCTTCTTCATTCTTGCAGGTAACAAGGCCAACTATAAAAGCTTAGATGGCTTTTAAATCTGGCCAGATCAGACCTTGGACTGTGGAGTTAGCTGCCCTTGAGCGTCTTAAAAAATCTCCATAGAATTATAATGGGAGAATTGTTGTGATCACTCTAGTTGTTTCATTTTTGAATAGATTATATTCATTCTTTTAGGTAACAAGGACAACCATAAAAGCTTGGATGAGTTTAATTTAAAGTAGAACCAACTTTAGACTGCGGAGTTAACTTCCCTTGAGCATCATAAAAAATCTGCATAGACTTACAATGGGAGATCTGTTGTGACCACTTTAGCACATTCATTTTTGAATGGATCTTCCTCTATCTTGCAGGTAACAAGCACTTTCATAAAAGTTTGAATGAGTTTGATTTCCCCCCACACCCATCTACCAGCTATAGTTAGCTGCCCTTGAGCGTCCAAAATATAACTGTATAATGTTGTGACCACTCTAGTGCCTTCATTTTACATTTGATATTCTTTATCCTTGTAGACTACCAGCACATACATAAAAGTATTGATGAGTTTGAATTTTGGTCAGATCCCATCACTAACTACGAAGTTAGCTGCGCTTGAGCATCTGATAACTACACTTTCACCAGGTTTCCTCTGCAATATTTATTCAGATCTTTTTAATACTTGCAGATAACTAGAACTAGCATGATATCTTATGTTTTTGAATTAATTTCTGGTCACTGTTTCAAGTTCAGAGTTACCTGCCTTTGGGCATCGTAAATTATGGTGTCACCAAACATTATGCTGGCTCCATGGTGAGCGATCGTTGCCCATTGGGCTACTTGTTTTATTGTCCCCTCCCCAACCCCTACATTATGTTGACGGCACATATGATGGACTACACATAAGTACTCAAAACTACACTTAACAACATTCTTGAGTACACATACGTGACTTTCAATGTTAGCAGGTCTGCCACAACCTCCCGCTCCGAAAGCGGATGCTCTACCAACTAAGCTATCGAGGGTGCAGTTTTTCCAACAGTCCTTCCATACACGGTCTTTCAAATATTATTATATTATCACAAGCTTTTGATGATTTGTTTTATGGTTATTATCAGACAATTGCTATGATTGTAAGTTTGGAGTAGTTATTTAATTTCGAGCAAACATATGCATAAAGTTTAAATCTAAATCTAGGTCTACGCAGTATATAAATCTCCTTTCCAACAGGCGCAAACTTTGCCTAGGGGAAATACTTTTGTATAAATAACAAAATTGATTAATAAGTGATTAACTCTATTAAAACGTGTGTCTAATACATGTATATTTGAACTGTTTGATAAAGAAGTGTGAAAACCTGCAGCTCAGAAATGATGACAGTGACTCCTCAATTAAGAAACTTTATTAAAATAATTCCATAAGCGATATCCAATACATCGGATGTATATACATATTGCATGCAAGAAAACATTATGTATCTGTTGTGTATTGTTGTTTTATTCGTCAGGTTTTCTCGCAACATGTCCCTCCTGTAATGAGTAAATGTATATATTGTGAAAAATGTGTATCTGATTTAAAAAAAGTGAAATTTAAGAAATAATGTATGTTTATAAAAATGATATACTTGTGTTGTAATATGTCAGTTCACGTCGTCCTAGTGATGTAGGGTCTATCGTGACTAATTGCTCTTGCACTTTATTAATTATCGGTCATACGGAACCAAAGTCAGCGTAACTCTTTACATGCTGGTGTCTTCTGCTGATAACATTAACAAGGGGCTTATACCCAGATCAGACCTGACATAACGTGGGAGTATCTGGACATTATGATGGTATTCCCAAAACAGTCCTTTAAAAACGTTATTTTGAAAAAGAAAAGCGGACAACAAAACACGCGAAAAACTATTTTAGTGCTTTAAATAACGCTGATCTATAGTGGCATGAACATAAAATACCCTATCAAAACATCATTTCAAACTTTCATACATTAGTACCAGACCCTAAAATAAGCTTTTTATACCCCGCCACACTTTAGTGTCGGGGTATTATGTTATACCTTTCGGTGTCTGTCCGTCTGTCCGTCCGTGCTCACCATTTCCGATCGATAACTTGAGTATTTATTCATGGATTTTTTTCAAATTTTGCATACATATTGTTATCGGCGATGAGTGGTATGGGATTGTTAATGGGCAAAATCCGTCCATTTTTAACGGAGTTACTGCCCTTTTTCGTATTGGAAAAATGGTTTCTGGCCTGTTATTCCTTTACTGTTCATGATATCTGAATGAAACTTTACAGATATGTTGCACATCAAAGGTTACATATTGTGACTAAAAACCGTCACTCTGACCTTCCCAGTTTGTGAGTTATCCGCCCTTGTTAGGTCTGAAAAAAGGTTTTTGACCTATTGTTCCTTTACTATATGGAATATCTGAATATAACTTCACAGATATATTTCACATCAAAGGTAACATATTGTGACTAAGAACCGTCACTCTTACCTTTCCGTTTGTGAGTTATCCGCCCTTGATTGAATTAAAAGATGTTTTTTACCCGTAGTTCCTTTACTATGTTGAATATTTAAATGAAACTTTACAGATATGTTTCACATCAAAGTTTACATACTGTGACAAAGAACCATCACTCTTACCTTTCCATTTCATAAGTTATCTGCCCTTGATTGATCTGAAAAATGGTTTTTGACCTGTAGTTCATTTACTATATGGAATATCTGAATGAAACTTCACAGATATGTTGATCATCAAAGGTTACATATTATGACTAAGGAACGTCACTCTTAACTTTCCAGATTGTGAGTTATCCACCCTTGGTTGATCTGAGAATTGGTTTTTGGCCTGTAGATTCTTTTACTATATGGAATATCTGAATGAAACTTCACAGCTATGTTGAACATCAAAGGTTACATATTTTTAGTAAGGACCGTCACCCTTACCTTTCCAGTTCATGAGTTATCCGCCCTTGATTGATCTGAAAAATGGTTTTTGACCTGTAGTTCTTGTACTATATGGAGTATCTAAATGAAACTTCACAGATATGTTGACCATCAATGGTTACATATTGTGGGTAAGGATCGTCCCTCTTACTTTTCCAGATTGTGAGTTATCCACCCTTGATTGATCTGAGAATTGGTTTTTGACCTGTAGTTCATTTCATCCGTCCGTGCTCACTGTTTCCGATCGATAACTTGAGTATTTATGCACAGAATTTTTTCAAATTTTGCATACATATTGTTATTGGGGATGAGTGGTATGGGATTGTAAATGGGCAAAATCCGACCATTTTCGATGGAGTTACTGCCCTTTCTCCCTTTAAAAAATGGTTTCTGGCCTGTTATTCCTTTACTGTTTATGATATCTGAATGAAACTTCACAGATATGTTGAACAGCAAAGGTTACATATTACAACGAAGGACTGTCACTCTTACCTTTCCAGTTCATGAGTTATCCGCCCTTGATTAATCTGGAAAATGTTTTTGACCTGTAGTTCCTTTACTTTATGAAATATCTGAATGAAACTTCACAGATATGTTGACCATCAAAGGTTACATATTGTGACTAAGGACGTCATATCACTGTCTATCTCAGATCTGTTGCTATTTAGGCATTATATATCTCACAAAATAACTTTTGGTGCCCCCAGCAGTGGCGGGGTATTATGCAGTGCTTGCGGTGCTTTTATTCTCTGTATGAATCCCATATTTCTTTGAATTTCCTTTAAAAGATGGGGACGTTTTGACCAATCTTTTTTTCGTGTTTCTTTAGGGACGTTTTGACCAATTCGGGGACGTTTTGACTTGCACCCTCTTATTTTACTGTCCAACAATAGTCTAGTAGCAAATTCACATCTATTTCGGTCGCCATATTGGACAGAGAAAAGAAAATGGATGTACTGTGGTAAAAATAGTTCTTATTTCACGGCTAGATCACTAGTAATTGCTGGTAACAAACACATCATGCACGTATGGAAGGAAACTGACTAAAATGTAAACAGAAATTTACATTTTTTCTCTCTTTCAATTTCCTCATGCTTTAAACTTATTTCCGTGTTTTCATTGTATAGATGTCGGCGTTGAAGGACTTGTATGGCATCCGGCTTTGAGCTGTCTCCATTGATCGTGATGATCTCGAAGCAATATACATGTACAATTGTATATTGCGTTGAGTGATGATCGAGTGAAAAACTTAATACTCCCAGCATACGGCAGAAAAAATATAAAATTGTTGTGCTATGTGGACTTTGAGCCATTTTGACCATTTATGGATTGGATATTTAATGGATGTATGCCCAGCTATTAATTGTGCCGTGGCGCAAGAAAACCTGTCAGACAAATTTAAATTATAGAGCGCTGTCGCAAGTAAACATGTCTTGGTGGTTTCTGACCAAGTGATATTCAGGCCAGTCTGTTTAGATACTAGCTAGAAATTATAAATTTTGTTCATAGCAAGACTAGATATTCTTTTCAATAAACTTGTGAATCACAATTGCACTGATCAGACTGCGCAGGCTGGTCTGTGCCTTTGTTGTTTGCAAATACCTAAGACAGGTTTACACAATCGAGGCCCATTTAATGTAAATGTGTGTTTCTTTGGATAATGCCACCAAGGGGGGTCGCTGGTCCACTGAGGTCGGTCATTGGGGTCTTTGGTGGTAGGCGTCTTGTGGGGAATTAGCTTAGACCCTTGACCCCAGTCTTTACTCTGTCGATGCGCATAAAGGGTCCTGACTAATTAGCTGTTTGTGTTCAGCTAATTAGACGTAGTTCAAAATAAAAGTCTGAAGAGTTCTTGTTTTTCCAAATTTAATAAAATGTTTCATAGCTTCTTCACAATATAATATAACAATGACTGGATGTCCAAATGATAAAGTTCTAATTATACTATTAATTAGAGTTAACAACTGCTTTATACTAAATGTTCTGTGATAAATAATAAAATCTTTTAATTGTTCGTAAAATCCAAATTTGATAAAAGTACACAAATGGTTTTATTGTAAGATAAATTCTATGAATTTGCAATATAAACTGATACAACAAAGTTGCTTTCTTTATTGCCCCTATGCCCTGTATATATTGCACTAAATAGTTCCTGATAAAGTTTCCAAATATATTACAGTATATAAATCCAACGTGAAAACACTTATTCCAAAAGTTCATAAGGTCATCACAACATGCAAACTTGTTGAAACGGATGACTGAGTCTTAGACCAACTGTTTGCACTATGAAGTTCTAGACTAGACTGAAGAAGCAATATTTTACCTCAGCTTAAATATGAGTTTGAGTCCAAAGGTGTCAACTACCTTAGGAAGTTGTAAATACCAATTTCCCTTTGAGAAGAATAGGGTTTTAAAGATAAGACGGACATCAGGAAGTAAATGTGCCAAGTTTTACTATCTATCAGATCAATCTTTGAATAATGTTAATTAACTAAATTAAGATGACCAAAAGCACTGGAGTGTAGGATTAGATCTCAAGGTGTCAAATGTTACTTCCTTTGATCAACTGATGCAGATCAATGTGCCTGTTAGCAATTTCATTTATATGTGCAGTATTTGCCCTAAGCTTATAGAAATTAGAATATGTAGAAATGAAGGAATTATGAATAAATACTTACAACTTATATTTGTAAACAAACTGTAGTGTAAACAATTACTAATTTTGCTTTTCATCATAATCATATATGAGGCGTGGCATGAGATTTCCAACAATGTGGTGTGTGCGACCAACAAAGGCTCAGACCAGCCTGCACATACGTGCAGTCTGATCAGAGCCTATGCTAGTCGCTTGAATATTCTATGACTGGTAAGTTACGGGCTGCACATCATTTGAAGTGTCAAAGCTTAAAAGGGGCTGCACAGGCTCTTCTAAGTCTACACTTGTCAAAATGCTACATTGTTGGAAATCTCATGCTAAGGCTCATATCATAATTAGATTTTTGATTAACGTGCAGGTGCAGGGGCATCATCCACATCAGTGGGCCCCTTTCCAGGTAACTGGCTAGCTGCACGCATAGCAGATCTCACACTTGAAACAACACTTGCTTTTATTGTACACAAAACCATAACCTAGTTTGACCATGATGAAACTCAGTCCCGAACTCTGTTGCTTTGGACAAAATATAAGAGATATGTTGACCCCAATCCATGATATCTGTGATTGTTATACCAAGATATTTTTCAAACTGAATGTTGTCCAAAGGTTGCTGATGCAGAGTGTAGTCATGAATGATTTGTTTGTGTGAGCCTCGAGGTAGTACAATGGCTCAAGAGGATAATGCTTGACTCTTAACTTTGGTTTGGCCTAAACTAGAGTATGCAGCACCCATTTGGAGCCCTTGCTCAAAACTTCAGATTAATCAGGTAGAGAAAGTTCTGAGGACAGCAGCCGGTTGGACCAGCAGGAGTTGGCGAAAAACAAGTAGTGACGGCCAGATGCTTGATGAGCTTGAGTGGCCATCTCTTGAGGCCAGTAGGGAGCGGTTCTCCCTGCTTCTCTTTCATAAGATACATTGTGGTGTTGTGTCTATAGATAAAGACAAGTACCTGACCCCTGCTCACAGTTTGAAATCTACCAGGTCATCACACAGTGCTCAATGTTGTAGATACCAAGACATACAGTGATGCCCTGAAGAACTATTTTTTTCCCTGGACTATTCCACAGTTGAATAGTCTTTCTCCTTCCGTGGTTAATTGGCAGACCACTGAGGAGTTTAGGGCACTCCTAAACTAGTAAAAAGCACAGCCGAAAGATTTTTTTTCAAAATTCTAAAATTTGCACTCCCTGGCGTAATGATTGGTACCGACATTATGCCGTATTTCATCTGTGTATTCACTGTTTGTGAAAGTACCCAGTTAACTGTTTTCCGAATACAAAGGCAGGGGACAAAAATTCCACTTGTCCGCTTGTACTTACGAGTGAAATCTAGAAATGATGTGTAATTCTTCCCTAAGCAGGCATCCTGTAGGATGTGTGCTTTGAGAAGAATTATTTGAGGAAGTCATATTACATATTACTCCCTTATGTTCTTTATTGCATAAGCTTTTAAAGGACCAGTGCCTATGTTTGCAGGACAAGTGAAAATTGTAAGTCACTCGTCCTGCAGGACAAGTGCAATATTTGGGCCTTGATGTGAAAAACATGTCTTCGGGGGTTTGCGAACAACACAGGCCCAGACCAGCCTGCGCATCCGCGCAGTCTGATCAGCGCCTTTGTTATTCGCTTTGTGGAAAGTATCATATGTAAACTTGCTACAGGTGAAATTTCAATTTTCTAGCCAGTCTGTGTAGCTGAGGAGACTGGTTTGAAACTCGCTTTTTCAGAAACCCTGGAGACAAGTTTTCTCGCCACGAGGCCCATTTTATACATGAAAGGGATAAAGGTTAGTTTTTCCTTTTTGCAGATCTTTCTATTGCATGTATACTGAAGCACTATGGGAGAGTTTACAGCACACAGAGTTCGTTTCTTTGAGTTTGTTCCTCATGCTATCCACTGCATTGCTTACAATGAAGATTCACAGAGGCTTGCATTGTCAAGGTATAGTAGTTTTCTTATTTTTCAAAACATGCAAGCATCCCATCATAAGAAAACCCATATGGGGATCCAGTTTTTTGTCTGACTATTTTTACTGACCCCCCCCCCCCCCCCCACCCCCTCGAGTAGCAGTTGGACCACATAAAGGGGGTTCAATTGCTTTGCAAGGGTATTCATACCAGTATTTACATGGACACCTGTAGATATTTAAAAGTCATTTTTCCAGGATGGTGGGTCTGGACCCCCGCCATCTCTTGGTGCGTGCATGAAATATGTCTCATGCAAACAGCACATGTGTAGATCACCTGCAAGTCTGTGTATCTGAGTGCAAAGATGCCAAACCCTAATAACATCAGACACAACCAGCGCTTTGTCTTTATCCTTTTCCTGCCATTCACAACTTTTGTTATCTGCTCTCTTGTCTGTGTATTGCAAAAATATGAACCCAGATCAGACAGCCTTCTTTGGAGGGAGGAATCTTATCAAGATTCATAATGTTTGCTTCTATGATAAAATTAGTCTGGAGTACATTTAAAATATATGCAGCAGACGTATTAAGTAGACAAAATTTGCTAGATAAAAACATTTTGGCAGTTTATTAGGGTTTTATTCAGAAAATAAGTGCTTATTCATACCATCAAAACAAGTAAATTGAAATATTTTACAGTACTTTAAATACATGATAAGATTTTAACTCTTTGCCTAAATTTTTCATGCTTTTGATGTCATGGATTCCAATCAGGACTGACATATATTTATTATAACACTTATCAGGACTTAAGAGTGAGTAACAGGAAAATAATTTTCTTATTTCTCAACCAAGACATATGTTGTGAATACTCAAAAGAACCGTCTCAATGAGACACCGAAACATATGCTAAAAATTATGGGTAAGAAAATATTTACAATTTTATGCAGGATTTTTTTTTTAAACCTGTGACTTATTGAACACTTTAATGCTAAAGGAGCACTCCTCCCACATGACAATCAGCATTTTAAAATCTACCCCACCACCCAATATAAACTCTGGTGACTTTTGAAAATTGGAGTATGGTGTACCTGTATTCTTTGAAATTTTCTCAATTAGGGGATAACTGTATTCAAAATTTTCATTTGGGGAGGTATATCATCGGATATACGGTTGGAAATTTAGTTTTACAGCGATGTGCGAGCGGAGCCGTAAAACGTGATTTCTGAACATATATCCGACGATATACCTCCCCAAATGAAAATTTTGAATATGGTTATCCCTAATCTAATGCACCTCTGCAGTTTCGTCTCAAATTTGAGCGTTGCAAGCAGCGTAATGCCGCACGTCATCAAACGAAATATGACGTAATTAATGACGTCATAATGTTTCCTGCAGTATATTGCAGGATATACTGTCGCAAATTTTTGACGTTATCCAATCAGAAGTCACATTACAAAAGCAAGTGCATTAGAATTATGCTTAGCTGTTTGGTGTTAACATTTACTGAGATACTGCCCTGTTAGGAGTTGCAAATGGATTTATAGAATGCTGTAAATTGATTTTTAGAATGCTTTAAATTGATTTTTAGAATGCTTTATGGCTCTTTAGAAAATAAATAAAATAAAAGACTTAGTAGATGGTTGGCATTTTTGTTGAGTATATTTCCAAATATTTCCTTTATTTATTAACAGATCAGATGGTTCCTTAGAGATTTGGAGTGAGAAAGATGACTGGTATCAGGAGGAGGTAACTCTTACAATCTCACAGCTCTAGATGAGCAAAGAAATTCTGCTATACAGTAAAATCTTAAGCGGCCCCTCCAAAAGAAGACCAAAAGTTGGTTTTCATGACTGATTATCGCTTAATGCAGGTCAAAAGTATTGCAGAATGCTCCAAGAGAGCATTCTGCAATACTTTTGACCTGCATTATGCTAACATTTATCATTAAGACCTTTGTTTTGTCTATTTTTGAGTGTTCGCTTTAGACAGGTCTTACTGTATTAAAATGAAATCATAAATATTTTCGTTTGTTTTGGTGCTCAAAAGGACAATCTCAATGAGGTTGCTCAAAACAACTGTCACACTGAGAAAGTTCTTTTGGGTAGCCACAACATACGTTTTGGTAGAGAAATAAGAAGTATTATTCTTAAATACATACCCAGGTTTAGATAAAATATTTTCAGCATTAAATTGTAATATTTTCTTACCACTCAATTTTAACATATGTTTTGGGTGCTCAAAAGAACCGTCTCATTGAGACGGTTCTTTTGAGTACCCACAACATAGGTTTTGGTTGAGGAATAAGAAAATTAAATTTTTGTTACGCACACTTAACTAAAGTCCTGTACATACATATAGGAACATTAACCTCTGGAAACTAGTTTGAGCTGGTTTTCATCCTCTATCACCCTGTAGGTCAATTTAGACTGGTTTTCAGGTAGACATTGAGATTTATGAAGACAGGAGACAGGATTCTTTCAGTCTTATAACAGCTTGCCGCCTCTGTGAATTTCACTTTTTTGGGTAGATAAATCCTTGTGTCTTCCTTATTGAAGTCATTAATTAATCGCCCAGCCCGGGCCTTGAAATACCTTGAAATAGGCACTTGCCCTGCATCACAAAAATTAAAGGCATGTATGGGAAAAATGTTAATTTACATTGGAAATCATCCAAATTTTCACTTGCCCTGCAGCCTGAGGCACTCGTAAATACGAGCAGACGAGTGGATTTATCGAGCCCTGCCAGCCTTGAAGCTGTTCATCAGTCCAATTCCGTCTGTCATTCCATCTGTAACACTTTAGTGTCCGCTCCATATCTCCTGAACCCTTTGAACGATTTTTATTAAACTTCACTCAAATGTTCCTCTCAGTTAGATGGTGTATGAGCACATGACCCAGCTACCTAGTCTGAAGGTCACAGATTAAACTTCACCCAAAGGTTTTTCACAGTGAGACAATGTGCAGAGCACATCACCCAGCTACCTAGATTCAAGGTCATAGGTCAAGGGATTTACCCTTGAGTTCTGCGTCCACTCACTATCTCCTGAACCCTTCAGGCTATTGTCATTAAACTTCAACCAAATGTTCCTCCAGATACAATGTGCAGAACCTATGACTCAGCGACCTAGACTCAAGGTTACTTCAAGGTCATGTGATTTACCCTTCAATTCGTGTCTGCTCCATATTTCCTAAACCCTTTGACCGATTTTCATTAAACTTAACCCAAATGTTCCCTTTAGGAAGACAGTGTGCAGAGCACATGACCCAGCTACCTTGACTGAAGGTCACAGGTCAACGTCAGGGAATTACCCTTGAATTTCATGTTCGTTCCATATCTCCTGAACCCTTTTGCTGATTTTCATTAAACTTCACCCAAATGTTCCTTTCAGTGAGACAAAATGCTGCAAAACCTATGACTTGGCTATGCAGTCTCAATGTCACAGGTCAAGGTCATGTGATTTACCCTTCAATTTGTGTCCGCTCCGTATCTCCTAAACCCTTTGAATGATTTTCATTAAACTTCACCCAAATGTTCCTCTTAGTGTGCAGACCACATGACCCAGCTACCTAGACTCAAGGTCACAGGTCATGGTCATGGGATTTACACTTGAATTTCATGTACACTCCATGTCTCCTCAACCATTTGTTACATTTTCATTAAACATCACTCAAAGGCACCTCTCAGAGAGTAAGTGTGCAGAACTCATGACTCAGCTATGCAGACTCAAGGCTAAGGTCACAGTTCGATCAAGGTCATGGGTTTTACCCTTGAATTAGATAATTTGGTGTCCGCTCCATATCTCTTGAACCCTTCGAACGATTTTCATTAAACTTCACTCGAATGTTTATCTCAGTGAGACAATGAGCAGAACCTATGCAGACTCAAGGTCAAGGTCACAGGTGAAGGTCAAAGGATTTAGCCTTGAATTTCGTGTCTGCTCCATATCTCCTGAACCCTTTGAATGATTTTCATTAAACTTCACTTGAATGTTCCTCTCATTGAGCTGGTGTGCAGAACCCATGACTAAGCTATGCAAACTCAAAGTCAAGGTCACACTTCAAGGTCATGGAATTCTGCAGAGTGGGATATGGCTGTCCTTCAGACTGCTGTCTTGTTATATAATATCATTATTTTTTTATGTATAATACTGTATTATTAGCTCAGATGAGCACAAGTGTTCAAAGTGAGCTTTTGGGATCAGTCCATGACCATCTTCCAGTGTCATGCATGAGGCTTAAATGAAATATATGTGTGGTTCCTGTTGCCTACCTACCCTAATTTTTTTAACCCTACCCTAAACATTAAAATGGTCTTTGGAGAAAAAATACCTAAAATGGGCACTTTTTTCGGATTTTGTCACTATTTTCTTTGTTAAATGTTATAAAAAATTTTAATAATTTCCCTACCTACCTACCCTAAATTTTGTTGGTATGCAACAGGAACCACACATATATTTCATTAAGGCCTGATCATTGTGCGTCCTTTAAATGACAACTCCTCCTATGCCACTAGGCCAATTTTAACTACTTCACATAAATGTTCCTTATGTGACCCTCTACCAAAAAAGCTAAAAGAAATTTAACACCTCATAATTTTACTCTTAATTCAATATCTTGGCCAGAGGCCTTTATCAAGAGAAAACATGCATCATCATATCAACTACATAGTCACTGTTCCATCATTTTATACTCATTTTAAAGTTGGATCTGTCAAAAATATTTCTGCCAGGAGGCATGACTTATCACATAAGGCAAACTTTAAAACTCTTCTCCTCTAAAACTGGTGGTCCGAGTTCAAAATGATTTGGCAAAAGTGATCACTGGATGACCTTTAACAAAAATAGCTAAAACAAATTTGATACGTCAAAATTATGGCTTGGCCAGTTTCCCTCATGTACCTATGTTAGAAACTTTTAAACATATACTCCTCTGAAACCAGTGGTCACAATTGAAAATTGATTTGGCAGAAATGGTTATTACGTGACCCTCTACAAAATAGCGAAAACAAATTTGACCCCTCAGCAAAAATGACCACCAGTGGGCATGGCTTATTGTTATAACAAAGACCTTATAAATCTTCATCTTTGAAACCAGTGGTCAGAATTCAAAATAATTTGGTAGAGATGATCATTGAATGTTCTTTCACCAAAATAGCTAAAATAAATTTGACCATCAGAATACATGGCCACCAGGGGGCATGGCCAGCTTCCCATGTGTACCTAAATCATGTAAGCAATTAAGGGTCATCTTGACCCTCTTGTGTTTTATTTAAGGTACCTGAATGCCTGTGATGTATTTTAATGCCCCCTAAGGAACTTTGGGAGGCATATAGTAATCGCACTGTCCGTCCGTCCGTCCTTCCTTCCCGCTTTCGTGTCCGGTACATATCTCCTATATTCTTTGAGGTAGGAATTCCAAATTTGGTGTGTGGATACATCTTGGGATGGCGGAGTGTCGGGTACCATTTTCAGGTCACTGTGACCTTGACCTTGACCTCTGACCTAGTTTTTAGAATAATCGTGTCCGGAGCATATCTCTTATATTATTTAAGGTAGGAATCTCCAATTTAGTGTGTGGATGCATCTTGGGGTGACAAAGTGTCACGTACCATAATTGGGTCACTGTGACCTTGAACTTGACCTCTGACCTAGTTTCTAGAAACTGGTGCATATCTCCTATATTCTTTGAAATAGGAATTCCAAATTTGGTATGTAAATGCATCTTGGGATGCCTGAGTGTCACAAACCATTTTTGGGTCACTGTGACCTTGACCTCTGACCTAGTTTTCAAGAATTATTGTGTCCAGAGCATATCTCCTATATTATTTGATGTAGGAACCCCAAATTTGGGGTGGTGATTCCTCTTGGTATGGTGGAGTGGTGCATACCATTTTGAGTCACTTTGACCTTGACATTGACTTCTGACCTCATTTCTAGGTTTTTGTGCTATATTACGGCTAACTTTCCTCAAATGTGTCTTATGCTAGACCAATTCCTTTGGGGGCATTCGTCACGTGTTTGTGACATTTCTTGTTTTATCCACAGGTTATATCAGGGAATGAAGGTCAATCAGTTGAGGCTGTTGTCTGGCAGAACCAGAGGTTGTTTACTGCTGGCCTTGATGGAAATCTCAATGAGATTGATCTGACTAAACTACAAATAAAGGTAATGATAGTATTTTAATTAATTTATGATGTTTAGCTCACCTGAGCCGAAGGCTCTGGGGGAGCTTATAGGATAGGACTAGAGTCAGTGTCCGTCTGTCAGTGTGTTCATACTTTCAAACATGAATATCTCTGAGACCAATTGAAATCAAATTTTATCTGGAAAATTTTTGGGGTAGGGGAAAAACAGCATAAGGTTTTGGGCCAGCTAGGGTCGGAACTCTGGTTTCCATGACAACAGATAGCTCCCATAGGGTTATAATGGGGGGAAATCTAGTGAGTACTCTAGCTCCTCTTTTTTTGATCGGATCTTCTTCATTCTTGTAGGTAACAAGGACAGCTATGATAGCTTGGATGGGTTCAGAATTTGACAAGATCGGACCAGGGTCTGCAGTTAGCTACCCTTGAACGTTTGAAAAACTCTCCATAGTATTATAATGGGAGAAATGTTGTGAGCACTCTAGTGCTTTCATATTTGATTGAATCCATTTTATCATTAGTCAAAATTGTTTGTAATTTTGCACAAGTCTTACAATAGTCAAAAGGACTTTGTAATTACTCCCTACTCTTTCAATAGTCAAAAGTAGTTTTTAATAAATCTCCACTCTTACCCTCCCCCCACTCTTGCATTTGTCGCATGTACCTTTTAAAGCTGCATAGTCTGTAACTTTTGATCGTCTAATTTTGGATATAAAGTTTCGATTTTTCAAGAATACAGTAAAAATACTCAAATTCAGGTAAACATTTTACCATTTTCATAAATCTTAAACCATTATCATTATCAAAACAACAGCATTTTTGTTAAAAATCAACTATCTAGAATTATTGGAGGGATGTAAATAATCACCTGTTTTTATAAGATAATTCACTTTTCCATGCAGTTTTCAGCTGTGCTGAACACATTTAATGTGAAAACATAACTTAATTTTACTTTTACAATTGATTTAAAAAGAAAATATTTTTCTTCGAAAAATGTTCATAGTTACAGACCTAGTCTCTTTAATTACTCTCCACTCTTACAATAGTTTAAAGTTCTTTGTAATTACTCTCCACTTTTTCATTAGTCAAAATAGTTTTAAATTACGCCCCACTCTTACAATAGAAAAAAGTACTTTGTATTTACTCCCACTCTTATAATAGTCAAAAGTAGTATGTTATAAATCTCCACTCTTAGCCCCCCTCCCCCACTCCTGCATTTGTCACATGTAGTTTTTAATTACTCCACACTCTTACAATTGTCTAAAGTACTTTGTAATGACTACCCACTCTAACAATAGTCAAATCTATTTTGTAGTTACTCCCCACTCTTACTATAGTCAAAAGTAGTTTGTAATTACTCCCCACTCTAACAATAGTCAAATCTATTTTGTAGTTACTCCCCACTCTTACTATAGTCAAAAGTAGTTTGTAATTACTCCCCACTCTTACAATAGTAAGAAGTAGTTTGTAATTATTCCCCGCTCTTATAATAGTCAGAAGTAGTTTGTAATTACTCCCCAATTTTACAATAGTCAGAAGTAGTTTGTAATTACTCCCCACTCTTACAACAGTCAGAAGTAGTTTGTAATTACTCCCCACTCTTACAATAGTCAGAAGTAGTTTGTAATTACTCCCCACTCTTACAATTATAGTCAAAAGTAGTTTGTAATTACTCCCCACTCTTACAATAGTCAGAAGTAGTTTGTAATTACTCCCCACTCTTACAATAGTCAGAAGTAGTTTGTAATTACTCCCCTCTCTTACAATAGTCAAAAGTAGTTTATAATTACTCCCCACTCTTACAATAGTCAAAAGTAGTTTATAATTACTCCCCACACTTACAATAGTCAGAAGTAGTTTGTTATTACTCTCCTCTATTACAGGTGTCTTGTCCATCTAATGCCGGTCCAATATGGTGTCTAACAGCCAACACTTCTCAAACACAGTTAGCTGTAAGTATTACCAACTAAGTTTTCATTTCAAGACTATAGCTGTTGACTAGGATGTAAAGCATTAAAACAAACAAACAAACAAACAAACAAAACCCACATTGGTCCAGACATGCAAGCTCAAAATTAAGATTTATTTATATGTAGCTTGTCTTAACAAAAAGCCATTTTACTTCCTCTGGCGTCAGGTTCAGGATTAAAATAAGTTTTGCATAAATGTTTTAAGACCACAAAATTTGCAAACCCTATAATCCCAGGCTGCTAGATAAGAGTGCATACTGGAATTTCATTTTTCTTATTTCTCAACAAAAACATGTGTTGTTGGTACTCAAAATAATTATCTCAATGAGACGGTTCTTTTGAGCACGCAAAACACAGTTAAGGAAATAAATGCAATTTTAGGTGCACAACTATCTTTATCTGGATCTGTGAATCCATTTGGTATGTTACATACTGGTCCAAAAATACCGGCAGTGCAATCCCCTTTCCCAAGGTCATCTCAAGGTCAAGGTCACAGGTGTAGAATTTTCATGATAAAGTTCTAGATTAAAGGGTTTAAGATGGTACCCTGTCTTACTAACGATTCTAAATCAGAAATGGACGAGTTCAATTCATATTGATAAGAATGTCATTTTAGCAAAAATCAAAATTAGGGTGTGTAATTAAAAAGAAAAATTCTTATTTCTCAACAAAAAACATTAGTTTTGGGTACTCTTTAGATGGCCTCAAGAGTTTTAAGCACCAAAATATATGCAACATCTTTGTTTATCTTGACCTAATCGCAGATCCAGGAGTTTAGTTAAGTGTGCGTAACAGAAAAATAATTTTCTTATTTCTCAACCAAAACATATTTTATGGGCACTCAAAAGAACCGTCTCAATGAGATGGTTCTTTTGAGCACCCAAAACATATGCTAAAAATTATGGTAAGAAAATATTTACAAATTTACATTGAAACTGTTTGATTATTTAAACCTGTGAGATCATATGAGTCAGCTTATTAGATTCTGCTACTTACCTTTGCATTATAAGGAAATTCCATTTATATATTTGCTGACACCAGTAGTTAGCATGTTAAGGGCCGTGTAGTTCAGTTGGTAACGCGTATGACTACAGATGGGTGTCTGACTGCAGATCCAGGGGTCACGAGTTCGATCCGAGCCCAGTCCCATACTTTCGTGGAGATTGATCATGGAATAATTTCTATGGTCATTCTCCTCCCTTCTGCGGGTTGTTGTCAGTTACAAGCGAAGGTATGTGCACAAATTACTGGTTAACTGCTTGTTTAAGCTTGCCCAGGAAAAAGTGTGGCAGGTGAGCTGACAGTCCCCGCCCCCCCCCCCCCCCCCCCCCCCCCCATGACCATAGCTGTTGACTTGGACGTAAATCAACAGAACAAACAAACAAAATTTACCTTATTTTCTGCCATTCAAGATTTGAACAAGCCTGGCTCAGTCGATAAACATTCAGCTTTCTTGATAACCATCATAGATCTTGATAAAGAAATTTTATGAGCGTAAAATTGTAATTATTTTCTTACCCATCAATTTAAACGTATGTTTTGGATGCTCAAAAGAACCGCCTCATTGAGACGGTTCTTTTGAGTACCCACAACATATGTTTTGGATGAGAAATAAAGAAAATAGTTCTCCATTACGCACTCTTATCTGGAGACATGTGCTATTTTTTCCCAGGCCGGTACAGAAGTTGGATGTGTTGTGCTGTATGATACTACTGGTGGACAGCTGATGTATTTAAAGAGATTTGACAGTCAAGAAAGTAGGTTGAGCATGTTACTCGATTATTAACCCTTAGCCTGGCAGGCATGAAAACACAGAAGGAAAACATAATATCTAACAACACCGAAAATAACTGTTAAATAAAATTAGTGATCTGTTTTTAATGACAAAATGTTTTTATACCCTACCAAACTTTGTTTGTGGAGGGTATACTGTTTTCACGTTGTCCATGTGCCGGTAAACGTTTTGTTTCCTTAATATCTTGAAGAGTCATGGCTGGAATTCCATCAAACCTTGCAAACATGTTCATATATGCAAGACAAATACTTTAAAAGAAACAAAAAAGTAAGGGCTAGGGGCCAATTCTAAATGAGTAATTTCCCTTTGTAGTTCTAAATGGCTTCTTATATAGGGGTTTATGCTTATGCTATTATAATCCATACACGGGCCGGTCAACTCCTACCACAGCTTTTGATGGAACAATTTGATACTTTTCCTATACAATGTAGGCACATTGAACATTTGCATGAAGGAGTTTGATTCAGAAAAAATGATTTTTGACAAAATGACAGCTGTGAGAACTTATATAATTTTTCCCTAATAATGCTTTTGTATGCATAGATAGTGCCTTCATGGTCTGATCAACTCCTACCACAGCTTTTGATGGAACAATTTGATACTTTGCCTATACAATGTAGACACATTGAACATATGCATGAAGGAGTCTGGTTGAAAAAATAATAATTTTTGACAAAATGACAGCTATGAGAACTTAGACAATTTTTCCCTTTTATGGCTTTTGTATATGCATGGATAGTGCAAATTTTTCACTTATATGGCTTTTGTATATGCATGGATAGTGCCTTCATGGGCTGATAATGCTTTTGTATATGCATAGATAGTGCCTTCATGGTCAACTCCTACCACAGTTTTTGATGGAACAATTTGATACTTTGCCTATACAATATAGACACATTAAACATATGCATGAAGGAGACTGGTTGAAAAAAATTAATATTTGACAAAATGACAGCTGTGAGAACTTAGACAATTTTTACCTTATATGGCTTTTGTATATGCATGGATAGTGCCTTCATGGGCCAATCAACTCCTACCACAACTTTTGATGGAGCAATTTGATACTTTGCCTATACAATGTAGACACAACGAACTTATGCATAAAGGAGTTTGGTTAAGAATTTTTTTTTTGTCAAAATGACAGCTATGAGAACTTAGACTATTTTTCCGATATAAGCTTTGATATATAGAACTTTCAGGTGTGAGTAATTTTGCGTATTTGATCTTAACAAATGTACCAGATTGCAAGCTTTATTATCATTTGCAAAGATTATACTGTAATCTTGTTTTTAAAACTAAGGTCAGCTGGTTTGATCTATCACTTGCCAAAATGTAAGTTTTTTTTCCTTTTCCTTACTGTGCGGGGGGTATCTAATAAGCATTGCATATGACTTTTACATTGGATCTTCCTCCTTGCAGGGAACATAATTTGGCAAGATCGGAACAGGGACTGGGGAGTAAGCTTATCTGAGTGTTTTAAAAAATCCCCATAGACTTATAATGGGAGAAATGTTGTTACAACTCTAGTGCCTTCATTTTTATACCTTTCGGTGTCCGTCCGTCCGTGCTCACCATTTCCGATCGATAACTTGAGTATTTATTCACGGAATTTTTTCAAATTTTGCATACATATTGTTATCGGCGATGAGTGGTATGGGATTGTTAATGGGCAAAATCTGTCCATTTTTAACTGAGTTACTGCCCTTTTTCGTATTGGAAAAATGGTTTCTGGCCTGTTATTCCTTTACTGTTCATGATATCTGAATGAAACTTCACAGATATGTTGCACATCAAAGGTTACATATTGTGACTAAGGACCGTCACTCTGACCTTCCCAGTTTGTGAGTTATCCGCCCTTGATAGGTCTGAAAAAAGGATTTTGACCTATTGTTCCTTTACTATATGGAATATCTGAATATAACTTCACAGATATGTTTCACATCAAAGGTAACATTGTGACTAAGGACCGTCACTCTTACCTGTCCTGTTTGTGAGTTATCTGCCCTTGATTGAATTAAAAAATGTTTTTTACCCGTAGTTCCTTTACTATGTGGAATATTTAAATGAAACTTTACAGATATGTTTCACATCAAAGGTTACATACTGTGACAAAGAACCATCACTCTTACCTTTCCAGTTCATGAGTTATCTGCCCTTGATTGATCTGAAAAATGGTTTTTGACCTGTAGTTCATTTACTATATGGAATATCTGAATGAAACTTCACAGATTTGTTGATCATCAAAGGTTACATATTTTTAGTAAGGACCGTCACCCTTACCTTTCCAGTATTTAAGTTATCCGCCCTTGATTGATCTGAAAAATGGTTTTTGACCTGTAGTTCATTTAATATATGGAGTATCTGAATGAAACTTCACAGATATGTTGACCATCAAAGGTTACATATTGTGGGTAAGGATCGTCACTCTCACCTTTCCAGATTGTGAGTTATCCACCCTTGATTGATCTGAGAATTGGTTTTTGACCTGTAGTTCATTTCATCCGTCCGTGCTCACTGTTTCGGATCGATAACTTGAGTATTTATGCACAGAATTTTTTCAAATTTTGCATACATATTGTTATTGGGGATGAGTGGTATGGGATTGTTAATGGGCAAAATCCAACCATTTTCGATGGAGTTACTGCTCTTTCTCCCTTTAAAAAATGGTTTCTGGCCTGTTATTCTTTTACTGTTTATGATATCTGAATGAAACTTCACAGATATGTTGAACAGCAAAGGTTACATATTACAACGAAGGACCGTCACTCTTACCTTTCCAGTTCATGAGTTATCCGCCCTTGATTGATCTAGAAAATATTTTTGACCTGTAGTTCCTTTACTATATGAAATATCTGAATGAAACTTCACAGATATGTTGACCATCAAAGGTTACATATTGTGACTAAGGATCGTCACTCTTACTTTTCCAGTTCATGAGTTATCCGCCCTTGATTGATCTGAAAAATGGTTTTTGACCTGTAGTTCATTTACTATATGGAATATCTGAATGAAACTTCACAGATATGTTGACCATCAAAGGTTACATATTGTGACTAAGGATCGTCACTCTTACCTTTCCAGATTGTGAGTTATCCACCCTTGATTGATCTGAGAATTGTTTTTTGCCGTGTAGTTCATTTACTATATGGAATATCTGAATGAAACTTCACAGATATGTTGAACATCAAAGGTTACATATTTTGAGTAAGGACCGTCACCCTAACCTTCTTACCTTTTCAGTATTTAAGTTATATGCCCTTGATTAATCTGAAAAATGGTTTTTGACCTGTAGTTCCTTTACTATATTGAATACTGGTATACAGACCACTAAAGTAACCTATCATGGACAGGGACAGCTACTCTGCCCATTCTGTTCCTGAAATAAATGCCCTTGATGCCTTTGAACAATGAGTTTTTGATCTTTTGATAGTTAACAATATGGAATATCTTATTGAAACTTCAGAGGGAGGTCGCATATTGTGACCTATGGGGTAACTTGTCTTGCCTTGCCTGTTGAGTTATTGCCCCTTGATGTATCTGAAAACTTTGATTTGCAGTTGGTATCCATCAGTCAATTTATATTCACTCTTCCATCTACATCTTGCTTCTGTTCAGTTAATTTGTTTACTTGAACGTTCTTTCACTGATCTCTGGTGACCATAGGTCAGTGCGTACTTAATGAAGATCCATATCGCTTTCCGCGTGTTGTCTCCAGTCAACAGTTTGAAGATATTTGCTGATGCTGATCAGATGTTTGATGATACTTGTGGATGGGACTACAGTTACAAATAAACAGGTGAATGTATATGTTACTTGTGCATGAGATGTTTATGGCACCCTTTCAAACTATGCACCAAGTATGACCATATAGATACTATATGCTTAAAAATTAGCATAAAAATAGAACTTGCTTCAATTCCAATTCTGTAGATCTATTCTAAGTATGAATATGTCTGGTATGTCAAATTGATATGTTCAAACTGGAAATAGAGCTAGGCCTTTATCAAATATAATTTGAAATTGGTCATGTATAAATCATTGTTTCTGGTAGACATGACTTTGCATGGTTTGAATAAATATGAAGAGGGAAAATGATCCACTTAGAATCTCTATTCTTTTGGTGCCCACAGCAGTGGTGGGGTATTATGCAGTGCTTGCGGTGCTTTTATTGGATGAATATTCTTCATTCACTGTTTCAAGTTAGAGGTAGCTATTATTGAGCATAATAAATTATGGTCTTTCAAAACATTATGCTGGCTCCCAGGTGAGCGATCGTTGCTCATTGGGCTACTTGTTTATTATAGGTAGAATAATATCTATATCCTGGCATCCAACAGAAGAAGTGATAGTCACTGGAGGGATAGATAATGTCAGATTGTGGAGTGTGAAGTCAGGGAGGGCCATTCAACGATTAACGTTAGGAAGACAGAGGAACAAAGAGACAGTAGTGTGGTGTGTTGCTATACTAAGGTGAGATAAGTCATTTTATTATATACGTATACCTCTAAATGATATAAAATTTGAACTGTCTATTTTCTGGCCATCTGATAAGAAAGCTGGATAAATGAACTGAGGTTTTCTGATTCTTTATCGCTATCCTTAAAGCGAGGCTAAGGTTAGTTACCTGTTTTTATGTTGATGTTATGTAAAGTAATTTTTATGTTGACATTATGTAAAGTAAGTTTTATGTTGATGTTATGTAAAGTAATTTTTATTTTGACATTATGTCAAGTAATTTTTATGTTGACTATATAAAATAATTTTATGTTGACGTTATGTTAAAAGTAATTATCAAGTAATGAACTAGAGATGGAAAACATGATGACATAATGTCAAGAAACAAAACTTAATGGCAAACATTCAAACAATTTATAAAAAAAGAATACTGTCAATAAAGGTATATAACAAACATATAATTATAATAGTAACTTGATCTGGCTTACAGTATCACATCTCGTGGATGAGGTCATACCATCGGATCAATCTCAACACTTCGTGTCTTGGGTTATCCCATGGCATGGCCTCACCAACTCAATGTGATACAGTATACCAGATTAAGTTACAATTATAATATTGTGTATTGAGTCAGCACCCGATAAAAGGGTGTTACCAGCATATTATGGATAGGCAAATGGGCCTCATCGGGAGAAAACCTGTCGTCGGGATTTCCGACCAAGTATGACTCAAACAAGTCTGCTTAGCTGCAGAGACTAGCTAGACTGTATCTCAAATTTCAGAGAGAGAATAACAAAGGCACTGATTCATGTAGATTAGGTGTAATTTTCTGGACATTCCATACTTTAAGCAAATGCATAAAATTAATTATGGATTTCATGCTTAAATTAGATGTAATTTTCCTGACATTTCATACCTCAGTGAAGTGCAAAAAATTAACTATCATTTCTTGAAAAAATAGTGTTATTGGCTCACCTAAGGGAAGCTCATGTGAGGTACTAACTTGTTATTGATGGTCCGGCATACATGCACACTTTCAAAGTAATATATTTCTTTAGTCAGGTGGCCAATTTTGATCAAAGAGCTACGTGCATTAAGGAGCTATTTTGGACCCTTATGAGATAAAAAAAATAAAAGTTGCTTTTCACCAATTTCTTCATATTGGTACGATAGCCCAAGTGTAAGCGTCTGGTATTAATTTGACTTTTTTTTAGGCTCAAAATAGGAAAATGACCATTTTGGGACAAATTTGAGACTTTGACAGAGAAATTAACGTAGAGCACAAGCAAATACCAAAATATATTTTAACAGATAAGATTTATCACGGCACACAACATATTATAAGGTATTTTTGGTATTTAGCTGCGCTGATATCTTATTCTTAAAAAATCGGGCCCCCAAAGCCTCAAATTTGGTCCAAAATGGCCATTTTTCGATTTTAAGCCTAATTTGGGCGGCCATTTTTGTTACCATAACAAGGGTAAAAGTAAAATGAATATCAGACTTTAACACTTGGGCTATTCCTCTAATAAACCAACCAGAAGAAATTGGTGAAAAGCAGCTTTCAGTTTTTTGGCTTCAGAGGGGGCCAAATAAGCCCCTTAATGCAGGTAGCTCAAAGTTTTATTGAAAGCATCATTAGGTTGTGGGAAAGACTGCATAAGGTTTTTGGGCTGATTGGATTGGAACTCTGGTTTCCATGGCAACATATAACTCCCATAGACTTACAAAGGAGAAAACTTTAAAAATCTTTTTCTGAAACCTTGAGGTCGACAGCTTAATATATTTGGTATATAGTAATGTCTAGTGGTCCCCTACATATATCCTGCCAATCAAGCCCCTAGGGTTCAAACTAGTCTTGCCCCTTTGGATCACGAGTTTCTATTGACTTGCTGTGGGAAAAACCTTTACAAATCTTCTCTGAAACCATGAGGCCCTCACTTATATATTTATGATGTAGCAATATTAACTGGTCCCCTACATAAGTCCTGCCAATCAATCCCCTGGGGTCCAAACTGGACCCGCTCTGGCGATCAAGAGTTTCCATGGTCTTATAATAGGGAAAAGCTTTAAAAAAAATTCTTCTCTGAATCCATGAGGCCCTTACCTTATAGATTTGGTGTGTTGCAATTTCTAGAAGTCACCTACATAAATCCTGCCTACCATGCCCCTGGGGTCCGAACTTGCCCTTCCCTAGGGATCAAGAGTTTCCATAGACTTACAATGGAAAAACATTCAAAAGCTTCTTCTGAAACCGTTAGCCCCACAGTTTATATATTTAGTATGTAGCAATGTTTAGTGAACCCTTACATAAATCCTGCCAACGTCAGAACTGGTCCTGCCCATGGATCAAGTTTCCATAGACTTAACATGGGAAAACCTTTAAAAAATCTTCTCTAAAACCATTAGCCCGACAGTTTATATATTTAGTATGTAGCAATGTCTAGTGAACCCTTTAATAAATCCTGCCAACCATGCCCCTAGGGTCTGAACTGGTCCTGCCCCTGGATCAAGAGTTTCCATAGACTTGTAATAGTATTTTTTAAAAAATCTTCATCTCTGAAACTATGGTCATAAAGCTTATATATTTAGTATGTAGTAATATCTAGTGGTCCCTTACATAAATCCTGCTGGGTTCCAAAAATTGGCCATGCCCCAGTGGTCTTTAGCTCCCATAGACTTATCATGGGAAAAACCTTTAAAAATCATCTTCTCCAAAGCCATAAGCTTTCAGCTTATGTATTTAGTAATTTGCAATGCTTAGTGTTTCGATAGTCATGCCCCAGGGGCCCAAATTGGCCACTCAATGGGGGTCATTTGCTCGCATAGACTCATAATTAAAAAATAACACTTTTAAAAAATCTTCTCTGAAACCATGAGGCTTACTACCCAGGTGAGTGGTATAGGCTCATTGAGCATCTTGTGTGTTTTATCCAACTCTGTATTTTAGCCACGACATGAGATTTCCAACAATGTGGGATGTGCGACTAGCAAAGGCTAAGACCAGCCTGCACATACGCGCAGTCTGATCAGAGCCTTTGATTGTCGCTTGAATATTCTATGAATATTAAGCTACTGACTGAACATCATTTGGAATTTCTAAGCTTAAAAATGGGCTCTAGAAGCTTGTCAGAGTCTACATTTGTAAAAATGTCACATTGTTGGAAATCACATGTCATGCCTCCTTTTTTTTTGTAGTGATATGACAATTGTGAGTGGAGACTCCACAGGAAAAACAACCTTCTGGAATGGCAAGCAAGGAACAGTTATAAAGGTGGGTTGATATTGTTACTGCTGAATGTGTTGTGCTAAGACAAATTATAGATCTAGTTCCTATTACATATAAAATAAGAATCTATCATGAGTGTGAGGGTAGGATAGAAAAATCCATCCCGAGGAGCGCCGTTTGGCATCACGAGGCTTGCCGAGTGATGACAAATGGTGATCCTGAGGAATAATTTTTCTATCCTACCCTCACATGAATAATAGATTCTTTTTCTTGCTCACCAGTTTTTTTTATATTTTAAAATATGCTTCCAGAAGTCCCTTAATATGCTAGATGCAATTTCACATGGTGACGTCACTTTAACATAACAATGACGTTACTTGACGACCATGTGCGTGAGTTCCAATACAACCACTGTATGTAGCCCTCACGTGACAGCCTGGGTAAGATAAGATTTTCTATCCCAGGGTAAAATCTCAGATATCCTTATCCGGGGTGCAAGAAAACATTATGTGAGGGTGAGCAGCTAGGGGTAAGTGTGTGTGTGTGTGAGGGGGGGATATTGTTCTGGTGTTTTATTAACATCTCACTTTGAAATAAGCCAATTTTTGGATCATCACAGTGCATACCATGTTTCGATTGTTTTCCATTCAAGGTTAGAGAACTGGACTATGGGTTTGATTGTAACAATTCCTTATCTTAGCTTTAACTATTTACATAATCATAATCTTCTTTTTTCTATTTTGCCGGGCCGTGTAGCGCAGCCAGTAAAGTGTCTGGCTACAGATGCGAGTCTGACTGCTGATCCAGGGGTCACGAGTTCAATCCCAGCCTGTTCCTATACTTTCATGGAGATTGATCATGAATTAATTTCCACGGTCATTCTCCCTTCCGCTGAATCATTCAAGAAGGGTTGTTGTCAGTTACAAGAGAAAGTATGTGCACGAAGTACTGTTTAACCGCTTGTTCAAGCTCACCCAGAAAAAAAGTGTGTTTAGGTGAACTGACTGTCCCGCCATGACCATAGCTGTTGACTTGGGACGTAAAGCAACAAAACAAACAAACATAATATTCTTTTATTCAATGAAGGTGTTGATGGAATTTAAGGAGGAACAGACTGATGTGGGGGTATACTGAAAGCTTTACTTGCAGTCAAACTCTTGCTAAAAATTATTTTCTTATTTCTCTTCTAAAGCTTATGTGGTTGGTACTCAAAATAACCTTCTCAGTGTGACATTTCATTTGAGCACCCAAAACATATGATTAAACTGATAGGAAGAGTAAATATTACAATTTTTACACTCAATTATTTTTCCTAGACCCATAGGTCTAGGAAAAATAATTGAGTGAAAAAATTATAATTTTATTTTGTGTCTGCTTGTTTGCTTCTAATGTGCGATTAGTATCTGTTTCTTTTTTAATCTTTCAGAGTATACATAGTCATAAAGCTGATGTCTACTGCCTCTCAGTAAATAAGGTAAGTGGGTATCAAATGGGCTTGGCCATGAGAAACACATCTTCATGGTGTTTGTGGTCAAGTAAGACTAAAATTAACTTGCACATCTACAGAGACTGGTAAGTAGGTTAAAATTTGGCATATTGCAAGTTGAGGTTACAGTTAAACCTGTCTTAAGCGGCCACTCAAAAAGAACACCATAAATTGTTTTTCAAGACCAATTATGGCTTAATGCATTAATGCAGGTCATAAGTATTGCAGATGCTCCAAGGGCAAGCAAAGTATTCTGCAATACTTTCGACCTTCATTAAGCTACCATTTGTCATTAAGAGGTTTTTAGCTCACCTGAGCCGAAGGCTCTGAGGTGAGCTATTAGTATACCAGTGACTCCGGCGTCTGTCGTCCGTCCGTCGTCCGTCCGTCGTCCGTCCGTCGTCCGTCAACATTTTCAAACATCTTTTCCTCTGAAACCACTGGGCCAATTGAACTCAAATTTCATATGGAGACTCCTTAGGATGGGGGAACGAAAGTTTGTTCAAATGGTCCTGGTCACATGACCAAGATGGCCGCCATGCCCATATATGGTAAAAACCCTTTAAAAATCTTCTTCTCCAGAACCAGAAGGCCGATGACCTTGGGACTTGGTATGTAGCATCGGGGATGTGGGGCCTACCAAGTTTGTTCAAATGATGATCCTAGATTGACCTTGACCTACTTAACGTCAAGGTCAAATTTGCTTCCTAATGCATTTAAATGGGGAAATTTTTGAAAAATTGATTTTTTGAAAACTTCTGAAGCCAATGACATTATTCTCACTTGATATGTTTAATCTAATGTGACAATGGCTATAGATAAGTTCCAAAGGTCAAGGTTGACCTTTGACCTTTCAGCCAAGCGGCTCATATTGGAGTCCCATCTATATATTAAAACATAGTTTTCTCAGAAACCATTGGGCCAATTGAACTCAATTTTCATATGGAGACTCCTTACAAAAAGTTAGCCAAGATTTATACAAATTGTTTCGGTCACTTGACCAAGATGGTCGACATGCCCATATATGGTAAAAACCCTTTAAAAATCTTCTTCTCCTGAACCAGAAGGCTGATGACCTTGGGACTTGGTATGTAACATTTTGGATGTTGGGCCTGCCAAGTTTGTTCAAATGATGATCCTAGGTTGACCTTGACCTACTTAACATCAAGGTCAAATTTGCTTCCGATTGCATTTAAATGTGAAATTTTTGGAAAACTTGATTTTTGAATACTGTTGAAGCCAAAGTCATTATTCTCACTTGATATGTTAAACCTAATGAGACAATGGCTATAAATAAGTTTCAAGGTCATGGCCACCGCACCCATATTTGTTAAAAAAAACCTTTAAATATCTTATTCTCTGGAACAAAAGGCCAATGGCCTTTGGACTTGGTATGTAGCATTGGGGATGAGGTCTCTACCAGGTTTGCACAAATGATGAATCTAGCTTGACCTACTTTATGGCAAGGTCAAATTTGATTCCTAATGCATTTATATGGGAATAATCTTGAAATGTTCATTTTCTATGACTGTTTAAGCCGCAATCATAATACTTTCGAGAAATGTTTAACCTGATGAGACAATGGCTTTATATAAGTACCAAATGTCAAGCTGACCTGTGACCTTTTATCCAGTGCCACTCATTTGGACTGCCACATACCTATATAAACATTGGTTTCTCAGATATCACTGGGCTGTTTGATCGACTATTCATTAGATTGTTTTAAGTCACTTGATCAAAATGGCTGCAACCCCCATATATGGTAAAACAAAATATGTTTTATTATAAGCTGAAGTTGACCTTGACCTATTTCAACATAATTAAAGAGGTCAGGTGAGCGCCTCAGGACCTTCAGGTCCTCTAGTTTCTATTTTCGAGTGGCCGCTTTAGACAGGTTTTACTGTGTATACTTTGCCAGAGAGCAAATAACAAAGGCACTGACCAGACTGCTTTGATGTGCATGCTGGGCTGCACCTTTGTTAATGACACAGGTGACAAAATTGGGGTTTCTGGCAACCAGGCCCAAATATACTAGAGGACTTTGAAAACACATCACCATATTTTTGCAATTTTCTTGCAAACGGTATATGCCATTGAAAAATTACTCACAGTTTTAATGTGCAACCAAGATTTGGTATGAATCAGTCGTTAATATGACTGCACTATAACGCGATGCTGCTAAAGATGTCACATGGGTACTTACACTACGTAACAGCATCCAACACCATTCTGCAAAGTCAGTTGAAGCTTTTTGATTATTTTTTTGTTTAAACTGTGGCCTGTGTTATACTATAAACAGCAATGCAGTTTATAGACTTTTTTCTGATTAAAAGTATTTACTAACTTCAATATTTCGAAAATAAACGTCAAAGGGGAGGTCTCACCCTATAGGAAATTTACATAGGGTTCTGCCCACTCATAGATTTTCATAATATTATGCATAATGATTGCCTCACATATAACTATTGTATTTGTGATATAGTTTCCCACTTACCTATTCACATGGTCAAAAAATGAGATGTTATGTAATCGGGCATCTGATAAAGGGGGTACCTTCAGTTTAAGCAGCCCATAACTCTTATAGTTTCATATATTGTGTTATATTTATTTTCAAAACTATCTAAGATCATCACTGATTAGATATGCAAAGAACAAAAATCAGTTTCTGTAAAGTTAAATTCAGAAAATTATAAATTTGTATGTTATTGTCCCCAAATTTCGGCTTTATAATATTTTTTTAACTATTTTGTTTTTAAATTTAGGCATGTTCCAGTTCTTGTCAACCTATGAATTTACTCTCAAATTAGGCTATACATATATAGATGATATGCTAAAATTTTCAAGAAAATCGAAGACCGGTAACATGTTGTCCTAGAACTTTAAATGTTACAAATCCAAGTTCCCAGAAATGTAAAAAAAATGATGGTAGCTAATGAATAAGTGTTCGATTAGTTTAAAAGCAAGTTTTTGTGTTTGCTTTCTTTTATAAGCAAGATGGAATCTTAAATATTGTTAAAACTATTATAACAACATGAATACTGACCACTTAGGGAGAACTTCACCTTGTCCAACTACTCATAGAACAGTAAACTTTGATAATCTTCATAATACGGTTTCAACACCAGATTCACTTTAATAGAAAGTCATTCTTCATAATTCATTTGTTTCATTTGTGTCAGGAAATCGTTTGTTTTATCATTTCTTGATCACCAACATGATAAAATAAATATTTAATAAATATTACAACCTTATATAATCATATCCCACATTCTGCACAATTTCATAATTTAAAAGATGTTGCATATTTTCCTGCATGAGCAAGACAGAGTCTTTAATGTTTTCAAAGCTGTCATCCTTATTCCAATACTGACCACATAGAGAGAATTTTACCCTGTCGAACTCCTCTTGAAGTAGTTGATCTCATTAATCTTCACATTATGGTTTTATTTTGCTATTCACTTTAATGTCAAACTACAGTATTCACCCATTTTATGTAGCTGTGGGATATTTTGCTTGATTATTTCTCTACCACAAAAATGCTGAAACATTTAAAGAATACATGTACCAAACTCTAAAATCATAGGTGCTTACAATCATATTCCGTAACCTGTAAAATGTCATAGTATCAAATGGGACAGACAAAAATAATGTCGACAATATCTTATTAAAGGTTCATCTAGGACAATCGGATCGCTCAAAGGATAACTGATTTCCTGATTAAATTGCCATTTACCTGACTGAAGAACCAGTTATGAAAATACATCATGGAAACTCCACGAATTGTTAAGCATAAAACTAAAAATACAAAACTTATTGAATATATAAACAAGCATAATTGCAAAAAAGGTCTGACCGTATAAGAAGAAGTCACAATGATCGGGAACTGAGGTAATCTGACCAAAGTCATGCCCATTGCAACGGAATTGGCAATCATTCAAATCTTGAAGCCAAAATTCAACCCGATACTAAAACTACAAATAGACATAATACTTGGAGAACACTAGGAAAGCAGAACCCATGGGCAACTCTTTCCCAAAAGTAGTAAAATTGCAAACAGAGTTTAAAATATAGTCAGTGCTTTGAGTTGATAACGTTGCATTTGCATCTTGGTATTCAATGAATTGACAAAATGATGAATTCAAAACAGACATAACATTTGCCAGGTATTTAATGCCTGTGCAACAGTCAGCCAATGGTACATAAGGAATCCCAACCAGTACCTGGTATTAAAATAAAAAGCTACACCCTGGGCTTTACCAAACACATTGACATTTTAGGGAATAATCATGCAAAACAACTTAATATCAAATTAAACAAGGATAAAACAAGAATAATTAAAAAGGTTTGAGACACATGCCATAGAATGAAAGCAAGTTACATATATGACATCACATATAAGCTTACAAAGGGACAAAATATGTGAAGTCAGCGATCAAATGCCTTGCCTTATCTAGCACTATTATAAGACTGAACCGTCAATTAAAACATTGAAATGCAAATATAAACCAAAATACATTTAAGAGTAAAGAAACATGTGGTGAAGAGATCATTGCACTGAATCCATTAATTGATGTGTTTCAACTTGATTTTGAGAAGTTTGAATGGTGCAGACTGTTTGTGTGTTACTCTAACTGATTGTTAAAGCTACACAAGTCTTAGATTTGTCCCAATGTCAAATTAAATATGCATTTATAAATGAATAGCTTTTTATTATCGATGTTTATAATATTTTTAATAAAAAAAATGAGAAATTACAAGGTTCCAGGACAAAACTAGTATAGCCTCAAACATTAAATTATGATAAATGTCAAAAAATGACCAACATGTATATAATGTATTTTCCTGCACTGTTACCGGTTTCAAAAAATCTCGAAACTTTGCCAATATACAGAGGACATGTGAGGCAAAATTCATAGGCAGTATCATAGGTTGACAAGGACAGGAACATATAGAAATTGTAGACGCAATTTGGCATACACATGAATTTCACATATATATTTTAGGAAAATTTTAACTTTAAAATTTCGTTAAAAATTGTGTGCATGTATGTATATGCCAAAATAGTATCAAAGCAATCCATATAGAGACCTTTCACTATTCTAGCTAAAATTCGGTGATATCCAATAAAACTGATGTTTAAAAATTGACAAAATATTAGACAGGTGTCATCGAAAAAATGGAGTAACACAAGGTGCTCTCCTGAGACCTAAAAGTCACTATTGAAATAAATAAATGCATTTTTATAGTTGATAGGTCATAGGTATTCACCATGTAAAACTAGATGAAAATCCATGCGTGTGCGCATATGAGACCCCCCCTTTGAACATCAATTTATAGCTCCTTTTCAGAAACATCTCCATATGAAACCTTTATGCACACTTTCATTACTGATATTGACTGCTTACACTGACAATCGTGTGGGGAAGAGCAGGAGATATGCTGTCATGTGATCGAGATCATCTTAAAAGTTTACATTAACATCAACGTGATAAAAGCGTAATTTATGCATAATCTGTCATCTGTACATACCCATAGCCTCTTCCAACAAAACCAGACGAAAAATATATAAACTTTGAAAGGCCCATGATGTTGAATTTTATTGCTAGACTATAGTAATCAGAGTGGGTGGGGTATGTCAGTATCTTTAAAGGGGTGTTAATTTGAGCATATATTGAACTGTCAATTCATTTCAAATTCTTCAATGATGAATGTGCAATTGTAAAATAAGCCCAGGATGCATATCTGTCACTGGTTTAAATTCAAAATAATGTCACTGAAATGTTCCTCATGATGCCCTCTACCAAATTCAAAATAATTTCACTGAAAAATGTTCCTCATGTTGCCCTCTACCAAAATTCAAAATGAATTTCGCAAAATGAATTTCGCAGAAATGTTCTTCATGATGCCTTCTACACTGAATGGAACATCTAAACTGCCACTCAAAATTTTCTTGAATATCTTGGCACATTTGATACATGCATAACTGAAATTTACACACAATAAGGACTTATAAATTTTATAGAAGATAGCAAAATTTCATCTTTATTAATTGACAATAACATGCTCAATTGATAGAATGTATAAAGGCCCCAGCGCATTTCATTTTCACACAAATGCATCACTTAATACCGAGAACATCCACTCTGTGCATGCCGGTTGTCTTTTCTTATTGTCCACGGTTGTTGGATCATTTTGTGGCGGAGAGTTAGTGTTCTTGCATTGTAAAATGTGTGAAAAGCAACTTTAAATTGCTTTAAATGGATATTATTAAAAAGACCCTAGTTTTTTTTTTTTAATGCAATCCTCAGTATTTCTATTGAAGTCCATATGACATAAAAGAACACAAAATGCTCTTTGATCATGGAATAATTTGTCCACAATATTATTCAAACACACATCACACATAAGACATATACTGCACATTTGTCTTGACACCGTCGACTTTATTATGCAACATTGTTGCATCATGGCATACAAGTATGGTGGACTTTACAGGACATTTTATGACATGTGTACTGCACTGTATTTTGTCGAAAACTCTTGTCCTATGAATAAAAACATAAAAATAACCAACATTTTGAGATGTACACTTTGGGATCTATTAAAACATATTTCAGGGAGCGCAGTGGCTCAGTGGTAGAGTGCTTGACTCGAGACCGAGGGGCCTCGGGCTCAAGCCTCACCGACGTCACTGCGTTGTAGTCCTTGAGCAAGACACATTAATCCTAGCTTTGTACTGGTTCAACCCAGGAAGTCCCATCCCTGTTTAACTGAAAGATTGTTGATGGGACGTAAAGAATCAAATCAAACAAAAAAACATGTCTCAACGAGGCCCGGGCTTCATTTAAACCCACAAACCGACCCTCTTATCTATACTCACGACCAATAGGTTGGCATTTGTGTGATGGAATAAAGTTGTCGGGTTGTTGTCAGTGAAGATACGAGTATGCACATGGCAAAAACATTTTGTATCGTACCTCACATGCAAAACTGGGTAATGACACTATCGATACATATAAGTGGATATCCTAAATGAACTGTGCTTTTTATGTGCAATCGCCAGATACTTGTTACCACAAATACTGTGCCAAATATTATTTCAAAAGGTTGTATATTTAATGAGTTATACTGAAAAACTATGTTTCATCAAGTGGCGGTTTGGAAGTTTCGTTCAATGGATGTTCAGACTGAACAAAATGGCTGCCAGAGCTAAATATAGAAAAATCTTTAAATCATATCTCTTTAGCTACAGGCCAATACATCGTCTACTCATTTGCCAGGATTCAGGTGAGCGATCTAGGGGCCTAGGGCCCTCTTGTCTTAAATAGAAATAATCTATGATGTAGTTAGGAATCTTCATTTTGTATTAAAATGCCAATCACTATTTCAGCCGACAACTTTACTTCGATTTTATGGGAAAATGAGGATTAACATTTCTCTCAACTGACAATTCACAAGAGATATTGAGTTTTTGATTTAATTCTAATAGCAGAAATACAATTTAAAATGTCTGCTGCAAATTTTTTATGGCGCTCTAAGGGTTATTTTCTGCCTAGGCTGAGGCTGATGGTCAGTGTTAGACACCTACGAGGATGATCCAGGCCTTAGAATAATGAGTACAGTAAAACCTGTCTTAAGTGGCCACTCAAAATAGACAAAACAAAGATCTTAATGACAAATTGTAGCTTAATGAAGGTCAAAAGTATTGCAGAATACTCTTGGAGCATTCAGCAATACTTTTGCCCTGCATTAAGCAATAAGTGGTCTTGAAAAGTAATTTCTGGTCTTCTTTTGAGTGGCCTGTTAAGACAGGTTTTACTGTATGTGATTAAAAAATAGTTCCTATTTCTCAATTAAAACATTAGTTTTGGGTACTCACTGAGATGGTTCTTTTGAGCGCCCAAAACAAATGTTTAAACTGATGGATAAGAAAATATTCACATTGATACACATAAAATATTTGTTAATCTGGGCCCGGAATTACTATGCCTCCTTAGAGTTAAGGAAGACTTAAGTTAAGTATTGATTTTTCAGGATGCGAAAAATAACGTTTAAAACTGATTAAAATCAAAATAGTTTTAATTTTTCTGAAGATCACAATGATATCTTTGACCACAAATACCATATCGATCCAGCCATTTTATTAAGCATCTAATATAGCATATTGAAATATCAATACTTAACTTAAGGCTTGCTTAACTTTAAGGAGGCATTGTAATTCCGGGCCCTGGACTTATAAAATTATATTAACTTTATATTAGGCCATACCAAACAAATTTTTAGATTCTCATCCCCACCTTCTTCTATGAAATATAAGCAAATTAAAAAAAAAATGGGGTGGTAGGCTTTGCAGAAAAACCTTCCACCCCTATTTTTTATATTTGCTTATAAAAAAAAAAAATGTAAAAGAGGCTGAAAAATTTTAGTGCAATTTTTCTTACCAGCATTTTTGCAAATAAAAAAAAGTTTTTTATTTATTTACTCAATTTGACAATTTAATTTAAATGTATTAAAAGTTTCTTTCAGTACCGTTCTGTTCTTTAAAGCAATCAGAATAAAAATAAGATAAAAAAATAAAAACCTCCCACCCACCCAAATTTTTCACAAAATTTGGATGAGATCTAAAAACGTATTTGGTGTGGCCTTATCAAACTGGACAGAAGAATCTGTCAGTGAAGAAAGGGTTGTAGGTGGAAGATTCTCTTATAGGCAGAGACCACAGTGGTGTCAGCCGGGGTGGATCCACAAGTGATTGAGTTTAACTTCATCCCAGCACGCCAGAATAGTGACTGGAAAGATTGGATTGGTTCACCACTACATAGGCAGCATACTCATGATGTCAGAGCCATACAGATGGTCAAAGATGGGGTTGTGTCAGGAGGTAAGTTTTATTGTACAGTTAAACCTGTCTTAAGCGGCCACTCAAAAATAGACAAAACAAAGATGTAAACGACAGATGGTAGCTTAATGAAGGTCAGAAGTATTGTAGAATGCCCCAATACTGTTGACCTGCATTAAGCGATAATCAATCTTAAAACCATTTTATGTATTCTTTTTGAGTGGGGGCTTCAGACAGGTTTTACTGTATAATAAACAAAGTTTTTTTTACAATTTTCAGTCGTAAGAAATGTGCATCATAAACCCCAATGTTTTCTGTAATTTCACTAATCTTAGAAAGCATCATTGATGGTATGACCTGTATACACCTATTCTTGCCCTCAGAAACCCCTTTTGGAGCTTCTTGTTAGGTGCATGTAGTATAAGTGCAATAGCTGAATCCATTGTAAAGAACGAGCAATTTTAATATTTCAAGAACTCCTACACACTCTAAAGATATGGCTGGTTGAATGGGGTGTAGGTATGAAAATTTCATAATAATAAAAGTTATTTTTTTATTTTTTTCTAGATGTTTGGTAAGCATGACATGATTCATTGCATTTATGATATTGATATTATGATATGCAGAGCCTTAAAAAATCAAGAAAATTGGTGAAAATTGCATTAAGCACAAAAATGTTTTGTACTAAATCCATTTCGGGGAGTTATACTTTACAAATTACCTGTAGTGCACATTTGTCTTGTGAAAGGCTATAACCATAAATGATAAAAAACAACAACTGTAAACTCAACAGATTACATTAAGAATGAATCAAAGTGCACTTTTTAGCTTTGGTAAAAAGAACTTGTCCTAACTAGATCCTTTAGATATTTTTTTTGCTTGTTTCAATGTATAACATGTCAAAAAATGCATTTGCAGTAGCCGAATATTTATGTTATATATTAATTGGTTGAAGTGACCAATATGACATAAGACATTGTTTATATAATCAATGTGGAGACCAGATCTGGATCCATTTCCTTTGACACTCAGATGATATTTCTGAAAAAAAAATTCGAAATGGTTGATTTTGGAAAAATTAAACCAGTAGTCGACAAAAAAAGCATGAAAAATTCCCAGGGGCCAAAATGTTAAAGACTTGTCTTTAAAATGTAAAAATACTAGTCTTAAAAACCCATCTCCATTTTACTCTCATTTTAAAAGATGAATTATAATGTTCAGATGAGGCTTATTACCTGAGCCGTGCATGAGATTTCCAACAATGTGGTATGTGCAACCAGCAAAGGCTCAGATCAGCCTGCGCATACGTGCAGACTGATCAGAGCATTTGCTAGTCGCTTGAATATTCTATGAATGTTAAGCTACTGACCCAAATATCATGAGAGTTTCTAAGCTTAAAAGGAGGCTGCACAGGCTCGTATGAGTCTACACATGTCAAAATGCCACATTGTTGGAAATCACATGCCAGGGCTCACCTGATAGTCCTTTGTTTGTTTTTGTTTGTTTGTTTTTCTGTTGCTTTACATCCCAAGTCAACAGCTATGGTCATGGCATGACGGTCAGTTCACCTAACCACACTTTTTCCTGGGAAAGCTTGAACAAGTGGTTAACCAGTACTTTGTGCACATACTTTGGCTTGTAACTGACAACAACCCTTCTTGAATGATTCAGCGGAAGGGAGGAGAATGACTGTATAAATTATTTCATGATCATTCTCCACAAAAGTATGGGACTGGGTTGGAATCAAACTCACGACCCCTGGATCTGCAGTCAGACACGTATTGGTAGCCAGACACGTTATCGTCTGCTCTACACCACCCGGTGAAGAAGTGTACTTGAACTTCCTTGAAATATACATAGTCTCGCTTGAATAAATTCTCTATATATTTACAGGGGTAGACACAAACCTAGTGTTTTCCAACTTTAGGAGACATAGAAATGAAAGAATTATCAAGAAAATTGTAGCCATACCTCAGGTAGGTTCCTCTATTATAGTAACACTAATTATTACAGTCCTACAGATAAGAGAGTGGAATTGAAAATTATTTTTCTTATTTCTCAACAAAAACTAAATGTGGATGCTCAAAAGAGCCGCCTGAATGGGAAAGGCTCTTTTGTGCACCCAAAACAAATGATTTAATCGAGAGATAAGAAATGTAAGGCTTCAAATTTTTGTCCTGTCTCAGCATATGCTAAATGTTACAGGAAAGTGAGATTGCATATGTCTTCATTCATATTTTTGTGGTATTGAGCACCCAAAACATGTATTTCAAACAGGGATTTGCCTAGGCCTATTCTGGGGCTTGATATCAGCCTATTCCCAATTAAAAAATGAGTAAAAACTTCCTAAAATAGTTGAGGGGTTGCAGGTTCAAGCCTCACCAGCATCACTGTGTTGTGTCCTTAAGCAAGACGCATTAATCCTTGCTAGTACTGGTTACAACCCAGGAAGACCCGTCCTGACGTAACTGAATAAAAGATTGACTGGGATTGACTTAGAATCAAATCAAACAAAAAACAAAAATAGCTCTACAGTCTAGTAAAAAAAATCATGTTTATTGGACCAAAAATAGCAAAGTTACAATGTTTACATTCACACATTGATGCATATATTGGTGAGCAATATTTAGGTCAATGCAGTTAAACTGATTAATCCAATGCCGGAATAGGAAAGGGGTTTATAGGAATGCCCTTCGTCTGTCAGTCTGTCATTCCGTCCGTAACACTTTCGTGTCCACTCCATATCTCCTGAACCCTTTGAAAGATTTTCATTAAACTTCACTCAAATGTTTCTCTCAGTGAGGTGGTGTGCAGAACCAATGACTCAGCTATGCAGTCTCAAGGTCAAGGTCACTTTAATGTCAAGGAATTTACCCTGTGTGCAGAGTACATGACCTAACTACCTAGACTCAAGGTCACAGGTCAAGGGATTTACCCGTGAATTTCGTGTCCACTCCATATCTCCTGAACCCTTAGAGTGATTTTTATTAAACTTTACCCAAATGCAGAGCACATGACCCAGCTACCTAGACTCAAGGTGAAGGTCACAGGTCAAGATCATGTGATTTACCCTTCAATTCTTGTCTGCTCCATATTGCCTGAATCCTATAAAAGATATTTATTAAAATTCTCTCAAATGTTCCTCTCAGTGACACGGTGTACAGAGCACATGACCCAGCTACCTAGACTCAATGCCACAGGTCAAGGGATTTACCCTGGAATTTTATCTCCGGAACCCTTAGGGCAATTTTCATTAAACTTTATCCAAATGTTCCTCTCAGTGAGATGATGCACAGAGCACATGACCCAGCTACCTAGACTCAAGGTCAAGGTAACAGGTCTTGTGATTTACCCTTCAATTTTGTGTCCGCTCCATTTCTCTTGAATCCTTTGAATGATTGTCATTAAACTTCACTCAAATGTTCCTCTCAGTGAGACTGTGTGCAGAGCATATGACCCAGCTACCTAGACTCAAGATTAAGGTCACAGGTCAAATGATCTACCCTTGAATATCGTGTCTGATCCATATCTTTGTATCCCATAGGGCGATTTTCATTAAACTTTACCCAAATGTTCCTCTCAGTGAGACGATGCGCAGACAGGGCTTACCCTGGCTCGGAATTTGTTGTAGCCAACACTTTAGCCAAATGGAAAAAGATGGAGCCAAATGAAATTGACTTTAGCCAAGTTGTACTGTATTTAACTCTTTGCCAGCTAGTGGCAACTTTTGTCATCTGCTGATAACCTTTGCAAACAGTTTGGACCCAGATCAGGCCCAACATTAGATCCAAACTGTTTGACACCCTGATGGTATTGAAAAGATCCAGCATTCACTGAGTAAAATATGGCACAATAATAAAGATTGAAGGAATAATAAAAGCAATATTGGAAAATCCAAAAGCTGATCAAAATACACTTTTTCGCAAAAATGTAATTTTTTGAACCACCTAGAGTGTACTTTTAGCCAATGACTTATATTTTTAGCCAGTCTACATTTTTAGTAGCAAATGGCTACAATGGCTAATGGCAGGGTGAGCCTTTGCAGAGCACATGACCCAGCTACCTAGACTCAAAGTCAAGGTAACAGGTCTTGTGATTTACCCTTCAATTTTGTGTCCGCTCCTTATCTCCTGAATCCTTTGAACGATTGTCATTAAACTTCACTCAAATGTTCCTCTCAGTGAGACGATGTGCAGATCCTATGACTCGGCTACACAGACACAGGGTCAAGATTACACTTCAAAGTCATGGGATTCACCCTTCAATTTGTGTCCGCTCCATATCTCCTGAACCCTTTGAACAATTTTCATTTAACTCACCCAAATGTTCCTCTCAGTGAAGTGGTTTGCAGAACAAAAGACTCAGCTATGCAGACTCAAGGTCAAGGTCATGTGATTTACCCTTGAATTTTGTGTCCTTCAGATCTTCTCAACGATTTGTTAGATTTTCATTAAACTTCACTCAAATGTTCCTCTCAGTGAGTTGGTGTGTAGAACCCATGACTCGGCTATGCAAACTCCAAGTCAGGTCATACTTCAAGATCATGGGATTCTGCGATGGGGGATATAGCTGTCCTTCAGACTGCTGTCTTGTATTTATTATGGTTTTAAATCTGACAATTTAAAATGAAGATCTAGTACTTTTTAGACCAAATCTAGTTTTCCAAATTTTGGTAATTCACCAGGGTCTGCACTGTTTGCTATTATAAAAACAATCTTCAGGGACAGAAATACATCATTTTATGGAAATTTGACCAGCGACCCCTGGGCCATAAAGAATCAAACCAAACAAATACAACCAAACTTTCCTGAATATAATAATAATAATAATAGTCTTTATTTTCATAGCGAAATAAGCTAATCTTTCATGAGGCCCTCTATAAACTACCACTAAAAATAATAGAAGTATAAAATACAAAGATGATTTACGTTGTGTGAACTTTATCAATTTTCACCTAAACACATGTTTTAGGTACTCAAAGGAAGCGTCTCAATGAAACAGTTCTTTCCAGCACCAAACTATATGATAAAACTGGGGAACAAAGCATATTCACAATTTTACACTCAAAATTATGTTCATATGGACATATGCATCAGTTTCAAAGATTGAAAGATAGACTGGATTTCATCCACTTAATACAATGTCTTTGAAAAGAATCAAAAGTTTCTAAATTCTTTAAACAGTCTGGTAAATTGTTCCAAATGACTGGACCTGAATAAATTAAGCTTTGTTTGTAATTTTCTTTTTGTGGTCTTAAAAATCCAATGCAGGCTTCTAAAACATTTCAGTTGAAGACAAAATCAGATGACTTTAAATGCTATTGGCGCTTATTGGAGTTAAATTGATGTATTTTAGGCTTCAGTGTAATTGATTGTCAGCAAGTTAATGCATGGGTTTTTTTGTTTGATTTGATTCTTTACGTCCACTCAACAATCTTTCAGTTATGCGGGATGGGTCTTCCTGGGTTGAACCAGTACTAAGCTAGGATAAATGTGTCTTACTCAAGGACCACAACGCAGTGACGCCGGTGAGGCTCGAACCCGCGGCCCTTCGGTCTCGAGTCAAGCACTCTACCACTGAGATACTGCGCTCCCAATGCATGGGTACTTGTTAATTAAATAGATAATTGTTTACAAGTTTTATGATTTTGTATTACAGAAATCCTTAGTAAAGGTTGCAAGAAAATGTGGTGTTTTGTTGCTACAGTACCCCACCTACCTGGAAGTTTGGAGATTAGGACATACTGAGAGGACAGGTTTTACATAGCTTTTTATCTTTGAGCCGTGACATTGATTTCCAAAAATGTGGCATTTTGACAAGCGTAGACTCAGATGAGCCTGTGCAGTCTCCTGTTAAGCTTAGAAACTCCAAATGATGTTCAATCAGTAGCTTAACAATAAAATTCAAGCAACTAGCAAAGGCTCTGATCAGACTGCGCGTATGCGCATGCTGATCTGAGGCTTTGCTGGTCTCACATACCACATTGTTAGAAATCTCATGCACTGGCTCCTATATTTTTTATCCCCACTGACAAGGATAGGGGGATATAGCAATCAGGCTGACAACTGTCCATCCTTCCTGACAAAAGCATTTTCTCTCTCTTTTATACCCTATGATATATTTGATTATATTTGGTAGACATATAATTCAGGTCAAGATGATGTGTCACATACAAGAATGGTTACTCTCCCTTGCTTCATGTTTGAGTAAAACCCTCTTGAATGTACTTTAAAGGGGAAACCTTGTTTACTCCTTAACCCTTAAAGCGACAAGAAAAAAAATGCATCTGAAAATGTCGTCTGCTGAAGTTGTCTGCTGCAAATAATTGCCTAACATTACTGACAAATTAAGTATAGAAGCAAACAGCATGTACCCAGAACAGACTGCTCCTTTAGGAGCAGGCTGATCTGGGTCCACACTGTTTGCCATGGAGGCTTCTTAAACATTTCATCAGACGAGAAAAGCAGACGACTTTTGTTGCGGTTGGCGCGTTAAGGGTTAAATTTATACCCTATGAGATCTTTTGATAATTGGTAGGTATATATATCTGCAACTACCAAAAACGGTTACTCTCCCATGCTTCCTGTTTGAGTCATTCCCTTGGATGAAACTTAATGGGGAAACCTTCAATTAGGGATCTAACCCCACTTTGTAGTTGTGTATGCATGTTTAAAGAATGATGTTTCAGATATGCAATTAGAATCATTTTGTGATCGACTGGCCTATATTGGTAAGAAAAACTAGAACACCCTTCTCTGCTGAAGCAGTTCATCAAAATTAACCTATGTCATGCTGATGATTTATGAACTAAACTCAGATCTAACATCATTAGGCATTAATGCCGCGGGTTCATATTTTTCGTCTTTCTGTTCGTCTGTTTGTTTGTTCATTCGTACTTCCATTAGGACAAAGTTTTGGTTAAAGTTTCTCCATTGGTGTATATCTCTGCAACCACTGATTGGAATGCATTCTGACAGAGCTCCAGATAAGAGGGAGTTAAGGGTATTTCAGCATTATTTTTTGGAAATTAGCATTGAAAATTAAATTGAAGGGTAAAAATACCCTTTGCATTTTGAGGTTTCAGCACTGATATTCAATTTATGTGGTGAAATCTTTTATCCTTAGTATTAAAGAAAAGAAACTAATATACGCCAATTGTATAAATCTTGGAAGCTTTCCTAAAAATGTAACATGTATTTAAAACAATCAACTATTTAAGCAAATAAAATGGGATTTTTTACAAGTCTTTGCAACAGAACTGATGCTTTTGGAGCTTAGTTTCTTCAGTTTGATATTTCTAAGTAGGGAGTAAAATACTCTTTAAATTAAAAAGTAGGGGGTGAAGTGCCCATTGGTCGAAATCCTTATCTAGACCACTGTTATTCATATTTGGACTTTAGCTACCCGGGAGGGTTGGCATTCGCATTATGACTTCAGCCCTTAGAGTTCTTGCCCCTGGGTGGGGCTGGAGGTCAAAATCTAGGACACCTTTTAAAGGTGCGACAAAATTTTGGTAATAGCTGTCAAGGTGGTGTATATCTCAGTAATCACATGTAAGAAACTGATGTGTAATATGAAGTATGAAGTAATATGGTGTATAAATTGCAAATTTTTTGACAGAATTTTGAGGCTGCTTCTTTTGAGACATGTCTTACTTCTGTTTGTTGTCTTTTCTGTTTTCTATTTTTAGTCACCATTTCAACTTTTCAGGTGATAATGGAGATATTTTGCCACTTCATAGTAATCCAGTCAAGTTGATACAGTTGAAATCAAAGGCCTCTGAACCAGTCTGCTGCTCTACTATATCCCAGGATGCAACACTTCTGTCATACTCAGACTGTGACACTGTCAGAATATACAGAATTTCACTTGTAAGTACTCTGATGAACCAGTCTGCTGCTCTGCTATATCCCAGGATGCAACACTTCTGTCATACTCAGACTGTGACACTGTCAGAATATACAGAATTTCACTTGTAAGTACTCTGATGAACCAGTCTGCTGCTCTGCTATATCCCAGGATGCAACACTTCTTTCATACTCAGACTGTGACACTGTCAGAATATACAGAATTTCACTTGTAAGTACTCTGATGAACCAGTCTGCTGCTCTGCTATATCCCAGGATGCAACACTTCTGTCATACTCAGACTGTGACACTGTCAGAATATACAGAATTTCACTTGTAAGTACTCTGATGAACCAGTCTGCTGCTCTGCTATATCCCAGGATGCAACACTTCTGTCATACTCAGACTGTGACACTGTCAGAATATACTGAATTTCACTTGTAAGTACTCTGATGAACCAGTCTGCTGCTCTGCTATATCCCAGGATGCAACACTTCTGTCATACTCAGACTGTGACACTGTCAGAATATACAGAATTTCACTTGTAAGTACTCTCATGAACCAGTCTGCTGCTATGCTATATCCCAGGATGCAACACTTCTGTCATACTCAGACCGTGACACTGTCAGAATATACTGAATTTCACTTGTAAGTACTCTGATGAACCAGTCTGCTGCTCTGCTATATCCCAGGATGCAACACTTCTGTCATACTCAGACTGTGACACTGTCAGAATATACTGAATTTCACTTGTAAGTACTCTGATGAACCAGTCTGCTGCTCTGCTATATCCCATGGTGTAACACTTCTGGCTTACTCAGACTGTGTGACACTGTCAGAATATACAGAATTTCACTTGTAAGTACTCTCATGAACCAGTCTGCTGCTCTGCTATCTCCCAGGATGCAACACTTCTGTCATACTCAGACTGTGTGACACTGTCAGACTATACTGAATTTCACTTGTAAGTACTCTCATGAACCAGTCTGCTGCTCTGCTATATCCCAGGATGCAACACTTCTGTCATACTCAGACTGTGACACTGTCAGAATATACTGAATTTCACTTGTAAGTACTCTCATGAACCAGTCTGCTGCTCTGCTATATCCCAGGATAAACCACTTCTGGCCTACTCAGACTGTGACACTGTCAGAATATACAGAATTTCACTTGTAAGTACTCTGATGAACCAGTCTGCTGCTCTGCTATATCCCAGGATGCAACACTTCTGTCATACTCAGACTGTGACACTAACAGAATATACAGAATTTCACTTGTAAGTACTCTCATGAACCAGTCTGCTGCTCTGCTATATCCCAGGATGCAACACTTCTGTCATACTCAGACTGTGACACTGTCAGAATATACTGAATTTCACTTGTAAGTACTCTCATGAACCAGTCTGCTGCTCTGCTATATCCCAGGATGCAACACTTCTGGCTTACTCAGACTGTGACACTGTCAGAATATACAGAATTTCACTTGTAAGTACTCTGATGAACCAGTCTGCTGCTCTGCTATATCCCAGGATGCAACACTTCTGTCATACTCAGACTGTGACACTAACAGAATATACAGAATTTCACTTGTAAGTACTCTCATGAACCAGTCTGCTGCTCTGCTATATCCCAGGATGCAACACTTCTGTCATACTCAGACTGTGACACTGTCAGAATATACTGAATTTCACTTGTAAGTACTCTGATGAACCAGTCTGCCGCCTTGCTATATCCGAGGATGCAACACTTCTGTCATACTCAGACTGTGATACTGTCAGAATATACTGAATTTCACTTGTAAGTACTCTGATGAACCAGTCTGCTGCTCTGCTATATCCCAGGATGCAACACTTCTGGCTTACTCAGACTGTGACACTGTCAGAATATACTGAATTTCACTTGTAAGTACTCTCATGAACCAGTCTGCTGCTCTGCTATATCCCAGGATGCAACACTTCTGTCATACTCAGACTGTGACACTGTCAGAATATACCGAATTTCACTTGTAAGTACTCTCATGAACCAGTCTGCTGCTCTGCTATATCCCAGGATGCAACACTTCTGGCTTACTCAGACTGTGACACTGTCAGAATATACAGAATTTCACTTGTAAGTACTCTCATGAACCAGTCTGCTGCTCTGCTATATCCCAGGATGCAACACTTCTGGCTTACTCAGACTGTGACACTGTCAGAATATACAGAATTTCACTTGTAAGTACTCTCATGAACCAGTCTGCTGCTCTGCTATATCCCAGGATGCAACACTTCTGTCATACTCAGACTGTGTGACACTGTCAGACTATACTGAATTTCACTTGTAAGTACTCTCATGAACCAGTCTGCTGCTCTGCTATATCCCAGGATGCAACACTTCTGTCATACTCAGACTGTGACACTGTCAGAATATACTGAATTTCACTTGTAAGTACTCTCATGAACCAGTCTGCTGCTCTGCTATATCCCAGGATGCAACACTTCTGGCTTACTCAGACTGTGACACTGTCAGAATATACAGAATTTCACTTGTAAGTACTCTGATGAACCAGTCTGCTGCTCTGCTATATCCCAGGATGCAACACTTCTGTCATACTCAGACTGTGACACTAACAGAATATACAGAATTTCACTTGTAAGTACTCTCATGAACCAGTCTGCTGCTCTGCTATATCCCAGGATGCAACACTTCTGTCATACTCAGACTGTGACACTGTCAGAATATACTGAATTTCACTTGTAAGTACTCTGATGAACCAGTCTGCCGCCTTGCTATATCCGAGGATGCAACACTTCTGTCATACTCAGACTGTGATACTGTCAGAATATACTGAATTTCACTTGTAAGTACTCTGATGAACCAGTCTGCTGCTCTGCTATATCCCAGGATGCAACACTTCTGGCTTACTCAGACTGTGACACTGTCAGAATATACTGAATTTCACTTGTAAGTACTCTCATGAACCAGTCTGCTGCTCTGCTATATCCCAGGATGCAACACTTCTGTCATACTCAGACTGTGACACTGTCAGAATATACCGAATTTCACTTGTAAGTACTCTCATGAACCAGTCTGCTGCTCTGCTATATCCCAGGATGCAACACTTCTGGCTTACTCAGACTGTGACACTGTCAGAATATACAGAATTTCACTTGTAAGTACTCTCATGAACCAGTCTGCTGCTCTGCTATATCCCAGGATGCAACACTTCTGGCTTACTCAGACTGTGACACTGTCAGAATATACTGAATTTCACTTGTAAGTACTCTCATGAACCAGTCTGCTGCTCTGCTATATCCCAGGATGCAACACTTCTGGCTTACTCAGACTGTGACACTGTCAGAATATACTGAATTTCACTTGTAAGTACTCTGATGAACCAGTCTGCTGCTCTGCTATATCCCAGGATGCAACACTTCTGGCTTACTCAGACTGTGACACTGTCAGAATATACAGAATTTCACTTGTAAGTACTCGCATGAACCAGTCTGCTGCTCTGCTATATCCCAGGATGCAACACTTCTGGCTTACTCAGACTGTGACACTGTGGGAATATACAGAATTTCACTTGTAAGTACTCTCATGAACCAGTCTGCTGCTCTGCTATATCCCAGGATGCAACACTTCTGGCTTACTCAGACTGTGACACTGTCAGAATATACTGAATTTCACTTGTAAGTACTCTGATGAACCAGTCTGCTGCTCTGCTATACCCCATGGTGCAACACTTCTGGCTTACTCAGACTGTGACACTGTCAGAATATACAGAATTTCACTTGTAAGTACTCTCATGAACCAGTCTGCTGCTCTGCTATATCCCATGGTGCAACACTTCTGTCATACTCAGACTGTGACACTGTCGGAATATACAGAATTTCACTTGTAAGTATTCTGATGAACCAGTCTGCTACTCCACTATATCCCAGGATGCAACACTTCTGTCATACTCAGACTGTGACACTGTCAAAATATACTGAATTTCACTTGTTAGTACTCTGATGAACCAGTCTGCTGCTCTGCTATATCCCAGGATGCAACACTTCTGTCATACTCAGACTGTGACACTGTCAGAATATACCGAATTTCACTTGTAAGTACTCTCATGAACCAGTCTGCTGCTATGCTATATCCCAGGATGCAACACTTCTGTCATACTCAGACTGTGACACTGTCAGAATATACTGAATTTCACTTGTAAGTACTCTGATGAACCAGTCTGCTGCTCTGCTATATCCCAGGATGCAACACTTCTGTCATACTCAGACTGTGACACTGTCAGAATATACTGAATTTCACCTGTAAGTACTCTCATGAACCAGTCTGCTGCTCTGCTATATACCATGGTGCAACACTTCTGGCTTACTCAGACTGTGACACTGTCAGAATATACAGAATTTCACTTGTAAGTACTCTGGTGAACCAGTCTGCTGCTCTGCTATATCCCAGGATGCAACACTTCTGTCATACTCAGACTGTGTGACACTGTCAGAATATACTGAATTTCACTTGTAAGTACTCTCATGAACCAGTCTGCTGCTCTGCTATATCCCAGGATGCAACACTTCTGTCATACTCAGACTGTGACACTGTCAGAATATACTGAATTTCACTTGTAAGTACTCTCATGAACCAGTCTGCTGCTCTGCTATATCCCAGGATGCAACAATCTGGCTTACTCAGACTGTGACACTGTCAGAATATACAGAATTTCACTTGTAAGTACTCTCATGAACCAGTCTGCTGCTCTGCTATATCCCAGGATGCAGCACTTCTGTCATACTCAGACTGTGACACTGTCAGAATATACAGAATTTCACTTGTAAGTACTCTCATGAACCAGTCTGCTGCTCTGCTATATCCCAGGATGCAACACTTCTGGCTTACTCAGACTGTGACACTGTCAGAATATACAGAATTTCACTTGTAAGTACTCTGATGAACCAGTCTGCTGCTCTGCTATATCCCAGGATGCAACACTTCTGGCTTACTCAGACTGTGACACTGTCAGAATATACAGAATTTCACTTGTAAGTACTCTGATGAACCAGTCTGCTGCTCTGCTATATCCCAGGATGCAACACTTCTGTCATACTCAGACTGTGACACTGTCAGAATATACAGAATTTCACTTGTAAGTACTCTCATGAACCAGTCTGCTGCTCTGCTATATCCCAGGATGCAACACTTCTGGCTGACTTAGACTGTGACACTGTCAGAATATACTGAATTTCACTTGTAAGTACTCCCATGAACCAGTCTGCTGCTCTGCTATATCCCAGGATGCAACACTTCTGGCTTACTCAGACTGTGACACTGTCAGAATATACAGAATTTCACTTGTAAGTACTCTGATGAACCAGTCTGCTGCTCTGCTATATCCCAGGATGCAACACTTCTGGCTTACTCAGACTGTGACACTGTCAGAATATACAGAATTTCACTTGTAAGTACTCTGATGAACCAGTCTGCTGCTCTGCTATATCCCAGGATGCAACACTTCTGTCATACTCAGACTGTGACACTGTCAGAATATACTGAATTTCACTTGTAAGTACTCTCATGAGCCAGTCTGCTGCTCTGCTACATCCCAGGATGCAACACTTCTGGCTTACTCAGACTGTGACACTGTGGGAATATACAGAATTTCACTTGTAAGTACTCTCATGAACCAGTCTGCTGCTCTGCTATATCCCAGGATGCAACACTTCTGTCATACTCAGACTGTGACACTGTCAGAATATACTGAATTTCACTTGTAAGTACTCTCATGAGCCAGTCTGCTGCTCTGCTATATCCCAGGATGCAACACTTCTGGCTTACTCAGACTGTGACACTGTCAGAATATACTGAATTTCACTTGTAAGTACTCTGATGAACCAGTCTACTGCCCTGCTATATCCCAGGATGCAACACTTCTGTCATACTCAGACTGTGACACTGTCGGAATATACAGAATTTCACTTGTAAGTATTCTGATGAACCAGTCTGCTACTCCACTATATCCCAGGATGCAACACTTCTGGCATATACAGACTGTGACACTGTCAGAAGAAGAATACACAGAATTTCACTGGTAAGTACTCGGATGAACCAGTTGTTTTGCTATATCCCATGGTGCATTACTTCTGTCATACTTAGGCCGTGACACTGTCAGAATATACAAAATTTTACTCGTATGTACGTCCTCAAAGCCTTGCCATCAAAAGACACGAACCTTATCACTCAAAATTAGAAAACTATATAAAGTTTTCTTTTCAGGACACGTAGGGCAAAGTTTGGCAGAAAAAAGTTGCCTTAATGCCCTCAAGCTTTGGGGACAATCATTTTAATGTGTTGCATGTTGGGTAATTTTCATGATTTTTTGTCATTTGTTGTTATTGTTTTTTTCCTAGAAATTGACAAAATTCTATTGGGAATGCTTTCAGAGTGACAAAAGGTTGAATCTAAATCTGCTTATCCAAAAATCAATTAAATCAATTTAAATCTGCTTATCCAAACTGTTTGCAAGGGTGATAAGTAGAGGATACTAGCAGGTATTTTATATTATTGGATGCATGGGTGAAAGTTTTCAGGATTATTCCTGAATTCAGGATTTTGAAGCTGACTTTTCATAGAAAGTTAGCCTCAAAATTCTGAATTTAGCAGGTTATAATAGCATCTCTCATTTATTTTCAGTTTCTCATAAGACAATTGACCATCTAAACTGAAAATTGTTGATTTTTTCGTTGGCATAATGCAAGTTATGACATTTGAATTTCTTAAGTTCAGGATTTTTCGAAATTTTGAACTTTCACCCATGTGGGTGTAATTTGCAAAGGGTACATGCATACAACAGTGGTAGGTAAAAAATATCATTAATTTGGTGTAGTTTTTCAAAGCAGATTACCATGGTAGATAAAAAGTTAATACATTTAAAGTAATATGATATTGTAGTCTGTTCTTTGATCTCTCTGGCTTGCAAAGTGTTACATCAAAATAATAATGATTTTTTTGTCAAGCCGTACATTAGATTTGACGCAATAAGCAACAGCTGATCTTTCTATTGTCAATTTCTTTGGTGCAGTTACCATAACTGTACTCATCATTGTCAGTTAGGATATGTCACTGTACTTTACAATTTACCTGTCTAGTATTGTCTCTTGATAACATTTGTAAACAGTTTGGATCCAGATCAGGCCCAAAAATTTTTGGGCCTGATCTGGATCCCAGCTGTTTGACACTATAAATGGTATTTCTGAAATGATATATTGAAAATGAAAAACTTATTTGAGAGAAAAAAATCAGTAGACAACCATAAAGCATGCAAAATTCCCCAGCATGCAAAGAGTTAACCCTTATCATACTGTATATTGTTTTATGTACTACACTCCATCCTTAATTCTTATTCAAATATGTTGAAGGGTTCAAGTTATTAGCATTTATTTAAGAGCAGAATGGAAAACAGCATAGATCCTGATTAGCTGGCTTCTCAGAAACTAGCTGATCTGTTTCTACCCGGTATGTTTAATATGATAAATCTGAGATTAGGCCAAATTGAAAAATACCTATGTTTAGGGTAACCCGACCCTACGTACATTTACTGGTGAAACTTAGAAAAAAATCAGGCTTTCTGGAAAAATATAATTTTATGCATTTTGAAAGGCAAAATAAAATATAATTTTAAGCATTTTGAAGCGCAACATGCCTTTCTAAATTCCTAAAATTATATTTTTTCCAGAAAAAAAAAACAATTAAAAAATTTGTGTGCCTACCCTACCTAAAATTTTCAGACCAGTCACCTGAAACACACTTATCTTTTATTTGGCCTTAGCCTGGTTAGGATTAACAATGCTTACAGCAGGTTACAAATGCGCCTCGTCACAAGAATGGTAACTTTAGCTTGTGACAAGTATTGGAACGTCCGAAAATCTGGACGCATCAAAGGGAGAGTTAATAAAGTAAAGATAAAATGCGGAAAAAAGCTGGATCTTTTGTTGTGATTAGCACTTTAAGGGTTAATATGATATGTTATACAATGCTGATATGCTATGTCTTGTATTTTTTAAATTACAGGAAAGTTTGGACTCTATCCAGCCAACAGTTGGTTTGAAGAAATTGTCCATCAGTCCCGACCAGCCACCTGATCCAGCCCACTGTTTATGTTTTACCTCAGACAGCCGACACCTTGTCACAATAACATCATCTTCACAACTACAGATTATTACCATTGAAGCTAAAACATTTGAAAAGGAGTTTACATTTCCTTCCATATCAGGTATAGTAATAACATTCTGTACAGATGCCTGCACCTAAAAATGACACCAAGCCGCATAGCGCATTCGGTAACGCAGGGCCGTAGGAATAGGGGGGGGGGGGTCTCCCCCCCCCAATAATTTGCACAAATATGCCCCCCCCCCCCAAAAAAAAATTATGTGTGCCCCCCAAAAAATTTATGTGTGCCCCCCCAATCTGTAATTGCTTCCTACGGGCTTGTAACGTGTCTGACTGCAGATACGTGTCTGACTACAGATCCAGGGGTCGCAAGTTCAATCACGGCCCGGTCCCATACATTCTTGGAGATCGATCATAAAATAATTGCTACAGCCATTCTCCTCCCTTCCCCTGATTTAAGACGGGTTGTTGCCAGTTACAAGAGAATAGTATGTACACGAAGTACTGGTTAACGGCTTAGTCAAGCTTGCCCCGAAAAAAAGCATGGTTAGGTGAACTGACTGTCCATAGCTGTTGACTGGGACGTTAAGCATCAAACCAAATCAACTCAGTTCCTGTTTAAATAAAGATACAGTGCTTTCTCTGTGTGCTGCTTAGTACTGGTTTAGACCAGGAAGACCTGTCCCGACATGACTGAAAAATTGTTGACTGTAACATAAAGAATCAAAACAAACAAAACAAAACAGTGCTGTACCTTAATAAAACACCTTGTTATAACAGAAATTTGGATATAACATGGTCATTTGGTGGCTAACATGAAATTTTATAAAGGAGTTAAAGGAAAATGACAATAAAATGGCCCTGTAATTTCTTTGTAAAAGTGTCCTTTTATAACATGGTTCACATATGGGCCTTGTTGCGAGAAAACCTGTCCTCCGGGTTTCCGACAAAGCGAGACTCAAACCAGTCTTCTCAGCTACAGAGACTAGCTAGAAAATTGAAATTTCGCGTGTAGCAAGTTTAGATATGATACTTATAGAAAAGCCAATAACAAAGGTGCTGATCAGACTGCGCGGATGCGCAGGCTGGTCTGCGTCTTTGTTGTTCGCAAACCTCTGAAGACAGGTTTTCTCGCGTCGAGGCCCATATAACACAGTCCATACCCATGAACCCCAAAAACAGTATTATAAAATGGCTGCACTGTAGCCAAAACCTTGATAGAGTACCACATGTTACTCTTCAACTAGTCAAATATAAAAAGAGTTACACCCTATTGCATTCACAATTGTCAAAATTTGATAGAATACTGTATTTATGATGGCCATAACTTGATAGCATACCACCTTATTGCATTTATAATGGGCAAACTTGATAGAATACTTTCTAATTGCATTTATAATGGTCAAAACATAGATTGGACTGGTTTCACATTATACATATATATTATAATTGTGAAACACACACATCAAATGATATTTTGGATACAATCAGGTTGCCTCAGTTATTAGAAAA